>OY970774.1:13888636-15358555 GCA_963853795.1 Xestia rhomboidea
CGTCTTTGAGCCAAAGATAGGTCAAAACGTTACCGACAACTCTGTTCTAATGCAATTATCTGTCCCAATACTTAGAAGAGTCAGATCGTGGATTCTTCGTCCTGATGCCAACAATAATAACAAAGACACATAACGTGATACTTGGAAAATACTCTTTTTATCAGGTGGATGGGTCTCCAACCAGAATAAGAGGTCCTGAACATTCCATATTTAGGACTTAGGAATCATGGAAGCTTGCTTCTGTTAATTAATTGTCTTTAGCATTGATGTGATAAGCGGATGTGAGGATAAGATTTTGCCTTGTTCAGGATCTGAAAGAGTCACTATCACCGATTTATGGACTAAAATAGTTGCGTACGCCAGCTTTTTGACCCTGATGAAAAATCTCAGGTATGACGCAACCTCCTGTGGACGAGGCCTATCCGGTTTTGCCCCATACTGTTTACACCACGAAGTCCACTGTCTCCATGATGAACTGTAGGTCTTCCACGTTGAGTTTCCCCACGCGGACTGGAGAAGGGCGACATCTTCCGACTGAAGCCAGCTCCACCCCGTACCTTCCAGACCTCCAAAGATAGACCTTTCACCTCCGGAGGGGGCTGATTGGTCGATAGATCTACTAAATGCCGGTCCAGGTTCCTGATTCGAAACGGTGCTTCTACTGACCTTTTCTTGAGGTCTCCTCTCCAAAAAAAAATTTCCCATCGCGGTACAACCACTAGAAATAATCCGGACGCCTTGTTCAGGTGCTGCAGGACCTTGGGGAGGAAAAATCCATGCCAATTGGAAGTGCCACTCCCTGCTGAACGCGTTTACAAATAGCGCTTGGGGATCTCTGGCATCTAGCGTCACATAGTGGGGGACTACCCTGGACAGATTTGTCGCAAATAGATCTACTTGGGGCGTGCCCATTCTTAGAAATATTGTCGTCGTTACCTACTTGCTGAGATGCTAATCTGGGAGAGTCTTGCCTCGAGAGAGCGAGTCCGCTATGGTGTTGTATCGACCTGGGATGTAAAAGGGGAGAAGGTCTACCTTGAGGCGATGGGCCAGTAGGAGTAACTCCTTTGTTGACTCCAGAAGGGTCAATAACCTCGTTCCCCCTTGATTTCTCACATATGTCACAACGGTCCTGTTGTCTGATTGAACCATAACCGTCTGTCCCTTCAGTATTTCTGCGAATTTGATCAGTGCCCTTGAAACTGCGTAAAGCTCTTTTCGATTTATATGCCAACCTAGTTGATCCTTGGTCCATTGCTGTGAGAAGTAAAAGTTCCCTACTTGTACTCCCCAGCCTAGGTTGGAGGCGTCCGTGGTTATAAACGTCTCTGGTTCGGGAATGAATATTCTTCCCGGACGGGATAGGTTCCACCAGTTTAAGTCGTCCATGGCGGCCTTTGGTAGCACGCACGTCCTCTTGGGGTACTTTTCCGGCAGAGTACGAGATGCCCTCTGCAGGTTTCTTGTAAATAGGCGCCCCAAGGGAGTCACCAGGGCCTGCAGTCTCGACTTAGATAACGATCGCAAAGTTAGCGAATTCGGTCGCAAAGTTACGATATCGCAAAGTAAACGATTTTTGGTAGTCTCTACACTAAAAGTTAGCGAATGTCCTTGGAATGGTACCGATTTTTGTAGCTAACTTATCGATTTTCGCAACACTAACGATTATTTCTAACGACCATTTTTGACAGCCCGCTAAGTGATTCGGTAGCATTGTAAGCTAATTAAAATGTAACTAATGGTTGTTTTTACGGAATTATTGACAATAATAGTGCCGGACCGGCTTATTATTCGAAGGTCTATTGTCTGTAGCGAAGTATGCTGTGCTAAGGGCCTTTTATTATGGCCGTAAGCCGAACCTAAACTTTAAATAGGTTCCGGACGCATGTGTGAGTAGGCGTCGCTGATATTAATTTCAGTAGGAAGAGGATTCATTTAAATAAAACACAACTGTAATCAATTCCTATTTTCAACTTTAATAACAAAGACATTCAAATATTCAGATTATTCTACTCACAAGTTCGCTCACACATTTTTTTAAAAGTAAATGTATCAAACATTATTTGTAATAGAGGCAAAATGAAGGTCGTACATGTAGGTATTAATGTATCTTTACTTGCATTAAATGTGAAGAAACAGGACATTACAGTTATTTCAGTGCAGAACACATTCCGTGATATGTACTCATTATTACAATGGCATGAAAATTACAAACCACAGTACATCACAGCTATACTTATCCTATGTCAAAATTTTAAACAAGACACAATAAGTAATACACACTCATCATCTTTTTATTACATCATCGTTCCATTCCATCATCATTCCATCCACTCATCATCCCTCCACCATCACCTACATACAATAATTATCACCATAACATTTTCCACCTTAAAATCATCTGAACATGGCATAGGTACAAACATCAAATGAATCATCAAGTGAAAATGAAAACTTCCTTGAATTTGCTTATTTCTGTATCCTGGCATTCCACCAAGAGAATTGTTCACGGAGCTCCTATATGAATATCAGCCATCTCTTCAAACACAAGGACCTTACGAACTTTTTGTCGAATTCCAGTATCATTTCTTAACTACATAAACGTGAATGTAGTAGTATATCCGATGGAGTCGCAGGTTTAGCCAGAAAAAAGTTAGCAGAGGTACTGTTCTCTTGGCTATCAATGAAAAATGCTTGAGAAAATACCATTGAACACATAAACAATACAAATAAATTGGTTTCCAATAACAACAATGCAAAACCAATTGACAAGTTTGACACTAAGCCAATGTTGCAAGGAGGCAAATTCTAATTTCCTTAAATATTTAATCGTTTATTTAAATTTTTTAAAACGTTTATAACTAGACTAACGAGTTTTCATGAAAAATAGTGCCTTCAAAATAAGGCTTATATAGTCTCAGTCTAAGATACAAGAAAACCAATTATTTTTATTTGAAACATGTTCTCTACTTTTCCCCATAATCAAGGTGATTTTGTAATGGCATAAAATTGTCTGTGAAAAAGCCGAACTATGAATACGTTTTTTCGCTAGCGTACCGACATCGATATGTCAAGATAATGTACGACTTTGCTCGTTAACTTGGATGTAGAGACTTGCATTTCTCGTAAGCGTCGTTATTGCAACCGAATTTTTTCGTTATTATTTATCGATCGTATGTTTGCGACAGCGTCGTTACTAATGTCGAGACTGCAGGCCCTGTGATGCGAATCCCAGTTTGCCTATCAACGAGGTTCCTTGACTCCAACTCCAACAACGGCCATTTACTAGTCTTTTCAGGGCCTTTGACAACTGATCGCATTTTTGTTTCGGAAGACTTTTTCTGTTTGCAAACGTATTCCAAATTATGCCTAGGTACTCTATCTCCGGAGTAGCTTTCACAATCGACTTTTCCAAATTTAAAACCCAATCGAGACTTTGGAGAAGAGAAATAGTGTGCCTCATCTGCGCTTCCAATATCTGGGGGTCCTGGTGAGCAATCAAAAAATCGTCCAGATAAACTAATACGCGAATGTCTCGCGCCCTTAGCATGCTTGCTACCCATTTGGTTACTTGGGAAACGGCTAATGGAGCACTTGAGAGACCGAACGGCAGGGAGGTCATTTGGTAGAGTTTGTTTTCGTAAGAGAAGGCGAGGTAACGGCGATGACTTTCTCTTTTTGGTATGTGGAAGTATGCCTGAGAGATATCTATCTTTCCCATGTAGTCGTACCTCTGAAGAAACTTTGGAACGTAGAAGGTTTAGTCGTCGAAGGTCGAAGATTTGCCGTACCTTGCCATTTTGTTTGGGTATCAAGAACATTCTTGATAAAAATCCTGTCTTGGCCGTTGATCTTTCGATTACGCCTAGCTTCAATAGAGCCAATATTTCCTGGGTCATTAGTTTTGAAGGGTTTGTGGCAAATTGTGTTATTAACTTTTGGCTTAGCGGGATAGAAGGGGGTTTCCTTGCGAATGGCAACGCGTAGCTCGTTATGATTTTTAAGACAGACACTGGAGCCCCCAGCTTTTGCCACTGTTGCTTGTAATTCTTTAACTGCCCCCCTCTGAAGTCCTTGTCAATATTTACGACGTTGTTGACGCTGCTCCTTCTTATCGACCCTCCTTGCTTTACCACTTGGATGCTTCTGCTTCTTAGGTGTTGCTTGGGGCGGCCGGTTGTGCCACACTGGGTTCCTAGACCTTTGTGCACGGGACGAAGCCGGCTGGCTACTTTTATTGGATTGCTGAAAAGTCCGCTTCTCCTTGTCCGGAGCCTTCCCGAAACGAGAAGGAAAAATGCGCGTCACGCCACCATTGTCTCTTATAAAGCTAGATAACTTTTCTTCCTGAAACAAGTGTGTTGTGTGTTTGTGTGTGTTGTTTCGTTTTCTTTTTATTTTCTTCTTTATGTTTAATTTTTATTAGTTGATAATTTCACCATTTTGTTTATGTGTTTTGTCCTGTGCGGGCTAATAAATGCTTTTTCTTTCTTTCTTTCTTTTCTGAAGGTGGAATCTTTTGGAGCATCGACGATAGAGCATCACTTCTGGCTTTAAAGTTTTTGCGTCTCATGTTGATCGTCTCGGCTCTATGCGCACACACATACTGCAGCAGGTCGTCTGAAGTTGACTTAAAATCAGAGCCTTCTGAGACTAACTTCTTTAAGTCTGCGGAAGCCGCTGGAAAATCCGCTGCCAGCTTCTTCAGTTCTTCGGCCAGGGCCTTTCTCTGGCAGAGGAGGCCATGGACAATTGTGCCCAGAACACCATCCTGTTTGCTGAGAAGTCCTGATGTCTGTATCCCAAGGTCGCTCAGTTCGGCGTTCACCTTCAAGGCGCTGAACACCGGAGATGCGTGCAGTTTCTTCACTACCTCTTTGTATCTTATACGATTCCACGCCTCTGATCCGAACCTCTGGCAGGCAATGATCTGAGGGTGTTAGAATCGGAGGTTCTGCTTCCTTTACTGCGGGAAGAAACTCCAATTCAGGCCAACTAGAATGAACAGAGTCTAGTTCTAAACCTGAGCCCAAGGGCGGAGGATGAAAATCGTTAGGTGACTCCAACCTCCAAGAAACGAGAGCATCTTCTTCATCCGATGAAGTCTTTTCTTCGAAAGAACTCTCGCGAGTTGGGGCATCTCTTGCTGGAGTCAGAGATTCAATTTTCTCCATTATATTTCATTCATCCGCTGCTCTAGGATATCTATTCTAGAACGTATAGATCTCGTAGTCCATGCCTCACTTGATACGGGATCCGAAGAGACACGTCTTCTTTTCATACTCGTGCGCTCGCTGTCCGCCTCAAGAGATAAGGCTCGATGGGCTTCCTTTCTTGACATGCGCCCTTCACCCACACTCCTCACTGCCACATTGAATAGCTCAGTTGCGACAGCCGACCCTCTTATCTTATTACAGTCTGCCGGTGGACTAGTAATAAAGGCTCTAGTGAAAGCCCAGTCCAGCATCTTCAACTTGATGTCGCGAAACCCTTTCTCGGATAACCGAGTTGTCTCTGGAACGAACGCCTTAGCTATCTGGGCCGGCAGTCTCGACAGAGATAACGTCATTATCGCTAACTTTGGATTGCTAATTACTAACGAATAAATTCGGTTGCAATAATGATGCTTGCGGGAAACGCAAGTCTCTATTTCCAAGATGGGTTTCTCGCAAGCATAATTATTGCAACCGAATTAATTCGTGAGTAATTAGCGACCGAAAGTTAGCGATTTTGTCGTTATCTCTGTCGAGACTGCCACCCCTGGTCTGTTGGTAAGGCAAATCTAAGCTTTAACCGAGTTTAAAAAAAATACAGTAAATAAAAACAGTGAAAACACTGTAAATGTACCTAAGCAAGAACGACACTGGTAGCAACGCTTTTTGTCGCTATAAAACTGTTAATAACACACCATGTCAACCAATAAAGATGTGGCCGAATTAATCTTTTATAAGGGTGCAGTACTTAACGCACTAATACGCGTTCACTGTTTATGTTTACGTAAATGAATACGTACGCCACTCGTAATTCTCACAGACAAAACTAAAATATAAATTCACTTACCCCTTCCAGATCACACTATAAGCACAAACTCGCTAACGTCACAACGACGTTAAATTCGGTTTTCGTAAGCAGATCGTGCGCACTGTAAGGACAATAACAGCGTACTAACGAAAGACGCGGGCGACGCGCGATGCGCTGCCCGCCCCCTGCTGCCTCCACCGCGCGGGGATCTTTCCCGCGCCGCTCCACTCACTCATAGACGAAACTTCGTAGGTAAGATGATTGTGTGTGCCGTAGGAATGATAGCTAATCTCCGAAAGGTCAAGCCGAAGGCACAGAACTGAAATAATAAGTTTAACTTGTTAACAATTGTCTTTTTTGGATGATTATATCTGGCATAACTATCTCCATCTCTCTTGATCTTAGCATTAGGGGTTGACTTTTATTATTTTTGAGATTATTTAATTCTTAGTACATGACATTGTTAAATTTTTATATTATTGAATTTTAGAATTTTGACTTTTTGGTATTTATTAATATACCTGTTAATTTATTCATTTTGTCCGTCGGAATTAATTATTTAGTGACTTAATTTTGAATTTAATTGATGTATGAAATAACTATTTGTTTTTGAGATTTTGCTACAAAGTAATTATTTAATTAATGTTGTATTTTTTTTTATTTTTTATTTATGCATAAAAGTAAATAGATTAATTTGATGGTGATATTTTTTTTAGGTTCCCTTTATAGTCTAGTCTAGTTTCTAGTCTAGTTTATGGTTTTTTATTTTTTTTTTATATATAATTTTTAAGTTGTTTTTTTTTTGTTTTTGTATCGTTTATTTTTAGAATTTATACAGATTGTGGTAGAATGAGTTCCTCCTCTTTGTCGCCGTGCCCTCACTGTCCCGATTCATCGCGTCTTTTTAGTTCAAAATTCACAGGGCGCATGCATAAAGATGATACGTCTGCTATACAATCAGGTAGCCAGGTGGCTTTTGCAGCGAGTTCAACGCTGTCGTCTCAGGGTTCGTTGCAGCAGGGGGTGTCATTTCAAAATCTGGCTAAACTCAAAAGAGATACGCCCGTTTTGCAACACATCCCTCGGGGCGCGCGAGGATTGGTACTCTCTCCTTACCTTCTCTTTTAAAGCATTAAAGACTCCAAGCAGATCGGACAAGGGTAACATGGTGCAGAAAGTTAAAAATAATATCGGTTCCTTTGGCCATTGCTGCTTGGACTCGCCGGAAATTGATGGAGGGAAGTCTTTTGGATCCCACTCTATTTCGAAGGCAATTGAAACCAAGGTGCATGAGGGGGACCTAAGAGGAACAGTTCGTCTGTTAATGTCTGACGATACCATAGCTCAATCTGCTCCTGAGACTCTTGATGCTTTGAAATCGAAGCACCCCTCGCCGTCTCGTCCTCTTGTCTTTCCAGATCCCCCAGATCAGTCATGTTTGCTGACTGTCACCGTCGAGGATGTGTCCCTGGCTCTTGGCTCCTTCTACAGTAGTTCGGCTGCAGGGCTAGATGGAATCAGATTGGGGCACCTAAAAGAACTGAAGTCCAGTTCGGCGGGCGACAATGGCCAACGCCTTCTGGAGTCATTGTGCAGGTTGTGCAATTTCTTGCTTAGCGGTCAATTAAATCGAGAGGTATGCCCATACTTGTACGGAAGCCCCGTACAAGTATGGGCATACCTCTCGATTTGCGCTATCGCTGAGAAAGATGGGGGTTTGAGGCCAATTGCCATTGGTAGCACCTTTCGGCGCCTGACAGCTAAGCTGGCATGTCGAGCCGTTAAGGAAGAGATGGCAGCATATTTACAGCCTCTTCAACTAGGCGCGTCTCGGGTGCGAGGCTGCCATACATGCCACTCGTGCTTTTGCGACGGGGACCGAAAACGCAAATTGCATCTTTGTGAAGCTTGATCTCAAGAATGCGTTTAATACCCTGAAAAGGGATGTTCTCTTAAGAGAGGTGAGGGAGAGGACCCTATCCTTATACCCGTTTCTCCATCAAGTGTACGAGGCACCTTCCAATCTTTAGTATGGTGATTCCTTGATCAAGTCTCAGGTTGGAGCTCAGCAGGGAGACCCTCTTGGGCCGCTCACTTTTAGCCTGGCCATCCAAGCGTCAATCCACGATTTAAAATCACCCTTGAACGTGTGGTACTTGGATGACGGTATCTTGGGTGGCAAACCTGAGGATGTGGAACAAGACATCCGCACATTAATTCCTCGTCTCAGGGAGCTGGGCCTCGAGGTAAATTCATCTAAATGTGAGTTTTTCCCCTGTGGTCCTGAGGCTGAGCCAAGGTTCTCGCACTTTTCTTCCTTTCTTCCGGGTCTCACCTCACTATACTTTCACCTATTTCTTTCAGTCTCTTGGGTGCCCCGATCATCCCTGTTGCGGTCCCTGAGGCTCTAGAGGATCGCAAGCGTAATCTTCTCGACGCCCACAAAAGGCTCAAGAATCGTGTAGTTGTCCCTCTGTTAATAATAACTTCTTAAAATTGAATGTTAATCTTGTTTATTGCTGTGCCCTAACAGGGTCCATAATTGTTCTTAGCTGTAAGCCCATTGTAACTTCTTTTTAAACTTATGGTATGCAAAATAAAATTAATATGAATATGAATCTTTCTGCCCACGTCGCTTTGATACTTTTGCGCATGTGTTTCGCGGTACCGAAATTGACATACTTTTTGCGGACTGCCCCGACGTGGTGGTTCCCACAGTCTCTCTCATCTTCCGATGAAGCTCTTAAGGAGACGATAGAGAGTATTTTGAACGTTTCGCTGAACGAAGCTCAATGGGCGCAAGCGGCTTTGCCGATCCGGCTGGCTTGCCGGCCTTCTTGGCGTCTGCGCATGGGGTTACCGACTTGGTCGCTCGCATTCTTTCTCTTGATGGCGAACAAGTCAGTATCCCTTTCGCAGCGGACGCTCTGGCGGCCTGGTCAGGCCATTGCCCTGGCAGTATCACCCAGAAAGAACCTCAAGTGCAGCGCTCTTGGGATGATGTAGGAGCGAAGGCAGTTCTGGCCGGACTTATAGATCTGGCGGAGGGGGTTGAATTGGCGCACTTAAAGGCAGTGTCACGGTCAGAATCAGGAGCGTGGTTGCAAGCGCTTCCTTCACCACACCTGGGCACTTTACTTGACGGCGACTCTTTGCGGGTGGCGGTGGCTCTCCGCGTAGGCTGCGATGTCTGTGAACCACATCTATGCATCTGCGGGTCCAGAGTGGAGGCCAACGGCCACCACACGTTAAGTTGCTATCGTTGCTCAGGGAGGTTTCCGCGGCACCATGCTCTCAACGACATTGTCCGGAGGGCGCTGGTTGGCGCCAATATCCCTTGTGTCCTGGAACCGCCGGATGGCAAAAGACCGGATGGCCTGACGTTAGTACCCTGGCAAAAGGGTAAGTGCCTACTTTGGGACGCAACGTGTGTTAGCACGTTTGCCGCCAGCCATCTCCCTCGCACTGTCGGGTCACCCGGTGCCGCGGCTAAATCAGCCGCTCTCAAAAAGCGAGCCAAATATGCGGCCTTAGAGCCAAAGTACTATTTTGTCCCACTTACAGTGGAAACCACTAGTTGCTGGGGGTCCGACGCGATCAAATTTGTGGCGGAGGTCTGCCGTCGACTTAGAGAGAGGGGCGGTGACCCACGCTCTGGTTCTTTCCTGGTGCTGAGGCTAGCCCTGACAATACAGCGCGGAAACGCTGCAAGTGTCATGGGCTCCTTTGCGCCGGGAACGTCTAGGGACTGTGGTTTTCTGATGACGTAAAGTTTTTTGTAAACTGGGTTTTGTATTTGACATGTTTTAATATTTTTTTAATAAACATTTATTGCTTTAGAAGTAGATTGTCTGCAGTAATGCGACGGTAGTTTAGGCAGCGCAGTTTAATATTTCTTAACCATCTCTTTTTTGGATTCTTTAAATTTGACGTCTTCTCTTGCTTCAGATTCGCTACTAATAGTATTATAAGTCTTCTCTCCTAGCCAATAACGTACAGTCCACTCTTTTATTCCCAATGTTTCTAAGAATGTTTTTAAACAAACTTTTTCTTTTTTATCATTAACTTTCAAATAGTAAATTTTGGTACGACTTGGTCTTGAACTTGTGCTCTTAGTTTTCCTTATCGTAGGTTTCTTATCCACCATTGAAGACACATACATTTTCTTTTCTTGCCAACTCATATTCCAATAGGCTTTAAAAATTTCTGATCGAACTTCTTCTGTTAATTGGCATTGCCACTGAAACATCGCCTTGACATACATACAGGACCCATTATTCTGGCTGGTTTTGAATCATTTTGAACATATTTAGCACCGTCTTTTTCTCCCATCCCTCTCCCATCATTTTCTAAGAAAGATTGATCATTACCTTGGTCCTCCATTATTATTTAGATGGTACATACTTCGTGGGTGTGATGCTCCAAAGTATTTATCTAAAAATAAATAAAATTAGTTAATTTAAGTATAATGCAATACCGCGTATATTACCAAAATACAAAACGTCGTAATATCAAGACCGCGTAACTACACTTTAAAGTTTTATGAGCTGGAATCATTAAATCATTTAAAGATTAACGCGTGTCTACATCATACATGATTAAAAATATTGGTAAAGATGCACTATAAACAACATAAAAATACTTACATGGTAGTTATTCACGACAAAGTAATTATTTTCGGGAGTACGCACTGATCGTGTTGTTGCTTCCTATTTAATTTGGTAAATACGCGGAATTGCTGCCAACTTCAGGCAAGTTACTAGTACGCGGTGTTGTTTCGATGGCAAAAACGAGGCCTCTTGTTGGTTAATTCAAATCGCGTGAGATCTAGTCTAAGCGAATTAGGTTAAAGGATCTGTGGGCAAGATATGTCAAGTTTGCGACTTTTGCTGTTACGCGGTATTTACAAACTGCTCTTCCGCGGTCTTGCACGCTCACCGACGATATATCGATGATCTTCTGATTGCTAGTACCACAGAAGATGAAGGGTTACTAGTACTTGGCCAAGTATTGCAAATTTTGAGGGATTCAAAGTTAACACTAAATATTTAGAAGTGTATATTTTTGCAAACACAAGTCGAATATTTAGGGTATGATATAAGCGAAAGGGGTATCAGACCAGCAGCGCAAAGAAAAATTGAAGCAGTTACAAAGTATAAGGAACGAACTAATGTTCATGAACTCCGCATGTTTTTAGGGCTAACTAGCTATTTTAGAAAATTTGTTCAAAATTACGCTTTGATCACTCATGATCTTTACAAATTATTAAAAAAGGATTATCCATGGATTTGGAAAGATGCACAACAAAAAACTTTTGATAGACTACAGCTAACATTGACGGAGAGGCCTATTTTAGCTGTTCATGATCCTAGCGCTGTGACTGAAGTGCATACAGCCGCTTCTAGTAAAGGAATAGCAGGTATCTTGTTACAAAAGCACGGAAACTCATTGAGACCTGTCGCTTATTTAAGCCGAAAGACTAGCAAGGAAGAAGCCCTATATCATTCATTTGAGCTTGAAACCTTAGCTGTAGTCGAAATTTTAAGAAGAATCCGAGTGTATCTAGCTGGTATAAAATTTACTGTTGTCACGGACTGTGTCGCAGTTAGACAAACTTTCGAAAAAAAGGACCTGTTGCCCAGGGTAGCAAGCAGCAGTGGTGGCTGAGCATTCAGGAATATGACATGGACATTATACACAAACCAGGGCCATGTCATAAACATGTAGATGCACTAAGTAGGGTGCCCGTAGAAGTGAAAGAAGTATTCTGTCAACCCAATATTATATTTATTTAACAACCTTGACATTTTAGAATCACCCACTTTGGGTACATGTTTACATATGCAAGATTGCCCTAAGGCCGACATTTCTAATTTGAAATTAGAGTCGAGTCTTTCTATCATGAAGTTGTTGTGTTTTATATTGTTTATAGGATACGGTGACTCCCCCAAACAGTGAATGGCTCAGCTCCTCTTTGCTTGCTTCTGGTATGCCCAGTTTCACTGCTACCTCCACTTTGATGTAGGACCTCTGTGACCCGCTGTCGAATAAGGCTCGTACTTTTTCTTTCTTCCTGTTGCAGGCCATTTCCACCGCTACTGTCTGTAGAAAGGTTGTTGTCCCCATCGTCTTTTTCTCGGAGTTGGAAAGATTTTGAAGAGCTGGCTCGCTGTCTTTTTTATCATGCTTGGTTACTGGCTTTGTTTCAGGTTGATACGACCCAGGACAGAGTACAGATGAATGTGGGCAACGGCCAACAAACATAACATTTGATGTATGCTTTGCATATCTTAGTATGGTGTCCTACCATTAGGCAAATAATTAGGTCATCAATGAGAATGAGTAGAACTCAATCAATCAATCAATATCTTTATTGTGGATCATAGGTAGGTACATAATACAGGTCTTAAATAATTAGATTGTGATCAGCTATGTCCCGCCCATTGGGCATACAACAGTTAATTACATGCAAATTACATACATTAAGAACACATTATTACATTATTGATACAAAATTATTGAAATGTCACATGGAATAAAGAGAACAGTAAACATAGGTAGGTACAGTCGTAATCTTTTCCCGCCTGATCAGTTAATTTTTTTTTCGCTCAAATCATGCCGAGGCGCCGAGCCACTCCACCTTAAACTTTAGGTCTATTAGGAAAGCGTCAACTTTGGCGCGCAAAATAACAATAACTCTCGTTTGGCATGTGTCGCCGATCGGTATATTTTATTTAATTATTTCTATATAAAGTCAACGGGTCGGAGATAGAGAGCGTTTCTATGTTGTAAGTGCAAGCAAAAATTAGCTTAGTGGTGATCAGGCGGGAGTGTCCTCGATAGTACACATCAGTGGGCCACCGAACGCGTCATGACTGAGGGAGACTGTATTGGAGTAGAAATTTGTATGTAACTCCTCTTCTTACCAAGTTGGTGAAAATACTGTTGATATATCTGGTAAAGAATTTGGGACAAATTGATAAACCAAAAGGTGCAGGTAGGTGTTATGGTTGTTGGGGCTGGCAAGGGGCTTGTAGTCTCAATAA
This sequence comes from Xestia rhomboidea, assembly GCA_963853795.1. NCBI lineage: Eukaryota > Metazoa > Arthropoda > Insecta > Lepidoptera > Noctuidae > Xestia > Xestia rhomboidea. Next base: position 13,901,704 of record OY970774.1, read on the forward strand.
AACACTTAACTTGTGGACGGCTTGTATTTAGCGAGCATGCGTTAGCATGGCGACGGAACAAGGGAAGAGGAAGTGCGCGACCACAGACAATACATATTTTTAAAGTTGCGTTCGTATTTACGTAACATCTCCCTTATACAAAATAAAAGAAAGTAGTTTATACATTACAATGGGGCAAAACGTAAGTGTTCACACTTTTTTTTTTTTTTTACAATATTTTGGCAACACTATTTGACATTAGTGTGACATGACATTTGAATGACAGTGACGATTGACAACATAAAAACAATCATATATCTAAAGCGCGTGATCGACGGGCGAGTAAGACCGTGGTTTTAAATACCGACGAACCTGGCTCGCGGCTCGTTGGTGCTGATCGATTAGCAAGCAAAACAGTCGCAAACATGTCTTGTTCCGAGTCTGAAGCCTTGTGTTATCTCGCCATAGGATATTACGCAGTTATGAAAAAAAAAAGAAAACGCCCTAAAGTTTGGGTTAAAAGTTGGATTGAAAAAAGGCAAGCTTTGTCACATACCCATTTAATTCAAGAATTGGCAGCAGAGCCACTTGATTACCAAAATTATCTGAGAATGTCTGAAGAATCGTACAACGAGTTGTTATCTTTAGTGACACCTTCAATACAAAAACAAGACACTGTAATGCGAGAAGCTATTTCTCCACATGAACGTCTGACTGCTACAATCAGATACCTGTCAGAAGGGAAAAATCAAACCAGTTTGCAGTATCCTACTTTAATATCTAGGCAAACTTTGGGAAGAATTATTCCAGAGACATGCAGAGCTATTTACGGTGCATTGAAAAACGAATACATGAAGGTAAGTAAAATATTTATTTGAACTTAAAATTTTTCACAGTAGCTACTTCAGAACAATACAACAATATTTGAAAAAAAAAAACTTATGGTAAAAAATTTGAAACAAAATATGACAGCTCGTTTGAGTTTCCTGAGTCAAATTTTTGATTATCTGTAGCTGTCTGAACTTGAAACTGTGGTAGAGTTGAGATTGTGGACGTAAAATTAGATGATGAGGTATTTACTGAAGCTGGAGCACGTAATAGTAGTTACATTACATTTCCATGTCCCACGTTAACTTCTGAATTTACAGAGAGCCGTTGCATTTGCCCATAAAAAATTACATCGTTGATTAGTTTCTCTGATAACATTTTCTGTTCTTTCGTCATTGTCCTTAATTTTATAGCAACGTTTTTCCCAAAAATATCAAACTCATCATCTTTCTGACTGAGCCGTTGACTAATCAAACTAAACATATGATTTACATTGTCGTCTTTTCGTTTCCTTGTAAATGATGGAGGTTCAGGCGTTGTAGCTGGAGATGGAGTTTGAGATGACTGTCCAGGCAATGAATTAAGCGATGGCGGTGGACTATCTGCAATAAAACAAATAATTAAAGTACCTCTTGTCTTGTTTCAGTTTCCTGGTAATATAGAAGAAATGAAAATGATAGCTAAACAATTTCAAAACAAGTGGCAGTTCCCCAATTGCCTTGGATCAGTAGATGGTAAACACGTCAAAATAGTTCCACCTCCTGGCGCTGGATCCCATTTCTTTAATTATAAAGGCTTTCATAGTATTGTTCTCATGGCAATTGTCGACGCAGATTACCAATTTATATATGTTGATGTCGGCATTAACGGCCGCGTTTCTGATGGACGAGTTTTAAAAAAGACAGAATTTTATAAACGTTTGAATGAAGGTGCTTTAAATATACCACCACCGGAAAAACCAACACAGGACTCAGATCCTTTACCATTTGTGTACATTGGTGATGAAGCTTTCGCCTTAAGACCAGATTTCTTGAAGCCATATCCACAACGAGAATTGAGTGATCATGACAAGAGAATCTATAACTATCGAGTGTGCAGAGCTCGGAGGATAGTAGAAAATGCGTTCGGTATTTTAGCCGCAAGATTTCAAATATTTCACAGTGCTATCAACTTCCAATCAGTCGAAGATATTATTTTTGTGGTATTGGCTTGTTGCACTCTGCATAATTATTTATGCAATTCCAGAAGGTATTATATCACTCCAGGTGACAGTGACACAGAAAATCATATTACTGGTACAATTCAAGAAGGTCTAAGCCCGGGTGGTATTTTAGAGCCCATACAGGTGACCCGTACTGGAAATTCAAGCAATAATGCAAAAAAAGTTAGGGAAGATTTTGTGAAATACTTCAATACTTCTGGGGTTGTACCATGGCAAGAAAGAATGATAAATGCGTAATTATAATAGGTACTCACATCGTTCAGAGAATCTTGAGTTGATACTTGACTACGAGTCTCATCGTCGTCACTTCGAAGAGTTGACATTGATGCTGTAGCTGTAAAATAATTGTCTGTATTACATATTTGTTTCATTAGTTGATGTTATTTGTTTATATATCCAGGGTGTAACGGTTAGATGTAGTCATATTTTAAGGGCTTGTTCTACCCATCAATACGAACAGCTTTTACTATGGGGGCAACTTCGAAATCGCCAAAAAAAAATGAGCTGTTGCATAGAAAAGTTCAATAACCTCCCGATGCAATGTATGAAACAGCAGTTTTTTTTTTGCGATTTCGAAGTTGTTCCCATAGTAAAAATTGTTCGTATTTATGAGTAGAACAAGCCCTTAAAATATGACTACACTTAACCGTTACACCCTAAAAATAAATTTATGTGTTAATAAAGAACTACATACTTACATACCACAATTGTTACCTACTTGTCAATAACCAATTTTTTAATTTTTTTATTTATAGTAAAATTGATAGGTACGCACCTATATTACCTATATACTTACTTTCGATCGGATCGTTGAGAACAGATTCGACGCCTGGCCGCCGCTGAGTGCACACGTGCGCTCCGCTCTGTCGCTGCCTTGCTCCCGCGCACCCCGCGCCCCCCGACTCGGTTTCGCCGCTACGCTACGTCAGTAGCATCCGCCGCCTCGCCGAGCTCCGACGGCCCCCGGCCCGCCAAGTCGTAGTGTGACTACAGTCTTTGCCTTGTGCTCGGACTTAGTTGCGCTGCGCCGTGTCGAATTAACTACTTGTAGTTTAAATTCGATACGTTAAAAACTGTCTTTTTCAAGACAAATTTCCTTAACGGCAATCGACAAAACCACGTCCGCGTTTTTTGCCCCTTCAGGTGAAATCCACGTTTTTGTGGTTCTTGACGGAAACCTCACGGTGTTAACGAAGTCAAGAGGGTGGTGACCCGACACACCCGCCGATCCCCTTCAGGGAGAGGCAACCCGTTGGAAGGGCTCTGACTGCGGCCTTGGGGGATCTCCTAGTCGCAGTCTGGTAGCATCTAATCCCCGTTTGTCCACAGCTGCACCCGGGACGTCTGGGTGTCTCTACCCCAGCGGCCCGGATCGGTCGCAAGACCCATAGGGCCCTGCCGCACAATAAGATCGGCGGCAGGTTTAGAAGCTTAGGGCACACCTTAGCACTCACCTCCCTGTGATCCCAACAGGGAGAGAACACATCCCTGGGTTATCCCACCCGGGGAGTTAGGTTTTACAGTGTTTTCCGGCCCTTCTGGCCATTCAGACAGCAGTGGAGCTGGCGAGTTTGTTTGTGTTTTTCTTCTCGCCAGTGGAACACTAGGAAAAACTCAGGGGTAGCCTCGTTTTAAGGGAGCTGTCTGCCCGGGGAGTTTACGTTTCACGTACCTCCTCGGGATAGGTTTGGACTAGGCATAGGTTAGGTTATGTGCTAGATCCCCCTTTTTAATTCTGCCATAATGGCAACGCCCCGAACCGAGGAATTAAATTCCTCGCTAGGAGTGCTCCTCAAGCGTCTGCTAGCGGACAATAATCCCTACATTAGGGAAGTTTATGATGGGCTCCTTGAGCCATTTAAGAAGGAGAACTGGGGCAAGCCAGACGACTCCTACTCAAGATCTCCCTCTCCTATTCCCCGACCCAACTCCGCCGATATGGACGTTGTGGTCAGCCCCGAAGCCCCCGATAGGTCTCCCGAGTTGGTCTCCTCCTCTGAGTCCTCACCATCCGAGCCAGAGGAATTCCAACTCGTCCAAAACGGGAAAAGAAAGAAGGCTAGGAAATCCAATGCCGGAAAGGCCAAGAAGGCAGTCACGGCATCGAACGCCCCCCTCTCCGCTTCCCTTTCCCACATCCCCTCTACCGCCGGAGTAGCTGCTCCCTCAGCCGCGACCCCCATCAACCGCTCTCCCAGCCGTACGGCTACTGGCTCGGCTCCTGCCAGCCGCCCGGATAGTCCAATGGAACCGGTTCCATCTCAATCCGCTTCGACCAAAAAGCTCACACCCCCTGCTCTGTACATCAGAGAAAAGGGGAAGTGGACTGAAGTGTCCAAGATGTGTGCGGATAGCAAGATCCAGTACACAAGCGCGACTTCTACCCAACAGGGTATTAAAGTAAAGGTCCCCACCTCCACCGACTACAGACAGTTGGTGCATGCCCTTCGTGGAAGGAATATCGCCTTCCACACCTCCCTCCCGGAGGAAAAGCCGACCCGCGTGGTCATCAGGCGGATCCCGAAGGAGATCCCTGCCCAGGACATCCTGGAGGATTTAACCTCCCAGGGCATCCCCGTCTCGGCGGTTCACCGCCTCCATAAAAATAGGTCCCAAGGGGGTGACGAGTACGACATGGTGCTCGTCATCTGTGACCCAGTCGAGGGTCACCACCCAATATTCAAGATAAAGTCAGTCTGCTCCTTATCGGGCATCTCAATCGAGAGGCCCAAGAAGCAGAATATAGTTGGGCAGTGTCATCGCTGCCAACTATACGGCCACAGCCAAAAACATTGTTACGCACCGCACAGGTGCGCAAAATGTCTAGGCGAACACGCCACGGCAGATTGCCCTCGTCCCAAGGACAGGACTCTGTGTACAGAGCCGCCTAGCTGCGTGCTATGCGGTCAATCTGGCCACCCGGCAAACTACAGGGGCTGTCCCAAAGCCCCCAAACAATTCGCCAACAGACTGGCGAATCGCGCTCAAGCCCGTCAGCAGAGGGAAAGCCCCCTGACGAAAGCCCCATCCAAAGACCTCCCAGAGCGTCTCAGCCCACAGAGGCCCTCTCCATGGAACCAGCTCAACCACCAGCGTGCCTTCCCTGCCCTGGTGAAATCCCAGCCCAACCCGTTGCCAGTGCCTGGCCTCATGGACAACCCAGTCCCAATGCCCACTCCAGTGGCTCGGTCCCAGGTCCCTCTTCCATCCCCTAGCCCCCGGCCTTCCAACCAGGAAGAGGAGAGTACAATCGACACCCTCATGAGGTTCCAGGTGTTTATCTCACCTGTGGCCGACTGCTTAGCAGCCGAGCTCAGGTTAGCTAAGGACCTGAAACAGATCCATGAGGTATACGCGAGATATCCTAGGATCGCGGAAGCCCTTCGTAACCTCAACCAAACTCAGTAATGGATAACACATCCGTAGCATCGTGCACCCAACCCCGGTCCCTAAAGTTAGGCTTTTTTAATGCTAATGGCATGAGAGGGCAACGCGACGAGATCGCGTCCTTCCTTCGCGATTATCAAATAGACATTTTCCTCATCCAAGAGACTTTTCTAAAACCCAGCAATCGTGATCCTAAAATTGCCAACTATCGTTTAGTTCGCAATGATAGGACACGTTGTCACAAAGGCGGTACGCTCATCTACTACCGCAAGGAACTGCACTGCATCCCAATCGACCCCCCTCCCCTAGAATCCCTACTGGAGGTTTCAATCTGTCGGCTTGCCATGACAGGTCATCAACCGCTTCATATAATGTCTGCCTATATGCCCCCCTCAAACACGTCTGAGAATCATAACCTCCTGGTTAATGATCTCACCAAACTCTTCGGCATGAGTGGTTCCGTTATCATAGCGGGCGACTTCAACGCCAAACATCCCGCCTGGAATAGTAGTATGACTAACCCGAGAGGGAAGGTCGTTTGCGATCTAGGCCAGACCATCAACTTCGATCCCATTGCTCCTATGGAGAACACTCACTATCCCGACACCACTAGTCATAGTCCCGATGTGCTCGATATAGCGCTGCTCAAGAATGTTAGCCTTAGGTTACATTTAATTGAGACGCTACACGAGCTTAACTCTGACCACCGCCCAGTGCTCATGCACCTAGTCTCTCGCTCGGGTATCTCTGACCCTAGCCAACCCACTCCTACCACCCTAATAACCGACTGGAAGAAAGTAAGCGATATGCTGAAATCCGACACGTCACCGCACCTAGACGGTATCCCCGACCACATTGTCTCAGTCGCAGACACCGAGGCCGCTATCGACTCGTTTACAGTTCACGTGCAATCCATTTTAAAGGATTGCTCTCGGGAAGTCCCAGTGTTGAGTGATCAACGCTGGAAACTACCCGATGACATCCGTGAACTGATAAACGAGAAGAACGCGGCCATACGTGCCTATAGCGTCTGGCCCTGCGATGAGAACAAAGCTCACATGCGTTATGTACAGCGTGCTGTAAAGAAGCGCACTAGTGAGTTTCGTTCGAATCAATGGGACAAGATGCTCAGCGAACTGGAGCCAACCCACCAAGCCTTCTGGCAACTTCAGAGGAAGCCTCCGAGGAGGCCTCTTCTCCACCTCTCATCCGTCCTGACAAGAGCGTCGCTTTTGACGACTCTGAGATGGCAGAATGCCTGGCCGACAGTTTGGAATCACAGTGCTCCCCTAGCACCCTTCCAGTAGACAAGCAGCACCTCGATGAGGTGGATGCAGAAGTCGAACGAAGAGCTGCACTCCCTCCCGTAGAAGACCCCGACGATCCCCTCCCTCCGGTCACTCCAGACGAGGTCAAGGATATAATAGACAAGCTCAAGCCTCGGAAAGCCCCTGGCGCCGACGGCTTCACCAATATGATTTTTAAAACCCTCCCCGCTCAGCTCATGTCCTCTTGGCAGCCATCTTCAATGGCGCCTTGAGCAACAACTTGTTTCCCCAAGTGTGGAAAGAGGCCACCGTCATCGGTATTCCCAAACCTGGGAAACCGAAAGCTGAGCCTTCGAGCTACAGGCCGATCAGTCTCCTGAGCGCGCTCGGCAAAATCTATGAGAGACTTATTTATAAGCGACTCAGAGATTATGCCGAGACAAAAGGCCTCATTCCCGACCAACAGTTCGGTTTCAGAACCGAACATTCATGCATACACCAAGTCCACCGCATCGTCGAACACTTGAGCGCTGGTTTCCAGCGTGGAGCGATGACGGGGGTGTTGTACTTCGACATAGCGAAAGCCTTCGACAAGGTCTGGCACAACGGCTTATTATACAAGCTGTATAAACTCGGTGTGCCGGACCGTCTCGTGCTCATCTTACGAGACTTTCTGTCGGATCGCACCTTCCGCTACCGCGTGGGAAAATCTCTATCTTCTCCCCGCCCCATCCGAGCCGGAGTCCCTCAGGGCTCCGTCCTCTCTCCTCTAGTTTTCACGCTGTTCACCAGCGACATCCCAACGAACAAGAAAGTTCAGGTTGCCCTATTTGCCGACGACACGGCTATTTATTACACCGGCCGATCTCAGGTTTGCATCCATCGTGCACTTCAACAAGCCGCCGATTCACTCGGCGCTTGGTTTCGTAAGTGGAGGATCGAAGTAAACCCTGAGAAGAGCCAGGCTGTTCTCTACCAGAAGTTACGCCATCAGCGACCGTCACCTGCTCCCATCACTATGTTCGGCAAGCCTATCCCTTGGGAGAAGCAAGCCAAGTACCTCGGTGTCATCCTCGACGAACACCTGACTTTCGCGGCCCATATCAAAGCAGCTCGTAACCGAGCAGCCTTTGCCATGGGCAGACTCCACTTCATGCTAGTCAAAAAGAGCAAGTTGTCACTCAAGTGCAAGTTGGGTCTTTACACGGCAGTTATCTGACCTATCATGACATACGCTTGTGTCGTATTCGCTCATGCCCATCCCCGCCACATCCACAGGATGCAGACCTTGCAGAACCGCTTTCTCCGTAAGATCACCGGAGCCCCCCCGTACGTCCGTAACGATAGTCTTCACCTAGATCTTAGAATCCCCACTATTCAGCAATTCATGAAACGTCTTGCAAAGCGTTTTTTCGACTCCTCTATTAAGCATAGGAACCCCCTGATCGCATCGGCCGCCCGATACGACCCATCGCGTATCAGCTCAGTCCGCCGTCCTCGGCACACTCTAGTCACCCCCGACGACGCTATTACCCTCTTACAGGAGAGTAGCAAAGACACCAGCACCGTACGTAGAAAATACAGATACAAACCGAAGACATACCGACCTCGCCGCCGAGGTCCGGCGCGTAATCCCCGTTCAATTCCCCCCCGACCCTTGCTAGAGCCAGCCCGCGATGCTGAGCCAGTAATTTCAAACGAGCCCCTAATTAATGACACTCAGATCCAGCCCGTCCCTTTGCTGCCCCCAGCGACGCCCTAAGCCGAGGTTTGTACCCCACAGGGGGAAAAAAAAAGGATCGTTGAGAAATTCTAGCTCCTTATAATACCACAACTTTGGCTGATACAAATCTTCAACTCCGGAACCGGTTCTCATGCTTGCTTTAACCTTGTTTCGTTCTTTCCTGTAGGAAGCTCGTAGTGACTGAATTTTTTTCTTAACATCGGTTATATCCGAGTTTGGTTCATATTTTTTTGTAATATCCACGAGTTTATTATATGCTGCAAGCCTTTTTGCTTTGTTTTTAAACTCGCTTGATTTAGTTTGCCATAAACAGGAACAGTCTCGAAAGGCATTTATAAATTGTATTATAAAATCGTGGCTGCAAGTACGTAGATCCATTATTGTGACACGGACTGAGCACGCACGTTACGAAGTTTGTAGTAGGTAGGTACACAGCTCTTCTGGCGCACATCCGTCCTCTAGCGCTGTCGCCGAAAAGTGACGGCTCGGCTCGCCGGCCGTGATCGACACGCGGTTTTGCATGGCGAGCCGAGTAAAAAATATAGCACGACGACGAGCCGCGAGCCAGGCTCGGCGGTATTTAAAACCGTGGTTTTGCAATGATACACCGGCGAGCTTTACCGACGAGCCATAAAACTGCGGTCTTACTCGTCCGTCGATCACGCGCTTAAAATAATCTAAGTAGACGAACATTTTCACAATTAAATTAAGAAATAACAATGTTTTACAAATTACCAAAATCTTCTTGGCTTTATAATAGCTCTACCAAACGAAGAGTAAGAGGTATTCGGTTGATTTGTGTGTACGTTAGGCGTTTGTAATGTGTTTGTTTTTGTTTCAGGATTTTCACTTTTACGAGCAGGGCTAGTTGGACAAGGAGACTGATGGTTTGAAGAATTGGAAGACTGCGGAGTATCGTTGGACTGAGGACTGTGTACGGGAGTGCGAGAAGGAGACTTATTAGGAGAATATTTGGGTTTTATGACATGATGACGATTGCGACGAAAAGTTCCTTCTGGAAAGGCAATTGTGTACGACCTAGGCTGTGGACCTATATCTGAAACAATACCTGGAGTCCAAACACTATGAGGCTGTTTCTGAAAATAGACTTTATCACCTGTGTTAAGCGGTGGCAACGATTTTGTATGTTGATTGTAATAAACTTGTGATTTATTATTTTGTGTTTCATTATTAACATTTAATGACTTATAGTTAGGTATTTTAGGTTTCAAATTCTGTTCTAAGACTGGAAGTTTGGTTCTAAGTGTTCTAGACATTAGTAGTTGTGCTGGTGAAAACATATTTTCTTTTGGTGTGTTCCTATACTGTAATAGCGCTAAGTGAGGGTCTGTTTTGTCTGCAAGGCACTTTTTTAACATATGTTTAATGGTACCTATTGATCTTTCAACAAGTCCATTAGACTGGCTATAGTATGGGCTGGAAGTTACATGTTCTATTTGCCAATCTTTAGTAAAATCATGGAACTCTCTTGAATTGAATGGCGGACCATTGTCGGAGACTAAAATAGCTGGGATTCCATGTCTGGCAAAAATAGATTTCAAATGACTGATAACAATATTACTACAAGAACCTCTTGTTAGCTTGACAATTTCAACATATTTAGATAAATAATCGACTACTATGACATATTTATCTGAATTAAAATCAAATAAATCTAAACCGACTTTATACCAAGGGATAAGGTTTATATTATGTGACTTTAATGGCTCTTTGGAGTTGCTACGCCTGTAAGAGAGACAGATATGACAATTACTAATATACTTCTCTATTTCAGTATACATATTAGGCCAATATATTAAGTTCTTTGCTATTCTTTGGCAACTATGTATACCTTGATGTCCTTCATGGATCTGTTTAAAAATCTCATTTCTCATACTATTAGGTATAACAATACTATTGTTTTTAAAAACTATACCACTAATGACATGTAACTCAGTTTTTAATGGAAAATAAGGCTTTATAATGTCAGGCAATGATTTCTTATGCTCTGGCCAACCTGTATTGCAATATTTAATTAGCAATTGTAATTCCTGATCTTGTGAGGTCTGTTCTTGGATAGCTTTTAATCTATTTTGACTAACTGACAGAGATCTAATCACTAAATTGACATGTAAATCTAAGTCTGAATCTACATCTACTAAGGACTGTTCTGGTAAAGCTGCTCTGGACAATGTGTCAGCTACATATAAGTATTTACCAGGCTTGTAAGTGACATTTAGATCGTAAGGTTGTAACCTCAGCATAATTCTTTGAAGACGTGGTGGTATATTATAAATTGGCTTGTTCATAAGTGGAACTATAGGCTTATGGTCAGTTTCTACTGATGTATGACGGCCATAGATGTACTGATGAAATTTTGTACATCCAAATAGAATAGCTAGTAATTCTTTCTCGATTTAGGAATATGACTGTTGGGAAGCAGTTAGTGAGGCTGATGCATAAGCTATTGGTTGCTTATCATGAAAAATAACTGCACCCATGGCATCTTTTGATGAATAGACTGACAATGTAATAGGCTTATTTTGATCATAATAAGTTAAGACTGGAGCTTTGGTTATACATTCTTTAAGTAAGTTAAATTCAGACATGTGTTTATCTTGCCAGCACCACTCATTATCTTTAGAAAGTAAAGTTCTTAAATTAGAAGTTTTCTCTGACAAATTCTCTATATGAGAACCTAAATAAGTAACCATGCCCAAGAATTGTTGTAATTCGTTTATATTAGTGGGTGGTGGCATGTTGCATATGGCTTTTATTTTGTGTTCATCGACTCTTACACCTTTTTTACTAAAAATATGTCCTAAATATTTGACCTCGGTTTTGCAAATGTTAGATTTTTCTTTGTTAAATTTAATGCCAATTTCTCTAGCTCTTTCTAAGACTTGTTTTAATCTGGAATCATGTTCCTCTTTACTACAACCGTAGATTAAAAAATCATCCATCATGATTTTGACACCTGGTATATCATTAAATCTTTTTGTCATTTCTGAATAGAAAAGTTCTGGGGCAGCATTTATACCAAAAGGTAGTCTCAAGAACCTATATCGACCCTGAGGTGTTATGAAAGTGCAAAGCTTAGGGGAAGCTTCATCTAATTTGAGCATGTAAAAACCTTTGTTGGCATCTAATGTTGTATAATATTGTGAAAAAGAGAAATCAAATCCAGCCTGGATTTGATTTCATCAATTGTTGGAAATTGGTAGTGAGGACGCATTATGACTTTGTTGAGTTTCCTTGGATCTATACACAATCTAAGTGAACCATTTCTCTTAGTTGCAATGACAATTGGACTGACCCATTCTGTAGGCTGATCGACTTTGGCTATGACTTGATCATTTTCTAATGTTTTTAATTCTTGACTTAATTCTTTTAAGAGACTGAATGGAATGCGTCTACAAGCATCAATAGAAGGTATAGCATCAGGTTTTAATGTTAAGTGACATTCATAGTCTTTTAGACAACCTAATCCTCTAAAGAGATCTTTATACTCTGTTAAAACTGACTCGACTGACTGCTGGAATTGGACATTGTGAACTCTTTTTAATAGTTTTAAGTCTTCACAGCTTTGACGACCTATAATGTTTCTGCATGGCAAGTCTACTATGTAAAAGTTAGTTATATACTCTTTGTTGTTATGAGTGACAGTTAAAGTACATTGGCCTATTGTAGGCAAAATTTCCCCACTGAACGTTGAAAGTTTGTGACTACTTTTCTTAATATTAGACAATGGCAAATTAAGTTTTTTATACAAGTTAAATGACAAAATATTTGTATCAGCACCGGTATCTAGCAAAAAATTAACATCTTGTTTATGTATGGACAATTTAGTACAGTATGGATTATTAACATTAGAAGAAATCTCATTAGTATATAAACTATTTAGAAAGTAAGTATCTGACGTCTTACCGTTTGAGTCTTCTTCGATGAGCCTTACACGCTTGCTGCGACAACATTTGGCGAAGTGGTTTGGCTTATGACAGATATTGCAGGTGACTCCCAAGGCTGGACATCTTGCTCGGTGTACTTGATCACATCTGGAACATTTTTCTTTGGACCCCTGACTGGATTGACTTTGCTGACGATTATGACTTGACTGGCTGCTGCGACTTTCTTGCTGACAGTTTTGGTTTGATTGACGATGTTGACTCGATTGACGTTGTTGACTCGATTGACGATGTTGGCTTGACTTATGATTTTGACTTGACTGACGTGGTTGACGCTTTGACCTGATGAGATTTATTTCTTCATTTTCTATAGACTTTGCTTCTGCTTTGGTATTTCTCAGTGTCTTCGCGATTGATACAGCATCGTCGAATGTTTTTGGCTTTTCAAGAAGGATTTTTTCGCGAATGTATGCACATGATGCGTTGAGATTCCAAGAGAACACATCTTTAAGTAGGTCATCAGTTAGACTTCCGAAGTTACATTGTAGTCCAATGTTTTTCAGTTGTGTAGCATAAATTTCTATTTCTTCGTCTGGTCCTTGTTTTCTATTGAAGAGTTTGTGTCGTTCTACCGAAATATTTACTTTTGGTAGAAAATACGCTTCGAATTTGTCTAGTAACTCTTTATATGTTATATTTTTATGCCCACATTGAAGGAATAATAAATTTGGAGTGCATCTGGCCCGATTGTATGTAACAAAATGGCTACTTTTCTGAAGTTCGGCTCTTCTTCAAGATTGTTTGCAATCATATAAATACTGAGACTTGTTTTGAAATTTTTCCAAGCCAGTGGCATATTATTGGAATTGACATCGAGGGTGAAATTACCCTGTGGCAGACTTGCAGGAGGGCGACTTTTGGACGACTCGTGACAGTAAAAATTATTTTCTCACCAGTTATGGCTATGACTTTTCATTGGCTTAATGCGGCTCATCTTCTGACACCATGTTATGGTTGTTGGGGCTGGCAAGGGGCTTGTAGTCTCAATAAAACACTTAACTTGTGGACGGCTTGTATTTAGCGAGCATGCGTTAGCATGGCGACGGAACAAGGGAAGAGGAAGTGCGCGACCACAGACAATACATATTTTTTAAGTTGCGTTCGTATTTACGTAACAGTAGGAATTCAAGCTGGGTTGCTGGTCACAAACGCAGTATATTTTATTGACTCCTTATCTACTGGTAAGTGGAAAAATCTGTTCTTTAAATCTAAAGTGCTAAAGACCTGTACACAATTTATCTATGTGATCATTGATTACCGGCAAGGGATATTCGTCTCTCACCATCTTCTGGTTTATATTTCTGTAATCCACACAGATTCTTGCACTTCCATCTTTCTTCTTCACCAAAACGAGGGGACTGGTATATTCCGAATAGCTAGGACGTTTGGTGCCATGAGTCCGCGTAACACTGATCAGTTTCCGTCACTCGTCATTTTATTTAATTCGACAGTTTCGTTGATTCGTCACTTTCGCTGATTGGACAGTTGTGTGAATTCGACAGTTGCGTTAATTCGACAGTTTCTATAATTTGCCACTTTCATCGATTCGTCACTTTTATCCAACTCGTCAGTCGAAGTACAGTCGGTAGGAAATTGTCTGTTAATTTTAACATCAATTTATTTTTTTTGCTATTTAATTACACACAAAGGACAACACAGGAAAATAACATAATATTTGAGTACATAGGTACTGCTTATTTCTTTAAAAAAATCTGCCAAAAGACCTGCAAAAAGGAAAATGAAAAAGAAATGTAGACGATAGTGTGTGAGAAAAGAAAGAGAATAATGTGTTTGGGTTTACCCTTTATAGCAGAAATAAACCACTTCACATATCAAACCACAAATGAGCAAGTTTTCGCTTTGAAATGACTGTTTAGTAAATTCCACTACCGTTAACAGTGTTTTTATATGTTGTTCGTTTGACAATCCACATAATAGGCGATCTCTTAATGCCTCATCTAAAAAGGTGCCGAAATTGCAGAGAGCTTCCTTTCTTTTTATTTCCACCACAAACTGGTTTACCGACTGGTTTTAATGTTTGCATTTATAGAATTCGTATCGACCTGCTACCGCTGACTTTTAGATTACATAATGGCGAGTTAAAATTTCAATTAGTTACGTATATGTTTTGCTCGCCGGCTTTTCTGGTGATACAAGATTTTTTAACACATTATATGTTTCTGGTCCCACCATAGTAATTAACATTGGTACCTTCATGCTTTCGTCTACTTTGTTCACAATTAGGAACTGCTCCATTCGCTCACTATAATCTTTGAAATCATGTTTCTCTGTGTTCAATTGTTCAATGTTTCCAATTAGAGCCATTTTTATCCTCGTCGCCAATTTTACATTTTCATTCAAAACACAATTTTATCTTGTTAATTATATTAATCCTGTCCTAAAATAGCATGCACCATACACGGCAACGATTTAAAAACATAAAACTTATGATTAAACAAATGTCCTCCATCATAACAATCGCTTAGAGTTAAATAAACATATCCGATTGCTTCTATTGTACCACCGATTCCGCTTATCTTAATGTTCTCTTTATGGATTGGTATGTTTAATTCAATCACATGTTTATATTAATAATGGCACAAATTGATGCGCCGGTGTCAACTAAAAATAAGTAGTTATATTTATCTACTAATAATTCTATGCAATAATGACTATTACAAATACAAACCCATTATTCACGAAAAAACTTGCACTGCTTCTCGTTTGAATTAGGTTTTGTGGGCTCGTCGTCGTTTACCTACAACGTGGATGTTTGCACCACTACGTTGCACGTTCCGTTGACGACCTCTAGAGTTCTTGTTCCTGTTATTATAATGATAGCACGTACCTCGATTCTGTCTAGGCTGTCCCCGACTATATTTTTGGAACGGACGACCACGGCCTCGGTAGAATGTTGTACCACGATGGACGGTAGGCCTACTATAATTATTAGACGTGGAGGCACCTCGAAACTGGCGGGTGGCTCCAGAATAACCTCGATTACGCTGACCTTGGAAAATAATTATTACGTTTCCTATTAAAAGATAAAATATTTTCAGACTGAGACGGCATTGCAAAGGTCTCTTCATCTATAGCTGCTTGCACTGCGTCCTTTATGGTTTCAAAGTTTTGTGCAGCTATTATCGTACTAAGCCGTCTATTGCGTAATCCGTCGGCAAAACGTTTAATGGCTTGTTTTTCGTTTAGAGGTTGAAATATCTTGAGATTTTCGGTTTTACCTTCGGCTTGCGCTATAGATAAATCCATAAATAGTTCAGTCAACTCCTTACCGTAATCATTAATCGACCTTTGATCTTGTCGCAAAGTTTGAAGTTTACTTTGCAAGGCGACGGTACTTTTTTTAGGCAAAAGAATCATACGCATATCAGTTAGTAATGCAACAATGGATGGATAATCGGATTTAAGTCTTAATTATACTTCATCGCTGCATCCTCAAGATTTTCATATTCACCAGGTAGTCACTCCTAAATATACTGGGCATCAAACATTTTTTAGAGCTAGCAATTAAAAAAGATATTAATATTGTCTATTAAAACCACCCAATCCGCTGTGCGGGGCGCGCACGTCACTGCCTGGATTGTCAAAACTGTCATTCGCTTCTAATGTTCGGGCATCGTAACGTTCCCTCAAATTTTAAAACAAGTGTTTCTTTGTTTTATTCTTTTTCCCTTGTTTTCGTAGTATACGGTGTGTTATTTGTTATTAGTGCAGTGTTAAGATGGGGAAAAGAAGACATACATCAAAAAATGAAAAAAATCGCAAGAAAATACGACGATTAGAACGACGTCTGATAGTAAGCGATAGCAGTTGTGATGGTAAGCTTTTGCTTTATTCCAACATCGAGGTAATTATTGCAGGAAGTACTACATATTATAACTACTACTGATCTCTTGATCAGTGCTAGTTCGGAACAATAAGATTATTGTGAACGTAGTCTACCTACCTACTTATTAGCGACGCCATATTTACGAAATTATGATTCTAATTGCAAAGTTTTTTAAAAACATTGCGCTAACAAAGTTTGTAGGATTGTACCTCCTTTTATTGTTGTATTTTTAATGGATATAGGGGTAAGTACTTACACCTTAATAAATGGTTGTTGAAGACTTGAAAATGTTGTACCTATTTTACCCTCAGAGTCGTGATGCGATTACGACCGTGTAATATGAGTTTAAAAACGTACCACGATGCGATTGTGGTCTCTCATCTATAGACAAACGTATTTACCGAGTCGTGATGTGATTACGAGCGAAAGCTTATGCAGTGGATATTCTTTAATTTGCTGGCTTTATGTCCTTCCAGATTATGAATCTGACAACTCGTATTCAAATCCCAGCCCACGTTCTGTACCGTCAATCCCTGCATCTGAGGATACACCTATGCAACCTTTATTGGAAGGGGACACTACTCCGATCATACAGACCAATGAATCTAATGACTTGCCACCTGAGCCTCCGACATTGCCAGTCGAAATATTAGAGGTCTTGGGCGAGGCTAAAACAAAAATAGAAGTTTACGCCCCTAAGATCAGGGATGAGATCTCTGAACGTTGGGGTAAGATTGTGGTTGACGGATTGAATAAAGATTTAGTGCAGAAACTTATGGAGAACATACATTTTCCTGAGAATTTTAAATTGCTGAAGGCTCCAGAACTTAATCCAGAGATTGCCACCGTTTTGTCGGAATCCACAAAAAATAGAGACAATCGCCTAGAAAAAGCCCAAAATCATCTTGGGAAGGGTATTGCGGCAATATCAAATCTAATGGCTAACCTAATTGAGGGTGATGTTGATAAAACTATTATTATAAAGATGCTTTCCGAAGCAGGACAATTACTTCTGGATTTACATTGCCAAAATACTTTTAGCAGAAGAAAATTAATAATGTACGTCTAGATAAAAAGTTCTCTAATATGATACAAGGTGTTCAAAGGGACTCATTCCTGTTTGGTGAAAACCTTGGTGAGAAGATTAAGGCAATTAAAACAGCGGAAAGGTCTGGCTTACAAGTAAAAAGGACCTTTGAGCCACAACCATCCACATCATATCATTCCAACCAACCATCTACACGCCAGGGAAACTCGAAGGCCCCTCCCAGAACTCGAGAGCAGAGAGGCATGTGGGCAGGGGCCAGGAATCAAGCGTCCTCTCGGACCGCCAAACGAGCACCAGGGAAGAACGACCGTTACAAGGCCAGCAACAACAAGCCGTATCCCAGGCGCTAAAGGTAACTGGCTATGCTGGTAGATTGAAATATTATTATGATAAATGGAGGACAATTACCAATGATCCATTAGTTCTCCAATATGTGACAGGGTATAAAATCCCATTTATTAAGCCTGTTTTTTAAAAATATGAACCAGTTCCGGCCTCTTTTTCCTCAGATGAAATCTGTTTTATTAATATAGAAATTAAAAAGCTATTACTATCTGGAGCAATTGTAAAGTGCACAGATACTGCTGATCAAATTATCTCCAATATATTTCTTATTCCAAAGAGCGATGGCAGCTTTAGATTTATACTGAATCTGACTACTTCCTACTGAATTAAATAGATTTATTGAAACTCATCATTTTAAGATGGAGGATATTAGAACGGCTTCAAATTTAATATGTAACTTTGATTTCATGGCAAACATTAATTTGAAAGAAGCTTACTTTTTTATTCCGATTCACTCCACATGCAAAAAGTACCTAAGATTTAAATTTCAAAATCAGACATTTGAGTTCCAATGCTTACCTTTTGGTTTAAGTGCTGGGCCATTTTTTGGTTATATATTTGGATGACATATTATGTATTGACAACTCCTTTGAAAGCTGCTCCCAAAAGGTTACAGAAGTGATCAGTCTGTTAGAGAGCTTAGGGTTTATCATAAACTATAAAAAAGTAATACGTGCCCTAGTCGTATAATGACATTTTTGGGATTCCAGATTGATACTAAAGAAATGGCGTCAAAATTTTTAATGTTGGTTAAGGATATTTCTAGTAGACAGTCTATAACTATAAGAAAATTCGCAAAATTTCTAGGGTTGTTAACTTCTGTATGTCCAGCTGTAGATTATGGTTGGGTCTATACAAAACAATTTGAAAGGGAGAAATTCTTAGCCCTCCAGAACTCAGATTATGACTACGACAAAAAGATGAAACTAAGCCCCACTTTAAAACCTAGTTTATCTTGGTGGGAGAAAAATATTTTGACATCTCTGAGGCCATTTCGCAGTAACCAATATTCACTAGAGATTTTTTCAGACGCATCCCTTACTGGTTGGGGTATATCTTGTAATGGAGAAAATTCAAATGGTTTTTGGAGCTTGGTTGAGTCCCAAGATCATATAAACTTGTTGGAGTTAAGAGCAGCTTTCATAGGATTGAAATGTTTTGCAAATAATTTGACTGATACAGAAATTCTCTTGAGAATAGATAACATGACTGCGATTTCCTATATAAATAGGATGGGGGGTGTACAACACAAAAAACTGAATAAAATCGCGCGTGAGATTTGGCAATGGTGCGAAAAACGTCGCATTTTCATTTTTGCCTCATATATTAAGTCAAAGGATAATGTGGAGGCAGATCAGGAATCGCGACGTACATTGATACTGAGTGGAGTTTGTCTAGCGTAGCTTTTAATAAAATTATAAGTACGTTTGGCTCCCCAGACATCGACTTGTTTGCATCTCGCCTAAATGCGAAATGTTCCAAATATGTTTCGTGGAAAAGGGATCCGAATGCCTTCAATATCGATGCATTCACTTTAAATTGGAAAAATATTTTTTTCTACTGTTTTCCCCCTTTTTCACTAATATTAAAATGTCTGCGCAAGATCATTGATGACTGGGCCATGAGGATCATTGTTGTCCCCTACTGGCCAAGCCAAGCATGGTATCCTTTGTTTTTGGACCTTCAGTCCTCTGAACCAATATATTTTTCACCCGACGAATGTCTGTTGTACTCTCCTTGCAGGACCCGACACCCGCTTTGGCGAAGCCTTACCCTGGTGTCATGCCTCTTATCAGGGAAGCGTTCTCACGGCAACAGCTAACACCCGCGACAATCGATCTAATGCTTGCATCCCTGTTGCAAAGTACGGTTAAACAATACGATACAGCCTGTAAAAAATTTTGATTATTTTGTCAATCAAATAAAATTGAAAACTGTTTCACTATTTCAAACCCAGTAGCTTTGAGTTTCCTTACTAATCAGTTTCAATCGGGTGCTAGTTATTCAACATTAAATACGCTCAGATCAGCTCTATCTCTGCTGTTGGGAAAGCGTTTTAGTTCGGATGATAATGTTAGTAGATTGCTTAAAGGCGTATTTAAAACACGACCATGTTTCCCTAGGTACCAAAATACATGGGACACCAATGTCGTACTTGATTTTGTTAGTAAATGGTATCCCAATGAAGACTTGCCTTTATCTATAATTACTAAAAAATTAGTAACTCTGCTTGCATTGTCGACAGCACAACGAGTCCAGACGTTATCACTAATTAGAGTATCTAATGTAAAAATCAATATATCTAATAACGATATATGTATAGAAGATTTAGTTAAAACTTCGGCACCCGGGCAGCGACAGCCGCACTTAATAATACCTTTCTTCGATATTAAAATTGAAATATGTCCGGCAAAGACCTTGATAGCTTACATGAATATAACAAAGTCGTATAGGGATTCTAGGAGTACCGAAAAATTACTTTTAACTACTAAAAGACCGTTCCACAATGCAACCGCCGCTACGATTGGCCGCTGGATCAAACAAGTATTACAAGAAAGCGGTATTGATACAACAATATATTCCGCACATAGTGCTCGCCACGCGGCAACGTCAGCGGCCAGTCGTAGGGGCGTCTCCATTGAGGCAATAAGAAAAGCCGCGGGCTGGACGGAAAATTCCCTTGTTTTTGATAAATTCTATAACAGATCTGTTGTAAATGACGAAAATATATTTGCTAATGCTGTTCTAGATTATAATGATAATTGATTATTGACATAGCTGCCTTGAAATTAAACAAAGCTGATTGATTAACTTTTGTTTTGTTTAAAAAAAAAAATACCCGATTTCCCTAAAGCTCTAAACATCTACCTGGTGAATATGAAAATCTTGAGGATGCAGCGATGAAGTATAATTGAAGGTTAAACAAACTTACCTCAAGTGAAGTTTGACCGTAATTATACGAATCGCTGCATCCCAAGAGATTTTCGGTCCCGCCCACCCATGTTTATTCATAAACATCCCAAACAATCTTTAGCGAAATCATGCTCTGAAACGAATGACAGTTTTGACAATCCAGGCAGTGACGTGCGCGCCCCGCTCAGTGGATTGGGGGGTTTTAATAGACAATATTAATACCTTTTTTAATTGCTAGCTCTAAAAAATGTTCGATGCCCAGTATATTTAGGAGTGACTACCTGGTGAATATCAAAATCTCTTCGGATGCAGCGATTCGTATAATTACGGTCAAACTTCACTTCAGGTAAGTTTGTTTAACCTTCAATTTCGCTTGTTGTGAGAGAAGACTTTTTAAGACAAAGTTACTTAAAAACAAAGTTAGTTGTTTAAGACAAACCTAATTTACACTGTTCGGTTTTTAAGGTAGAGCTATAGTAATCGATACTATCAATTAATTGACGAGTTGTCGATTCCTCATTATTCATAACTGGTAACAAACTCAGGGCTACTTTTAAATTGAACTCCATTGATTCGAGATTCGATGTTGAGCCAAACTGTTCACAACTACCCTTATCAGTTTCACGTATATACAACTTATTTCAAAATTCTTGTATTTGAGAATACAACTCTGCAATTTTATCACAATGCGATTTAATACAAACTTTCACCACTAAATTGGTTATCATCTACTTGTTTCGTAATGCTTGGAAGTAACAGAATAACTATTAAACACAATAGTTGCTACAGTCAGCTTTTCTTTTAAACGCTCTGGCGTTCTCCTTTCTATACTCAATTTAAATTAATTTTCTTTAACTTTTCTCAATTTTTCATATACATCATTGAGCTCAGGAGCCATAATTTGTCATATTAAAAATAAATAACTAGCAATAATAACTGCTATTAATAACTAATTAGAGGTTATATAAATCGGGTTACCATAGTTCAACGCATTTTCACCGGTTTCCGTTCACTTTCATGCACAGAACGCACTATAAACACTTTTACGTTATTCTTACGATATCACACATTCGGTCTAAGCACGACTTCTTCTCTAGGATGTGAAGCTTGGGCCTTCAGGACTATTGAACACGACGTACACCTGGTATTGAATCGCGTTCCACACGCCGAACATCTATTTCCATCTGCAGTTCCTCTACGACCACGCCGAGAAAAGGAATTTCTCAAAGATTGAAGAAGTACTTGGTCATTAATCCACTTATGATGGCAGTTCTTGTAGCATTTGTACAGGAAATAGGCTGCCAATATCAGCAACAAACCCAAAATTATCATTGTCACAATGCTTGTTGCGGAAAGATGAAATTGTAGCTGGTCGGTAGTAGCCACATTAGAAGATCCAATGCCATTCTGGTTTATTATAACTTCTTCTCGTTTTGGAGTGTTAGAATTGCACATTGTGAAAGTTCTCGAACAAAGTTTAATAACGCAACGTACACTTAGAACGATAGTCTGTACCACACTCGAAGTGCGCCTGCATTGCGACCCGACAGGGTCATCACCAAACATGGCAGGGTCGCCATGTACAGGTTGGGTACTAGAGGAGAATTAAACGCTCTGACTGCTGGTTGATAACTGACTCATTTATTAGTAATTATTGGTATTTAAGTACACGTGTTATATACATTGGTATAGGGAAACATAGAACAAAGCTTATACACTACACCATAAATCAGCATTAAGTCGAGTTATAAGATCCATTCCAATTAACCCGTCATAACTGTCGTCCACATCGTAAACATAAAATTTTTGGTACCCATCGTTATTAAAAATGGAAAATACGGAAATTTCAGCTACTTCATGATGTTCACTAGTCGCATGTATGCTTGTAACTGTAAATCTAAATATATCTGTAATCTAAATATATATGTAATATGATGATTTATTTTATCCTTGAATACTATGTATGATGAACAGTAAAACTATAACCAAAAGTTTAGTTGCTCTGGAAAGAGAAATTTTATTTTATTACAACTAGTTTTAACACTTATATACAACATTCATTAACATTAACTATGCACTAGACAGTTTTACCTGGAAAGAGAAACAACATTTAAAGCTATTGTTTCACCGGTTCTTATTATTCACTATTAATATTCTAATAACACATGTTTATCCCAACATAACCTCTATATTTTCCAATACTGTATCAGTCATTCCATATGACAGGTGACAGCTCGCTCCACAGATCACTGATTACTAAACTTGTACGTCAAAGTTATTACGCGGCAAATTCAAACTACAAACTAAATGAAGTGCCACGCACTTTGTTTACATCTCCCCCCCTTCTAATGTACAAAGTTTAATTGTGTGACTCTACTACTGGAATAAGTTTTGTTATATGAAAGAGATTCGACTCTGGCTTTTTGTGACCTGTGTTTACCTTATAGATTGAATTGGATATTTTGTCTACTATTTGATATGGTCCTATTTTCAATTCATCTAGTTTTTTTCGGTTTAACCGGTTTCCGTTTTCCACATATACAGAATCTCCGACTTTTAGTTCATATTGTTTTCTGTTTTTATCAAATATTTGTTTATTAAAATTGTGGGATTTTATACTATTTTCCAAGGCAATTTTTCGGTCTCGCAATAGATGGTTATGTGTTATATTTTGTTTCAGTTCATCTGGTAGAATGTCAACATTTTTTCCCTCCAATAAATATTTTGGAGAGAACCCTGTTACACTGTGTTCAGTTTCGTTATATTTTTCAGTGCATTCGTGAGTAATAGTTGTCCAAGCAATTTTGTCCTTTCTTTCATTAATCTTGCAACGAATTTTATTGACCAACGTTTGGTTTAACCTTTCGTTCAATCCATTTGAAAATGGCGCATTTACTGCAGTGAAAACTATTGGTATATCTTCTTTTTCTAAAAAAATTTTGAAGTCCTTTGAATTTATGCCTGGATATTGATCTGTTAGAATTAAGTTTATTTTATAATCTTGTGTTACTTTTTGGACTAGTTTTATAAAATCATTCGCACTCTGGGTTTTGGATGTCAAAATGAAAGCGTAACGAGTGAAGTGGTCTACCAGAAGATGTAAATATGTTTTGGTTGAACGAGCACCACCAAATCCCCCTATGGTGTCTATAGACACTATTTCGAACGGATAGGTCGCGGGACCTAAGTGAGACATTAGTCCATATTTGTATTTTCCTCTTGATTTGTTTTTTATGCAGACATCACAGTTTTCGTAATTTTTTTTTATATTATCTAATAAATTTTTAGCTTGATAAAACGGTTTAATCTTGTTTTCCATTTGTTGTCTTCCTATGTGACAGAAGTGGTGATGTACTTTTTTTATGATCTTTTTACTAAACTCCTCAGTTAGTACAATCTTTTCTTTTTTTCCTATCTTTTTATAATATATATTATGTTTGAAAATAAGTTTATTCATATTTTGTTTTATTTCATCATTTTTATTTTGATCATTTTGTATGTCTTCTAATCTAACAAAATTCACTACTTTTAAACTACTATCTTGGTTTTCATACGATTCTAACACAGGGTTTCTGCTTAAAGTATCTGCCTCTATATTATATTTGCCCGGGGAATATATTATTTTAAAATTGAACTGCGACAAATAGTACGTTAAATCTCCCAGTTCTTCATCCGTTCTGGCTTTAATATTCATTTTTTCTAAAGGTTTTGTGATCTGAAAAAACCGTGAATGTTTTTCCTATAAGCCAGTGTTGCCAGTATTTTACCGCCTCTTTTATTGCCAAACACTCAAGATATATGGCTTTTTTCTTTTTTTGGGAGTCGTTTAATTTTTTTGAAAAATATGCACAAGGCTTTTCATCACCATTGGGTTGAATTTGTTTTAAAATCGCACCTATACCTTGTATGCTGGCGTCTGTATAAATATGTATTGGAAAGTCTGGATCAAAGATGGCTAGAATTGGTTTTGAGCAGAGTAGTTTTTTTATAGTATCAAAGGATTCTTGACATTTATCGGACCAAACGAATTTTTCTCCTTTTCTTAATAAATTATGTAAAGGATCCAGTATAATTGAAATATTTGGGACATATTTTCCATAGAAATTGATTTTTCCTAAAAATTGGCGGACATTTTTTTGTGTTTTTGGAATTGGGAATTCTTTTATGGCAATCAAATTATCTTTTAATGGGGTGACAGTATTGTTTTTTATTATGTGCCCTAGATATTTTACAGAGTCCTGTGCAAAGTTACATTTTGTGAATTTTAATTTAAAACCTTCTTTTAAAATTGCTTCCAATAACAAAGACAAGTGCTCAATATGTTTTTCGAACGTTTCTGAAAATACTAAAATATCGTCAATGTAATTGACAGTAAAGTTTGACAGTTTATGCTTTCTTATAATGCTACTCAGTATTCTCTGAAAAATAGCGGGAGATGTTTTTAAACCAAAAGGTAAACAAGTCCATTGAAAGTGTGCTTCTTGAGTAACAAATGCCGTTTTGTGTCTATCTTCAATTTTAAGAGGTATGGACCAGAATGCTGAGTTGACATCAAATGTTGAAAAAAATTTACACTTCCTTGTTTTAACCATTAGATCCTCGATTAGCGGAAATGGTTGCGATTGGGGGACTACAATTTTATTTAATTCGCGAAAATCTATACAAAGCCTTGATCTCCTTCCATCTTCTTTTTTAAATGCTAGTGTTACCGGAGCGGCAAAAGGGCTATATGACTCCTCAATTAAATTATTTTCTAATAATTTTGATATTTGATGCTCAATTTCTTTCATATCCTCAATAGAGCACCTATACGGTCTTTTACTACAGTATTTATCGATCAACAAATCAATGTGGGCTTCGTAACCTTTTACAGTACCTATATCATATTTGTCTTTAGCGAAGACTGAATTATATTTGCATATCAATTTTTCTATATCTGATTTTTCCTGATGATTCAAATTACTTACCGAAATATTAAAATTTTCGACTATCATATTTTCATTAAAATTTATTGTGTACTCATCAACAATAGTTTCTTTTTTATATGTCTTTGTTATATCCACACCTTTTTTCCCATAATATATATCTTGTTTATTCCCTATGTCACTACCTGTGCTGTCAGGAATTTCTTTCGTGTTTATAGGTTGTTTTTCTTTATTTTCTATGTAGTCTCTATTATTATTGGTGAGGACATTTTGGGTGACGTTTAAATTCTCAGTTTGAGTTAAATGAAATTTTTGTATACAGTCTAACCCAACTAGGAAATCATAGTCGAAGTTGTCTTCATCTATAACAAAAATATCAACATGTTTTTCAATTTCGAAAATTTTTATTTTTAAAGTTACCATTCCTATTGATTTTTTTACGCCATTAATTGTTTTTAAACCCGCATTTTTGTCATTAGTTGGTATTTTTTTCAATGATAATAACCTTGAATTTATTAAGGACACATTAGATCCTGAATCATAGATTCCTGATGTTTCCAAAGTGTTATTTATTAGTAGTTTAATTTTTATTAATGGCGGCACTATTAGTTTTTTGGATCAATTTCATTTAATTCTATCTCTAATTCTGAATTGTTTACACTCCTTATTTGATCTTTTTTTGGCTTATCATTATTTTTTATTTTGAACCAACATTGGGATTCAGGGTGGTAACGTATACCTTTATTCTCTTTTTCACATATTTTACACGGATTTACCATGGGCTTAACATTTTTCTCTCCTCTCAGCCCCGGCCGTACCGTTTTCGGAACGGACAATAAACTTCCCTCGGGCCCGGCCGTACCGTTTTCGGAACGGCAGGTACAGGCAATTTGAATCTTTTTTCAGAATAAACATATGGCTCTAAATCGTTTGCAAAAAGTTTCACTCCATTGATAGTAATACTCCTTGTCGCGAGACCGAACACTAGTAACTTTAAATGGCAACTCTAAGAAAAAAATATAAGATTGCGCGTCGTTGTCGTTGAAATGTCAGTTATGTCAGTTTGGGTAAACATTCGAGTGACTGTGAAGTGATTTATTGTGTTTTTGTGTAGATAAGTGCTTCAAAACTGTGTGAAGTGGATGTTTACGACATCATTATAGTGTAGTGATTGTGCGCGAGTGAAAACAATAAACACGGGAGAGGCAAAAAATCTTTTGTGAGCCAACAAAAGTTTCGTCGGAAGAATTTCAACAATGAACATGGAACGAACAATTGAAAACGTAAGTTTTACTCTTTTATTATGAAATATAGTGTAGGAAACAGTGTTAGCTAGGTGAATATGAGCACGAAAACATGATTTTCGTGTTCTCGAAGCATAAATCATCATATTTATGTAGATTCAAGTATTTTCAAGTCAAGGTCAATAACATTACGCAATAAATATATTCTAATAGGTATTTTGAGTAAATTCTTATAAGATTATTGTATATCAGACTCTTATGAGAATTATTTATTAGGTTTCTTATATAATTATTACATTCGTTCTAAAGTTTCGTGTGAATTGAATCAGTAGGTAGACCAACAAAAAAGAAATGCGGCCACAGCTCTTAGCGCGGCAAGTTTTTTCATATACCTTCATCTCATAACATAACAATTATAATTCTCAAGTAGTTTTACAAGTGTTGTTTATATTCAAACAGATGCTAGCACGATTCCGTAACGTGAAACTGTTTACCTTTTGCGATAAGCGCCCGTATATGTCGAGTGGTAGGCCCTTGAGCGCGCGCGGTCAGATGACTCACGCGATGACGTAACCAGGTGGAGAGGGAAGGGGGTAACCGTTATTTATGTTGGGAATCGAGAGGTTAATTTTACTTTCGGAAGTTCCAATTTTTTTATCAAATGTTTTTTTGTTAACCATGTGCTCTAAACTTCTTAAATTTTGAAATAAGTCTTCAGTTTCCTTTAAACTATTCCTATCAATTTTATCTGCAATAAAATTCGGTAATCCAGTGGCAATCAGATCAATTAAAGTGAGTTTATCTATGGACTTATTTATTTCTAATAGTAATCTCTCTTTCTTTAACGCATACTCCAGTAATGAGCCCTGTCTGTATTTGAATAACATTGCATACCTGATCGGTGATGAACCCTTATCCGCATAAGTTTCACAAAAGTTTTTTTTCCAGATTGCCCATTCTGAATTTATAGTATGCTTAATAAGCATGGAACTATACCAGTCTAAACAAGAATCTTCTATAAATAACCTAAAAATTAAATTTTTTTGACATCTTCTATTCCTATACGGACACATTCTGCTTCAAAGGTAGTCATCCACTGGGTCACATTAGTAATCTTGCTATTGAATTTTGGTATAACAAATTTGTCTACCATTTTCCCCATATTAAAAGGTTTTGATGAATCTTTCTTTATTTCTGCGAAGCTTTCCATGATTCTAGTTAGAGTTTCTTCTGAAATTCCTGTTGTAGAAGTTTGTGGTTTTGTTTGTTCCTCCAATAGGTATCCCATAAATTGTTTATTTCCATCTTCATCACAATAAAGCGCCTTCATCTCAGGATTCATGGATACCCACACCTGTCGTTTCTCATGCCGTTTTTGCAATGTTGCCTTTACTTTCTGAAAGATTTGTGTTTCTACTATTCCTGTATGTAATTTTACAGGTTGTGACTTATCTGGGATCGCAAAGGTTCGGCCATCTAAATCCGTGATTGTCGTTACACAAATAATATTTGTTTTCACATCTTCACCGGCTTTGACCATGAACTCAAATCTTAGTTTTTCCATTATTCCTGGTAACTAGCTGTAGAAATGTTGTTTTGTAATATGATGATTTATTTTATCCTTGAATACTATGTATGATGAACAGTAAAACTATAACCAAAAGTTTAGTTGCTCTGGAAAGAGAAATTTTATTTTATTACAACTAGTTTTAACACTTATATACAACATTCATTAACATTAACTATGCACTAGACAGTTTTACTTGGAAAGAGAAACAACATTTAAAGCTATTGTTTCACCGGTTCTTATTATTCACTATTAATATTCTAATAACACATGTTTATCCCAACATAACCTCTATATTTTCCAATACTGTATCAGTCATTCCATATGACAGGTGACAGCTCGCTCCACAGATCACTGATTACTAAACTTGTACGTCAAAGTTATTACGCGGCAAATTCAAACTACAAACTAAATGAAGTGCCACGCACTTTGTTTACATATCGCTGCCCGGCAAAAAAAGTGTCATAACATAAAAATGACTAATTCGAGATAACGAGATTTATAAGATTTTTTTCTATTTACTAGATTGATAATGTAAAAAATGTAGGAGTTACATTACTGAAAATTTATTTACAAGTAGTATGTTTGTATACACTTCACATAGCATAAAATTTTCAAAAGAATTATATATTTTTTTTAAATAACTTTCAAGAAATATTTAATGACGGATATGTTATGACTCTTTTTTTGTGGAAACTGAACATACTTTGGGAAATGATACTCTTTTATAGTATGAAGAAATAAACTTTATTTAAAAAATAATTACTTAAATTTACTTTTACCATTACAAAGTAACAAAATAATAAACTTCTTATCAAAATAATCTTATGGCTTAACTCACATGCATAGTTAGTAATAATCAGCTAAAAGGAACTAAAATAGGAACTTCTTTATTGAAAATTTAAATATTTTAATTTTAAGTCATAGACATTTCGCAGTTTTAAAAATCTTTTATACCTACCGACATCAATTAAAACAAGTAAAAACCTAAACATTACCTAAGGGAATTATAAAAAGATTCGTAAAACTGCGGAATGTGATTGTTTCTTAATAATTCCTGCAGATCTTTTATTTTATTCTCTTTGAGTTTAGGCTTTGATCTGTAGGCCAGTTTCAGAGTTATTTGGTTCAAATTTTTTTTTCGTGTTAAAACTGTTTCGGAAAATTGATCATCCTTATAAGAAGTTTTGTAAAATAATTTGGTAGGATCATCTTGCAATAACTTAAAAACTTTTATTTCGGAAATTTTAAATGATTTTGTCATTCCAATTTCCTCAGATAGACGCTTCAGAGAGTAAAAATCACGACATGCCATTTCTGTTACGGCGTAGGGTCTGCCCTTTTTCTTAGCGCATTTTATCGCTTCCACGTACTGACTGGGTACATAAATTGGACCCGACTTCAGTCTTTTCTGAATTTGCTTTTCAATTGTAGAATGCACGGAGTCCGCTTCATTTTGTGTGTGGCCAGTTATTAGGTACTTGTGCGTTATGCATCTTATTTTAGGGAATTTCAATAGTGCGAACAAGTAAACAGAAACAAGAAACCGATTCTTATTCTGACCACAACAGTTGTCGGAGTAGAATATCAGATCTAGTCCAGGTCCATCGTAATTTAGCAGCGTATTTTCGATAAACTTGTATACACAAGATCCTATCTCATCAGCCCCGCGGTTCGCTTCTCCCTCATGCCAAAAAAAACAATCTGTTTTATCATTACCTATGTGTGAAATAGTAAAGTTCAAAGTATTAAGCTTGGATTTGTAGTAAAAAATAGACGTATTTCCTCGTGGAATTTGTAGCACAGCCTGTAAGTCGTAAATTGCGACAATATTATCTGGTCCAATGTTTGTTTTATCTGCGTCTTTCTCTTTTCTGGACAGTTCCTTCTCTTCAATGTGTTTTAAATATTCAACTTCTAAGTTTTCCTTCGCGCTTCCTTGAGCATTTTCATATCGTACGCATAATTCGCACCTATCTTTTTTTGGCTTAAAAAAACTGATATTGAATTCTCCGTTAAATATCCTTGAATATAAAGTTTCGTTTGCATATGGCACGTTATTCGATTCGCAAAGGGATTTATAATCTCTGTAAAGATCACTAAGTGATTTTCCTCCATCAATATATTCCCTTGATGAATCTTTTCGTATGTAATGGGATTCCATACGTGGTATTGATTCGATATGACCTCTTATACCCTGTCGAATAGACTCCGCAACTTTTTTATGGTTACTGTGCTTACCTCTCATATCTTGTTTCAAGAAACCATCTTCAGACTTGGCAATCACAGTTCTGATAACACGATCGTTAATATCTAATGTTGCTCTGAAAAAAGTTTTGCATACTCGAATAGTTTGTCCATCAACTTCAAAATAAAAACTGTGGTTAACTTTTCTGGGCTGAGCTTTACCGGAAAATCTGAATGAAGGGATGATCGGTTTAATATGCTTATGAATAAAATTGCGCTGTAGAGACAAGTCTCCTAATTGCCAGTAACAATCAAATATTTTAGTTCTCATGGCATCGGTTATTTTTTTAGTACACTCTAATTTGCATTTTTCACCACACGGAGGTTTCAAATACCTTGCAGGAATATTTTTTCTTGACTTAGAACGAGAAGTGTAAGGCTTTCCGGTATTTCTCATTGTTTTTGCCTTATTCGACAACCATTCGTCAACGCAGGATTTACGTTTTTTAGTAGATTTACGCACGGGACTCTTAGCCAGCTCAGGAACTTCATCTTCGACGTTTTCTTGTTCACATGGCAAAGAGGCAAATACTTCATTGGAATTGGATAAACTTGACTGAGAACTAGATCTGCTACTGCTGTTGCTGCTACTGCTGCTACTGCTACTATCAGAAGTCGATGAAGATGAATCGGAGGATAAAGACATCCTACGCTGCAGTATACCTTTAGACGTAGATGGAGTCTGATCATGGTTTTCTATCATGCATCCGGATTGCCCAGGAGTTTCAATATTTGCAAAAGGTTGTGTTTGTGGCTCCTGTTGCATAGCCGAGATATGGGAATCTCGTCTAACACGCTTTCTTGCTGTTAGACGACTAGAGCTACTACCAGAATCTGAGCTTGAACTTTTTTTATTACAATTGATTTCGAAATTTGGGTCTTTTACGCTATCATCGCTATCTTCACAATAAACATTTTCTTTATATTCTGCTTCCTGATATACATCTAAAACAAAAAACCAACAAAAATAAAATCTCAAACTAAAAAGAAAATCGTTAGCTTAGTATCGATCTACGTACCTTTACAGGAAATTTGTGTATCATCCACAATACTTTGTCCTTCACATTGGGTATCGACGGAGTTTTGTTCTAAAGTTGCATTTTGTTTAAAATGTTCATGAGTTTCTAAAGTAGGCTTACTGTTTGTACCTAGAAATGAAAAATACTGTGACAGAAAGAAGAGGTACATACCAAAGTAATAATACCTACACACAATATTAATTATTACGTTGCTCGACTTGCACATACCTATATAGGTACGAATATTGCTGGTAAAATACTAACCTTGCTCCGGATCATCCTTTCCTATAGATATAGTTTGAATATTACTCAGATCAGAAATGTTTTCTTGGTCTTCCCTACGCGCCATTTTTACCAACAATGTGGCACGACTGGACTTCATGTTTTCCCTTGAAAAAAAATCGAAATAAGTAGGTATAGTCAGGAAAGATAAAAAAAAACGTAAAGAACTATTCGCCTCAAATCATAATGTTTTTTCATGAAAACTGACAGATAACAAAATATGTCACTTGCATAAAAACACTAGTTAACATTTTTGCAGAAAGAACGAATTAATACAACATAAAACTCTAGTTATTGTGACGTTTTGCAATTACAATGTCATTAAATGTGTTATGACAATATTACCTTACCTTCGACTAAAACATACACCTCAAACTGTCTAATAAAGAGTACCTACACTGGATAAGACTATTTTCTTTAAAATATTAAGCATTCTACAATATTTTTTCGTCGACAAAACTGTCATAACACAATTTGATGCACTTTTCATGTTAGTAATTCTATTATAAACTTATGAAACTTACCGATAGAAAGTCACAACACACGTTAATACACTTTTTTGGCAACACAATACACAACCGGTCTGTATCAATACAAATGTGACACTGTTCATGCCGGTCAACTGTGCAACACGTCTTAGTGAAAAAGTGAACTTAGCGCCATCTCTCGGTAACTAAGTACAACATAGTAATGACGATTTTACAGCAGGTAAATTACATATTTGCTATTTAAATGGTACAAAGATGTCAAAACGTAATTTTTCTGTATTATGACGTTTTTTTTTGCCGGGCAGCGATATATGTAATCTAAATAATCCTGTGCGGTTGATAAAACTGCATTAATGTACAGTTCAATATTTCCGAAATCTGACAGACTCACCCTGTACAGTTTTCGCTCTAAAGCTAGTCTTCTTCCCATACCCTTATCTTCAAACGCCTGTTGCAAATATTTCCATGCTTCGGCTGCAGTTTTCGCACATCTAACGTGAGTAATTGCTGCACCGTCAACTGTTAAGCAAATTTTTGCAAGAGCTTTCTCGTCGTTGCGTACCTTCATCGAAGCAGGGGTCGTGTCATCTTCCGAATAACCATTAATTGTCACCCACAAATCCTCGTGTAAAAGGTAATTTCTCATCTTAAACTTCCAAGTAGGATATCCATCTTTATCCCGAAGACAAAATGATGGAATCGAAGATGAATTCGACGTAGAGGGATTCGACTTACTAACACTGGAAGCATCTCCTTTTTCAGGTGACATTTCGACTAGTAAAATTTTCAGTCACAAGAAAAATCAACTAATTATATTACAAATTATATTTTAAACTCTTCCAGAGCTTCGTGCTGATAACGTGTTGGAATATTTGGTTTAAAGAGTTGGAAGAGTATTAAATAAATTATTTGTCAAATAAGAATTAGAAAAAAGATGTTCATTGACAAGAGTGTTTATTTCAAGTAACTAGGCAATATATTAAGAAGAAATATAACTACAAAACAAGTCTGCACAACAGAGGTTACTGATCTACAACAGAAATTACAGCACAGTGGTAGAAAATTACGAAAATCACGAAAACGTGACCGTATGCGACAGCGATGCGAGCCGGACTGGCGCGGGCGCGGTGCGGCGGCGAGCGGTTTCTTACAGATCTACGCTCGCTGCTAACAAAGCGCGGGCGCCTTGTTGCTATGCCTTCCTACATACTCCCCCTTTTGACCAAACATTGGTACCCTCACCGTTGGTCAAACGTCAACAATGACACGTTTCTTATGCGGCCTACCACGAGAACGCTTAGGAGCAACCAGCTGTGGAACCTCAGGGCATTCACCATCCCGAGATTGGTCTCTTCTCAACGCCGAAACGTGGTACTTCCCAATGACTTCATCCGGTGAACCAGGGAACGTTAAAAGGTAAGTAGTTGGGCTAACCTTCTTCTGCACCAAGTAAGGGTCGTCCCTTTTAGGCATGAGCTTAGAGCTGACTCCTTTAGCAGGACTGCTAAGCACATGCGTCTTCATCAGGACAAGATCACCGACGGCAAACTCCTCAGCCTTTCGTGTCTTGTCTTTGGCAGCCTTACGGAGGTCTTGCTGTCGCTCAATGCACTCCTTACTGTTGCTGAGTGTCTCCGCTAGCTTCAGCAGATACGGCGTAATCTTTGCGAAGCATTTTCTCTATCTCCTACTCCCACCAAGAAAGCCATCATGGAAGTGGTTCCATGATGGCTTTCTTGGTGGGAGTGAGTCGGTATGGCGGCACCGCAATCGGCGAGTGATCACCACAATCGATGCGATGCTCTGCGAACGGTGTAGGTTCTCCCCCTTCTGCGAAGATATCTTCATACTCTTGCAGCAGCTGAGCGAGACTTTCCTTCTCTTTATTGTCCGAATTTACAACAAAAGGCGGGGGCGCAGCGCTACTCGTAGCACTCGACGACGCTGTAGGTGTGTTCGCTGGCGCCGGCGCGCTCGTCGCGGAGACGGCGGGAGCGCGCGCGGGCGCCGGTGGAGGCCGGGGCTGCGGTGGCGGCGCGTGCAGCGCATGCGCGCTAGCGGCGTGGCCACGTGCGTCGGTCGACACCTCGGAGAGCGTTCTATATTTCGCGCCTTTTCGATTAATAATTCTACATTGTCGATCGATTCACGAGTTACCCGTTTTCTTATTCGTCTATGTAGTAACCCGTAAATCATGTCGACTTCCATTTCGTTTATAACTTTGTAAGGAAGTTTAGCAATAAGCGCGCGAAGGCGAGCAACGAAGACTTCCGTGCGTTCCTCCGTTTGTTCCGCGGCAAATATTTCCCGGAATATTTTGTGTGGCGGTCGGGCTACACCGAACATGGCGCGAAGTCTCTGTAGCGCGTCTTCCCATGACGTCACTGAAGATTTTATGCCACGAAACCACACAGCTGCCTCCCCTTCTAGGAGCATAGGTAGGCCGCGAAGCGCATGTTCGTCACTGATGCCTGTACACTCCTTGTATATTACAATCGAGTCGACGAATGCTTCGAGGGCCTCTGAGTCTCGGTGAGCGCCGCTGAATCGTGACGTACAGCGCGCGAAGTTTCCGTGTTTGGCTGGTGCAGCAGGCGATGGAGACGGTGAAGCTGAGCCGTTGACGGCCGACGTAACCAGCAGGCTCTGAACCAGCTGACGGTTCGATTCCGCTTGAGCCTTGGCGAACGCCTCCAAAAACGACGTAAGCGTCCCTTCCAATAGCGGCGCGGGCGTCGCGGACGCCGGCGGCACACTGATGTCATCATCGTTGCTTCTACTTCTGCGACGAGGCATTGTAGTACACAATAGTCAAAACACAAGGAAACACTAATTACGTTGTATGTAACGTGCACTAAAGTTAGTTTCGTCCTCTCCACTATGTAAAACCGTTACGTTGCAAGTAGGTATTTTGAGTTCGCGTCGCGTCAGTTAGATACGCGTGCCGCGTTGGAGCGCCAGTTTGTAGTGGGGCAGGTAACTAATTTATCAAGTGGACGATGTATGGTGCAAAATAAAGTTTATTGTCACAGTTAAACAAAGAAATTACAGCACAGTGGTAGAAAATTACGAAAATCACGAAAACGTGACCGTATGCGACAGCGATCCTGCGGCCTGATACTATCCATCCGAAATCCGTGTTGTCTAGGTGAAGATGGTCATCAATCATAATTTTTTCATTCCTGATAAATGAGAAGTAATAGTCGTTGCCAATGAGAATATCTACGGCTTGGCCAGCTGATCCATCATCTGCCAATACATCTACCAGGTCCGAGTGGCTTACATTCGGTACTGCTATTCTATCTGTAATGTGAGGAACTATATTAACTCGGATTAACTTCTGGACTCCTCTTTTTGTTTCAATGGTTATATTAGCAGATGGGCTCAGGGTCTGAGCTTGTTTCTCTGATCCGAAGGTAAATATCATCAGCAGATGTTCTTCGTCCGGGGTAAGGTTTAGATGTTTTGCTAAGTTTGTCGTGATGTAACTTCTCTGACTACCTGAATCAAGCAGTACTCTGCACAGCGGTAGCTCGTTTTCGCTCAAAACTCGTACTGTTGCTGTCTGTAAAAAGGATGTTGAGTTAATGACATGCTTAGACATTGCAGTAGTTACTTGATCACTTGGCTTATCGTTACCCGCTCTGCTTTTCTTCGTTGGACACAAGGAGCGATGGTGAGAGCCTGCACAATGATAGCAACGTATCAATTTATTACATTCTCTGGCCTGATGGCCCTTTCGAATGAAGTTAAAGATCCTTCTAGCTTGTATATCCTGGAATTTACTACACTCATCATTGTAGTGATCTTCATCACAGAATATGCAAGCGCGTTTTATCAGTTTGTTCAGGACTTGAGTATCTCTGTCTAACTTTCGTTTTCTATTTCTCTCATTGCAGCTGGCTGCGTCAGAGCTAAAACTTCTTTGCT
This sequence comes from Xestia rhomboidea, assembly GCA_963853795.1. Lineage (NCBI taxonomy): Eukaryota > Metazoa > Arthropoda > Insecta > Lepidoptera > Noctuidae > Xestia > Xestia rhomboidea. The sequence goes on from OY970774.1 coordinate 13,937,952, forward strand.
GACGTCGTTCATTAAACCTTTGTTTGGTTGGCTTGTCAGATGTCTTGACATACAAAGCTTCAGTTGATGTTGTGATAGGTGTGAATGGAGAGGTGGCGGCTGACAACTTGCTCTGTGATGACTCCTTCGCTGTCAGCACCGTTCTGAGCACCTCTCGGGTGCCTGACACTGACTTCGCTCCAGTTAATCTCACATTGACTTCGTATAAAATTCTCTCTGGAAACTTCTCCATTATTATAGATCTCTGGTGGTTACTTTCTACGTTTTCGCCCAGAGATTGTAATACGCGCAAGTGCCTTTCAATGTTGTCTAGGCTTCGAAGAGCCTCCTCTGCGTTGTCAGAGCACTTGAGCATATTAGTGATTTCCTTGTAGTGGGCATCAACCACCCTGTCTTTAGAACCGTACCTGTAGGCTTAGCCAAGTTGACAATCTACAATCGTTAACGCATAGAAAAGTAACCAAATGTATGGGAATGACATCATTCAACGTTAAGTCACGTGGTCAAAACAACCGAATGGAAACTTTAAAGTTTAGTCAAAACTGTAAGTTGGCTACCGATTGTAGATGGAATGTAGCGAACACGATTGTAGAAACGAATACATTTCATTCTATCATCTTGATCGATGTAAACTTGTCTACGAAAGTTTATACAAATTCGTTTGTTTTGACCACGTGACTTAACGTTTACGATTGTAGAAAGAGAATCGATACGAATCGTTTGTAACTTTGCTAGGCCACCTGGTCTTCAGAGTATCTACGGCTATGAAGTGTTTCTCGTTAGTAACTGGAAGACCTTCTACTGTTTCACGAGCTCTGCCTTCCAAGAAACTTACTAGGTAGACCATCTTATCTACGTCGCGGAGAGTTTTAATGCCTATATTAGATTCGAATTTGTCCCAAAACTATATACAATGGTGACAAAAAAAATCGGATCCGGACTGATAAATGTATGAAATCCGTTAATCTATTTTTATTGATTTATTTTTAACGACGGAAAAACATGTTCTCGCCCACTAGAATACAATATTATATTTTTATTTTTACCCGACTACGTCGAAAAAAAGGAGGGTTTATTCGTTTCTATGTCCCTTAAACTAGTGAACTTATTTTAATAAGTGAGGCCATTAGAAAGGTGGCGACGGCCACAGATTCTAAACATTGTTTTATTTTAACCGACTTCAAAAAAAAGAGGTTCTCAATTAGACGAGATGTATGTAATATTATTGGAACTGCAATATATTCACATACGATTGATCTTTAGGGCTTCCAAACATATATACAACATTTTTATAGGTGTACGTGAAGAAATGCGTGGGCAAACATACTTTTTTTCCACGCATTTCTCCGAAATTGTTAATCGGATTGTGACAATTTTTTTATTGTATTACATTTTACTTACACAATGAAACAATGCAAGTTTAATTACAACACACAATTACATAATAGTGTGCCACTATAAAAATAAAACACTCAAACTTAAAGCAATTATTTCAATTAGACCATTACGGCACTTTGAATGTAAAAAAAAAACAAAAATAGAAGAAAAATCTAAAAGGTATTTCTGGCTATTCATACACGAAATCTCTTAAGACCAACGACCATTGTACTCATCGCTACGAACAACTTTTACTATGCCAACCTGACCAAACCTTGAAATCACGAAACAACACACACATTCACACACACACACACACACATACACATTCATACACACACACTTTCACATTTCGCGATTTCACGTTTGGTCCTATAGTAAAAGTGGATTCATAATGATGAGAGCAATGAGCCTTTAAGATATGTCGTGTGTAAATAGACAGATTACGTCACTATATCATAGAACAAAAAAGACACAAAAAAGGAACATGAATGGGCAAGACATAGAGCTTGTCTACTTGAGGCGATTTACGCGTGAATCGAGTAGCGCGGTAGCTAATCGCGACGCCCAAATCCCAAAAAATAGGATTTGAACGTCGAGATTGTCTGTCGCGGAACTCGACTCGCGCGTAAGTCACCTCATGTAAACAAGCTCATAGGAACTGTTTAGCAAGCTATTGAACGAATACAAAATCCAATGAACAGCTTCAAACCCTCACACAGACACACCCTCGCACAGACATACCCTCACACAGACACACCCTCACACAGACCCACACTACTACTCCGTATCGCCCAGCGGTTCAACATGGTAGGGTTTGAAGCATGTTACACAAAGCTTTGTTCCACAACTGTCACAGGCCCAACCAGTGCGAGCCTGTACATTGTTTTTAGAGCACTGTCTACATCGCGCTTTGCCACTTTGACAGGCATATGCAGGGCAGACAGCGTCTGAGCCCGTGTAACTATTGGTGGGCAGTGTTTCTTTAATATTTGGTCTGCCAACATCATTCTGAACTCCCGGTGAGGAATTTTCTTTCTGTGGCAGTAAATAACATAAGCATTGTGGATATAAAGTTTATATCCACAATGCTTAAAAATAATAATTAATGCTTTTTAATGCTTTGTTTTTGTCAAAGTGGCAAAAAAAAGGCTATTAAACGTTTATATTATAAACGTTTAATAGGCTTTTTTTTTTATTTAGGTTGGGAAATCATCAAATGACTTCTCCCGCTCTGGGCGGAGCAGGAGGGAGTGTCAGACTTTTACTGACTAAAACCCATCCATGTTCCTTCATCGCCCTTTGTGTTCCGGGGCCACGGTATCTCTTTCAAATAGTCCCGCAGCCCCGGCAGGCTTCGGACCTTGCGGACCCCTTCCCTATTGCTGACTCTCTTTGAGGCGCGCGTGGAACACGAACGCGCCGTCGACACGGCCTGTCGTCACGAGACGGACGGACGGCGAGCTAGCCCATAGCTCCCCGTCCACAGGCCCGCGCCTACGGTGGCCGGAAGCCACCACGTGGCCCCCAACGCCCGGGACGTCTCCCGCGGCGGCCGGGACGTGAGGATATCTCCCTCTCACGTTCCGCCACCTCCTTCGCTAGCATGACTGCTTCGCAGTAGGAGGTGACGGCGTCCCATTCCGTCTCGCTCCGGACCATGGCACGAACCAGGGCCGGAAGCGAGAGGTCGCCGCCGCCGATCGCCACCTCGAGGACACGGCGGTGCTCCACCCAAGCAGGGCACACCTCCACAGTGTGCTCCACCGTGTCCTCCGGTCGATCCTCACAATGGAAACACCCGGGCGTCTCCTCCCGCCCGATTCGGTGCAGGAACTTACCGAAACAGCCGTGTCCGGTAAGAACCTGCGTCAGGCGGAAGGTGAGGACGCCGTGGCGTCTCAACGACTCTCGACTCAACGTTTAAATGCCTGCGAAACAGTTTCTTGTACCATACCATGGTCCGTATTCTTTCTACGGGAAATGGCTGTAGGCGTTGGTCCTTCTTATCGACACCTCCCATGGAAAGATTGTAGTCCAACACCACCTTGGGCTTGTATTTATACGCCCCATATTTCTCGGTCCCACTGATTTCTACTTTATGATAAGTAGAAATCAGTGAGACCAAGTTGGAGTCCCTCCAAACCACAATCGAGAGGTCCTTGGTTTGGCTGAAGGCTAAAGCTCCTGGACGCATATTGTTTCTCGATTTGCTCTTGAAGCTGTCGGGGACGAACTCCCGATTGAGCCTTAGGGTCCCGATGGTGTCGGTTTTTTGTGCCTTTAAAGTCCTTGACAAAAGTGGCGAATTATAAAAATTATCCATAACCAGTGTATGGCCTTTATTTAACAGCGGGCGAACCAACCTGTAGACTATCTGGGATGTTGCCCCTTCAGGTTCATTGGACCCCCTTTCGTCATCATGTCCTTCAGTTCATTGTTGCTGATTACCTTTTCCAGCATATATTTCAAACTTCCATAAATAGCCCGTCCTTGACTCGCAAAGCTCATAGCTTTTTATACCCACCCGAGCAGCTTTATTGGAGATCAATTCAAAAGAAGCGAGAGCCTACCCTTCCAAAGGAGTAGGGACTCGTCAATCGCGATATTTTGCTCGGGTAGATATAAATCGCTGAACTTGCGATTCAAGTGATCAATGACGGGTCTAATTTTGGATAGCTTGGAATTTGCTGGAAATGTAGAAGAATTGTCTACGAAATGATAGACATTTCTTTATCAGCAAAAACGTACCGTAGGACATGAAGTCCTTGAAATTTCCGATCCGTAAATACGAAAATCGGGGGTACCAATAGTCTTTTTCTACTGGATTTGGGATGAAACTTTGCAGCATTAAGATGCCGAAGAACGTCCAGAGATCGCTGGCCCGTAAGTCCTTCCAATTCTTAATGCGTGATGTGCGACGGAGTGCTTCTGGGTTTGCAGTTAACAGGTGATTGGCGTACCTGTTGATTAAAATTTATTTAGTATAAAAAAATATTAATTTCAAGCTTTCAGTAGTACTTTTATACTTATTTGATTAACTTACCTGGCGTGAAACCGACAAAATCTATATCAGCCTCCACAAGCTCTACCGAGCCTATCTCCGACACCCTTTTTATTCCCGTTGAGGGTGAAAATAGGACCCTGTAAAAATAACATTGTCATAAATATCAACATCGACTAATAATTTATCAAGTCATTAATCTTATACTTACTTCGGGGGGAGCGCTTTTCGCTTTCCCTTACCCTTCAACGGGGTTGGCGTCACCTCATCAGCCGTCACCAGTGTAACTAAAAACTAGAAAAAAAATTAGATGCTAGAGAAATGTAGTCATCATGATGTGGAATGAGGTAATTTTAAAACAAACCCACCTTCAGACGTGGGGCTGACTGCGAAGGCGACGCGCTCTTCGTGGTCATGGTCGACGTCAGCTGTAAAACAAAAAAAAACGAAAAAAAATTAGAAGCTAAAGAAATGTAGTCATCATATGATTTTGTGCAAGCCACAATCAATGTAATGTTACAATCAATGTAGTCATCATGATGTGGAATGAGGAAATTTTAAAACAAACCCACCTTCAGACGTGGGGCTGACTGCGAAGTCGACGCGCTCTTCGTGGTCATGGTCGACGTCAGCTGTAAAACAAAAAAAGAACAAAAAAAAATTAGAAGCTAAAGAAATGTAGTCATCATATGATTATGTTCAAGCCACAATCAATGTAAGTTACAAAAAAAACCTGTGCTTGTAGATGGCCCGGCTTCCATTTGCCAATACATTCTCTTCCTGGGCGGTGGAGTTGTTGGCGTTCCCAAAGAAAGTGGGCAGGGGATTAGGGTTGGTGATTTTTTCTGTAAAATATCAATAGTAAGACAGAACAAGTCCATTTTTTACAAATTAGTTGAAAAAAAAACACACCTCTTCTGCTTGCGGTCTGGGGCATCAGGGAGTAGACATTCATTAATTTCTTTGTCATTTTTTAGCTCCCTGTACCGTAGTTTTTGCGCTGCTGACATTTTATTCTTATTTTTTTTGTCAACAACCCGAATCGCCCGCACTTTCTTAAGTTCCTCATCAAGAGAGCTAAAAAGTAATAATAATTAATACATAAAAACAGCCGCATCATAGTAGAGACCAATTTTGAAAAGTATACATTCGTAGAGGGCTGAACCACCGGCTGGATAACTCCGGCATCCTCGCCTTGCACATCTCTAAAAAGTAACAAAACTCTAGAATATTCCTTTAAGGGAGACATCAATAAATGATTGAGCAAGCAATTAAGCAACATACGATCCCACACCAAGCAGACCACCACCTTGGGCACGTCCGCCCGTCGGCTGTTTCGGTAAGTTCCTGCACCGAATCGGGCGGGAGGAGACGCCCGGGTGTTTCCATTGTGAGGATCGACCGGAGGACACGGTGGAGCACACTGTGGAGGTGTGCCCTGCTTGGGTGGAGCACCGCCGTGTCCTCGAGGTGGCGATCGGCGGCGGCGACCTCTCGCTTCCGGCCCTGGTTCGTGCCATGGTCCGGAGCGAGACGGAATGGGACGCCGTCACCTCCTACTGCGAAGCAGTCATGCTAGCGAAGGAGGTGGCGGAACGTGAGAGGGAGATATCCTCACGTCCCGGCCGCCGCGGGAGACGTCCCGGGCGTTGGGGGCCACGTGGTGGCTTCCGGCCACCGTAGGCGCGGGCCTGTGGACGGGGAGCTATGGGCTAGCTCGCCGTCCGTCCGTCTCGTGACGACAGGCCGTGTCGACGGCGCGTTCGTGTTCCACGCGCGCCTCAAAGAGAGTCAGCAATAGGGAAGGGGTCCGCAAGGTCCGAAGCCTGCCGGGGCTGCGGGACTATTTGAAAGAGATACCGTGGCCCCGGAACACAAAGGGCGATGAAGGAACATGGATGGGTTTTAGTCAGTAAAAGTCTGACACTCCCTCCTGCTCCGCCCAGAGCGGGAGAAGTCATTTGATGATTTCCCAACCTAAATAAAAAAAAAAAGCCTATTAAACGTTTATAATATAAACGTTTAATAGCCTTTTTTTTGCCACTTTGACAAAAACAAAGCATTAAAAAGCATTAATTATTATTTTTAAGCATTGTGGATATAAACTTTATATCCACAATGCTTATGTTATTTACTGCCACAGAAAGAAAATTCCTCACCGGGAGTTCAGAATGATGTTGGCAGACCAAATATTAAAGAAACACTGCCCACCAATAGTTACACGGGCTCAGACGCTGTCTGCCCTGCATATGCCTGTCAAAGTGGCAAAGCGCGATGTAGACAGTGCTCTAAAAACAATGTACAGGCTCGCACTGGTTGGGCCTGTGACAGTTGTGGAACAAAGCTTTGTGTAACATGCTTCAAAGCCTACCATGTTGAACCGCTGGGCGATACGGAGTAGTAGTGTGGGTCTGTGTGAGGGTGTGTCTGTGTGAGGGTATGTCTGTGCGAGGGTGTGTCTGTGTGAGGGTTTGAAGCTGTTCATTGGATTTTGTATTCGTTCAATAGCTTGCTAAACAGTTCCTATGAGCTTGTTTACATGAGGTGACTTACGCGCGAGTCGAGTTCCGCGACAGACAATCTCGACGTTCAAATCCTATTTTTTGGGATTTGGGCGTCGCGATTAGCTACCGCGCTACTCGATTCACGCGTAAATCGCCTCAAGTAGACAAGCTCTATGTCTTGCCCATTCATGTTCCTTTTTTGTGTCTTTTTTGTTCTATGATATAGTGACGTAATCTGTCTATTTACACACGACATATCTTAAAGGCTCATTGCTCTCATCATTATGCGATTTAATGACTGTTTTGATGAAACACATTGCAAAACGTGTTAAAGGGTACAAAAGATATCGGTTTAAATTTCAAGAAGACCGGAAATAAACTATATGGCATGGCTGATGCTGATTGGGGTTCATGTAAGATAGACAGAAAGTCCTTTTCCGGATATTGTTTTAAATTTGCTGGAGCTCCTATCAGTTGGGGATGTAGAAAACAAAGAAGCATTGCGCTATCCACAGCAGAAGCCGAATATGTCGCTCTTACAGAAGCTGTTAAAGAAGCAGCGTATCTACGAGCATTGTTCAATGAAATGAATATAAAACAAGAAAAGATACTAATATTGAATGATAATCAAGCAGCAATAAAGCTGTGTCAAAATCCAATAGTATCTTCGAAGTCGAAGCATATAGATCTCAAAATGCATTATATCAGAGACTGCATCAAAGAAGGAGTCGTGGAAGTCCAATATCAACCTACAGAAGATATGGAGGCGGATCTATTGACGAAAGGATTAACAGGTCCAAGACTTGCACATTTAAGAACCAGTATGGGATTACATTAGGAGTGAGAAGGAGTGTTGAATCGAATCAAATCGATTAAGTAGCACATCCCTAATGTAAGTGTGTGAGCAACCCTATGGTTGCCATGGAGTGTTGATTCGTAATTCAAATAGCTACGTAAAAGGCAAATGTCGATTTTAGTATTTTAATATACAATATTAAGCTGAAGCGTTTACGTTATTTTCTCATCTTCCCTGCTTGCCGCTCCGAACTCCAACAAATTTCTCCGTTTAACGACGTATGACAGCACTAGGGCCGACTTGTCTATGATTTTAAAAAATATTTAAAGCTGTCACTTTCTCATTCCTAAGTTCGTGTATGTTTGACGAAAGATAAATAAAAAGTTAAAGTTAAATATAAAATAGAAATTCGCCGAGAAAACCAGGTAAAAATGATTGTGTTAACAATATTATAAGTTAGAAGAAATATGACAGGATTCAAGTCGGTAAGTAAAATAATACGTGATTTCTCTATTTTTCCTCAACCGGCACGGTTCGAGCAATGCTTGTTGAAAATGTTTTGTGTTGTTTTGGTTGAATTACGTTGATTCCTTCTATGATTCCTTCAAATCATCGAACAATTATTATCTAAATAGTTATTCTGTCCATTGAATACGAAAATATTACAGTGTAACTTCAAAAACGTAAAAAGTATTCACGTTGTCACCATTCTTACATTGAATTGTCCGCCATCTTGCAATTTGAGAGTAAAGCTTAGTATACATGGTGAATTATTCTTCAGAATTGAAATCCAAATTTCGGAATTCGGATTTTTGTAAGTTTATATCATTGTTTGAATAATGTTGCGTGGTGGTGTTTTTTGGGTTGTCGTTCCATTTTGAATGTAGAATGGATAAACAGTGGACCCCTCGCCTAACTGCCGGATCTGCCGCTCGTGGGCGGGCTCCTGGCACCCGAGGTCGGCCTCGTGGCTCACGAGGTGGTGGTGGTGCTCGTGGGGCTCGAGGTGGTCGTCGTGGGGCCACGAATCAACACTCCATGGCAACCATAGGGTTGCTCACACACTTACATTAGGGATGTGCTACTTAATCGATTTGATTCGATTCAACACTCCTTCTCACTCCTAATGTAATCCCATACTGGTTCTTAAATGTGCAAGTCTTGGACCTGTTAATCCTTTCGTCAATAGATCCGCCTCCATATCTTCTGTAGGTTGATATTGGACTTCCACGACTCCTTCTTTGATGCAGTCTCTGATATAATGCATTTTGAGATCTATATGCTTCGACTTCGAAGATACTATTGGATTTTGACACAGCTTTATTGCTGCTTGATTATCATTCAATATTAGTATCTTTTCTTGTTTTATATTCATTTCATTGAACAATGCTCGTAGATACGCTGCTTCTTTAACAGCTTCTGTAAGAGCGACATATTCGGCTTCTGCTGTGGATAGCGCAATGCTTCTTTGTTTTCTACATCCCCAACTGATAGGAGCTCCAGCAAATTTAAAACAATATCCGGAAAAGGACTTTCTGTCTATCTTACATGAACCCCAATCAGCATCAGCCATGCCATATAGTTTATTTCCGGTCTTCTTGAAATTTAAACCGATATCTTTTGTACCCTTTAACACGTTTTGCAATGTGTTTCATCAAAACAGTCATTAAATTGCGATAAGTAGCTTACAGCAAATGCAATATCTGGCCTTGTGGCTACAGCTAAAAACATTAACGTGCCAATAAATTTTTTGTAAGGCAAGTCTAGTATTTCCTTCTTGTTTGACTCTAGTGCAATGCCTGGTTCTATCGGTGTAGTAGTAGACTTGCATTCTTCCATTTTAAATGTTCTCAAAGCTTCGTCTATTTTCTTTGTTTGCTTAATAAAAATGTCCTTGTTTTTGTATGATACTTCTATGCCAAGTATGCATTTTGGTTTTCCCAGATCTTTCATTTCAAACTTTTGACTTAGCATTTCTTTTATTTCTTTCATCTTTTTTTGACATGAGCAGGCAAGTAATATATCATCGACATATATTCCACGCAGGCACGCACTCCTCATTCTGTGTATGTGTATACACAGGGCTCTGCTTTTGTTGCCTGAAAGCCAATATTTTTTAATTCTGTGTCCAGTTTGATATACCATTGCCTCCCCGCCTGCTTAAGTCCATAAAGAGCCTTTAATAATAAAAAGACCTTTTCTCCTTCTATGCTTTTTAAATCTGTTAAAACCTCTTTTGCTTTATTGTAGACGGTTAGATCATCAGACTCAAACTCAGCAACTAGTATCTCTCTTACATATCTCTCTATGTAATTAGGCAATTTCATATAAATTGTTTCGTCAATATTTCCATTTAAGTATGCTGTCACTACATCCATTTGGTTTAAATGTAGGCCTTCCTCAATAGCAATACCAAATATAGTTCTTATAGAAATTAGTTTTGCAACGGGTGCGTAAGTTTCGTTATAATCAACGCCCGGACGCTGCGTGAAACCTTTAGCCACTAGTCGTGCTTTGTTTGTTACTTTGTTTTCTGGGCTCACTTTCCTTTTTAAGATCATCTTGTAGTCTATGATTTTCATACCTTTCTCCTTCTTTACGATTTTCCACGTACCATTTTTAATGTGTGATCTAGTTTCAGATCGGATAGCATCACTCCAGTCTTCAGTTTGATCATTATCTTCAAACGAATAAGCTATTTCTGATGACAACTGACATTCTTCTGAAACTCCTATATCATAATCCTTCATCCAAGTAGGCTGTTTGATATCTCTTTTCGGCCTTTCTCTAGTCATTGTTTCAGGTGCGTCAACATAAGCTTCTTGTTCTTCATCTGATGATGCTTCATTAAAATTGGTGTCAGGTATGATATTTGGTATAGACTCTGTACTTGTGTTTTCTTTAGATGTCTCCGATTTTTCTGAGACTTTTTCTTTATTATTGTTTATTTCTATGTTTACTTCAGTACTCTGATTTTTCTTTTGTTTTATTTGTTTTTCTTTCTCAGGTATTTGCGCCGATTCTTCAACAAAATTGTCGTAGTTTTCTTCTGTTTCATAAAACATTTTGTTTATGATTTTAACATCCCTGCTGATTATTACTGAATTCTTTTCAGGAACGTAAATTCGGAATCCTTTTGCGTTTTTAGAATAACCCATAAATACACCGGATGTAGCTTTTGCCGATAGTTTTCCCTTTCTTCTTTTCTGAAGTACAAAAGCTTTGCTTCCGAAAATATTAAGGTGATTTCCTGATGGAGTTCGTCCCACCCATTTCTTGAACGGTGTTTCTCCCTTCAGTGGTTTTGATGGACTTCTATTTAGTAAATAGTTGGCAGTATATACTGCTTCTGCCCACAATTGCTTTGGTGTATTTGCTTCTATCATTAAGCATCTAGCTTTATCCATCAGGGACCTGTTTTTGCGCTCGCTGATTTCGTTTTGTTGCGGAGTATAAGGCGTACTTAACCTTCTTTGGATTCCATGCAGTTTCAGATAATCGTGAAATATTTTATTTACGTATTCCCTTCCGTTATCTGATTGCAAATTCTTTATTTTTAAGTTGGTAAAATTTTCCACCTTACTTTTAAATTCCTTAAAGTTTTCAAATACTTCGCTTTTCTGTGCAATAAAATATATGCAACAGTACCTTGTATAATCATCAATGAACGTTACGTAATACTTTGATCCAGCTATAGATTCATATTCCAATGGACCACACACATCACTATGGATTATTTGCAATGGTTCAGTAGTGTATATTTCCTCATGACACGGAAATGGCAATCTTGATAGTTTTCCTTTAATACAGGTTTCACAATTATCAAGTTTTTCTTCACCTACATCAAGTCCATACATCAATTCTTCTTTTGCCATCCTTACCAAATCTCTTTCATTGATATGGCCAAGTTTTCGATGCCACTGCATGATTTTGCTATCATTTCCAGTTGTGCGTGTATATTTTGCGGTCTCATTTGATTCATCAAATTCGAGGTAATATAAATCGTTACTTTTCTTTGCTGTCAGTATAACTGTTCCATCATTTTCCATTATGTAAGCCTTTTCTTTTTCAAATATAACTTTATTTCCTTTTTCAGTTATTTTACTTACTGACAATAGGTTGGTTGTCAAATCAGGAATAAACAATGTGTCATTTAAATTAAATTTTTCTTTTTCTTTGAAAACTGTCACTTTTCCTTTTCCTTCAATTGTTGCATAATGTTTATTTGAGGCCAGCTTTAAATTTCCTGACGCTGACGTCATGCTGTTAAATAAGAGGCTTTTACCACAAAAGTGCGATGTACAACCGCTATCAAGACACCACATGTTTCTATTAGTAACCTCCTTTCCTGTGTTTAAGCATACATTGATTTTTTTCTCAGGTGTTTTTTCATTTTGTTTTCTGGGAGCATTATTCTTTTGTTTCCAGCACGCCTGAGTGGTATGACCTTTCTTTTTACACTTTTGGCAATACTTTCCTTTCTTTGTGAAAAAGGCTTCTTCATTTTCTTTACAGTCAATATTTTTTCGTGCCTCACTCTCTTCAACGATTTTTATTTTCAGTTCTTCGGGAGACGGTAAGGTGTCACGAGTTTCCACTGCTATACGGAAATTGTCGTAAGCAGCTGGAAGGCTGTAAAGCATCATTATGCTTAGTAGATCGGGATGCAAGCTAACGCCCATATCCGCTAGCTTGTCCACGATGTCAATAAAGTTATTAAGGTGTTCACGGACGTCATCTTTATCAGCCTTTTTTAATATCAGCTGTTTTAACAAAGTTGCTTTCCGAGCAGGACCTTTGCTTTGGTAAATTCCTTTTAGCTTAAGCCATAGCTCGTTGGATGTCTTGCATCCCCGCACTTGTTTAAGTTCTGATGGTGAGATGATCAGTAATAACTCTGATCGAGCAAGCAAGTCATTTTCATGGAACTTACTTTTTGCTGTTTCCTCTTTTGGTGATTGATCCACTGGCGTATCCCCACAGTCCATTTTTGATTAGAACTGCTTCAGCCTGCACGCTCCACGTATCGTAATTTTCTTTGGAGAGAGCTTGAATGCGGTATGAGGCAGTGGCGCTCATTTTTCCTTGTAACCACGCTCTGCTACCATTTGTTGGAGTTGGGAGCGGCAAGCAGGGAAGATGAGAAAATAACGTAAACGCTTCAGCTTAATATTGTATATTAAAATACTAAAATCGACATTTGCCTTTTACGTAGCTATTTGAATTACGAATCAACACTCCATGGCAACCATAGGGTTGCTCACACACTTACATTAGGGATGTGCTACATAATCGATTTGATTCGATTCAACAAAATTAAGTACGGACTATTCCAAATGCATGGAATTAGTAAGTACGCCTTTAAAGTGAAGGAATAAGGTTTTAAATTATTAGGGTGATAAAAATTATTGGTGCCTGTATACCTGCTGAGTTATATACGAAATTATTGCAGGTGCTTAGTAAATAGCTCACTAACCGTTCAATAAATATTTCGTGTGGTGCTATGAACGCGTATGTGCGGTTGAAGAAAGTCTACCCAGTGCGGCTAGATATACTATACTGGAAATCGCTACGCCCCCGTACGGGGGCGTGGCAAGCGGTCTCAGGGCTGGCCCCTGGCCGCGGAGGCCATACCTCGGCCTGATAATTCAGGCCCGTCATTTTGTTTGCCTAGTGCGGCAAGGGCCTGTTAGCGTGCGACAGCAATGTCGCACGCCTGTGAGTGATTGCTATTAAGTTTTCCGTAGGCGCGCCTACAGCGCTGTCAGTACAGCGCTGTTTTCTTCACGGCACTTCGGCGGTCTGTCCCCGCCAGGTGAGACCCCGAAGGGAGGCCCGGCGGAGGACGACCAGCGACGAAAGTGCCGACTCCGACGCACCTACGGTGGATGGTAATGACCCCTGCCCGCCCCGCTTCCAGAGCTAGCCGGTTACGTTACGGGCGGGGAGCCGTTATGTGTGTATAGGCGGTATTGTGTTGTGTAAACACCGCCCAGTGCTAGCGAGGTTCGCGAGCCCGCGCCGCGTCCCTGCGCGTGAGTATACGTGAGTGTATAGAGATGCATGTGTGGTGTTAGCTGCGCGCGCCTGCCTATATTAACTTAGCACAAGTCGCGCAGCTGGGTGTGTGTTATGTGTGTGGAGTCGTATTTGTGTGGGTAAGCTGCGTGTAGCCTGGGAAAACAGCTTACCCAGGCGTCAAGTCCGGTGGGGGGGGGTCAACGTCCGCTACCAGGTCGCGGGGGAGGCGCTTCGCGTCAGGGGGGCGCGCGTGCCAGGGCGCAATGTGCTTGACGTGCGGCCAAGCAGATGCGTCGGCACGCGCGAACATTCCTTTCGCGAGGCGCCGGATGAAGTCGTCCAGGCTCTCGATCCCGAGATCCCGCGATCCCGCCGGATGACTTCGTTCCTCACACAGCGAGGGGCACCAACTATGGACCGCAGCGCGAGCGACTGCTGCGCGCGGAGGATCTTCTTGTTCCCCTCGCTAGTGAGGGCGAACCAGGCGGGGGCGGCGTACGTCAATATTGAGCGTATATATGTCTTATACACGCACAATTTGACGCGCACCGGGAGGCGGGACGAGAGCGCTGAGCGGAGCTGGGCGCGGGCGGCCCGGGTCCTGCCCGCGACTATGTATTCTCGCACGCACTAGTAGGGTTAAATTGTCTGTATAAAGCGTAGACAGAGAATGCTATAGACTAATTGATATCTTTGGTCGCATTCACACAAGAAAAAGAGCGACTTACGCCGATATCGTGTAAAGAAATGAAACAGAACAATAAGATTTTTTGTTTCACTCCGCGTGCCACGTTTGTCAAGGTATGCACACTACTTTGCTAAACAAAGTTTGAATAAATATAATGAAATAAATGAATAATAAATGAAAAATACAGTTATATGTGCTATAAAGTTAAATAATTTATGTTATATTTTGTTGTGAACAATTTAGACTTAGTATTTTTACCATATAAACCATTTTTATTTTTTTCGTTCTGTGACACGCTTTGCAGATTATTTATCTGAATATTGGTACTGCCTGTTTGTTTTCTCTTGTATTTTATTGGTGAGCTGTTGTCTTTTAGTTTCTTGGGGTTGGCAAAACCTGGGATTCTGCCTGTCAAAAAGTTTATCTTGCTAATAAAGCGAAGTCGTAAGGTAAGTTTGAAATGTAAATTTATCTGGTGATTTTTTGGGTTTGCTACCTATTGTTTTATTAAAGTAATTGTTGTTTTTTACAGATTGATAAAAATGGGAAACATTTTAAATAGGTAATATGGAAGTTTATTTACAATAATTATAAGCGAACTAGGTATCTACCTACAGCTTTTTACGTGGTTCACCAAGTTTCACAAGCGGATTTTATGTTTTACAGACGGATCCATACAAGTGCATCTGATAATCACGCCAGTATGATGGTATTGATGGTTTTATGAAACCTCTGTGAATGTTTATGTGGGGAAGTGTTTTACTAACATTTGGCAGCTACCGGAATGTGTTTGAGGCTTTGGGCATGAAAATAAAAGTGCTAATGGAATGTGTTTGAGCTTTGGGCATACTAATGATAATACTTAATCTGGTTCTGAGACTGCTTGTAACATTGTAATTGATTTTCCTCTTGCATGGTTTGAATGATCTTTTATAGCTGGAGCAGCTGCCTCGGAGGATATGCGTGGACGCGGACGGCAGCGGCGGATCGTAGCGAGTAAGTATGACTAGTTGATTAGTAAATACGTTGTGGGTTAGGAGTGTCCAAGTACTGAGTTGTGTAAAAAATGGAGGCTTGTGAATGACAATCCTACTACACACAATAATAATATAGTGACTTGTTTTACTAAATATGGTATGTCTGCTTCATATGAACGTGTTGAAGCTTCTGGCATTTTAGAGCATTATAATAGGAATGCCTAATAACAGTTTTTTTTTTAGGACCGAGCCGCTGCTTGCTGGGGAAAATTGTGTGTAAGTAGTGTTTGATTTGCTTATATAGTCATCATCATCTGCCTAATCTCTTTCCACCTATGTTGGGGTCGGCTTCCAGTCTAACCGGATGCAGCTGAATACCAGTATTTTACATGGAGTGACTGATTTTGCTTTGCGTATAGGTGTTTAATTACTTTGTCTTGCAAGGGCAAAAAGTGTTTATTCTTATTGTGGGACTAAAATATGACCATTACCTATAATTAACTTTAAATATTGTGTTGTATATTATTAGGTTCATTAGTTACCAAAAAGAAAATGTTTTTTTTTATAAAGGCAATGAAACAATACAATAGTTGATCAACTATAGTTTTATTCCCGCCAGCAGCTCGGAATTCTAAGATAAATAAATTATATTTATCAGCTATCTGCAGTCTAAGAAAAATTACAATATTTTTATATTTTACAGCATCACCAGGCAAGGCTACATAGAGCTGCCGGACCAGGCGCTGGTGGCGGAGCGGCACGAGCTGTACCGGCGGCGCCTGAGTTTGGCGCAGGAGTGGCGGCTGATGGAGGCCATATGTGAGAGGGCGGAGCGGCGGCCAATGACGGCCAGCGAGGTGGCGGATCTGTCGGCACGCTGGCGCACCGCCGTGACTGCGCCAGGCGGCAGATTGCTGCTGCTGGAGTGCCAGATTAGAGGAGCTTTATGCGAGTGCCAAGTTTATTGGTTTTTTTTTAAATCCATAATCATTCTGTGCGTGGTGCTGCTTTGCTCAGCATCGCCTTAGAATGATTATGGATTTTGAAAAGACCATATTGTAAATCGGACTCGTATAGAGCTCCCACAATATTTAACGAACTTTTTTTAAATAAATTGGTACAGTGAGTTATAGCAATTAGCTGCCCCAGCTTTGCATGAATGGTTGAGATTTTTCAGAATAAGAATCGATAGATTTTTTAATGAAAGAATAATAAAATTCTATCAATTCCTATTCTAAAAAAATCAACCATTTATGCAAAGCTTGGTCAGCTAATTGCTATAACTCACTGTACATAAAATGTATGATTGTTTTTTATTGACTATTAGCTTTTGCCTGCGACTTCGTCTATGTGGAAATCGGTTGGCCTACAGAAAGTCGCAGACAGTGGACATTTGTTTCCGACTCATGGATGTTTATGTGTAGGTATAATAAATTCATCAACTATCTGGTGTCCACGACACAAGCCACGTTGCTTAGTGTAGCACTAGATGGCGCTGAGAGGCACATGTAAAATTTCACTGACATTCGTAATAATTACACAAATAGTATGTTACGAGTCGTTTATTACGACTGTTTGTCGACTTGTAAAGGTTTGTAACAATATTTTGTCAAGTTACTAGGCCGTAGCCCGTAATGTAACCTCACCTGGATCAAGCGTTAATTGTTATTTTTTCTCTTTTGAATTTACTTTTGCTCATTTCTTGTTCGATAGAGTGAATGAATGATTGAAATTGAACTCTTAGTGTTGCCATTTATTGGTATACAATTTTACGAATTATCTAGAAGATCAATAATATCAGACACATACTTATTTTATGATAGTTTTTTGGTAGTAGGTTAATAGTAGAATAAAACGAATAAATATTTACAGTTAAAAACATTTATTACATAAAGACAAAAATCTGAAATTACACTACACAAATCACAATGCATACAAACATAATTAGGTATCATAACATTCATTATTTAAAGGTAGTGATTATATTTACAGCGTTATCAATTATATTGATATTTATTCTTTATAAAATCACATGACGTTACATTAAAAATAGAAGGCTATTAAAAGAAAACTAAAAAAAATATATTTGAAAATTGGCCAATTAGTACGCCCTTCCAATAGGAATGACATGTACGTCGTTGGATAGGTCTTTTTAACTGAAACAACATTAACTATGGCAGCTTTGTTGAAATGTTTGTCATTCTGAGTTATAGATTAAAAACAAAGGTTAAAATGAATAACTATGTATTAATATTGTAATATCTTGTGTCTGAGAAAAATACCAGCAATGACGTTGTTTATTCATGTATTTAATACTAAAACCTCTAACCCAAACCAAATCTAACCTAAACCATTACAACCAACCCAATACATTAATAATAAAACCTCCAACCCAAACCATTACAACCAACCCAATTGAAGAGGAATGGGTGATATCCTCAGGGTGTTGAGAGGATTAAAACGCAGACTTTATAATAATAGTATACTGTATAATAAGGTTATATTAAATTGAATAGGCGAGAAAAATAAGTCAAATGAATCGCTCGGTGCTCGGCTCGGCTCGATGACGCAGTGCCGGGCCGGCCGGAGTGCGCTCGCAGCTCGAGCGCCCCCTCCGCCACCTCAGCTCCCCGCCCGCAGTCGCCCGGCGGCGTCCGCGCGGCGATGATATTCTCGACATGCTCCCGGCGTTGAAGACTTGTCTTCAATGGTTAGACTGGAAGAGGACAGATGGTGTTGTAAGCACGTCGGACTATTCCCCTCTTCGTTCTTACGTCCGCGACTCTGCTTATTCCGTCCCTCCCAGGTATGAGACGTACGATACGACCGAGTGGCCACATCAGTGGTGGTGATTGTTGCTCTTTGAGCACCACCATGGCTCCCTCTTCAAGCACCCCATCGGAGTCCGTCCACTTTGTTCTCTGTTGGAGGTAAAAGATATACTCGTTAGAGAATCTATTCCAGAACTGTTGCTTCAGGTGCTCAATGCGCTGGAAACGTTTCAGGCTGGATATGTTCTGGTTGATGACTTGCGGATGCGGCAAGTATGTGAGAGATCTCCCAATAAGGAAATGGGCAGGAGTTAAAGGGTATAGGTTTGATGGATCAGTGGAAAGAGGAGTGAGAGGACGAGAGTTTAGAATTGCCTCAACCTGAATCAGACACGTAGACATCTCTTTGTAAGTGAGATGTGCGAGGCCTAATATACGCCTCAGGTGATGCTTTACCGATTTCACGGCAGATTCCCATAAGCCACCGAAGTGTGGGGTGTATGCCGGAATAAAATGGAAATCAATACTTGTATCTGCCATTTCTGAAGAAAAGTCCTGTTGTAATATGCCAGCTATTTCGTTACAAGTGCCAATAAAGGTTGTACCATTATCTGAGTAGATGGTCTTTGGTTTACCACGACGAGCAATAAACCTGTTCAGTGCTGCAATAAAGGCATGTTTCGTTAGGTCTGAGACAAGCTCCAGATGAACCGCCCTGGTGGCTAGACAAACAAAAACACATATGTATGATTTTACTAATCTACATCCTCTACCTTTGCGGTCAGCTAGGAGGATGGGTCCGGCATAGTCTGTGCCAGTCTCTAGGAAGGGAAACTCAAGTTGAACTCGTTCCTTAGGCAAATTACCCATGATCGGTTGAACAGTGTCGGGTTCTTCAATTAAACAATCGAATTTAATCACTAAACTGTATTTATTAATTTTCACATTTAAGTTTTAATCATAACTAAACATTCCTGTTCCCATTCCAGGTACCCAGTCCCCGTCAAGTTTTTACCATAGATAAAACTAGAGAGCGCATAAAGATGCGTTCCAGAATAATCAAACTCTACATTCCCTCTCTTTCTTCAGACAGAAACTTATCAATAAAGTTAAACAAAATTATCATATAACCAAATGACGCATAGAGATCAACATGAGATATATCATCAAATAGTCATTAAACAATATCTCAATGGCCAGTACACATAAAGCTATCTTGCTTGAATATTCATCACAAATTAGCCATACAACAATATCTGCGTCAATAATATGCATTAAAACTAACATGCTTAAACATTCATTAGAACGTAGCCATACAATCTAAAATTAAGCCTAGAACATAATCTTTATACTTAGGTGGAACACAACGTTCTCTCCTAGGCCTATTCACCCTGTTAGGCATGTTTGTCCTATCAGCTGATTTAGTCAAAATCAAGTCACTGTTAGAGTCAGCGGTCAAATCTTGTGGTTGAGTCTCCTGTATACAGCTGCCTGTATTATTTCCTTCTTGTCTTGGCTCACACAATGTCTCTTCTTTATCTTCTTCCTCAATGTTTCTTCCCTCACTGAACCTTGTCATATCCCTTTCATTTACTTTCTGAAAGTGAGAAGAGTTTCTTCTTATTATTTTCCCTTGCGGTGACTCAGCTGCCACAGAGTTACCCGTTTTCCAAACAACTGTGTGTTTCTCCGGTGAGAATGGTGTAGACAACTTATTTTCCTTTCTTTGTTTGACAAGAACAGTGTCTCCTGGTTGTATGTCTGAAGTTCGAGCATGTCTGTGTGCATCTGCATACTCCTTGGACGCTCTCTTCTTGTACCTGTCCCTGTCCCTTATTTCTTCATCCTGAAATATTATATCATATCCTAGTTCCGGAATCTTAGTTTTGATCGGTCTTCCTCTGAACAACTCACCAGGGGCTACTCCTGTAGTAGAGTGAGGTGTAGTTCTATAAGCCAGTAAGTATACTAACAGGTCCTGCTTCCAGTTAAGCTTCAACGCTTGAGCTATTCTGAGTCTTCTCAATATGCTTCTGTTCTGTCTCTCTACTTCTCCATTAGCTTGTGGCCACAAAGGTGTTGTATGCCTTAACTTGATTCCGTTAGTCTTCAGGAATTTCTTGAACCTCTCATCTCTGAAGGCTGGGCCATTGTCGCATAGAAGTGTGTCCATCATACCTTCCCTTGCCATGATGTTGGTTAGTGCCTTGATGGTATTTTCACATGTGGGGTGTTTGGTAGTTTCTACCTCATAGTATCTGCTGTAGTAGTCAATAATAAGCAGTAAGTAATCACCTGAAGGTAGTGGCCCTAGGTAGTCGATGGCCACTAGTTCCCATACCTTGCTTGGAAGATCAGTTGACACAATTGGCTCTGTCGGTATATGTTGTTTAACCAATCTGCATCCTTCACATGTGTCTATCCAGTATTCTATGTGTTTGTCCATAGTTTTCCACCAAACTTTAGTGCGCAATTTTGCCTTCATTCCGTTCACTGAGATATGCCCTTCATGTGCAATTTCCAATAACCTCGATGTTAGCGCCTTAGGTATCAATACTCTGCTTCTCCTTAATATAACATTACTCACTGAACACAGTTCTTCTTTGACGAGCTCATATCTTCTAAGCTCCTTTGGCCAAATATCAGATTGTATTGCCATCCTCACTTTGCACAGTTCGTCGTCGTTCTGTGTGCATTCAGCAATATCTTCCAGTGTAACTGCCTCAACTGAAGATTCAATAAGAGCTAATAGTGTTTCATCTTCATTGTCATCTTGTATCTTAAACGTGTCCAGAAGTCTTGATAGTGGGTCAGCAATGTTGGTCTTGCCGGGTTTATAGATTACCTTAAAGGTGTAGGGTTGTAGTCTGAGTACCCATCGCTGTATTCTGGCACTTGGTTTGGATGCGGGTGAGTAGATCACCTCCAATGGTTTATGGTCTGAAATAATAATAAATTCTTTACCAATGAGGTACATATAGAGATTTTCACAAGCCCACACAATGGCAAGAGCCTCTTTTTCCGTTTGAGAGTACTTCTGCTCAGTTTTTGATAAAGCCTTACTAGCATACTTGATGATAAATAAATAATAAATAAATAAATAAAATTTTATTCAAAAAATATAAGGTAAATGTTTACAGTTTTTCTTAAATCTATGTCAAGTTCACCCATGCTTTGAGCCTGAACTAGGTAATCCTGTGTTTCAGGCGATTTGAGGTAACATTAATTGATTAAATAATCATATGTCTTATTAATAATATTGGTAACAATGTAAAAGGTATATAACATTTTTACTATTTTAACTTAGCAAACTAATTAAAAAAATAACAATAATGTGAACAATATTTACTTTAGCACAAGTAATAACTTCTCTGTATCTTCATAGGACATAGTTTGAAGAGCTTCCTTGAGGATTTTCTTGCAGTTATTGTGATTTAAGGAGTAGATGCTTCCTTTTTCATTAAGCCTGTTATAGAGTAGCGGTCCGAGGTACATATAAAACTTGGCTGTGAAAGCGTGTTTTGTACTTTTTTGAGGGCAAACTATATCTTTCCGTCTTTTTTTTGTGAATTCAGTGCTGTATGGAAGTGCTGCGTGTTGTTTTAGTACAGTGCTCATAATAAATAACTGTCGAACTGTTAGTACTTCACAAGATTTATACAGGAGGTTAGTGG
Organism: Xestia rhomboidea; assembly: GCA_963853795.1. Lineage (NCBI taxonomy): Eukaryota > Metazoa > Arthropoda > Insecta > Lepidoptera > Noctuidae > Xestia > Xestia rhomboidea. The sequence continues at coordinate 13,959,764 of OY970774.1, forward strand.
GGAAAAGGAAAGGGCGGCAAGTAGCCACCTTGAGAATAGCTCTTTGAGCTCTTTCAATGTGCAATAACAGAGTTTTTCTCGCCCCACCCCATGAAGTAATGCAGTAAGTCAGAATTGACTGACAAAGAGCAAAATATACTTGCCTAAGTATTTTTAGATCTGTAATATATCGTATTTTTTTGAATACGAATATCAGCTTCCGAATTCTATTATTTAGAGCTTCCATATGTTGTTTGAAAGAAAGGGTTTCATCTATTATAATACCCAGGTATTTTATTTTATCAGTCTTCTTAATATTGGGACACCTACACTGGCTATCTGCAGGGACTGGGCAACAATGAGCGTGCAACGCTGAGGGGATATTGGCTATATGCTTGCGCATCGAAAACTTAATGTAATTTGTTTTCTCTGCATTTAGAGTTAGTGAGTTATTTTGAAGCCATTTATTTACAATATTAAATCCGTGTTGCGCAAGCTTGTAGACTTCATTTTCTGAGTCAGCCGAAAAAAGTAAAGCAGTGTCGTCAGCGTAGGTAATGATAGTACCATGCTCTAGCTTTAGATTGCAAAGGTCATTTATGTAGATCAAAAAAAGGGTGGGTCCTAGAATACTTCCTTGGGGAACACCAAAAAATGTGGTTTTTTGAACAGCGCTGAGAACATCGCCAATCTTTACGCACTGGGAACGATCTTCTAAATAACTTTTGAATATTTTCAATTGGGTGCCTCTTACACCCATGATCTCAAGCTTGCGCAATAGAATTGGAATGGAAACTGTGTCAAAAGCTTTGGCGAGGTCCAGGAAAATTCCTACTGTGTGGTTACCCTTGTCAAGTTCTTTCGCTAGATAGTCAGTCAGATGATGTACCGCATCGGCAGTTGAAACTTTAGGTCTAAATCCAAACTGTCTTTCAGACAGAATAGATTTATCTTCCAAATATTTCAACAACATGATGAACATGATGATAGGTTGCTTTTTATTATCAACAACTTGATGCTGAATGAGAACTGCTGCGATACCTACTGGACAAGCATCTGTTACCAGGGTTGTCTGAGCATCCTTGTCATAGAATCCTAGAACTGGTGCTGATGCTATCTTGTCTTTCAGGTCTTGGAAAGCCTGCTGGTGTTCATCAGTCCATGAGTATTGTACATCCTTCTTTGTCAGCTGCCTTAGTGGTGCACTGATTGTGCTGAAGTTCGGAATGAACATAGCGGAGAAGTTCACGAGTCCGAGGAAGCTCCTTACTTCTTCCTTGCTCTGTGGTGCCCGAAATTCTTGCACTACTTGCTGGTTTGTTGATGTAGGTCTTATGCCATCCGCTGAAATGTAGTGTCCAAGGAACTCAATTTTAGAAACACCAAATACACATTTTTTCTCATTTAATGTTATACCTTTGTCTTGCAGTCTACATAACACTTGCTGCAGCCTGTGATCATGTTCCTCTTGTGTGCGGCCACCAATTCTAATATCATCCTGTGAATTAGCCACTCCGTCTATGCCTTGAAGTAGTTGTGAGATAATTCTTTGAAACATCTCTGAAGCACAACGTATACCTAGTACTAATCTCTTATACCTGAACAAGCCCTCGCTTGAGCTGAAGGTTGTGATGTATCTAGATGCTTCTTCAAGCTGAAGCTGATGGTAGCCCATTTTGATGTCGACTTTTGAGAAGATGGTACACCCGTTGAGGTCTTGCAGTAGCTCTTCAAAGGTGGGCAATGGTACCCTTTCTCGAAGCACCGCTTCATTAGCCTTCCGCATGTCCACCACAAGTCTGTACTGTCCAGCTTCTTTCTTCTTAACAATGTGTGATGGTGAAACACATGGTGTTGGACCTGTAACCCTTTCAATTATGTCATTGTCAAGTAACTCACAGATAAGTCTTCTTTCTATATCTCTAATACCAAATGGTTGTCTCCTAACAGGTTGAGCAACTAAAGGTATGTCAGTATTGATAGGTATTTTAAGCTCAAAATCTTTTAATTTACCCATGCCTTTGAACAAGTTAGGATATTCAGTCATTACACTTTCCTTGGTCAGTATGTTTACAAAAGATTTTACACGTTGGCTAGGTCCTACCCTTAACAAATCTAATGCAATAGCTGTATCTCTTCCTAGTAAAGATAGCCCTTTCCCCTTCCCATTGTAAATAAGAACTTTGGCTTTGACTGCCTTTCCAGATGACTTACAACATATGTCAACAACAATGTATCCTAAGTTGGGTATTAACTCACCACCATAACCATAAAACTTGTCATTACATGGATATAACTTCCCTTTAAAACCTGCTTTACACAGTTCTAGGTAACATGCCTCGTTGACTATATTAATAGAGGCACCAGAATCAATCAAGAATTTGTAAGAGAAGTTATCATTTAAAGTTAACTCACACTTATGGTCCATATCTGAGGTTATATTGAAAATAGAGTTCACTGCGCTCTCAGACTCACTGTCATCGTTATCAATGTCACTTCCATCACTGCTAGAGTCACTGTCGCTGGTATATTTCCTCTCCACAACGTAACGCACATGTCTTCTCTTTTTCATCCTTCGCTCTTCTTTTCCAGTCTTCACATACCTGTTTTTGTTGTTCTTCTTAGTTTTACATTGACTTTTGAAATGTCCTTTTGCATTACAACGGTCACATGTCTCCTTCAATGCTGGGCAAGATGAATCCTTGGCATAATGCCCCGTGTATCCACACCTGAAGCATTTGGTATCCTTTGATATCCTAGCAACTTGGTCATCACATTGTTTCACGCTGTTGCAGTCCCTTTGCTCTTGCTCATAAAGTCTAGCCATCTCCAGCGCCTGCGATAGGGTTAAATCGCCTCCCTTCTTCAAGTATTTCCTCTTTAGCTGAATGTGACAGCACTTTTCAATTAATTCATCCCTTATCCTGTCATCTATACTGCCATCAAAACTACAGTATTTAATCTGTTTTCGTAACCTTAGTGAAAACTGCTCAACGGTTTCAGAGTCGTGCATCTTCATGCTCCGAAATTCCTGCCTTTCATAGGCTACATTTGCCTTGGGCACAAATTATTTGTTCAACCTCTTTACGACTTTGTCGAATTCGGAGTCGCCGGATTCCTCAGTATTTTGCACAGTTTCGTAAATTTCCTGTACATCTGGTCCCGCCTGGAACATAAATCTAGCGATTTTCTGCCCATCTGTTAGGCTTGTTTGGCCATCAATATAATACTTGAAATTCCTCAGCCACACGCGCCATCTTTCCACCGCCGTACCGGGATCCAAGTGCGGATCAAATCGCGCCGTATTTCGACCATCCTGCACGGCATCCATTGTTATCCCATCCTCGTCGCCACAATAATTGTCGGGTTCTTCAATTAAACAATCGAATTTAATAACTAAACTGTATTTATTAATTTTCACATTTAAGTTTTAATCATAACCAAACATTCCTGTTCCCATTCCAGGTACCCACCCAGTCCCCGTCAAGTTTTTACCATAGATAAAACTAGAGAGCGCATAAAGATGCGTTCCAGAATAATCAAACTCTACAAACAGTTCTACATTTAAATCTCTGGCACTTCACGCACTTATGAGCGGTTGATTTGGCAAGGTTTCTACCACCCAAAGGCCAATACTCATGTCTAATTGTGGCTAAGAGTAACTGTGGACCAGCATGGAATAGGCGTAAGTGATAGGTACTAAAAATAAGCTTAGTTAAGTTATGTTTGCTGCAGATAATGATAGGGTGCCTGACATTATAATCGTAGCAAGAATTATCTAATCTGCCTCCGACTCGTATAATACCAGACTCGATAAAGGGTGATAATTTCTTAAGGCGATTTTTATTTGGTAATGGTTTACCTGATGAAAGTAGTTCGTACTCTTCAGGAAACAGTTCCCTTTGTACTGTTTTAATTATGAAATCAGCGCTGTAGGATAACTCTGAATTAGTAAGGGTAAGACTATGAGTATGTACTCCTTTAGCACGATTAATGAACCTGAATACGTATGCTAATAGGCGTTGTAAATGTGAGTAATTAGATGAATTATTGATTAAAGTTTGAAATAAATTATTGTGTATATTAGGATTAGTGATAGGTAATGATTGATTGTTAATGGTAATAGATTGTGATTTTAATAGTTCTGGTAGGATTGTGTTCACATCTGTGTTAGGCATTGAAGGCCAAAGAGATGGGTCTGTAAGTAGGAATGAAGGCCCTGACCACCACATGGAAGATTGACCTATGAGATCAGCGCTCAGACCATGGGAGACGAGATCTGCAGGGTTGTCCTTGGACGGCACATAGCGCCAGGTATAAGCACCAAAGCCTTCCCGTATCTCCGAAACTCGATTCCTGACAAACGGCTTAAGCGTGCCAGGTGAAGCAGACAGCCAACCTAAGACAATCATCGAATCACACCAGAATATGCATTTGTCAGGTTTAAGTGTTAACGACTCTAGTACTTTTGCACACAACCTTGTCCCTAATAAGGCTTCGCAAAGCTCTAGCTGTGGGATTGTGGTCGACTTTATCGGTGCAACCTTACTTTTGGACGTGAGTAGATGAGTATGAACGGTGCCACTACTAGCTACGGAACGACTGTAGATGCAAGCTCCGTATGCTTTTTCCGACGCATCTGTAAAAATGTGGATTTCCACGGATAAAGGGCTATCACATACCACCCAGCGTGGTATGCTGAGAAGATTAAGATGTGGTAAAGTCTGTGTGAACTTCATCCATAACTTTTTAATATCCAGATTTACCTCGTCGTCCCATGCACACTTGTCTATCCATAATCTCTGCATTATGACCTTGACCTCGATGATACACGGACAGACAAGACCTAGAGGATCGAATACTTGCGCTATTGTGGAAAGTATGTGTCGTTTTGTGATAATAGTATCTGTATGTTTAGGTATGTGAATAGAGAATGTAAGAATGTCAGTTTGACAACGCCAATTAAGACCGAGGGTTTTGCTTAGTTCGTCAATGCTCAAGCTGACTGTGTTAGGTGTGTCTGCCTGAAGTATTTGTGTATTGTTAGACCGCCACTTGCGAAGATTGAGTTGTGCAGTCTTAAGTATGCTCGTGACATCTCTACAAAGCGCATTAGTGTTAGGTCTAAAAAACTAGCGGTGTAAAATCAGCGAAATTAAAAAAAAAAAACCGAAATTTGTTGCTTTTTTGTTGCTAACTAGTTGCTAAAAAAATTTTTTTTTAGCTCCAACCGATCGTGAAAAATCGGCTTTAACGCTAACTTTTCATTAAGATAGCGTGGAAATCACTGGATGTGGAATGATCGATCAAACGAATAGCGGTCAATTTGTTGCTAATTTGTTGCTGAAAGATGCTAAAGAAAAAAAAAGAAAATAGTTTTTTTTTTTTCCAATATAAATAATGTCCACGCCAGCTTAACTCTCGAGTTTTCCGTGAAAAAGCTGAATGAAAATATGTTGCTGCTTTTACTACATCTTGTCCGAGTTCAGAGAGTAGGCAACAAAAAAAAATGGGAAGTCAAGAAAGTTGGAGATCGGTTTACGAAAAAACTGGCCACGCCAGCTTAACTCTCGACTTTTCCGTGGAAAAACTATAGTGAAAAATTGTTGCTGCTCATACTGCAGCTAGTCTGAGTACAAAGAGCCAGCAACAAAATAAAAATCGAAAGTCGGATTAGTTTGGAGATCGGTTTATGAAACAACCGGCCACGCCAGCTTAACTCTCGACTTTTCCGTAAAAACCTATTGTAAAAATTTGTTGCTGCTCATACTGCAGCTAGTCTGAGTACAAAGAGCCAGCAACAAAATAAAAATCGAAAGTCTGATTAGTTTGGTGATCGGTTTATAAATAAACCGGCCACGCCAGCTTAACTCTCGACTTTTCCGTAGAAAAACTGTAGTGAAAAATTGTTGCTTGCTGCTCATAACTCAGCTTGTTTTAGCATAGAGTCAGCAACAAATTAGAAACGAAAGTTGGATTAGGTTGGAGATCGCTTTACGGAAAAACCGGCCACGCCAGCTTAATTCTCGACTTTTTCGTAGAAAAACTATAGCAACTAAATAAAAACCGGAAGTCATGAAGTTGGAGATCGCTTTACGGAAAAACCAGCCACGCCCGATTAACTCTAGACTTTTCTGTGGAAAAACTATAGTGAAAATTTGCTGCTGGTCATACTGCAGCTAGTCTAAGTACAGAGAGTCAGCAACAAAATAAAAACCGGAAGTCAAAACAATTTGGAGATCGGATTACAAAAAAAACTTAACTCTCGACTTTTCCGTAGAAAAACTATTGCAAAAATTTGTTGCTGCTCATACTGCAGCTAGTCTGAGTACAAAGAGCCAGCAACTAAATAAAAACCGGAAGTCAAGAGAAGTTGGAGATCGCTTTACGGAAAAACCGGCCACGCCAGATTAAGTCTATAGTTTTCTGTGGAAAAACTATAGTGAAAATTTGTTGCTGGTCAAACTGCAGCTAGTCGTAAGTACACCCGCTTCGCTCATATTGAATATATGCAAGCTCTCTAGGGCTGTCGCGCTCCAGCCGTGCGTAACTGCGTACGTAAGCCGCGTTAATTTTTCGCGCTCATTCGACTGGTCGCTTGCGTCGCGTACTTCCTCGTATTTCGTGTTTGTTAGCTGACTAATTTATTGATCATTAATAATTATTAGTGAAAATGACAAGCCGGATAAGCTGTTGCGTGTATGGATGCTGCTTTTAAATTTAATAGGTACCTACTTAATCGTTATTTTAGAGAAGGCAAGAAATATATGAGACATTATAAAGGGTGTAAAACACCTCTTAACGAAGCCGAAAGGCACGGTCACAATTCCACAAGGTCAAAATTCCAACTTTCTGACAAGTTTTTTTTTAAATAAGTACCTACTTACAAGTTTTTAATGTAATATTTTTACTTTAAACACCTCCACGACCCTCGTACTATTCAATACATCCATCAGCACCGTCCATCAGCACAATGGTTTGAGTGCGTTACATTGAGTACTACCACAAAACATGATTTTTCACCCCAAAAAACAAAGTCGTTTCCCAGCAATAATATAATTTGCGTTAAGTTACTTAGTTTGATGTACTTACAGAATGCTTGGTTGACTGCTACGTCAACCTTAGTCAACCTTCGATCATCGTCGGATGTGAGGTTAGGACACTTTACGGCCGTGTGTGTACGGGGTATTCAATGGACAGAATACGACGATCGATACGAAAAACCAATAATCCGAAAAAATACACATTTAATTAATCCGCAAATGGTATTGTATGCTAAAATCGACTAACAAAAATGTTGAGTTATAAAAATAAATGAATAAATATTATAGCTGACTTTTTTTCTTGTTTTTACACACGACGGAACGGAGCGTTTGGGGTGAGAGAATGTTTGTTTGTTTGTGCAAATACATGTTACCATTTTTCTTCAAAATTACTAGTCCGATTTTGATGCGGTTTTCAGTTATGGGTTCGAGTTTGATAAGATGCCAAAACGCAACATGAAAATAATAAAAGGAGGAGATTGACAAAAAAGAAAAAAATATATAAAGCCAAAATGGTGAAGCTTGATCGTAAGTGTTTTTCATTGAAAAAATATAATAATACAGTAAATTATGGTACTATGTGTTACATTTTACCTACTTCTCGTTGAGAAGTTCATACTCACACTGTTTTCAGGGGTTTCAATCCTTATTTTACTTGAGTTTTTACATCCTCAAGGTAGAGCATATCCTTGCATTGCAGGACAGATGGCATATGAAGAAGAGGATATGGAGCTATCCAGCGACATTGTTTCTGCGTTAAGTGAGGTGATTGGTACTCAAAAGGATTATGGTGATGACATACACCCAAACATATTAAAGATTAATGAAAACATTTTAACGGAGGGACTGACAAAGGAGCAGAGAGAGACCTTACACAAGTCTGCACTCATACCAGCTAATGCAAAATTACTTGATGCACCAAAACTTAGCACGGAGATAATTGGACTTATTAATTTGTCAACCAGGACCTGAGATACCCGCTATAGGCACTATTTGTAAAGAAAGAAAGAAAGATTCTAACATCAGAAAGAAACTCATCTCACCCTTTCTAGATAAGGTGTTACAACTTGACCTAAAGGACAACAAACGAACTGAATACTTGTAATCAAAATTAGAAGAGACAGTGAAGATTACCACAGCCATGAAGAGAGCGGCCAGTGTGCTCAAACCAAAGAACATTGCTGGAAACACAAATATGTCAACGCCAAAAAACTACCAGCAGTTCAGACGTCCCAACCCACCTCCAGCAAACAGAGGAAACAACACACATCGAGGGAGACGCCAACAACAAACCCACAACAGGAGATACCACCCCACCAGCCACAGAAGTACCCCAAGAGACAACAGTCAGCCTCCAGCCGATCCCGAGCCAAGTGCCCTTAGAGGTAAAGTTTGCTGCTCGCCTTAAACATTTTTATTCTCGTTGGGAATCTTTTACCAAAGACTCTGTTACATTAGACTGGGTAAGAGGACACTCTAACCCATTTTTTATCAACCTGTGCGAGATAAGATTCCATATAATAATAAGGTAGATGACAAAAATATCGAATTAGTCCGTCATATAGATTTCCAAAAAATATTGGACACGTGCGTCGAAAACTCGTGTGACGTCACATTTGAGTACATTTTTTGCTCAAATGTGACGTCACAAACCCCCACTCATGATCTTTGACACGTTTTATCTTTGACAATTTTTATTAATTTGATAAAACAAAAAACACGTATCCAATATTTTTCGATAATCTAACTGACGGACTAAACAGAATCATATTTTTATTAGTCAGTCATCATCCTGGAGGAGAAAATAATATCTACTTTTGGTGAGTTCGAAAAGATCAACAACGAGTTGGGTACTATGGATAGTGCAGAAGATCCTACGCAAACAGAAGACTGCTATTATGAAAGCATGTCTAAGTTGCGTACACGCCTCGCCAAGCTATCAAAGCGGGTGGAGACCGAGAGTACAAAGTTCACACCTTCATCGTCAACGTTGAAGCTGCCACAAGTGTCTATTCCGTCAAATATGTAGAATACAAACCATTTATGGAATTGTTTAATGCTTTTATACACAATGAAAAAGGTTTGGATGACATTCAAAAGTTATTCTATTTAAGGGGCTTCCTCAAAGATGAGGCACATGATTTGGTGAAGAATTTGCCTATTTTACGGTTTAGTTATAAGGACGCTTTGAAAATATTGTCAGATCGTTATGATAATGAGTTTACTCTAATTCAGGATCATTTGAATGCTTTGGTTGACTATCGTTCGTTGACTATTGCGTTCTTTAATTTCTCATACATAACAGCATCTTGCTGCGCTTAAAAATCTGGGTGAGTCAATTGAAGCATGGGACAATTTCCTTATTTGCCGGCTTGTGAAGAGGCTTGATCCCCACACAACCAAGGCCTTCCATGTCACAGACAATCAAAACAATAATACCTTAAGGCAAACCTATAATATGCTTATGCAATTTCTAGAATCACGGGCTTTAGCCTTAGAAAATTCCGGGCGAAGCAAGGAGCTTGGTAATGCTAATGCTGCCAAAGCAAGGATGGTTAAAGTGGTCAATGTAGTGTTCACCAATAAAGTTAGTTCTTTTAAAAATTATAAATAACGAGATTGACTGTCCTGTAGGCTTAGCCAAGTTGACAATCTACAATCGTTAACGCATAGAAAACTAACCAAATGTATGGGAGTGACACAATTTCAACGTTAAGTCACGTGGTCAAAACAAACGAATAGAAACTTCAAAGTTCAGTCGAAACTGTAAGTTGGCTACGATTTATATGGGATGTAGCGATTACAATTGTAGAAACGAATACATTTCATTCTATCATCTTGATCGATGTAAACTTGTCTACGAAATTTCTATTCGTTTGTTTTGACCACGTGACTTAACGTTTACGATTGCAGAAAGAGAATCGATACGAATCGTTTGTAACTTGGCTAGGCCTGCTGATCTCCTGCATAAATTACATTTCAATGTCCCCCAGAGATCAGTCAGATTTAATCCACCTATCTCCATTCCTTTTTCCTCATTCAACTATAGGCAAAACTCATACATAGTGCGAGCGAGTAAGAACTTTAATATTCTTTGTAAAGAGTTCTCTTTTGACCCATTTTCCGTCAAAGCCTATTCTGTACGCACTCGGCTGAATGCAAACTTTTTTAAAAGCGCGTAGTGTTTAATTTTTACTTTATTTTTTCCCCTTTGTCAACAATGCCTAAACTAGTGTCAGAGTGTATTTAGTGCTTATTTTGTATTCTTTTTATTTGTATTATTTTCGTGCTTGCTATTTTGTGATCCTAAGGTATCTACTACCATCTCTGTGTCTACTCGTGAGAACTTGTAATTGGCTCTGTGTCCTTATACAATTGTTAGTCATTTATTTTAGATGTTGGATCTCGTTTGAATAAATAAATAAATAAGGAAATGACATGCCTTTTCTGTGGTAAGTTGAACCATAAATTATTTAACTGTCCTGCCTTCATGTTAGCTTCAGTTAGTGAAAGATTAGACTTTCTTAATAAAATTAAATTGTGTAAAACTTGCCTTAATGCTCATCAAAATAAATGTAAATTTCATTTTAAATGTAAAAGTTGTAAACAAAATTACAACACATTGCTGCATATGAACAAGAATCTGCTCAACATACAACTGTTTCCATTGTTAGTAACACGAGTACACCTAGTAGCAAAACTGACATTTTGTTACCTACAGCTAAGGTCAAACTTGTTTCAAAGGATGGCCAAGAAATCATAGTCAAGGCATTATCGCAAGCGCTGCGCTGCCTTGCGCTTGTTTAGTAACAAACTGGACAGTCAGTACATAAGTTTTGGAGCAACCTACATTGAAGTTTAAATACTAACGTAGATAAGTAAGTTCTGTATTTTTACTAACATTGTGAAATAATTTTGTGAACGTGGATAATTATGAATGTACTTTTATGGATCTTGTGATATCTATATTAAATGAATTTATTTATTTATTATAAAATTCCGCTAGCCAATTTTCATTTATCAAATCGAGTATTGCGAAATTAGTAGGTAAACAGCTAATGCCCATTTATACTGATATAGTAGGTATAGCCAATCCAGTAAAGAAGGTCCAATTTGCCATGCAGTTAGACATATATTCTTGTGTTTACCCTTATAAAGTAAAGGTCAAACTTTTAGTAGTGGACAAAATTACTTCTAACTTGCCGCAATATTCTATTGATTTGTCAAGGCTCAATTTACCTAAATACTTAAAGTTTAATCAGAATCAGAATCAGAAATCATTTATTTGCCATGAATGTGGGTACAGAATAAGATGTGAAGCAGATAATTCCTTTCATAGCACCGTTCGACGTCACTGATAATTGCAAGCACATCAGCCGCAGACAACCCACGTCCACTCTCAGTAGCCCAATCTAGAGACACAGCTACTGCAATACCTACGACACCCACATCATCTAAATTGATACTCCAAGACATGAATATCAATGTTCCAGTCAGCGTGCTATCTCCAGTGCCGAAAGGAACATATGTGGCTGGACAAGGCAAAAGAAAACCACGCAAGAAACCAACGGTATTGGTGTTAACTTCAACGCCAAATATAGAAGAGGCAAAAGCAAAATCAGCTCCTCCACCTGTTCCAAAGAAAAACACGAGAAAGGTTACAAAAGCTTTGGATTTTAGTTCCGACAGTGAAAATGATTTCTCTTCCTTACAAGCTTTCACTGAAGTCGCTAGATGATGATGAAGATTGTCCTTGCATTTATTGCAATGACCTCTACTCCAGGTCCAAGCCAAAGGAGGTCTGGCTAAAGTGCTTGAGCTATAAAAGATGGGCTCATGCATCATGTGCAGATGTTCCGATGATGAGCGTTTTACGTGTAAACTCTGTATGTAATCGACTGATTTTCATAAAAAATTTGGTATGCCATTTTGTCCACACCACGTGTGTCATTTTACCCGCCTAGGGCGGACAAAACGGTTTTTGTTCAAGTTAAAAAAAATGTTTAGTAATTCTATTGTTTTTGTATTGAGTTGATTGATCTCTATTATTCTAATAGGTAATGAACCAAAGAATACATAGTTACTTAAAGTGTTCAATATTATTAATAAATAAAGATTTGATGACTGATTTTCTAACTAGTATGTCATTTTGTACCCCTCTAAATAGGGGTATTTAGAAACTCCAGTGGGATCAAAGCCAAGAATGTACGCTGTATTGATGGTTACATAACTACATTAAAATCATTGCGCGATATTTGGTCGGAGCAGAGCGCTCGCGGTTTTCAATATTTGAATTTAAGACAATTAAACCAAGATGCACTCGAAAATTTATTTGGCGTGATTAGACAGCACAGCCCTACAAACAGAAACCCGACATGCAATTCTTTTATAGCAGCCCTTAAAACGGCAATCATTTCAGGAATGAGAGCTCCACACAATAGGGGTTCCAACAGTGAAAAAGATTTAAAAAATCTTTTAACTGATTTCCATAACGAAGTTTTTCAGGACCCAGAAAATAAAGAGGAACTGTCAGGAAAAAGTACTTTTAAGCAAGTCGGGTTGGGTGAATCTGTTGCTGCAAGCTCCAGTCAGGACATTCCAGTGCTAAGTATCCCAGAGGAGTTTGAGCCTATGGAAATAGATTTAACAGAAATGGAGCAACAACCCATTGTTTACGTTAGTGGATACAAAGCTTCAATCATTTTAAAAACTAATAAATGTGACATTTGTGAAAAATGCTTGAAGATTGAGGATCCCGATGATGACCATACAACATATCCCACAAAAAACCTGTGTAGGTTAGTCGAGGCAGCCTGTAAAATATTTGGTAATGAAATATTATTATGTCTGCATCATTTAAATATTTGTCAACTGACAACTACATTATTTATCGCCAACTGTGATGCTACTTTTATAATATGTGAAGAGCACAAAAAAAATAATAAAAAAATGACATATAATCGGCTAGCTTGAGATGGCCGTTCGTCGAATCACTATTCCTTTTTTGCATATAGAAGAAATAAATAGCTTACTTTATAGCCATCCATAAATTTCAACCCTTGTAAAAAAAAAAACTGCCTATTGAAATATCCATGGAAAGAAATTATTTAGAAACAAAAGATAAGCAAACGAACCCCAAACCACTTAGAAAATAAAAATCTATTGAATTTAGTTTAAATAATATTACAAGACGACACTCGAAAAGCAATAAATCGTACGTTGAAGTAACCTTTTTCGGAATATCTGGATATCTGGTAAACAGATGTGTAAAATGACGACGCATGAGAAAGCGCGTGCGCAACAGCATTTGGCGGGAATCGACCCGACGCCATGCTTTTGACCAATGAGCAAGCGTCCTACACAAGACAGCCAATGAAACAGATTACTTGCGTTTGATTGCATTTTTAGGAGGAGCCTATCTGGATGTTTTTGCGGTAACGGAGGAACGGGACGGACAACGGGCAGACGAGCTTGACAACGGTTGCGTAGTGAGAATTATAGTTAGTTTGATTGAATATTGATTGTTTTTTAAATATAATTAGAAGCAGTTTATCTAAGTAGTATTAGTGAAATCGAGAGACAGAGAGAGAGCCGAAATTTGGTAACGTATTCCAAGTTCAAATTTTGTGTTAAAGCAAGATCCCAAGCTAATTTACAATAACTTCAGTCACCCAATCTATTTAACGACCCAAGTAAATATGGAGGCTGCCACAAACTTCGATATCTTATATTTACTAAGACAAAAGACACGAGAGCACCTTTGGTCTAACCTGGACAAGGTAGCTGTAATACTATTCTTGATAATGGTAATTTATCTCCTAGTGATAGCTTGTGTAGAAGTTTGTAGGAGATGGAAAGGTGGAAATTGTGGAGAAATCGCTTAGAATTGTAAAAGCAATATACATCACGCAGACCTTGAACTACGCGAAACGATTTAAGCTAGAAATTTGAATACACTACTGTAAATTATCATGGGATATTGTGGCTTAAGTACCTTGAATAAAACTGTATAACCATTATGTGTGCATTACCTCTCCTCTCAGTTGACTTGCGATTTATATAAGCTGATAAATAATTGTCAATATTGTGTACATATGTGTGTAAATCTAATTTGTGTATGTCAGAAGGGTTTTTCGCTTGAGATGTTCCGTTTTCCCTTATCTGGCTAGGTTAGGAATGGGACTCTCGACCTACGTTCGTTACCATCTTAGCGAACCTAGGCCTAAATAAACAAACAGTTTCTTTCGTTCATTTTATTGAAAATAAATGAATAATTTAAACAATAATCACCTCTTTCTTTTATATTCCAAGATTACATGTGTAGAGAATTTGATAATGGAAGATTGATAAAACTAAGATCAAGTCGTAACAAAGGCACTGTATTAAATCAGTGTAGTAAATCAGTTTGGATCTCCAATAATGAACTCTCTTTACGTATACTGAACCTTGAATAACACGATTTTACGTTATTGGAATTAACCAAATATTTGTACTACTATAGACCAGGTCAAAGATAGGAATCCAGACCTAAGTCAGATACTTTAATTAGGGTTTGAGACTATAAGTTCCTTCTGAACTGAATTAAACCTAGTATACATCAGTAAAACCCAAACTGAGTGAGTAGAGACACTAGTTTATAGTAACTTAATCATCACTTTGATCCAAGTCATTAGTACCAGCGACTCAGCCACAGAACGAGGAATTAAGCAGTGATAATATAATTATATGGGTTCAAGTCAATGATCACTTAATTATTTTGGAGGAGAAATCCTGTTCTTGAGAGAGAGAAACATTTCTGCTGTGTTGTGATATAATGTACATTAATATTTCCTTAACTCCGATAGACTGATGGCTTGAGAGACACGACTGAGCGACGCCTCTGGTAGTGATAACTTAGCATATCATTACACGACATGTCTTGCAATCTGAACCCCGACCTAGATTTGGCCAAATCTAAATATAACTCAAATATAAACACATATCAAAACCATGGTTCCGGGGGAATGTCTGCCCTAAATGGGAATCTGGCAATAAAAAATACAAGTACCTGCCTCTACGGAATGTGGGAATCACTAACGCTTCGTAGCGACTATATAGGAAGTCGATTGCCCCCCCCCCCCCATAACAATGATTAAATACCGTATCGCGGTGCAGGGTTTTCCCATGCTAGAACGATATCAGTCAGACGCGGTGGCTAAAACAAGCACAAACACACATGTATCAACTTACACAATCATTCTAACGTGTCTAATTGAGTTTAACTTGTAAAATCCTTTATTAAATCCGAGGAAGACTGATTAAGTATTGTACTAAATAATAATATAGACGCGTTGAGACAAGCTCCGCGTTATCGAGTAGAATGATTGATAAGTCTACATTGTTCGCACAGTGGAGTGTACTCAAGATTGACCTGTGGTCAATCTAAATCTAATTGTTGATTGAAAACCCCGAAATGACTCTCATGATATACAGTATTGTTTCCTAAACACTGGTGTAAGGAAGTTCAATCCTTCCTAGATTAAACACAGTATTGATCACCAAAGGCTAATTAAGAAAGTTTCGACTCTTTCTTAATATATTCATTCACGAAAACGAACAGACTAGACGATCAACGCGAGCCAACACAGAACCTTGGTATGATGACAACACAGACCGTCATCCTTACCGTTACAGGATCTGGCCTTAGGACCAGGCCTACCATCACAAGCTCTTCTATTAATTAGAAGGCAATGCCAGCGCATTAACCAACTTATAGTTGTAGAAGAAGAAACAGTTGCTGATTACAACAAAAAAGCTCAACAACAAGGCATTGCAAAATAACACATATCAACCAGTCAAAATTGTGCGTAAAAATTAAGGCTTATTAGTTAATTATTAATAAGCCCTCATTGTCCTAAGTTATACGATACGTTGCTTTTATTTTAGAACCCTTCTGTAATAGTACCCGTACGAAACCGGGTAGGGTCGCTAGTAATTTATATAAATTAATAAATCCTGAAATCATTTAAATCAGTGTTTTATTTTTACCAATTTTTTAAAATAAATTACTTTTGGAGCTGTAATATTGTATACATACCTACTATGTATTTCATCGATATCGAGTAGCTATAAATATCGATAAGTTTAATTTCTAAACGATGAGTTGCACATCCCTCTCTATGACAGTTCTTCCCGTCAAGGTCATGTTTGTCACTGTCAGTGCCACAGAGTACATTGAATAAAGTCAGTGCTAAAGAATTTTTATGTTGGTAGCTATGTGTTTTTTTTTATGTGGTTGGCTAAAGAAGGTTAACAATTATTCACAAACGGAATGTTCTAAGTTCCGTCTCTGAAAGGTTATATACTCTATGGCACCGGTGAAATAAGCATCTTACTTGGTGCTGATGTGTTTTTCGAGAACTTGTTGCCGCGGGATGAACATATGCAATCATGTGATGCAGCACACCCTAGTATAGTTCACACCCAGTTTGGTTACAACGTAGCAGGTAATATTTCTCGCAAATGAACACAAACTTGTTTTGATTCTACTGTGGCTCTTTTTTGTCAAGAATGTGAAACAGATTTAAACAGTAATATGAACAATTTCTGGCAAAATGAAAACCTTTGTTAAACATACTTCCGAGCAACAGTATTTTGAGAAATATTTTAAGGAGATAGTCAAGCTGGATAACAATAAATTTGAAGTTTTAGCCTTGCAGTGCCTAGTTGAAAACGATTAAATAGAAACGTAACACGGGAACATGTAGCGGATATATTTCATATTCTGCTACTTGTTTCTCAACAACTCATTATCGTTAGACAATAACATTTTGGGGTTATTACACAATGTAATCCATGAACATGAATTACAATTGGAAATGAATAACCTTCATTGTGAATAAGACTTGTTTGCAAATGGATCAATCGACTGCCCTGAACTTGTTTCAAAATTAACGTTACGCACTAATCAGATAGGACTGCTACAACGACCACTCTTACATGTACTTTTTGTGAACACTAATTATAGGGGTAATGCATACTTTCCAAGAGCCAGTCGCAGTTTTAACGAAGTTTCTTGTGAACCCGGTATTGATCTATTCTGCACCAATGAAGCACAGTAAGAAAACTATTGGTAAAGTCATTTTTTGTACAGGAGGCACCTTCTTGCTATTGAACCGTTTATTTTACAAGTTAGCCTAAATTATAAACAATTAAATTAAATTAACCAACTTTATGAAATTAATCAATAATTTGTCAGTACTGTAGTGTTAGATTATTTTGTAATAAGGAACGAATATATATATTTTTTTGTTCTATCTGTCGAGGCTTGTTATTAGCAATTTAGTTATATATTTTTGTTACTGTAATGTTATTAGTCTGTAAGCTTTCCTAAAATAAAATAAATAAATAATAAATATATAAGACATTTAGGTATTAAGTAGCCTGAAACAGCATGTACTTACTTTAAAATAAGATGCTGTATTTATATCATAATAGCGTAGGAAAACTTTACAATTCCGGTAATATTGTCATGCAAATTACTCGGTAACTACTGTACGGAATTGGGACATATTTGGAATTCTCGTAAAACGATATTTTCAGATATAATAATAGTTTTATATAAGAGACTTCGTGCGTTTCATTTCATGCAGCTGTCAAAGTATAGGGGAGACCGGGTAGACTTCGGACACGGGGAGACAATGGACACGTTCAATTTGCCGCTATTATTCACGTTCATTCAATCTTGTCTATGGTCGATATGTTGGCAAGCCTGCGATTATTGGTTTGAATCAGTCAGTTGACAGTTCGTCGCTGGAAAAACGTTGGTGAAGTTGAAAAAACGTTTTTTTTTTAATTCTGATGTAAAATTTTCGATAGCCAGTGGATGGTTTATTTGTTATTTACAATCATATTAAGAGTGTTTTCTGTTTTTATTCATAAGGAAGGATTACCTGGGGATATTTGAAAACGTAAGTATTTATAAATTTCAAATATTTTTCTAACAATTTATTGATATTTTTAAATCCTCACTACCGGGGTAGACTTTGGACAGAGGTGTCCGAAGTCTCCCATAGTGTCCGTAGTCTCCCCGTATTAATATTTTGCTTAAAGGTCCTATTGCTTTTTGTTACAGTTAGGAGGATATACAGGTTAAAAGATGCCCAGGCATTATAAGAAAAAAACTAATCGCACATTTTCTCCTGAGGCACTAAGAAAAGCCATAATAGATGTACGATCCAAAAAATTTAGCATCAGGAAGAGTGCGGCTGAACATGGTGTTAGCAAATCAAGACTTTTTGATTATTTTAAAAAGACTAAAGGTGAGGATAACATTGAGTCTGTTGATTTAACAACTAATTTCAGAAAAAGCCAAGTTTTTCCTCCATTCATGGAAGCTGCTTTGGCTGAATATTTAATTAAATGCTCAACAATGTTTCATGGTCTCACACCTAAAGCTACTAGACGCTTAGCTTATGAGTATGCAGAGAGAAATAATATAAAGTATCCGCCAAAATGGAAAGAAACCAAATCTGCAGGACCTGATTGGTTCTCATCATTTTTAAAACGTCACCCTACCCTTTCAATACGGACACCTGAAGCCACGAGTCTTGCACGAATGACGAGTTTCAATAGAACAACTGTAGCAGAATTTCAAAACAAGCTTGAAGATGTTATAACACGGTTTAATTTCACACCAACCCAGATTTATAATCTGGATGAAACCGGGATAACCACAGTGCAGCGTGTTCCGAAAGTCATTGCTCAAAAAGGGCAACATCAAGTAGGACAAGTGACCTCGCGAGAAAGAGGAGAGCTGGTAACACAGGTAGGAATCATAAGTGCAGCTGGTCATGCCTTACCACCGGTTTGGATATTTCCTCGTCACCGCTTTGACAAAAGGAAAATGATGCAAGGTATTCCAGATACTGCATGTCTTGGTTTGGTTTACCCTTCTGGCTGGATGACAAGTGAGAATTTTTTGAAGGTGTTAGAATATTTTGCTCGGAATGTGCGTTGTTCTATAGAAAACAAGGTCTTGTTAATCATGGACAACCATGAATCCCATCTATCAGTGGATGGATTAAATTTCTGCAAAACAAATGGGATCATCATTCTTACCCTGCCACCACACACGTCAAATAAGCTGCAACCACTGGATCGCACTGTGTTTGGGCCATTTAAGACTTTTTACAACAGTGGTTTGGATACATGGATGTTAGCACACCCTGGGCAAACTATTAGCATTTATGACATCCCACAAATTAGTCTTCTAGCTTGGGATAGAGCTGCCAATCCTATGAATGTAAAATCTGGTTTCAGATGCACAGGTATTTGGCCCTTTGATAGAAATATATTTACCGATGTAGATTTCTTATCATCCTATGTGACAGATCGACCGGAGACTGATCAATCTAATGTTCGTGCACAATCTCAAAACAGTGATGATGAATGTGTCTCACCTTCAGTGATTGGACAACTGTTTGCATCAGATCGGTTGGATGATGATGGCAATGATGCACAAACACTAGCGATTCCTACAGTTTACAGGACCCCATCAAGAACCCCATCAATTTCCTCAGTTCATAGTGCTGATGGTAATATCGACATGCCATCAACTAGTTCCAATGTTCCAGTTCCAGAAACAACCCGAAACTATAATAAAAAAATAATTGCCAATGATCTATCAGATCGTTCAGATGATGATGAGAATTATGAACTAACATCAGCAATTCTCACAGCTCATAGAACCCCATCAAAAACTCCATCAATTATCTCGGCTCATAGTGCTGATCTTAATATTAACGTGCCATCAACTTCGAATGTCCCAGGATCATCTACAAACAAACATAAAGCAATAATTGATAAAGACTATATCTCAACTTCGCCAAGTCGACAAAGGTCCATCGATTCATTTGTTTCCCTTGAGCAAATTAGTCCTTTTCCGAAAGCAGCTCCACGGAAATTGAACATGAATAATCGAGGACGACGTAAAGGAAAATGTATGATAGCCACTGATACCCCTGAAAAGGAAGCACTTGAAGCTGCAAAAAAAGCAAGAATGACAAAGACATCAAAGAAGACGGTTAAGAAGAAGGTTTTGCAAGAATAAAAGTTGAAAAAGAAAACGATTCCCCAGGTAACATCATCAGATGAGTCAACAGACCAACACATTTCTTCTAATGACAGTACATACGACATTGATGACGAAGAGTTAGATGACAACAATGCTGATACTTCTAATGTGCCTGAAGGGAGGTTTATAATTGTTAAAGTCTATGGATTTGGAAAAAAATCAGGCCGTAACTATGCAGCAAAGATTGTAAAAATAACGGCAGGTGGTTATAATGTCGAGTTTTATAAAAGGAAAATGCCTTCTAATAGATTTATACGAACGAATGAAGAAGAAGCATTCGTCACCTATGAGGATGTAGTGCTCGTATTGCCAGTTCCTTCAGAAGACAAGAGGCCTCGCTTTCAGGGCATGATATATTTCCATTGCAATTTGGATGAGTACCAACTACAGTAGTGTTTTTTAAATAAAAATATTGACTTAATTTGATTTAAAATGTGTATATTTTATGTCCAAACTCTCCCCTAGATATGTCCTAAGTCACCCCAGGTACCGGGAGACTTCGGACATATGACATGTTTTTAAAAAAAATATTTTAACACTGAAAATCAATTTGTATGAAGAAAGTAATAACGTTAAAGTATAGTTTAATAGGTATAGTTTGACAGGAAAAATGTAGATTTTCAATAACCCTAAGGGAAATTTATTCAGATCAACTTATGTCAAAATCGTCCGAAGTCTACCCGGTCTCCCCTACCTATACAGGTCACACTTAGTGATTATTTAGTCGCATTTAAACATGCGTTTTTTTTACGTAAGTTCCATTAACGCGAACAATTAAGTCATGTTCGTGTATGGGATGCTGTAACGTATTTATTATTATGTACTGCTTTAAATCTAAAGATAGTAAAAATAATTTATTTATTTTTTGTCTTCATTCTACGTAGAACGAATTTCCAATGTGTAGATTTGATCGATTTTGGGTTGTCAGTCTGAGACCAACAGCGCGTTCCTCAGCCTGGTAAGGACAACCTCATACGCGCCACGTGTGCGCGGTTTTCCTTTTCTTTTTTTTTTGCGCCGGACTTCGGTACAGGCTTTTGTATCAATTTAGAAGCAGTGTTATTAACATGAATCTGTAAAGCTATTTGTGTGATCGTGATCTTCCTCGTAGAACAGTCAATGCTGATACTTCTAACACAGTCCGCTGTAGTTTTGTAACTAGTGAGAGATTCCAAGAGGACTTCAACGCCGTTACATCTTCACCTGTTTACATGCGCATCTTGGATGATGTTTTTTATCTGAACCATCGTTTCAAGGACAAACTGAAGAGTCTTTGACCATCTTCGGCTCATCATGTCATCTGGCCAGCTTCATGGGAAAGTACTACATCCGTAGGGCTTCGCACCAGCACTAGTGTCTGCCACAAACCCTGTGTGGTAGACGATCCCAAGGACTACTCACCGTGTTTGCTGCTTCTCATTGCCTCCTGCGTCCCGTGCCAACTTCCGCGCACCTTCGTTAGGCGTGCTGGAGGGGTCTTCCAGTATCCTCAACGTGCCCAGGCTTCGAAGGACCCTGTCGAGCAGAGCCCAGCTGAAGGTCTGGTTTACCATCTTCGTGGGGAACCAACTATACTATACTATTAATATTTGGTAGCAATACGAGATTGGAAGTGTCCGTTCATGGTACCATGAGTAAGTCAATTTTTTCTATGTTATCTGGCTAGAAGTTTACAGTCAGTGCGCGTCATATTCCATAGGCACTGTTGCCTCGTTCCTACTTGGACGGTCTAATTTTAAGTTGCTTGATTCTACCCAACCCTTTATATTTTATTTTTAGATAAACAATAGTGTTGGTATAGATTACGATTACAGGCCTGTCCAAAAAATGGATGGGTCATATGAACCACCAGCTGACGTATATAGGACGATATACGAGCATAAAATAATAAGATTCAGCACTATGCCGTCACTTGTAAGCTGTCCAACTGAGTGCTGGTGAGAATTCAAAAGTGCAGGTAGAGTGAGTACATTTTGGTCATATATTTTTGTACGGCATTTTTACCATCGATAGATCCATGAATAATAATATGAAAGCGCGCAGCGCCGTAAAAAAATGGTGCGCCACAAAGTCGGTATTTTTTTTTAATTTTCTGACAATTTCCAGGGTAAATTTGGTAATTTCATTCTGTACGGCATCAGTTTCATTCTGTTTCAATACAGCTTCTAATCCATTATTCCGCAACGCCGTACAAAATCATGCGACAAGGGGAAAAAATCGAGGGTTGCAACCCCCTCTCCTTCCGTGGTCCAAGGGGTGATTTGAAAAAGTACGACTTCGGTTCCTAAACATTATCTAGCACTCAAAAGTACTATTAAAAATAATGCCGTCAAAAAAATATTGTGCATTTGAATGTATATTAATAATTATCTTAGTTTCATGTTATACTTGATTTATAAAGCTCTAAAATCATTTGACTCTGTACGGCAACTTTTTTTTTAGTATGATATTGTAAAAAATACAATTGTTATATAGCATTACCGTTCAAAAGAAACTGATCTAAAAAAAATTATAGAGAAATACAAAACTGTTTTTTTTTTTAATTATTGCAAAAGTTTAAATATTCATAGATTAATAAAATATAGCAATTTTCTACATTTTGCCCTTGTTTTAAATAGTAAAAAGTATAAAGTATAAATAAATTAGGAAAAAATGATGCCGTACATTTTAACGCAGACCATATCTTTTAAGCTGATGAAAATGACGCTACCATTTTAAGGGTGTAGTACTTTATGGCCATCTGATACTGTACGGTATTAACATATTTTTGAAGAGAACAATTGATAATATGATAAAATCATTATGACGTCTAACTGAAGTGAAAGGGTGTGTATATATCCAAGAATTGAAACTGTAAATCCCAGTATCAACAGTTTTGTATACTTTTTGGTTTAATATATTGTAATGGCCCGAGCGGTGGCGTTGTCGATAGGTGTGTGGGAGACACTTGATTGAGACACGATTTTGATTATCTGAACTTTTACTTTGGTCAAACGAGAGTTACAAGTAATATTAATTAATACACTTCCAAGAGCTTTACTGCAGACTGATAGGTGAATACTGCTGACTGACTGAGGAAAGAGCGGTGGTGACTATTTATACATAAAATGATTACTGTAACTGACAGATAAGTACCACGACCCTTGTTCCCTCATTAATTATCTAACAACAATATTAACTAATTAATGATCCTTAATGCTATTCTAATGATATACAAACATCATAAGTTTTATGAGAACAGAAACCAATTAACTACTTATTGGTAATAATATTCTAATGACATACAAACAGAAAGCAATAATTTCCTTGAGAAAGGTAAACAATATCATATGTCCATTACACCTCCCCTCTTAAAATGGGAATAATTTGAAAAATTATTCGCATCAAAATTTATAATTGCTTAGTTAGTTTTTATTTGAGCAATTCTTGATGAACGTCTCAAAGGAGCGCGTTCTTGAGATTGTTCTTGAATTTCTTCCATCTCAATGTCATTGTTACCATTATTCACATTTCTATTTAAATTAAAAGTAATGCAATTAGTTATTTTTCCACAACAATTTTTAGAATCTTCTAGTGCTAACAATCTAGTTTGTGGTGTACAAAAGAATTTTCTTTTAAACAAGTATTTTCCTATCCTATAAAGTATATAAAAAGCTATGAACTTAACTATAGATAAAAATATGAATACAAAGTAAGTATTATTCTTAACTCTATGGAATATATCATCATTATTCATTTCATCCAATAAATCGTTTATTTTGTCAATCTTGTGACTCGCTACATTCAAGTCATTGAGATTCATACTAAATTTATTGAACGGAATAAAATCTAACTTATCTTCTACGGTATTGTTTTTCAATTTATTACAACAGTTATCATTAATAATATCAAAATCTGGAAGTACAGACAGATGGTTTGACATCATATCTTGATTTGATGAATGCAACATAACATTAGGAGAATATAATTTACAATTTCTTTGTAAATATAGAATACCTGTAGATTTTAATTCTAGATCGTGAGGTTCTTCGTTTTTACAAGAAATAGTTGAAATAACTTTACTAGGTATTACAAACAACCAACTATTTTCATTTTCTAATCTATACCATTGCTCTGATTTTATTAAACCAACCCTTGTATCACAAGATGACGGAATTTGGTTTTTAGTACCTAAGAATAACGTTAATTCACAATTATCTTTAGCATATACTGAATATAAAGGTTTTTCAAATTCACAAATACAATTATTATTATAAGACAATTTCTTACAACTCTTAATATTTTCTATAGTAGTATAATGAATTTTATTTTCAGAGATCAAAAAATATTTCTCTGTAGGTAATATAAAGACATAGGTATTATTTTTATTTAGAATTGGTACAGGGACTAAATTATATACATCATATGTTTGTTGAATAATCAAAGGAGTCTTAATTATAAATACAATTTTTTCATTCATATAATATGAAATAATGCTAACCAACGATAGCAGTTCTGATGCGTTATCCATATTTAAATCTAAAGGATATCGTGTATGAGTGGGAACATGTGATACAGTTTTCTGTAATTCGTAAATATATTGTTCAGGAGTAATTATAATTGGATGTAGGTTATTATTTTTAGCGAATAATATGGCATCAATAACCATAGATATTTCATTATTTACTTCGCTGGTAACCAATGTTAAAAAAAGATAAATGTTCATCTATGTTTTGTTTCATATTAATATTGAAAATTTTATTATTAGTATCTCTTGTATAATTAGCTAAAGTTTCTAAATTTTTATTAAAAATGTTTTCACTTTTCTTAAGATCAGTTATCGTATTATTAAAATTATGAATAGTTGTTTTTACAATTTGTGATTGAGATTTTAGTAATGTGATTAATTCATGTTCATTTTTATCTAAATTATTGATAGCGTTGTCATAACGTTTTGCGTCTTCTACGTCTAACGTTCCAAATAAAACCTTTAATATTGTTCCTACGCCATCGATAACAGAACGTTTTGAACGGTGATTTGCAGAAGAATGTCCGATTATTTCCTTAAGGACGATTTCTTGATTCTTTAAATGAGGATATAATTGTTCTAATACTAACATAGATGTTTGGCATAATGAAAATTTGTTAAACGTATCATGGTTACAAAGGTTTTTAGTTTCAACAAGAGTATCTTCGATAAGTTCTAATTTCTTGTGCCAGCTAGAAATATCAAGATAAGTAACTAGATTCCAATCACTATCAAACTGATTTGCCTTTCCTACATGCTCAAAATAAATTCCACCTTTATTCAATGGTGTTATATTATAAAGTTCACCTTGACTTGATGTGAAGGTAAACCTGGAACAATAAAATTACCTTATTATTTATTTTGCTGATTTTAAACGGTTTACATGTACTTTGACTTTCTTCCTTTTTATTAGTACTGTTACGTTTACTGGTGAATTTATTTCTATAATTTCATATGGACCGGTAAACTGTGGAGAGAGTTTCTTTGATCTTCCTGGTTTACTATTTTCGTTCGTAATATACACCTTATCACCTAATTTGTAATTTTCTGTTTTACATTTTTTATCGTAATATTCCTTATTTCTATTTTTTGAGTCGATTAAATTATTTCTAGCTAATTCTCTAGATTTTCTCAATTTTAATGTTAAATCATCATAAGAATATTTAAATTCTGGTTGCGCGGTTATAGATGAAGGTAAGCTTGGCTTATTTCCAAATAATAATTCATGTGGTGAAAATTTGGTTGATGTATGGATAGCAGTATTATATGAAAACATTGCGAAATCTATCCATTTATCCCAATCGTTTTGATCTTCTCTAATAAAATGTCTTAAATATTCTGCTAGAGTAGCATGACTACGTTCTAGGCTGCCATTTGTCTGCGGGTGATATGCAGTTGTAGTCAATTGTTTGATTTTAAACAATTTTGAAACTTCTTTTAAAAGTTTTGACGTAAAGTCGGCACCTTGATCTGTTAGAATGCTTTTGGGAATACCAAATTTACATACGAATTCTCTAACAAAAACGTCGGCTATTGTTTCTGCAGTATGTTCGGGCAAAGCATACGCCTGTGAATACTTAGTTAAGTCGTCTTGAAGAGTCAAAATATATTTATTTCCATTGAGAGTCAATGGAAAAGGTCCTACAATATCCAAACTAACTCTTTCAAATGCTTCGCTTGCCGTTGATGTTATAATCATGGGTTCCCTATGTTTTTTCCGTACGAGTTTGTTTTGTTGACATGACTCACACTGTGATATAAAATCTTTTATTTCTTTTTTCATGTTTGGCCATTTATAAATATTTTTTATTCTTTTGTAAGTCTTGTGGAAACCTGCATGGCCTGCCATAAGACTACTGTGCATCTCTTTTAAGATACCTGGAATTTCATTTGGGGTAGGGAATATTAATGTATTATTATATATATTTATTTTAATATTTGTTTTCATGAATATAAATCTTAACATCATTCTTGACTTTTTATAGTTAAATCTGTCATATTTGTCTCCGAGACGCGTCAAGTGTAACTCGCTTTCTTTTTCTTTTATTAAATTTTCCTTGACTATATTTAATAAATCGAAATAAATTTCATAATTGGATTTATCCCAGTAGTTTTGTTTTGTACAAGCATAATAAAATGTTGACTCATTTTCCTTAAATACGGCAACTTCATTTATTTTAATATTATTAATTTTATTTAAATGATCATACTCGTTAACTATTTTTTTTAAGCTTTCATCGTTGATTTGTTTGTCCGCTGATATGGGTATAAAAATATTTTTCTTTATCACGCTTAATTCATCGTTAATTTCGTATAAATTATTATTTATTATTATAGATTTTTGCGCTGTTTCTAGAAATGATTTATAATTTTCGCGTATTTTTGACGTTGTTGTCATTAATTCTTGGTTTTCAACAGTTGGAACTATTCTGCTTAATGCGTCTGCATTAGTATTTAATTTGCCTGGTTTATAAATTGGAGTAAATTCATATTCTTCAAGAGATAGTCGCCATCTGAAAATTCGAGCGCCATCATTTTTTGAATTGAATAGGTATGTCAAGGGTTTATGATCTGTGATCATATTAAATTTACGGCCATATAAGTATGGACGAAAATGTTTAACACACCATACGATCGCTAAAAGTTCTCTTTCAGTGGTTGAATAGTTTTGTTCGGCCTTATTTAATGTCCTACTAGCATAAGCAATTGGCAAATCCTGCCCAATTGGCCCTTGTGATAGTACTCCTCCTATGGCATAATTACTAGCGTCTGTGGTAAGATTGAAAGGTTGATTGAAATCTGGATATACTAAAATTGGAGATTCACAGAGTTTCCTCTTAAGGGTTTCAAATGCATGTTGCTGTAGACTCGTCCAATTGAAAGGAACATCCTTTTTTAAGAGTTTAGTTAAAGGTTGTGACAAGCTACTGAAATCAGGTATAAACCTTCTATAATATCCTGCTAACCCTAAGAATCCTTTAATATCTTTTACATTTTTAGGAATGGGGTAATTTTCGATTGCTGAAATCTTGTTTGGATCTGGTTTAACTCCATCTTCCGTGATCAAATGACCTAAATACATTACTTCACGTTTTAAAAATTCGCACTTGTCAGGCTGCAATTTTAAATTATTGATGGAAAATCTTTCAAAAACCTCTTTTAACTTTCGATTGTGGTTTTCGAGATTATCAGCATGAATAACGACATCATCTAAATAAACAAAGCAACGATTTCCTTGTAATCCAGTTAAAACACTATTCATCAATCGTTGAAACGTCGCAGGAGCGTTTTTTAGACCAAATAGCATTCTATTGTACTCAAAATGTCCTTCAGGGACGGTGAACGCCGTTTTTGGTGAGTCCTTAGGATGCATTTTAATTTGATGGAAGCCTGAGGCTAGATCGAGTGTTGTAAAATATTTTGAATGACCTAATTGATCTAATATTTCTGTTATTTGAGGCAAGGGATAGGAGTCCCCGATGCTGACCTCATTTAACTTCCTATAGTCTACAACAACTCGCCATTTCTTTTGACCCGAAGCGTCCATTTTCTTAGGTACAACCCAGATGGGTGAATTCCAAGGACTATTTGATGGTTTTATGATGTCATCTTTTAACATTTTATTAATTTGCTTATTTACTTCCCCCTTTAAAGCTTTTGGATACCTATAGCTTTTTGTATTAATGGGAGCTTCCGTTTTTGTATGTATTTCATGCATAACCATATCGGTGCAGCTTAATTTATCCCCATCTAAATGAAATATATGATTATATTCTTTACATAATTCAATCAAAGAATCTTTCTCTTCCTTATTTAAATGCTCTGTCCGTAGACAATTTTCAAGTTTTTCATGTCGATTACTTTCATAATTTTCATTCATATCGACGTTTTCTAGGCTATTTTCTTCAAACTGTAATATTTTTTTATTTAAAATAACTACATTTATTTTTTCTAAATTAACATTAGGTATAGGGAAGGTCACATCCTCATCAGTTGAGTTAAGTACGGTCGTAATGCCTTCATTATTATTTACTGTGATAATACTTGAGCATAAAAGTACTCCCGGGGCTAACTCTGTGCGTGGAACAATCCCATGTTTAACCTCTTCATTGTTAGTTATTTTAATAGGAATAACACATTCGGTTCTTGCGTTGACCGTTAAAGTTAATTCCATGTTTTTATTAGATTCGACTTGATCATTTATGTTTTCATAACACAAATTGAATTGGCTTTCCGCGAGTTTTAAGGTTTTGGTGCTATAATCGATCATGCCTTTATATTTGTTTAATATATCGCCTCCTATAATGCCATTAGCACTAATAGGGAAATTATCATTTACGATATGGAGTATTAAATTTAAATTTCCTATAAACTCCAATTCGACATAACCTAAAGTCCTTGTAGGTTTGTCTACTTTATCAATCCCTTTTAAATCAGCTAAAATATCATAATGAATTTCAGCGTCCTTAGGTACAGCACTTTTCTTTATGAGGCTAATTGTTGCACCAGTGTCTATCAGAAAATCAATATTTCTTGTATCATCTTTTAATTTAAATGAAGCAAAATAACAATTATTATTTATCGCGGTTATGAGCCCTTCTACTAATTTGTTACCCTTTGGTTGGCTCGCACCATCGGGATTTATTCGTTTTTTTGACTTGATGTAGAGTTTTTATTTGAATAACGGTTATTACTAGGTTTAGAGTCAGTTTTATTGGGTGAATTTTTATTCTTTAGATGATAGCATTCATCCTTAGTATGACCCTTTTTCTTGCAATAATTGCAAAATTTTGGGTTTTGATTTGGTCCCGAAAATGATCGAACTCTGCAATTTACGACTGTATGGCCTGGTTTGTTACATTTATAGCAATGTTTGGTATTAGAGATATTTAAATTTTGAAATTTAGATATTTCGTTTTTACTTTTGAGTTGTTGTTCTTCTACTACTGCCATGGAAATAGCATCTTCGAGAGTTTTTGGTTGAAGTGCCTTTAAAATTAGATTTAAGTCTTTATTTAATCCGGTAATAAATACACTTAAAGCTTGTGATTTAAGTAACTCAACGCATGCTTGGCGGGCTTCCTGTGTTTGATTTGTTGAATCTAAAGAATTTATTAATTTTACGTAGCAGTTCTCAACTTTATTTGCATATGCTAAAACACTTTCATTATGATTTTGTTTGCAACTGCTTAATTCTAATTGCCACTGACCAATCGTTCGTTTTTCGGTGTATGTATCTAAGAGATAGTTTTTTAAGTCATCCCAGATTTGAAATTCGCGATTCCTTATCATTGACCTAGCATTATCCGTAATTTTTGTAATAATTATTTGCAGTAATATTTTTTTAAGATTTGGATTAATTAAATTATTAACTGTGTCACAATTGTCTAAAAATTCATGGATACGCGCCTTACTACCATCAAATTTAGTTAGCATTCTTTCAGCCATTTCTAATGAGATATAATGATTATGTGTAGCTGTCGATGTAGATACACCGGGACTTGCGTCTTGAGGCATGATTGATTGATACACTTATACACTCACTTTTCACGATTGAACACTTTAGATGACTGGCAGATGATTCCGTACAGGAAATATCCTTTATAAATCGGAGTTTAATAAAGTATTAGCGGCGTACTCACAGTAATAAAATTACTTGAAGATATCCCGTTGACATCGTAGTTGACGTGATGAGTAGGAGGCTGGGCGGCGTAAGCGGTTGAATTCTTATTTTCGGACCGCTGAGGGTACGTCTCGTCCAAATCCGTAGATCTCGTTCTCGTCGTGATGCTCAGATGCTCAGGACCGTTGTATGTAGGAGAATCGGAGGTAAAGGACTCCGACGAAGGTCTCGTACAATCGAAGAGAGATTATCTCAATCAATCCCTTTACTTCTGACACCAATTTGTAATGGCCCGAGCGGTGGCGTTGTCGATAGGTGTGTGGGAGACACTTGATTGAGACACGATTTTGATTATCTGAACTTTTACTTTGGTCAAACGAGAGTTACAAGTAATATTAATTAATACACTTCCAAGAGCTTTACTGCAGACTGATAGGTGAATACTGCTGACTGACTGAGGAAAGAGCGGTGGTGACTATTTATACATAAAATGATTACTGTAACTGACAGATAAGTACCACGACCCTTGTTCCCTCATTAATTATCTAACAACAATATTAACTAATTAATGATCCTTAATGCTATTCTAATGATATACAAACATCATAAGTTTTATGAGAACAGAAACCAATTAACTACTTATTGGTAATAATATTCTAATGACATACAAACAGAAAGCAATAATTTCCTTGAGAAAGGTAAACAATATCATATGTCCATTACAATATACTTCAAACATTATTGATACATGTATATTTTCGGACCCGACAAACTTTAAGGGTGGATTCTACGAGTAATTTCATCGAGAAAAAACCCCCATATGTGGGGTCAAATCTCAATATTCTAGAAATGGCGGCCATTTTAAAGTTTAAGATACTTAGATTTTTCTTCTTCTTCATAGAAAATCATATCTCGAGATTTAAACGCCTTACGGACATGAAATAAAATGCTTTTATCCGCAAAAAGTCATCTCTATCCAATAAAAATATCCACAACTGCTAAAAAGTTACATAAAATAAGTTAAAAGCACCTAATCTAGTTTTTTTGAAAAAAAAACAGCAAAAATTGACATTTACTTGAATTACTTTGATGGTATTTTTATGTATTTTTAAAAGTATTTGAAATAAGCTAAACAATGATACCAAAACCGTATCTGTACGTCGAGGCAGTCAAGAATTATTGAAAGTTCAAAACACACCTAACGGAGCGCCGCAGCTCAGGTAGCAATCCATTGAGTGCGATCCCGGCCTAGACCGACCCTAAACATTCTCATGCTTTTGTTCGTCAATAATGTACTTTGTGGAAGCATCGCACATCACAAAAAAGGTTGCCATTGGAGAGAGAGAGATAGACAATTAATAATGGTTAAAAGACAGAGACGGGTATCGTACTATGTGGCCGACGAGACCTTTCATACTCAGTCCCTTAATTTCGATTACCGCGACTACACGTAATCCACTTTGTTAGTTCCGTTTTAGTTATCTTTGAGTTTTGTGATTGTGATGGCGAATCGACGACCCCTGTACTCTGATCGAGATATTGCAGACATGCATTTCGTGTATGGGTTCTGCAATGGAAACGCAAGAGCTGCAGAACGCGAGTATCACAGGCGATTCCCTAATCGTGTTGTACCTCACCACACGACATTTACTGCGATTCATTTGAGATTGACGGCTAACGGCATCCGCCCGCAGCCTGCTGAACGTATTCATGGTGGAAATCTTCACAATGAAGAAGAAGTACTCCAGTTGATATTTGAAGACCCGAGGTTGAGCACCAGGCGGATTGCTATACGCCTGAACAAGAGATATTGGACGGTGTGGAAAATTTTAAAAAGAAAAGGACTACATCCCTATCACTTTCGCCGTGTTCAAAACATAACGGACCCGGATTACGCTGCTCGCTCAGCGTTTAGTGTGTGGATAAATTTAAATGTGCGAGAAAACCCAAACTTCTTGGCACGCATTCTGTGGACTGACGAAGCATCATTCACAAGAGCGGGTATAACCAAATACCGCAATCTACATGCATGGTCTGCAGACAATCCACATCTTGTGAGACCCTCATCCTTTCAACATGAGTTTTCGGTAAACGTTGGGCGGGCATCATAGGGAACCACCTCGTCGGGCCTGTACATCTGCCGCACAGACTAAACGGCCCAAGATTTTTGGAGTTTCTTCAAAACATATTTCTACAACTTTTATGGGATATCCCATTGGATAACCGCCGCAGAATGTGGCTGCAGCTCGACGGTGCTCCCAGCCCACTTTGCCGTTGCCGTAAGGCAACACTTAGATGAAAATTATCCGCATTGGATTGGACGAGGTGGTCGAGTGGCGTGGCCCCCACGTTCGCCTGATTTCACCCCACTAGATTT
Organism: Xestia rhomboidea; assembly: GCA_963853795.1. Lineage (NCBI taxonomy): Eukaryota > Metazoa > Arthropoda > Insecta > Lepidoptera > Noctuidae > Xestia > Xestia rhomboidea. The sequence goes on from OY970774.1 coordinate 13,992,407, forward strand.
TTTCCTGTGGGGTTGGATGAAACAAAAAGTTTATTTTACACCAATAAACACCAGAGAGGAGCTAATAAACAGGATCCAAGTAGCTGCAGACGAAATAAGGGCGGATCCCAATGCACTAAGTCGGGCTACACAGCAAGTTGGCCTAAGAGCTATGGCTTGCCTTCAAAACCGAGGAGGTCACTTTGAGCAAATGTTGAACTAATGGCTGTTTTTTATGGTTTTAATTTTGCAATTTATGTAAATCATTTTTATTAAAGTAATTGCCACTTTTTTTGGTGTTTCTTTCATAATTTTAAGTGAAAGAGTTCTGATTGTAAATGAAATCAACTTACATGAGCTCCGTTAGGTGTGTTTTGAACTTTCAATAATTCTTGACTGCCTCGACGTACAGATACGGTTTTGGTATCATTGTTTAGCTTATTTCAAATACTTTTAAAAAAATACATAAAAATACCATCAAAGGGGGGCTATTTTCAAAGTAATTCAAGTAAATGTCAATTTTTGCTGTTTTTTTTTGTCAAAAAAACTAGATTTGGTGCTTTTAACTTATTTTATGTAACTTTTTAGCAGTTGTGGATATTTTTATTGGATAGAGATGACTTTTTGCGGATAAAAGCATTTTATTTCATGTCCGTAAGGCGTTTAAATCTTGAGATATGATTTTCTATGAAGAAGAAGAAAAATCTAAGTATCTTAAACTTTAAAATGGCCGCCATTTCTAGAATATTGAGATTTGACCCCACATATGGGGGTTTTTTCTCGATGAAATTACTCGTAGAATCCACCCTTAAAGTTTGTCGGGTCCGAAAAACAACACACTGTATAATTGATTTGTTTCATGGTAATGATGTGAACAAATAAAACAACTATTTCTTAGAAAAAATCGATATATTTAAAGAGGATAATACAAAATACCTTTAAGTTTTACTAATCAGGTAAAACATTGCATTAGAACAAAAAATGAAGATCCAATTTATACTAAACCATATAGACAAGCTCCTGCTCAAGCAGCAGAAATCAATAGACAAGTCGAAAAACTTTTGAGAGATAACGTAATCCAAGAATCCTTTTCTCCCTGGAGTTCACCAGTTCATCTTGTGCCAAAAAAACCTGATGCTTCTGGTGAGGTAAAATACAGAATGGTGATCGACTACAGAAGACTTAATGATATTACGATAGATGACAAATACCCACTTCCTAACATAACTGACCTTTTTGATAAACTGGGTAAAAGCACTTACTTTACCACTTTAGATTTGGCTAGTGGCTATCATCAAATAGAATTAAATAAAGACGATTTACCGAAAACTGCCTTCAGCACTCAAAACGGGCATTATGAGTTCTTAAGGATGCCGTTCGGACTTAAAACAGCTCCGGCAACTTTTCAACGAGCAATGGACAACATCATGCGAGGTCTTCAAGGAATACATTGCCTTATATATCTCGATGACGTAATATTTTTTTCCTCCAGCCTTCAGGAGCACCTACGGAAACTTACGAGTCATTTTTAATAGACTACGACAGACTAACTTAAAAGTACAACTAGACAAATCTTAATTCTTACGTAGAGAAGTTTTGTACCTAGGACATACGATCACGAAAGACGGACTAAAACCAAATAACGATAAAATTGAAGCTATTCTAAAATATCCTCTTCCTAAAACAACAACAGAGATTAAAAGTTTCCTTGGTCTCGTCGGATATTATAGAAAATTTATTAAAGATTTCGCTAGAATTACCCAACCTTTAACGTCTTGTCTAAAGAAACGAAACAAAATTATCATAGATCAAAACGCTTCAAACGCGGCCTCATTGACCCTCTTGGTTCAATTATAAAAACGCTGACCGGTAATCTAGCCCATGAGGATGCTATTCAATATGATACTTAAATATCTCAACTGAAAATTGGCCAAACTCACATAGATAAGAAAATAACTATCATTTCAAAAATGCTTGATTCCATTACTAATAAAAGTACATCTCTACAGGAAAACATTTAAATCCTGGACGAACGCATGATTCGCATAGAGAGAATTGTTAAGAATATAGGTACTAAAGAAAATAACTCTATATACTCTACATATGTTTTAAGTATGTTTGATATGTTTGTAAGTAATTTTAGGACAATATATATAGTTTTAAATGAAATCGAAACTGCGCTGTCATTTACAAAAGTTTATGTTGTACATCAAGCCATTGTTGACCCATCTGAATTATTTTCACTGTTAAACAATATTTCTAAAACTGAAAGCTTAATTTATCCTGTAACAGAAAATACTTTACTAATGTTAGAAAGAACTATGTCTGTTAAAGCATATGTAAAAGAAAACCAAATAACATTCATTACAACGCATTTCATCACATTATGGAAATCCCATTAATAGATAAAAATACGTACAACTATTTTAAAATTTATTCATTATCAATTCTTAATAAAAATTGTTTAACTACTGTTATAATTCCTAAATATCCTTACCTTCCTTCTTCTGGTGAAAGGTCCTATATACTTACCGCTAGCCAGCCCATGTGAAGAGATTGCAGCCAACCAATTCCTGTGCAAGGAAAACGATGTTGTATTGTATCCTGTAAGTACGTGTATAGAACAATTGATGAATTTTGCTTCAAACCACAGTCTATGTAAACCGCTCGTGGTTAACTTGGAAAGCTTTAAAATACAGCCTATTGATTTCCTGAAATGGATAATTTATACAAGAAATGAGATAATACTTACCGAAACATGTGCTGATGATGTTATCAGGAAACCGATCAAGGGCACATATACAGGGTGGAATTTTGTAATGCCACCTGGAGGGAAAGTATTCTTAATACTGCAGATAGAAAATTTTACTCAAAGGAAACATTCCTTTATTTTTGAATAGAAAGCAAACTGCATTCAAAGATTTTCGAAAATTCTCTTCTCCCACACCCGGGAATCCAACCGGCTAAAATCTGAAAAAATTATACCCTGTACTTTTATTGCATCGATCGTTAGGGTCAATTATAAGGATGAAATCTCTCTAACAAACATGATAAATTAAATGAAAGGAAAACCAGGAAATCTGAAGTTACAAATTCAATGAGTCAAGTTAAAGCTCTTTAACTAACATCCATCTTTTGTAATGCAGACTCCTTCGCCAAATCTCACCCCATTAGATTTTTTTTTGTAGGGATACGTAAAAAATCAAATTTACATGAAATCTTATGCGAATGACAACGAGTTGAGAGTTGAAGTTCAGAATACTATTTATAATATTCACCACAACACTTTATTAAAGGTTACTAGAAATGAATCCGTTAAAAGAATAAATTTGTGTATCCAAGAGAATGGAGCCCATTTCGAGCAACTTATTAGTTAGTTTACCATTTTTTGTAAATAATTAAATTAATTTAAGATTTCCTGGTTTTCCTTTCATTTAATTTATCATGTTTGTTAGAGAGATTTCATCCTTATAATTGACCCTAACGATCGATGCAATAAAAGTACAGGGTATAATTTTTTTAGATCTTAGCCGGTTCGATTCCCGGGTGTGGGAGAAGAGAATTTTCGAAAATCTTTGAATGCAGTTTGCTTTCTATTCAAAAATAAAGGAATGTTTCCTTTGAGTAAAATTTTCTATCTGCAGTATTAAGAGTACTTTCCCTCCAGGTGGCATTACAAAATTCCAGCCTGTATATTGGAAATTAATGGAAAATGCAATACTACTCTATGTAATTTTAGTTATAACGTGTCTTAGTATAGTACTTTGGAAGAAAATGTCTTGTATAAGTCAAGGTCTGCGAAATCATCGGAATCCAAATATTACCGATAATTTCGCACTTGGTGAGGGAGGAGTTATGGAAGCACCACCGATACAAATTGTGCGTATGTCAACATAAGAGCGGACCTACATCGCGGTGCTTGCGTGTGATAAAATTGTTATGTCTAGATTTAAGTTTAGACCCTAGGACGACACTCCGTGTGCGCATCCGAATCTGTAAACACGTTGCCACATATTAAATATTATATTATCAATTAATCAATTTATTAATTTTTTTTTTCAAAAATCTCGTCTAAGACGCTCCCAATCCTGACGACGTATTAACTTAGTCATAACCAAAGAGTATAATAATAATATGGGAGGTCATAACTCTAGTATTAATAAACATGGAGTAACCTCGGACTAACAATACATTCCTTGCACCAGTATTAACGCGTTCGTTATGGCAACCCATCTAATTTAAAAGTAAAAAGAATGAGTAGTGAATGAACTTATGACATAATAGTGACAGTGACAGACAGATACTACTTTGAAAGTTACAACTCGCGTGCATTTATTTTCGGTAGCAAAACACAAAATATTTTTTATTTAATATTTTCTTATTTTAATAAATTTAAGTAATTCTCTACTTAAAAATGAACCAAAAACGTATTCGCTCTCTTAACTGGGATGAAGAAGAAAAGGTTAGTCATGTCGATAGTGACAAACGTGGTATTTTTTATTGTAATGGTGCTGTGGTGTTTATTTATAATGCCCTTTAATGTTACAGCAATTATTTCGCTCCGTTCTTAAAGAATATGCGCAAGTTATTGAGAATAAATCCCTAGATACGAATACAAACAAGATAAAAATTAAAGCCTGGGAGGAAGTTCACTAAAAGTAAGATATATGGTTTTTTGTGTATTCATAATAGTCTTCTGTGTGTTTTTTACATGATGATATTTCTACTAAATTTAATCCAAATCTGAAAATTAGCTCAATAAATAAACACAGTAAGAAAATATGTATTTATTAACATAATTTCATCTTCTATACTAGGTTTAATGAGTTAAATAGCCGACATCGACAACTAAGCCAGCTGAAAATACAATGGAAAACGATGAAGGTAAATGCTATGTAAATGTTGAAATGTAAATGTTCATCAAGGGCCGTTCTCAACTTAGCCTGCAACTCCTGGGTAGTAGCCTTACGGGTCATCACAGGCATGGTTTCAGGTTTTTGGTGGCACTCCTTTGTAGTTGAAGTGAGGTTCTGTGTCAGGTATCACTTGATAGATAGCTAATTGTGTACTTTGTAATAAGTTAATTTATTAATTATCCATCTATTTAATCAACTAAATACACACCATTCAAGAACGTTTAGCATTATTATTCAACTAAGTCAAATAATTTTATGCCAAGTCCTACCCACATAATGTAAAAAGTAAAAGACATGAATCAATGTAAATTTCATTTCAACTTAATGTAATCAACTAATTGAAGTATTTTTGTGTAAGACACCTAAGCCTACCTCAGTTATCAGTTTATTGATCACATATTCCAGTCTATTCTCATTTTCTCCCTTCATTTCTAGCTTTCCTAATTTTGTCCATCCAATTAGTTCTCATAATTTTTTGTACTTCTACTTTCAGTTCTATTCCCTGAAACCATGCCTGTGATGACCCGTAAGGCTACTACCCAGGAGTTGCAGGCTAAGTTGAGAACGGCCCTTGATGAACTAAAGGAAGCAAACAGCAAATGCCAACAGCTGTTATTGGATAGAGAGGAACATGAAGTCGAAATCGAGAAGGTCGTTCACAAAAACACAAGCTTGAAACGGGAGCTAGTGGACCTACACCAACAATACACGGATGTTGTTGATGAACGGGACAAACTGCAGGTGGTCACAGATGGTTTCAGCGACTGCAGTAACCATTATGAAACGACTTTGTGTAAGGTTAGGGACTTAGAATTAGAACTGCTTCATGCCAACCAACAAATTATTGAGTTTCAGAGAGAAAGAGAATGTACTCAGGTTAGGGAAACAGATCACCTATTTAATCAATTATTAAAGTCAAATTGCAACCCACATTCCTAACAACAATAGATCTTACTGAAGATTCTATTCTGAAATATAATAGTAACAGTTATTAAAGTGAGCCAAAATAAAATAAAGAAATATGCTAAACTAAATAGAATTATAAAAAAATGCAATAAATTAAAAAATCAACAAAAACATAGTTCTAAAAATATTCAACTAAGATAAGAACGTGTTTTTCTCATAAAAAAGTTGAATAATTATCAAATTATATTAAAGCATAGTAAGAAGTTTTATGAAATATACACTCAAAACTTACAGTCTGAAATTCAAGATTTAGAGGGTCAACTAAGATCATGTTATTCTATGTATGTGAATTCTCAAAAACAAATTAAGGAACATATCCTTGCTGCAAACGAGTTAGTTAATAGTCATGCAGAATGTGTAGACATGATGACCTTCAAAAACACTCAATGTGCATCACAAACAGAATCCAGCCCGGACACTCTCCTACCTGAGGTATCGGAGGACCCGTCCCGGTTAGGCAGTGTTCCGGACTGTATCCCCATTCAAAATTCACCAGATATTGTACAAGGTTCATCACAGGTAGGTCAAATAGATAGTAGTTCTTCCCCTTGTTGTAATACACACTGTTGCTGCCCCATTATGTTTTCAGATGGTTTAGGAAAAGGGTTAGGAAAGTTAATTAGTAACAATCTGAGTCATTCTTCTTTAAATTATTGTACACCTCAGGCTTCCTATAACCAGATAATAACATCCATAACTCGGCAGGAATTTGATCCTAATACCATTATAACTGTACTTGTAGGTAACAGTTCCAACATTAAACTTGATGATATCACTGACAATGTCACTCAACTGTTAAAACTAAATTGTAAAAGAATAATTCTGTGTGCCTTTCCATACTTTGAGAAGTTATCAAGCAGGCGAAATCATTACATCCATAACCTTAACGATCACATGCATTTGTTGGTTAGTCATTTTAGTGACAGGTTGTCATTTTTCGACACCAACAGTTTCGTTCAGAAATTGAAGTCAACTAGGAATGATGCGTACCTGCCTATTAGTTTTAGACGTCAAATAGCACGGCTATTAGCTTTTAATATAAACTCAGACATATGTGGTATGTCGCAGTTTTTTGTAAATAGGTCTACGGAAATAAGTAATTATACTAATTGTAATTATACACATATTAGCTTAGATTTAAACTAGTCATTCATTAGGACAATAGAAGGTACGAGTGACAATTTAGTTAAACCTGTCAGTGTCAACTATGGGGTATCTTCTAGCTCTCAATCAATTAATTGTAATAAAGGGGCTGAGCAGAATTCCTTGAAATTGTTTCACCAGAATATTCAGGGATTTTCATCCAAATAATTAGAAATAGAACTATTTTTAGAAAAAAAACAAGTTTGATATTATTGGTTTTACTGAACATTGGATGAAAGATTATGAATTAATGCAAATAAATTATGAGAATTACAACGTGGGCAGTTGCTATAACCGGAAATCTAAGATGCGTGGGGTTCATTAATCTTAGTTAAAAATTGTATTAAATCTAAGTCTCGTAATGATATAGTCGATCTATCGGTGGAACATAGCATTGAATTATCTTGTGTTGAGCTAGATAAGCATGTAATAGTGTGCGTTTACAGACCCCCTAATTACCTTAACTACTTTATCTTTGAGTCAGTAATGGATGCTTTAGCAAAGCTTGTAACTGGTAATAAACCAATAATTATCTGTGGTGACTTTAATGTTAATATCTTAGAGAATAATGTAAATAGCAGTAGATTTTTAAGTCTCTTTAAATCATTTAATTTTTCAAATGTGTTTTCAGAACCAACTAGAATTACTACAAATACTGCTACATGTATTGATAATGTTTTTTGTTGCTGTGAGTACTTAGATAAATCCATCGTAAATTACCTTCCTTCTGATCACAGCGGTCAGACCGTTGCATTCGCGTCCAATATACAATTACAAAGAATTCAGATTCAATCTAGACAAATAACACCCAGCAATTTAGACAAGTTTAATAATAATTTAACTAGCAAGCTAGGTATACCGGGCCATATTATAAACAATGTAAATTTATTTTATGAAGAATTCTTTTCGGTAGTGCACACCGAGTTCAATAATACTTTAAAAAAGAAATTTAAAACTATTGGCCCAAAGTTTATTTTTAGTGACTGGGCAACACCGGGTATTAGGAAAAGTAGGGAACCATTCTTTGAGCTGTACGGCTTTAAGCCTTACATCAACACAGAATCTTTTAATAAATATGTTGCTACTTATTCGAAAATTTTTAAAAACACTTGCAAGGTAACCAAATCCATATTCATTAGCAACAAGATTAAATCAGCCGATAATAAAATAAAGACGGTTTGGAAAATTATCAACAGTGAAACAAATAGAAATAAAAAACTAAATAATGATTTCACACTAGAGACATCACGTGGCCTTGTGAGCTCCAACAATGAAGTTGCTGAAGAATTTGTAAATTTCTTTACCAGTATCCCACTTAAAACTACAGAAACCTTAAAATCCTCTCCCTTGCTCTCTATTGAAGTATTGAAAGCGAACGTTTCAGCCTGTCCAAATGAGTTTGAATTTCAGCATATAAGGGGTTTATATGCTGAAATTCAAACATACATAACATAATAGTCATAAAAGCTTTTAAGCAAATCAAGATCAAATTAACGGAAGATCTATGGGGTATGTCTATCAAAGAATGTACCTCAATTATTGAGACTGTAGCACCGTATTTAGCCTTAATATTTAATTTGTGCGTGGATCAAGGGGTCTTTCCGGATCTAATGAAATTCAGTAAGTTAATACCGCTTTTTAAATCTGGGGATAGTAAAGACACCAATAACTATAGGCCCGTATCCGTGTTGCCGGTTTTCAGCAAGGTGTTTGAAAAGATAATGCTCAATCAAATGCTTAACCATTTTAACACCAATAAAATATTGCACGAGCAACAGTATGGTATCACCAAAGGACGTTGTACAACTGACGCCGGTGTCACTTTATTAAAACACATATTTACTGCGTGGGAAGAAGCACAAGATGCCATAGGAATCTTCTGTGACCTTTCGAAGGCATTTGATTGCGTAAATCACGAAACCCTGATCTTGAAACTTGAGCATTACGGTTTAGGTAAACTTGCGCTCAGTTTAGTCAAATCGTATTTGAATGATAGACAGCAGCTGGTACATAAATGGTGTCAATTCAATGGGTTTAAAAGTAAAAATGGGTGTACCACAAGGTTCGATATTGGGTCCCTTCCTCTTTTTATTATACATAAATGACCTACCCCGTTTATTTAACAACCATCCGCATATGGTGTTGTTTGCTGACGATACTTCTTTAATATTTAGGATAAACAGACGTGCCACTGATCTTGACGACGTAAATAACGGCCTACTGCAGGTCCATAATTGGTTTACCGCTAATAATTTAGTACTAAATGGGAAAAAACTAAGTGCATTAGATTTGCTCTACCAAATGTCAAAAGTAATGATTGTGACATAATATTGAATCAAGAGAAACTAGAATTTGTCGATAAAACGGTTTTCTTGGGAATCACGCTCGACTCAAGGTTACAATGGGGTCCTCATTTAACATCTCTTGCAGGACGGCAGACGGCTGCATATGCTGTTAGAAAAATCCGTCAATTTACTGATATTGATACCGCGAGGCTAGTCTATTTTAGTTATTTTCATAGTATTAGGACGGGCTGCAGACATCGAGTCTATATTCATTCTGCAGAAAAGAGCCATCAGAGCCATATATGAATTACGTAGACGCGATTCTCTAAGAGAACTGTTTAAGGAAATTAATATCATGACAGTACCTTGTCAATACATCTATGAAAACATCAAGTACGTTAGGAAAAACCTGCATTTATTCAGTAAAAGAGGTGACAGACACCAATATAACACTAGAAATAGGGACCAACTAGTTCAGCCAGGTTTCAGGCTTGCTAAAGTAGACTCATCTTTCATGGGGTACTGTTTGAAATGTTACAATAAAATACCTCCCCACATTCTTCAACTGAATGAGACGAAATTTAAATCTTGTATAAAACGCACACTATGTAGGCAAGCATATTTTAAGTTGGGGGATTACATTGATGATAAAAATGCTTGGCTACATGCTGGTCCTGCTCCACAACCATAGTTGCAAACTAATTGATTGCACTGGTCGGGCATTATTTGAGTCTATCAACACGCAAAGAAGTAGAAGAAGAATTGATTCCGTTGTTAATGTATTGTGGAAGCTGCAGAAGATAGTAAAAATATACCTATTCGCATTGTATAGATTCCAGTTTTTAGTATTATATAATCTCATAGCACATGTGTGAGTACTTTGTACTGTTCAGCCACCACTTACATTTAGTTATCTTTCATTGACTTGAATATGCCTTGGTGGCTATAAGAGAATGTCATGCTCACTCAAATGTCTCACTGATGGTGGCGGGTGTGTTGGGTCATTTAGTTCCCTTAAATATGGTCGAGTTGTTTGGCGCCGATACATGCGTCATGTTCGTGAACGGGCGCTGTCAGTTGGGACTAGTCATCTCTTGGCTGCCACGGTTCGTTCATTTTAATTACTTTATTTTTAAAATTTGAGTTATTATTTTACTCTGGACGCTCTTAATGTGCACGTTTTTATACATCGTTCTCACACATATGTATAATCTCAACATGAATGATGTAACCAAGATTTTGTAACAATATTTTGATTTAAAAGAGTGTCCATGGAGTTTCTTGCCCGTTCTTCTTCATAGAGATCTACGTTAGGGAATGGGCAACTACAGTACTTTCTCAAGTTATTATGCCTTGTGACTGTGACTGTAGCTTTGCTTTTATTGTATTTTCGACTTTCAAAAGTGCCGTAATGGTCTAATTGAAATAAATGATTTGAGTTTGAGTTTTGAGTTTATGTTCAAATTTCCATACTTTCAAAAACGTAACTCAGGGGATAGCTTTATCCTGCCGGGGCTGCGGGACTATTCGAAAGAGATACCGTGGCCCCGGAACACAAAGGGCGATGAAGGAACATGGATGGGTTTTAGTCAGTAAAAGTCTGACACTCCCTCCCGCTCCGCCCAGAGCGGGAGAAGTCATTTGATGATTTCCCATCCTAAAAAAAAAGGGGATAGCTTTATGACACAGGCACCAGCTTTTCTAAAAAATCTCATGAATACTAACTTAGATGTCGTGGCCAACAACGTAATCTAAAAATAAGACAAACTATTTAACACATAACACTTTATTTTTGAAAGATTTCGTTATTATATTGTTTATTTTTACTATTGGAAAATATTGTCAAAGGAGTGCCTTAAAAGTTGATTCGCCCAGGTATGTTAAATGTATCTCTCGGAAGAAAGTGCTATTCTTCCCTCAATTAACAATGTGCTACTTACTTATAATAGTTCTATTAGAAGAGACTACTACTACTACTAGGTTTTATTAACCTAACAGATATAATTTTCGATATACATCTTTAATATTAACTAATGTGCCTAAATCTTATTTCAGTCATACCGTAAAAAGTAGTTCTTACCATAGAGAAGGGAAAATCAGTACTAACCAGTGTTCCAGAATCATGGGAAAAAGATGGCATTCTCTTTTGGCCTCCAAAAAATACAACTGAAATAATAAAACAGGGAGCCTATCCTAAAGATGACTGGAAATAAATTAATTGTGTGATAAAAAGAAAAAAATATTGTGACTTTTGAAAATGCAGAGGAGGAAATTGATGGAATGTGTGAACATTCAGACACAGAATATATCGAAACTGCAGATGAGATGCCATAAAAAAAAGATTGAAGAAAAAAAAGGGAAAATGAGTATTTCTTCTACTCAACCAGATTTTAATGATCAGGCATAAGAATGTATAAAAGTAAGAAATTTCTTGTTGTTTATAATATGCTCAATTTAAAACAAATTTAAAACGACTTACCTAAAATAAATTAATTTTTGAGTAGGTACCTATTTAATCATTTTAAACTTACAAACCTAGCTGCAATTTTCTAAATATGCTTCTTCAATTTAATCTAATTTAAATTAACTTTGGCGTGCCATAGGAGAGGCCTATGTCCAGCAGTGGACTGAAGTAGGCTGCTGATGATGAAATTAACTTTAATCTTTTATTTTCAGAACTTTGGCAATCAGACAAATTCAGAAAAATGCATAACAGAATCTCATAAAATAATGAGTCAACTTCATCTCCACTAGTGCCTCTTGCTATAACTAAAACAAATTCACAACCCATCGAAGTTCCAGCGAAAAAAACAACTGTGGATTTACAGATAATCAATGACAATGAAATCCAAACTGATTTATTTTTTGTAGACGATAACAATCTTAGTGAAGATGTATTTATTTTAGCACAATCCGACGAGGCACCGACGAAGATGTTGCAAGAGACACAGAATTTGACAACCAAAATGATAGACGATTTTTCAGACAAATTCCAATCTGACCTCGATAACCAAATAATTTTAAGTCAAAACCGGCAAAATATTATATTGGAATTAGCTAAATTGAATGTGCGTTTTGAAGAATTTATTAAAGGTTTTTCGACTCAGGTTAATCAAGTTGAAAATAAACTAGATTTCAAGGCTATAGCAAAGATAGAAGATTTGGAGGAACTCGAAAATAAATTAAAAAATATAAAGTACAAAACGGAACTCGAGAAAAAGTTTTCTGTGATTTGCAAAACCAGTGGAAAGCTAGTGGATTTGATTTTCAAAAGAGACTTCATGACACAGTGTTCGTGGGGTGGAGGATCACGCGTTGAAGAAAAAAAAATTGTTTTAAGCGTTTCAGCGTACGATTGATTTGTTTTTTAATATGGTTAGAGCTACAGATAACTCTTTTACATTAGAAGAGTGCGAAACATTTTTCAAAAATGTTATGAGGAATTAAAAAAAAAGAAGTCTGATGACATCCTCGCGACAATCAGCACCCAAAAAAAGACCAAAAAATATCAAGAAAAAAGCAAAAAATACTGAAGAACCAGAAAAAAGTAATGAAAATGTCCCAATACGCGATGCTATGGATGATAATGATGAAAAAGGTGGCGATGCTGTCGATGACGAAGAAGAAAGCTTGCTTTGACTTGACTGTTAATTTTTAGTTATATAATGGCGTCAATTCTGGCAAATATTCCTAAACAAACTTTAAAAGATGTTCAAAACCGAAAATCCTCAATCTGTTGTAAAGAAGTCTTATTTTCGTGCAATATTCAACCAAGATTTCAATTTAGGATTCGGTAATCCGAGAACAGACGTTTGCTCGAAATGCATTGAATTGGATGGGAAAATTAAAATGGAAAACGACCAAGAAAAAAAGAAAGACCTCATGATCGAAAAAAGAGTCCACAAGCTCAGGGCAAAAGCATTCTTTAAATTGCTTTAGGAAAAATCAGAAGATATGATCACTTTCTCATTCGACTGTCAAAAAAATAATCCCCTACCCAAAGTACCTGACCAAAGCGCATACTACAGTCGCCAAATATATCTCTACAATTTTACGATTGTTCAGGGTTCTTCTAAAGATCACCTGAATAAAGACACAACTTATGCATATTTGTGGACAGAGAACGAATTTCCAAAAACATCCCACCAAATAGCCTCGGCAGTGTACGACCGTTTAAATAAAACTAATTTTGAAGGGATAAGCACTGTTCCGTCTTGTAGCTGATGGATGTGGCGGGCAGAACAAGAATAGCATATTGCTATGTATGCTGTCAAGATAGCTTCTCGACAAGACGTCTCTGAAAAAAATTGAAGTCGTTTTCCCCATTACTGGGCATTCTTTCATGCCACCAGACCGAGTTTTCGGAAACGTTGAAAAAGTTCTTAAAAAACAAGAAGTAATCATTCGACCTGAAGATTACATAGACATCATTGCAACAAATGCAACCATTACAAAAATGCGTGACATTCAAATGTTAGACTTCAGGAGTGCCGCAAAAGATGTCCTAAAACCGACTGCGAGATGGCCTTTTAAAATAAGTGAATGCAAAAGATTCATTTTGAAGAGATCCAAGACTGTTGGAAATGTGCTTATTCGTGGAGAACTGCATTTTAATTCAGATATAGGTAAAGCAGTAAATCTTTGCAAAACTGGAATGAAAACCAATATGATTCTCCCATCCACCGTGCCACTAGGAGCACCCATGAATCGTGCAAAAATAACTGACGTCGATGCACTATTAAAAAAGCATTTTGGCGCTGAATGGGAAACCAATGCAGAATGTCAGTTTTATGTAAATATTATAAGATCGCCAGTTATTCAAGAGGGGGATTCAGAAAGAGGGGAAGATGATAATGAAAACTATTGTGAATGTAGGGATGATACGGTGGATTTAAGAATTTAAATTTTGTTTTTGTTGAAAAAGAAGAAACAGCTGATTAAAAGTAATAATAATAATTTTAAGTTCATAAGAATAGAATATTGTTCCTAAAGGAAAATAAAAGTCAGATTAAAAAAAGAAAATGTGTTTTTGTTTCATAACGATTTTGATTATTATTTGTAGTTTTATGAACATTTTAAATATCTACATGAAAACGTGTTTTAATTACTGGTCCATGCTATCGACATCTGTTGGGAACATCACTAACATTGTGATGTCAATATGGCGACAGTCATTATCAAAGACAGCTAGGTTCACTTGAGTAAAAATCAAACACAGCTAAGTGTAGCTGTTGGTATCAAAGATAGCTAAGTCGTTTGATTTTTTTTTTTTTTCGGCTTGTTATTTAGTACTCCCAAATAAAGGTAGCCAAAACCAATATTAAATCACATACTCTAAAATCAAAACTAAGAGAGTATGAAAACCCCTGACTCATAAATTAGAAAAACGTTTTTTTCGGTTCCTGAAAATGTGACATAGAGGCACTTAGCTACCTTTGATTCTATATGCTTCGAGATGTTATTTCAACAATACGATTATCAGAATTCAAGAACCATTTATTCTGCGGTTGTGATGATAGCATAAAACTTTCTAAATATAAAGCTGTAACATGTCTACTAGTTTTTTAAAAAGGATATTCTATTCGCCTGTTATTTATTGTTTCTAATTCGATAATACTTCGTTCACTCAATCGTTTATCAATCTGAGCAAGAGGTATGTTTCGATTTCTCACCATGCATTTTAAAAATTGCAATTTATTTTCAAATGGGTAAGCATTGAAACTTTGAAGTATTCCAAAGCGTCTTACCTCTTCGAAAATATGAGATAGATTGTGAATATTACTGGTAATATATTGTTCCCCGTAATAATCTCTAAAATGCTCAGTGAAAAAATTCATAAGACTTTCAACGAGAGATAAGAAACGAAAATATTTTTCGTTGGAACATATTGTAATCGCAACAAAGAAGGTCAGAAAATGCTGATAAGCATCGATGCACAATGCCTCTTATAAAATTACAAAACTTATGTAATATAAAAAGGTTCGAAATTCAGATCCTTTCCAGTAACTTAAAACGTCCAAACCTCTCATTGACAGGGTGTATTTCTTTTGGAAGTTTACAGTTTAATAAAAATAATGACACATTTTGAATTTCACGAGCACTCCATTTTGTAACAAAAGTTCCAAAATTACCATCTCGCCATCCATGTAAGAGTCGTTTCATTACTCCAAGATCGATCAGGTGTAACGAATCACAGACAGGAAAAATATCGACCATGTCAATAGATAATTTCAATAGTGGTGTGTCATTCTTGTGGTGTACCTAGGCCATATTTTTTTTGCACGGAAGTCGTCGTTATTTCTTCCTGGACAATAATATGTAGGGAATGTTACGGTATGTGATAAGTGCGAATATTCCCCTACAACTGTGCATTTTAGGCATCCATGTTTGCCGTTAAAGTTGCACACTCCTGCAATTGAATGAATTATATATTAACATTATATTATAGCGAAACAAACGGTAATTGTGATTATTTATTGCTTATTCTGTCCAGTTACGTCCCTTAAAACCCCGTTTCATTCAGTTCCGTTCTGTTTTCCGTCCACTAATATCAACGTTCACATCTGTTTTCCAGCCCATCAACTACCATTCCGTTTTCCATCACCTACTACTACACTAACTACTACTATATTCAAATCCGTTAAGCTGTAACGGATTTTACTATCTGTGGCCGAGTTCTGGATGATAAAATATAATTTGAACTATTGACTCGAAGAAGAATAATAAGTATGAACAAGTAGCAAAATTCCAAACAAGCAAACATCCTTCAACCTTTCGTATGATCAGTACGATTGACTTTATTAGTTGTAACCGCGAAGTAGACACAATAGTTAAACAATTAACCTGAACCACATGTGGCTCATGGGACAGGGAATGGGTTAAATTGTTAAAGTTATACCACCCACCTTTTAACAAAGCTCTTGCCGGTGAATCGCAAATAAATGCTCTGATTTTTACACCAATAAGTATTTCAGATTTTTCTTGTGTATTTACTAATAATCCGCTCTATAATTGTTGCATCTCTGTCACAAAAGGACCTAAAAATCCATCCAAGTCTGAGGGCTTATTTTGACCGCCATAAATTCCAATCACCAATGGCGAAATATGAGGTAATTCTGATATATTAAATAATTTCGGCCAAAATTGTTGCTTAGAACTTTTGTATATTGGAAGTCCGTCAATATTAATATTCAGAGAAATATTATGCGGCACATTTGGGACATTTTCTAAAATTTTTCTTAATGGATCTATAAGACCATTGTGCCAGTAGTGTCCCGTATCCACTGAAGTGATATGTATATTTTTGTTGTTGGTAACCAATAATGTTCTAGGGTCAGAAGGTAAAACGTGGAGTATTCTTTTATTTAATATACCACACAGTCCTTTCAGCGCTGTATGCGAAATGTTAAACTCTAATAGGGGGTTTACACGGGTGACTAAAGCCGCACGATTTTTGCCGCGCGGCGTAAATCGACCATCTAAATGGCAATTCGGCTAAGTCGCAAGTGACTAAAGCCGCAAGCCCCAAAGTTGGGTAGCGTCCGACTATGGCCGCGCGGCGACTGGCCGCATGCGACTGGTGACTAAAATCGACCGTGTAAAGGATCAGTTGCAGGCGATCGCCCGCCGCATGAAGGTGTTTCGCGCACGCACGTGTATTTATTTACTACAGCGATTCTGTGTATATGTATCGTGAGAACCATGAATAAAAATAACACCATACAGTTTTTGGAATGCTATGAAATGCATCCATGCTTATGGAACCCAAGAGAACAAGATTACAGGAACAATAATGTACGTTTAGCGGCTCTTAAATCTATTATTCAAGAAATGCGTTTGTCCATAACAGTTGAAGAGCTTAAATTGAAGATAAAAAATATACGAACCGATAGAGAGGCCAGTAAGGTAGCAAAGTCAAAGAAGAGTGGCGCGGGAGAGGATGATTCCTTGCTCAATAATAATATTTGATTTACCCATTAACGATTGATACTTTCTTTTCACTTTCCTCTTGTATCCAACACTTTTTTCAAGTTTTTCCATTTATTCCAGTCCATTTTCGATAACTTTTAACTACTCACAGCAATTTACACAAAACAATGTGAGCAGTAATGGAATCAATTATACGACATTTTAGGCTTGTAATAGTCGTATAAATGCAACGTATACAACATTATAGCAGTATAAAAGCAACGATGTTGCTTTTACTCGACTTGTCACAAGAAAGCTATATAAAATGCTTTTACTCGACATAAGCGTCGTATACTAGCGACTTATTCAGAAAAATCTTATATGACACTTTAGTCATATAAGGATGCTGAGTAAACATTTACTCAGCATCATTATGTGACCAAAATGCTGAATAACTAAAATGCTACATAAGATGCTTTTATACGACACGTGCTGAATAATTCACACTTACTCGACTTTTATAACACCGAAAAGCTGAACAAACTCAACCTTATATGACTAATTTGCTTGTTGGGTTGTCCCGGATACCGTTGGGCAAGAAACCCTGCATAAGGTGTTAGATGTCTTCCTGGTGCCCTACCTGATGGTCTCAGAAGTCGTCAACGTTAAGAACAAGGACTGGACAAAGTTTTTGAAGTTAGCTAGGGCTGAATCATCTAGCGGGTATCTCTCACTCTCTCCTAAGTTCTTGATAGATTCAGGAGCATGTATTTCTGTTTTGCCCAAAGTGTTAGTAAACAAAAAAAGCGAATTAGATTTAAATTCAGATTTTAAACTATTTGCTACAAACGGTACAGAAATTAAAACTTATGGAACAAAGACACTAACATTAGATTTGAAATTAAGGAGACCTTTTAAATGGACCTTTGTCGTTTGTGGGGTAGATGTTCTAAATCATTTTCAGTTAATTGTACACATTAATGGTCGTTGCTCTAAATTTGATATTTAAAGCAACGACCGAAAATAGATAAAAGAAAAGCCCATCATAATATTTTAAATAATTAATCCAAGTGATATTTGCAAAACCGCGATCACGACCCCATTCGGTTTATATGAATTGGAACGCATGACCTTTGGTTTAAAAAATGCTACTCAAACCTTACAGCGTTTTTTGACAAACACCGTATTGTCAGGCTTAGACTTCCTATGTTGTTATTCTGATGATTTATTTAGAAGTTCAGTTAACTCCGAACAACATTGCGAACATTTAGAGCAGGGCCTGCAGTCTCGACATATAAACGATCGCAAAGTTAGCGAATTCGGTCGCAAAGTTACGATTTCGCAAAGTAAACGATATTTGGTATTCTCTACACTAAAAGTTAGCGATTGTCCTTGGAATGGTACCGATTTTTGTAGCTAACTTATCGATTTTCGCAACACTAACGAATTTATATGTAACAACCGTTTTTGACAGCCCGCAAAGTAATTCGGTTTATTTGATAATGTTGAGGTGTTTTCCAAATTACAGAATTATTTAATTAAATGGCAGAATCATATTTAGCGTGGGATTTGGTTGTGCTTGAGCATAGACGTGATATGGTAGCACGAAGACAAGTCCGACGGAACCGGCGTGCTATAGAAAAGCCCCTCAATTTGGAGGATAGTGAATTTTTATCTTATTATAGAATCAACAAAGCTATGTTCAATGAGCTCGTATTTGAACTTGCTTCATCCTTGCAAAAACAACGAGCCTACGGATTGTCTGTTGAGTCCCAAGTGAGTGTATTTGCTTATCATTGTAAATAATAATCCAATTGATATAAATTTTAGGTCTATCTATTTTTTATTTCCTTTCAAATAGATACTGACGACACTCCGATTTTATGCAAGTGGCTGCTATCAGTGGCCTACTGGCTTGCAGTGGGGTTGCAGCATGAGCCAAAAATCTGTTAGACGGTGCATACATGCTGTAACCGATGCTATCAATAAAAAGCTGTTGCGGAAGCACGTCAAGTTCCCCATAAAGCAGGAAGAGCGAAGATTGGCGAAGGAGAAGTTCCGGCACGCACCACACCCATTTCCAGAGGCAATTGGGGCTATTGATTGCAGCCACATAAACATTTTAGCTCCTAGGGTTCATGAGGAGGCCTACGTGAGTGGTCACCATGAGGGCCATTCACTGAATGTACAAGTTGTAAGTTTACTTTCATAACGCTATTGTTTAATTAATTTATTTAAGGAAAAATGTGTTCCTTTAGGTACATAGGTAGTTTATGTATTTTGAATTGTTTAAGGTGTGTGACCCAGACCTCATCATATTAAACATAAATGCTCGATGGCCAGGAGCAAGACATGATGCACATATATGGGCAAATTCTCCTGTGCGCACAGCCATGAAGCATTGTTTTGATGGTGGGGACCGCCGTACATGGCTACTTGGTGAGTTATGCAAATAAGACTGCTGAATATACTTTCAATGTTTTATCTTTTAGGTGATGATGGATATCCACTGGAGCCATGGCTGATGACTCCACTGAAGCATCGACAAATTGGTACTCCAGAGCGTCGCTATACAGATGCTCACTGCTCTGCAAGGAATGTAGTAGAGCGATGCTTTGGAGTTTTGAAGTCGGTTTTTCGGTGTCTCTCACATCAACGCCAGTTGATGTACGAGCCCTATTGTGCTGGGCTAATAATAAATGCTTGTGCTGTTCTCCACAACATGAGAATAAAACATAGCTTGATGGAAAAACCAGATGCCACCACATCAACAAATGATGATGGATTTAATGATGTTGATCTTGAAGATACAGGTAATAATAATGTAATTTAAGTAACTTATATTCCTGTTTCAACATTTTCTTACTACCCAACTGATATTTCTTTCTTACTTGTACATATTTTTATTATTGTTTAGAGTTATAGTTTGTATAAAAGTAGTGTAATTATTTAAATAAATATTGTTACAAAAGTTAAACAATAACCCAACTGATTATATATTTTGTTCTAGTTACTGGCACTGGTAGAGCAGTTGCAGAAAGAATTCAAAGGCGTCTGATCAATACCTATTTTAATTAATTATTTTATTTTTAAGTACAAATAAAAAAATGTTTCAATATAATGATTTTTATTTATTGCATAACTTTTCTATGGCGCTTGCCAGTGTAATGTTTGCTTGCGCTTGCATCTTGGCAGCATCGGCAAAAGTCTGCAAAGAGAAAAACAAATGGATCAAGAAATGTTTGCTAGTTCTCTGTATAATTTAAATGTTTACTTTTTATTAGGCTGTTGAGTCTCCAAATTATTATAACATGACATTAACCTATTTCCCGAAGAATTGGAAGACTTATGTATGTTCAGGATATTTAAAGTTATTTATTTAATTACAACGGTTGTATTTCATAACCAATTACAGTAACTAAACTAGAACTAAGAAGTTAAAAAATAAAGTAAAGGTTCACACTTTTATAAATTCCTCTCACAATACTTCTGACATGCCACTAAAATCTTTGTCCATCCATCCGCAAACAGATCGTCTGTTGGATTAGAATCCAAGAGATCATTTTGAATCATCATTATTTTCAAAGTTGATGCTACAACACACCTTCATTGCCTCTGCATGTAATTTTGCAGCCTCAGCCTGTATAGTAGCTGCAGTTGCAAGCATCTGCAAAGAAAAATACAAATAGGTTTGAACTTATGTAAGCTGTTGGATTTTCAGAATACCATAACATATTACACCTATTTTACCAAAGGGTTAGGCAAAGAATGAATATTCATGTTAATAAAATTTGTGCTAAAACATACTTTCATAGATTCCGCATTTGACGTCGCAATCCCCAAGAAGTCTTGCCGAGCTGACGAATATTGTTCAGCAACACTACGGCGAGGATTCAAATCTGAAAAAAATAATTATATTTAAATTCACCTTATTTTTATGTTAATACTGTCAGAACATGGTAATTTAAAATTCATCTTACTTCTATTTCTGGTGGACCTCTGTCTGGGTGCACGTTGAGGTGTGCGACTCACTGCTGAAATTATGAGTACACATTTTAATTATCCTTGCTTTTATGCTCTGCCGCAACTGCGTAAGTTACAAGAGAAATACAATACATAGGTACTCAAACTTACATATTTGAGGTGTTGGCGACAGTCTGGGTGTCAGTAATAATACATCAGTTGGCGGTGGTGGTGATGCTGCACCAGATGTGACTATCGCCCTGCTGCCACTATGGTCCCCCATATCATTGATCTCAAAGTCTGTAAATAGTAATAATTTATTATAATTCATAAAAAAATTTACAGAATGCAGATTTGTTGTCAGGTAATTTCAAAAACTCACATTGAGTTATAGGCAGACTGATGACCTCACTGGCATCACCACCTGGTACCTCACTGGCATCACCAGCTGGTACCTCCATGGCATGACCACCTGGTACCTCACTGGCATCACCAGCTGGTACCTCACTTGTGGGCCATGTTCCAGTTTCATTTAGTATCATCTATAAATTATTAAAATTATAATGATTATTTTTAATTTGAAGATATAATGCAACTGAGTTGGGGGCTGCTTCCAGTCTAACCAGACACAGCTGAATGTCAGTATTTTATATGAAACAACTGCTTATCTGACCTCCACAACCCAGTTAGTACAGTGTAATACAATACCACTTGGTGAGACTGGAAGAGTGTCTCATGTATGACACACTATTAATGATTATCAAAACTCACAAACTCCTCCGGCATAGAGTCTGGACAATCCGTACCGAGGGTATATTCTCCACCAACTAAGGAGACAATTCTCTTCTCAACCTCAGTTAGTGGAGCAATGGTGATGGCTCGGTTGCCAGTTAATCACTTAGCGGGCTGTCAAAAATGGTCGTTAGAAATATTCGTTAATGTTGCGAAAATTGATAAGTTAGCTACAAAAATCGGTACCATTCCAAGGACAATCGCTAACTTTGACTGTAGAGACTACCAAATATCGTTTTTGTAAGCGTACCGACATCGATATGTCAAGATAATGTACAGCTTTGCTCGTTAACTTGGATATAGAGACTTGCGATTCTCGCTAGCGTCGTGTGCAACCGATTTTTTTCGTTATTATTTCCGTGGCTGGCGTGAACACATTGACATGTCGACTTCTATGACTTTTTTTTTATTGGCTTATTACATCCTACGCATTAGGAATTTATATGAAAAAAATTGACAGTTATAGATATACATAATTTTTGGAGCAATCGACTTTGGTAATATGTTGACATCTCGCATTTTGACATGTCTAACTTAACAAAACCTCATGTCAAATTAACGATTCACATGTTTTTGTGATCGAACATTGATATTTTGTTATATCAACCTATACTCAGCACCCAAAATAATATTCGTTATTTGATATCTCAATTAATACACTTAAAAGTTTTGTTTAAGTACTTATTTTAAATTGACAAATTGAAGTGTCAAGCTATTGCCAGCTGAGGTCTTTTTGATTAAATCGTGACAAATTGAGATATCAAGTTATGGCCCACCGAAGAATTTCTGTTGAAATTGCGATATATTGAGATGTCCAGTTACGGCCAACGAAGTTCTGAGCACTAAAAGTAATAAGTATAGGTATCACTACATGTCCGTTATAAAAAACTTGTAACGTTAAATTAATATGTTTAGTTGACAACTTATGTACCCAAGTTGTATTAAAAAATAATCGAGTTATCAAAAAACTTTCGTAAGAAGTAATAATTTTTCAAATATCGCGGCAAATCCCTCGCTCGTGTGTTGGTAAACAAACGTCAGTTTAGAGTTCAGAAGCCACGCGCGCGCGAACCGCGAACGAGTGTGAGTGCTTCAAATTGATTTCGTTTGTTTTTGAGTGTATCTATTGATTGATTTATTACTACAGTGTTTCAATTCATAAGTTGGGTGTATAGTTTGTGATTTGCAATGGAGGAAAAAGTGAGTACCTACCGACCAAACCTTACGGTCTACCTTAGTGTATTATCGTAACAGAGGGAATACCTACCTGATTATGTGACGTGATATCTAGGTATTTCAATATTTGGTTTTTGCAGAATCCGACGATTGCCGAATTAATGGCTAGGAAACGCAAGTTAACAGAACTTCGTGACATTAAGTTAAATTCATCTCGTCAGCGAATGAATGAAGTGGACGAAAACGGTAAGATACAGATCTTATACTCACAAATATTTTTTTGCCACTTTTTAGGTAGATATTGATGAAGGTTGGGAGTTAGTTATCTAGGTAAGGGCGCGTACACATAGAACATCCGTTTTACAGGTCCGTTTAAACGTATATGTTATTAGCGTATGTAGTTGTATGAGCGAGTTCATACAGAATACAGTATTCCGGATCCAGTAAAAAATACTGATCCGACAAAATAAGCAGCAATCCGTTTTACAGGTCCGTTTAAACGTATATGTTATTAGCGTATGTAGTTGTATGAGCCAGTTCACACAGTATTCCGGATCCAGTAATACTATACTAATCCGTTTTATCGGATTGAAACCGCACGAGGCTTTGCACGGGGGTGCGCGGGGTGCGATGTGCTACACACAGCCGCCATTTGCCGGTTTCATTCCTAGAGTAGTGCACGTGTCCAGTGCTATCATAATCATGGCAAGCAAGGCGTTTGAAAAATATGTTGAGCAAGAAGTTTTGATAAATTGTGTTGAAAGTAGACCAGTTCTTTGGGACAAAACACTGGAGATTTATAAAGATAAAATTGCAAAAACCGCAGCTTGGCGCGAAATATGCGGTATTCTAAAGGAGGATTTTGAAGCTATGGAACAAAAAGAAAGACAAGAATTTGGTAAGTATTTATTTTATATTGTAATGGAGACATTGTTTTTTATTTTAAATAGCTTCATTCTGCCAAGAAACTGACCCAGATTCGGACACGAAATAGTTTTCGAATTCCGTTCGAACTGAATTTGCAGTTCGACCACCTCGTAGCGTTTCATCATCAGGTAGGCTATTGAAATGAAATGCTTCAGATTCGGATGTGTTGCCATCCTTTAAGCCCTCTTTTTCCCTTACAAAGTTGTGTAGAACGGTACGTGCCTTAACTATCCATATAGCTGTTGTTTTGTTGACGTCTAGAGGCCGGTGGAATACTCTCCACTTATTAGCAAGAATACCAAATGCACATTCAACGTATCGTCTAGCTCTGGTCAAACGATAGTTATATATTCGCTTATTTACGTCTAAATGCGTCCCGCTAAATGGCCTCATTAAATTTTCGTGTAAACCGAAACCTTCATCGCCGATTATGACGTAGGGAACTCTCGTTTCTGAGCCTGTTATTAATGGGCAAGGTTCTGGTATTTGTAAACTGCCATCTAGCATCATTTTCCAAAATGTCGACTCCTTGAATATTGATGAATCGCATTCTTTTCCATACGACCCAATACTAACATATAGAAAACGATAGTCAGAGTCTACGATCGCTAATAATATGATGGAAAAAAAGTCTTTGTAATTTAGGTACATTGAGCCACTTTTTGCTGGTTTTCGAAGTCTGATGTGTTTACCGTCCACTGCTCCTAAACAGTGGGGAAAATTTGCTTTTGTGTCGAATCCATTTGATATATGCTCCCATTCACTCACTGTTGTAGGAAGTCGCATAAACTCGTCATTCAAGTTGTTCCATATGCATCGTGTAACTTCCTTAATAATGTTGCTTATAGTTGACACACCGACACGAAAGACGTAATAAAGTTCTTGAAATGTACACCCAGACGCTGCATACCTAAAAAAAATAAATTAATCAATTACTATATTATTACACATATATTGACTTCCCATACAAAGTAACGTTAGTGACTGTAAGGGTTTAGTTTTAGTTAATTTTGTCTATTACTGATTATGTATATGTCTATGTTTCGTAGAGGTACTTCTCTATGGTCAGACTATTAAAGATGGCTTGATGAATAAGTCTTGTTTTATTATAAAACTATAAAATATTATAGTGACCAACAAATTTTGTATGGAAAGTCGAAATTTTTATGAGAGTTTTTAGCAAAGTCGTAAATCAAAACTCATACTTATATATATAGTACATAAATAAAATAAAATTAAACTGAACTGAACTAAATTATAAAATTACCTAATTAAAATAAATTGATTTAAACATTAGTAATACTTTTTTGCTTCCCATTATTTACTGACCGATTAGTTCTTGCACTGTCAATTTGACTTATCCACTGACCAATATGGTAATTAATTACTGACAAGTCTATTCTACCTTCTTATTCGCCTTTCACTTACTAAGCTATTGACAACCATCTTATATTATTATTTACTTGCTTCAGGAAAATATGTTATAAAAAAATGGAATTCGACTAGAGATGCCTGGATACGAACATTGAGTGAGAAAAAGAAATTGAAGAAATCTGGAGCTGCTGCCTCAAATACCAAGCCTTACAAATATCACAATCAAATGTTATTTTTGAAAAAAGTTGTCACCCCAGGTGATACACACGAGAACGTCCCTGCTAATGACAACATCACGGAAACAGTAGAAAGTAATAAAGACAACGAAGATGAACCTGATCAGATTACGGAACAAAGTGGTAGTGACAGACAAAAGGAAAGACAAAATTTAGCCCCGCCGCAACGCAAGGCAATCAAAAGAAATGTGAATGAAGTAGACGCCAAAATGATTGAATACATGAATGATCAGTTAAAAAAAAGTAAAAATGAGTTTGAAGATCCCATTTTATCGTTCTTCAAAGGTATTTTGCCGCAACTGGCTTCACTTAATGGCGATCAAATTTTAGAATTTCAGTCTGGAGTGATAAACCTTTTACAAAATATTAAAAGTAGAAGATATGGTCAGTCAAACTACGAGTGGCCTCCATATTCACAAAGTTCTAGCACTCCTCACTACCACACCCAAGGTTATTTTAGTAGGCCACATCATCTTGACTCTACACCATCAGTAGAAGGTTCGCCATCAGTAGAATCTACATTCAGCCAGGAGTCAGACTTGCCAGATCTGTCTATGTTTTGAAATAAATCTTCATTTTTGTAAACCTTTTTGTCATTTTAAATTTTAATTGATAATAACAAAAATTAAAGTTCTTACCTTAAAAATATCGCTAGTTTTACTTCAGGGCACAAGCTTTTCCTCCAGTTTGTGTCTTTCTTTTTTAAATCCTTTTCTAATCGTTTAAGAAGGTCATCAAAAGTAGACGTCGTCATTCGGAAATAAGTAAAAAATTTAGATTCGTCTTCTTTCAGCTGACGCACAACAGCACCACGACAAAATCTTTGCCTTAATAGTGGATGTATCCAATAACGCCGGGGCTTCCTCCGCCGCAGACGACGATAGTACCAATACAACACGACAACGTCCATTCTCGTAGAAAGTAGGCGATACACTGAAGAACGAAAGTCCAGTAGCGTCGGATCTGTTAAAATCGGTCCTGTAAATGCTGTGTGAATATTACCTCCAGTAGCGTCGGATCTGTTAAAATCGGTCCTGTAAATGCTGTGTGAATATTACCTCCAGTAGCGACGGATCAGTTAAAAAGGATCCTGTAAAACGGATGTTCTATGTGTACGCGCCGTTAGTAACATATTGTAAGCCGACGTTCGGAATGGACGTAAAAATATCGCGGCGATTTTTTTCGCGCACTGGATTTTCAACGCTCTGCTTAGCGCCGAGAGTTGAAAATCCAACCAGTGTGTTTGTTCAACGCGTTGGAATGCACTCTGTTGGATTCTCAATGCTCGGCTCAACACCGAGAGTTGAAAATCCAGTGCGCGATAAAATCCCGCTGCGATATGTTTACGTCCGTGCGAACGTCGCGGTCAGCTGATTGTTTACTTGAAACTGTGAACTTAGATGTATGTAGACGATGGGAATCTAGCTGTAGTAGGTAGATATACACCGTCGTGGGTAAGGCCTCCCCCACATTAGGATCGCGCGTTCCTCGGGCGTATGAGCGACGCGTCCGCCGCGTGCGCGACGCGAGCGCGCTGCGTAAGCGTCACGTGTTGCCACCGTGTAACGTGTGTGCAGCGACCGCGCGGCGCGCACACGGCGCTCGCGTTGGCGTTTAAACCCTTCAGTCAAGTCGAAAGTCGAAGGGGTATGAACGCGACTCGAGCGCCGCGCGCGCGTGTGAGTAGCGCGGGCGCCGCGCGCGCTACTCACACGTGCTCGCGGCGCTCATCCTCGCTTCATCCTCGGGCGTTCACACGCCCGAGGATCGCGCACGCCTAATGTGGGGTCAGCCTAATTGTTCTATGAGTAACTTGCTCCTCTAATGTTGAAATCAAAACAAAAATAACTATTTAAAAGAAATGAAGGGTGTGTAGTATAACGGTTTAACTTTGGCTACTATCGTAATAATGATTATTTTCTTTCTTTACCTGAACTATTTTAGATCTGAAAGTTTATGTGTGGGTGTGTGTGTGTGTGTGTTTGAAACGATTTGCATCTGTTACCGCTGGGCAGATTTGGATGAACCTTGGTGTGTAGATAATCTAGACCCTGTAATAGGAATAGGACTCAGCAGTTAGACACCGCTAGTTATTCACCCAAACTAATATTATAAATACGAGAGTAACTGTGTTTATCTGTCTGATTATTATTTTTTATTGCTTCAGGTTACCCTAATCTTGCCACTCCACTGTCAAACTCTTCGTTATTGAGGAACATAAGTAACGATGATCCATTATCTCCTTTTCCGGTAATGTCCCCAGCAACCCAAGAAATTTATAATGTATTAATTACTGACCCAAGCCTACAATTAGATAATACGTCAGACATTGTCGAAAACTGAAGTCTGAAGAAAATGAATCGTTTAATGGCGACAGTGACGACAGTGTTCGTGATCCTGATTTTAACATAAAAAAAGTCACAGTAGATGATTCAGAAACTGACTGCGAATCATGTGATGATGCCAAAATTGAAAGCAAAGAATTGATACCAATCTCCGGAAAAATATCGAAAGCAACAAGAAATCCGGAAAAATATATCGAAGTCAACTACGAATGCGAAAATATAGCACCTACCTTAAATACGAAAGAAACACCACAAAATTCATCTATGGATAATACACAGAACAAGGAAACGGGGAGCTCAACGTGTGTGACAGACGAAAAAACGGCCAACCGAAGTGTTTCACCTGAAATGAATGAATATGAGAATGCAGCTCCTACTATATATGAGATAGAAACACCAACAGTGATCCTAGAAAAGACGAGTGAAAGAAATGAGATTTTAACTTTAACTATGGAAACCGAGAGTACTAGTGAAGAAAGGACTAATAATAATACAAAAAAAGGAAGATCAAGAGTGGAGAGAAATGCAAGCAAAACACGTCGGAATACAGGAAAGAGTTATATAACGGAAAAAGGTAAAGTAGTTCCTGACAGAAAACCGAAAGAGTTGAGTTCATGTAGACTAAAATGTGCTGAAAGAATTACAACGGCTGAACAGACGCATTGTTTTGAAAATTATTGGCAACTAGGAGATAGAGATAGACGGGCAGCATTTGTGTCTAAGTCAGTAATGATTTTCCCGAAAAAATCACAAAAAACGGGCAGCAGGACATTAAATAGAGAGTGCTACTGTAAATACATGCTAGAGATTTCTAATGAGATGAAACCGGTTTGTAAAGAGTGTTTTTGTAAAATTGTAGGAGAGACCAAGGGATTTGTTAATGTTATAATAGAAAGAAAAAAAAATGTCTCCCAACGGAATCATTGATGAGGATCAGAGAGGTCGTCAACCTCCCAAAAATAAGAAGACTATCGAAGACATTTCGCTTGTCAATCACCACATTTTGAGTTTTCCAAGTTATGAGAGTCACTACTGTAGAAATTCGACTGGGAAGAAATATTTAGCTGCTGACCTGTCAATCGCCAAAATGTACAGAGAGTATAAAAACACTTCTTCAAATCCTGTCTCGTTAAAATTATATGCCAAATGCTTTCACGACCTCAATCTGTCGTTTAAGCAACCATCAAAAGACACATGCAACACGTGCGATGTGCTGAACGCTAAATTTAAAGTTGCAGATGAAGATCGCAAAATTAATTTAACTGCTGAATTAGCTGAACACCAACATCAAGCTGATAAAGCTTATGCTGAAAAACGTGTGGATAAAGAGAATGTCAAAGCAGATTCGTCTGTTAGGGCATTTGCATTCGACCTCCAGCAGTGCTTGCCGACTCCATATTTAAAAACATCTGTCTCGTTTTACAAACGACAGCTTTGGTCTTTTAATTTAACAGTGCATGATTTAGCAACTAATGAGGCTACCTGCTACATGTGGGACGAGACAATAGGAGCTCGAGGTGCAAACCAAATTGCCTCATGTTTGTGGCACTTCTGCAACAATTTGTCCTCCGAAGTAAAAGAACTGATTTTTTATTCGGATACTTGTGGTGGTCAAAACAAAAACAATGTCGTGGCAATGATGTTTATGTTTTTGCTACATAATCATCCGACGCTGCAAAAGATAAATCACAAATTTCTCCTCAGTGGGCACACACATATGGAGTGTGACTCTGACCACGCTATTATTGAGAAAACAAAAAAGAGAACACAAATGAGAATAAATCATTTGTATGATTGGGTGCAGCTGGTGAGGACTTGCAAAGTTCAGAAACCATTTAAGGTCGTGGTGATGACGGTAAATGATTTCTTGGATTTTGCTGAACTAAAAGCCAAGAAAGGACCCTTTACTATCAAAAAACTGGACGATTCTGGGGACAAATTTCTATGGCAACCTATTAAATGGCTGCAATATAATAAAAACAGCGTAGGAAAAATAAATTTCAAGAAAAGCCTGGATCGCGAACCCACTTTCGAGTCAGTGAACTTTCGGAAAAGAGGAAAAACCACCATAGATGTCTTTAGGTTGAGCCAAATCTCCAAGGAAGCTTTGCCAATCAGTGCAGAGAAAAAAAAGGATTTGATGGACATGATTGACCTGATTGACGATTCGTTCAAAGATATTCGTTATTCGTTAATATAAAAACTGTCGGTGATGTCTCTGCATCTACTGATCCAGATTTGGACGAAGACAACCCAGATGAAGAGGATTCTGAGGTCTAATAAAATACGAATGGTCTGCGACGAGGTTGAGGAGTCAACGTAGTTATTTGTGTTAGTAACATACTTGTATCTGTTTGATGACGTTGTTTGTGGTCCAATAAAGCAATTTTCTATTTTTTTATAATTTTTTTTATTGCGAAAATACTAAACTGATAGTTTCGTGGTGTTTGAATTAAATATTTCTTCAGTTAAAACAACATTACTTGATTTGAGTGAGTAGCAGCAAATTAAATATTTTTTTAATGTTTGTCATCTGTTTGCTATCCAATTAAAATAATGTGGTTGTCATTAAATTACATTGTTTACTTACTATAACTTCCCACTCAGAAGGTGAATAAGTTGATAACTGTTGGTGAACAAGTTGACAACTCGGTGCATAAGTTGATAACTCGTTGGTGAACGACTTGACAAGTCTATTATTTTGCAATCTATGGAAAATTTCGTTTATTTATTGTCATCATTGAAAAGATGGCACAAAATAACCTTTAAAACAACTTAAACACATATGTAAAATTAATTAACCGATTTACCAGAAGACGCCAAAACTTTAAAATGGCCGTCCTGACAAATTGCAGTTTTAGACATGTCAACATATTCACGCCAGCCACGGATTTATCGATCGTTAGTTTGCGACAAAGTCGTTACTAATGTCGAGACTGCAGGCCCAGGTATTTCAACGTTTAAACGAATGCGGATTGTATGAGTGCGTATGTGTGTGTGCCCCACAGTATTAATTTATTTTTAATTGTGGGGCACACACACACATACGCACACACCATGCAGACAATTGTATAATCGTAAGTTAATCAGAAATATAACCCAGTTGGCAATTGACTCTCGTGCCTTTCATTGCTATCCAGTAGTAGAGAGCTATGACTCTGTGGAGGCGTTCGATTTCCGAACGCACCGACTCGAGCTGGCAACACTGCCACCATGCTCGTAGAGAAAACGTTTCAGTTTAAGAGCTCTGCTATTTTATCTGTATTATAAGAACTGTGGACGTCTAGCTACTTTGAACTGTGTACCTGCTTAACTAATAACTAACAACCTGTGTTTGTGAATAATAAACTGTACAGTATTCTAACAGAGTGTTATTATGTATTATTACATGGGGACTGATCTGCATCCTAACATCATTACTCCCATAACTCCAACAAATATAACTCAAGCTTTCAAAAAATGTGGTATTTTCCCCTGTGATGATCAAATATTCACAGATGTTGACTTTTTACCCAGTGAGGTAACTAATAGACTAGCAACAGAAAATGTAATAGATGTTGATGTAAATTCTGGTAGTAATGATGAACGTCTATATTTTCACCAGCTATTTACGGTGACGACGATGAAACTGATGCAGAAATGGAAAACATTTTCATTCATTTTCACGTTCTCATGCTTTTAAAGCCAAACAGACCTTTCGCAAAAGATGCTGATGCTGCTAGCAAAGAAAATAAGGAAAACAAATGCTTTTAAAATTATGACCAAAGATATGGCATCAACAGCAAAATCTTTATTTTACATGCAAGTAAAAGGAAGAGGTGAGACACCAAGAGGAAGGCGATTTACGCTGGATGAAAAAATCATAGCGTTATCATTATACATATAAACCGTCTAGACGTTATATCTCTCACAGGTTGTAAGTCACAGTCATACACCACTTGGAACACCGTCGGCCGCGGTTTTATCCCCGCTATCACCTACCCTCCAAGACGACAAACAACTGGTGTCGATCCAGTTAACGCAGACGATGCCGATATCATATACGATCCCAAACATGCTAGCATTGTCGCTCTCGGACGTACAGCCGTACGTAAGGTATTCGACGGAAAATACGGATACAGCAAATCAAAGGGCGTACTGGTACGTACAACCACCCGAAATACCAGAAACAAACGTTCAATCGATGACGAGCTCGCTAGCAGTGCTGACCAGCAGGCCTAGCCAAGTTACAAACGATTCGTATCGATTCTCTTTCTACAATCGTAAACGTTAAGTGACGTGGTCAAAACAAACGAATAGAAACTTCGTAGACAAGTTTACATCGATCAAGATGATAGAATGAAATGTATTCGTTTCTACAATCGTGATCGCTACATCCCACATAAATCGTAGCCAACTTACAGTTTTTACTGAACTTTTCTATTCGTTTGTTTCGACCACGTGACTTGTTCGACTTGCTCGTTGGGGTAAATGAAAAGTAGTGGACTGTATTATAAAAAGGCTTGGTATATTGCCGATTTAAACTTTAACAATTATAACTGGCCCGGACAAAACATATATATAAGTATCTAGATAAACGCAGAGAGTATCGTCCGTCGCGGTGGGCTCCGAGAAAGCGAGTGTCGCCGGCGCGGGCAGGCTCCCCGCGCCACACCTCCGCTCGCTGGCTGCGCAGGTCTGTCACGTCGCCTGCGCGTGCCGTCTGCGTGTCTGTTGGGTGTGATTCCCAACATGCTGCCCGGGTTGAAGGGAAGACTTCAAAAATCTGGAAGAGGGCAGATATTATTGAAGGCCCTCCTTATGGTGCCCCTCTTTGTCTTCACCTCTGCGACTCTGGCTACGCCGTCGCTGCCAGGATAAGTTTTTGTGATCCTTCCCAAGGACCAAAGAAGAGGAGGAAGGGCTCTATCCTTTATGAGGACAAGAGAGCCTAACTTCAGTTCTGTCTTCGAAGAGCGCCACTTCACCTTCTGCTGCAGTAGAGCAACGTATTCAAGGGAAAAGCGCTGCCAGAAGTGCTGTTTGATGTGCTCTATTCTCTTGAAGCGCTCCAGGCGATTAATATTGCGATCAGAGACCTGTGGATGAGGTATAGCATTAAGTGGCCGTCCAATTAGGAAGTGAGAAGGTGTCAGAGCGGAGAAGTCATGGGGTTCTGAGGAAAGAGGAGTTATAGGACGGGAGTTTAGAACAGCTTCTATTTGAGTGAGGCACGTAGCCATTTCCTCGTAGGTGAGATGAGTGGATTGCAATAACCTTTTAAGATGGTGTTTTGTGGAACGAACAGCTGCCTCGGCTAAGCCGTTGAAATGGGGACTATATGCAGGTACGAATTTAAATTCTATACCTTCTTGAGACATGTGACCTTCAAGGTCTGATTGTGCGAGAAACTTTGATAGCTCATTGTAAGTGCCGACAAAGTTGGTGCCGTTATCGGACGTGATACTTTGCGGTTTCCCCCGACGTGACACAAAACGATTAAGAGCCGCTAAATAAGCTTCACTAGATAGTGCCGTAACGAGCTCGATGTGACAGGCCTTTGTCGAGTTACAGATGAAGATTGCCAAAAACGATTTAATAAGTCTGCAACCTCTGCCTTTCCTGTCCGCTATCATCACTGGCCCTGCGTAATCAACACTACAATGTAAGAAAGGGTACTCCAACTCAGTTCGCGTTGTCGGTAATTGTCCCATAATGGGTTGCACCGATTCCGCTTTGTATCGACAACATCGGACACACCTATTTACAATGGCTTTGGCTAGGCTTCTGCCACCCAAGGGCCAATAAGTTTGCCTAGCGTTCGCTAGCAAGAGCTGTGGCCCAGCATGTAAATATATTGAATGTAGATGCTCAAAGAGTATCTTAGTAAAATGATGCTTGCTGCACAACAAGATAGGATGCTTTGTATCGTACGTATAAGGGGAATTGTCTAGCCTACCACCAACACGCAATAGGTTATTGGCATCTAGAAATGGGGACAAAGAACTAAGTCTATTCTTTTTATTTAATACTTTTGCCGTTTTTAGAATAGCATATTCGTCAGGAAACATTTCCAACTGAACTTTGTGTAATATTAAATTTAAGGAATCTTTAAGTTCTACAACTGAAACTGGACCAGTACGTTTGTTGGTTTTGTTTCTACAATTATGTACAAACCTTTGTAAATATGCTATTGATCTTTGTACATGAATCAAATTAGATCTACTGTTAATCAAACTACTTATAGGATCTACATTAGAAGAACTATTAGTTACTACAACAGAACAAGAAACCAATTCTGGTAGATCGTGTCTCTCGCTATGATTGGGCATTTTTGGCCATTCACGTTCATCTTTCTTTAAGAAAGTGGGACCAGACCACCACAAGGATGAACCACTGATAGAATCAGCCTTCAGCCCACGAGAAACAAGGTCCGCCGGATTGTCTTTCGACCGTACGTAGCCCCACACGTGACCCTCTGTACTCTCTTGAATTTCGTGGATTCGGTTACGAACGAAATTCTTTAGTTGTAGTGGGGGTGTAGATAACCACCCTAGAACTATGGTCGAGTCACACCAAAACCTACATTTGCTTATCTTTAGAGTAAGAGAGATTAATACTTTTGTACACAACCTTGCAGCCAACAAGGCTCCGCAAAGCTCTAGACGAGGTATCGTCGTAGGCTTTATCGGCGCTACTCTACTTTTAGAGGTTAAGAGGTGTATCTTTACTAACCCTGATTGATCCACAGAACGAATATACAGACAAGCGCCGTACGCTCGCTCTGAAGCATCTGAAAAAACATGAATTTCATGAATTCCTGAGCTTTCACTAAGAACCCATCGAGGAATTCTTAAGTGATTCAGAAGGGGTAAAGTGTCAGCAAATGCTAGCCATAAATGTTTGGTGTCTTGTGAGACTTCATCATCCCATGAGTATTGATCGATCCACAATCTCTGCATGATGAATTTGGCTTCGACAATACACGGGCCGACGAGTCCCAATGGGTCAAAGATCTGACTTATAACAGAAAGTATGTGACGTTTTGTTACTTTTTTATTTAACTTTATATTAATTGAAAATGATAAAGTGTCTGAATCACAATTCCAGTTCAGACCAAGAGTTTTAGATGAGACATCCATGTTAGTTTGTGAAAAGTCTAATATTTTGTTTTCTGTATTATTATTAGAGGGTGCAATTTGATTTAAAATTAATGTATTATTTGTTTTTAATTTTCTTAATTTGAATTGGGCTGATTTTAAGGTAGATATGACTCCTTGAGCAATATCGATTGTTTTATCTATAGAATCAGAGCCACCCAGATAATCGTCAACATAAAAGTCTCTTTGAATTGATTGTTTGACGTCATCATCAGGGGCACTGGAAGCCAAACTCACCAAACATTTAGTGGCTAAGTAAGGCGCACTTGCCGTGCCATAAGTCACCGTGTTGAGTGTGTAAGTTCTTAAAGGCTCTTTAGAATCAGAGCGGAAGATAATTTTTTGTAGAGAGCGTTGAGAAGGATGAAGTTCAATCGCTCTGTACATTTTCTCTACGTCACCAGTTACAACATATTTATGCTGGCGAAAGCGTAGCAGTATTGAAATGATATCTTCTTGTACAGTCGGGCCAACCATTTGTATGTCATTTAGTGACACACCAGTACTAGTGGTGGCCGATGCATCGAACACTGTACGAAGCTTGGTAGTTGTACTTGATTCACGGATGACGCCGTGGTGTGGTAAAAAATAGCTATTACCCTCAATACAGCTCGGCGAAGACTCCTTATCTTCAGTCATGTGACCTAGGCGTTCATACTCTTGCATGAACTCAACGTACCTGCTTTTGAAGGCAGGGTCCCTAAGAAACTTACGCTCTAGTGACATGAACCGACACTTTGCCTTTGACAAGGAATCGCCTAAGACTGAAGGATCGTTCTTCAGGGGCATGGTTACGACAAAGCGTCCGTCGTCTTTACGATAGGTATGTTCCTTAAAGCTCTGCTCACAGGCACGCTCCTCAGGAGATAAGGAGTGCTTGGCTGCAATGGTATCTAATTCCCAAAAACGAGATAAGTCTGGGTCGGCGTCCTCATTTAAAAAATGACAAACGGGAGAAGAAGAGTGTGTCTTATGACGGGCAACGTACCCTGACACTAACCAACCCAATTTCGTTTCATATAACTTAGGCTGATTTTTACCTAAGTCTATAGAATTATTGCATAAGACGGACCAAAATACTTCAGCCCCAAGTAAGATGTCTATTGCTGCCGGTATATTAAATGTTGGGTCAGCTAGACTTATTCCCAATGGAAGAGGAATGTTATCGGTGTTTATGAATGAAGACGGCAAAGCTCTAGTGATCTGTGGTAAAATATGACAGTCTACAGTAAGTTTACAGTCGTCATCATAGTGGGACATAATCGTAAGGTTGCAAGACTGTGTACAATAAGAAGTATTATTATTTATACCTGTCACGGTGGCGCTCGCACTACGTCGCGACAAACCCAGCTTACCGCACAGTGACTCATCTACGAAGTTGCCCGTACTACCGTTGTCGAGGAGTACTCGGGCATTGTGCACGTCGCCCTTGCTGTCAACCACTCTCACGATCGCTGTGGAAAGCAAAACATCCGGCTCGAAGGACCAATGTTCGACTTGCTCGTTGGGGTAAATGAAAAGTAGTGGACTGTATTATAAAAAGGCTTGGTATATTGCCGATTTAAACTTTAACAATTATAACTGGCCCGGACAAAACATATATATAAGTATCTAGATAAACGCAGAGAGTATCGTCCGTCGCGGTGGGCTCCGAGAAAGCGAGTGTCGCCGGCGCGGGCAGGCTCCCCGCGCCACACCTCCGCTCGCTGGCTGCGCAGGTCTGTCACGTCGCCTGCGCGTGCCGTCTGCGTGTCTGTTGGGTGTGATTCCCAACATGACTTAACGTTGAAATGATGTCATTCCCATACATTTGGTTAGTTTTCTATGCGTTAACGATTGTAGATTGTCAACTTGGCTAAGCCTACAGGACACTGAGCCCGTGCGTCCAACGGCACAACCCCCCAGGGCAGGAACCTCAAAGTCCACTGCTGCCCCGCCGCCTGCTGGGAGTGGTGGCTCGCAACCCCCTGCTTCTGCTGGTTCTGCCACTGGTGATGGTGATCCTAAGTATACTGTGGTGCAGGACATCCCCGTCCGCGTCGCAACAACCACCAGCTACTACAAGTCGGCGAGGGAGAACCAATTCATTCCCCATACTCAAACCAGCTCTACGAACGCCTCGTCGAGCCACATGCAACCGGAGTACTCGCGTCGATGGTGCGGGCGCCCAACATTCGAGATGCCGCCTCCCTTGTGAGTCTCGCTAAATATGTTCGTACAATTAACACAACTAGCCATGAGGTAGCTGCTACTGCTAGAGCTCTTACTACCATCCACTCTTAAGATTTATCTTCCCATAGCGCCGATCCCAATAGATTCGCTCTCGTTCGAGGTTACACTGAAACCTCTTTCCATGGTCCCCACATCAATAATAATCCTGCTCAAAGACGCCTTGCTGGCGGTCGCATCTGCGCAGTCCCTTTAGACTTAGCAATTTAAATCTCTATTAATAAGCTCGAACCCGGCCTTCTACCTAACTTCCCTTACAACCGAATGGATGTCGAGTGGACTATGGTCCCAGTTCGTCAAACTTTTCTTAATAACAGCTCCGCTCTCGCCTATGTCGTGTGCCACGCCACCTCTGAATATTACAGTGGAACTATCAACTACTTCTCCACCGGCACGTACCTAACGGCAGACAACCAGCAACTCGACGCATCTCTCACAGTCTCATACCTGCCGGAAACAGTTGTCATATACCCGGCTGTAAGAACATCATTCTGGTGTTACTCGACTGTTCTACTGGTAGCGTTCCTGCACAAGTTCAACTTGGAGACGGACATTTTGTAATACCTACCGTTCGTCTTCCCAACGACGCCGCTGACGCTGACTTGTCAGCCATGTGGGATGCTTACTACGTTGACGCCAATATCGGGCGCATACAACGGGAATTTTTTGGGCGCTAATCTGGAGCTTGCAAACAACTACTCTACTTCTACAGCGATAGTGACAGCTTTATCAGTCGCAGCTGATTTGTGTCACGCTCAAGACATGGGACTCATTATGGGCGTGGAGCCAGACGGATACCCATCTCCGGCACAAGCGGCCCACGGAGCATGGACACACGGAGGGTACGTCATAGGTCCTGAGAATTTCCAACTCCGCACCAACATCTGGCCTGTTGACCCAGCCTCCGATGAGGCGCGCGACACATTGACTGGTTACAACTTTCGAAAACTGACACCTTATCACAGACTCTCCACTGGTCGTGTTACAGGCATCTTTTGGCTGCTAAATATATACGGTCTGAACGTTACGGAAGTCGGCTGGGGCACCCGCGCTCCTCAAATAGCATTCAACGGATACAAACTGCCTACACTCGCCTCCGCAATGAGACTCTGAATCGCTACCAACCTTATCTCAATTGGCCATCAAAAATATCATTTCACCAGTCCGTCGGGGGCCTCTGGAACGGAGGCGCCCTGTCTTTTTCCACCAGCGTACACTTAACTACCACCGCTTATACCCTACGCGACTGGGCTGGATACTTTTCTGCGAATGACGACACCACCATAGACCTCTTAGTAAACGCCGACATCTTGACATGTACCGGAGATATAATTATTCCCGTCAAACTCAGCGCCCTTATCACTCTCGTTCCTGGAGGCGCGTGGAACAACATATATGAGTACGACCTGATGGACCCGATCGCTAATCCGAACTACGGCCTTTATTCCCCTTTCCCTATTATAGCTTTTCAACAGTGGCGCGCTAAGTTACAGCTTTCTACAGGTAGCAGCGATTTCAGGGAACAGGCCGTAAGAGTCGGCCTCGGTGCCATAGTATTCGGTTTTGAAGCACGTTCTGACACCAAGGACCTCATAGTAGACATTTCGACCACTCCAGACTGTGGCTCCTATTTTCCTTGAGTACTGTCTCGGACTCCGGGCAACAATTGGGTCCCAGTACAACCGGCAATAGACGAGTGGAGCCGTCTATGCAATGCGCCTCTTCCAGGCGTTGTTTCTGGAAAAACTTTCACCTCCCTCACTCCCACGTACGGCAGTTTCCCAATAGCGCGAAGCATAGGTGAGAGTTGTCGTGTACTGGTAACTGACTCTCTAACCACCATGCGTGACCTGTCCACGCAAGTCAGAGCCACTCCCATCCGATACCCAGACCCTCCGGAATCTTTTTTACGCGCGCTGACGGACTTTTTAGTCCTACCGGCTCTTTCAGGCCTAGCCGGGTTTGTTACGGGTGGTCCAGTGGGTGCGGCAGTGGGGGCGAGCCTAACGTTAGCCCGATCCGCAGCGGACCGAATCCCCAGCCTGGCTTCGTAACCGGACTCAACGCGTCAGATGCCAGAAGTGGTGGCTCAGGAACCCAAAATCCAGGCGAGTGGTGGGGACGTACAGCCGGACGCCGTTCTAGAACAAAATTAATTCCTTGGTTTCGGCACCAATTTTATGATCGGGAAGACCATAAAAACACTTATTTAGCATTTACTTCAGTTTATTTGTACGTACAGCGATGCAACAATGGCGAGAGAGCGAGCCACAGATAAAAAATCTTTCACTTACAAAACTACATATAATATAGACCTTGTGTTCCATTTTTAATTGAACACCGTCACCTAAAGCATATCACTTGCTATGCCAGCTTTGTGTTCGGCCAAGCCGAAGAACACTTCAAAATATTCTACAGAAAGTAAATTTAAAGCCTTGGCATTAACGAAAAAATATTTGAACATTTACAGAAAAAAGTGTCCAAAATGCCAGAAAAACATAAATTTTGTTTCATAGTGTTTGACGAAATGTCAATTGCTACAAATTTAAGTTACGACAAGACACGCGATAACATAAATGGTTTTATCGACAATGGAAGCAAAAAGGAAGTGATATTCGCTGTTCATGTACTTGTATTTATGCTGAGACGTGTAGTAAAAAAATATAAGCAGCCAATTCAGGCACAACAAAGACAGCAGATCTGAATCATCAATTGAAAAACATAATAGAAAAAGTCGAAAACACAGGTCTTAGAGTTGTAGCTACAGTATGTGCTGCAATAAATCAGTTGATGGCAGAAATTAAAGGAAAATACCTAAGAAAAAATGTGGATTATAGAGGTGGATTTTTTGAAGTGGGCAGTGTAAATATTGTGCCTATATACGATCCACCTCATCTATTAAAGGGTGTAAATGGTGTCATATTGAAAACTTGTTTCAAAGAAGCCCTTCATTCCGAGGTTTAAAGAATGCCCATAAGCTGATAGCTCGACATGTGGTGCCCTCAATGATACTAAAAACGAGGGTATTGCACACAAGTGTTCAGCAAGTCTGTTGTTCTGACAGGCTGGCAGGTATGTCCTTAAAGAGTGTGTCCCTAAATGTTGTAGTCTAAAAACAGAAATGCTACCTATTCAGCACTAATTTACCCATCATCGACTCAATGTAGTTAATTTATATTCTTATTAAACTATTTTATTACAATTCAATGAATAGCCAAATCGAAATATTATCTTTGATCTGTACAATTATGTACTAATCTAATTATTTTAGATCTGTTTGTAGTTTGTATATTAATACAAACTACAAACAGATCTAAAATAATTAGATAAGTAGTCAAATATACAATATAAAAATTTTGTTTGGCAGCTAAACCTCTCAAATATTTAATATTTATTGTTATTTTCAATAAATTAACATTAAGTTTTCATTTCTAGAACGTGGGAGCATGCCAGAGGAAAGTGTGGGCACTGCAGAAGTGTTAATGCTGTTTGACTCTGTCAATGCAAATTTCCATTGAGAAGAAGGGAAAATATACAGATAGGCAATCACACCAAACTCACCTATTTAAAATGCTGGAACAAAATGTTACCGATTTTAAAGTCAATGAAATATATAAATGATAAAGGCAAAGAGGTAACTGTACCATCTCTTACCAGTTGGGCAAAAACTATAGGTTTTAAATTAATCACACATAAATTAAGGTCAGAAGGAATAAATTCATTGTTACTACATAACATAAACCAAGACCCTTTTGAAAACTTTTTTGGGGCGATAAGAGCTAATAGCTACAGTAATGTAATGCCCAACTCAGCAGTTAAACTTTTTGAAACAGCATTTAGAACTCTGTTAATAAATAATATAACATCCCCGCACTCCCTACAGGGTAATTGTGAAAAAGATGACAGTGTTTGTTTGAATTCCTTAAAATCTTTAATAAACCAAAACTGTAATGTGGAGGATGTTAATGAAATAATGGAAATTATTGATGAACATTTAGATATTAATTTATTAAATACACAAATAATTTTAGAAATCCGTTCTCGAGTTCATGTAGAGAAATGCGCGGCCATATCATATTGTAGTGGGTGGATAGCTAACAAAGTAAAAAAGTTTATTTTTTAAAAAAAAGGAAAACATGTCGAAAAAAATGTAATATGTTCAAATACTGAAGATTTCCACAATTTTATAATAAAAAAAGAATATTGTCAGAAAAAGAAATCATTTCCCAGCAATAATTTTTACGTAAAGTTAGTTAGTTTGATGTACAAAATGCTTGGTTGACGGCTTCATGATGAGGTGGATTACACCCTGGAGATAGATAGTGCTCTAATTAAAAAAACTCGGTTTCACTTCAACTCAAAATGCTGAAATGATGATTTTTCAATAAACGTGATCTCCAATTATTATTTAAAAGACTGCAAACTTTTTTTTGTAACAAACATGGTTTTTTTAGTTATTTCTAAGAAATCTCTCCCTGATAAAAAAAAACTAAGGCCCCGGCCGGCCATGCCGCGCCGCCGCCGCCGCCGTGCAAATTTCCAGGCCACGCCGCCGCCGCGGAATTGGCCATCGGCGCTCATATCTACCTTAGAGACCCTCAACCTGGAACTCTCTGAATCACCAGAGAGCCTTTCCAGCACTTGGTAAAGCAGACACCACTACCATCCCAGGGTTACTTTACACCCCTGTCCCCCCAGCGCCCCGAGTGGTCGCTCCCGCACCCTCTCCAGAGGTTGCTCCCGTTACCTCTCCTGCGCCCTCCAGGCCCCGTGGCCAACACGGAAGAAAGTTCTTTACGAACGCGAGATTCGCGGTATTTGTCGGTCCTGAAGCAGACAGCCTAGCTGCTGAACTCACGAGTGCCCCCTTAGACCCACTAATCTACAGCGATATCTTCAGCCGCTATCCCGAGATAGTGCAAGCCCTCAAAACCCTTGAGTATGGATAATACGAACTTAGGTAAATTCAAACCGCGATCCCTTAAATTAGGTTTTTTCAACGCCAATGGCCTCAGAAGCCAACGTGATGACATCGCTGCTTTCCTCCGCGACCATCAAATAGACGTTTTCCTCTTACAGGTGAAAGTATTCATTTAAGTACGTAATTATAATTTTTTTTATAAAAGTACTATTATTTAAATTGATTATGATGCAGCGCCTCCACCCGCAGTCTACCATTTGCAATAGTAGAGAAAAGTCGCCACGGCGGCCTCAGACTGCGCCTTACAATGAAATGTGTATCTTTTCGTGTAATAAATAATGTTATATTTTGAGTCACTTTATTTTTAAGGAATTAACACCAATAAGTGTTGTTTTAACTGAAATTTATAGCAACTGAATTTTATGTTTATAGATTTTGCAGACTCTACTCGCAGAAAACTTGGAATCAACAGGTCTGCTGGTTCATGCAGGTGACAGTCTTCTTGGGGACAGCAAAAGAAATTCTACAAACATTTCAAAACACATCAATTCGGGGTGAATTATACCTCAAGTGGTGCTCTGAAATAAAATAAACTCTTCCCTGGGGAGAGGTCAACCACATATTAAATTCCAGCCTGCAAAACAGCAATTGGTACCACCCTACAGACGAGAGGCAAGATAGTAAACCAGATCCTTAACACCCGAAAACGCTTTTAAAGGCATGGAGTGTTGTAAAAGCAAAAAAAGCAGGGAGTCAAGTCCATTAAAGTAAACATATCTTTGCCCATCACCAAGGCCGTTACCTGCAACGTTTTCTAATGAGCCTGGTGAAATTAACACTTCTACTTCTGTTGAGGAGGATATAACGTGGCTTAAACATTCATCTGATCCATGGTACAGTCGTGGTCTTTTCCGCCTAATGAGTTAAAAAATTTTTGTTTAAATCATGCGGAGGCGCTGAGCCGCGCCCCCTTCAAGTTTAGGCCTATTAGGAAAGCGTCATTTGGCGCGCAAAATAACAATAACTCTCATTTGGCGTGCGTCGTCAGTGCGCTCGGCCGATCGGTATCTTTTTATTCATGATTTCTATACAAAGTCAACGGGGCGGGGCTATAGAGCGTTTCTATTTAGGGTTCCGTAACCAAAGGGTAAAACGGGACCCTATTACTAAGACTCCGCTGTCTTTCTGTCCGTCTGTCACCAGGCAGACGGTTGAAATTTTCACAGATGATGTATTTCTGTAGCCGCTATAACAACAAATACTAAAAACAGAATAGATCCCGTTTCAAATCTCAATCAAATAAAACTAGTAGCTGTGATTTTTGTGCTTGATAGACTCAGATACAAACAAGTTACTTAGTCAATCTAAACAAAATCTTGATTCTGGCAACTATTTTTTTTTTCAGTGTAACCAAGTGCAGTACTTTGTAGGCATACGTAA
Organism: Xestia rhomboidea; assembly: GCA_963853795.1. Lineage (NCBI taxonomy): Eukaryota > Metazoa > Arthropoda > Insecta > Lepidoptera > Noctuidae > Xestia > Xestia rhomboidea. The sequence goes on from OY970774.1 coordinate 14,036,146, forward strand.
ACAAGAACATGAACAAATATTAGAAGCAACACCCAGGCTTAGTACTATGCATCGGGGTAGTTTTGTATTAACAGCCTTATTGTGCATGTAAGCAGTTATGTGAGCAGCGGTGGCCCAGTGGTGGTGGCCCCGACTTATGAACAGTAAGTCGTGGGTTCAAACCCAGACAGGCGCATTACTTTGTGTAATTTATTTCATCACCACTGCTCTCAAAACGGTGAAGGAAAACATCGTGAGGAAACCGGCATGTCCTAGAACCAAAAATTTCGAAGATATATGACATCTACCAATCCGCACTGGGCCCGTGTGGTAGATTATAGCCCATTCCCTCTCTTAGAGAGGAGGCCTGTGTCCCAGCAGTGGGAACATTAATAGGCTGATGATGATGATGATGTGCATGTTAAGGACTGGAGACTCGGGAGACAGATTATCATGCTTATTTCAAGTACCAAGAAGGACCCTGGAAACCCCAATGTCTGAAGCCAGAAATATATTGTTAACCGTACATGTTCCACAATTTCTTGGTTTTTCTCATTTAAGAAGGGAGCAGATGGTAGCAAAACGATCCTACATTGCCGATCACATTTTTGGTCTACCTGCTGAACCAGCTGATCGAAAACCTTTAATTACAATCGCTGATGCAACATATGTCAGGATGGGTAAAAAATCGTAGATCAAACGAAATAGTTGGGGTTATTTGCAAAAAAAAATATCTTTGTGACAGAGCAGAGAAAAGTTATAACTATGTGAGTGTTTTTTTTTTTGAATAAATACCAAAATTTGTTATAAATAGGCAATTACAGTAAAATGGGTACCTAATTTAAAACAATAAATGGTGTTTACTAGCTTCTAAAAAACGTATCATCACTGCGCAAAAGTGCTTTTATACCATGCTTTTGTACCATGATTTATGAGTATTGGCACTTTTTTCAATATCTTTTAAGTCTCACGTAATATTATTTGTATTTAAAAAAAAAAGACTACCAAAAAATTACCCAGTTTTAAAAAAGACTTGCCTATTTAATGACGATAAAAACGGGGGTGTAACACATAGCTGTTTCTATAATATATACCAATTATGGGTTCAGATGACCAAGATACTGCTGGACCAAGTGGTTTATAAAACCTTTTCTCCCCTGTTGGTCGTTTCAAAGCCATAAAATAAATTAAATTTACTTCAAATTCTCTGTCTGATTCGTACATTTTTAAACTAAATCCTTTTCTTGGGACTTAAAGAGAACTAATAATCATTTAGCTAGGCAGGTACCGTCTGTCTTGTTCAAAAACCAGCGTGAAATGATCGCACAAAACACGCGTACGCGTCGGCGGCGTCAGTTTAGTGTGCACACCAATCACACACGTTGGCGACGTCTCAGACGAGTGCGTCGGGCTAATGTAGTTCCGCCTTGACTTTACTGGCGTAAGGGATAAGGACGTGACTTTATGTATGTGTGTAAATGTGGTATATTTTTGTAATATGATTCTGATATGTCATTAATAAAGACAAATTTTAAAATCCAGTGTCTTATGTACCCTTGCTCCTTATTTATTTTATTAATATTGTTTTTTACATTATTTCTACTATTATTATTAATAATATTAAAAAATAATAATTTAAAACAAAAAAACTCAATAAAAAAATAAAAATCGATGTTTGAGAACTTGTTTTGCCAACCGTACCATGGGTACCCGCCGCCATTTTCAGATCTATTCTCTATCTGCGCGGTTTATAGCTTCATTTTTTTTTTGTTTACTTTTTCATAGCAAGGTCTAAATTAAAGTAAATCAGAGGATAGTCAAACACCAGTTATCTGACTGCAGTGTTTTATTTCATGAGTCCTTTTATTAATTCACTAAAAAGTTAGTTCGGACTTCGGACCCTTGGCTACGTTTGGCAGTGTTTACAGAAAGATCCCAGCGGCATTGCTAGGTTTCTAACAAATCATAAACAATACTTTCATAATTAAAACATTCCAATAAATGCGACCAAGTAGCTTAAATCGATAGGTTTAGATAGTACAGTATCACACGCCAATTATTTGTACTATTTATATAAAAAAAATACTAATAATATAAATATAAAATACTCTCTGTAAAACATTGTTCGGACTTCGAAAAGAAATAAGGAGACTATCTGTGTCTTTTTCACACTTAGGATCATAGCTCACGCGCTTGCTGCGTGGACGTCTTTTGATTGCGTGCGGCCAGCGGGCGGCGCGCGGCGGGGCGTTAGTGACTTGCTACCTCCCTGTTGCTGCACACGTGTTCAACAATTGGTGGTCTGATGAATCGAGTTTTAGAAGAACAGGAATATTCAACATTCATAATTTACACTACTACACCGTTGTGAATCAACAAATAGTTAGAAATGATCGCTTCCAACATCAGTACAGCGTCAACGTGTGGGCTGGGATTATTGAAGTACAGCTGGTAACTTTTGAAATGCCACCAAGATTGAACAGCGCTCAGTATTTACACTTTTTACAAAATAATTTACATGAAATCTTGCGCCAGGTTGAAATTCCAGATGAAGTTGTTGAAAACATGTGGCTGCAACACGATGGCGCTCCACCACACTACGCTCGGGTGGTCAGAGAACATTTAAACGCCCAGTATGCTTAGTGCGAGTGTCATACTAAAATTCGAGTAACATCTCGATCGCGTAAATCGAGTGTACGTTAACATTTACGTCGTCGATAGTGACAATCGAGTGCCTCTAAAAAAGTGAGGACCGTTCGGGCCGTTTCGAGCTCATCGCTAACGTATGCATGTCTACCGCGAGTGCAAGTTACAATTTTGACAGTTTTGACAGCTCAAATACGAAATGCAGTCTCTTGCGAGTGTGAAAAGTTGTCACTTAAGATTTTGTGGTGAGAGCATCGTAGAGATAGTTCTGATACTTTGTTTTTAAAGTTTTCAAACTCAGTTTATAATGACTTTATATCGTCCTTTATTGTACAATTTATTTACAAAAATGAAATTTTCACCCCATTTAAACATAAAATTTGCATTTTTTTTTTCAGTTCATTTATGATTATTTGTATTTTATTTATAGACTATTAAAATATCTTTGCGAATAAAATCAAAGTCTTCTTTGGCCAAAGTTTATTGTTTCAACACCGAAATTACATTTACACAAATCGCCTATCACACTTTACTAAACGTAAATATTGTATTATATTCTGAGTATTAGTATAGTATACTATGAAGCCAATCGTGATTGTTCGTATGTTTATTTTAAATTTAGTTTACCATCGAAGCATAATGAAACAGTAAAAACATTTGTATGCGACTCTAAAAATTTCTCAGCAACAATAAATTTGTACCTACCTAATAATTAGAGATGCAACGAATAGTCATTTGGCCGAATACCGAATATTCGGCGGGTGATCCAGTACAATTGACGTCGACGCTAACAAGTAACGACATGTTTTGATGCGGTGCGTGCGGCGGTGACGGGGCGGGAAGTATTTGGCTCAAGTGCAGTATTTTAAATGTACTTTGTCTAAAACTTGTCTAAAATGGCTTTAGTTGTGAATAAAAAGTCTCCTTTGGAAATGTTTTGAAGTTTTCAGTGAAGATTCCAAGTTAGCTGTGTGTTTGCTATGTAAAGTCAAGATCTTGCGTGGCGGAGAAGGAAAAAAAGCGAGTGAGTAAATCAATTATCTATATTTCATTTTAAATATTCTATAATCTATTTATTTGTTTTACCAACATTTTATTGGTGATGATAGTATGTTAAATCAGTTGAATGTTAAAATGTAAATTATTTATAATGTAATACTTGTTTACTGGTACGTATTTCCGACTTTCCGCTGCAGAACAGAGCTCGCTTGCGTAATTATATATTTTTTTATCAATCTACCTACAACATTATTTATTAGAACAGAAAAGTTAAAGGCCTCCATTAATTCAGAGTTGCAGTTTTTTTATTTTAAGCGCTATTATGGTATGATCCATACATAAGGATAATATTATGAAAGTTAAGTTTCTAGTTTAAAAAAAAACGAGTTAAATGGCAGTGCTTGTTAGTTAGTATGTATTTATATGAGGGTTTTATTTGACTGTTTGAGTGCATTTTTTTTAATGTAAATAATACCAATACTAAAAATATATTTCCTTTGTTCGCAGCTACAACTGCCCTGAGAAACCATCTTAAAAACAAACATGCTAAAGAGTACACAACAATCTTTGAAGAACCCTCGACGAGTGGAAATAAAAAAAGTACCGCTCAAGCCCCACATGAGTCTGTGCCCGGTCCGTCACCGAAACCAAAACAGTTAACTCTAAAAGAAACAGTCGACAGAAAGCTGTTGTGGGACATAAATGACCCTCATTATTTAATTGGTGAAATGATAGCTATTGACAATGAGCCAGTTGAACGAGTTAGTTTTGCAAGACTTATGGAAAAAGCAGTGCCGAAATATAAAATGCCCAGTCGTACTTATATGACAGAAAATGCCATTCCTGAAATATATGCCCGAACTCACTCTAAAATTGCAGCTAGTATCTCGCAAGCTACAGCCATCACTGTGACATCCGATATGTGGACAAACCAACACAATTACGAGAGCTTTTTAAGCTTCACTGGACATTGGCTGTCTCCAGAGCTTAGTCTTGAACATGGTGTTTTGGCGATTGATGACGCGGGTGGGTACTAGCTGGCTAGTGGTTGTATCTCCATAGGTTATATTTATAAAAAACAAAGAAAAAGGTAAAGAACTCAAGATTGAGAAAAGCTGGTCTCGCGACTAAGGGAAGAAAATTGACTAACCTTAGCACCACGGCGGGCAGTCCAGTTCAGGACCTCGCTCCACGTGCCAGCGCTGCTGCGACCTTGATGCGCTCTTCTCGGTCTTCTTGATGACGAGGACGATATGAGGATCGTGCACGGCACGAAACAACCTCAAAGCGGTTTAATCCAAAATTGATGATATATTAAATGGAGCGGCACGGACACGACCACGCGGCGACGGTGTCAGTCGTATTTTCTCCTCAGTACAAAACCAAGCAGCGAAAATCAAAAATATAAAGTAAAAGCGGGTATAAGGAAAACTATACCTAAAATAAAGAAACGCCAATGCAACGGCGCGAACAGCGATGAAGCCATTTATTGGCGCACATACGGGTGACAACATTGCGAATGAGCTCAGTGCCATTGCAGACTTGTGGGATATTCCCCATAGCAAGATTCATTTGGTAGTCCACTACAGTGGAGCCAATATGATAAAACGCGTACGAGTGGTACAATACGAGTCTGCAAAATGTTTTATTCATTCGCTACAACGATGTGTCGAGGAATGTCTGAAAGCTCAAAAGGATGTATTAGAAATGGTAGGCACTGCAAGGCGGATTGTCACCCATTTTAATCATTCTGGTGTAACGAACACAAGCTTAAATCTATCCTTCAAGAGCTTAACTTGCCAGACCACCAGCTAATGCAAGACTTTGCAACGCGGTGGAATTCCACTTATTATTTAATGGAACGATTGCTGGAACAGAAACGAGCTGTGTCATTGTACATACTGTACAATGACACATTGTACATTGTATTGATCACGATTCTTTGAATAATTTGACATCGACGCAGTGGGAACTAATGCAGTAATGTATTAAACTCCTCAAGCCATTTGAAGAGATTACTAAAATTACTAGTTCGGGCCTTTCCTGCATTCCTGAAGTGATACCTCATGTTGCCAAATTGTTGAAATACCTGGGTAAGGAAGAGACTGCAGTCAGCACACCAGACTTATTAAGAATGAGATTATTACTAAAAGCTGAGCTTGAAAAACGATTTAATTTTGATGAGAATGACAAATATTTGGTTGCTACATTTAACATTTACAGTTCAAGCGGAGAGAGCGAGACAAAGAATACTTATAGATGATGCCTTGAAGAATAGTTGCGATGAGCCTAGCAGTGGCAGTACCGATGACGATTTTGCGCCACCTAGTAAGAAAATAATTACCAATGAGAATGATACAACAATTGAAATACACGAAAGTTTCTGGCACTAATTTGACGAAGTCGCTGCTGAAAATTTACCAACAGCGGGAACAGAATAAAGTGCGATTGCAAATGAGTTAGAGTTTTATTTGAAGAGTGCTCGTCTTAATCGTACGGCAGATCCGTCCGAACCTCTCAGGACTATATTACTAACATCATAATCAACAACTTTTGTTCTATGACTTTTAAAAATTCATCATGTTTTAGTTCAACGGATTTTCATGCAAAAATAAAAATATTTAAATTGAGCGCTCTAAATGTTACGAAGTCTATGCGAATCAAACGAAAGCGATAGATAGTACAATAGCGAGGGAAGCGGGGTTAGGGCGGCGGGGGCGCTTGAACTTGACCTATTTACGGGCGGCCCTCAGTCGGTCCAGGCTGTACAATCTTAGAACATTTCACCATGCAACTAGGAGAAAATAATGTCACCAAATTGAAAGAGTACCGTAATCTAATAACAGGTCCTTCTCTTAATGCCTTTTTAATTTTGTCGTTTTATAAAATCATGTATTGCTGGTTTGTAGATACAGATGGCGCTGGCTGAAGCTAACCGACTAAATTGAAAATAGGTTGAAATATACATACTACAGCTCTAGTGACGAAGTGACTATTTTATTCTTGTGTCATTATACTCCATCAAATGAATGCTAAATGTTACCATTAATAAAATGAAAAATCTATTTAGTAGGTTTCATTCAAATAAATATTAAAAATGTATTTCATTATCAACCTGGCAATGTGCATCAGTGTTCAAACAATATAATGTCAACATTTCGGCATAATTGGCAGTGTGCATTGTGATGTACATAGGTTTTCTCGAAACCTAGGCCATCTAGATTTTTTTCATTTTTTTTCGTGTCTTTTAATCACAATTAAGGCCAAATATATCGATGAAGTATTTTTTTGTAGTTTTTTACTTCTTGCCAAGTTAAGGGTTAAGGTGAAATAATATCTGATTAACGGCCGAAATTAATAACCAATCTAATCCAATATCTCTAGATTTAAGATCGAAAATTCAATCCAGATATGTAGTAAAGTGTAGCTACAAGCGATCCGCGGATTGCAATAGCAATCTTTTCAACTAATCGATCTTTGAGAGGACGGATCATAGACTACAGATTGCCCTCTGTTTGAAAATGACAGTTGGAGTGTGTCAATAACATATCCGTTGAATTTGACGTTTGTTTTGATCTGTGTAAACAATCCAAATCTTAATCTTAGAATTTCCTGAGATAGCAGATTTACTTCACGGATTTTATTTGAAAAATGGCATTGTCAATGTTCTCCAGTGATAGTGACAGTGATAGTGATTTGGAAGTTCTGGCTCGATTATCAGATTGGGATAGTACCGATAGTGACGCTGGTGAAGAAATAAGACGTCAACGCGCTTCTTCGCGGAGAATTAAAAGGGTGAATTACATGCAAAGTCTGGATGATGCGGAGTTTACTTTTAGGTTTAGGCTGTCAAAATTAGCAGTAAATTTACTGTTGACTGAAATTATGCCTCTCATCCGTGTAACCTCATCAAGGTAAGTTGCAAATAGTAGGTACTTACTTACCTAAAAAAACAGCTAGGTACCTTTATAATACTTGTTTTATAGTATAATAATGTTTTCAGAAATCATGGAGTGCCACCACTGCATCAAGTGTTGATGACTTTAAGATTTTATGCATTATGCACTATGCTGATTTCTGTAGCTGATTTTGTGGGAGTATCAAAATCAACAGCAGGCAGAATAGTACGGGACATTTCATCAGCAATTGCCACATTGTATGATGAATACATTTTTATGAATCATGATGCTGCAGAAAAATTTTATGAAATAGCTGAATTTCCTCGGGTAGTTGGAGCAATAGATTGCACACATATTCGTATACAATCTCCATGTAAATGCATAATTTATATTTCTGCAATTTATTTAAATAGATAGGTACTTAAACTAACATAAAACTTCTTTCAGGTCTATTAATAGGTGAAGAATTTAGGAACAGAAAGGGTTACTTTTCCCTCAATGTCCAAGGTGTCTGTGATGCTGATTTAAAACTCATGAATGTGGTTGCTCGCTGGCCCGGTTCTACCCATGATGCAACAATTTTTAACAATTCCATCCTAAGAGGTTCCGTTTTATAATTAAATAAATTTTAATTAAATTTTTATATTATTACATTAGCTAATAATATTACATTTTTATTTTTATAGCCCAATGTGATGCAGGACAGTTAAATGGTCGTTGGCTACTTGGAGACAGTGCCTATCCAAATAGAAGCTATTTGCTGACACCTCTATTAAATCCAAGGACTGAAGCTGAACAAAGATACAATGAAGCACACATTCGGACCAGAAACACAATTGAAAGGTATTGCATCAATAGGCAAGTTGTAGTGATTACAACAAAATTTATGACAAATACAATAGTTTCATTATGTACTTGATTTATTTTTATGTGGATTATATAAGTGTATGTTTTCAGAACATTCGGTGTTTGGAAACGAAGATTCCCTGTTGTGGCACTCACAATGCGTGTTTCATTGCCAGTTGTTCAAGCAATAGTTATAGCCACTGCAGTACTACACAATATTTGTAGGAATAATAATATTGAGGAAGTTCCCCCCGAGGTTGACTTGGAATTGGAAATAACAAATGCCATTTATGATGGAAATATTCAAAATATGGAAGATCACAACATCCAAACAAGAGCTGATCTCATTAATAATTACTTCAATTAAGAAATAAAACAGAATTATGCACTACTCAAACTTTTATTTATAAAAATATCAACTAAAACAGGCTAATGCAAAATGAAAAATTTCACAACAACAAAATTTTATTTATTTTTTAACTGTTCTAACTCTATTTTTAGTTTTTCATTTTCTAATTTTAATTTTTCATTTTGTAATAAAACATTTTGGAGTTTAGCATCAATGCACAGTTTTTTGGCTGCATAATATTCGGCTAATGCAACATTTCTGGATGTTTTGCCATCATCTGCCGTTTTCAATTTTTTCTTACCTGGAAAACAGAAGTTTTTTTTGCAATCATTACATTATTGGGTATTGCTATATACACTCGAGAGCAATGAATCCGGGTCACTTAAAGAATCCTAAAAATCTCGGAAACTAAAAATGCTAGGTTAATGCAATAAATTATATTTAATAGACAATGTAATACTCCTTAAATGAAGGTATTAAAACTTCTTAGTTATTGTATAGTTATATCATAAAAAAATCAAATTTGAAAAAGGGCCACTTTCGAAGATGGAACTACGAAATTACAGCATTTGGTTTTGCTTTTGTTTGTAATCTGTCATTTATGTGGGTACATAAACCATGTTGATAGTGCTCTATATTCATTATTCAAGCTGAAATTATGTCGCTTACGCCTGAAGAATGCACCAGAATACTTACAATGCTGGAAACCGGCCGGAGTCAGCGCGATACAGCCAGGACTGTCGGTGTGTCGCTGTCAACAGTACAAAGAGTTCTCCGACGTTACGAAGAAACTGGTTCTAACCTACGCAGACCAGGAACGGGCAGAGCCAGGTGTACCACAGCACGAGAAGACCGATACTTGGTGAACACCATGCTTCGAAATCGCTTTCTCACAGGAACTGAACTCACAAATCAGTTTCGACGCCTCGGAGGAAGTAACCCAAGTGCATGGACAGTAAACGTCGGCTTGCTGAATCTAACTTAAAACCCCTTAGACCTGCAAACGGCCCTAAACTGGAGCGTGGGCATCGTATTTCAAGACTAAGATATGCCCAGAGCCACGTAAATTGGAGTATTGAAGATTGGTCAAAAGTTATGTTCTCCGACGAATCAAAATTTATGCTCTACAAGCACGATGGAAGACACAGAGTGTATCGAAGACCAGGGGAAAGATTCAAGCAAGCATGCATCGAAGAAAAAGTAGCCTACGGTGGTGGGTCTGTACTTGTGTGGGCCGGAATTTCTTCTGAAAGTCGCACAGAGCTGGTGATCATAGAAAACGGCTCTTTAACTAGCGTAAGATATGTGGAAGAAATCCTCAATGATCACGTTGGTCCATTTATGGTCAATTTAGGTGAGGATGCTATATTTATGCATGACAATGCCCGACCTCATACAGGTAGGATTGTGAATGACTACCTTCACGAGATGAACATTACTCGTATGGAGTGGCCAGCGCGCAGCCCGGATATCAACCCGATCGATCATGCTTGGGACGAGCTAGGCAGATGCGTAAAACAACGAAACCCTCCCCCAATCACGCTTCGTGAGCTCAAAATTGCTCTCACAGAGGAATGGGAGAATATTCCCCAAAATCGTATAAGGAACTTGGTGTACAACATGCCAAACCGCGTAAACGCAGTAATAGAAGCACGAGGAGGCAATACGAAGTATTAAAATTCAAGAAAATCGTAATAAAGTTCAAAAATTTCATGTTTCCTATTTTTGTTTTAAGGAGAGATCAGCAGTTTTTTTCTTTATGTAATTTTGTGTTAATAAAATGTATGGTGACTCATATTTTTTTTACTTTCATTTAAGGAGTATTACATTGTCTATTAAATACAATTTATTGCATTAACCTATCATTTTTAGTTTCCGAGATTTTTAACATTCTTTAAGTGATCCGGATTCATTGCTCTCGAGTGTATTTTTCCTGGTTCTAAGATATTAAAACCTAACAAAAACTATTTATCCATTAGTAAGAGTCGAGTGACAACATATACAATAATCTATACATAAATACATAGGTTCTATAGCTTGTAAACCCATGTTATAATCAAGACACTCAAGTGACTCAAGCTGAAATTGTGAACTTACAATTTCACCATCATTTCATGAACAAAAAAAAAACATGTGTAACAAAAAATTACCTGTTCTAGGTGTTTTAAATGTAAGCCTCGTTGGTGTGGTTGTAGGACCAGTTTGCTCGACTACACTTGGACCACTTATTATTTCATACTCGGTAACATCAATTACCCCATTACCTATAGACGGTATATTAGTTATGCCTTCTACGCTGAGTTCACTGTCTAGTGGTAACACTCCAGCTTGTCCCCTAATAGGCTCATCATCACCACCCACATCACCGTCATCGAGAGAAACTAATTCTACCAACTCTGGTTCCTTGTCACCACCAAACGGCACTACAAAACCACTGACTGTACTCCCTAGTACAGCTGCCACTCTATCCAATATATCATCTGGGGGTATATATTCTGGAACCCCACCCCCAGTCTGTAAAAAAAATATTCATTAAATTCATGAACAACTAAATTAATATATAAAAAGAATGCATCAATAACTTACTTGAATGCGGTTCATCCTTAGTTTTGCACTATGTTTGCGATCATTCTTTTTTAAATTTTCCCATTTTAAGCGTAGCTGATGTGGTGTTCGACGACAATTTGAGGCAGTGGCATTAAAATGGTTTGTAATTCGAATCCATTCTTCGGTTTTCATTTTATTGTTGGTGGCGTTGGTTGTTTTAGATAGTAATATTTTATTACTTTCTACCAAACCCACCAAAAACTTTGTTTCGTCCTTTGTCAAAGGTTTGCCTCTTACCTATAATAAGCAGAAATAATATTTAGAAATGTTTACGAGTTAAGAAAATCGTAGCAATCTTTAAAAAATGCACTTAAAAGGTTGACAGGAGTTGATACACCTCCTAAATTATAAAATCACTTACCACTTCAGACTCCATAGCCATTGTATCACAAGTAAATTATATAAAAAATATTGAAAGCCAAAATTAAATGTTTGTTTAGCGGCGGCGGCGGCGGCGACTTTTCACTTGTTTGACATGACAACAAAAAATACCACGACGCCATAGATAATAAAACGCGTCCTAGCTTTTAGCCGTGTCGTGACATTCCTTTTTACCTAACACGTTTTGAATTTTATCACGAATTTGTTCGTATTAATAGAATTGTAACGTATTCGGTAAATATATATAATAAAAGTCCATAAAACAGTTTTTTAAAGCTTAGGTATGCTTAGCTTTTTATTATTACAAACAAACGAACAATGTCTATTTTTATAAATTTTGCGTACAATGGAATGACGAAGAGGGAAAGGATTTCAAGATATCTGCAGATTGAGCGACAGCAGGATCGTCTTTTTTCATTATTAGGACGCGGTTTGGAGATCGATCCATAGATTGGTATATACCGACGATCGATTTCTATCTTGGATCATGGATTCAATATTAATTTCGGCCAATAGTGTTGTTACAATCAGCTCTTTATTCTTATCATAATTAACTGTTGTTAGTATTTTAAAAATCAACAAAATATAACGTTTTATACTGAGTCATATAGTATCAAAACCGGCAATCTCCACATTTAAGACAAAATAACTTATTAATGCCAAAATAATCTCTAGTAACTAATCTTCCATCTTGATTAATAAGTTTTTTACAGAAACGGCATTCTCCCTACCAAAAATGATTTTAAAGTTTTGAGTAAGTTTCAAAAGCGGCAATCTCCTAGAGCGTTGATTTCAAACATGGCAGTCTCCACTTCGACCAATCAGAGCGGAGTATTTAGTATAGGATCGGCGTCGTTACACAGTGAAACTGCTCGTGGTATTTTTAAGATTTTATTAGGATATTCTTAGTGAATTAAGTAAAACGTGTGTTTATTTTAACTATGGACCATCCTGTAACACCTTGTCTACCCGGACAGTCAAGGAAACGGCAGAGGGATCCAGAAAAATGGACTGTAAACATCAAGAAACGGGCAAGGTGCGTATATAGTGCTTACACAATTTAGGTACTTGAATATTGTTTTAAACTATTATTGGTAGTGACTTTTGATTTATTTAGAAAATTGATTAAATAAATCAAGGTAATTTTTATTTGTCTATTTCTACAAAACAAATGAATGTTGTTAGGAGTAAAACATTCATTCTGGGCGACAACGTTCTTCTTTAGTTTGCACTATTCAGTAATGTTCGAGACATTATTGAGTAACAACTTAAAGCACCTACTTTTTAATAAAATATAAATATTCTGAAAACAATTTTGTTATGTTATTATTAATAATGCGTATTTTATCAGATTCTGTTATATTACAGGTATTCTTCTAAGAGTCTACCAGAGCGTCCAGTTTGTCAACACAACACAAAAGCTTTTAAATGCGGAACATTATCTATGGCGGATATCAAGTATTTTCACAACATATTTTATAAAAAACCCGAAAAAACAACTCAAGATGCATTTCTTTTAAAATACTGCAAACCAAAACAAATAAAAAGGCGCAGAGGGCAGCAGAATTCAAATAGAAGAAAATTACTACAGACTAAATGTAAGGTATTTTGTTTCAGTCAGAAGTGCATTGTTCCTGTTTGTCAGAAAGCCTTTCTTAATATATTGCAAATTACAAAGCATAGAGTTCAAACAATAATGATACATTTTTTTAAAACTGGTTCTTTGGTAACTGAACGGCGTGGTGGTAACCGCAAAGAATTACCATTCAGAGAAAAAGTTGCTGCTGTAAATGTAAGTGATTTATTTGTAGTTTCAATTGCGATGAGCCTCATTATTGTCGGGGGACAACACAAAGATTTTATCTAGCCGCTGAACTTATCATTAACAAGATGTGGCGTATGTATAACACTCATGCACATAATAATTTAAAAGTGAAGAAGGAATATTTCAGAAAAATATTTAATACGTATTTTAATTTAGGGTTTGGCTCTCCTCGAACAGACGTCTGCTCAACTTGTTTGCAGCATGATGAGTTATTAAAAGTAGAGAAAGATACATCAAAACGAAATGCTATTATGATAGAAAAAAGGGTTCACAAATTGCGAGCCAAAGCATTTTTTGATTTAGTTCGCGAAGAGAAAGCTGATATGATGACGTTTTGTTTTGATTGTCAAAAAAATTGTCCCATGCCGAAACTTCCTGATCAAACCACGTATTATTCTAGACAATTATATCTTTATAACTGTACCGTTATCCAGGGAAATTCAAAGACAAAACTTTCAAAGGAAAATACTTTTGCTTACTGCTGGACTGAAGACACTTTTGCGAAAGGCTCAAATGAAATAGCCTCTATTGTATTCCACCGACTTTGTTCAACAGATTTTGTTGGGATAAAAACAGTACGTCTGATTGCGGATGGCTGCGGTGGACAAAATAAAAACTCGTCAATAGTGACAATGATAGCTAAGTGGCTGACAAATTATGCCCCAGAAACAGTAAAAGTTGTTGAAATAGTGTTCCCCATAGTAGGACATTCATTTATACCGCCGGATCGAGTATTCGGGATGATTGAAAAAGCCTTACGCAAACAAGAAATCATCAAAAATCCCGAAGAATACTTGAAAATTATTGAAAATTACAGTACTGTAATTAAACTAGGAGTTGACTTCAAAGTTTATGACTGATGAGAAGCGCTATGAAGGCTTGTGTCAAAGATGTCGGTCAGTGGCACTTCCAATTCCAAAAGTCTAAAAGATTTTTTATTAAAAGAACAAAGAGTAAAGTTGATGTAGTAGTAAAGGGAGATTTATTTTATAAAACAAGTGACGGAATGTACAGAGGGATAACAAAAAAAAATAAAAACTTTCATGCCATGACTGTTGGTGAAATTATTTCTTCTGGGCGTGTAAATGGGAATAAGTTAACAGATGTGAAAAATTTAATAATAAAACATTACGGAGACGATTGGACGGAAGATGAGGAATTGATGTACTATAAATCATTAGTTGAGACAGAGGATACAGATGTCGATGAAGTTTTATGCGAATCTCAGAATGAGGAACCTATTTTACGAATATGATTATTTTCATTATTATTGTGATTAAAAGTAAACATTTTACAGATTAAAAACTTTTCCTGTACTTTTTTACTTTTACCTAGATGACGTATAGTTTTGTCAATATAACAATACGAACCATTTCATGCGTTTTCTTTATATTCCTTGATATTAACTTTGGATTTCCCAAAGTATCAAGATAACTTGCTCACGTATTGTTTGACTTCAAAGATGGCGTTGACTGTTTCAAAAATGGCAATCTCCAACACAGTTACTATAAAACCCGGAAGTTTCCAATAATGCGTAACAAAGCCAGCAATCTCCATTTGTTTTTTATCGATTTCTTTAAATAATTTCTCGATATTTCTATCAAATTGCTTCAAATTACTAAAACATATACCTAGTAAGTATAATTTTACGAAATATAAAGTATTTTAACAAAATAATAAATCATAACACGTTTTTCATGTTTATTTCAAATGTAAGTAAAGTGGAGAATGCCGTTTTTGATATTATATAACTCTTACGGAACATTAAGAAACTGGACAGAAAAAATACAGGTTAGCAGTGTGAAGTTTACCGTCAAACTAGATATAGGAGCAGAATGCAATGTATTACCAAAATATTTGATGGACAAAACAAAGACAAGTCTAAAAGCAAGGCGAACAAGAAAGTCGATGGCTGTTTATTGTGAAAGTGTGTTTAGTTTGCTAAATAATTTCTATACTAAAGAGAAAAATCGTATGGCCTTTGATTTAATAAGAGCTAAGTTAGTAATTAGACTGAACATTGAAGTATTTTTTTTGTATTTTAATCTCTTCTGAACACTCTTTTAGGATCCAAATTAGTGGACTCAGTAAAAACCAATGCCAAATACATGTGGCAACGTAAAAATTAAGTTTACTTAAATTAGTTATGAGTCAACAATGTCGTCTTTTTGGAATTTAAAAAATAAACTTTTTAATTTATTTTTTTGTTTTATTTCTCCCGACAACAATCCCAAAATCCTGACATTTTCAAATTTTCTCCAGATATTTTGGTCTTCCGATCTGGCAACCCTAAGCTGGACCCGTGCAGTTGGACTCTGCCACACAAATCATTCTCAGTCACATTAGGTTCGAATTCCTCCACGTGTACCCAATGGCTGACGGTCCCTCTCGATACGTCTGGAGGGAACAGCAGCTGCTGGGCCGGTGCACTCTGGGCACGGCAGTATCCTTTCTCGAGGAATGAGAAGAAATTCTTATTATTATGGGCTTATCGGAAGGTACGTGATTGGTGATTCGCTCCTCGAATTTCTCGGGGAGTGAATCGGGACACGCATATTTCGTCGTGTACCTTGGGATGGCTCACGGAGCAGGCTCATCGGATGGTACGTGAATGGTGATTTACTCCTCGAAGTTCTCGGCGAGTGAATCAGGGCCGGGTTATTTCGTCGTGTACCGTGCGATGGCTCACGGAGCGGGCTTATCGGATGGTACGTGATCAGAGATTCACTCCTCGAAGTTCTCGGGGAGTGAATCAGGTTTCCATCCTCCTTCGTCTTGAATCACGGCATTCATCGCCCTCTGGTACGCGTCTGCCCATCAGACGTGACTGTGAGCGTGATGAATAGTCGTGATAATAGATCAAGGGGGGAAATGATTGGGACGCCGTCACCTCCTTCTGCGAAGCAGTCATGCTAGCGAAGGAGGTGGCGGAACAGGACAGGGAGAGGTCCTCACGTCCCGGCCGCCGCGGGAGACGCCCCGGGCGTCGGGGGCCACGTGGTGGCTTCCGGCCACCGTAGGCGCGGGCCTGTGGACGGGGAGCTATGGGCTAGCTCGCCGTCCGTACGTCTCATGACGACAGGCCGTGTCGACGGCGCGTTCGTGTTCCACGCGCGCCTCAAAGAGAGTCAGCAACAGTGAAGGGGTCCGCAAGGACCGAAGCCTGCCGGGGCCGCGGGACTATTCGAAAGAGATACCGTGGCCCCGGAACACAAAGGGCGATGAAGGAACATGGATGGGTTTTAGTCAGTAAAAGTCTGACACTCCCTCCTGCTCAGCCCAGAGCGGGAGAAGTCATTTGATGATTTCCCATCCGAAAAAAAAAAAAAAAAGGGGGGGAAATGATGAAGGGAAAGGAGACAGGGACCACACCTTACCTTCAAAGGACAAATAAAAACAAAATGCAAAAGACGACTTGTAAAGAAGTACCCTAGAAAATCTGCCACGATCCCTTCGGGATCGTCAAGCCCACCGTATTCTGGGTAGGGCAACAATCGTCATCCGCTTGCCAATGGCAATGAGAGCCGAGAAGGCTCAACAAGATCACGGTCTTTCGAAGACCTGATCTCTTTTACACTGCGCCACGCGGTCAAAATAAAGTCCTTAAACTCAAAAGAGCAATATATGGTTTGAAGAAATCGGCCAGTATGAACCATGCTTATTTATGAAGTGCAGTGGAAACACCAAGGTTTATATTGTATTATTTGTTGATGATTTTTTTGTGTTTTACAACTGCAAAGATACTTGTGAAAAATTTTAAAAAAATATTTACCTATAGGATTTTGGTCAAATAAAGAAATGCCTTGGGATGAATGTTACTGTGAAAAAGAACTGTGTACTTTAGATCAGACAGAATTTATTGATTTAATTTTGAAAATATTTAATGTGTCTAATTGTAAAGGTTCAGATACTCCAACGGAAAAGAATTTAAATTTGGAAAAAGCTGAAATGATTTGTCCAGAATATCCTTATCAGCAATTATTAGGAGCATTTATATACATAAATGCTCCTATATAATATCCTATATAAGTGTGTTGACAAGACCAGATATAGCTTATGCTATTAGTTTTCTTAGTCAATATAATAATTGCTTTAATCAGATACATTGGAAACATTTAAAAAGGGTCCTAAAATACTTAAATAAAACTAAACATAATGGTAAGGTCAGAGTGATACAATAGGATATGTCGATGCAGATTGGGCATCATGTGGAATAGACAGACAGTCATATAAGTTCAAGTCTTCAGCTGCTCGGTCTTATTTTGAATGTTCATCTCGGCTATGCCTCTGTACTGTTTTTTGCCATGTGAGGTTGCTGTAAGAGGAAGCGTCAGCATTTACAATGCGAACGTCGAAGAACGCTTTCCTTGCAAGTAAATTAGTAAATTTAAATTTTTTTTTTTGAAACGTAATGAAAACGTACGTTTTATATTCAAATGTTTCTTCGTATGACTCATTATGCAAAGTATTAGGTATCGAACTATACCTTCAAAAACTTTTTTTTTCCTACCATTTTATCCTTACACTGTAGATTATGATATTAACACGAATTTTCTCAAGATAATCGAATATTAATTATTCAGTTATTTTTTTTACTTTAATCATAAAAAAATAATTTTCGGAAACAGAAACAATCAAAATCATCAAAACAGTTAAAAAGTATTCTTGTTATTATAACGGCAATAAGACGGAAATTGAAAACATAATCAATTATAACTCATCAAAAAAATCTATCTGTTAAATAAGTTTTTTAGCATCAGAATCGTGCAGAGCGATTCTAAGAACTAAGTCCATGTCAGTCCAAAATGGTTGTCCTGCTACAAGTAGCATTTACAATAATACTTAATTTAATAATTCAACTGAATTTAATCAGTGTTTTGTTTATCTAGAAACGGCGGTCATTTATTTTAAATCGTCGTAAATAATATATATTTTTTCAATTCGGTATTTTAAATTGATATTAGATTATTATATCGCTTGTTTAAAAGTAAATGAACGTTATTAGTCGTACATTATTAGATTTTCTAAATTTTTTAAAAGTATTGCTGTCTTAATATTGTTACCTAAGGAAGAAATAGACGTTTCTGTAAGTCCTTAACATTCTTTTGCATTGCATGGTGTCTTCATCGATACATTTTCCAAACTGCTAAAGACAATTTCATCTTGACTCATGTTAAATGGGTAGTTCACGGGTGCAATAACATTTCTTTGACGTTTTGTTGGCGTGTATTACGTTTGATTGTGATTACAATGCTTGGCGTGTCTTGAAATATTTTCGTGATACGAGGGCGGGTCAATAAGTCCGTGACTTTTTGAATTTCTGACCTCTTTACTGAAAAACTCAACTGACAGATGCCTGTTGACAGGAGTAGTGTTGCACTACTCCTGTCAACAGGCATCTGTCAGTTGAGTCCTGTCAAAATTTGAACTTGCTGCGTCAATTAGTTTGTGTTTGACAGCTATCTTTATCAGACTACCCAGTAATTTGAGGAAAAAATGGAAAAAAGTGAATTTCGTGTGCTTTTTAAGCATTATTTTTTGCGAAAAAAAAAACATTACCGAGACCAAGGCTAAGCTTGATAAATACTATGGGGACTCTGCACCATCGATTTCAATGGTAAAAAAGTGGTTTACTGAATTTCGTTGTGGCCGTACAAGCACTGAAGATGCCGAACGTCCTGGGTCCCAGTTGAGGTCTCTTCACCCGAAACAATCGAAAAAATTCACGATATGGTGTTGGCCGACCGAAGATTGAAAGTGCAAGAGATTGTGGAAGCCGTAGGGATCTCGCATGGCTCAGTGGTTTCAATTTTGAATGATCACTTGGGCATGAGAAAGCTTTCCGCAAGATGGGTGCCGCGTTTGCTCACAGTCGACCACAAACGCAATCGTGTAACAACTTCACAGGAAGGTTTGGCGTTGTTTAATCGCAATATGGAGGAGTTTTTGCGCCGTTTTGTAACCGTGGACGAAACATGGATCCATCACAACACACCAGAGACCAAACAACAGTCAAAACAGTGGGTTTCTAAGGGTGAATCGTCGCCAAAGAAGGCCAAGGTGGGTTTGTCAGCCAATAAAGTTATGGCGACTGTTTTTTGGGATGCACGCGGGATAATCCACATTGACTACCTTCAAAAGGGAAGAACAATCAATGGGGAATATTATGTCAACTTATTGGACCGATTCAATGACGATTTGAAAAAAAACCGACCTCATTTGGCCAAGAAAAAAGTTCTTTTCCACCAAGACAATGCAAGGGTGCACACATGTGCAGTTGCCATGGCAAAAATCCATGAATTGGGCTATGAATTGCTCCCTCATCCGCCCTATTCTCCAGATTTGGCTCCGAGTGACTACTTCTTGTTCCCAAACCTGAAGAAATGGCTTGGTGGAAAAAGATTTGACTCCAATGATGAAGTCATCTCGCAAACAAAGGCCTATTTTGAGGACCTCGACAAATCATATTTTTTGGAAGGGATAAAAAAATTGGAGAAGCGTTGGACAAAGTGTATAAAGCTCAAGGGAGACTACGTCGAAAAATAAAATGATTTATTTATCAAAAAATCTGTGTTTTATTCCAAAAGTCACGGACTTATTGACCCGCCCTCATAATATTCTCTACAGTGGTTTCACATTCTAATAAAATTGATCCATCTGGTTGTGGTTTGTGTTCGATAAAGTCATAATGGAACTTTGCACGATTCCTATATGATGCTGCAGTGATGCCTTTGTCCAGCGTTTTAAGGGCTAAATCAAACATTCCATTTGAGATGCTTTGCTGTTCAACCTGTTGAAAAATGATACGGTCGTGGAAGTTTTATGCTCAGGAGATCTGCAGATCACGACATGTGTCGGTGTTAAGGAGTTTGTTATAAATGTAAACAATGTTTCATGTGTACCTAACCTCACTACTAACTTACTATCAGTGAGTAGAATTATTGCGAGCGGAAACAAAGTGATGTTTAATGAGCATGGATGTCTAATAAACAACTCCCGCAATGAAAGTGTAGGTGAAGCAATTTTGAAAAATGGTGTATACAAATTAAATGTTGTGAAGGCAGAACAACTCTTAGCAGCAGCAGTGAAAATCTCAGGCACGACTTGGCGTAGGCGGTTAGGCCATATCAATGCTAATGATTTGAATAAGTTGAAAAACGGAGCAGTTGAAGATGTTAGTTTAAAAAAATGTGAAACTAGTAAAGCCAGTTGCATAGTTTGTTGTGAGGCAAGCAAACAAGGCTGCCGTTTCCTCACAGCATTCCAGAAGTCAGGAAGTCCTGGAGCTGATTCACACTGTCTTGTGTGGGCCTATGGAAAATATTGTGGTAATATAGTTGCTCAATAAAAGGCTTTTAAATATTTAAAAGAAAATCTACAAGAGGGTGAATGTATTGTATTATTCTTGTTGGCTTTAGCGAAAATTATGCAGTTAAGTGTAATGAAGAAATACAGTCCTACCATTTTGGTGGTAGCCGTAAACAATTAACTTTACACACTTCGGTTATATATTTTTTGGACAATGAGAAGATACAGCAAGTACAATCTTTTTGTACGGTAAGTGAATGCCTTCGTCATGACATTTCAGCCGTGTGGGCTCACATCGTACCAGTCCTCGAATATATAGGTGAAATAAAGACAGGCATTCACACTTTAAATTTCATTTCTGATTCTCCGTCCAGTCAGTACCGTAATAAAAGAAAAATATTTCACCTAATTGCTTGTTTGCATATCTATCTGAGCTCCATTAAAATCATTACGTGGAGCTATAGTGAATCTGGTCATGGGAAGGGTGCCCCAGATGGAATAGGTGCTGTTATGAAGAGAACTGTGTATCGTGCTGTTTCCCAAGGACAGGACATAATAGATATGGAGGATTTTTTTTAATATTATGGAGCAAAACTTAAAGAAAGTAAAATTGAGAACTGTTTCTGAGTATGACATAAGTGAAAAGGACTTCCTTTTTCCACAAAATGTGAAAGCTATTCCAGGTTGCATGAAAATTCACCAGATAGTCTGGAACTTTGATTCTCCTGTGCCTGGTATTCGAAAACTGAGCTGTATAGATCAAAACTGTCTGTATCAAACTGTCAATTGCAAACACAAAAAGCACCTTGGCTTTTATCATTTGAAAGGCGAAGTTCAACACAGTCCTTTGTTTTTCAGAAAACCCTGTTTGAATCCTCGAAACTAAACTAGTAAGATTATTCAAAGTTGATCGGCACTTTCTGAATCCTGTGGTATTCTGGTCTAACATGCGGTTCTTTTCTATAAACCATTCTAATCTATAGAGTAGAATGTTATGGAAAGTTTGGCACATACACGAGATCATAGCTATCGGGCGAAGGAAAGAGGCCAAAGAAGGGTCACGTCCAGGTTTAGGAATTGGCACCACCACTATATCGCGCCATTGTTTGGGTGCAAACGAGTATCTTAAAAAAAAAAAAAAATTGAGTTCCTACAATTTGTTTCCCGTTCTCAGATAAGTATGTTATCATAGAATACGAGATCTTGTCATGGCCCGGGGCTGCATCTTTACTTTTTAGGCATTTATTAAGCTCTTGGATTGTAATAGGTACTTCAAGTTTTGGATTGTCCGATGTAAATAAAGGGTTGTCGCATGACACGAAATCTGGGGCTAAACTACATAGTAATTCGCTGGCTTTAGTATTGTCCACATGGGATTTTAGTGTGTTATATCCTTTAATCCATCGCATTTTACGCCACAACTCAGTATGTGTTGAAGTTTGATCATGAGTAGAACAAAAGCCCTGAAATGACTTATTTCTAGAGCGAGATGATATTTCTCATGTTTCGTTGAGCCTCACTGGTTTTACTTTGAAGGATTGTAAGGTTATCTGGTGATGGGTTGCGACGAACCTTGGAAAGTGCTAAACGGCGCTCTGCTACCGCCTTAGGAAGGTTCGGACACCAATAAGGTGTTTAGGAGTAAAATTTCTATCTGGGTTCATATTAATTTTAGTATATACAGTGATGAGGATGTAATGCAGTGCAAAGCAAAAAAGTATTATAAAAGATGTTTTAAAAGAAAAAATTGACAATAGGAACAATGCAATAATAAAATAATGTTACATACCCTATGTAAGTATTAGAAAATCTAACTATAAATATCATAATAGAACAACTATAGTAAGATTTTCTAATACATGCACATACTACGACGACTGTACATTCCTAAGGCAAAATAAATTAATATGATTATAATAATATGGGTTTTATTTTCTGCAGCCTTATGTAATCCCTTAATTTATTCATATACGTTAGTATTTGAGTAAATTACGGGGTTAATAAAAATTAATAACAAACTTATAATAAAAACTTGCCTGAAGCGAAGTAAGGTATACGTGGGAAAGTTGTAAGTTTAAGCGCCACCAATCGCTTTCCTTCTGAACCCGGTGAGTGAAGCCTCTATACCTATACAACATGTAACATAATTAACGCACATCCTGAAATTACTTTGTTCAGATTCGTTTACTGAATCGATTTCTATGATTTTTAATATAGGTAATTTTTTTTCCCAAAAATAATTAAAGCTACTTAATTTATAGTCACACTACCCCTGTATAGTCCAAGCAAACTGAAATGGACCGTAACTCAAGGCAATAAGACTTTTAAAAGTGCAGTTTTATTTGTATTAATACAAATTCCACCATTCAATACAAAATAAAGAAAAATGAACCTTATTTCAAGCAAGTTAAGTCTTTACAAAAACAGTTGAAGTAAACTTGGCGATTTAACCGCACGCACACACTTACAGACACTGGATACAAATGAAACAATAGTTACCCATACCAACAAAATGCGAAATATGTCATACTTGTCTTCGTTCCCTTTCTCGTGCAAATTAAAAACCTGGGATAGAGCGAGATAGCCACCGGGCGGCGCCTGCGGCGCCTACAATCAAAGCTAACTTAAATAAATGTAAACAATATTTAGTCACGCGCTAACTTCCGTACAGTGTACTTATGCAAATAGTTTTTCGCACGCGCTTTCTTTGCAATAATTGACACAAAATGTTCAGTGAAATGGTGACTAATGGTGAGGATTGTGGCACGGTGCAGTGTGGTGATAATGTGGTTCTAGCTGGCAGAACATTCAAGTCAACCAAAGGTATGGTACAAGAGTAGACCGCAGGGTAGGACTATGTTAGCTGCTACTTCGTGGCCATGGAACGTTCCGTCCGAACACAGCCATCGACAGGGGAGCCGATTGGCGTACACGTACTCGTTTTCAAAACGAAATATGGGATTAATTCGATGAGAATCCCCAATCAGCTGATTTTACGACTTTTTTTGTGGGGACGTATTAAATCGTTAGTTTATTTTAAAATATAGGATAGTGAACGCTTTTGATAAAAAATGACGAAGTGCTTTCTAAATTAAAACATCAATTAAGAAAACAGGCATTAAAATGTATTGAAGTTTTCTATTGAAGTTGAGTCGAGCGACGACGCAACGTTAACAGCTGTCTCGAACGCGAGCGAATACCTACAAGGCTAGCAAGACTCACACAGTCGCATACGTAGGTATGAGACCTACGTATGCGACTGTGTGCGTTCGTTGATTTGTACTGTGACTACAACATTCTTCCGGAATTAGGAAAACTAATTTATTAAATAATCATTGCTTATACATGTTTAATTAAAAATTCAGTGCATGTATTATGATTATAACATAATAAACTAATTGGGGTGTCTGAGGGTGTGCGTTAATTACGTTACATGTTGTATATAAAAAGCACTCTGTGAGTCGGTCGTTCGCCTTGATGCGCTTGCGTCGCGTCATTACGTGTCCTTGTAGTGAAATTCGGCAGTGCGGACGTAATTATCTTTACGTGATGGATGACTACTTTTATGAAGTGCGTTGTAACTTTACAGAAAATGTGAGAAGTCATTGATAGTTTGTTTATTACGGTGTTTAGTACGTAGGACGTAGGTACCGTGAAATATCATAGTTATTGTAGGTATCATTTGGCTTATGCGTAAAAAGGCGGGAATCGTAGCGTAGCGAGTTACTACCTAACTCAAAAGTATTAGGTACTACGAGGACAGTGCGCGGCAGGCGTAGGTAGATACAGCAAAACACAGAGTTCAAATTTGTTAGATAGGACAACAAAATCTTGAAGGTTTGTTTTTGGTAAATGTATTATGTTTTGTAAAAAGTCATAGAATAAAAGTTGTTGTTTATGTTGATAGTAATACAGTCCTGAAAGGTTGTCGGTGTTTTAGAAATAACCCTGTATATTTTGTTAAAAAATACCTGTCGTCGCCGTGCAGTAGTGTTTACAGTGAGAGACTATTCTCAGAAGCAGGTATTGTATATGAAGAAAAGCGCAATCGTCTCTTACCAACAAAAGCCGAAAAACTTGTCTTCATTCACCACAATTTGCCTTTACTTAATTTTTATTATTAAAAATACTGATGTTGTATTCTTGTTTTCGCAATTAATGTTGGATAATTAAATGTTTAAAACTGTTTAAATTGTTTTGAACTTTCAATAATTCTTGACTGCCTCGACGTACAGATACGGTTTTGGTATCATTGTTTAGCTTATTTCAAATACTTTTAAAAAAATACATAAATTACCATCAAAAGGGGGCTATTTTCAAAGTAATTCAAGTAAATGTCAATTTTTGCTGTTTTTTTTGTCAAAAAAACTAGATTAGGTGCTTTTAACTTATTTTATGTAACTTTTTAGCAGTTGTGGATATTTTTATTGTATAGAGATGACTTTTTGCGGATAAAAGCATTTTATTTCATGTCCGTAAGGCGTTTAAATCTCGAGATATGATTTTCTATGAAGAAGAAGAAAAATCTAAGTATCTTAAACTTTAAAATGGCCGCCATTTCTAGAATATTGAGATTTGACCCCACATATGGGGGTTTTTTCTCGATGAAATTATTCGTAGAATCCACCCTTAAAGTTTGTCGGGTCCGAAAAACAACACACTGTATATGTGAAACCGTATAGACAGGCCCCGTTTGTTCAAAATGAAATTAACAAACAAGTTGACCAGTTAATAAAAGACAATGTAATACAAGAGTCCCATTCTCCTTGGAATGCTCCTGTCCACCTGGTGCCTAAGAAGATGGAGGCATCTGGTGAAATTAAATATAGGATGGTGATTGACTTTAGACGACTTAACGAAATTACTATTGATGATAGATACGGGGGTATCTGTATCGTCGGTAGGGGTACCGAACATTCATGACCTTTTTGACAAGTTAGGAAAGAGCACTTATTACACTACACTTGATTTAGCCAGTGGATACCATCAAATAGAATTAGACGAAAGGGACAGGCAGAAGACAGCTTTTTCCACTCAAAACGATCATTTTGAGTTCCTCAGAATGCCGTTCGGTCTGAAAACAGCCCCAGCTACATTCCAAAGGACAATGGATAATGTTTTACGTGGATTACAAGGACTACACTGTATGGTGTACTTGGATGACATTATAGTCTATGGAAATAGCCTTGATAATATGATACAGAATTTACGGACTGTTTTTGACAGAATCAGGGCCACTAACATGAAAATTCAATTAGACAAATCAGAGTTTCTACGCAAAGAAGTACTTTACCTTGGACACACAATTACCAAAGAAGGATTAAAACCTAATGACGACAAAATTACGGCTGTACTTAACTATCCCCTACCAAAAACCACGACTGAGATTAAAAGTTTTCTTGGACTAGTGGGATACTACCGACGTTTCATCAAGGACTTTGCAAAAATTACACAACCATTGACATCTTGTTTGAAAAAGCGAAACAAAATTATAATCGACCAGAAATACATTGATGCATTTAACAAATGTAAAGAACTCTTGACACATGCCCCTCTTTTACAATACCCCGACTATGATAAACCATTCATTCTTACGACTGATGCGTCAAACATAGCTCTGGGCGCAGTTTTGTCACAAGGACAAATTGGCAGTGACAAACCTATTGCTTACGCTAGCCGCACTCTTAGCGACACCGAATCACGTTATAGTACAATCGAGCGGGAATTGCTTGCTATAATTTGGGCAGTAAAACATTTCAGACCATACTTATATGGTCGAAAGTTTTACATATACACTGACCACCGTCCTTTAGTATGGCTCCGATCTCTGAAAGATCCAACTTACACGTTGGGGACTCCGTTTGCAAGACTATGACTTTGAATTGATTTACAAAAATGGCAAACAAAATACCAATGCCGATGCCTTTTCTAGAATTAAAATTAATGCTTTAGACTCTGACGATGATAACGAATCACTTGCAGTTAATGTTGATGAAGAAGGTACTGAATACCTAGATAGAGTAGCTATAGAAAAGTCCACGGTTAAAAAGAAAAGAGAACGCAGCAATTCATCAACTATAACAATATCCGACACAAGTAGAACGACTGCTAGTTCTATAGAGTTTCTCGACGAAATCATTAATGAATACCCTATTCCGTTAAAGTTAGTAAATCGGATACTATT
This sequence comes from Xestia rhomboidea, assembly GCA_963853795.1. NCBI lineage: Eukaryota > Metazoa > Arthropoda > Insecta > Lepidoptera > Noctuidae > Xestia > Xestia rhomboidea. The sequence continues at coordinate 14,063,169 of OY970774.1, forward strand.
CATTCAGCTTTAAACGAGTCCACTGGAATACCAATTTTACACGAAGCTATAGACACCAAACCAAATCAAATTTTAGTGTTCTCATGGCTCAAAAATGAAATGCAAGTGAAAGATCTCTCGCGTGCTAAACAGAAAGTATTAGAAGTTTTTTTACCAACAATTAATCCAGAATTGATAAAAGAATTTTTGAAACAATATATTAAACCAAAATTTAAGTACTTTATTTATTTTGAAGAAAATAAACATCGCAAATTATTCGGTAATATAATAATTCAGCTTTTTAGGAAAGATTTGATTAATTTTTATGAATGCACAGAACGAGTAATTTATGTAGAAGATGAAGGAGAACAGAGAACTATAATAGTTAAGCATCATGAAGGACACACATGCCATCGCGGCATCAAAGAGACATTAGTTAGGCTTCGTAGGACTTATTATTGGGATAGAATGCAGGAGACAGTAGCGGCAGTTATAAATACTTGCGAGGCATGCCAGAAAATGAAATATGATAGAAAGCCCATTAAACCTATCCTACAGTTGACACAAACACAGAATGCTCCGTTTCAGGAATTATTTATAGATCTCTTTAGTATTGAAGGTAAAACGTACCTAACCCTTATAGATGCCTTTAGTAAGCTAGGTCAGGCTATCAAAATTCAGAACAAATCTACCCCAGAAGTTGTCCGTGCTCTAATAAAGTATTTTTCATACTACGGCGTTCCTAAAAGGATAAATTCCGACCCAGGGTCTGAGTTCAATAACGAGTTGATGAAAGAATTTTTAAGCTTACATAAGGTTGAACTTCACATTGGCACACCCAATAACCCCAATTCAATGGGTTTGATAGAACGATTTCACTCCACTATAATTGAAATATACAGATTGGCGAAGTACGAAAAACGATGTACAGATGCGGTGTCAGTAATGACGTACTCAGTTATGGCATATAATCATTCCATTCACTCTGTTACCGAACTCACTCCATTCGAAGTTGTTTTCGGACACACTGATACAAATAACCCGTTTAGCATAGAGTTAGAAAAACAATATTTTCAAAAAATGGTCAAGGATCATGCAAAACGGACCAGAGTCATGTACACACATTTGACAGATAAAATGGTAGCAATCAAAGAAAAACGTAGGGAAAGAAAGGGTGATGAAGTTGAGTTTAATGAAGGCGAGGTTATTTTTGCGAAAGACGTGAACAAGCGTAAAAGTAAAGACAAACCAAGATACGTAAAAGCAAAAGTTATAGGTCAGGCTGAAAGAAATATTTTACCAATTCAAATAGGAGAAAGAATTACTAAAACCCCTATAAATAATGTAAAACGCCCCCCGCAGGTGGTGCGGCATCCTGTCGGTAGTGATACCCTCGCTGGTCCTTCATCTGCAAAATCTTAAAGGAAACCCAGGTATATTCCCGGTAAAAGAAGGTCTGGCACACATTCAAACTGATCACTGGACTATAGTTAAGCTCATTAGTTTAGAAAAGATTTATAATGATTTAAGTTACATATCCACCAACTACCAACAAATGTGTCTTATCGATTGGAATGCATCATATTCTCAAGAATTCACAAGTATGAAAATACATACAGAGTTTATACGCGATATAACTACAGAAAAATATCGACAACTAGTTCCGCAGAAACGTTCTAAAAGAGGTCTTATAAATCCATTGGGTTCTATTATAAAATTAATAACTGCTTACGCTGCGCCACTGGTCCTCCTCTTGTGGTGAAAGCTTCTTTCAATGCTGTTGCTAAAGCTTGAATTTCAATCGTAGCTCCTCTCGTTGAAGAGTTCTCTTCAGGCTTCACTTTCTGGGGTTCCGGTGGTCGCTGACCTCGTAGCTCTGGTTGTTCTTTGTTGGCTTCGCCTAGTACAGATGACTCGATCCAGTTCTGCACCTGTGCTGTTCTGTCTTCCTGGTCTTCATCCACGGAGTCCTCTTCTTCACACTGTGCCAGCTCCAATCTGACACGAGCTAGGTTTGCCGCAGCCCGTGCTTGCTTCAGCTCCTGGCGTGCTAATTCTTCTCTGGCTTCCAGCTCACGTCTTCTGGCTGAGGAACTCGTGGTCTTCGTAGACCTGGCGCGACGACTGACCCCCGTCGGCTTCAGGGTCACGTCTAACTCGTGAACCCCCTTAACCGGGTCATCTTCTGGGATCTTCTTGGTCGTCTCCTTCTGGGCGGGGTCTTCCTTCTTGCTCTTCTCTGACTCCGCTGTTGTCGTGGTCGCAGTCGCGACTGTGTTCTCCGTCGTCGTGGTCGTCTCTGTGGCCGTGGTACCCGAAGAAGTGTTCGTGTCTGAAGTAGCTGTGGTTCCCGATGACGCGGACGCTGACGTGACCCCTTCTGACCCCGACCTCTTCTGTCGCGTCCCTTTCCGAGGGGCGTGACTCGGGGCGTAAGGAGGCATCCTTCTGCTTCCTAGGTACCGTTATCTTGAACGAAATCTTCTGTTTCTTCTGACTCTTCTTTTCTTCTGAACTCTTCTGTCTTCTTGCAGGGATCCGGCTCAAAGGACCAACTGTTTCGGATGGCTAGACCCTGGGGTCCAGTCAACCTGGGACAATCTCCCACAATAGTAGACGGCGCTCCTTGTTGGAATTGCTGGTGGCGCACGCCTCCACGCACCCCTGAATGCGTAGGGTATGGTCGGGTACCGACGAGGGGGAGAAGGGTAGGCAGGCACCGTAGAATGACAACACAATTTTCTTTCTTCCTAAGGTTCGGTGTTCCCTAGGTTTCGGCTTGTCCCTTTTCTTTCTTGAATTGTTTCTTCCTCGATGGCTGGGCTGCGACTGACAATTGTTCACGTCGTAGAATTCGCTACAACCCCGCAAGGGGTTGCGGCAGGCGGGTTGTGGGCATCGCCCTTGGTCCCGCGGGATCCTTGTGTGCCCGTGAACACACGGGCACCGTCAGTGGGTGGGCCTTGTAGGCCTCGGCCAATGGCGAGCGCGCTTTCGCCGCTCGCCTGTGAATTAGTGTCATTTTGTGTCGGTAGGGACGCCACGGTGTTAACCGTATCTTCACGCCGCCTCGGCGGTCTGTCACCGCCAGGTGGAACTCCCGGTGCCCCGGGTGAAGCCCAGCGGATGCTGACCAGCCAGAGGCGGCTTGGGCTACCCCTACCAGGCGAGGGGGCCCCCGCCCGCAGCGTTATCGAAGCTAGCCGATGCGCTCCGGGCTAAGGGGCCGTGTGTGTATGTGTGAGCGGTATTGTATGTTGTGTAACACCGCTCATGTTTGCGAGTAGATGGCGCGCCCGCGTCGCTATCCTCGCGTGAGTCACGTGACTGTGGAGTCGTGTGGGTATGAGGTGGGGGGTGCGCGCCGCGTCTATATTAACTTAGAACTCGACGTTGCACCTTGTGTGTGTTATGTGCGTGGAGTCTTATTGTTTGAGTATGTCGCGTGTAGGTGAGGCGACATACTCGGGTGGTCAGGTCCGGTGGGTGACGTCACACGTCCGTCACGAGGTCGCGTGGTAGGCGCTTGGGTAAGCGCGAGGGGCGCCCCGCGTGTGCCATGGCGCTATGCACCATGCTGAGATAGGGGCCTTTTGGCCTTGTACAGGACCAATTTCGTTTTCTTTTTATTTTTAATTTCTTTTAGTTGTTTTATGTTTAATTTTTATTAGTTGATAATTTCACCATTTTTTTATGTGTTTTGTCCTGTGCGGGTTAATAAATGCTTTTTCTTTCTTTCTTTCTATCTATCTGTGCGATGTGTGGCCAGGCAGAGGCGTCGGCGCGCGCGAACATGTTGGACGCGAGGCGGCCGCAGAAGTCCTCCAGGCTCTCAATGTCGAGGTCCCGCTAGACGACGGTGTTCCTCACGTAGCGAGGGGCGGCGACGATCTTGCGAAGAGAGATGTTTTGTTGTCTTTGTAGGGCCCTTTTGCTTTTCTCGCTCGTGAGGGCGAGCCAAGCTGGGGCGGCGTACGTGAGCAGGGGGCGGATGTACGTTTTGTACACGCCCAGCTTGGCACTGACAATTGTTCGCCGTCGTTCCCGACTTATATACGGCCCCGTCCGCCCATAACGGGAACCGTGATTTTTTACTCTAATTTCGCGTATGTTTTCGCGACAGCCGAGACCGTTGGAACCCCGTATTTATGTTTATTTACTAAAGAATCCTTACAAACTATACCGTTTTACATAGGTTATTATGTCTACTATAATCTAAAACAGTAATATTGCACCTTACATAACGTATAAAAAACTTCCTAGAACATTAACTGTTAAAATTTGCAATGTATCAAATTTTCATTGTACATTTTTCCTTATATTTCCTAAAATACTGAACCGATTTACATAATTCTTTCACTAAAAATGGTTTTGAGTTAAGATCTACCCTTTGGTACTAATTTAAACATTATATCTTAATAAACAAAAAATCACTTTTTCAAGTTACGTAATTATATGACAGTATTTTTAATTCAAAATTTTTCCTTTCTAATCAGTCTTATTGTACTCTAATACGAATGTAAGTTAAATTAACATAAAATTAATATGTTTCTAGCAAGATTCTAACAAAAATTTACATAAACTAGTTTTTACAATAATATCACAAGTTTTGGAACAAAATTCAACTTACTAGATTTGTGTTTGCACTCTACGTACGGCCACTACTTGCACCCTGGTGTCGAGATAGGGTCTCGTCGCCGACATGCTTATTGCTTAAAAAATCGGTATTATCTAAAAACCGATTGCTAATCGTTCATCGTTTGCTAGTATGCATTTATCGCAACGATACTAGCGCCACAAACCATTTAGTAGCAATCACTGGTACTAATGAAGTGTCAAACAGATGTGACAAAAATTTTGTTTTGAAGTTGAAAAAACTTATTAGCCACTTGAAATTTACCAAAAATAGCTTGGCGTCGGTTTTAAGATGATTTCAAGTGCACGAAATCAGTGTTTATTTGGGTTCCAAGCGACATTCGGCTGTTCTCATCTCAACAACTAGTAAGTTTAAATGTTTTCTATTTAGTGGTTTTATGTAAAAGTTTTGCAGTAGCAGTACCTAATAAAACATTCTCTTTCAGTATAAAATGGTAAATAGAGTGCCAATGAACAAATGGAAGAACTCCTCGAGTTTCTGGCCGGGCATAAAACTTTAGCCAAAGGCGTTGGCCTTGGAGCTAGATCAAAAGAAACAGTTGACAAGCAGTGTAATGATCTTGCCTTGAGGCTCAATTCTTTTGGCTCTGGATCAACGAAGACGGGTGAACGGTGGAAAAAGGTAACTAGGTAGGTTTAATTTTTATGATTTTCAACACTTTCCAATAACTGCATGCTCTGTAAGCTTAAATTGATAGATGTACTAAATGTATTTTTTTTTAATTTTATAGTACTGGTTTGATTTAAAATTTAAATCAAAGGCCAGTCTAACTAGACGGAGGCAGGATGCTCTAGCTACTGGTGGTGGTCCAAGTAACGAAGACGATCTGTCCGAGATGGATAAAAAATCTTGGATATCATCGGGGAACAAGCGGTGTATGATGACAATGAACATAGAGTTCCAGTATTTGTAAGTTACTTAATAAAATGTAAATCTATTTTATCATTTAAATGCATAATTTCATTTCAGGCACTAGTTATAATGCAATATACTTGTGTACACACTTACATAGATTAGATTAGGGAGAAGGAGGTAAGACGGGGTAGCGGGTAAGACGGGGTACCCAGCGAAATTCACAGTTCAAATTGACCAATCACGCTCGTCCATTCATCGTTCGACGCGCCGCCATGTTGCTTGTCAGTCGCCCGGTGGCTCGTGGTTCACAAGCTGCCTGTTTTTTCTGTGTCTGAAGAAAATGAGCTTTGTGCCTATTTATTAGAAATGGAAGAAGGTTTTATGGACTTACGGTTAAAGATCTAAGGGCATTAGTATACCAGTTAGCAATTAAAAATAATAAGCCTAATCCATTCAACGCTGAGAAAAAAGAAGCTGGTAGAGAGTAGACAAATGGCTTCCTAAAACGACACCCAGAGCTTTCAATTAGAAAGCCTGAAAATACTTCTGCTGCCAGAGCATCTGGTTTTAACAAAGTTGCAGTCGAAAAATTCTTCAATTTCCTCGGCAACGTGTACGACGAGCACCAACTAACTCCTGACCGTGTATACAACTGTGATGAAACGGGGGTTACTGTTGTGCCAAAGACAAATTCAAAGATAATCGCTAAAAGAGGACGGTAACAGGTTGGGGTCATAGTTTCAGCAGAACGAGGACAGACGGTAACGGTCGAGATATGCTTCAGTGCAGCTGGAAACTATATGCCACCTATGCTTATCTTTCCAAGAAAAAGGATGAATCCAGAGCTGATGTGTGAATTCACAAGCTGGTGCTTGGGGCACATGTAGTGATTCGGGCTGGATTACTTCCGAGCTGTTCCTCCAATGGTTTAAAAGATTTGTGATTTTCAGTGGAGCATCTAAAGAGAGACCCGTGCTTCTTTTACTGGATGGGCACAGCACCCACACTCAGAATATTGACCTGATCAATGAAGCCAGAGCTCATGGTGTTATAATCTTGTGTTTTCCTCCGCACACGACACACCGTTTACAAGTAGCGGATGTTGCGTTCATGCGACCATTAAGTGTTTATTATGAACAAGCCGTTACAGCCTGGCTGCGTTCTAACCCTGGACTAGTCGTTACTATCCGCCAAGTCGCTGAAATATTTGGAAATGCTTTTGTTCAAGCAGCCACTATGTCTACAGCAGTTAATGGATTTCGTAAATGTGGGATTTGGCCCTATAATCCAAACGTGTTTTCCGAAACAGATTTTGCCCCTTCTTTGACAACCGAGATCCAGTTAAATGACGGTCAAACTTCAACAAGCCGAGAAGTATTTCAAGGTATAAGCAATATCACTACTGTCCAAACTTCAGACACAGTAGCTGCACAAACAGCTGATAATGCTGCGACGTCTTTTGGCAGAGACGTTGTTGATGACCCTTTGCCAGGGTGTTCCCACTGGAGTCCCAGGCTAGTTAATCAGGAATCAGCACCGTATCAAACTGAAGACCAACCGGAGACATCACAAGCAGAACAAAATCAATCCGACCAGCAGACACACTCACTAGAACCAGCTGAAAACCTTGTTTGTCAGGAACCAATGACATCACAACCAGCTAATGCCCACATGCGATAAAAGCGACAGTAGCTTTGTTTTGAATTCTCCAAAACAACTTTTTCCACTTCCGCTTACTAAGATATCCTCTCGTGTTGCTAAAAAGCGTGGAAAAACAGCAATTATCAAGTCGTCTCCTTACAAACAAGAATTAGAAGTCATCGTCCAGAAAAAACTAGAGAAAATAGAAACAAAAAAGAGAAAATATGAATTAAAAAAACAGAAGAAAACTACTACGAAAGCTGAAAATAAAAAATCTAAGAAAACAGCAAAACGACGAAGACTCTCATCATCTGAAGATGAAAGTGAAGAAGAGGAGGACACACCATGTATTTATGTGAGGAAGTGTATTCCGTTTCCATTGAAGGGTGGATATCATGCTCATTATGTGGAAAATGGGCTCATAATAGCTGCGCAGGAATTGATGACGATGATGACGAAGCCACCCATATCTGCGAGTACTGCCAACTCAAATAATCATCTTTCTCTGTGATCATTCTTATCACCCCATCTTACCTCAGGGGGGTACACCATCTTACCAGCACCATGGGGCAAGACGGGGCAAAAAACCTTTTTTTTATGTTAATTTTTTTCTCTTAAATGTGTTACCAAAAGTGCCTAATGACACCAAATATTAGAATAATAATAATTAGTTGTTAATTAAAAAATAAATACGATTGTTTCACTGTGTAATTTTTATATTATTGACCTTTAAAGCTTAAGTACCCCATCTTGCCACCCTATCCCCTAATATGTTTTCCCATACCATACTTAACATTACTTGTTACATACTTGCAGACACTGCAGAGCTTCCTGTGCCTGTCGACAGCCCAGAAGCACCAGAAATACAAGCACAACAAGTGCCCGAGAGAAATCAGACAGGTAATAATAGCTAGAATACCTCAATGAATAAGTGTACATTCTATTAGAATATTAGATTTATTGAAGGCAAGATTTTTATTAACCAAATCATATTTTTCAGGAGTAGAGGATCCTGCGAGTCAGCCTGCCAGACGCCTGCCAGATCGCCCTTGCCGACAAAATAGACCCAGTCTAACAAATAGTATGTATATCAACATTAAGAATTCTATTTCATTTCTATAAATCAATGATCTACAAATCAATCAGTTTTCAATGTAATAATTAATTAGGTATTATAATTATGTTTATTGCCTCATTGGTCTTCTATATCAATCAATCTCAAGAGGTCCTAGGTTGGACAGAATGTTATTGTGATATTTAGCCAGGGAATGAAAAATGAATTTAAGTTGCAGGCTTGCAGCCCAACCGGAGGACACGGTGGAGCACACGGTGGAGGTGTGCCCCGCTTGGGCGGAGCACCGCCGTGTCCTCGTAGCGGCGATTGGCGGCGGCGACCTCTCGGTCCCGGCCTTGGTTCAATCCATGGTCCGGAGCGAGACGGAATGGGACGCCGTCACCTCCTTCTGCGAAGCAGTCATGCTAGCGAAGGAGGTGGCGGAACAGGACAGGGAGAGATCCTCACGTCCCGGCCGCCGCGGGAGACGCCCCGGGCGTCGGGGGCCAAGTGGTGGCTTCCGGCCACCGTAGACGCGGGCCAGTGGACGGGGAGCTATGGGCTAGCTCGCCGTCCGTACATCTCATGACGACAGGCCGTGTCGACGGCGCGTTCGTGTTCCACGCGCGCCTCAAAGAGAGTCAGCAATAGGGAAGGGACCGAAGCCTGCCGGGGCTGCGGGACTATTCGAAAGAGATACCGTGGCCCCGAAACACAAAGGGCGAGGAAGGAACATGGATGGGTTTTAGTCAGTAAAAGTCTGACACTCCCTCCTGCTCCGCCCAGAGCGGGAGAAGTCATTTGATGATTTCCCATTCTAAAAAAAAAAAAAAAAAAGGCGTGCAGCCCAGCTACAGCTTATTACCAGTAAATGGTAATAAGCTCGCCCTTTATTATATGGGAACTATAAACATTATAAACATATAACTATACAAATGTAGAACTCGGCTATGTATATTTTGATGATGTTATGATAATACTTGTCTTATTACAGGATCACAAACCAGAATCGACCCAGATTGGGTCATGGAATTAGAGAGGAGTAGAGTGCAGGCTGAAAACAAGATGGCGGATGCTGCTCTCATAATAGCCGAAGCTGCTAATAAGATTGCTGAGGCGTCTCTTTTAAATGCTGAGACGTCTCGAAGGCAGTTAGAGGTGCTCAATACTATGGTGGATGTTGTGCGTCAGCTGAGCAGTGGACTGGCAGCTAGGCCAGATTGAAACCAAATTCAATAAAAAAATAATTCATCATTTTTATTTTGTTTTTTTGTTGTTGTAAACAACCTTCATTTTAGAACATTAATAAAACACCTTAACATCAAAACACATGTACACTGTACTCATTACTTATTTGCTAACTTATTATCTATCACTTCATTTACACACACAGAGTCAAGCACATATATAATATAATGACTTTATGACACACCCAACTAAGTAAATAATTCAATATTAAAGCCTCCTAGCTGCCCACAATCTTTGGACTATGCGATCTCTTTGTTGTCGGCCTCTAGCTAGGAGCTGTTGCTCAACACCAGCACCTACATCCTGCTGTGGTTGTGGTATGACTTGGTTCCTGAGATCTCCTTCAGCATCCGCATTTGGCAACTGTGGTACCTGCAATACAGCACAGGCATTTATGATCATAGCCACCATATGATGATTATAATGCAAAACTCTATGTGACAGTAAACATCGCCAACGTGCTTTTAAAACCCCAGAACATTTGTATAATGTTCATTTGCACTACCAGGTTCAGCGCGAACAATTGGAGTTAAAAGCCATGGTCTCAGTGGATATCCAGAATCACCTGAAATTTTAAAATTACATTGTTAAGACCATAATTGAATGTACTACATTTAAAATTAACTTTTTATATATTATACCTAAGATCTGTATTTAAAGACAACATTGAATAAAAACTGTATTTAAATTCTTGTGAACACTTTAAATAAAAATTGCAAATAATGTATTTTAATGAACAAGTAAAAAGAAATAACTATAGGATAGGTTACATAGCAACCAGATAGTCTCTCCTCTATTTTGTAGCTGTTGGAGATGCTCCTGTATCTCACAGTTTCTCCAAATATAGGCATCATGAGTAGCTCCACCAAATGATGCATCGATATTGATTATATTTAAATCACTATCACATATCTAAAAATATAAACACTATGGTAAGTATTTATGTTGCACTGGATATAACTTTTCAAATAATAATATTATACTGAGATTTCAGAATCTTTGTCGCACTTACTATTTGTACATTCCTGGAATGGTAATGTTTTCTATTTAAAAACCTTTCTGCATGTTCTGTGGGCTGAATTAAAGCTAAATGAGTGCAATCAATGCAACCTATACAACCAGGAAATCCAAATTTTGTTTGAAAACCTAAAAAAAAGAAGTAGGGGAGAGGGGGGTTCAGTGGACCGCGGGGTTCAGTGAATCAACTTATGTAACTATCTGTCTATCGGCTACACACACACCGCAGACCGATGAAACGCGCGCTCTAATAGTTTCCCCGCCCGACCGCCAGTGCCCTTGAAGCTCGCGCTGCGTGAGCACGTCTAGCCGCCATTTCGCCGCCCGTAAGTACTAAATCTATTTTTTTACCGATGTTCATCATGTTCAATGTTCCACACTAAAAACTATTTGATATTGCGTTAATATGATTAGATTTCCTAAATAATGATTTAATAAGCTCTCAAAATAAAGTGGTGCGCTTGTCGTTTAGGTTAATTTAATCGTAAAATATGTTTCATTTTCAAATATGGCGTGTCGAGGTTCAGTGGACTGTTTCACTCTGGGGTTCAGTGGACTGCGGCCCACTGTGCCCCATAATGCTATTAGGTACGTATCTAATAAATTTGGTAATTGTTTCAGGCTAACGACATGGTCCGGAACCGCACAAGAAAAACTAATATTGGTCTCGTTAGTCGGGAACAGATGAAGGATGCGATCGATCTCATTTTAGAAGGAAATAAAATTTGGAAAGTTGCTGCTCTAAAAAACATTCCGTACACAACTTTGCAAAGATATTACAAGAAGGTGGTCACAAGCGATGCCGTACAGCGATTCACACCCAACTACGCAGTTAAGAAAATCTTTACTGATGAACAGGAGCAGTCACTAGTCGACTATCTCGTCACATGCAGCCAAATGTTCTATGGTCTGACTCCAAATGAAGTCAGACAGGTCGCGTATCAGATGGCCCTGACTAATAATATTAGCGTCTCGCAAAAATGGCACGATGCACAGAAGGCTGGACAAGAGTGGTTTTATGGTTTCAAAAAACGCCATCAAGTTCTGAGCCTCCGGACACCTGAGGGCTGTAGTCTCAGCAGAGCTACAGCTTTCAATAGGCACAACGTGAAAACGTTCTTTGATAACCTCGAAATTGTAATGACGAGGAATGTATCATTTGGAAACGGTACAAGAATATTTAACTTAGATGAGACTAATACAATGACCGTCCAAAAATCAAGCAAAGTTTTAGCGGTTAGAGGGCAGAAACAAGTGAGCAAGGTCACTAGTGGTGAAAAGGGGACACTTGTGACTACTTGCTACATAATCAACGCACTAGGCCATGCTCTTCCACCTGTGATGATATTCCCACGCGTGCACTTTAAGCAACATATGATTTCGGGAGCTCCAACACGCACTTTAGGCCTCGCTAATCCTTCAGGCTGGATGAACAGTTCACTATTTTTTAAAACTATGCAGCACTTTATTGATCAAACCCAAAGTAGCAAAGAAAATCCATCACTGTTAATAATGGACAACTATGAAGCTCACATTTGCATAGAAGCCATCAATTTGGCACGAGAAAATGGGGTTACTATCCTCACAGTGCCTCCCCACTCGACTGGCAAACTGCAACCGTTAGACGTTGCTGTTTTCAAACCTTTTAAGACTGCTTATAACGCTGCTATTGACAGTTGGATGATGAGGAACCCCGGTCAAACTTTTTCGATTTACGAGGTGGCACAGTGCATTAAAGAGGCACATATGAAAGCCATGACCCCAGCTAACATTTGCATTGCTTTTCAGTGCACGGGGATATTTCCTTTTAATAGGGATATATTCACTGATTTAGACTTTGCTCCAAGTGAAGTGACGAATAGAGACATAGTGCAACCCGTGACGCTGTCTGAAGATGAAATCCGCACAAGAACGCCATCTCCATCACTTCTCATGGATTACGATGATGCTTCCGAACATCCAATGATAACACAGGCGTTGAATCAAGCTGTAACACCTGCACTGCAGCCAATTACATTCCTTGACCAATCAATTACGGGCTCGACTTCTGAAAGAGTTGAAACTGAGACACCAGTAAACAGAGGAAGAGCACCTATCGAAGTCATGCTACCTGAAGATGAAATCTGCAGAAGAACTCCATCTCCGTCTACTTCGGGACTCCAGAGTTCAAGCACTCAAGCAATAACTTTCTCGAGCCCTTTTGATTTCCGAGGAATTCCAAAAGCTGGTCCGAGAAAAAATAACCGAGCACCACGCCGCAAAGGGAAATCCATGATAGCTACAGACACACCAAATAAAGATGAAATAGAGAATCGTCAACAGGAGAAAGCCGGTAAACAGAAAAGGCAGCGTATGCAAGGAGCTAAGAATATAAAGAAAAAAGTTTTGCAAACCGCATTGAGTGATCAAGAGAACAGCAAAATCGAAAAAAAGCGAAAAAGAATTGCTAAAAGGAAAGTTTCAGAGTCTGAGTCAAGTGAAGAAGACATTGGTAATATGAGCACATATTCTGAAGAAGAAGGTGGCTATGACGACGAAGATGAAAAGGAAATAGATCCTGACAACTTTCGTCCTCTAGAATCTAGTCCCAAAGAAGGCGCTTTTGTTTTAGTACAGTTTGTTGCACATAAAACGAAGGTATTTTACATAGGAAAGATTATAGGGAAGCGAGGTGGAACAGATGTAGATATAAGTTTTTTAAGAAAGAGTACAAAAGTGAGGAATGGATACAGGTTACCAGATGTTCCAGACATAGCTTCGGTACCCAACGGAGATGTAAAAATGATTTTACCTTCGCCTACTTCTAGTGGAACTAAACGGCAACAACAGGTCTATAAATTTGATCTTGACTTTTCCCATTTAAATTTGCAATAATTTTTTAGTTAGGTATGTTAATCAAAATACTGATTATTTCATAATACCTAAAGGTATGTTAATCAAAAGACTGATTATTTCATAATAAAGGTTTGTTAATCAAAAGACTGATTATTTCATAGTAATAATCATTAAAAGTATTGATTAAACACATTTATCTTTTATTTCATATCTATATTTAAACGGTTCACTGTGACCCATTAAAAAAAGCATGGTTATCCCATGTGTTGATTCACTGCACCCCATTACGATCCACAGTACCCCACATGAAGATCCAGTGTGACCCAGATGTGGGGTACAGTGGATCATTTCCCAACTTTAAAAAAATCGTTTAATACCAGAAATCTATTGATGTTATTGCTAAAGTTGAAATAGATTTCGTTAGCCAACATCCTGTTCTATTAAATGGAGCCGTAATTTTTTAAATTTGCTTTTTGTTTACTGATTTGAACCACTTACAAAAAAAAGTGATCCACTGAATCCCCCTCTCCCCTAAACATTAAAATACAAACAATCGCTTAAATATACACCAATCATGCAATCACTCACCTTTGATTATAATGTAATCAAAGTCACTCACATATATACTTTAACTAGTTTTATTTATTTAGGTACGTATCATCTCTTACCCATTTATGATTGTGTTTCTTTTTTGTTGTGTTTGAGGGAACCTTATATACTTTGTTAAAATACCAAGTGTATTCAGAGCACTGGTCACCTCTGTTACAGCTATGGATACACTGGCTTGGCTGAGCCCATGCATATAGCTAACGCTCACAGGTTTTTGGTATGACCCCGTAGCATAGAATGAGAGTGCTGCTGGAACCTGTAATGTCACAATATTAATATACTTATCTACGTTACTAGAAGGGTACTTAAAGTAAAAACAATGTTTGTTCAGGTAATAACTTTACATTCTACACTAACTTTTGTTATTCTCCTCGTTTGCGCCATTAATGGTCTAATCTCATTGCACAAACCCTGAAACAGCTCTTTCGTGAGTCGGTAGTGAGCTTTGAACTCAACATCAGTTAAGTTCAAAGCATTGGCTTCATCTCTAAGGCTTCGCCGCAACCATGCTGTGTTACAGATTTCAATTCTTCTGGCTTCAACCTCAAGTGCTTCAAGCAAGAGAACAGCACGAGCCATCCCTAATCAATCGTCACGATCACAATGAAAACACAGTATTTTAATGTAAATTAACACACGACACACGACGGAGATTTTAGTAAATGTTTGCTAAAACACAAATTTATTGAAATAATGTATAAAAATGAATTTCTGAAGCAATCAGCGAGCGATAGACAATTGAACAGCATCTAGGGAAAAGGTTATCGCAATCTGACAGTCAAATTTGTGTGCCGATTGCAATCGCTTTGCTGTCAAAAACCATACGTAATACGAAATAATCGCCAGTCAGTAGAAATCCATGCACTTTTAGTTTACCTATTGCTCCATAGTGGCAGCACCATCGCTGGTTTGCTATCGTGTTGCTATCGCTGGTACATAATACGGATTTGCGATTAGAGAGCAATTATTGCGCAATTTTTGCTATCGCTACGCTTCTGCAAGATACGTAATAAGCCTGCCGGTATACCTAGCTTGCTAATTAAATTATTATTAAACTTGTCCAAATTGCTGGGTGTTATTTGTCTAGATTGAATCTGAATTCTTTGTAATTGTATATTGGACGCGAAACCAACGGTCTGACCGCTGTGATCAGAAGGAAGGTAATTTACGATGGATTTATCTAAGTACTCACAGCAACAAAAAACATTATCAATACATGTAGCAGTATTAATAGTTATTATAGTTGGTTCTGAAAACACATTTGACAAATTAAATGATTTATAGAGACTTAAAAATCTACTGCTATTTACATTATTCTCTAAGATATTAACATTAAAGTCACCACAGATAATTATTGGTTTATTACCAGTTACAAGCTTTGCCAAAGCATCCATTACTGACTCAAAGATAGAGTAGTTAAGGTAATTAGGGGGTCTGTAAACGCACACTATTACATGCTTATCTAGCTCAACACAAGATAATTCAATGCTATGTTCAACCGATAGATCGACTATATCATTACGAGACTTAGATTTAATACAATTTTTAACTAAGATTAATGAACCCCCACGCATCTTAGATTTCCGGTTATAGGAACTGCCCACGATGTAATTCTCATAATTTATTTGCATTAATTCATAATCTTTCATCCAATGTTCAGTAAAGCAGATAATATCAAACTTGGTTTTTTCTAAAAATTGTTCTATTTCTAATTGTTTGGATGAAAATCCCTGAATATTTTGGTGAAACAATTTCAAGGAATTCTGCTCAGCCCCTTTATTACAATTAATTGATTGACAGCTAGAAGATACCCATAGTTGACACTGACAGGTTTAACTAAATTGTCACTCGTACCTTCTTTTGTCTTATTGACTAGTTTAAATCTAAGCTAATATATGTATAATTACAATTAGTATAATTACTAATTTCCGTAGACCTATTTACAAAAAACTACGACATACCTCTTATGTCTGAGTTTAAATTAAAAGCTAATAGCCGAGCTATTTGACGTCTAAAACTATTAGGCAAGTACGCATTATTCCTCGTTGACTTCAATTTCTGAACGAAACTGTTAGTGTCGAAAAATGTCAACCTGTCACTATAGTGACTAGCTAATAAACACATGCGATTGTGTAGGTTATGGATGTAATGATTTTGCTTGCTTGACAACTTCTCAAAATAAGGAAAGGCACACAGAATTATTTTTTTCCAAATTAGTTTCAACAGTTGAGTGACATTGTCAGTGATATCATCAATTTTTACGTTCAAACTATTACCAACAAATACAGTTACAGTGGCATTAGGATCTAATTCCTTCCGAGTAATGGATGACATTATCTGGTTGTAAGAAGCCTGAGGTGTACAATAATTTTGAGAAGAATGACTTAGATTGTTACTAATTAATTTTCCTAACCCTTTTCCTAAACTATCAGAAAACATAATGGAGCAGCAACAGTGTGTATTACAACAAGGGAGAGAACTACTATCTGTTTGTTCTACCTGTGATGAACCTTGATCTATGTCTGGTGAATTTTGAATGGGGATACAGTCCGGAACATTGCCTAACCGGGTCGGGTCCTCCGCTACCTCAGGTAGGAGAGTGTCCGGGCTGGATTCCCTTTGTGATGTACATTGAGTGTTATTGCAGGTTATCATGTTAACATAGTCTGCATTACTATTACAACTATTGACTAACTCATTTGCAGCGAGAATGTGTTCCTTAATTTGTTTTTGAGAGTTTACATACTTTGCATAATATGACTGTAGTTGACGCTCTAGTACTTGAATTTCAGACTAAGTTTTGAGTGTCTATTTTATAAAACTTCTTACTGTCCTCTAATTTAGTTTGATAATTATTTAACTTTTTTATAAGAAAAACACGTTCTTTTCTTAGTTTAATATTTATGGAACTATGTTTTTGTTGTTTGTTATGTAGACACACAAGCCAAAATGAAGGACGAAGAGACCAAGGCAGAACCCCGCTCCGCGCAAGCAGAGAAAAAAGTATTTCGTAAAGAATCGAAAGGTTCGGAGAATACAGCAGCACCACCACTGCCCCCACGAGATCCTAATTCAACAGGACCAAAGCCAACTAGGTTATCGACGGTACCTACGAAACCCAGGAATGAGCCGATGTTCTCGGACATTGATATGATGGGCTTTCCTGGCGTAGCACCTTACCGCAGAACAAACGAATTCGCGATGACAGCAGAGGGATTTATCCCATTATGTGAAAAAGAGTATGAGATCATAGCTACTCAGCAACCACATTTTGCTAAAAGCGTACCGAAATCTGCGTGGGTCTATTTTTGTGTTATGAGCTTATATGCTCGTCTGATTACACTGAAACAGGAAGAAGGAGAGTCTAGTTACGACGAAGACTCCTTTGCAGGTCAGATACTTTCTGGCAATCATCAACTCCCAGCACCTATTGAGGCATACATAAAGGCCCTTGGACATGTTGTCGATAGCACATCTATTCGATACAAGCTAAGGATGCCCGCATGGCCAACAGAGACGGGCGATTTTGGTAGAGTTGGACCAGCTACACATTGGATGTATATGGCGATGCCAAGTCCTCTAGTATGTAAACAGAGGATACAGGAAGATCTAAGAGTCACCGGAACACCGGGCGTGCGAGAATGGAACTTGCCCGCAGCATTAGCACCCGCTGATGCAGAAGCAGGTATGCCAACCAGAATATGTCTGGGATGGGCACGTGCCGCCACACTGACCAACGACCAAGTAGCGTTCCTGGAAAGTGCAAATATCATGGAAGATGCGTTTCCAAGTTTTCAGTACAACACTGATTTATATGAGAAAGTCTCATTGGCTAAAATGACTGACACTGAAATGATCAAACATTGTTTGATCATTTCAGAACACGCAAAAACCACATAAAAATCGAATTGTTCGCGAACATGAAATCGAAAGAGCTTTGTAAGAAATGTATGCATCATCAGAGGATGAAATATCTGAGGAGGAAAAGGTTTCTGGTACTTTATGTTATCCACCTTATGATATCAACAGGGCATTGGACAGCTTACAAAATATAATGGACGCTGACCTTTTGGAGGTCTTAGCAGGTGATCCTTCACATACCCTTCGGCCTACATCTTCATCAGTAACAGTGGAAGCCTTACCCTCAGAAGTTATTTATCATTATAGTAGTGATTATTTACAAAAATAATGCAGCAAAACGAAAAGAATTACAAAAAAATATTCTCACCTTGGGCCAATTTCGAAACGAAGTAGCATATGTACTGTGCAACAAAGGCATGACTCAACATGCTAAAAGAGGACGTCCTAGTCTAAATATCTTAGAGCAAAAATTGGAGGCAAAAAGAAGAAAAGGTGCAGCAGCTCCTCCTCCTCGTCTAAAAGATATCCGAAAAGATAACTATGAGCATTGACCTATAGTGGGTAGTTCACTTAGATGCAAATACCCTGAGTTAATCTATGCCTAAATAAAAACAACAACTGTTTTTTGAAATACCATACAGAATAAAATACTTAGAGAAGTATTATGTGTTTTATTTACATTATAAAATTTTACTAGGTTTAGTACTGAGCTCCATAAAAGTCTTAACATAGTGATGGAAATTTCCATCATAGTATTTTTTTCATTTTTGCACTATTAAACTCCATATATATATTTTTTATTATTTTTCCCGTAATCTAGAGCGCATTGTTTAACACTACTATTTTTTTCACTAAAAATAAAAAAAAAAACATGCAAAGAAGGGTTAAATGTAGTCTTGAGAGGGTCCACGAAGCGGATTTTCCATATGTGGTATAGATAAATTATAGTAATCGTACTTAAAATTAATTATTTTCTATTGGGGGCGCGGCGCCACTATTGGAGCTATATCACCCTAAGCTAAGTTATTTCGACATTTTGTTGATACTTATATTATTTAATTTTACAGTGGATGAACTTCAAAAGAAATGGAAGCACTTAATAGATTATTATGTAAATGAAAAAAAAAAACAAGATAATACAAGAAGTGGAAGTGCTGCACCTAAGAAACGTAAAAACTCGTACATTGAATTGCTGCGATTCTTGGATGTGGTGAAAGAGTCTCGGGTCTCATCGGGGAACATAAGCGCTGGCGCTGGCGCTGGCCGGCAGGTGATAATGACCAAAATGAAAACTCTTGTGATGAAATATCAACTAATACAAACACTCAACCAAGAAATCCAAACGCTCAAGAAACTGTAACTGAGAATTTTATTCCACCTCAAACTGAAGAAGTTTCAGGGACCTCCCAAATGAAAAAAAAACCTAAAATGACAGTCCTTCAACAGAGTTTAATTACAGCAATGAATATAATATACTACGAATACAAGCAGTGCAAGCTCCTATTCGACCATACAGTCACCCGAATCTATTGAAACTCAAGTACGTCCAATTCAATCAGCTGAAACTGAAACAGCACACTCAATTGAGGAAATAGACGAAATATTTCAGAATAGGTCCACTTAATTGAGATAATAGAGGAAATGTTGCAGCAATTTAATTCAATAAAAAATTAATATACTTAAGTAATTAATCAATCATTTGTTTCAATTCATATATTTACTTAATATTTATCTTACCTTAATGTAACGGTCAGCCTTTCTTCGGGAGGTTTAGCTGTTCTAAGTTTTAATCATGGGCTTATACAACAAAATGAGCTGCTAAGAAACAACTTTCTCTATATATATTCTATCTATCATAGAAATATATTCTATCTATTGCAAGCAACTTGTGATGGCTGTGCTGCTTCTGCCGGTGGATGCAAACATACACTGGTGTTTTTATTTTGGTTGGAATTAAGGAGCAGTGAACCATCTTCAACTTCTGTCCAATGTTATTGGAAAAAACCGACCCTATCTGGTATCAGATCAGACCCAATACAATGCGAAGATATATTTCCAAAATCTAAAAAGATTAAATTATCTCTGAAGGATCCAAGTTTTTTAATAAAATTCGTTTATGAATGTAGAATGCAAAGGGTATCAAATTCATTGGCAACATGTTTTTCAAATGAAAAGCCAAGTTTTAACATATTTGATTAACTGTGGAGTATCTAAAAAATGAAAATGAAGATTTTTACAAATACATGTCATTTTTAAACAATAAAGTAACCCCAAGTGTTATAAGTGAAATTAAACTTAAAACAAAATCACAAATAAATTCAAAACTGTGGCATAATATTAGACAAGGAAGAATAACAGTATATGAAGCGTCAAGGTGCAAAACTGATGGCACACTAGTGCAACAAATTTTCGGAGGTTACAAAGTACCAGAAACAAAATTTATTAAAAGAGGCAAAATCTTGGAACTAGTGCTCAGGGGGTGTCAACTCTATACGTCGAAACAGCGACATACCTTAAAGGGCTATTTCAAGTGTGGCGATAGTTTAAAAAAAAAACGGGACCTAATACGCGAGACTAAAAAATTACATTTTACGAGGTTTTAGGTCGCTAATCATACCACTAATGTCAAGCTAATGTCACTACTGACTGATGACGTACCGACTATGACCAAACAAGATGGAGGAGTTGTTTGTTTTGCCGTAGCGTCCTGTTGTTGTAAGTTTTTTTGTTTGTTTCGACTCAGTGCGATCCAAATATCTTGAGA
Source organism: Xestia rhomboidea (assembly GCA_963853795.1). Lineage (NCBI taxonomy): Eukaryota > Metazoa > Arthropoda > Insecta > Lepidoptera > Noctuidae > Xestia > Xestia rhomboidea. The sequence continues at coordinate 14,083,689 of OY970774.1, forward strand.
TAGTGACTCTGAATTGTGTGTTGCGAGATATTGACTCAGTTTATGCGTTTTGAGATAGTGACTCTGTGCCTGTGTTTTTTGAGAAATTGACTCTGTTTCTGTTTTTTGTGAAAGTGACTGTTTGTGTACATATTTCGAGAAAGTGACGGCTCAGTTTTCCATTGACGTCGGTGGAGTTGGAGGTTGATTTTTTTTTTACAGAAAGGTTATATTATTTTAAGCACACACGCAAAGTTTCAACATGCGGAGACACGTACTTTTTGAGAAAAAAATTATTGAAAATCAAATATTTTTGCACTATTTATATCAGTTCCCACCACAGATTAAATAGAATTCTCGCCAATGAACGTTTCGTTTTACCTACGGTTAAGTTTTCATACGTTCGGTAACATTTTATTTTACGTAAATAATTATATTTTGTACTCATTTCATTAGTTTTCATGCACACATAATTATATTGAACAGTTTATGTTTAAATTATAGCAATAATTTCATTATTTTAGCTCGTAATGAAATTATTTGTAATTAAAATGTGTAGTGTTTACCGTCTTTTGCCGGCTTGTGGAACGAAACGTAAAACTGACGCTCTATTTTGTGTTGTCACTGTCATCGTCAATTATCGTTTGTGTCCCTAGCAGTCGAGAGCGTTTACGTACTCCTGTCGGTGAAATCAACGTTTGATTGACTACCACCATGGTGTCTCCGAAGCCCCAGGTTTCGGGTTCTGCTGTGCCATCTGAAGAATCGAGTGTAGTGCAAGTGTTGGACTCTAATGAGCCACTTGTCGCGAGCTCTTCTGCAGGCCCCCCGTGTGTGCAAGTGTTGGACTCCAGTGAGCCACTTGTGCCCATGACTGTGCCATCGGAACCAGTAGCTGGTAGTTCCCGCGCCACCGATGTCAGTACCATGTCGGTACTGCCGCCTGCGTCTCCGACGTCGTCTGAGAGCAGCGTGGGTGATGAGGCAGCAGTAATTAGATTTCTAATATGAACATTTTTGCTTGTTTTAGGTGCCACTGGAATATGTATAAAATCATTACCCGGCTCAACACTCCAGCTCAGTGCATTGCATTTGCTGAAGAGCATAGGCTCCTTCCTACACAAAAAATGTGCTCATATCATAGGAGACCTATGGCGTTAAGCTCCAGCAGTAAGACTGGGCAGCTTGGCATCTTCCGATGCAGGAAGAGCAACTGTCGCTCTAGGGCAGTGAGTCGGGCAGCGGGAACATGGTTCGAGAATGCGCGGCTGTCTATCGAGTTTCAATTTTTCCTGATGTATATGTTCAGCCAAAAGTATAGTTATCTTCAAGTAAAATTAGAGACAGCCCGTGAAGATAGAGAAGAAGTTATATCAACAAGGACAATAGCTGACTGGTTTTCTTACTGCCGGGAGACAGTAGTCATTTACGAATTGGAGCACCAAGAAGCTAACGGCAAGATTGGTGGTCCAGGCAGAATTGTACAAATAGATGAATCAAAATTTGGAAAAAGAAAGTACAATAGAGGGAGACACAATGAAGGCCACTGGGTGCTGGGCATGATAGAAAATGGGAAGGATGATTTGAGATTAGAAGTGTGTCCCGATAATGATAGATCTGCGGAAATGTTGGTGCCACTAATACAAAAGCATGTGGAGGTAGGCACTGAAATCCATACCGATTTTTGGAGAGCCTATGATTGCCTACCTCGATATGGATATATACATAAGAAGGTAAATCATAGCGACCCTATAAATAAATTTGTGGCACCAGACGGGACACACACACAAAGAATAGAAAGCCACTGGCGAAATTTAAAAGTGATGTTCGGTAGGGATGGTTATAAAGGAAACTTCACAGACTGGCTCATCGAATATTCATGGCGAAGAAAAATAAAAATAGCGCATAAAGATATTTTCGAAGAATTAATTAAAGCAATACAATATGTGTATAAAATTTAAAAATAAAGTATTAATTATATTTAATTGGTTTTATTTTAACAGTACCTATGAGATTTTAGCTGCCGGAGCAGCTTAGTTTGACGTAAAAACGGTGTCTCACTCCGACTAGAACTGTGACCAAGTACGCACGAGCCGAGCGAGCGAAGCGAGCGGTGCCGCGGTAGCGGCCGGCGAGTGCTACCTCGAAATTGGTTAAATAAAAAAAAAAAAAAAAAAACATATCTCAAAAAGGGGGGGCGTCATCAACTTTTCCTTCACAGGGGGGGGGGTAGTATCCCTCTTTCGATCGACACCCCCCCCCCCCACCCCGCGGAGATGCGTTGTTTTTTTTTTCCAAAAATTCTTAAATACTATTGTATTTATGCAAAACGGAACGTTATTTTTATGCTTTAGTACAGTTTTTTCGACCCCGAAGCGGGGGGAGTGGGGGGGCGCAGCCCCCCGTATTAAAAAAAACTACTAGAGCAAAACCGACTCAGTAGGTTAGGTTAGGTTAGAACTGTGACCAACTACGCGCGAGCCGAGCGAGCGCCACCTCGAAATTGGTTACGAAAAAAAAATGTATTTTTTCATAGTCTCTGAACCTACTTGGGGCATCCCAATCACAGTTGGGTACAAAAATACACCAACCTAACCTCAAACTTAAAAAAATCATATCTCAAAAACGGGGGGCGTCCGCAACTTTTCCTTCACAGGGGGGGTAGTATTGTTTCGCTTTCCTAAACCCGGAAAAACGAACACGTTACGGTATGTATTCATATAATTTATGATGAATTACGTATTGAATATTGTATGAATTGTATCAGGTGTACAATCCAAAATACTATAATTTTAAAGCTAAATATCTAATAAAACACAGAACTCTATTTTACTGTTATCTTTCTCAAATATTGTGCACACATATATTTGGAAAAAAGTACCTAATTTGAAACATAATTATAATGTTAAAGAATAATTTTAGATACTGAAAGGAAGTAATACATAACCCAAATCAGTTTCCACAAATTAAATTAAATAATCATGTGTGTGTATTATTTGTCAATTTGTTTTTTAGATAATACGTGAATGTCGTGAGGCGGGTCTTAGCATAGCGGCAACGGTTTGCGACATGGATGGGGTAAATCGACGAGCTTTGTCCATCTTGGGTGCCACCAGTGAAAAACCCTCCATTAATATTGATGATATAGAGATTATCAGTATGTATGACCCGCCTCATCTTCTAAAGTGTTTCAGAAATTTATTTCTGAAATACGATATCCAGTGCACTACACAAATTACATCAAACAACAAAAGTGGAATAGGTAAGAACTAATATTATGTGTTCTCATTTAGTAGATCATAATAATGCTAAATACCTACACATATTTTTTTTTTTTATTAATTGAACTTGTTTATTTTAGGTGTTGCAAAATGGAGCCACATAAAAACTTTTTATGATCTGGACAATCAGAACCCCAATTTTGTATTTGCTCCGGGCTTCAAATTAGAACACCTCAATCCAAACAGCAAGCAAAAAATTAAGGTTAAATTGGCGGCACAAATCTTGAGCCATACAGTTGCTGCTGGGATGTTGGCGAAAATTTCAGAAGGTATATAAATAATATATTTTTTAATAATATTATTTCAATCTATTAATAGAACTCTGTTTTTGGGGTTCCATACCCAAAGGGTAAAACTGGACCCTATTATTAAGACTCTGCTGTCCGTCCGTCTGTCACCAGGCTGTATCTCATGAACCGTGATAGTTAGGCAGTTTAAATTTTCACAGATGATGTATTTCTGTGGCCGCTATAACAACAAATACTAAAAAAACAGAATAAAATAAATATTGAAAGGGGCTCCCATACAACAAACGTAATTTTTTTGCTCGATATTTATAACGGCAACAGGTAGACGCTTGAAATATTCACAGAATATTTAGTTACATATTCACTTTAAAAATAAATAATTAAATTAAAATAAAACAAAAATTAAGGGGGCTCCCATACAACAAACGTGTTTTTTTTGCAGTTTTTATAGATAATGGTACGGATTCCTTCGTGCGCGAGTCCGACTCGCACTTGGCCGGTTTTTTTATTATTCGTTAAGCAAATAGTTTAAATACATTTTTACTTCCATTTTCAGGAGTACTGACTTCAGAAGCAGTTGTAACTGCAGGTGTCATTTCAAAAATGGACAAGCTATTTGATTCTGTCAACAGCGACTCCTCAGATTTGCGCCGCGGGAAAATACATGCGACTAATTTAAAAGAAACCACACCACATCTCCAGTTATTTAAGGAAATGAAATTATTTTTTAATACTTTAAAATTCTTAGGCTGCACACGCACACCGCCTTCAAAAGAAGGATGGGTGTGGACTCTGAATGCAGTCGAACTTTTATGGAATAAACTCCGTAATAAACATTCAAATGTTCAAAGTCTTGCCACCCGCAGACTACAGCAGGACCCACTGGAAAACCTGTTTGGCTGCATTCGGGGTAATTGTGGTGCAAATTACAATCCCACTGCTGGACAATTTGTTGCAGCCTTAAAAACTTCTATCTTAAGCAACCTAGCTCACCTAAGCACTGGAAACTGCGAAAGCGATTACTGCGAAAGTATAATTGATTATAAAGAGGTATTGACCAAATCCACAAACATATGCACAAATGATACAATATTACAGAATTTTTCATATTCCTCAGATTTTTCTGAGGAACTTGAAAATGTATGTAATGCTGAACCATCAACTGGTGAAGCTCAGGCATGTGCATATGTTTGTGGATTTTTAGTTAAAAGACTTGATTGTACCTGCACAAACTGTCATAACATTTTAATTTCTAAGGAAAAATGGTCAGTAGAACATTTATTTATTCAATTTAAAGAATACTCCGACAAGCAGAGCTTGAATTATCCCCATAAAAATATAATAAATTATGTGGAATCCTGTGCTTTGGTGGCAAACAGAATGTTTGAAGATATAGGACACGAAAAGCAAGTACTTAAAAGAGTAAAAGAAAAAATTATAGAATCAGTTGATCATGAGTTTTTCAAGGCTTGTCCAGCACATTGGGAAAAAAATCTCAATTATTTTATACACAATGTATCATATATTTGTATAAAGAGGCACTGTACATTAAAAAATCGTCAGTTCTCAGAAGAAGCTTCGAAAGCTTCCTTAAAGAGAAAAATGGATATTTTAAAAAATAAATGAAATTAAAAAATAAAGAAAATTATTGTAATTCTTGAGTTAATTTTGCTAATGTTAATATAGTGTTTTTGAAGTTACATTTTTCTTTCTGGTTGTGCAATAGAAATGAAAAGTTATGTCAAATTAGCATAATATATGACGTACGTCATTAATGCTAATTTGAGATAATTATTCATTCCTATTGCACAACTAGAAAGAAAAATTCAGTTTTGAGTAATTTTCTCTAAAATATTTCAAATATCCCGCCCTGATCGCGTTCTTTAATTCTTCTGGGGTGCCACTAGATGGCGCGCAGCAAAACTGTCTTTACTTTTTTTGTACGAAGTCGTCGTTCTTCTCCTTAGGGTGTATATGTTCTGTGCTAGTGCTATTGAGGAGGCAGAAAAAACATTAAACTTCAAAATAGAAAAATCTGGTTTTATCTTAATTAATGGAGTAGTAGGTGCTTCACCTGATGGAGTGGGGGAGGATTTTATAATAGAATGTAAATGTCCATCTTCAGAAAAAACTCTGAAAACATATGTTGATAATGGTATAATCCAAAATAGATATGTTGCTCAAATGCAAACCCAAATGCATGCAGCAAAAAAACAAAAAGCTGTATTCTGTGTGGCTGATCCAAAATTTGAAGAAAATAAAAAGATTACCCTGTATTGGCTAAATTACGACGCTCAATACACTAGGGACCTGATTGATAAAGCGTTGATGTTTTGGAGAATGTTTATATACAAAAAGATTATTATTAGCGCCAAGACATAAAACTTACTGTTATAAGTTTTATTTCTACTGAGGACGCCGTCATATCACTAACTTCATTTGCTAATCATCTTGACAATGGACATAAGTGCCTTACTGTCTTTTTAGACCTTAGAAAGGCATTTGATACCGTCTCTGCGCCTATCCTTGTAAGCAAGCTGGAAAAAGTGGGTATTAGAGATATCGCGCTTGATCTGTTTAAGAGCTATCTCGCAAATAGGAAGCAGAGTGTCAAAGTGGGGCAACATATAAGTGATGTCACAGATGTATCATACGGCGTCCCCCAAGGAAGTGTACTAGGTCTATCGCTCTTCTTGTTATACATAAACGACCTGTGTAACATGAAAATTCCTAATGCCAAAGTCCTGTCGTACGCCGATGATACAGCTGTCATCTTCTGTGGTAGGACATGGCATGATGTGCAGCTAAGTGCTGAAACAGGAATGTCCTTGGTTGCGAATTGGCTCAATGCTAATGTTCTCACATTAAATACCTCCAAAACAAACTTTATAAGTTTCTGCATCTGCAACCGTACTCAACCAACCGGCGATTTTCGAATCACTAAGTGTAACTGTTCTAGTATTGGCAAAGTCTCTAGCACAAAATATTTGGGGCTAATGCTGGATAAGAGACTGTGCTGGTACCCCCATCTTGAGCAAGTTGCAAATAGAGTCCGCAAGCTAAATTGGATTTTTAAGACTCTGCGTCACGTGCTGCCTAGGTCTATACAGAGCAGCGGTAAGCCGGGTGGAAATATGCTCACTCAAATTTTTATTTCTCTTGCGCAATCAATATTGATATACTGTATTCCTGTTTGGGGTGGGGCAGCAAAATCAAAATTCATCCAATCAGAGCGAGAACAACGAGCCCTGCTCAAAATAATGCACTTTAAAAAAATGAGATATTCTACAGAGAACCTTTACAAACTTAGTGATGTATTGTCAGTTAGGAAACTTTACATTACTCAAACAACTTTAAAAAGGCACAAAACCATACCCTATAACTCGGATATACACTCTAGGAGAAGCAAACACAATATAGTTCAAATACCAATAACCAAGACCAAATTCAGATCTATGCAATTCAGTAAACGATCAGCTCAATTGTACAACAAAATAAATAAGGAAATTTTCGTATATGCAAAATCTTATCATATATGTAAAGAAATGATAATTGACTGGATAAAACCACTGACATTGAAAACACTGAAGCTCTCCTACAACACGTAACTTAATACTTGTACACGACCCGCTCACGCTCACACTCACAGAGACTCTCCCATACCTACACGTACACTCACACACACATACTCATACATCCACACATCCTTAACACTCAACAACACCCACACACTTATGCACACACTCACTCATGTTCACTTAATTATATTATGTTATTTTGTTTTACTACACCCATGTACTGTTTTTATTGTGTTTTAAGTTAAGTACCTACTGTTGTGAAGGAGCGGAGTCCTCTAATACAGGCATTTTCTGCTTAATTGAAGACTCCAAACCCAAATTGTTTGTGTATAACTTTTGGACACAATAAACGTTACTCGTACGATAAAAGGCACCCTATTGTGTTAAAGGCAGATCATTGCCTAACTAAATTAATTTTTCAAAGTGAACATTTACGCCTACTTCACTCAGGGCCTCAACATCTTTTAGCCTCTATTCGAGAGCGCTATTGGCCGTTAGGAGTTAGGAAACTAGCTCGCAACGTCGCACGCAATTGTTTTGTATGCCGCAGATTCAAAGGAGAGACTATGTCTAATATTATGGGTAATTTGCCAACTGATCGCATTGAACCTGACTTTCCTTTCAGTACTGTTGGCACTGACTTTGCCGGCCCCTTCTTAATTACAGATCGCAAAGGTCGTGGATGTAAAATAACAAAATGTTATCTCTGCATTTTTGTTTGTCTCCTGCCTACACCTTGAAGTCGTAAGCGACCTAACTAAAGATGCGTTCATACAAACCGTGAATAGATTCATTGCTCGTAGAGGACTGCCTTAAACTATTTATTGCGACAATGGTCGTACTTTTGTGGCTGCCGCAAAGGAAATTGGTAGCTTTCTCATATCAAATAATAAGTCTGTGCTTGACGTATGGGGTTATGTGGTTTTTGAATTTCTATTTCAAATGCATCTAATATTATGCATACATTTGAGTATCTAATTTTAAATGCTAATGGAAGATTCTGTTTAATTTGTAACAAAGTAGGTATATAAATTAAATTTTGGAAAAAGTTTGCTAGAACTTGTAGTCCTGTATAAAGTGCTTGTGAAAATGTTACTCCTGAAATCTGGAATTGGTCACTAATTATATTTACAGGATCATTTATTTTAATTTTAAATAACACTATAATGATAAAGCGTTCACTTATTTTTGTGACACTGAGTTGCAATGTGTTTAATCAACCAATTATATTGTTTAGGTAAACCTAAGTATGCCTTTGGGTCTTCGGCAATAAATTTCAACATCTGGTTTCGGGAACTGTGATCTTTATTTAATTATGCAGTGGTTTCTGTATCAGATGTAAAGCCATAAAGTGAGGGCACTGGTGTAATTCCACAAGATGCCGAGGATGCCGAAGATGCCAGTGAAGGCAAATCCATTGTATTCTGCATTAACCTTCTAGTTGAGATACTCCGGTCCATCATTTCAACGTGACATTGAGTAGAAGAATCAATCTTAAAATATAAAACATTATAATTATTATAATACATCTAAATTAAACATTTATCAAAACAAAAATTCTGGACTAATAATAGTATAAATAAATAAATCTTACTTTTATTGAATGTGTTGAGGTATATGATGTAGCAGTAGGCTGAGTAAGCATCTTAGTAAAAAAGGTCTCGGTATGCATCTGTGAGGTCGCAATAGGTTTCAGTAGGAGAGATTTTAAGCTAGATGATTCCCCCGCAACAGTTTTTGTTTCCTAAAACAGTAATTAAATGTTGATGTCCGAATTAACATAACTCATAACATTGTACCTACTTAAACCTTTTCATGTGGGATACTAAAGGCCGCTTTACATTTGGCTAAATTCAGTTAGCTAAATGAATTAGACTCTGAATTTAGACAAGTGTAAAGATATTCAGACTGTTAGACACACTAATTAGACAATCAGAGTCGTGTCTGCCGATCTAAATCAGTTAGCATGCTGAATATAGCCAAGTGTAAAGCGATTTAGACAAGAAATGCGTTTAGTTGTCTGCTACTCTCAGCGGAGAAAACTATGAATTCTGTGGTGAAAATTTTCCCAATACTTCCTCCTCAACTAAGAAAACGTTAGAAGGCAAAAGAATTGAAATTAAAGAGTTTTTGATTATAAATCATAAAAAAATATGTTTTTCTATGATGATAATTGCATGATTTAATTGTTTTTTTGTTTTAAGCATTTGTAGGTATATCGCCCGAAACGTCTCTGGTATGATTTTTGAAAGAAGTGGCGCAGAAATAAATGGACTGAACTTTAAATATTTGTATTATTTGCTGTTGCTAAGAATCTCAAACTAACAGATACGTATGACACGCTCGGAATTCGCTGTTATACTGAGTTAGCTAGCTAATTAGATCAAGTGTAAAGAGCAAGCTTATTTTCGCCAAATCTCACTGTCTGAATTTAGTTAACTAAATTTAGCCAAATGTAAGGGCCGCTTTACATATTTACTACATGATGGCATATCATGTGTTCTACGTAGCTTAGCAGTTGCTTTTAATACAGGTCTTCCTTTCACTAATTTGTAATATTGGTCGTTTTCTAGATCTTCCAACTACAAAAAGATTGAATGTTAAACATGGCTTGAAGTAAATTGAAAGCTGAAATTATTCTAATATCAAATAGTTCACGAGATTTCATTTTCATTTCGAGAGCCCTGACTAGAGCTTCTGTACCAAGCCGATGGCGGCAGGTACATTGGAGGGCAAGCTCAATTTTCGTTTCGTATTTTATTTGAATATGATTAACTGTGCTTGCTCGCGGGGAGACTGTTAGACCTTCCAAGCATAAAGTGCGTCACTCACCTGATAGCCTCCTGTGGCTTTTCGAGGGAATTGGTCTTGATGTGGCACGTGGCTGGCGTTGCACGGCGACCGGCCGGTCTGATGATCCACTCACAAATTGGTGCACCAAAGTCTGTCTGCACTAAATGAGCCTTCAGGAATCACAATAAGTCCAGATAGAAGCCGTTTAGCGACGATTAACCCTCTTCCAAGGATTTTAACCGGGAGCGCGCACTTAGGCAATTGCAATTGCTGCCATCTTGGATTCGACTCGTCATTCGTTCGCAAGCACAGTGCGCGCATAGATAAAAAATGTATGGTTACGGAACAGCTTCCATTACGTAATTACGGACAGATTTTAGAAGTCCCATAAATACTTAACTGAAGAGTTCAATTCCGTAATAACGGAATAATAGGATAATATTAATTAATTACTAATTTATCTGGTTCCATAGTTTCTGTCTACGCCATGAGCATGACTCATGAGTTTATGTATTTATTTACAATTCATCTTAACACAAAATAATTTATTATAGTGTTGGCTATTATTTAGGTTAAGGGAAGGGGTACGGCGGATAACGCTATAAAAGCGGTGTAGAAGTGGCGCGCGCCCCTATTCATGAAACGTCTTGCAAAACGTTTTTTCGACTCCTCTATCAAGCATAGGAACCCCCTGATCGCATCGGCCGCCCGATACGACCCATCGCGTATCAGCTCAGTCCGCCGTCATCGGCATACTCTAGTCTCCCCCGACGACGCTATCACCCTCGGAGAGTAGCAAAGACACCAGCACCGAACGTAGAAAATACACATACAAACCGAAGACATACCGACCTCGCCGCCGAGGTCCGGCGCGTAATCCCTGTTCAATCCCCCCCCGACCCTTGCTACAGCCAGCCCGCAATGCTGAGCCAGTAATGTCAAACGAGCCCCTAATTAACGACACTCAGATCCAGCCTGTCCCTTTGCTGCCCCCAGCGACGCCCTAAGCCGAGGTTCGTACCCCACAGGGGGTGCCCTTAGGCGTGGTCGCTTAGTTTTTAGTTAACATGCCCCTGGCTGGAGGCCTTAGCTTCAAGGCATCCACAGGTCTAGCCCGGTTAAGCAGTAGCCAGTCTCTTCTAGACTGAACTGCGAGATGCCATGCCCAAACAAAAAAAAAGCGCGCGCCCCTTTTGGGCCAGGCCACAACAGTGCGTTGCGGCGTCGCATCGCAAAAATCAACGACGCCGCACAACGCATCATGGAAATTTCCGATGCGCTGCCGCAGCGTACAAATCTGCGATGCGACAACGCTTTGCCGTTTAGTCGGTGTCCATACTTTGAACGACCTACACGTGTTTTTTAAGCGATATGGCGCAGTACGATGTCGACCACCTGATATCTTTAATTTACGAACGTCCCGTCCTTTGGGACAAAACTATATCACAATTCAAAGACAAATTTTTAAAAACAGAAGCATGGAGGGAAGTGTGTACAAGTTTATATTCAAATTTTGAGGAGTTAAATAGTGTTGAAAAAACAAAACTCGGTAAGTACTTATAAACATTTATATTTTTGTTAACTGCCAACTAAGACCTCCAATGTTACTATTAAAATAATTACAAAATTCGTTTCTGATTATGTTAGCTCCTGTTCTACTTTCATGTGTTGTTTCGTGTAAAATTTGCAAAGAATCGTCAATAATCATTTCTTCAAACGTTTGTGCGCCATCTCGATTCAATACAAAGTTGTGTAATACACAGCATGCTTTTATAATGTCTATTGTGAAATCGTAAGAAACATTAATGGGTCGATGAAATATGCGCCATTTATTTGCGAGTATGCCAAAAGCGCTCTCAACATATCGTCTGGCTCGGCTCAAACGATAATTAAAAACTCGTTTTTCTATCGATAAAAACTTCCCAGAATATGGGCGCATTATATTATTTGTCAGTGGTAATCCTTCATCCGCCACGAAGACAAAAGGAATTTCTTTTTGAAAGCCAGGTAACGGTTTTGGCGGAGGTATAGATAATTGACCTTTTTTTAATAAGTCGATTTGAGTTCTGAAAAACAGTGGAGTCACATTCCTTACCATATGCACCTATATCGACATATATAAATTTGTAATTCGTATCAACAAGTGCTAATAGAACAATGGAATTATAATTTTTATAATTGAAAAATAGGGATCCACTGTGATCCGGGCTCAATATACGAATGTGTTTTCCATCTAGCGCTCCTATACAATTAGGAAAGTTGGTCTTTTTTTCATACTCTTGAGCAATTTGTTCCATCAGCTCTGTTGTAATTTTTGGTAATTCCAACCTTTTAAGAATGTTCCATACAATACGACAAACAAATTTTATTATTCCTGTTATTGTAGATTTTCCACGATAATATGTGAAATGCATATCTTTAAAAGTATTTCCCGTCGCCAGGTACCTGAAAGAAAACAAAATAAATCATTATTCGTCATATTTTTTTAGGTAACGATGTCATAAAGAAATGGAGAGGAATCAAGGATAATTTTACAAAATACGAAAAAAAATTAAACGAGCAATGTAAATCCGGAGCTGGGGCCAAAAAAATTAAACAATATCATCTATACGACCAGCTCCTATTTCTGAAAAAGAATTCTCAAAATAAAACAACATCAAGTCTTGACGATGAAGAAATAAGACCAAGCACCTCAACCCAACAAAGCCAGCAACCTGTCATGCCACGTTACCAGCCTGCATCGCGTAAAAGAAAAATTGACGAAGACGAATTTGAGAAGAATATTATAGCTGCTTTAAAAACACCTGAAAGTAGACATTTATCTTTTTTTAAAGGAATTTTGCCATCATTGGAAAAATTGAATGATAATCAAACAATAATTTTCCAAAGTCGTGTCCTACAGATATTAAGTGATTTACACCAACCATCATACTATCCCAGCCACTATCAAACTTCACAAACATCCGTCCAAGCAAACTATCAAACATCTCAAACAACTGTTCAGACTGGCTATCAAACAGCTCAAATGTCTATGCAGAGTGGCTACCAATCAGCTCAAATGCCTATGCAGAGTGGCTATCAAACATCCATTCAACGCAGTGCCTTCCAAAGCGGATGCGAAACATCACCGGCACCTATGCAATCGTCTCCACAAACGCCAAGGAATGATGATGTAAATGAGCCAGAACAAATTCATTTCGATGAGGAACTAACAAATTTGACGAATGACACACAATCGGAATACGAGTTTTGAATAACACTAAATTATGAAAATGATTAAACAGTATGATTATAGTAAAAATAGTTTATTTTTTTCTTACCTTACAGTTAATCCCAGCATCTCCAGAGGTTCGATGGGTTTTCTAAATATGTATTTCTTTTGTAAATGAGGCTTTATCAAACTAAGAAGTTCTTCAAAACTTACTACACTCATCCTAAAGTAATCGAAAAATTTAACCTCGTCCACTTTTAGCGCCTCATATTTCCTTTTGAAGTGGTTTCCATCTTTATTCATAACTGTCAGTAATGGGTGCACCCAGTACTTTCTTTTCTGTTTCTTTTTCTTAATACGCCTTAACGCAAGCAGAAGTAGAACACGCGCAGTGCGGTCCATGTCTCACTAGAAACTGAACTGACGGTTAGCGTCTTGTCGTACGATGTCGTATCCGATGAAATTTTTGCGTTGCGACATCGCATCGCATAGCTGTGCAATGTTGTTTTTGCGATGCGACGCCGCAACGCACTGTTGTGGCCTGGCCCTTTCTGCTGTCATCCGTCGTACGAGGAGGTCGTGAGTTTTTAAGTTGCGTTCTTTTTACTGCGTTTGAGCAATTCTTTCATGTAATTTTCTTGATTGTATTTTTTGCTGATAATTTTAGGTCACGTAAATTTTGTTTTCTAATATCAGAAGTAAAGGATAAAGAAAACATTCCCACTTTCATCTTGATTATTGTTCTCATTCATTTCTTAAAAACAAAACTTCGTTAATTTGAAAGTTACGAATAGTATTTTCTTATGAGGGTACTTTTCTTTGTTTACGTTCGTTACCTGTCATTTACGTTAACTAGGTTTGTATTGACGTTTTGTTTTGTTGTTTACAACTGAGTTTGAAACATGGATAAGCTGGGACGTTCACGTTCTCGTAATCAACGCTCGCCTGAGTCGCGTAGTAGGTGCCAGCGTAATAATCGTTCTCCGAACAAACGTTCACGCGGCAGTAAACACTCGCATAGCTGTTCGCGGGATCGATCGCCTAAATCTCGGCGCTCGCGCAGCCACTCGTGTAGTTTCACACCGCATTATCAACGCTCGCGTAATCGACGTTCTCCGGATCGGCGTTCCCGAGGCCGACGCTCGTGTAGCTCTACTCGCGCAGTCGTTCGCCGCATGCTAAGCGTATGCGCAGTCGTCGATCGGCTTCGAGGGGACGAGATTGCCGTTCTCGTGATCGCGACGATCGCGACGTCGTCGTGATAGGTCCTCGCCACATCGTGCTACTAATGTTAACCGCAGAGAGAGATTTTCACGGTCTGTGCGTACGCCTTCCTTGCCGCCATTGCAGAGAAATTGTGACTCTTTAAATACTGTGCTCTCGCGTTTGGGAGGCGCTAGAGAGGCGTTCGCATGCCCCAGTGTCAATTGAGCCCGCCGCAGGACCAGGCACGGAACAAATTGTTGAAGTGATACATTCGCTAAAATCTGTAAGTACTAGTCATTATTACGTCTCTAATTTTGACCCCAGTATTCATGACGTTGATACATGGCTCAATGAGTGGGTATCAAATAGGGCTTTCATCCCGGGAATCTCGGTCTCGAAAATTTCGAGAGTCTCGGCGATTTTTTGGTATTTTCGAGACTCGAGACTAACATTTTCGGTCACGGGAATAACGAGACTTTTGAGACTTGAGTCACCTAAAAACTATTAAATAATCTACTAAACCAACAGTATTTTTTTATTATGGTAACATAGATATGGCAATGGCAACACTGTCGAGTGTAGAGTAAAGCTTAGTATTATCTGTGGAGATTGAATAAGAATAACCTTGTTGACAAACAACACATATTTTGTCTCCATAATATTATAAATTTCATTAAGAAAGCGCGAAGTTACTAGCTGCAATGTGTTCGGTGGCAGATAACTTAAAAGGTATGTTAAATTAATACACGTTAAAAGCATAAGTTATCAACTAAATACTTATTAGTGAGTTGTGGCATTTTACATGCATTTTATTTTGTACCTTCTTATGTTTTCTTACGTAATGCGTTTTAATTCATTTCTAATGCTTAAATAACTATCGATTTTACGTGTTATTTGACACAATATTGTTTTTTGCTAGTTTGAGGTTATATTGTGGCCGTATTCTGAATAGGGCGGTATTCTGGTGGTTTTATTTTTGTCGTTTTTGTGTGTGGTAATGGGCTTTTCTTATTGTTTTAGACAAAAGCATGTCTTATTGCGATGTACTTGCTAAAATGCATGATAAGTCTTCGGTATGGTGCTATTTTTTGCGAGCCAATGATAATGCTTCTGCTAAATGCAAAACATGCCACAGAATATTTAAGACTTTAGGAGGGAATACCAGTGGTCTTCATAAACATCTTAAGAGTATGCATAACATGATATTGTCAAAGGAAGAACTACGACTTGCTTCATCATCGGATACCATCGCTTGCACGCCTTCAACAAGCAAATGCACGAGTAAAGATGGAGCTTATAAACCACCCGAAAAAAAAGCCAAGATGACGGATTTCTTCCAGAGAGTTGACGGAATTGAAGTTAAAGTTTCGAGAATGGCTTCTCTGGATGGAATACCATTTCGAACTTTTGTCGAATCTAAAGATTTACGCGAGTTGTTCAAAAAAGCTCAATACACATTACCATCATCTGTGGCTACCATATCAAGCATGGTCAAAAAACAGGCCGACTATATCAAGTCTTTGACAGTAAACGAAATTACAAAATTGAAAGAGACCGGAGTAAAATTTTGTTGTACCTTAGACGAGTGGACCTCAAACCAAAACAAGAGGTACATGAATGTAAACATAAACTCACCATTTTTTGAAGGTGATAAATATAAAAACTTAGGTCTCGTTAAAATATCTGGTCCCATGCCTGCTACTGTTTGTGTAGATTTGTTAAAAGAACGTTTGTTGGAGTTTGATGTTCATTTAGACACTGACGTTATAAGTCTAACAACAGATGGATGTAGCGTAATGAAAAAAATAAGAAAGTCAGTCAATGCTTATCACCAAAAGTGTCTGGCCCATGGTATGCAATTGGCAATACTAGATGTGTTGTATAAAAAAACAAAATTATGTGAAATACAAAATGACGTATCACAGAATATGAACGATGACGATGATGAAAATGTGGATGATGATGAAAAAGATGAAAGTGGCAGTTTTGAAATAATTGAGAGCAGCAAGCCGCGAAAACATGAAGAAGTAATTTATGAACATGTGATTAATAAAGTCCGAAAAGTAGCAAAGTTGTTCAGAAAATCACCAACAAAACAAATTGTATTAAGAAAATACGTAGAAGAAGAGTTCCACAGAGAACTAAAATTAATAATTGATTGCAAGACAAGATGGTCTAGTTTAGCTGAAATGCTTGACCGATTTCTTAAAATAAAGATATGCGTTCGAAAAGCTTTGATTGATATAGGATCCGGAATAGAGTTCACTGAATCAGAGTATACTACATTGGAAACAATCTCAAATTCACTAGGTATTATGAGAGTGACCTTAGAAGCACTGTGTAGACGAGACGCTACTCTTTTAACAGCAGATACTGCACTAAATTTCTGCCTAAAGAAATTAGATTTACAACAAAGTTTTTTGAGCGTAAATCTCGCCAATTCACTGCGCATCCGTATTAAGGAAAATAGACTGATTGAGGCAAGTATCTTACAATACTTGCACAGTCCTTCTCAGTTTTTTGAAAAGAAGCTTGATGCAACAGCTTTTCAAACATTAAGCAACGACGAAATTACAGTGTCTTTAAAAGAATTGTACGAAAGGTTAAATAAATCCACATCCACAACTGACGAATCTGACAATGATACCGCAAATACCAGTTGTTTAAATGATGCAACGATTGCGAAGGTCACAAATTTAACTACAGAAGAACAGCTGGAATGTGAGCTAAATAATATGTTAAACCCCAAAGAAGACAAAGGACAGAATACAACTTCCATGTCTATCCATGACTTGCAAACAACCTTGCACGTAGAAAAAGCTCTCTTTGAAAATGAGGGCGACAGAGGGAAATACCTAAATTATTGCTACAACTATTTAATATCTATTCCCCCCACTAGTGTAGAAGCAGAAAGAGCTTTTTCTAACGCGGGTTACTTTTGTAACAAAATTAGGTCCTCTCTGTCTGAAACGACATTAAACGCCCTTTGATTTTTACGTGCCCACTACAAAAATGAAAAAAACTGTAAGAAATGATTTTTCTTTTTATTTGCGTTTGTTTAATAAAGTACTAGATTAAAATATCATGTTTTGACTTTCTAATTGCATAGCCTATAAGTAAGAAAACCTAGTTTTGAAATAGTCTCGAAAGTCTCGTTTTCCCCGGGAATTTCGAGACCACACCTAGTCTCGTTTTTTTTTTCCCGGGACTCAGTAATGCATCGAGACTGAAAGCCCTAGTATCAAATGACAGAACGTGGACTAACTTTAAAATTAATTTTAAACCTTTGTGCATTAAAACAATAGATTCGGCGGGTATTTTCTTTGAGGTAATGTCGACTAACTCGGATAAGTACCGTACGTATGCCGAGTATGCACGGAAGTCACTATTGCGGTTGCGTATTGTAAAAGGTCTTAGCGATGATCTAATTACAGAGATTGTTTTGAGAGGAATAACCAATCCTCAAGTGAAGGCAACAGCGACGAACGCTAACTTAAAACCCGTTGATTTGGTCAATTATCTGTCTACTTTTGTGAAACCTATCAAAACTACAGCTGTAGATACAAGTAAACGCACAAATCACCATTTTACTGCCAATAGGGACAAGAACAAATCCCAGGGTTTTAAGAAAGGTCCAACCAAGTGCTATAGTTGTGGTGAGTCTGGACACAAGCAAATTTCGTGCCCAAAACGACCTAAGACCTAGTGCCAAAACCGATTCAGGGACGAAACCATCTTCCTCTGAAAGTAGGCCAGTTTCAAGTGAAATCACGTGCGCTTATTGCAAAAAGCCGGGTCATGACATAAAATCATGTTTTGCCAGACGATGTGTTGATGAGCAACGTAATAATAAAAAAGTTAACTTCTGCTCGGCTCCTTTGCATAACCGCAGTGATATTGTCGTAGGTGTCATTCAGGGCATTCCAGTCGACATTTTAATCGACAGTGGCGCCATTGGCGTATCATTGATGTCGTCCTAGATTGTGACATATTTTTATTGTGCCAAGAAGACTTAACTGTCAAATAAAGGGGGTAGGTGAGTCAGTTACTCAAATTGATTCATATGTGCTGCCACTATCTCATAATATGATTGTCACACAACCATCACGTACACCAAGCCCATCAAGCCAATTTAAAATGCCTAATACTGATGTGGTAACATTAATAATTAATGTGAGTATCAAGGTGATTAATTTATTGCATGCTTAATGGAATATCTCTGCATTTTATATTATTTCAGAAATTTATTTATTCTTTTTCAGAAATCCTTAATAAAAGATACCGGTGCACCTGGGTGTTTATTAAGACAGCCAGTGTCATCACCCTTAAAATGTAAGTAGACATACTAGAGAATGTTGTCAAGTGTCAGTTGTGGTAGGATGATGAATATAAAATTGATTTTTTTTTAGGTCGGAAAAGAAATTTCGGAGCTACTCCTGTGTCAGTGAGGAGATCTATAAAGATGCTGAGTGAAGAGAAACTTCACTGCACAAAAGAAAAGGAAAGAGTCATTGAAGAATCTAATAGACGTGCAGAAGTCGAGCACAGAGAAAACCTAAGACAGACACAAGAACAGCATGAACAACTCATAAAACACAGTGAGGAACGCCACCAAAAAGAAATTCAACTTCTAGATTTAAAATCAAAATTCAAGAGGCTCAGTTAAAAAGATTGGTTTAAGGTTTATTTATTTATAATGTAGCATCCCGGATCCCAGTTACAATTAATCTTTTGTATTTTAATTTACCTTAGATATAAGTATAAGTAGTATAAGTTTAGTTTAATACTTTGAAATTAAAAAATTGTTGGACTTTTCAAGCTCAATAATTATAGTACAAAATAAAAGAGTGTCTGATAAATGAATATTTTTTATTTCAAATGTTTACGTAATAAGAAAACATTTGTCATGTATAAGTAGCAGCTAATCTGTCAAAATATGTCGATATTAAAACACTGTTTTAAGCTTTCACGGTTCATAACTATACTTCCCGCGATCATGGCGCTTGCAACAGCGTCGAAATATCGGGAGCTCAAAAACAATAAATAATCACGGAAGATATCCCGTAAGTGACATTTTAAGTATGTTGATATTAATACTCCTCTAGTACTATCTTGATAGTTTGGAGCAGTTTCATGAACTATGTCCATCTCCTCGTAAACATCTACTAAATCTGGAGGTTGTTCCTCATTCATCTTACAACAGATGTTGTGTAAAACAGCTGTTGCAACTATTATTGCTTGCATATATTTCAAATTGACTCTCAACTTGGATCCGATTGCAGGAAATCTTCGTTTCCAACAACCAAATGTCCTCTCAACCACATTTCTAGTCCTTATTTGGCTTTCATTATAAAGATGCTCCCCTGCTGTTGTAGGGTTTGCTAGTGGCGTCCAAAGAAATGACCTCAAGGCATATCCTCTATCACCTAATAGCCATGTATCACCAAATTCCCCATCTTCCATTCTACCTTTGATGTTGCTTGAATCAAATATGTGACTATCATGACTTCCTCCGGGCCATCTTGCAACAATATTTTTGATATAGCAATTAGCATCAACAACTACTTGGACATTCAATGAAAATGAGTCCTTTCTATTGCGGTAATATTCTGCATTATTGCCACCAGGTGATTGTATATAAACATGTGTGCAATCTATAGCACCTATAACTTTTGGAAAGCGGCTAATATTGTAAAAGTTGTTTACAGTGGCTTTCCTCTCATCTTCATTTCTTGGCATATAAATAAAATGGGATCTAAGATTAGCTAACTCCTTGCTCACAGTATGAATAGCTCTACACACTGTCGATTTGTGCACTCCTTTTGAATCCCCAACACATCTGAGAAATGATCCAGATGCGTAAAACTGTAGAGTTAACAAGAAAAAAGTGAATGAACATACATAATTAGTTGTTAGGTATTTTAGAGGTTTTACAATGAAACTAAAAAATTATTTCTAAAAACCATACCTATTAATTTATATGGATAAAAATTTACTCACCTCCTGGTCAAACGTTTGAGACGCGAATCTAATAAATTTACAAGCACTTTAGCCTAATTCCTCGACACTCTGTAGCGTGCTCTAAAATCTATTTCATCCCATCTCAGTTCGTGGCCGAAAATTTCTCTGTCTTTGTCGGACTACTTGTCCAAATATGAATTCGTCATCAGAAGAACTGTCTTCATTAATTAAATCCAAAAGAAAACGCTCCGATCCCATTTTGAACGGTATTCGGAAAGAAATATTTTGGAAATAACCTAAAAACTGTTACCGTTAACTCACCCTGTCGGTAATTTTGACCGGCGTTAAATCAGTAATTTGACCGCTCGTTAAAGTAACCGCTCCTTCAACAACGCTTTTTAAATTTACCCCCCGGTTAATTTTACTTTAACCAAATCTTAACCCTAAAGTTGACGTAACCGAGCTTCGAGCGACCGGACCTAAGCCGAAGCAGTCCTTAAGCCATGTCAGAAACCTTCTAGGTGGCTTTAAAAATATCTGCGAGCGCCAATTCAGGATTGAGATCGGGGATAGGTAATTTTGATGTTCAGCAAGGGATAGACAACACTTATATCACTAATCAAGTTGTTACCTTCATATTAACGAAGCAACAATAGTAAAGTGCAACAAAATATAATAAGCTTTTTTTTGATGCAGACCAGTTCTGATGATTCTTTTCGCAATGAATTTGGAACTTCGAATAATTTTACGCCATTAGCATGTGTTTCGAACTTCGATTCATCGGTCAAGGAGCCTATTAATCTTAATTATAGCGAAATTAGTCACATAAGCGGTTCTCCATGTAGTGTATTTGTAGAAAGGAAACTTCTTCAACCTTATAAAGCAGATGAATTCGTACCAAATCAAGGAATACCTCTCGATGTTAATAATTCCTTGTCTAATGTATCTTTCAAGTTACCTAATAACATAAGTTTAAGTGAAGTTAGTTGTAAAAGCAGTTCTCCTTGCAATGTAATTGTAAGTAGGGAATTTCCACAGCCTTACAATGAATCAGAACCAAATGAAGAGATTATTTACGATATTAATAGTGAATCTCAAATAGAAGATAATTGTAATGATAGTACAACAATTATCCAAAGGCAAAAACCCAAAAGTTCAAAGGTTCGAGATAAAGATTATTGCTTTTACTGTGAGTCATTTGTTTTAAATTTTGCTCGTCATTGGTGCCGATTCTCTTGTACACCGAACTAACCTAAACTATAACTAAAATTTCTTATTTTTAGTTACTTGGTTTTGGTAAGTTATTCTGAAAACAAGTTTCTCTAAACTTAGATATAGTTTTGACACAACTAAAATCGAGTTTGACATTCGCTAAGTTGAGTAGACCATACACCAAGACAGTTGAATGAAAGTGAACGAAATGATCTGAATTTTAAAAAAACCTGAGCAAAATCAAATAATTATTTAAATTCGTTTATCAATAATCATTAATGAAGTACAGGGAGCATAATTGACGGCGTAAAACTTTATTGTTGTATATTTATTTGTTAGTTTTGACTAACTGTGATCATAGTAATACTAGGGTTGTGAATCGAAAATGATTTAAATTTTGGCGAAACTTTTACGGTTTTCAATAAGAAAAATACCTATAATTTTATTGAAATCGACAAAACAGCGGTATTTAAAAAAAAAATCAGGTAGCGTGATTTATCCTGCTATTTAGGGTAAAAGTGGGATAGTTGCCCTAGGAGGATTGATGCCCCAAAATTCAAATTATGACTTGTAAACGTTCTATGATCGCAGTTAATACTTATAAGCAAAGAACACCCCCCACCCCGCTAGTGTGCGAGCGGCAACCGCAGTGATCGGACGTGTTGCGTGTTCATGAAGAAAGATCGACGGGCTAGCTCACAAAGATCGCGGATTACGAATCTTGATATTTTAGAAACGCGTGGAACTTTTCATTTCCAAAGGTAAGTTATATTATTTTATTATTATTTGCAAGTGTATAGTTTGAATATTACCGTCAGTGTAACATTTTGTCATTTTTTAAAAGGGATTTTTTTACTATCCCTATTGAAAAGGATAGACGCCTCGTATTTTGTGAGCCCCTATTGATTAAGTTGATGTTTGTTGATGTTTGTTCATGTTCCCATTTCTTCTTTTCAGAAATGCCTCGCAAATATATTAGAAAGGTTGGAGTTCGTCCACGAGCTGAATGGACGCAAGAGGCATTAATAGCTGCAATAGACGAAATTTCGAGAGGCATTCTAGGAATTAACGAAATATCTCGTAGATATGGGATTCCCTCAAGAACATTGAGGCGAAGATTCGCTAACAAAAATACGGAAAAACTGACATTAGGTAATAAAGTTGTATGACCTAAGTTCTTGTTAAGTAAAAAAAAATCGTATTATTCCTAACATTTTTTTTTTTTTATAGGAAAACACCCACTTCTTGATTTTGTAAACGAAAAACGTTTGGTGAGTCATATACAGAAATTAGAAAAAGCTGGTTTCCCTCCAACCCGGGACATGATTCGAAGATTAGCTTTCGAGTTTGCTGAAAAACTGGGTAAAGAAACCAATTTTGATAAAGAGACTCGAAAGGCTGGGCCGCATTGGTTAACATCATTTTTAGAACGTAATAAAGAGTTAAGTATTCGTCAGGCAGAAGGCTTATCAGTTGCAAGAGCACAGGGATTAAATCGAGATGAAGTTAACAAAATGTTTGAACTACTGCTTAAAGTAATGACAGAGCATGACTTACTGGATAAACCGGATAGGATTTACAATGTAGATGAGACAGGTGTCCAGTTAACTAACTCTACTGGAAAAGTCATAATCAAAATCAATCAAAATCAAAGCATTTATTTCAAGTAAGCCAGTTACAGGCACTTTTGAATTGTCGAAACAAAGATGAAAATTAAATGTAGCTACAGTCCCAGTCACAAGACATAAAAACTGTGAAAGTACTGTAGTTGCCCATTCCCTAGCGTAGATCTCTATGGAGAAGAACGGGCAAGAAACTCCATGGACACTCTTTTAAATCAGAATATTGTTACAAAATCTTGGTTACATCATTCATGTTGAGATGGTATATTATGTGAGAACAATGTAGCAAGATGTGCACGTTAAAAGTGTCCACAGTAAAACAAAACAGAAAAAAAAAAAACAATTCAAAAACTAAAATAATTCATTAAAATAAGCCATGGCAACTGAGTGATGACCAGTCACAACCGACAGCGCCCGTTCACGGACATGACGCATAGATCAGCACCATTCAACTCAACCATTTTGAAGGGAACTAAATGATCCGACACATGCGCCACCATCAGCGAGACTTTTGAGTGAGCATGACATATTCTCAACCGCCAGGGCACATTCAAGTCAAGAAAAGACGTAGGTTTCCAGTGAATGATAGCTTTCTAGTACATAGTACTCACACAATATGGGCTATGCGATTATATAATACTAAAGAGATTGAATCTATACAATGCAAAGATAGTTGTACAATCTTCAGCAGCTCCAACAATACCATTTAATGCTATCAATTTAAGCGCCCCTGTCCTTGTGGAGCAGGACCAGCATTGAGCCAAGCATTTTTATCAGCGATATAATCGCTCAACTTGTAATATGCTTGCTTACATAGTGTGCGTTTAATACATGTTTTAAATTTCGTCTCATTCAGTTCAAGAATACTTTGTGGAATTTTATTATAGCATCTCAAACAGTACCCCATGAAAGATGAGTCTACTTTAGCGAGTCTGAAGCCTGGCTGAACTAGTTGGTCCCTATTTCTAGTACTGTAATTATGTCTGTCACCCCTTTTACCAAAAAGGTGCAGATTTTTTCTGACGTACATTATGTTTTCGTAGATGTATTGACAATGTACTGTCATGATGCCAATATCCTTAAACAGTTCCCTTAGAGAATCGCGCCTACGAAGATTATATATGGCTCTGATGGCTCTTTTCTGCAGAATAAATATAGACTCAATATCTGCAGCCCGTCCCCATAGCAAAATGCCATAAGACATTATACTATGAAAGTAACTAAAATAAACCAGTCTAGCGGTATCTACATCAGTATACTGACGGATTTTTCTAATGGCATATGCTGCTGAACTTAGCCGCCCCGCAAGAGATGTTAAATGAGAACCCCATTGTAGCCTTGAATCAAGCGTAATCCCCAGGAAAACCGTTTTATCTACGAATTCAAGTTTCTCTTTATTCAGTACTATATCACAATCACTACTTTTAACATTCGGTAAAGCAAATCTTATGCATTTGGTTTTTTTTTCATTTAATACCAAATTGTTTGCTGTGAACCAATTTTGGACCTGAAGTAGGGCATTATTTACGTCATCTAGATTTTGGGCCCGCCTATTTATCTTAAAAATTAAGGAAGTGTCATCAGCAAATAACACCATATTTTGAGGTTGGTTTTTCAATAAATAGGGTAGATCATTTATATATACTAGAAAAAGGAAAGGACCCAATATTGAGCCTTGTGGAACCCCCATTTTTACTTTTAAACCATGTGAATTAACACCATTTATTTGAACATGTTGTTGTCTATCATTCAAATAAGATTTTACCAAACTAATTGCAAGTTTACCCAGTCCGTAATGCTCAAGTTTCAAAAGTAATGTGTCGTGATTTACACAATCAAACGCTTTGGAGAGGTCACAAAAAATTCCTATGGCGTCTTGAGACTCTTCCCACGCAGTAAATATGTGCTTTAATAAGGTTACACCGGCGTCAGTTGTACAACGTCCCTTGGTGAAACCATACTGTTGATCATGTAAGATTCTGTTAGTGTTAAAATGATAGAGCATTTGATTAAGCATTACCTTTTCAAAAACCTTGCTAAAAGCTGGTAAAACCGATACAGGTCTATAATTATTAGTGTCTTTACTGTCCCCGGATTTGAAAAGAGGTATGACTTTACTGTATTTCATTAAATCAGGGAAAACTCCTTGGTCTACACATAAATTAAAAATTAAAGCTAGGTAAGGGGCTATAGTCTCAAGTATGGATGTACAAACTTTGGTAGACATTCCCCATAGATCTTCGGTCAGTTTGATTTTTATTTGCCGGAAAGCTTTAATAACTATCATAGGGTTAATGTGTTTAAATTTAAATTCAGCCAGGCAGCCAGACACATTCGCCTTTAATAAACCAATTGAGAGTTCAGGTGAGGAAATAAGAGCCTCTGTAGTTTTTAATGGTACATCGGTAAAGAAATTTACAAATTCTTGAGCTACTTCCTGATCAGAGCTTTTAGGACCACATGCTGTATCTAATGTGTAGCTAGTGTTACGTATTTTCTTCCTGTTAGTCTCGTTATTTATGACTTTCCAAACTGTCTTTATTTTATTTTCTGCTGTTTTGATCTTGTTGCTAATGTGCAGGGCTTTAGCAACCTTGCATGTATTTCTAAAAATTTTTGAATACTTAGCAACATACTTGTTAAAAGTTTCAGTGTTTATAAAAGGCTTAAGGCCATAAAGCTCAAATAGTCTTTCCCTACTTTTTCGGATACCTCTAGTTGCCCAATCACTAAATATGAATTTAGGGCAAATACTTTTTGTCTTCTTTTCAAAAGTTTTATTGAATTCCGTGTGAACTATTGAAAAGAAACGATCATACAATTGATTTATATTAATATCGTCAAGGCTCATAGCACTTAACTTGTTTTGTAGCGAAATATTATACCTATTTAATCTGCTAGAAGTTATAGGTCTAAATTTAATTTGAACTTTTTGCAATGGGGGTATATTACACCTAAAAGTTACAGTTTGTCCGCTATGGTCAGAAGGCAGACAATTTACTATGGCCTTATCTAAGTAATCACAATCGCAGAAAACATTATCTATGCAAGTAGCAGTAGAAGGAGTGACTCTAGTAGGTTCTATAAAAGTGTTGGTCAAGTCAAATGACTTAAAAAGATTTAATAACCGACTGCTATTTGAACTTTCTTCTAAAATATTGATATTGAAATCACCACAAATAATTGTAGATTTATTACTGGCTGCAAGTTTTGCCAGGACATCTTCCATTATTGATTCAAATAAGGAAAAGTTTTGATAGTTTGGGGGTCTGTACACACACACAATTACATGCTTATCTAGCTCAACACAGGACAGTTCGACGCAATGTTCAACTGAGAGACCTACTATGTCATTACGTTGCTTATATTTAAAACAATTTTTTATTAATATTAGGGAACCTCCACGAAGCATAGTTTTACGGTTAAAGCAGCTACCCACCATATAGTTCTCATAATTGATAAGCATTTGGTAATCCTTTAGCCAATGTTCAGTAAAACAAATAATGTCAAACTTACTATTTTCTAAAAACAATTCAATTTCTAATAATTTGGAAGAAATGCCTTGGATATTTTGGTGGAATAATTTTTTTTTAGTTCTGCTGAGGCCCTTTTTTACTAACTAATTGAGTGCAAGAAGATACCTTGCTGTTGGTAGGATTAACAATATTGTTAATGGTACCTTCTGTTGTCTCACTTTCTAGTTTAAATTAATATTTGGAGTGAGGCCGGAGACTCCCGTGCCATCCTCAGACAACAAGACCCTATCACTAATATACCCTAAATGAGACCCTAAATGAGAATTCTCCACGGTGACACATGGATCCTCCTCAGTACAATGATTGTAAACATTTATAGCACTAATGCTATATTCATTTAAAGTCACCTGTACATTAGTATTACTACTAATAGTCGCAGTGTTAATAATAGGACTAAACTTAGACATACTATTTATGTCTGTGTGAATATTATAAGCTAATAGCCGAGCTATTTTGTGTCTACATCTAATAGGTAGATACACCTTACCCCGTGTCGACTTCAGTTTACCAACAATAGTGTTGATATCCAGATATATAAGTCTGTCACTATAGTGACCTACTAAAAAATGTACATGGTTATTTAACATATGTATATAATTGTTTTTTCTATTACCCAAATTTTCAAAATAGGGAAAAGCACACAATATGATTTTACCACATTTTAACTTTAACAACTCTGAGACACAGTCAGTAATGTCTTCCTTTTTAATCTTAGAGCTATTACCAACACATACACACACATAGCTACAAGAGGCGCAAGAGTAGTCCATTCTATAACTTCTGGTGAAAAAGGTGAAACTTTATCAGTAATAGCATGCTGCAATGCTGTGGGGAACTTTCTTCCCCCAGTAGTCATCATTAAAGGAGTAAACAAGAAACCAGAATTTCAGGATGGGCTCCCACCTGGATCAGAAGTCTATATGAATAGAAAATCCGCGTACGTGAATGCTGAATTATTTCACAAGTGGCTGAAAGAACATCTTGTACCTTTTTTTTTTTTTTTATTTTTTTTTTCGGATGGGAAATCATCAAATGACTTCTCCCGCTCTGGGCTGAGCAGGAGGGAGTGTCAGATTTTTACTGACTAAAACCCATCCATGTTCCTTCATCGCCCTTTGTGTTCCGGGGCCACGGTATCTCTTTCGAATAGTCCCGCAGCCCCGGCAGGCGTCGGCCCTTGCGGACCCCTTCACAGTTGCTGACTCTCTTTGAGGCGCGCGTGGAACACGAACGCGCCGTCGACACGGCCTGTCGTCATGAGACGTACGGACGGCGAGCTAGCCCATAGCTCCCCGTCCACAGACCCGCGCCTACGGTGGCCGGAAGCCACCACGTGGCCCCCGACGCCCGGGGCGTCTCCCGCGGCGGCCGGGACGTGAGGATC
This sequence comes from Xestia rhomboidea, assembly GCA_963853795.1. Lineage (NCBI taxonomy): Eukaryota > Metazoa > Arthropoda > Insecta > Lepidoptera > Noctuidae > Xestia > Xestia rhomboidea. Next base: position 14,111,700 of record OY970774.1, read on the forward strand.
TCTCCCTGTCCTGTTCCGCCACCTCCTTCGCTAGCATGACTGCTTCGCAGAAGGAGGTGACGGCGTCCCATTCCGTCTCGCTCCGGACCATGGCACGAACCAGGGCCGGAAGCGAGAGGTCGCCGCCGCCGATCGCCACCTCGAGGACACGGCGGTGCTCCACCCAAGCGGGGCACACCTCCACAGTGTGCTCCACCGTGTCCTCCGGCCTATCCTCACAATGATAGCACCCGGGCGTTTCCTCCCGCCCGATTCGGTGCAGGAACTTACCGAAACATCCGTGTCCGGTAAGAACCTGCGTCAGGCGGAAGGTGAGGACGCCGTGGCGTCTCTCCAGCCACTCCTCAAAGAGGGGACTTATCGCCACTATTGTGGCGTGCCCTGCACGGGGTTGCGATAGTCGCTCTCTCCATGTCGCCATGAGAACATCTTGTACCTAAAAAACCAATAGGAAAGATTATTTTGATTCTGGATGGTCATTCATCTCACACGAATGCTATAGATATGCTTCAAACTGCCGAAGAAAATGATATAATTTTATTTTGCCTACCCAGCCACACCACTCAAGCGCTGCAACCACTGGATCGCAGTTTTTTTAAGCCTTTTAAAACATTCTTTGCTGCTAAAACACAAAATTGGGTAGTGTCACACAAGGAACGAAAGATTAATCGATTAGTTGCAGGAAAACTTATTGGGAATGCGTGGACCCGAGCAGCCACGAGTTCCAATGCGATTTCGGGATTTAGGGCTTGTGGTATTTACCCTTTCAATCCCTCTGCAGTTCCAGAGAGCTTTTTTGCAATATCTGACATTTCTTTGAGTAATCAAAGGCCTACAGAAGACAATGCAGGTGAAAATGATGCACCAGAACCGGAACAAGTTTCATCTAATAGATCAAGTCCTGTAGTTGATCGAGTTCTTTCTAACGTTACTCCTAATTATATGGATATTTATTATAGAAATGAAGAAGCTCTTGAGCAGGAACCATCCATCCAATGTACAAACTCTGGGAGTCGGTCTAAATCTATCCAACGTTTCTCCTTGTAATACGGATCAACCAGATAGGAGATTTTCTAATTCAAGCCCATCAATTCTTTCACAGAATAATAATATTATCAACATTGAGGAACTAGAAACACCAAGCAAATATTTGCAAGAATCTTCGCCGGTGCCAATTGTTCCGGTTCCATTTCATAAGAGAGGAAAACAATCAGCTGCAATTTTAAACAGTAAAGAAAATATTGAAGCGAAGAAATCTAAAGTTAAAGGTAAAGCTACTCCAGGAATACGTTGTAAAAATAAATGTCGAACAGCTACAGCTGATGTACAGAAGAAAGTGTTACGAACTGCAGTCAAGTTTCCAAAGAAGATTCCAGCCAAATGTATTAAGAAAAGAAAGGGCATTAGAGAATCTAGTGATGAAATGACCATCTCGGATATTTCTAATGAATCTGATTCAGATATCGACCAGGCGAGAGCAGGTGAAATTGTTCTACATAAAAAAAAACAGAGATCTCAAGCTAAGATTCAGAGTAAAGTTCCAGCAAAAAATAATAAGAAAAGACGAATAGAATACAAGGAGTCGAGTGATGAAATATCGATCTCAAATAATTCGGATGAATCTGAGTCAGAGGCATACAAGGATTGGGAATGCAAAGAATGCTCTGAAGAATATAAAAATACCAAATCAACTGCAGATTGGATACAATGTTTAATGTGTAAAAAATGGCTACACTAGGATTGTACCATGTACGGCGACTAATGACTATATGGATTAGTGAAAGAATATGAAAATTAAAACCAAAGTGTAATGTGCCATAACTAAATATTAAAATAAAACTTGTTAATTATAAATATGCTTTGATTTATACCTAAGGGCAACTATCCTCATAGTGACAACAGCATCGGGGCATCTAACCCATATAAGAGGCATCTATACTCAGAACTAGTACTGTAACTTTTGTTTTTTTCTATATGTATAAGCAATAGCTGCATTGAATTTCTTTTTAAAATATAATAAATAATAGACCAATGTACGATAATATTGAAAAATTGGTTTAAATATAATTTATTTGTAGGAAAAAAAAAATCAATTTCAAAATGTGGGGCAACTATCCCACTTTTACCCTATTTTAGTCTAATAAACCTAGTTTACTAATGAAAATGTGATCTTGAGAAAAGAAAATCCGGTTTTTGGTTTAGTAAGTTGAAAATCTCCGGTATTATTCTCGCCGTTGGAAAGCCCTATCAAGGACATCTTGAATTTGCAAACAATCTGTTTTTTGTTATATCATGTAAATATTTTGGTAGTCGGTTCGTATTGTTACGCTCTCTGTGTTCCTAAAGTAACGAGTAGTCAGAATGCAAGTGATGCAGGCTTCGAGAAAACGAGCCAATAAACGACAGCAGGAGCTGCTCGTGAAGCGATTCCATAATAATCGGCAAATGGCCAGAGGTAAGAAAATTTCGCGGACAAGCTGAGAGCATCAATTTACCTTTACGTAGTACCCGCAGTGTTCATATCTATAATTATTATGTCATCTTTAACTTTACCGGTCTACTATTGTAATTTTTTTTCTTTTTTTAGAAAATCAAGCTGATCCCGATGTATTGGACTTTAGGCCAACGTCAGTAGCGAGCTAAACCAACTGGGTTGCAGCAGGACTGTAGAGCAGTGGCAACATGTAAGTTGTTTCAGTCCGATGAAATGTTAAACTGGATTGGATAAGTACATGCATAATTTTCATGTTGTTTATACTAATTTAATTTCAACAAATTTCAATAAAATAAAAAACAAAAAGTGTGTGGGTGGCAAAAGTCAAAACAAAGGCAAGAAAAGTGAGGGATTCCATCAGGGCCACTGGTGGAGGACCGGCAGGGGCAGATCTCAATGATATTGAGAAAAAAATTCTTGACTACTGCCACTATGGAAATGGTAATTTATTTAATAATATAATAATAAATATATTTAAGAAACGGAAAACTTTTATCGTCAAAATGTCACCAAGTCACCAATGATAACTAGAAGCCGAGCAAAACAGCATCAGGAGGCACACCCACCATCTCCGGGCTCCTCGCTCAGCTCCGCCTCGCAACCGCCGGCCGGGACGCGCCACACTCGTGAGCATCGTGTCACCGGTCGCTGCAGTTGCGTCGGTGACATGCTCTGCCGCGGAGCCACTATCTTAGAAATCGATCAATTCTATCTTAAAATGATGTACGTCAAACGTACATCATGTACGTATAATCGTTATCGCTGTACGTGCATTAGGTAATGAGAAAATAGACATTGATTGTGGCTCTGCTGGAGAGCATACTCTCTAGCAGAGCCACACTAAAACATGTACTCAGGAAAGATAAACGCTACTGTTTTTTCATGGAAACTGTTGTACGGATAGTGTTTATTGCGTACGTGTTGAAAAATATCCGAATTAGATAGTGGTTTTATTTATTTTAACTTTACTAAAATTTCCATAGAAAGCGCCTGATTATTTCGTGTCAGCAAAATGTTGTGTAGCATTGGTGATTAGGCGCACCACTAAAAATATTATGAACAAGGAAAATTAGCGTGTTATTTATTACATAATACATTACATTTATTTACTTTTCGAATGTGCAATTAAATTATATTCAACCTATTTTCAGTAGTAGTTTTCAATGATTTTGATTTTTTTACATTTTAATTAAACTTTTTTCCAGATATAGCGCAAAAGTTCAATAACCATAATTGGCTGGGTGAACGAGCAATATTGGCAGCGAAAAATAAAGATGTCGAGGATCTCAATGCGACCATTCAGAACTTTCTTCCAGGACAGTTGGTTTCCTTCAAATCAGTCGACACCGTTATGAACCAGGATGACGTAGTCAACTATCCCACGGAGTTTTTAAATTCACTGGAATTGCCTGGATTACCACCTCACAATTTGCAGTTAAAAGTAGGATCAGTTGTCATCATGCTGCGTAACACATTAATCAACCTCGACTATGCAATGGAACAAGACTGGCTGTGAAAAAGCTAATGAATAACGTCATTGAGGCAACAATCATAAAAGGAAAATACAAAGGAGAGGATGTCTTGATCCCGCGAATACCGATGATACCAACGGATTTACCATTCGATTTTAAACGCTTACAATTTCCAGTACAACTGGCCTTTGCGTCCATCATGTGCACCAGCGTGGTCAGACCATTCTTTTTCCCCAGGAAACAGGAAACCGTGGGGTCCTCGCGACCCAGAAATCGTTAATGTCCGGCAGGATGGTTCCGGGCGGTGTCCTCGCCCACTGAGGCAATGGAGAGAACCTCCAAGGCGACAAAGGACCTCACCTCACAAAAGCGTAAGAGTCCCCCCCACTGGGATGATCCTAAACCGAGTACTTCGCGTGGCCCGGATATCGTAGAGCCCATTATAGTAGGTGAGAAGAGAGAGGGCGAAAAAACTAGGAGCTCTTGGCGCGGTAAATACAACACATACATTTTGTTTAGCAGGATATTTTTTTAATGGGAATAGACCCCAGAATTGACCAGCGAAAATCTTTCGGGCACAGAGGGCTCCGAGGGGGTGTTGGCAAGCGGGCAGGCGTTTTTACTAACCATGGAACAACGGTTCAAGGCATTAGACGCTTCAAGCGCTTGCCAGTCTGGATCAGACCCAGCTAGCAAAAAATAATCTTACAAATATCCCAAGACCATATTTTTTTCAGTCTTATATCACACTTACAGACACCTATAAGTGTGGATTTGGGCGCACTTTATAAGTATATTCACCCTTGCAATTGCCTTGTAATGGTCTTGCGAAGTGTATTTTCACACTTACAAGCCTCTTGCTGATGCTTTTATAATGACAAACAAACTTACAAGTGACTTACAATGGCGCGCTGTAAGGGTAAATAACCTTAAAGTCCTCTTACTAATAAAATAAAATACAATTTTAAGGGTAATATCGCTTATAATCCTCTTTGTGATCTCCTAATAAGAGTGTTATCACAAACCGCGAACTCCTTGGAATTTTTGTGAAAATAATAAAGTATTATATTTAAATTTATATTTCCTACAAAAGGCTACTGTGTATATTTTCAAATTTCTTACTCATGTATTTGTCACGCACTAAGTATATGCGATTATTAGGTTGCGAAGTAGTTTTTCTCGATTACTTTGAAATTTTAATAACAATATTTTTACGGGCCTTTTCAAAAATGTGTCTTTTACTTTATATATTTTTTAATTATTTGTAAAATAATATCAAAATGTCGCCATTACAACCAACCACGACTTATAAGTGCTTTATTAGAGCAATATAAGTCCAGTACTCTTGTCTAAGGTTTATATCGCACTCGTAAAAGTCAAATTAAATCTAAAACCACTGTCTACGCGGCCATGTTGCTTATATTTTTAGGGTTCCGTAATATGTAAAAGCAAGCCAAACGACGAAGTCGAAGGATCTAATAGAAAATTAATGATAATGTGTACTAAATATTAAAATAGTCTATCACCTGATTTCATAACAATTTCTGGAGTCAACACAACAAAGAAAATAAATAACCCTTAATAGGGAATTGTAGTAGACCTTTTAAAGTGCTACTACTCTTTATTATATCTTAGGTGAGATAAATCACACTTTTAAAGTACTAGTTTACAGAAGTCTAACACTTAGTGTAGTCACTTCTAAGGTTGACTGTACTTATAAAATGAATTTATAAGTATTAATTAAGAATCAAAGGCAATTAGACTTGTAAAAGGCGCTTATAATACCACTGCTCTTATTAATATCATATAACGTGTTCTTAAATACGTCTATAAGACTATGTTATAAGTATGAATGCTCTTAAAACTTAAATAGACTTATAAAATAGCACTATAAGAGTTCCTGCCTTAATCAGAACACATATAAACCTTATATAAAACCATAACTCTTACAAGCTTTTGTTTGTAAGGGTATTAAGGGTTTCTGACTTAATCAGAACACGTATAAACCTTATATGAAACCATCGCTCTTAAATCTTTTGTTTGTAAGGGTATTTTGCTAGCTGGGGAGTCCATCATGGGCACTGTTAGGATAAGGTGGCAACACTGAGAGGAGAGTGGTCACACTGAAGATGGCGGAAATAAAGGACGCGCTTTCTTATAACTATAAAATTAGTTTTTATTTAAATCACCAAGAAAATTAACATGGTGGCAGCGGTAAAGTCTACACAAGTAAACAGTTTAAAGTCGTGTTTAAAAAAAAAAGAAATAGTCGTGATACAAAGGTATTGCATTCTGACCTGCCACGTGCTAGTCAAGACTCGCTCGACCGATAACTCAGCGAATGGGTGAAGTGAAAAAGGGCACTATGGAAAGTCAAATTAATATAATCAAGCCAATTGATCTCAACAACTCAGACACTGTAGCGACATGGGCAAAATGGAAGCAGATCTTCGACAATTTTTCAATTGCCATGAAGTATGACAAGGAGAGCAAAGACAGAAAAATAGCTATCTTACTGCACTTCATGGGCGAGCAATGCTTGGACGTCTATAACGCCTTCACTGAAGAAGAAAGACAGACTTATGAATCCAGTCCTAGCAGCGTTTGACAAGTATTTTATTCCAAAGAAAAATTTGGCTATTGAAAGACATAATTTTTTTAGTCTACAGCAAGGAGAAGATTCCTTGGACGTATTTTTGACTAAGTTAAAGAAGTCAGCTGCTAGTTGTGAATTTAAGGAACTAAAAGACTCACTAGTAAGAGACATATTTATATGCAATTTAAGTAAAAAATACACTCAAATAAGACAAAGACTTCTAGCGGAAAATAATATAGAACTAGATAGATTGATTACTATATACAAATCAATGGAGATGTCATACAATAACACCTCATACTTGGAGGGTGAGGATGTGGAAATTGCAGCAGTTCAGAAGTTTTCCAAGTCAAAAACACAAAAATGTACACGCTGCGGGCAAGTACACAAGTTTACATGTCCGGCAAAAGGAAAGCAGTGTCACAAATGTAAGAAAATGGGACATTTTGCACAACTGTGTAAAACACAAATAAATACAATTGAAGCAGTCAAGAGTAAAGACACAGGTAACCTGTTTTTAGTAACCAATAATAGGGACTCCAACAATGATTTGTTTCTGGGTGTCTTATATACTGAACAGTGTCTCATCAATCACATAGATATGAAAGATTGGCTAATAGATTTTATAATAAATGAACAAAACGTAACATTCCTTATAGACTAGAGCTAATTGTTTGTCTTATGAATTATTTCATAAATTAAAATTATGTGATAATGATCTTAAAAGTTGTTCAGCTAATTTAGTAGCGTATGGAGGTAATAAAATACCAGTCAAAGGTTGCTGTACTTTGAAATGTCTTATGGATAATCAACAATATGATATTCAATTTATTGTAGTTAACATACCATGTCAGCCAGTCTTAGGTGCAAATACATGTGCTGAATTAGGAATTGTAAAAAGAATATATACAATAAATAATAGTGACAAACAACAACCAGTCTTACAACAATTATTAAATGAACATCAAAATGTTTCTCAGGGCCTGGGGTGTCTGCCGGGCAAGTGTCACCTGACTGTGAGATCTGATGCACAACCAACAATAGATGCACAGCGCAAAGTACCTTATGCACTTCAAGCAAGACTGAAGGAGGAATTGGATCGGATGACAGGACTAGGAGTGATTGAACCAGTCTCCAAACCAACTAGTTGGGTTAGCTCAATCGTTATAGTTGAAAAAACTAATAAACAGTTAAGGATTTGTTTGGATCCTCGAAACTTGAATAAGGCCATCCAAAGGTCTCATTATCCGTTACCTTCTTTAGAAGATGTAAGATGTAGACTAAATGGAGCCAAAATATATTCACATTTGGATGCCTATTCAGGATTTTGGATGATCCCATTAGACTCTGGTAGCTCTGATTTATGTACATTTAACACTCCCTATGGAAGATATAAGTATTTGCGTCTACCGTATGGTCTAAATTGTTCTACTGAAATTTTTAGCAAAAAACTCATAGAATCATTCTCTGATATACCAAACTTAATCATTTATGTTGATGACTTGCTTATTTACGGATCAGATGAGAAATCTCATAAAGAAACACTGAAAAAAGTATTACAAAGGGCAGAATCTATAAATTTAAAATTTAACAAAGACAAATGTATTATTGGAAAAACAAAAATAAATTTTTTAGGTCATGTGTTTAGTGCTGAAGGAATGTCACCAGACTATGATAGGATAAAAGCTATCTGTGAAATGCTTAAACCAGATTGTCAAAAAAGCTTGCAAAGATTTCTAGGAGTGATTAACTACCTAGGCAGTTACATTAAAAATTTATCTTCAGAAACAGAAGTATTAAGAAACCTTCTTAAAAAAGACTCACAATGGTTATGGGATGAAAACCATGATAAAGCTTTTCAAAATTTAAAAAATTCATTAACATCAGCACCAGTACTGCGTCACTATGATAATAAAAAACCACTGACACTGAGTGTTGATTCTTCACAGTCAGCATTAGGTGCAGTATTACTGCAGTCAGGTCAGCCTATAGCTTATGCCTCCAAAACATTAACTGATTGTCAAAAAAGATATGCCCAGATTGAAAAAGAATTGTTTGCTATTTTATTTGGCTGTCAAAAATTTCATCACTACATTTATGGACACAAAGTTAAAGTAGAGACTGACCATAAGCCATTAGTCACCTTATTCAATAAGTCATTAAGTCAAGTACCTAACAGATTACATAGAATGATGTTAGCACTACAGCTATATGATATAGAAGTCACATACATTCCGGGCACAAAATTATACATCCCTGATACACTGTCTAGAGCCGCTTTATCAGAATCTATGGAACATGCTATTGATAAAGAAATAGCCATACATGCAAACTTATTTATAACAGCACTGTCTATATCTGAGTCTAAATTAGAAACAATAAAAGATGAAACTTTTAGGGATGCATGTTTGCAATTACTGACAAAATATTTTAAAGAAGGGTGGTCAGATCACAAAAATCAAACAGACTCACTTGTAAGAACTTATTGGAATTATAGGTCGGAAATTCATGTAATTGATGGAATAGTCTTCAAAAATAATAGTATAATAGTTCCACTGTCAATGCGTAAAGATATGTTAAATCAGATTCATGCTAGCCATTCAGGTATATCTAGGAGCAAAATTCTTGCAAGAAATGTCATATTCTGGCCATGTATGAACAAAGAAATTGAACAAATGGTAGAGAATTGTCAAATTTGTTTAAAATATAGACCAGCCAATACAAAAGAACCATTACTGTTGGCAGAAGATCCATCTCTTCCTTGGGAAAACATAGGTGCTGATTTATTGCAGTTCAATAATAAAAAATACTTAGTCATTGTTGATTACTGCTCAAAGTACATTGAACTTGCTCAACTGAACAATGATTCTACAGCAAAAAATGTAATATTACAATTTAAATCAATATTTGCACGACATGGAATCCCTTTGAGATTGTATACAGATAATGGACCACCATTTGAATCAAAAGAATTTAAATGTTTTTGTAAAGAAAGGGACATGGATCATGTCACTTCTAGTCCCAATTTTCCACAGTCAAATGGTCAAGCAGAGTCAGCAGTTAAAATTGTTAAAAAAAAATTGCAAAAAGCATATGATGAAAATAAAGATCCTTATCTGGCTTTGTTGCATTATAGGTGTAATGATAAAGAGTACATGAAATCACCATCAGAATTATTAATGTCTAGAAAACTGAGATATAACTTACCCATGTCGAAAGAGTTGCTAAAGCCTAAAGTTATAAAATGTGAAAGGCAAAAGGAAAGGATTAATAAGCATAAACAAAAATATAAGTTTTACTATGGTAAAGGTGCTAAGAATCTACCAGCATTCAATCAAGGGGATAATATCATGTTTAAGAAAATTCCTGACAGTAGTTGGAAGCCTGGTGTAATTAAAGAAGTTCTAAAAAATTGCCCAAGGTCATATTTGGTAGAAGCTGACAATGGAAAGGTATATCGTAGAAATCGCAGTCATATATTACATGTCAAGTCTAGAAATGTTGATTCAATGCCTAAGGCTTCTACAAGGGCTCTGCTAAATAAAAGGCACCAAATAATAAAACAAGATCAATCTTTAACTGTACCAATATCATTATCAAGTATGTATGTCAGAATGTGTCTTCCTAAACCGAGTTGTGAGTGTGACATTCAAGATACAAGTATTAGTCATGATCAAACCATGTCAAATGTACAAATAGATAGTCAACAGTCTTTGTCAAATATAGAATTAAATAGTCATGAGTCTTTGTCAAATGTAGAACTATTGGAGAGTAGCTTGGTTCATGAAATAGTCTTGTCATCTGAAGAATCCTCCATGGCTGGGGAATTTGAGGATGCTGAATCTGAAGAACCATCCACAACTGGTGCATATAGGAATGTTGGATCAGATGAAACCACTAGATCTGTAGATGAAGATGCTGGACCACAGTCAGATGATACTTTGCTGGAAGATAGTCCTGTTTATGTAACTAGAGTTGGTCGCAAAGTATATAGACCTAAGAGATATGATGATTAAAATGTGTCTAATCCAAATACTCAAAATGTTTAATCATTACCTACTGAGACTAGGCTACAAAAATGAAAATTTAAATTGTTTTGTTTAATTCTAAATTATATTAGAAGTGCACTCAAATTGATTTGATTATTGGTTTAGTAAATTCAAGTTTAGTCTTTTTCAGAAGTGTAAACATAGAGGTAAGGTTTTCTTTTTATTTTAAGTTTTTTTTTTAGAAGTTTATTCAAACTAGTTTTAGTTTTAAAATTCAATAAATTTAAGTTATGTTTAGTAAATCTTAGGATTGTAAACATAGGACAAGTTTTCTTTTTCTTTTATTACTTAAGTTACCTATTTTGTATTACTTGTGAAGGAGGATGTTAGGATAAGGTGGCAACACTGAGAGGAGAGTGGTCACACTGAAGATGGCGGAAATAAAGGACGCGCTTTCTTATAACTATAAAATGAGTTTTTATTCAGACCATTCCTTTTGCCCAGGAAACAGGAAACCGTTGGGTCCTCGCGACCCAGAAAACGTCCGGCAGGATAGTTCCGGGCGGTGTCCTCGCCCACTGAGGCAATGGAGAGAACCTCCAAGGCGAAAAAGGACCTCACCACACAAAAGCGTAAGAGCCTCCCCCCCCCCCACTGGGATGATCCAAAACCGAGTACTTCGCGTGGCCCGGATATCGTCGAGCCCATTATACTAGGTGAGGAGACAGAGGGCGAAAAAACTAGGAGCTCTCGGCGCGGTAAATACAACACATACATTTTGTTTAGCAGGATATTTTTTTAATGGGAATGGACCCCAGAATTGACCAGCGAAAATCTTTCGGGCACAGAGGGCTCCGAGGGGGTGTTGGCAAGCGGGCAGGCGTTTTTACTAACCATGGAACAACGGTTCAAGGCATTACACGCTTCAAGCGCTTGCCAGTCTGGACCAGAGTCCATCATGGGCACCAGCGTGGTCAGACCATTCCTTTTGCCCAGGAAACAGGAAACCGTTGGGTTCTCGCGACCCAGAAAACGTTAATGTCCGGCAGGATGGTTCTGGGCGCTGTCCTCGCCCACTGAGGCAATGGAGAGAACCTCCAAGGCGAAAAAGGACCTCACCTCACAAAAGCGTAAGAGCCCCCCCCCCGCCCCCCCCACTGGGATGATCCAAAACCGAGTACTTCGCGTGGCCCGGATATCGTCGACCCCATTATAGTAGGTGAGAAGAGAGAGGGCGAAAAAACTAGGAGCTCTTGGCGCGGTAAATACAACACATACATTTTGTTTAGCAGGATATTTTTTTAATGGGAATGGACCCCAGAATTGACCAGCGAAAATCTTTCGGGCACAGAGGGCTCCGAGGGGGTGTTGGCAAGCGGGCAGGCGTTTTTACTAACCATGGAACAACGGTTCAAGGCATTAAGGTCGATTTATATCTACAGACATTGAGTGTGGCAGACACGTGCCGTGGCAGACAAAATGATATTCTTCCATACAGTAACTATTAACGTATTTATATCTATCGTAACACGGCCGTACAGACGCTTACAGACACGTGTCGTGCCCGGCCAGTATTCTCGGAAAGAATATTTTGTCTGCGCGGTTCAAGTTTGTACGTGTCTGTGGCTCCTTGCCGGGCAGTGTGAATAGAGTATCGGAACTGCGTACACGTGCTTTCTTTTTTATTTTGCATTTTTACAATGGGTAACGAAAAGCTCATAGAATTTGTACGAGATTACAAATACCTCTATGATTTAAGTGATAAAAGATATAGTGACAATCAGAAAAAGGATCAGGCGTGGAACGAAATAGGAATAAAACTTAATAGTAATGGTGAGTACATATTTTATTTTTTTATAATGTATTTTACACTTTTTTTTTTAAGATCTTTATTTAACATAACAATATTTAAAAATATTATTTTAAAAATAGACACAGTCACATAATATAATTTACTTAATTTTAATTTGACTTGACAGGCTAATGACGCCTTTATTAGTCTTTCAACAACAATAGGATGTTGGGTTTTTATTATATAATATTTTATCAACTTAAAATTAGTATAGTTATGGTCAAACGACAGGACACCGATATAATCACCTAGTAGTTTAACGCTCCTTCGGGTGAAACGAAAAACCTAGCAAAATTCTCTCCAACTTTAAATGCGGCTACCTGATGATTTCCACCCTGTCTAGGTAGGTTTGACAAAGAATATGATGCAATAATGTCTTCTTCATTATGTGAATGCTGAGAACCACCAGATTTTATATAATTATGTAAGATACACGTCGCCATAATAACATTGTCTGCACTATCTGGATCAAGTTGTATTCTCCTGTTATAGATACGAAATTTTTGAGACAAAATCCCAAATGCATTTTCGACAACTTTTCTTGCACGAGATAGTCTATCGTTGAATATATTTTTTCTTTGGTCACCTAGTTGAGGTTTAGGATATGGTTTCATTAGATAAGTTGTCAAAGGGAATGCTTCATCTCCTATGATAACATATGGAGCTGTAATTTCAGTGCCAGGTAAATTTGTGCTTTCTGGAACGTTAAATGTGTTTGAAATTAATGCTTTTCCGATGTTTGAATTTGAAAAAATACCTCCGTCACTGTTTTTTCCATAAGCGCCGACGTCGACACATATAAACTTGTAGTCAGCGTCCACAATTGCCATCAACACGATTGAAAAAGTTTTTTTATAGTTAAAGAACTGAGATCCAGAGTTTGCCGGAGCAGTTATTTGAACGTGCTTGCCATCAATGGCTCCTATACAATTTGGAAAATTCCAAGTATTCCAAAACTCCTCTGCGATTTTTTGCCACTGTTCTTTTGTAGGGACAGGCATTGTTTCACTCATCAGCCGTTCTATTATTGCACTGCAAACCTCTTTCACTATCTTGTGTACAGTGCTTACTCCTAGTCTATAACTAAATGCTATAGAAACGAAAGAGTCCCCAGTAGCCAAAAATCTGCAAAGAAAAACATTATGATATTATGATTATGATATTTGTTTTCCTTGTTTCAGGGAATGAATGTAAAAAAGCATGGGCACTGTTGCGAGATGCCTTCAGACGTTCTCATAAAAAGAAAAAAGATACGAAAAGTGGACAGGCTAGTGTTCGTGAAAAAAAATGGAGGTAAGAAGAAGTAATGTCTTTTTTGTTACCGTACATGAAAGAAAGGCCGACTAAATGTCCAATTCCACCTGCACCCGGTTTTAATGATTATGCACACGAGGAAGAGGTTGCTCAGTCACCTGAGGTTGAGCAACAAACGACTGACACATTTACACCTGAGATTAGTCAACAAACAGTTGGTACATTGCCAACTACACCCTCCCCAGCTCAAACTCCAAAGCACCCTCAGCCAAAGGGTAAACGAGGCCAAAAAGCAACTGATGAAACACCTAGTACTGTACTAATGAAGTATATAATTGAGAGTAAAAATAATACTCCACCGCCGGACGAGATCGAACAAGTTAAGGCTGGAGTTGTAACTACATTGCGATCTTTTCCGCCCAGAGCGAGGGCTATTGCAAAAGCAAAGATATTTAAAATAGTATCTGACATGGAAATAGACATACTGAGCAGGCCATCAACGAGTTCTACGGTATCCACGCCATCAACATTTGACACTTATGAAGACAATACTCCTATGCCAGAAACAATACAAGATTTTTACCAAGGTTTTCAGCCAGACCTTACTGGCGAAAGGGTGTATCGGCACTTAGAATAGTATTCCACTTTGTTTACACAATAATAAATAATTCTGTAATAAATCTTACCTGAGCCGAGATACCGGCTCATACGAAAATATATGAAAAATTTTATTTCATCGTCAACAAGTTCTTTAAAGAGTGTCCAGTATTCTCCTTCTAATTTTCTTTTCTTAAGCATAGGATGTACAGCCATGCGTTTTGCTCTTTTTTTAGTTTTATCTTCTTCTTCTAACAATAATGCAATTATGGACAAATATTCAATAGAGAAGTGTTTGAACATTTTCAATAACATGCTTTTTCTTCTAAAGCTATGCAGTAACTGCCAGTGAGAGCGGACGCCGATGACGGTGTCTGTCGGTATCAGGGGTGTCTGTCACGGCACGTTTCTATACGTTACATATAAATAAATGGTGTCTGTCGGTGTCTGTCACGGCACGTGTCTGCCACACTCAATGACTGTAGATATAAATCGACCTTTAGACGTCGTCGACCGGATATCGTCGAGCCCATTATAGTAGGTGAGGAGAGAGAGGGCGAAAAAACTAGGAGCTCTTGGCGCGGTAAATACAACACATACATTTTGTTTAGCAGGATATTTTTTTAATGGGAATGGATTCCAGAATTGACCAGCGAAAATCTTTCGGGCATAGAGGGCTCCGAGGGGGTGTTGGCAAGCGGGCAGGCGTTTTTACTAACTATGGAACAACGGTTCAAGGCATTACACGCTTCAAGCGCTTGCCAGTCTGGACCAGAGTCCATCATGGGCACCAGCGTGGTCAGACCATTCCTTTTGCCCAGGAAACAGGAAACCGTTGGGTTCTCGCGACCCAGAAAACGTTTATGTCCGGCAGGATGGTTCTGGGCGCTGTCCTCGCCCACTGAGGCAATGGAGAGAACCTCCAAGGCGAAAAAGGACCTCACCTCACAAAAGCGTAAGAGTACACCCCCCCCCCCCCACCCCACCCTCACTGGGATGATCCAAAACCGAGTACTTCGCGTGGCCCGGATATCGTCGACCCCATTATAGTAGGTGAGGAGAGAGAGGGCGAAAAAACTAGGAGCTCTTGACGCGGTAAATACAACACATACATTTTGTTTAGCAGGATATTTTTTTAATGGGAATGGACCCCAGAATTGACCAGCGAAAATCTTTCGGGCATAGAGGGCTCCGAGGGGGTGTTGGCAAGCGGGCAGGCGTTTTTACTAACCATGGAACAACGGTTCAAGGCATTACACGCTTCAAGCGCTTGCCAGTCTGGACCAGAGTCCATCATGGGCACCAGCGTGGTCAGACCATTCCTTTTGCCCAGGAAACAGGAAACCGTTGGGTTCTCGCGACCCAGAAAACGTTAATGTCCGGCAGGATGGTTCTGAGCGCTGTCCTCGCCCACTGAGGCAATGGAGAGAACCTCCAAGGCGAAAAAGGACCTCACCTCACAAAAGCGTAAGAGCCCCCGCCCCCCCCACTGGGCTGATCCAAAACCGAGTACTTCGCGTGGCCCGGATATCGTCGAGCCCATTATAGTAGGTGAGGAGAGAGAGGGCGAAAAAACTAGGAGCTCTTGGCGCGGTAAATACAACACATACATTTTGTTAGGCAGGATATTTTTTTAATGGGAATGGACCCCAGAATTGACCAGCGAAAATCTTTCGGGCACAGAGGGCTCCGAGGGGGTGTTGGCAAGCGGGCAGGCGTTTTTACTAACCATGGAACAACGGTTCAAGGCATTACACGCTTCAAGCGCTTGCCAGTCTGGACCAGAGTCCATCATGGGCACCAGCGTGGTCAGACCATTCCTTTTGCCCAGGAAACAGAAACCGTTGGGTCCTCGCGACCTAGAAAACGTTAATGTCCGGCAGGATGGTTCTGGGCGGTGTCCTCGCCCACTGAGGCAATGGAGAGAACCTCCAAGGCGAAAAAGGACCTCACCTCACAAAAGCGTAAGAGCCCCCCCCCCCCCCCCCCCACTGGGCTGATCCAAAACCGAGTACTTCGCGTGGCCCGGATATCGTCGAGCCCATTATACTAGGTGAGGAGACAGAGGGCGAAAAAACTAGGAGCTCTCGGCGCGGTAAATACAACACATACATTTTGTTTAGCAGGATATTTTTTTAATGGGAATGGACCCCAGAATTGACCAGCGAAAATCTTTCGGGCACAGAGGGCTCCGAGGGGGTGTTGGCAAGCGGGCAGGCGTTTTTACTAACCATGGAACAACGGTTCAAGGCATTACACGCTTCAAGCGCTTGCCAGTCTGGACCAGAGTCCATCATGGGCACCAGCGTGGTCAGACCATTCCTTTTGCCCAGGAAACAGGAAACCGTGGGGTCCTCGCGACCCAGAAAACGTTAATGTACGGCAGGATGGTTCTGGGCGGTGTCCTCGCCCACTGAGGCAATGGAGAGAACCTCCAAGGCGAAAAAGGACCTCACTTCACAAAAGCGTAAGAGTACCCCCCCCACTGGGATGATCCAAAACCGAGTACTTCGCGTGGCCCGGATATCGTCGAGCCCATTATAGTAGGTGAGAAGGAACCTCCAAGGCGAAAAAGGAACTCACCTCACAAAAGCGTAAGAGTGGCCCCCCACTGGGATGATCCAAAACCGAGTACTTCGCGTGGCCCGGATATCGTCGAGCCCATTATAGTAGGTGAGGAGAGAGAGGGCGAAAAAACTAGGAGCTCTTGGCGCGGTAAATACAACACATACATTTTGTTTAGCAGGATATTTTTTTAATGGGAATGGACCCCAGAATTGACCAGCGAAAATCTTTCGGGCACAGAGGGCTCCGAGGGGGTGTTGGCAAGCGGGCAGGCGTTTTTACTAACCATGGAACAACGGTTCAAGGCATTACACGCTTCAAGCGCTTGGCAGTCTGGACCAGAGTCCATCATGGGCACCAGCGTGGTCAGACCATTCCTTTTGCCCAGGAAACAGGAAACCGTTGGGTTCTCGCGACCCAGAAAACGTTAATGTCCGGCAATGGTTCTGGGCGCTGTCCTCGCCCACTGAGGCAATGGAGAGAACCTCCAAGGCGAAAAAGGACCTCACCTCACAAAAGCGTAAGAGCCCCCCCCCCCCCCCCCACTGGGCTGATCCAAAACCGAGTACTTCGCGTGGCCCGGATATCGTCGAGCCCATTATAGTAGGTGAGGAGAGAGAGGGCGAAAAAAACTAGGAGCTCTTGACGCGGTAAATACAACACATACATTTTGTTTAGCAGGATATTTTTTTAATGGGAATGGACCCCAGAATTGACCAGCGAAAATCTTTCGGGCACAGAGGGCTCCGAGGGGGTGTTGGCAAGCGGGCAGGCGTTTTTACTAACCATGGAACAACGGTTCAAGGCATTACCCGCTTCAAGCGCTTGCCAGTCTGGACCAGAGTCCATCATGGGCACCAGCGTGGTCAGACCATTCCTTTTGCCCAGGAAACAGGAAACCGTGGGGTCCTCGCGACCCAGAAAACGTTAATGTCCGGCAGGATGGTTCTGGGCGGTGTCCTCGCCCACTGAGGCAATGGAGAGAACCTCCAAGGCGAAAAAGGACCTCACTTCACAAAAGCGTAAGAGTACCCCCCCCACTGGGATGATCCAAAACCGAGTACTTCGCGTGGCCCGGATATCGTCGAGCCCATTATAGTAGGTGAGGAGAGAGAGCGCGAAAAAACTAGGAGCTCTTGGCGCGGTAAATACAACACATACATTTTGTTTAGCAGGATATTTTTTTAATGGGAATGGACCCCAGAATTGACCAGCGAAAATCTTTCGGGCACAGAGGGCTCCGAGGGGGTGTTGGCAAGCGGGCAGGCGTTTTTACTAACCATGGAACAACGGTTCAAGGCATTACCCGCTTCAAGCGCTTGCCAGTCTGGACCAGAGTCCATCATGGGCACAAGCGTGGTCAGACCATTCCTTTTGCCCAGGAAACAGGAAACCGTTGGGTTCTCGCGACCCAGAAAACGTTAATGTCCGGCAATGGTTCTGGGCGCTGTCCTCGCCCACTGAGGCAATGGAGAGAACCTCCAAGGCGAAAAAGGACCTCACCTCACAAAAGCGTAAGAGTACCCCCCCCACTGGGATGATCCAAAACCGAGTACTTCGCGTGGCCCGGATATCGTCGAGCCCATTATACTAGGTGAGGAGACAGAGGGCGAAAAAACTAGGAGCTCTCGGCGCGGTAAATACAACACATACATTTTGTTTAGCAGGATATTTTTTTAATGGGAATGGACCCCAGAATTGACCAGCGAAAATCTTTCGGGCACAGAGGGCTCCGAGGGGGTGTTGGCAAGCGGGCATGCGTTTTTACTAAGCATGGAACAACGGTTCAAGGCATTAGACGCTTCAAGCGCTTGGCAGTCTGGACCAGAGTCCATCATGGGCACCAGCGTGGTCAGACCATTCCTTTTGCCCAGGAAACAGGAAACCGTTGGGTTCTCGCGACCCAGAAAACGTTAATGTCCGGCAATGGTTCTGGGCGCTGTCCTCGCCCACTGAGGCAATGGAGAGAACCTCCAAGGCGAAAAAGGACCTCACCTCACAAAAGCGTAAGAGACCCCCCCCCCACTGGGATGATCCAAAACCGAGTACTTCGCGTGGCCCGGATATCGTCGAGCCCATTATACTAGGTGAGGAGACAGAGGGCGAAAAAACTAGGAGCTCTCGGCGCGGTAAATACAACACATACATTTTGTTTAGCAGGATATTTTTTTAATGGGAATGGACCCCAGAATTGACCAGCGAAAATCTTTCGGGCACAGAGGGCTCCGAGGGGGTGTTGGCAAGCGGGCAGGCGTTTTTACTAACCATGGAACAACGGTTCAAGGCATTACACGCTTCAAGCGCTTGCCAGTCTGGACCAGAGTCCATCATGGGCACCAGCGTGGTCAGACCATTCCTTTTGCCCAGGAAACAGGAAACCGTGGGGTCCTCGCGACCCAGAAAACGTTAATGTACGGCAGGATGGTTCTGGGCGGTGTCCTCGCCCACTGAGGCAATGGAGAGAACCTCCAAGGCGAAAAAGGACCTCACTTCACAAAAGCGTAAGAGTACCCCCCCCACTGGGATGATCCAAAACCGAGTACTTCGCGTGGCCCGGATATCGTCGAGCCCATTATAGTAGGTGAGAAGGAACCTCCAAGGCGAAAAAGGAACTCACCTCACAAAAGCGTAAGAGTGGCCCCCCACTGGGATGATCCAAAACCGAGTACTTCGCGTGGCCCGGATATCGTCGAGCCCATTATAGTAGGTGAGGAGAGAGAGGGCGAAAAAACTAGGAGCTCTTGGCGCGGTAAATACAACACATACATTTTGTTTAGCAGGATATTTTTTTAATGGGAATGGACCCCAGAATTGACCAGCGAAAATCTTTCGGGCACAGAGGGCTCCGAGGGGGTGTTGGCAAGCGGGCAGGCGTTTTTACTAACCATGGAACAACGGTTCAAGGCATTACACGCTTCAAGCGCTTGGCAGTCTGGACCAGAGTCCATCATGGGCACCAGCGTGGTCAGACCATTCCTTTTGCCCAGGAAACAGGAAACCGTGGGGTCCTCGCGACCCAGAAAACGTTAATGTACGGCAGGATGGTTCTGGGCGGTGTCCTCGCCCACTGAGGCAATGGAGAGAACCTCCAAGGCGAAAAAGGACCTCACTTCACAAAAGCGTAAGAGTACCCCCCCCACTGGGATGATCCAAAACCGAGTACTTCGCGTGGCCCGGATATCGTCGAGCCCATTATAGTAGGTGAGAAGGAACCTCCAAGGCGAAAAAGGAACTCACCTCACAAAAGCGTAAGAGTGGCCCCCCACTGGGATGATCCAAAACCGAGTACTTCGCGTGGCCCGGATATCGTCGAGCCCATTATAGTAGGTGAGGAGAGAGAGGGCGAAAAAACTAGGAGCTCTTGGCGCGGTAAATACAACACATACATTTTGTTTAGCAGGATATTTTTTTAATGGGAATGGACCCCAGAATTGACCAGCGAAAATCTTTCGGGCATAGAGGGCTCCGAGGGGGTGTTGGCAAGCGGGCAGGCGTTTTTACTAACTATGGAACAACGGTTCAAGGCATTACACGCTTCAAGCGCTTGCCAGTCTGGACCAGAGTCCATCATGGGCACCAGCGTGGTCAGACCATTCCTTTTGCCCAGGAAACAGGAAACCGTTGGGTTCTCGCGACCCAGAAAACGTTTATGTCCGGCAGGATGGTTCTGGGCGCTGTCCTCGCCCACTGAGGCAATGGAGAGAACCTCCAAGGCGAAAAAGGACCTCACCTCACAAAAGCGTAAGAGTACACCCCCCCCCCCCCCCCCCACCCTCACTGGGATGATCCAAAACCGAGTACTTCGCGTGGCCCGGATATCGTCGACCCCATTATAGTAGGTGAGGAGAGAGAGGGCGAAAAAACTAGGAGCTCTTGACGCGGTAAATACAACACATACATTTTGTTTAGCAGGATATTTTTTTAATGGGAATGGACCCCAGAATTGACCAGCGAAAATCTTTCGGGCATAGAGGGCTCCGAGGGGGTGTTGGCAAGCGGGCAGGCGTTTTTACTAACCATGGAACAACGGTTCAAGGCATTACACGCTTCAAGCGCTTGCCAGTCTGGACCAGAGTCCATCATGGGCACAAGCGTGGTCAGACCATTCCTTTTGCCCAGGAAACAGGAAACCGTTGGGTTCTCGCGACCCAGAAAACGTTAATGTCCGGCAATGGTTCTGGGCGCTGTCCTCGCCCACTGAGGCAATGGAGAGAACCTCCAAGGCGAAAAAGGACCTCACCTCACAAAAGCGTAAGAGTACCCCCCCCACTGGGATGATCCAAAACCGAGTACTTCGCGTGGCCCGGATATCGTCGAGCCCATTATAGTAGGTGAGGAGAGAGAGCGCGAAAAAACTAGGAGCTCTTGGCGCGGTAAATACAACACATACATTTTGTTTAGCAGGATATTTTTTTAATGGGAATGGACCCCAGAATTGACCAGCGAAAATCTTTCGGGCACAGAGGGCTCCGAGGGGGTGTTGGCAAGCGGGCAGGCGTTTTTATTAACCATGGAACAACGGTTCAAGGCATTACCCGCTTCAAGCGCTTGCCAGTCTGGACCAGAGTCCATCATGGGCACAAGCGTGGTCAGACCATTCCTTTTGCCCAGGAAACAGGAAACCGTTGGGTTCTCGCGACCCAGAAAACGTTAATGTCCGGCAATGGTTCTGGGCGCTGTCCTCGCCCACTGAGGCAATGGAGAGAACCTCCAAGGCGAAAAAGGACCTCACCTCACAAAAGCGTAAGAGTACCCCCCCCACTGGGATGATCCAAAACCGAGTACTTCGCGTGGCCCGGATATCGTCGAGCCCATTATACTAGGTGAGGAGACAGAGGGCGAAAAAACTAGGAGCTCTCGGCGCGGTAAATACAACACATACATTTTGTTTAGCAGGATATTTTTTTAATGGGAATGGACCCCAGAATTGACCAGCGAAAATCTTTCGGGCACAGAGGGCTCCGAGGGGGTGTTGGCAAGCGGGCAGGCGTTTTTACTAAGCATGGAACAACGGTTCAAGGCATTAGACGCTTCAAGCGCTTGGCAGTCTGGACCAGAGTCCATCATGGGCACCAGCGTGGTCAGACCATTCCTTTTGCCCAGGAAACAGGAAACCGTTGGGTTCTCGCGACCCAGAAAACGTTAATGTCCGGCAATGGTTCTGGGCGCTGTCCTCGCCCACTGAGGCAATGGAGAGAACCTCCAAGGCGAAAAAGGACCTCACCTCACAAAAGCGTAAGAGTACCCCCCCCACTGGGATGATCCAAAACCGAGTACTTCGCGTGGCCCGGATATCGTCGAGCCCATTATAGTAGGTGAGGAGAGAGAGCGCGAAAAAACTAGGAGCTCTTGGCGCGGTAAATACAACACATACATTTTGTTTAGCAGGATATTTTTTTAATGGGAATGGACCCCAGAATTGACCAGCGAAAATCTTTCGGGCACAGAGGGCTCCGAGGGGGTGTTGGCAAGCGGGCAGGCGTTTTTACTAACCATGGAACAACGGTTCAAGGCATTACCCGCTTCAAGCGCTTGCCAGTCTGGACCAGAGTCCATCATGGGCACAAGCGTGGTCAGACCATTCCTTTTGCCCAGGAAACAGGAAACCGTTGGGTTCTCGCGACCCAGAAAACGTTAATGTCCGGCAATGGTTCTGGGCGCTGTCCTCGCCCACTGAGGCAATGGAGAGAACCTCCAAGGCGAAAAAGGACCTCACCTCACAAAAGCGTAAGAGTACCCCCCCCACTGGGATGATCCAAAACCGAGTACTTCGCGTGGCCCGGATATCGTCGAGCCCATTATAGTAGGTGAGGAGAGAGAGCGCGAAAAAACTAGGAGCTCTTGGCGCGGTAAATACAACACATACATTTTGTTTAGCAGGATATTTTTTTAATGGGAATGGACCCCAGAATTGACCAGCGAAAATCTTTCGGGCACAGAGGGCTCCGAGGGGGTGTTGGCAAGCGGGCAGGCGTTTTTACTAACCATGGAACAACGGTTCAAGGCATTACCCGCTTCAAGCGCTTGCCAGTCTGGACCAGAGTCCATCATGGGCACAAGCGTGGTCAGACCATTCCTTTTGCCCAGGAAACAGGAAACCGTTGGGTTCTCGCGACCCAGAAAACGTTAATGTCCGGCAATGGTTCTGGGCGCTGTCCTCGCCCACTGAGGCAATGGAGAGAACCTCCAAGGCGAAAAAGGACCTCACCTCACAAAAGCGTAAGAGACCCCCCCCACTGGGATGATCCAAAACCGAGTACTTCGCGTGGCCCGGATATCGTCGAGCCCATTATAGTAGGTGAGGAGAGAGAGCGCGAAAAAACTAGGAGCTCTTGGCGCGGTAAATACAACACATACATTTTGTTTAGCAGGATATTTTTTTAATGGGAATGGACCCCAGAATTGACCAGCGAAAATCTTTCGGGCACAGAGGGCTCCGAGGGGGTGTTGGCAAGCGGGCAGGCGTTTTTACTAAGCATGGAACAACGGTTCAAGGCATTAGACGCTTCAAGCGCTTGGCAGTCTGGACCAGAGTCCATCATGGGCACCAGCGTGGTCAGACCATTCCTTTTGCCCAGGAAACAGGAAACCGTTGGGTTCTCGCGACCCAGAAAACGTTAATGTCCGGCAATGGTTCTGGGCGCTGTCCTCGCCCACTGAGGCAATGGAGAGAACCTCCAAGGCGAAAAAGGACCTCACCTCACAAAAGCGTAAGAGACCCCCCCCCCCACTGGGATGATCCAAAACCGAGTACTTCGCGTGGCCCGGATATCGTCGAGCCCATTATACTAGGTGAGGAGACAGAGGGCGAAAAAACTAGGAGCTCTCGGCGCGGTAAATACAACACATACATTTTGTTTAGCAGGATATTTTTTTAATGGGAATGGACCCCAGAATTGACCAGCGAAAATCTTTCGGGCACAGAGGGCTCCGAGGGGGTGTTGGCAAGCGGGCAGGCGTTTTTACTAACCATGGAACAACGGTTCAAGGCATTACACGCTTCAAGCGCTTGCCAGTCTGGACCAGAGTCCATCATGGGCACCAGCGTGGTCAGACCATTCCTTTTGCCCAGGAAACAGGAAACCGTGGGGTCCTCGCGACCCAGAAAACGTTAATGTACGGCAGGATGGTTCTGGGCGGTGTCCTCGCCCACTGAGGCAATGGAGAGAACCTCCAAGGCGAAAAAGGACCTCACTTCACAAAAGCGTAAGAGTACCCCCCCCACTGGGATGATCCAAAACCGAGTACTTCGCGTGGCCCGGATATCGTCGAGCCCATTATAGTAGGTGAGAAGGAACCTCCAAGGCGAAAAAGGAACTCACCTCACAAAAGCGTAAGAGTGGCCCCCCACTGGGATGATCCAAAACCGAGTACTTCGCGTGGCCCGGATATCGTCGAGCCCATTATAGTAGGTGAGGAGAGAGAGGGCGAAAAAACTAGGAG
This sequence comes from Xestia rhomboidea, assembly GCA_963853795.1. Classification (NCBI taxonomy): domain Eukaryota; kingdom Metazoa; phylum Arthropoda; class Insecta; order Lepidoptera; family Noctuidae; genus Xestia; species Xestia rhomboidea. The sequence continues at coordinate 14,135,962 of OY970774.1, forward strand.
CTCTTGGCGCGGTAAATACAACACATACATTTTGTTTAGCAGGATATTTTTTTAATGGGAATGGACCCCAGAATTGACCAGCGAAAATCTTTCGGGCACAGAGGGCTCCGAGGGGGTGTTGGCAAGCGGGCAGGCGTTTTTACTAACCATGGAACAACGGTTCAAGGCATTACACGCTTCAAGCGCTTGGCAGTCTGGACCAGAGTCCATCATGGGCACCAGCGTGGTCAGACCATTCCTTTTGCCCAGGAAACAGGAAACCGTGGGGTCCTCGCGACCCAGAAAACGTTAATGTACGGCAGGATGGTTCTGGGCGGTGTCCTCGCCCACTGAGGCAATGGAGAGAACCTCCAAGGCGAAAAAGGACCTCACTTCACAAAAGCGTAAGAGTACCCCCCCCACTGGGATGATCCAAAACCGAGTACTTCGCGTGGCCCGGATATCGTCGAGCCCATTATAGTAGGTGAGAAGGAACCTCCAAGGCGAAAAAGGAACTCACCTCACAAAAGCGTAAGAGTGGCCCCCCACTGGGATGATCCAAAACCGAGTACTTCGCGTGGCCCGGATATCGTCGAGCCCATTATAGTAGGTGAGGAGAGAGAGGGCGAAAAAACTAGGAGCTCTTGGCGCGGTAAATACAACACATACATTTTGTTTAGCAGGATATTTTTTTAATGGGAATGGACCCCAGAATTGACCAGCGAAAATCTTTCGGGCATAGAGGGCTCCGAGGGGGTGTTGGCAAGCGGGCAGGCGTTTTTACTAACTATGGAACAACGGTTCAAGGCATTACACGCTTCAAGCGCTTGCCAGTCTGGACCAGAGTCCATCATGGGCACCAGCGTGGTCAGACCATTCCTTTTGCCCAGGAAACAGGAAACCGTTGGGTTCTCGCGACCCAGAAAACGTTTATGTCCGGCAGGATGGTTCTGGGCGCTGTCCTCGCCCACTGAGGCAATGGAGAGAACCTCCAAGGCGAAAAAGGACCTCACCTCACAAAAGCGTAAGAGTACACCCCCCCCCCCCCCCCCCCCACCCTCACTGGGATGATCCAAAACCGAGTACTTCGCGTGGCCCGGATATCGTCGACCCCATTATAGTAGGTGAGGAGAGAGAGGGCGAAAAAACTAGGAGCTCTTGACGCGGTAAATACAACACATACATTTTGTTTAGCAGGATATTTTTTTAATGGGAATGGACCCCAGAATTGACCAGCGAAAATCTTTCGGGCATAGAGGGCTCCGAGGGGGTGTTGGCAAGCGGGCAGGCGTTTTTACTAACCATGGAACAACGGTTCAAGGCATTACACGCTTCAAGCGCTTGCCAGTCTGGACCAGAGTCCATCATGGGCACAAGCGTGGTCAGACCATTCCTTTTGCCCAGGAAACAGGAAACCGTTGGGTTCTCGCGACCCAGAAAACGTTAATGTCCGGCAATGGTTCTGGGCGCTGTCCTCGCCCACTGAGGCAATGGAGAGAACCTCCAAGGCGAAAAAGGACCTCACCTCACAAAAGCGTAAGAGTACCCCCCCCACTGGGATGATCCAAAACCGAGTACTTCGCGTGGCCCGGATATCGTCGAGCCCATTATAGTAGGTGAGGAGAGAGAGCGCGAAAAAACTAGGAGCTCTTGGCGCGGTAAATACAACACATACATTTTGTTTAGCAGGATATTTTTTTAATGGGAATGGACCCCAGAATTGACCAGCGAAAATCTTTCGGGCACAGAGGGCTCCGAGGGGGTGTTGGCAAGCGGGCAGGCGTTTTTATTAACCATGGAACAACGGTTCAAGGCATTACCCGCTTCAAGCGCTTGCCAGTCTGGACCAGAGTCCATCATGGGCACAAGCGTGGTCAGACCATTCCTTTTGCCCAGGAAACAGGAAACCGTTGGGTTCTCGCGACCCAGAAAACGTTAATGTCCGGCAATGGTTCTGGGCGCTGTCCTCGCCCACTGAGGCAATGGAGAGAACCTCCAAGGCGAAAAAGGACCTCACCTCACAAAAGCGTAAGAGTACCCCCCCCACTGGGATGATCCAAAACCGAGTACTTCGCGTGGCCCGGATATCGTCGAGCCCATTATACTAGGTGAGGAGACAGAGGGCGAAAAAACTAGGAGCTCTCGGCGCGGTAAATACAACACATACATTTTGTTTAGCAGGATATTTTTTTAATGGGAATGGACCCCAGAATTGACCAGCGAAAATCTTTCGGGCACAGAGGGCTCCGAGGGGGTGTTGGCAAGCGGGCAGGCGTTTTTACTAAGCATGGAACAACGGTTCAAGGCATTAGACGCTTCAAGCGCTTGGCAGTCTGGACCAGAGTCCATCATGGGCACCAGCGTGGTCAGACCATTCCTTTTGCCCAGGAAACAGGAAACCGTTGGGTTCTCGCGACCCAGAAAACGTTAATGTCCGGCAATGGTTCTGGGCGCTGTCCTCGCCCACTGAGGCAATGGAGAGAACCTCCAAGGCGAAAAAGGACCTCACCTCACAAAAGCGTAAGAGTACCCCCCCCACTGGGATGATCCAAAACCGAGTACTTCGCGTGGCCCGGATATCGTCGAGCCCATTATAGTAGGTGAGGAGAGAGAGCGCGAAAAAACTAGGAGCTCTTGGCGCGGTAAATACAACACATACATTTTGTTTAGCAGGATATTTTTTTAATGGGAATGGACCCCAGAATTGACCAGCGAAAATCTTTCGGGCACAGAGGGCTCCGAGGGGGTGTTGGCAAGCGGGCAGGCGTTTTTACTAACCATGGAACAACGGTTCAAGGCATTACCCGCTTCAAGCGCTTGCCAGTCTGGACCAGAGTCCATCATGGGCACAAGCGTGGTCAGACCATTCCTTTTGCCCAGGAAACAGGAAACCGTTGGGTTCTCGCGACCCAGAAAACGTTAATGTCCGGCAATGGTTCTGGGCGCTGTCCTCGCCCACTGAGGCAATGGAGAGAACCTCCAAGGCGAAAAAGGACCTCACCTCACAAAAGCGTAAGAGTACCCCCCCCACTGGGATGATCCAAAACCGAGTACTTCGCGTGGCCCGGATATCGTCGAGCCCATTATAGTAGGTGAGGAGAGAGAGCGCGAAAAAACTAGGAGCTCTTGGCGCGGTAAATACAACACATACATTTTGTTTAGCAGGATATTTTTTTAATGGGAATGGACCCCAGAATTGACCAGCGAAAATCTTTCGGGCATAGAGGGCTCCGAGGGGGTGTTGGCAAGCGGGCAGGCGTTTTTACTAACTATGGAACAACGGTTCAAGGCATTACACGCTTCAAGCGCTTGCCAGTCTGGACCAGAGTCCATCATGGGCACCAGCGTGGTCAGACCATTCCTTTTGCCCAGGAAACAGGAAACCGTTGGGTTCTCGCGACCCAGAAAACGTTTATGTCCGGCAGGATGGTTCTGGGCGCTGTCCTCGCCCACTGAGGCAATGGAGAGAACCTCCAAGGCGAAAAAGGACCTCACCTCACAAAAGCGTAAGAGTACACCCCCCCCCCCCCCCCCCACCCTCACTGGGATGATCCAAAACCGAGTACTTCGCGTGGCCCGGATATCGTCGACCCCATTATAGTAGGTGAGGAGAGAGAGGGCGAAAAAACTAGGAGCTCTTGACGCGGTAAATACAACACATACATTTTGTTTAGCAGGATATTTTTTTAATGGGAATGGACCCCAGAATTGACCAGCGAAAATCTTTCGGGCATAGAGGGCTCCGAGGGGGTGTTGGCAAGCGGGCAGGCGTTTTTACTAACCATGGAACAACGGTTCAAGGCATTACACGCTTCAAGCGCTTGCCAGTCTGGACCAGAGTCCATCATGGGCACAAGCGTGGTCAGACCATTCCTTTTGCCCAGGAAACAGGAAACCGTTGGGTTCTCGCGACCCAGAAAACGTTAATGTCCGGCAATGGTTCTGGGCGCTGTCCTCGCCCACTGAGGCAATGGAGAGAACCTCCAAGGCGAAAAAGGACCTCACCTCACAAAAGCGTAAGAGTACCCCCCCCACTGGGATGATCCAAAACCGAGTACTTCGCGTGGCCCGGATATCGTCGAGCCCATTATAGTAGGTGAGGAGAGAGAGCGCGAAAAAACTAGGAGCTCTTGGCGCGGTAAATACAACACATACATTTTGTTTAGCAGGATATTTTTTTAATGGGAATGGACCCCAGAATTGACCAGCGAAAATCTTTCGGGCACAGAGGGCTCCGAGGGGGTGTTGGCAAGCGGGCAGGCGTTTTTATTAACCATGGAACAACGGTTCAAGGCATTACCCGCTTCAAGCGCTTGCCAGTCTGGACCAGAGTCCATCATGGGCACAAGCGTGGTCAGACCATTCCTTTTGCCCAGGAAACAGGAAACCGTTGGGTTCTCGCGACCCAGAAAACGTTAATGTCCGGCAATGGTTCTGGGCGCTGTCCTCGCCCACTGAGGCAATGGAGAGAACCTCCAAGGCGAAAAAGGACCTCACCTCACAAAAGCGTAAGAGTACCCCCCCCACTGGGATGATCCAAAACCGAGTACTTCGCGTGGCCCGGATATCGTCGAGCCCATTATACTAGGTGAGGAGACAGAGGGCGAAAAAACTAGGAGCTCTCGGCGCGGTAAATACAACACATACATTTTGTTTAGCAGGATATTTTTTTAATGGGAATGGACCCCAGAATTGACCAGCGAAAATCTTTCGGGCACAGAGGGCTCCGAGGGGGTGTTGGCAAGCGGGCAGGCGTTTTTACTAAGCATGGAACAACGGTTCAAGGCATTAGACGCTTCAAGCGCTTGGCAGTCTGGACCAGAGTCCATCATGGGCACCAGCGTGGTCAGACCATTCCTTTTGCCCAGGAAACAGGAAACCGTTGGGTTCTCGCGACCCAGAAAACGTTAATGTCCGGCAATGGTTCTGGGCGCTGTCCTCGCCCACTGAGGCAATGGAGAGAACCTCCAAGGCGAAAAAGGACCTCACCTCACAAAAGCGTAAGAGTACCCCCCCCACTGGGATGATCCAAAACCGAGTACTTCGCGTGGCCCGGATATCGTCGAGCCCATTATAGTAGGTGAGGAGAGAGAGCGCGAAAAAACTAGGAGCTCTTGGCGCGGTAAATACAACACATACATTTTGTTTAGCAGGATATTTTTTTAATGGGAATGGACCCCAGAATTGACCAGCGAAAATCTTTCGGGCACAGAGGGCTCCGAGGGGGTGTTGGCAAGCGGGCAGGCGTTTTTACTAACCATGGAACAACGGTTCAAGGCATTACCCGCTTCAAGCGCTTGCCAGTCTGGACCAGAGTCCATCATGGGCACAAGCGTGGTCAGACCATTCCTTTTGCCCAGGAAACAGGAAACCGTTGGGTTCTCGCGACCCAGAAAACGTTAATGTCCGGCAATGGTTCTGGGCGCTGTCCTCGCCCACTGAGGCAATGGAGAGAACCTCCAAGGCGAAAAAGGACCTCACCTCACAAAAGCGTAAGAGTACCCCCCCCACTGGGATGATCCAAAACCGAGTACTTCGCGTGGCCCGGATATCGTCGAGCCCATTATAGTAGGTGAGGAGAGAGAGCGCGAAAAAACTAGGAGCTCTTGGCGCGGTAAATACAACACATACATTTTGTTTAGCAGGATATTTTTTTAATGGGAATGGACCCCAGAATTGACCAGCGAAAATCTTTCGGGCACAGAGGGCTCCGAGGGGGTGTTGGCAAGCGGGCAGGCGTTTTTACTAACCATGGAACAACGGTTCAAGGCATTACCCGCTTCAAGCGCTTGCCAGTCTGGACCAGAGTCCATCATGGGCACAAGCGTGGTCAGACCATTCCTTTTGCCCAGGAAACAGGAAACCGTTGGGTTCTCGCGACCCAGAAAACGTTAATGTCCGGCAATGGTTCTGGGCGCTGTCCTCGCCCACTGAGGCAATGGAGAGAACCTCCAAGGCGAAAAAGGACCTCACCTCACAAAAGCGTAAGAGACCCCCCCCACTGGGATGATCCAAAACCGAGTACTTCGCGTGGCCCGGATATCGTCGAGCCCATTATAGTAGGTGAGGAGAGAGAGCGCGAAAAAACTAGGAGCTCTTGGCGCGGTAAATACAACACATACATTTTGTTTAGCAGGATATTTTTTTAATGGGAATGGACCCCAGAATTGACCAGCGAAAATCTTTCGGGCACAGAGGGCTCCGAGGGGGTGTTGGCAAGCGGGCAGGCGTTTTTACTAAGCATGGAACAACGGTTCAAGGCATTAGACGCTTCAAGCGCTTGGCAGTCTGGACCAGAGTCCATCATGGGCACCAGCGTGGTCAGACCATTCCTTTTGCCCAGGAAACAGGAAACCGTTGGGTTCTCGCGACCCAGAAAACGTTAATGTCCGGCAATGGTTCTGGGCGCTGTCCTCGCCCACTGAGGCAATGGAGAGAACCTCCAAGGCGAAAAAGGACCTCACCTCACAAAAGCGTAAGAGACCCCCCCCCCCACTGGGATGATCCAAAACCGAGTACTTCGCGTGGCCCGGATATCGTCGAGCCCATTATACTAGGTGAGGAGACAGAGGGCGAAAAAACTAGGAGCTCTCGGCGCGGTAAATACAACACATACATTTTGTTTAGCAGGATATTTTTTTAATGGGAATGGACCCCAGAATTGACCAGCGAAAATCTTTCGGGCACAGAGGGCTCCGAGGGGGTGTTGGCAAGCGGGCAGGCGTTTTTACTAACCATGGAACAACGGTTCAAGGCATTACACGCTTCAAGCGCTTGCCAGTCTGGACCAGAGTCCATCATGGGCACCAGCGTGGTCAGACCATTCCTTTTGCCCAGGAAACAGGAAACCGTGGGGTCCTCGCGACCCAGAAAACGTTAATGTACGGCAGGATGGTTCTGGGCGGTGTCCTCGCCCACTGAGGCAATGGAGAGAACCTCCAAGGCGAAAAAGGACCTCACTTCACAAAAGCGTAAGAGTACCCCCCCCACTGGGATGATCCAAAACCGAGTACTTCGCGTGGCCCGGATATCGTCGAGCCCATTATAGTAGGTGAGAAGGAACCTCCAAGGCGAAAAAGGAACTCACCTCACAAAAGCGTAAGAGTGGCCCCCCACTGGGATGATCCAAAACCGAGTACTTCGCGTGGCCCGGATATCGTCGAGCCCATTATAGTAGGTGAGGAGAGAGAGGGCGAAAAAACTAGGAGCTCTTGGCGCGGTAAATACAACACATACATTTTGTTTAGCAGGATATTTTTTTAATGGGAATGGACCCCAGAATTGACCAGCGAAAATCTTTCGGGCACAGAGGGCTCCGAGGGGGTGTTGGCAAGCGGGCAGGCGTTTTTACTAACCATGGAACAACGGTTCAAGGCATTACACGCTTCAAGCGCTTGGCAGTCTGGACCAGAGTCCATCATGGGCACCAGCGTGGTCAGACCATTCCTTTTGCCCAGGAAACAGGAAACCGTGGGGTCCTCGCGACCCAGAAAACGTTAATGTACGGCAGGATGGTTCTGGGCGGTGTCCTCGCCCACTGAGGCAATGGAGAGAACCTCCAAGGCGAAAAAGGACCTCACTTCACAAAAGCGTAAGAGTACCCCCCCCACTGGGATGATCCAAAACCGAGTACTTCGCGTGGCCCGGATATCGTCGAGCCCATTATAGTAGGTGAGAAGGAACCTCCAAGGCGAAAAAGGAACTCACCTCACAAAAGCGTAAGAGTGGCCCCCCACTGGGATGATCCAAAACCGAGTACTTCGCGTGGCCCGGATATCGTCGACCCCATTATAGTAGGTGAGGAGAGAGAGGGCGAAAAAACTAGGAGCTCTTGACGCGGTAAATACAACACATACATTTTGTTTAGCAGGATATTTTTTTAATGGGAATGGACCCCAGAATTGACCAGCGAAAATCTTTCGGGCATAGAGGGCTCCGAGGGGGTGTTGGCAAGCGGGCAGGCGTTTTTACTAACCATGGAACAACGGTTCAAGGCATTACACGCTTCAAGCGCTTGCCAGTCTGGACCAGAGTCCATCATGGGCACAAGCGTGGTCAGACCATTCCTTTTGCCCAGGAAACAGGAAACCGTTGGGTTCTCGCGACCCAGAAAACGTTAATGTCCGGCAATGGTTCTGGGCGCTGTCCTCGCCCACTGAGGCAATGGAGAGAACCTCCAAGGCGAAAAAGGACCTCACCTCACAAAAGCGTAAGAGTACCCCCCCCACTGGGATGATCCAAAACCGAGTACTTCGCGTGGCCCGGATATCGTCGAGCCCATTATAGTAGGTGAGGAGAGAGAGCGCGAAAAAACTAGGAGCTCTTGGCGCGGTAAATACAACACATACATTTTGTTTAGCAGGATATTTTTTTAATGGGAATGGACCCCAGAATTGACCAGCGAAAATCTTTCGGGCACAGAGGGCTCCGAGGGGGTGTTGGCAAGCGGGCAGGCGTTTTTATTAACCATGGAACAACGGTTCAAGGCATTACCCGCTTCAAGCGCTTGCCAGTCTGGACCAGAGTCCATCATGGGCACAAGCGTGGTCAGACCATTCCTTTTGCCCAGGAAACAGGAAACCGTTGGGTTCTCGCGACCCAGAAAACGTTAATGTCCGGCAATGGTTCTGGGCGCTGTCCTCGCCCACTGAGGCAATGGAGAGAACCTCCAAGGCGAAAAAGGACCTCACCTCACAAAAGCGTAAGAGTACCCCCCCCACTGGGATGATCCAAAACCGAGTACTTCGCGTGGCCCGGATATCGTCGAGCCCATTATACTAGGTGAGGAGACAGAGGGCGAAAAAACTAGGAGCTCTCGGCGCGGTAAATACAACACATACATTTTGTTTAGCAGGATATTTTTTTAATGGGAATGGACCCCAGAATTGACCAGCGAAAATCTTTCGGGCACAGAGGGCTCCGAGGGGGTGTTGGCAAGCGGGCAGGCGTTTTTACTAAGCATGGAACAACGGTTCAAGGCATTAGACGCTTCAAGCGCTTGGCAGTCTGGACCAGAGTCCATCATGGGCACCAGCGTGGTCAGACCATTCCTTTTGCCCAGGAAACAGGAAACCGTTGGGTTCTCGCGACCCAGAAAACGTTAATGTCCGGCAATGGTTCTGGGCGCTGTCCTCGCCCACTGAGGCAATGGAGAGAACCTCCAAGGCGAAAAAGGACCTCACCTCACAAAAGCGTAAGAGTACCCCCCCCACTGGGATGATCCAAAACCGAGTACTTCGCGTGGCCCGGATATCGTCGAGCCCATTATAGTAGGTGAGGAGAGAGAGCGCGAAAAAACTAGGAGCTCTTGGCGCGGTAAATACAACACATACATTTTGTTTAGCAGGATATTTTTTTAATGGGAATGGACCCCAGAATTGACCAGCGAAAATCTTTCGGGCACAGAGGGCTCCGAGGGGGTGTTGGCAAGCGGGCAGGCGTTTTTACTAACCATGGAACAACGGTTCAAGGCATTACCCGCTTCAAGCGCTTGCCAGTCTGGACCAGAGTCCATCATGGGCACAAGCGTGGTCAGACCATTCCTTTTGCCCAGGAAACAGGAAACCGTTGGGTTCTCGCGACCCAGAAAACGTTAATGTCCGGCAATGGTTCTGGGCGCTGTCCTCGCCCACTGAGGCAATGGAGAGAACCTCCAAGGCGAAAAAGGACCTCACCTCACAAAAGCGTAAGAGTACCCCCCCCACTGGGATGATCCAAAACCGAGTACTTCGCGTGGCCCGGATATCGTCGAGCCCATTATAGTAGGTGAGGAGAGAGAGCGCGAAAAAACTAGGAGCTCTTGGCGCGGTAAATACAACACATACATTTTGTTTAGCAGGATATTTTTTTAATGGGAATGGACCCCAGAATTGACCAGCGAAAATCTTTCGGGCACAGAGGGCTCCGAGGGGGTGTTGGCAAGCGGGCAGGCGTTTTTACTAACCATGGAACAACGGTTCAAGGCATTACCCGCTTCAAGCGCTTGCCAGTCTGGACCAGAGTCCATCATGGGCACAAGCGTGGTCAGACCATTCCTTTTGCCCAGGAAACAGGAAACCGTTGGGTTCTCGCGACCCAGAAAACGTTAATGTCCGGCAATGGTTCTGGGCGCTGTCCTCGCCCACTGAGGCAATGGAGAGAACCTCCAAGGCGAAAAAGGACCTCACCTCACAAAAGCGTAAGAGACCCCCCCCACTGGGATGATCCAAAACCGAGTACTTCGCGTGGCCCGGATATCGTCGAGCCCATTATAGTAGGTGAGGAGAGAGAGCGCGAAAAAACTAGGAGCTCTTGGCGCGGTAAATACAACACATACATTTTGTTTAGCAGGATATTTTTTTAATGGGAATGGACCCCAGAATTGACCAGCGAAAATCTTTCGGGCACAGAGGGCTCCGAGGGGGTGTTGGCAAGCGGGCAGGCGTTTTTACTAAGCATGGAACAACGGTTCAAGGCATTAGACGCTTCAAGCGCTTGGCAGTCTGGACCAGAGTCCATCATGGGCACCAGCGTGGTCAGACCATTCCTTTTGCCCAGGAAACAGGAAACCGTTGGGTTCTCGCGACCCAGAAAACGTTAATGTCCGGCAATGGTTCTGGGCGCTGTCCTCGCCCACTGAGGCAATGGAGAGAACCTCCAAGGCGAAAAAGGACCTCACCTCACAAAAGCGTAAGAGACCCCCCCCCCCACTGGGATGATCCAAAACCGAGTACTTCGCGTGGCCCGGATATCGTCGAGCCCATTATACTAGGTGAGGAGACAGAGGGCGAAAAAACTAGGAGCTCTCGGCGCGGTAAATACAACACATACATTTTGTTTAGCAGGATATTTTTTTAATGGGAATGGACCCCAGAATTGACCAGCGAAAATCTTTCGGGCACAGAGGGCTCCGAGGGGGTGTTGGCAAGCGGGCAGGCGTTTTTACTAACCATGGAACAACGGTTCAAGGCATTACACGCTTCAAGCGCTTGCCAGTCTGGACCAGAGTCCATCATGGGCACCAGCGTGGTCAGACCATTCCTTTTGCCCAGGAAACAGGAAACCGTGGGGTCCTCGCGACCCAGAAAACGTTAATGTACGGCAGGATGGTTCTGGGCGGTGTCCTCGCCCACTGAGGCAATGGAGAGAACCTCCAAGGCGAAAAAGGACCTCACTTCACAAAAGCGTAAGAGTACCCCCCCCACTGGGATGATCCAAAACCGAGTACTTCGCGTGGCCCGGATATCGTCGAGCCCATTATAGTAGGTGAGAAGGAACCTCCAAGGCGAAAAAGGAACTCACCTCACAAAAGCGTAAGAGTGGCCCCCCACTGGGATGATCCAAAACCGAGTACTTCGCGTGGCCCGGATATCGTCGAGCCCATTATAGTAGGTGAGGAGAGAGAGGGCGAAAAAACTAGGAGCTCTTGGCGCGGTAAATACAACACATACATTTTGTTTAGCAGGATATTTTTTTAATGGGAATGGACCCCAGAATTGACCAGCGAAAATCTTTCGGGCACAGAGGGCTCCGAGGGGGTGTTGGCAAGCGGGCAGGCGTTTTTACTAACCATGGAACAACGGTTCAAGGCATTACACGCTTCAAGCGCTTGGCAGTCTGGACCAGAGTCCATCATGGGCACCAGCGTGGTCAGACCATTCCTTTTGCCCAGGAAACAGGAAACCGTGGGGTCCTCGCGACCCAGAAAACGTTAATGTACGGCAGGATGGTTCTGGGCGGTGTCCTCGCCCACTGAGGCAATGGAGAGAACCTCCAAGGCGAAAAAGGACCTCACTTCACAAAAGCGTAAGAGTACCCCCCCCACTGGGATGATCCAAAACCGAGTACTTCGCGTGGCCCGGATATCGTCGAGCCCATTATAGTAGGTGAGAAGGAACCTCCAAGGCGAAAAAGGAACTCACCTCACAAAAGCGTAAGAGTGGCCCCCCACTGGGATGATCCAAAACCGAGTACTTCGCGTGGCCCGGATATCGTCGAGCCCATTATAGTAGGTGAGGAGAGAGAGGGCGAAAAAACTAGGAGCTCTTGGCGCGGTAAATACAACACATACATTTTGTTTAGCAGGATATTTTTTTAATGGGAATGGACCCCAGAATTGACCAGCGAAAATCTTTCGGGCATAGAGGGCTCCGAGGGGGTGTTGGCAAGCGGGCAGGCGTTTTTACTAACTATGGAACAACGGTTCAAGGCATTACACGCTTCAAGCGCTTGCCAGTCTGGACCAGAGTCCATCATGGGCACCAGCGTGGTCAGACCATTCCTTTTGCCCAGGAAACAGGAAACCGTTGGGTTCTCGCGACCCAGAAAACGTTTATGTCCGGCAGGATGGTTCTGGGCGCTGTCCTCGCCCACTGAGGCAATGGAGAGAACCTCCAAGGCGAAAAAGGACCTCACCTCACAAAAGCGTAAGAGTACACCCCCCCCCCCCCCCCCCACCCTCACTGGGATGATCCAAAACCGAGTACTTCGCGTGGCCCGGATATCGTCGACCCCATTATAGTAGGTGAGGAGAGAGAGGGCGAAAAAACTAGGAGCTCTTGACGCGGTAAATACAACACATACATTTTGTTTAGCAGGATATTTTTTTAATGGGAATGGACCCCAGAATTGACCAGCGAAAATCTTTCGGGCATAGAGGGCTCCGAGGGGGTGTTGGCAAGCGGGCAGGCGTTTTTACTAACCATGGAACAACGGTTCAAGGCATTACACGCTTCAAGCGCTTGCCAGTCTGGACCAGAGTCCATCATGGGCACAAGCGTGGTCAGACACCATTCCTTTTGCCCAGGAAACAGGAAACCGTTGGGTTCTCGCGACCCAGAAAACGTTAATGTCCGGCAATGGTTCTGGGCGCTGTCCTCGCCCACTGAGGCAATGGAGAGAACCTCCAAGGCGAAAAAGGACCTCACCTCACAAAAGCGTAAGAGTACCCCCCCCACTGGGATGATCCAAAACCGAGTACTTCGCGTGGCCCGGATATCGTCGAGCCCATTATAGTAGGTGAGGAGAGAGAGCGCGAAAAAACTAGGAGCTCTTGGCGCGGTAAATACAACACATACATTTTGTTTAGCAGGATATTTTTTTAATGGGAATGGACCCCAGAATTGACCAGCGAAAATCTTTCGGGCACAGAGGGCTCCGAGGGGGTGTTGGCAAGCGGGCAGGCGTTTTTATTAACCATGGAACAACGGTTCAAGGCATTACCCGCTTCAAGCGCTTGCCAGTCTGGACCAGAGTCCATCATGGGCACAAGCGTGGTCAGACCATTCCTTTTGCCCAGGAAACAGGAAACCGTTGGGTTCTCGCGACCCAGAAAACGTTAATGTCCGGCAATGGTTCTGGGCGCTGTCCTCGCCCACTGAGGCAATGGAGAGAACCTCCAAGGCGAAAAAGGACCTCACCTCACAAAAGCGTAAGAGTACCCCCCCCACTGGGATGATCCAAAACCGAGTACTTCGCGTGGCCCGGATATCGTCGAGCCCATTATACTAGGTGAGGAGACAGAGGGCGAAAAAACTAGGAGCTCTCGGCGCGGTAAATACAACACATACATTTTGTTTAGCAGGATATTTTTTTAATGGGAATGGACCCCAGAATTGACCAGCGAAAATCTTTCGGGCACAGAGGGCTCCGAGGGGGTGTTGGCAAGCGGGCAGGCGTTTTTACTAAGCATGGAACAACGGTTCAAGGCATTAGACGCTTCAAGCGCTTGGCAGTCTGGACCAGAGTCCATCATGGGCACCAGCGTGGTCAGACCATTCCTTTTGCCCAGGAAACAGGAAACCGTTGGGTTCTCGCGACCCAGAAAACGTTAATGTCCGGCAATGGTTCTGGGCGCTGTCCTCGCCCACTGAGGCAATGGAGAGAACCTCCAAGGCGAAAAAGGACCTCACCTCACAAAAGCGTAAGAGTACCCCCCCCACTGGGATGATCCAAAACCGAGTACTTCGCGTGGCCCGGATATCGTCGAGCCCATTATAGTAGGTGAGGAGAGAGAGCGCGAAAAAACTAGGAGCTCTTGGCGCGGTAAATACAACACATACATTTTGTTTAGCAGGATATTTTTTTAATGGGAATGGACCCCAGAATTGACCAGCGAAAATCTTTCGGGCACAGAGGGCTCCGAGGGGGTGTTGGCAAGCGGGCAGGCGTTTTTACTAACCATGGAACAACGGTTCAAGGCATTACCCGCTTCAAGCGCTTGCCAGTCTGGACCAGAGTCCATCATGGGCACAAGCGTGGTCAGACCATTCCTTTTGCCCAGGAAACAGGAAACCGTTGGGTTCTCGCGACCCAGAAAACGTTAATGTCCGGCAATGGTTCTGGGCGCTGTCCTCGCCCACTGAGGCAATGGAGAGAACCTCCAAGGCGAAAAAGGACCTCACCTCACAAAAGCGTAAGAGTACCCCCCCCACTGGGATGATCCAAAACCGAGTACTTCGCGTGGCCCGGATATCGTCGAGCCCATTATAGTAGGTGAGGAGAGAGAGCGCGAAAAAACTAGGAGCTCTTGGCGCGGTAAATACAACACATACATTTTGTTTAGCAGGATATTTTTTTAATGGGAATGGACCCCAGAATTGACCAGCGAAAATCTTTCGGGCATAGAGGGCTCCGAGGGGGTGTTGGCAAGCGGGCAGGCGTTTTTACTAACTATGGAACAACGGTTCAAGGCATTACACGCTTCAAGCGCTTGCCAGTCTGGACCAGAGTCCATCATGGGCACCAGCGTGGTCAGACCATTCCTTTTGCCCAGGAAACAGGAAACCGTTGGGTTCTCGCGACCCAGAAAACGTTTATGTCCGGCAGGATGGTTCTGGGCGCTGTCCTCGCCCACTGAGGCAATGGAGAGAACCTCCAAGGCGAAAAAGGACCTCACCTCACAAAAGCGTAAGAGTACACCCCCCCCCCCCCCCCCCACCCTCACTGGGATGATCCAAAACCGAGTACTTCGCGTGGCCCGGATATCGTCGACCCCATTATAGTAGGTGAGGAGAGAGAGGGCGAAAAAACTAGGAGCTCTTGACGCGGTAAATACAACACATACATTTTGTTTAGCAGGATATTTTTTTAATGGGAATGGACCCCAGAATTGACCAGCGAAAATCTTTCGGGCATAGAGGGCTCCGAGGGGGTGTTGGCAAGCGGGCAGGCGTTTTTACTAACCATGGAACAACGGTTCAAGGCATTACACGCTTCAAGCGCTTGCCAGTCTGGACCAGAGTCCATCATGGGCACAAGCGTGGTCAGACCATTCCTTTTGCCCAGGAAACAGGAAACCGTTGGGTTCTCGCGACCCAGAAAACGTTAATGTCCGGCAATGGTTCTGGGCGCTGTCCTCGCCCACTGAGGCAATGGAGAGAACCTCCAAGGCGAAAAAGGACCTCACCTCACAAAAGCGTAAGAGTACCCCCCCCACTGGGATGATCCAAAACCGAGTACTTCGCGTGGCCCGGATATCGTCGAGCCCATTATAGTAGGTGAGGAGAGAGAGCGCGAAAAAACTAGGAGCTCTTGGCGCGGTAAATACAACACATACATTTTGTTTAGCAGGATATTTTTTTAATGGGAATGGACCCCAGAATTGACCAGCGAAAATCTTTCGGGCACAGAGGGCTCCGAGGGGGTGTTGGCAAGCGGGCAGGCGTTTTTATTAACCATGGAACAACGGTTCAAGGCATTACCCGCTTCAAGCGCTTGCCAGTCTGGACCAGAGTCCATCATGGGCACAAGCGTGGTCAGACCATTCCTTTTGCCCAGGAAACAGGAAACCGTTGGGTTCTCGCGACCCAGAAAACGTTAATGTCCGGCAATGGTTCTGGGCGCTGTCCTCGCCCACTGAGGCAATGGAGAGAACCTCCAAGGCGAAAAAGGACCTCACCTCACAAAAGCGTAAGAGTACCCCCCCCACTGGGATGATCCAAAACCGAGTACTTCGCGTGGCCCGGATATCGTCGAGCCCATTATACTAGGTGAGGAGACAGAGGGCGAAAAAACTAGGAGCTCTCGGCGCGGTAAATACAACACATACATTTTGTTTAGCAGGATATTTTTTTAATGGGAATGGACCCCAGAATTGACCAGCGAAAATCTTTCGGGCACAGAGGGCTCCGAGGGGGTGTTGGCAAGCGGGCAGGCGTTTTTACTAAGCATGGAACAACGGTTCAAGGCATTAGACGCTTCAAGCGCTTGGCAGTCTGGACCAGAGTCCATCATGGGCACCAGCGTGGTCAGACCATTCCTTTTGCCCAGGAAACAGGAAACCGTTGGGTTCTCGCGACCCAGAAAACGTTAATGTCCGGCAATGGTTCTGGGCGCTGTCCTCGCCCACTGAGGCAATGGAGAGAACCTCCAAGGCGAAAAAGGACCTCACCTCACAAAAGCGTAAGAGTACCCCCCCCACTGGGATGATCCAAAACCGAGTACTTCGCGTGGCCCGGATATCGTCGAGCCCATTATAGTAGGTGAGGAGAGAGAGCGCGAAAAAACTAGGAGCTCTTGGCGCGGTAAATACAACACATACATTTTGTTTAGCAGGATATTTTTTTAATGGGAATGGACCCCAGAATTGACCAGCGAAAATCTTTCGGGCACAGAGGGCTCCGAGGGGGTGTTGGCAAGCGGGCAGGCGTTTTTACTAACCATGGAACAACGGTTCAAGGCATTACCCGCTTCAAGCGCTTGCCAGTCTGGACCAGAGTCCATCATGGGCACAAGCGTGGTCAGACCATTCCTTTTGCCCAGGAAACAGGAAACCGTTGGGTTCTCGCGACCCAGAAAACGTTAATGTCCGGCAATGGTTCTGGGCGCTGTCCTCGCCCACTGAGGCAATGGAGAGAACCTCCAAGGCGAAAAAGGACCTCACCTCACAAAAGCGTAAGAGTACCCCCCCCACTGGGATGATCCAAAACCGAGTACTTCGCGTGGCCCGGATATCGTCGAGCCCATTATAGTAGGTGAGGAGAGAGAGCGCGAAAAAACTAGGAGCTCTTGGCGCGGTAAATACAACACATACATTTTGTTTAGCAGGATATTTTTTTAATGGGAATGGACCCCAGAATTGACCAGCGAAAATCTTTCGGGCACAGAGGGCTCCGAGGGGGTGTTGGCAAGCGGGCAGGCGTTTTTACTAACCATGGAACAACGGTTCAAGGCATTACCCGCTTCAAGCGCTTGCCAGTCTGGACCAGAGTCCATCATGGGCACAAGCGTGGTCAGACCATTCCTTTTGCCCAGGAAACAGGAAACCGTTGGGTTCTCGCGACCCAGAAAACGTTAATGTCCGGCAATGGTTCTGGGCGCTGTCCTCGCCCACTGAGGCAATGGAGAGAACCTCCAAGGCGAAAAAGGACCTCACCTCACAAAAGCGTAAGAGACCCCCCCCACTGGGATGATCCAAAACCGAGTACTTCGCGTGGCCCGGATATCGTCGAGCCCATTATAGTAGGTGAGGAGAGAGAGCGCGAAAAAACTAGGAGCTCTTGGCGCGGTAAATACAACACATACATTTTGTTTAGCAGGATATTTTTTTAATGGGAATGGACCCCAGAATTGACCAGCGAAAATCTTTCGGGCACAGAGGGCTCCGAGGGGGTGTTGGCAAGCGGGCAGGCGTTTTTACTAAGCATGGAACAACGGTTCAAGGCATTAGACGCTTCAAGCGCTTGGCAGTCTGGACCAGAGTCCATCATGGGCACCAGCGTGGTCAGACCATTCCTTTTGCCCAGGAAACAGGAAACCGTTGGGTTCTCGCGACCCAGAAAACGTTAATGTCCGGCAATGGTTCTGGGCGCTGTCCTCGCCCACTGAGGCAATGGAGAGAACCTCCAAGGCGAAAAAGGACCTCACCTCACAAAAGCGTAAGAGACCCCCCCCCCCACTGGGATGATCCAAAACCGAGTACTTCGCGTGGCCCGGATATCGTCGAGCCCATTATACTAGGTGAGGAGACAGAGGGCGAAAAAACTAGGAGCTCTCGGCGCGGTAAATACAACACATACATTTTGTTTAGCAGGATATTTTTTTAATGGGAATGGACCCCAGAATTGACCAGCGAAAATCTTTCGGGCACAGAGGGCTCCGAGGGGGTGTTGGCAAGCGGGCAGGCGTTTTTACTAACCATGGAACAACGGTTCAAGGCATTACACGCTTCAAGCGCTTGCCAGTCTGGACCAGAGTCCATCATGGGCACCAGCGTGGTCAGACCATTCCTTTTGCCCAGGAAACAGGAAACCGTGGGGTCCTCGCGACCCAGAAAACGTTAATGTACGGCAGGATGGTTCTGGGCGGTGTCCTCGCCCACTGAGGCAATGGAGAGAACCTCCAAGGCGAAAAAGGACCTCACTTCACAAAAGCGTAAGAGTACCCCCCCCACTGGGATGATCCAAAACCGAGTACTTCGCGTGGCCCGGATATCGTCGAGCCCATTATAGTAGGTGAGAAGGAACCTCCAAGGCGAAAAAGGAACTCACCTCACAAAAGCGTAAGAGTGGCCCCCCACTGGGATGATCCAAAACCGAGTACTTCGCGTGGCCCGGATATCGTCGAGCCCATTATAGTAGGTGAGGAGAGAGAGGGCGAAAAAACTAGGAGCTCTTGGCGCGGTAAATACAACACATACATTTTGTTTAGCAGGATATTTTTTTAATGGGAATGGACCCCAGAATTGACCAGCGAAAATCTTTCGGGCACAGAGGGCTCCGAGGGGGTGTTGGCAAGCGGGCAGGCGTTTTTACTAACCATGGAACAACGGTTCAAGGCATTACACGCTTCAAGCGCTTGGCAGTCTGGACCAGAGTCCATCATGGGCACCAGCGTGGTCAGACCATTCCTTTTGCCCAGGAAACAGGAAACCGTGGGGTCCTCGCGACCCAGAAAACGTTAATGTACGGCAGGATGGTTCTGGGCGGTGTCCTCGCCCACTGAGGCAATGGAGAGAACCTCCAAGGCGAAAAAGGACCTCACTTCACAAAAGCGTAAGAGTACCCCCCCCACTGGGATGATCCAAAACCGAGTACTTCGCGTGGCCCGGATATCGTCGAGCCCATTATAGTAGGTGAGAAGGAACCTCCAAGGCGAAAAAGGAACTCACCTCACAAAAGCGTAAGAGTGGCCCCCCACTGGGATGATCCAAAACCGAGTACTTCGCGTGGCCCGGATATCGTCGAGCCCATTATAGTAGGTGAGGAGAGAGAGGGCGAAAAAACTAGGAGCTCTTGGCGCGGTAAATACAACACATACATTTTGTTTAGCAGGATATTTTTTTAATGGGAATGGACCCCAGAATTGACCAGCGAAAATCTTTCGGGCATAGAGGGCTCCGAGGGGGTGTTGGCAAGCGGGCAGGCGTTTTTACTAACTATGGAACAACGGTTCAAGGCATTACACGCTTCAAGCGCTTGCCAGTCTGGACCAGAGTCCATCATGGGCACCAGCGTGGTCAGACCATTCCTTTTGCCCAGGAAACAGGAAACCGTTGGGTTCTCGCGACCCAGAAAACGTTTATGTCCGGCAGGATGGTTCTGGGCGCTGTCCTCGCCCACTGAGGCAATGGAGAGAACCTCCAAGGCGAAAAAGGACCTCACCTCACAAAAGCGTAAGAGTACACCCCCCCCCCCCCCCCCCACCCTCACTGGGATGATCCAAAACCGAGTACTTCGCGTGGCCCGGATATCGTCGACCCCATTATAGTAGGTGAGGAGAGAGAGGGCGAAAAAACTAGGAGCTCTTGACGCGGTAAATACAACACATACATTTTGTTTAGCAGGATATTTTTTTAATGGGAATGGACCCCAGAATTGACCAGCGAAAATCTTTCGGGCATAGAGGGCTCCGAGGGGGTGTTGGCAAGCGGGCAGGCGTTTTTACTAACCATGGAACAACGGTTCAAGGCATTACACGCTTCAAGCGCTTGCCAGTCTGGACCAGAGTCCATCATGGGCACAAGCGTGGTCAGACCATTCCTTTTGCCCAGGAAACAGGAAACCGTTGGGTTCTCGCGACCCAGAAAACGTTAATGTCCGGCAATGGTTCTGGGCGCTGTCCTCGCCCACTGAGGCAATGGAGAGAACCTCCAAGGCGAAAAAGGACCTCACCTCACAAAAGCGTAAGAGTACCCCCCCCACTGGGATGATCCAAAACCGAGTACTTCGCGTGGCCCGGATATCGTCGAGCCCATTATAGTAGGTGAGGAGAGAGAGCGCGAAAAAACTAGGAGCTCTTGGCGCGGTAAATACAACACATACATTTTGTTTAGCAGGATATTTTTTTAATGGGAATGGACCCCAGAATTGACCAGCGAAAATCTTTCGGGCACAGAGGGCTCCGAGGGGGTGTTGGCAAGCGGGCAGGCGTTTTTATTAACCATGGAACAACGGTTCAAGGCATTACCCGCTTCAAGCGCTTGCCAGTCTGGACCAGAGTCCATCATGGGCACAAGCGTGGTCAGACCATTCCTTTTGCCCAGGAAACAGGAAACCGTTGGGTTCTCGCGACCCAGAAAACGTTAATGTCCGGCAATGGTTCTGGGCGCTGTCCTCGCCCACTGAGGCAATGGAGAGAACCTCCAAGGCGAAAAAGGACCTCACCTCACAAAAGCGTAAGAGTACCCCCCCCACTGGGATGATCCAAAACCGAGTACTTCGCGTGGCCCGGATATCGTCGAGCCCATTATACTAGGTGAGGAGACAGAGGGCGAAAAAACTAGGAGCTCTCGGCGCGGTAAATACAACACATACATTTTGTTTAGCAGGATATTTTTTTAATGGGAATGGACCCCAGAATTGACCAGCGAAAATCTTTCGGGCACAGAGGGCTCCGAGGGGGTGTTGGCAAGCGGGCAGGCGTTTTTACTAAGCATGGAACAACGGTTCAAGGCATTAGACGCTTCAAGCGCTTGGCAGTCTGGACCAGAGTCCATCATGGGCACCAGCGTGGTCAGACCATTCCTTTTGCCCAGGAAACAGGAAACCGTTGGGTTCTCGCGACCCAGAAAACGTTAATGTCCGGCAATGGTTCTGGGCGCTGTCCTCGCCCACTGAGGCAATGGAGAGAACCTCCAAGGCGAAAAAGGACCTCACCTCACAAAAGCGTAAGAGTACCCCCCCCACTGGGATGATCCAAAACCGAGTACTTCGCGTGGCCCGGATATCGTCGAGCCCATTATAGTAGGTGAGGAGAGAGAGCGCGAAAAAACTAGGAGCTCTTGGCGCGGTAAATACAACACATACATTTTGTTTAGCAGGATATTTTTTTAATGGGAATGGACCCCAGAATTGACCAGCGAAAATCTTTCGGGCACAGAGGGCTCCGAGGGGGTGTTGGCAAGCGGGCAGGCGTTTTTACTAACCATGGAACAACGGTTCAAGGCATTACCCGCTTCAAGCGCTTGCCAGTCTGGACCAGAGTCCATCATGGGCACAAGCGTGGTCAGACCATTCCTTTTGCCCAGGAAACAGGAAACCGTTGGGTTCTCGCGACCCAGAAAACGTTAATGTCCGGCAATGGTTCTGGGCGCTGTCCTCGCCCACTGAGGCAATGGAGAGAACCTCCAAGGCGAAAAAGGACCTCACCTCACAAAAGCGTAAGAGTACCCCCCCCACTGGGATGATCCAAAACCGAGTACTTCGCGTGGCCCGGATATCGTCGAGCCCATTATAGTAGGTGAGGAGAGAGAGCGCGAAAAAACTAGGAGCTCTTGGCGCGGTAAATACAACACATACATTTTGTTTAGCAGGATATTTTTTTAATGGGAATGGACCCCAGAATTGACCAGCGAAAATCTTTCGGGCACAGAGGGCTCCGAGGGGGTGTTGGCAAGCGGGCAGGCGTTTTTACTAACCATGGAACAACGGTTCAAGGCATTACCCGCTTCAAGCGCTTGCCAGTCTGGACCAGAGTCCATCATGGGCACAAGCGTGGTCAGACCATTCCTTTTGCCCAGGAAACAGGAAACCGTTGGGTTCTCGCGACCCAGAAAACGTTAATGTCCGGCAATGGTTCTGGGCGCTGTCCTCGCCCACTGAGGCAATGGAGAGAACCTCCAAGGCGAAAAAGGACCTCACCTCACAAAAGCGTAAGAGACCCCCCCCACTGGGATGATCCAAAACCGAGTACTTCGCGTGGCCCGGATATCGTCGAGCCCATTATAGTAGGTGAGGAGAGAGAGCGCGAAAAAACTAGGAGCTCTTGGCGCGGTAAATACAACACATACATTTTGTTTAGCAGGATATTTTTTTAATGGGAATGGACCCCAGAATTGACCAGCGAAAATCTTTCGGGCACAGAGGGCTCCGAGGGGGTGTTGGCAAGCGGGCAGGCGTTTTTACTAAGCATGGAACAACGGTTCAAGGCATTAGACGCTTCAAGCGCTTGGCAGTCTGGACCAGAGTCCATCATGGGCACCAGCGTGGTCAGACCATTCCTTTTGCCCAGGAAACAGGAAACCGTTGGGTTCTCGCGACCCAGAAAACGTTAATGTCCGGCAATGGTTCTGGGCGCTGTCCTCGCCCACTGAGGCAATGGAGAGAACCTCCAAGGCGAAAAAGGACCTCACCTCACAAAAGCGTAAGAGTACCCCCCCCACTGGGATGATCCAAAACCGAGTACTTCGCGTGGCCCGGATATCGTCGAGCCCATTATAGTAGGTGAGGAGAGAGAGCGCGAAAAAACTAGGAGCTCTTGGCGCGGTAAATACAACACATACATTTTGTTTAGCAGGATATTTTTTTAATGGGAATGGACCCCAGAATTGACCAGCGAAAATCTTTCGGGCACAGAGGGCTCCGAGGGGGTGTTGGCAAGCGGGCAGGCGTTTTTACTAACCATGGAACAACGGTTCAAGGCATTACCCGCTTCAAGCGCTTGCCAGTCTGGACCAGAGTCCATCATGGGCACAAGCGTGGTCAGACCATTCCTTTTGCCCAGGAAACAGGAAACCGTTGGGTTCTCGCGACCCAGAAAACGTTAATGTCCGGCAATGGTTCTGGGCGCTGTCCTCGCCCACTGAGGCAATGGAGAGAACCTCCAAGGCGAAAAAGGACCTCACCTCACAAAAGCGTAAGAGTACCCCCCCCACTGGGATGATCCAAAACCGAGTACTTCGCGTGGCCCGGATATCGTCGAGCCCATTATACTAGGTGAGGAGACAGAGGGCGAAAAAACTAGGAGCTCTCGGCGCGGTAAATACAACACATACATTTTGTTTAGCAGGATATTTTTTTAATGGGAATGGACCCCAGAATTGACCAGCGAAAATCTTTCGGGCACAGAGGGCTCCGAGGGGGTGTTGGCAAGCGGGCAGGCGTTTTTACTAACCATGGAACAACGGTTCAAGGCATTACACGCTTCAAGCGCTTGCCAGTCTGGACCAGAGTCCATCATGGGCACCAGCGTGGTCAGACCATTCCTTTTGCCCAGGAAACAGGAAACCGTGGGGTCCTCGCGACCCAGAAAACGTTAATGTACGGCAGGATGGTTCTGGGCGGTGTCCTCGCCCACTGAGGCAATGGAGAGAACCTCCAAGGCGAAAAAGGACCTCACTTCACAAAAGCGTAAGAGTACCCCCCCCACTGGGATGATCCAAAACCGAGTACTTCGCGTGGCCCGGATATCGTCGAGCCCATTATAGTAGGTGAGAAGGAACCTCCAAGGCGAAAAAGGAACTCACCTCACAAAAGCGTAAGAGTGGCCCCCCACTGGGATGATCCAAAACCGAGTACTTCGCGTGGCCCGGATATCGTCGAGCCCATTATAGTAGGTGAGGAGAGAGAGGGCGAAAAAACTAGGAGCTCTTGGCGCGGTAAATACAACACATACATTTTGTTTAGCAGGATATTTTTTTAATGGGAATGGACCCCAGAATTGACCAGCGAAAATCTTTCGGGCACAGAGGGCTCCGAGGGGGTGTTGGCAAGCGGGCAGGCGTTTTTACTAACCATGGAACAACGGTTCAAGGCATTACACGCTTCAAGCGCTTGGCAGTCTGGACCAGAGTCCATCATGGGCACCAGCGTGGTCAGATCATTCCTTTTGCCCAGGAAACAGGAAACCGTTGGGTTCTCGCGACCCAGAAAACGTTAATGTCCGGCAATGGTTCTGGGCGCTGTCCTCGCCCACTGAGGCAATGGAGAGAACCTCCAAGGCGAAAAAGGACCTCACCTCACAAAAGCGTAAGAGACCCCCCCCCCACTGGGATGATCCAAAACCGAGTACTTCGCGTGGCCCGGATATCGTCGAGCCCATTATAGTAGGTGAGGAGAGAGAGGGCGAAAAAACTAGGAGCTCTTGACGCGGTAAATACAACACATACATTTTGTTTAGCAGGATATTTTTTTAATGGGAATGGACCCCAGAATTGACCAGCGAAAATCTTTCGGGCATAGAGGGCTCCGAGGGGGTGTTGGCAAGCGGGCAGGCGTTTTTACTAACCATGGAACAACGGTTCAAGGCATTACCCGCTTCAAGCGCTTGCCAGTCTGGACCAGAGTCCATCATGGGCACCAGCGTGGTCAGACCATTCCTTTTGCCCAGGAAACAGGAAACCGTGGGGTCCTCGCGACCCAGAAAACGTTAATGTCCGGCAGGATGGTTCTGGGCGGTGTCCTCGCCCACTGAGGCAATGGAGAGAACCTCCAAGGCGAAAAAGGACCTCACTTCACAAAAGCGTAAGAGTACCCCCCCCACTGGGATGATCCAAAACCGAGTACTTCGCGTGGCCCGGATATCGTCGAGCCCATTATAGTAGGTGAGGAGAGAGAGCGCGAAAAAACTAGGAGCTCTTGGCGCGGTAAATACAACACATACATTTTGTTTAGCAGGATATTTTTTTAATGGGAATGGACCCCAGAATTGACCAGCGAAAATCTTTCGGGCACAGAGGGCTCCGAGGGGGTGTTGGCAAGCGGGCAGGCTTTTTTACTAACCATGGAACAACGGTTCAAGGCATTACCCGCTTCAAGCGCTTGCCAGTCTGGACCAGAGTCCATCATGGGCACCAGCGTGGTCAGACCATTCCTTTTGCCCAGGAAACAGGAAACCGTGGGGTCCTCGCGACCCAGAAAACGTTAATGTCCGGCAGGATGGTTCTGGGCGGTGTCCTCGCCCACTGAGGCAATGGAGAGAACCTCCAAGGCGAAAAAGGACCTCACTTCACAAAAGCGTAAGAGTACCCCCCCCACTGGGATGATCCAAAACCGAGTACTTCGCGTGGCCCGGATATCGTCGAGCCCATTATAGTAGGTGAGGAGAGAGAGCGCGAAAAAACTAGGAGCTCTTGGCGCGGTAAATACAACACATACATTTTGTTTAGCAGGATATTTTTTTAATGGGAATGGACCCCAGAATTGACCAGCGAAAATCTTTCGGGCACAGAGGGCTCCGAGGGGGTGTTGGCAAGCGGGCAGGCGTTTTTACTAACCATGGAACAACGGTTCAAGGCATTACCCGCTTCAAGCGCTTGCCAGTCTGGACCAGAGTCCATCATGGGCACCAGCGTGGTCAGACCATTCCTTTTGCCCAGGAAACAGGAAACCGTGGGGTCCTCGCGACCCAGAAAACGTTAATGTCCGGCAGGATGGTTCTGGGCGGTGTCCTCGCCCACTGAGGCAATGGAGAGAACCTCCAAGGCGAAAAAGGACCTCACTTCACAAAAGCGTAAGAGTACCCCCCCCACTGGGATGATCCAAAACCGAGTACTTCGCGTGGCCCGGATATCGTCGAGCCCATTATAGTAGGTGAGGAGAGAGAGCGCGAAAAAACTAGGAGCTCTTGGCGCGGTAAATACAACACATACATTTTGTTTAGCAGGATATTTTTTTTAATGGGAATGGACCCCAGAATTGACCAGCGAAAATCTTTCGGGCACAGAGGGCTCCGAGGGGGTGTTGGCAAGCGGGCAGGCGTTTTTACTAACCATGGAACAACGGTTCAAGGCATTACCCGCTTCAAGCGCTTGCCAGTCTGGACCAGAGTCCATCATGGGCACAAGCGTGGTCAGACCATTCCTTTTGCCCAGGAAACAGGAAACCGTTGGGTTCTCGCGACCCAGAAAACGTTAATGTCCGGCAATGGTTCTGGGCGCTGTCCTCGCCCACTGAGGCAATGGAGAGAACCTCCAAGGCGAAAAAGGACCTCACCTCACAAAAGCGTAAGAGTACCCCCCCCACTGGGATGATCCAAAACCGAGTACTTCGCGTGGCCCGGATATCGTCGAGCCCATTATACTAGGTGAGGAGACAGAGGGCGAAAAAACTAGGAGCTCTCGGCGCGGTAAATACAACACATACATTTTGTTTAGCAGGATATTTTTTTAATGGGAATGGACCCCAGAATTGACCAGCGAAAATCTTTCGGGCACAGAGGGCTCCGAGGGGGTGTTGGCAAGCGGGCAGGCGTTTTTACTAAGCATGGAACAACGGTTCAAGGCATTAGACGCTTCAAGCGCTTGGCAGTCTGGACCAGAGTCCATCATGGGCACCAGCGTGGTCAGACCATTCCTTTTGCCCAGGAAACAGGAAACCGTGGGGTCCTCGCGACCCAGAAAACGTTAATGTACGGCAGGATGGTTCTGGGCGGTGTCCTCGCCCACTGAGGCAATGGAGAGAACCTCCAAGGCGAAAAAGGACCTCACTTCACAAAAGCGTAAGAGTACCCCCCCCACTGGGATGATCCAAAACCGAGTACTTCGCGTGGCCCGGATATCGTCGAGCCCATTATAGTAGGTGAGAAGGAACCTCCAAGGCGAAAAAGGAACTCACCTCACAAAAGCGTAAGAGTGGCCCCCCACTGGGATGATCCAAAACCGAGTACTTCGCGTGGCCCGGATATCGTCGAGCCCATTATAGTAGGTGAGGAGAGAGAGGGCGAAAAAACTAGGAGCTCTTGGCGCGGTAAATACAACACATACATTTTGTTTAGCAGGATATTTTTTTAATGGGAATGGACCCCAGAATTGACCAGCGAAAATCTTTCGGGCACAGAGGGCTCCGAGGGGGTGTTGGCAAGCGGGCAGGCGTTTTTACTAACCATGGAACAACGGTTCAAGGCATTACACGCTTCAAGCGCTTGGCAGTCTGGACCAGAGTCCATCATGGGCACCAGCGTGGTCAGATCATTCCTTTTGCCCAGGAAACAGGAAACCGTTGGGTTCTCGCGACCCAGAAAACGTTAATGTCCGGCAATGGTTCTGGGCGCTGTCCTCGCCCACTGAGGCAATGGAGAGAACCTCCAAGGCGAAAAAGGACCTCACCTCACAAAAGCGTAAGAGACCCCCCCCCCACTGGGATGATCCAAAACCGAGTACTTCGCGTGGCCCGGATATCGTCGAGCCCATTATAGTAGGTGAGGAGAGAGAGGGCGAAAAAACTAGGAGCTCTTGACGCGGTAAATACAACACATACATTTTGTTTAGCAGGATATTTTTTTAATGGGAATGGACCCCAGAATTGACCAGCGAAAATCTTTCGGGCATAGAGGGCTCCGAGGGGGTGTTGGCAAGCGGGCAGGCGTTTTTACTAACCATGGAACAACGGTTCAAGGCATTACCCGCTTCAAGCGCTTGCCAGTCTGGACCAGAGTCCATCATGGGCACCAGCGTGGTCAGACCATTCCTTTTGCCCAGGAAACAGGAAACCGTGGGGTCCTCGCGACCCAGAAAACGTTAATGTCCGGCAGGATGGTTCTGGGCGGTGTCCTCGCCCACTGAGGCAATGGAGAGAACCTCTAAGGCGAAAAAGGACCTCACTTCACAAAAGCGTAAGAGTACCCCCCCCACTGGGATGATCCAAAACCGAGTACTTCGCGTGGCCCGGATATCGTCGAGCCCATTATAGTAGGTGAGGAGAGAGAGCGCGAAAAAACTAGGAGCTCTTGGCGCGGTAAATACAACACATACATTTTGTTTAGCAGGATATTTTTTTAATGGGAATGGACCCCAGAATTGACCAGCGAAAATCTTTCGGGCACAGAGGGCTCCGAGGGGGTGTTGGCAAGCGGGCAGGCTTTTTTACTAACCATGGAACAACGGTTCAAGGCATTACCCGCTTCAAGCGCTTGCCAGTCTGGACCAGAGTCCATCATGGGCACCAGCGTGGTCAGACCATTCCTTTTGCCCAGGAAACAGGAAACCGTGGGGTCCTCGCGACCCAGAAAACGTTAATGTCCGGCAGGATGGTTCTGGGCGGTGTCCTCGCCCACTGAGGCAATGGAGAGAACCTCCAAGGCGAAAAAGGACCTCACTTCACAAAAGCGTAAGAGTACCCCCCCCCACTGGGATGATCCAAAACCGAGTACTTCGCGTGGCCCGGATATCGTCGAGCCCATTATAGTAGGTGAGGAGAGAGAGCGCGAAAAAACTAGGAGCTCTTGGCGCGGTAAATACAACACATACATTTTGTTTAGCAGGATATTTTTTTAATGGGAATGGACCCCAGAATTGACCAGCGAAAATCTTTCGGGCACAGAGGGCTCCGAGGGGGTGTTGGCAAGCGGGCAGGCGTTTTTACTAACCATGGAACAACGGTTCAAGGCATTACCCGCTTCAAGCGCTTGCCAGTCTGGACCAGAGTCCATCATGGGCACCAGCGTGGTCAGACCATTCCTTTTGCCCAGGAAACAGGAAACCGTGGGGTCCTCGCGACCCAGAAAACGTTAATGTCCGGCAGGATGGTTCTGGGCGGTGTCCTCGCCCACTGAGGCAATGGAGAGAACCTCCAAGGCGAAAAAGGACCTCACTTCACAAAAGCGTAAGAGTACCCCCCCCACTGGGATGATCCAAAACAGAGTACTTCGCGTGGCCCGGATATCGTCGAGCCCATTATAGTAGGTGAGGAGAGAGAGCGCGAAAAAACTAGGAGCTCTTGGCGCGGTAAATACAACACATACATTTTGTTTAGCAGGATATTTTTTTAATGGGAATGGACCCCAGAATTGACCAGCGAAAATCTTTCGGGCACAGAGGGCTCCGAGGGGGTGTTGGCAAGCGGGCAGGCGTTTTTACTAACCATGGAACAACGGTTCAAGGCATTACCCGCTTCAAGCGCTTGCCAGTCTGGACCAGAGTCCATCATGGGCACAAGCGTGGTCAGACCATTCCTTTTGCCCAGGAAACAGGAAACCGTTGGGTTCTCGCGACCCAGAAAACGTTAATGTCCGGCAATGGTTCTGGGCGCTGTCCTCGCCCACTGAGGCAATGGAGAGAACCTCCAAGGCGAAAAAGGACCTCACCTCACAAAAGCGTAAGAGTACCCCCCCCACTGGGATGATCCAAAACCGAGTACTTCGCGTGGCCCGGATATCGTCGAGCCCATTATACTAGGTGAGGAGACAGAGGGCGAAAAAACTAGGAGCTCTCGGCGCGGTAAATACAACACATACATTTTGTTTAGCAGGATATTTTTTTAATGGGAATGGACCCCAGAATTGACCAGCGAAAATCTTTCGGGCACAGAGGGCTCCGAGGGGGTGTTGGCAAGCGGGCAGGCGTTTTTACTAAGCATGGAACAACGGTTCAAGGCATTAGACGCTTCAAGCGCTTGGCAGTCTGGACCAGAGTCCATCATGGGCACCAGCGTGGTCAGACCATTCCTTTTGCCCAGGAAACAGGAAACCGTTGGGTCCTCGCGACCTAGAAAACGTTAATGTCCGGCAGGATGGTTCTGGGCGGTGTCCTCGCCCACATAGGCAATGGAGAGAACCTCCAAGGCGAAAAAGGACCTCACCTCACAAAAGCGTAAGAGCCCCCCCCCCCCCCCCCCCACTGGGATGATCCAAAACCGAGTACTTCGCGTGGCCCGGATATCGTCGAGCCCATTATAGTAGGTGAGGAGAGAGAGGGCGAAAAAACTAGGAGCTCTTGACGCGGTAAATACAACACATACATTTTGTTTAGCAGGATATTTTTTTAATGGGAATGGACCCCAGAATTGACCAGCGAAAATCTTTCGGGCATAGAGGGCTCCGAGGGGGTGTTGGCAAGTGGGCAGGCGTTTTTACTAACCATGGAACAACGGTTCAAGGCATTACCCGCTTCAAGCGCTTGCCAGTCTGGACCAGAGTCCATCATGGGCACCAGCGTGGTCAGACCATTCCTTTTGCCCAGGAAACAGGAAACCGTTGGGTTCTCGCGACCCAGAAAACGTTAATGTCCGGCAATGGTTCTGGGCGCTGTCCTCGCCCACTGAGGCAATGGAGAGAACCTCCAAGGCGAAAAAGGACCTCACCTCACAAAAGCGTAAGAGTACCCCCCCCACTGGGATGATCCAAAACCGAGTACTTCGCGTGGCCCGGATATCGTCGAGCCCATTATACTAGGTGAGGAGACAGAGGGCGAAAAAACTAGGAGCTCTCGGCGCGGTAAATACAACACATACATTTTGTTTAGCAGGATATTTTTTTAATGGGAATGGACCCCAGAATTGACCAGCGAAAATCTTTCGGGCACAGAGGGCTCCGAGGGGGTGTTGGCAAGCAGGCAGGCGTTTTTACTAACCATGGAACAACGGTTCAAGGCATTACACGCTTCAAGCGCTTGCCAGTCTGGACCAGAGTCCATCATGGGCACCAGCGTGGTCAGACCATTCCTTTTGCCCAGGAAACAGGAAACCGTGGGGTCCTCGCGACCCAGAAAACGTTAATGTACGGCAGGATGGTTCTGGGCGGTGTCCTCGCCCACTGAGGCAATGGAGAGAACCTCCAAGGCGAAAAAGGACCTCACTTCACAAAAGCGTAAGAGTACCCCCCCCACTGGGATGATCCAAAACCGAGTACTTCGCGTGGCCCGGATATCGTCGAGCCCATTATAGTAGGTGAGAAGGAACCTCCAAGGCGAAAAAGGAACTCACCTCACAAAAGCGTAAGAGTGGCCCCCCACTGGGATGATCCAAAACCGAGTACTTCGCGTGGCCCGGATATCGTCGAGCCCATTATAGTAGGTGAGGAGAGAGAGGGCGAAAAAACTAGGAGCTCTTGGCGCGGTAAATACAACACATACATTTTGTTTAGCAGGATATTTTTTTAATGGGAATGGACCCCAGAATTGACCAGCGAAAATCTTTCGGGCACAGAGGGCTCCGAGGGGGTGTTGGCAAGCGGGCAGGCGTTTTTACTAACCATGGAACAACGGTTCAAGGCATTACACGCTTCAAGCGCTTGGCAGTCTGGACCAGAGTCCATCATGGGCACCAGCGTGGTCAGACCATTCCTTTTGCCCAGGAAACAGGAAACCGTTGGGTTCTCGCGACCCAGAAAACGTTAATGTCCGGCAATGGTTCTGGGCGCTGTCCTCGCCCACTGAGGCAATGGAGAGAACCTCCAAGGCGAAAAAGGACCTCACCTCACAAAAGCGTAAGAGACCCCCCCCCCCACTGGGATGATCCAAAACCGAGTACTTCGCGTGGCCCGGATATCGTCGAGCCCATTATAGTAGGTGAGGAGAGAGAGGGCGAAAAAACTAGGAGCTCTTGACGCGGTAAATACAACACATACATTTTGTTTAGCAGGATATTTTTTTAATGGGAATGGACCCCAGAATTGACCAGCGAAAATCTTTCGGGCATAGAGGGCTCCGAGGGGGTGTTGGCAAGCGGGCAGGCGTTTTTACTAACCATGGAACAACGGTTCAAGGCATTACCCGCTTCAAGCGCTTGCCAGTCTGGACCAGAGTCCATCATGTGCACCAGCGTGGTCAGACCATTCCTTTTGCCCAGGAAACAGGAAACCGTGGGGTCCTCGCGACCCAGAAAACGTTAATGTCCGGCAGGATGGTTCTGGGCGGTGTCCTCGCCCACTGAGGCAATGGAGAGAACCTCCAAGGCGAAAAAGGACCTCACTTCACAAAAGCGTAAGAGTACCCCCCCCACTGGGATGATCCAAAACCGAGTACTTCGCGTGGCCCGGATATCGTCGAGCCCATTATAGTAGGTGAGGAGAGAGAGCGCGAAAAAACTAGGAGCTCTTGGCGCGGTAAATACAACACATACATTTTGTTTAGCAGGATATTTTTTTAATGGGAATGGACCCCAGAATTGACCAGCGAAAATCTTTCGGGCACAGAGGGCTCCGAGGGGGTGTTGGCAAGCGGGCAGGCGTTTTTACTAACCATGGAACAACGGTTCAAGGCATTACCCGCTTCAAGCGCTTGCCAGTCTGGACCAGAGTCCATCATGGGCACCAGCGTGGTCAGACCATTCCTTTTGCCCAGGAAACAGGAAACCGTGGGGTCCTCGCGACCCAGAAAACGTTAATGTCCGGCAGGATGGTTCTGGGCGGTGTCCTCGCCCACTGAGGCAATGGAGAGAACCTCCAAGGCGAAAAAGGACCTCACTTCACAAAAGCGTAAGAGTACCCCCCCCACTGGGATGATCCAAAACCGAGTACTTCGCGTGGCCCGGATATCGTCGAGCCCATTATAGTAGGTGAGGAGAGAGAGCGCGAAAAAACTAGGAGTTCTTGGCGCGGTAAATACAACACATACATTTTGTTTAGCAGGATATTTTTTTAATGGGAATGGACCCCAGAATTGACCAGCGAAAATCTTTCGGGCACAGAGGGCTCCGAGAGGGTGTTGGCAAGCGGGCAGGCGTTTTTACTAACCATGGAACAACGGTTCAAGGCATTACCCGCTTCAAGCGCTTGCCAGTCTGGACCAGAGTCCATCATGGGCACAAGCGTGGTCAGACCATTCCTTTTGCCCAGGAAACAGGAAACCGTTGGGTTCTCGCGACCCAGAAAACGTTAATGTCCGGCAATGGTTCTGGGCGCTGTCCTCGCCCACTGAGGCAATGGAGAGAACCTCCAAGGCGAAAAAGGACCTCACCTCACAAAAGCGTAAGAGTACCCCCCCCACTGGGATGATCCAAAACCGAGTACTTCGCGTGGCCCGGATATCGTCGAGCCCATTATACTAGGTGAGGAGACAGAGGGCGAAAAAACTAGGAGCTCTCGGCGCGGTAAATACAACACATACATTTTGTTTAGCAGGATATTTTTTTAATGGGAATGGACCCCAGAATTGACCAGCGAAAATCTTTCGGGCACAGAGGGCTCCGAGGGGGTGTTGGCAAGCGGGCAGGCGTTTTTACTAAGCATGGAACAACGGTTCAAGGCATTAGACGCTTCAAGCGCTTGGCAGTCTGGACCAGAGTCCATCATGGGCACCAGCGTGGTCAGACCATTCCTTTTGCCCAGGAAACAGGAAACCGTTGGGTTCTCGCGACCCAGAAAACGTTAATGTCCGGCAATGGTTCTGGGCGCTGTCCTCGCCCACTGAGGCAATGGAGAGAACCTCCAAGGCGAAAAAGGACCTCACCTCACAAAAGCGTAAGAGTACCCCCCCCACTGGGATGATCCAAAACCGAGTACTTCGCGTGGCCCGGATATCGTCGAGCCCATTATAGTAGGTGAGGAGAGAGAGCGCGAAAAAACTAGGAGCTCTTGGCGCGGTAAATACAACACATACATTTTGTTTAGCAGGATATTTTTTTAATGGGAATGGACCCCAGAATTGACCAGCGAAAATCTTTCGGGCACAGAGGGCTCCGAGGGGGTGTTGGCAAGCGGGCAGGCGTTTTTATTAACCATGGAACAACGGTTCAAGGCATTACCCGCTTCAAGCGCTTGCCAGTCTGGACCAGAGTCCATCATGGGCACAAGCGTGGTCAGACCATTCCTTTTGCCCAGGAAACAGGAAACCGTTGGGTTCTCGCGACCCAGAAAACGTTAATGTCCGGCAATGGTTCTGGGCGCTGTCCTCGCCCACTGAGGCAATGGAGAGAACCTCCAAGGCGAAAAAGGACCTCACCTCACAAAAGCGTAAGAGTACCCCCCCCACTGGGATGATCCAAAACCGAGTACTTCGCGTGGCCCGGATATCGTCGAGCCCATTATACTAGGTGAGGAGACAGAGGGCGAAAAAACTAGGAGCTCTCGGCGCGGTAAATACAACACATACATTTTGTTTAGCAGGATATTTTTTTAATGGGAATGGACCCCAGAATTGACCAGCGAAAATCTTTCGGGCACAGAGGGCTCCGAGGGGGTGTTGGCAAGCGGGCAGGCGTTTTTACTAAGCATGGAACAACGGTTCAAGGCATTAGACGCTTCAAGCGCTTGGCAGTCTGGACCAGAGTCCATCATGGGCACCAGCGTGGTCAGACCATTCCTTTTGCCCAGGAAACAGGAAACCGTTGGGTTCTCGCGACCCAGAAAACGTTAATGTCCGGCAATGGTTCTGGGCGCTGTCCTCGCCCACTGAGGCAATGGAGAGAACCTCCAAGGCGAAAAAGGACCTCACCTCACAAAAGCGTAAGAGTACCCCCCCCACTGGGATGATCCAAAACCGAGTACTTCGCGTGGCCCGGATATCGTCGAGCCCATTATAGTAGGTGAGGAGAGAGAGCGCGAAAAAACTAGGAGCTCTTGGCGCGGTAAATACAACACATACATTTTGTTTAGCAGGATATTTTTTTAATGGGAATGGACCCCAGAATTGACCAGCGAAAATCTTTCGGGCACAGAGGGCTCCGAGGGGGTGTTGGCAAGCGGGCAGGCGTTTTTACTAACCATGGAACAACGGTTCAAGGCATTACCCGCTTCAAGCGCTTGCCAGTCTGGACCAGAGTCCATCATGGGCACAAGCGTGGTCAGACCATTCCTTTTGCCCAGGAAACAGGAAACCGTTGGGTTCTCGCGACCCAGAAAACGTTAATGTCCGGCAATGGTTCTGGGCGCTGTCCTCGCCCACTGAGGCAATGGAGAGAACCTCCAAGGCGAAAAAGGACCTCACCTCACAAAAGCGTAAGAGTACCCCCCCCACTGGGATGATCCAAAACCGAGTACTTCGCGTGGCCCGGATATCGTCGAGCCCATTATAGTAGGTGAGGAGAGAGAGCGCGAAAAAACTAGGAGCTCTTGGCGCGGTAAATACAACACATACATTTTGTTTAGCAGGATATTTTTTTAATGGGAATGGACCCCAGAATTGACCAGCGAAAATCTTTCGGGCACAGAGGGCTCCGAGGGGGTGTTGGCAAGCGGGCAGGCGTTTTTACTAACCATGGAACAACGGTTCAAGGCATTACCCGCTTCAAGCGCTTGCCAGTCTGGACCAGAGTCCATCATGGGCACAAGCGTGGTCAGACCATTCCTTTTGCCCAGGAAACAGGAAACCGTTGGGTTCTCGCGACCCAGAAAACGTTAATGTCCGGCAATGGTTCTGGGCGCTGTCCTCGCCCACTGAGGCAATGGAGAGAACCTCCAAGGCGAAAAAGGACCTCACCTCACAAAAGCGTAAGAGACCCCCCCCACTGGGATGATCCAAAACCGAGTACTTCGCGTGGCCCGGATATCGTCGAGCCCATTATAGTAGGTGAGGAGAGAGAGCGCGAAAAAACTAGGAGCTCTTGGCGCGGTAAATACAACACATACATTTTGTTTAGCAGGATATTTTTTTAATGGGAATGGACCCCAGAATTGACCAGCGAAAATCTTTCGGGCACAGAGGGCTCCGAGGGGGTGTTGGCAAGCGGGCAGGCGTTTTTACTAAGCATGGAACAACGGTTCAAGGCATTAGACGCTTCAAGCGCTTGGCAGTCTGGACCAGAGTCCATCATGGGCACCAGCGTGGTCAGACCATTCCTTTTGCCCAGGAAACAGGAAACCGTTGGGTTCTCGCGACCCAGAAAACGTTAATGTCCGGCAATGGTTCTGGGCGCTGTCCTCGCCCACTGAGGCAATGGAGAGAACCTCCAAGGCGAAAAAGGACCTCACCTCACAAAAGCGTAAGAGACCCCCCCCCCCACTGGGATGATCCAAAACCGAGTACTTCGCGTGGCCCGGATATCGTCGAGCCCATTATACTAGGTGAGGAGACAGAGGGCGAAAAAACTAGGAGCTCTCGGCGCGGTAAATACAACACATACATTTTGTTTAGCAGGATATTTTTTTAATGGGAATGGACCCCAGAATTGACCAGCGAAAATCTTTCGGGCACAGAGGGCTCCGAGGGGGTGTTGGCAAGCGGGCAGGCGTTTTTACTAACCATGGAACAACGGTTCAAGGCATTACACGCTTCAAGCGCTTGCCAGTCTGGACCAGAGTCCATCATGGGCACCAGCGTGGTCAGACCATTCCTTTTGCCCAGGAAACAGGAAACCGTGGGGTCCTCGCGACCCAGAAAACGTTAATGTACGGCAGGATGGTTCTGGGCGGTGTCCTCGCCCACTGAGGCAATGGAGAGAACCTCCAAGGCGAAAAAGGACCTCACTTCACAAAAGCGTAAGAGTACCCCCCCCACTGGGATGATCCAAAACCGAGTACTTCGCGTGGCCCGGATATCGTCGAGCCCATTATAGTAGGTGAGAAGGAACCTCCAAGGCGAAAAAGGAACTCACCTCACAAAAGCGTAAGAGTGGCCCCCCACTGGGATGATCCAAAACCGAGTACTTCGCGTGGCCCGGATATCGTCGAGCCCATTATAGTAGGTGAGGAGAGAGAGGGCGAAAAAACTAGGAGCTCTTGGCGCGGTAAATACAACACATACATTTTGTTTAGCAGGATATTTTTTTAATGGGAATGGACCCCAGAATTGACCAGCGAAAATCTTTCGGGCACAGAGGGCTCCGAGGGGGTGTTGGCAAGCGGGCAGGCGTTTTTACTAACCATGGAACAACGGTTCAAGGCATTACACGCTTCAAGCGCTTGGCAGTCTGGACCAGAGTCCATCATGGGCACCAGCGTGGTCAGACCATTCCTTTTGCCCAGGAAACAGGAAACCGTGGGGTCCTCGCGACCCAGAAAACGTTAATGTACGGCAGGATGGTTCTGGGCGGTGTCCTCGCCCACTGAGGCAATGGAGAGAACCTCCAAGGCGAAAAAGGACCTCACTTCACAAAAGCGTAAGAGTACCCCCCCCACTGGGATGATCCAAAACCGAGTACTTCGCGTGGCCCGGATATCGTCGAGCCCATTATAGTAGGTGAGAAGGAACCTCCAAGGCGAAAAAGGAACTCACCTCACAAAAGCGTAAGAGTGGCCCCCCACTGGGATGATCCAAAACCGAGTACTTCGCGTGGCCCGGATATCGTCGAGCCCATTATAGTAGGTGAGGAGAGAGAGGGCGAAAAAACTAGGAGCTCTTGGCGCGGTAAATACAACACATACATTTTGTTTAGCAGGATATTTTTTTAATGGGAATGGACCCCAGAATTGACCAGCGAAAATCTTTCGGGCATAGAGGGCTCCGAGGGGGTGTTGGCAAGCGGGCAGGCGTTTTTACTAACTATGGAACAACGGTTCAAGGCATTACACGCTTCAAGCGCTTGCCAGTCTGGACCAGAGTCCATCATGGGCACCAGCGTGGTCAGACCATTCCTTTTGCCCAGGAAACAGGAAACCGTTGGGTTCTCGCGACCCAGAAAACGTTTATGTCCGGCAGGATGGTTCTGGGCGCTGTCCTCGCCCACTGAGGCAATGGAGAGAACCTCCAAGGCGAAAAAGGACCTCACCTCACAAAAGCGTAAGAGTACACCCCCCCCCCCCCCCCCCCCACCCTCACTGGGATGATCCAAAACCGAGTACTTCGCGTGGCCCGGATATCGTCGACCCCATTATAGTAGGTGAGGAGAGAGAGGGCGAAAAAACTAGGAGCTCTTGACGCGGTAAATACAACACATACATTTTGTTTAGCAGGATATTTTTTTAATGGGAATGGACCCCAGAATTGACCAGCGAAAATCTTTCGGGCATAGAGGGCTCCGAGGGGGTGTTGGCAAGCGGGCAGGCGTTTTTACTAACCATGGAACAACGGTTCAAGGCATTACACGCTTCAAGCGCTTGCCAGTCTGGACCAGAGTCCATCATGGGCACAAGCGTGGTCAGACCATTCCTTTTGCCCAGGAAACAGGAAACCGTTGGGTTCTCGCGACCCAGAAAACGTTAATGTCCGGCAATGGTTCTGGGCGCTGTCCTCGCCCACTGAGGCAATGGAGAGAACCTCCAAGGCGAAAAAGGACCTCACCTCACAAAAGCGTAAGAGTACCCCCCCCACTGGGATGATCCAAAACCGAGTACTTCGCGTGGCCCGGATATCGTCGAGCCCATTATAGTAGGTGAGGAGAGAGAGCGCGAAAAAACTAGGAGCTCTTGGCGCGGTAAATACAACACATACATTTTGTTTAGCAGGATATTTTTTTAATGGGAATGGACCCCAGAATTGACCAGCGAAAATCTTTCGGGCACAGAGGGCTCCGAGGGGGTGTTGGCAAGCGGGCAGGCGTTTTTATTAACCATGGAACAACGGTTCAAGGCATTACCCGCTTCAAGCGCTTGCCAGTCTGGACCAGAGTCCATCATGGGCACAAGCGTGGTCAGACCATTCCTTTTGCCCAGGAAACAGGAAACCGTTGGGTTCTCGCGACCCAGAAAACGTTAATGTCCGGCAATGGTTCTGGGCGCTGTCCTCGCCCACTGAGGCAATGGAGAGAACCTCCAAGGCGAAAAAGGACCTCACCTCACAAAAGCGTAAGAGTACCCCCCCCACTGGGATGATCCAAAACCGAGTACTTCGCGTGGCCCGGATATCGTCGAGCCCATTATACTAGGTGAGGAGACAGAGGGCGAAAAAACTAGGAGCTCTCGGCGCGGTAAATACAACACATACATTTTGTTTAGCAGGATATTTTTTTAATGGGAATGGACCCCAGAATTGACCAGCGAAAATCTTTCGGGCACAGAGGGCTCCGAGGGGGTGTTGGCAAGCGGGCAGGCGTTTTTACTAAGCATGGAACAACGGTTCAAGGCATTAGACGCTTCAAGCGCTTGGCAGTCTGGACCAGAGTCCATCATGGGCACCAGCGTGGTCAGACCATTCCTTTTGCCCAGGAAACAGGAAACCGTTGGGTTCTCGCGACCCAGAAAACGTTAATGTCCGGCAATGGTTCTGGGCGCTGTCCTCGCCCACTGAGGCAATGGAGAGAACCTCCAAGGCGAAAAAGGACCTCACCTCACAAAAGCGTAAGAGTACCCCCCCCACTGGGATGATCCAAAACCGAGTACTTCGCGTGGCCCGGATATCGTCGAGCCCATTATAGTAGGTGAGGAGAGAGAGCGCGAAAAAACTAGGAGCTCTTGGCGCGGTAAATACAACACATACATTTTGTTTAGCAGGATATTTTTTTAATGGGAATGGACCCCAGAATTGACCAGCGAAAATCTTTCGGGCACAGAGGGCTCCGAGGGGGTGTTGGCAAGCGGGCAGGCGTTTTTACTAACCATGGAACAACGGTTCAAGGCATTACCCGCTTCAAGCGCTTGCCAGTCTGGACCAGAGTCCATCATGGGCACAAGCGTGGTCAGACCATTCCTTTTGCCCAGGAAACAGGAAACCGTTGGGTTCTCGCGACCCAGAAAACGTTAATGTCCGGCAATGGTTCTGGGCGCTGTCCTCGCCCACTGAGGCAATGGAGAGAACCTCCAAGGCGAAAAAGGACCTCACCTCACAAAAGCGTAAGAGTACCCCCCCCACTGGGATGATCCAAAACCGAGTACTTCGCGTGGCCCGGATATCGTCGAGCCCATTATAGTAGGTGAGGAGAGAGAGCGCGAAAAAACTAGGAGCTCTTGGCGCGGTAAATACAACACATACATTTTGTTTAGCAGGATATTTTTTTAATGGGAATGGACCCCAGAATTGACCAGCGAAAATCTTTCGGGCATAGAGGGCTCCGAGGGGGTGTTGGCAAGCGGGCAGGCGTTTTTACTAACTATGGAACAACGGTTCAAGGCATTACACGCTTCAAGCGCTTGCCAGTCTGGACCAGAGTCCATCATGGGCACCAGCGTGGTCAGACCATTCCTTTTGCCCAGGAAACAGGAAACCGTTGGGTTCTCGCGACCCAGAAAACGTTTATGTCCGGCAGGATGGTTCTGGGCGCTGTCCTCGCCCACTGAGGCAATGGAGAGAACCTCCAAGGCGAAAAAGGACCTCACCTCACAAAAGCGTAAGAGTACACCCCCCCCCCCCCCCCCCACCCTCACTGGGATGATCCAAAACCGAGTACTTCGCGTGGCCCGGATATCGTCGACCCCATTATAGTAGGTGAGGAGAGAGAGGGCGAAAAAACTAGGAGCTCTTGACGCGGTAAATACAACACATACATTTTGTTTAGCAGGATATTTTTTTAATGGGAATGGACCCCAGAATTGACCAGCGAAAATCTTTCGGGCATAGAGGGCTCCGAGGGGGTGTTGGCAAGCGGGCAGGCGTTTTTACTAACCATGGAACAACGGTTCAAGGCATTACACGCTTCAAGCGCTTGCCAGTCTGGACCAGAGTCCATCATGGGCACAAGCGTGGTCAGACCATTCCTTTTGCCCAGGAAACAGGAAACCGTTGGGTTCTCGCGACCCAGAAAACGTTAATGTCCGGCAATGGTTCTGGGCGCTGTCCTCGCCCACTGAGGCAATGGAGAGAACCTCCAAGGCGAAAAAGGACCTCACCTCACAAAAGCGTAAGAGTACCCCCCCCACTGGGATGATCCAAAACCGAGTACTTCGCGTGGCCCGGATATCGTCGAGCCCATTATAGTAGGTGAGGAGAGAGAGCGCGAAAAAACTAGGAGCTCTTGGCGCGGTAAATACAACACATACATTTTGTTTAGCAGGATATTTTTTTAATGGGAATGGACCCCAGAATTGACCAGCGAAAATCTTTCGGGCACAGAGGGCTCCGAGGGGGTGTTGGCAAGCGGGCAGGCGTTTTTATTAACCATGGAACAACGGTTCAAGGCATTACCCGCTTCAAGCGCTTGCCAGTCTGGACCAGAGTCCATCATGGGCACAAGCGTGGTCAGACCATTCCTTTTGCCCAGGAAACAGGAAACCGTTGGGTTCTCGCGACCCAGAAAACGTTAATGTCCGGCAATGGTTCTGGGCGCTGTCCTCGCCCACTGAGGCAATGGAGAGAACCTCCAAGGCGAAAAAGGACCTCACCTCACAAAAGCGTAAGAGTACCCCCCCCACTGGGATGATCCAAAACCGAGTACTTCGCGTGGCCCGGATATCGTCGAGCCCATTATACTAGGTGAGGAGACAGAGGGCGAAAAAACTAGGAGCTCTCGGCGCGGTAAATACAACACATACATTTTGTTTAGCAGGATATTTTTTTAATGGGAATGGACCCCAGAATTGACCAGCGAAAATCTTTCGGGCACAGAGGGCTCCGAGGGGGTGTTGGCAAGCGGGCAGGCGTTTTTACTAAGCATGGAACAACGGTTCAAGGCATTAGACGCTTCAAGCGCTTGGCAGTCTGGACCAGAGTCCATCATGGGCACCAGCGTGGTCAGACCATTCCTTTTGCCCAGGAAACAGGAAACCGTTGGGTTCTCGCGACCCAGAAAACGTTAATGTCCGGCAATGGTTCTGGGCGCTGTCCTCGCCCACTGAGGCAATGGAGAGAACCTCCAAGGCGAAAAAGGACCTCACCTCACAAAAGCGTAA
The DNA here is from genome assembly GCA_963853795.1 of Xestia rhomboidea. Lineage (NCBI taxonomy): Eukaryota > Metazoa > Arthropoda > Insecta > Lepidoptera > Noctuidae > Xestia > Xestia rhomboidea. The sequence goes on from OY970774.1 coordinate 14,177,425, forward strand.
GAGTACCCCCCCCACTGGGATGATCCAAAACCGAGTACTTCGCGTGGCCCGGATATCGTCGAGCCCATTATAGTAGGTGAGGAGAGAGAGCGCGAAAAAACTAGGAGCTCTTGGCGCGGTAAATACAACACATACATTTTGTTTAGCAGGATATTTTTTTAATGGGAATGGACCCCAGAATTGACCAGCGAAAATCTTTCGGGCACAGAGGGCTCCGAGGGGGTGTTGGCAAGCGGGCAGGCGTTTTTACTAACCATGGAACAACGGTTCAAGGCATTACCCGCTTCAAGCGCTTGCCAGTCTGGACCAGAGTCCATCATGGGCACAAGCGTGGTCAGACCATTCCTTTTGCCCAGGAAACAGGAAACCGTTGGGTTCTCGCGACCCAGAAAACGTTAATGTCCGGCAATGGTTCTGGGCGCTGTCCTCGCCCACTGAGGCAATGGAGAGAACCTCCAAGGCGAAAAAGGACCTCACCTCACAAAAGCGTAAGAGTACCCCCCCCACTGGGATGATCCAAAACCGAGTACTTCGCGTGGCCCGGATATCGTCGAGCCCATTATAGTAGGTGAGGAGAGAGAGCGCGAAAAAACTAGGAGCTCTTGGCGCGGTAAATACAACACATACATTTTGTTTAGCAGGATATTTTTTTAATGGGAATGGACCCCAGAATTGACCAGCGAAAATCTTTCGGGCACAGAGGGCTCCGAGGGGGTGTTGGCAAGCGGGCAGGCGTTTTTACTAACCATGGAACAACGGTTCAAGGCATTACCCGCTTCAAGCGCTTGCCAGTCTGGACCAGAGTCCATCATGGGCACAAGCGTGGTCAGACCATTCCTTTTGCCCAGGAAACAGGAAACCGTTGGGTTCTCGCGACCCAGAAAACGTTAATGTCCGGCAATGGTTCTGGGCGCTGTCCTCGCCCACTGAGGCAATGGAGAGAACCTCCAAGGCGAAAAAGGACCTCACCTCACAAAAGCGTAAGAGACCCCCCCCACTGGGATGATCCAAAACCGAGTACTTCGCGTGGCCCGGATATCGTCGAGCCCATTATAGTAGGTGAGGAGAGAGAGCGCGAAAAAACTAGGAGCTCTTGGCGCGGTAAATACAACACATACATTTTGTTTAGCAGGATATTTTTTTAATGGGAATGGACCCCAGAATTGACCAGCGAAAATCTTTCGGGCACAGAGGGCTCCGAGGGGGTGTTGGCAAGCGGGCAGGCGTTTTTACTAAGCATGGAACAACGGTTCAAGGCATTAGACGCTTCAAGCGCTTGGCAGTCTGGACCAGAGTCCATCATGGGCACCAGCGTGGTCAGACCATTCCTTTTGCCCAGGAAACAGGAAACCGTTGGGTTCTCGCGACCCAGAAAACGTTAATGTCCGGCAATGGTTCTGGGCGCTGTCCTCGCCCACTGAGGCAATGGAGAGAACCTCCAAGGCGAAAAAGGACCTCACCTCACAAAAGCGTAAGAGACCCCCCCCCCCACTGGGATGATCCAAAACCGAGTACTTCGCGTGGCCCGGATATCGTCGAGCCCATTATACTAGGTGAGGAGACAGAGGGCGAAAAAACTAGGAGCTCTCGGCGCGGTAAATACAACACATACATTTTGTTTAGCAGGATATTTTTTTAATGGGAATGGACCCCAGAATTGACCAGCGAAAATCTTTCGGGCACAGAGGGCTCCGAGGGGGTGTTGGCAAGCGGGCAGGCGTTTTTACTAACCATGGAACAACGGTTCAAGGCATTACACGCTTCAAGCGCTTGCCAGTCTGGACCAGAGTCCATCATGGGCACCAGCGTGGTCAGACCATTCCTTTTGCCCAGGAAACAGGAAACCGTGGGGTCCTCGCGACCCAGAAAACGTTAATGTACGGCAGGATGGTTCTGGGCGGTGTCCTCGCCCACTGAGGCAATGGAGAGAACCTCCAAGGCGAAAAAGGACCTCACTTCACAAAAGCGTAAGAGTACCCCCCCCACTGGGATGATCCAAAACCGAGTACTTCGCGTGGCCCGGATATCGTCGAGCCCATTATAGTAGGTGAGAAGGAACCTCCAAGGCGAAAAAGGAACTCACCTCACAAAAGCGTAAGAGTGGCCCCCCACTGGGATGATCCAAAACCGAGTACTTCGCGTGGCCCGGATATCGTCGAGCCCATTATAGTAGGTGAGGAGAGAGAGGGCGAAAAAACTAGGAGCTCTTGGCGCGGTAAATACAACACATACATTTTGTTTAGCAGGATATTTTTTTAATGGGAATGGACCCCAGAATTGACCAGCGAAAATCTTTCGGGCACAGAGGGCTCCGAGGGGGTGTTGGCAAGCGGGCAGGCGTTTTTACTAACCATGGAACAACGGTTCAAGGCATTACACGCTTCAAGCGCTTGGCAGTCTGGACCAGAGTCCATCATGGGCACCAGCGTGGTCAGACCATTCCTTTTGCCCAGGAAACAGGAAACCGTGGGGTCCTCGCGACCCAGAAAACGTTAATGTACGGCAGGATGGTTCTGGGCGGTGTCCTCGCCCACTGAGGCAATGGAGAGAACCTCCAAGGCGAAAAAGGACCTCACTTCACAAAAGCGTAAGAGTACCCCCCCCACTGGGATGATCCAAAACCGAGTACTTCGCGTGGCCCGGATATCGTCGAGCCCATTATAGTAGGTGAGAAGGAACCTCCAAGGCGAAAAAGGAACTCACCTCACAAAAGCGTAAGAGTGGCCCCCCACTGGGATGATCCAAAACCGAGTACTTCGCGTGGCCCGGATATCGTCGAGCCCATTATAGTAGGTGAGGAGAGAGAGGGCGAAAAAACTAGGAGCTCTTGGCGCGGTAAATACAACACATACATTTTGTTTAGCAGGATATTTTTTTAATGGGAATGGACCCCAGAATTGACCAGCGAAAATCTTTCGGGCATAGAGGGCTCCGAGGGGGTGTTGGCAAGCGGGCAGGCGTTTTTACTAACTATGGAACAACGGTTCAAGGCATTACACGCTTCAAGCGCTTGCCAGTCTGGACCAGAGTCCATCATGGGCACCAGCGTGGTCAGACCATTCCTTTTGCCCAGGAAACAGGAAACCGTTGGGTTCTCGCGACCCAGAAAACGTTTATGTCCGGCAGGATGGTTCTGGGCGCTGTCCTCGCCCACTGAGGCAATGGAGAGAACCTCCAAGGCGAAAAAGGACCTCACCTCACAAAAGCGTAAGAGTACACCCCCCCCCCCCACCCCCCCACCCTCACTGGGATGATCCAAAACCGAGTACTTCGCGTGGCCCGGATATCGTCGACCCCATTATAGTAGGTGAGGAGAGAGAGGGCGAAAAAACTAGGAGCTCTTGACGCGGTAAATACAACACATACATTTTGTTTAGCAGGATATTTTTTTAATGGGAATGGACCCCAGAATTGACCAGCGAAAATCTTTCGGGCATAGAGGGCTCCGAGGGGGTGTTGGCAAGCGGGCAGGCGTTTTTACTAACCATGGAACAACGGTTCAAGGCATTACACGCTTCAAGCGCTTGCCAGTCTGGACCAGAGTCCATCATGGGCACAAGCGTGGTCAGACCATTCCTTTTGCCCAGGAAACAGGAAACCGTTGGGTTCTCGCGACCCAGAAAACGTTAATGTCCGGCAATGGTTCTGGGCGCTGTCCTCGCCCACTGAGGCAATGGAGAGAACCTCCAAGGCGAAAAAGGACCTCACCTCACAAAAGCGTAAGAGTACCCCCCCCACTGGGATGATCCAAAACCGAGTACTTCGCGTGGCCCGGATATCGTCGAGCCCATTATAGTAGGTGAGGAGAGAGAGCGCGAAAAAACTAGGAGCTCTTGGCGCGGTAAATACAACACATACATTTTGTTTAGCAGGATATTTTTTTAATGGGAATGGACCCCAGAATTGACCAGCGAAAATCTTTCGGGCACAGAGGGCTCCGAGGGGGTGTTGGCAAGCGGGCAGGCGTTTTTATTAACCATGGAACAACGGTTCAAGGCATTACCCGCTTCAAGCGCTTGCCAGTCTGGACCAGAGTCCATCATGGGCACAAGCGTGGTCAGACCATTCCTTTTGCCCAGGAAACAGGAAACCGTTGGGTTCTCGCGACCCAGAAAACGTTAATGTCCGGCAATGGTTCTGGGCGCTGTCCTCGCCCACTGAGGCAATGGAGAGAACCTCCAAGGCGAAAAAGGACCTCACCTCACAAAAGCGTAAGAGTACCCCCCCCACTGGGATGATCCAAAACCGAGTACTTCGCGTGGCCCGGATATCGTCGAGCCCATTATACTAGGTGAGGAGACAGAGGGCGAAAAAACTAGGAGCTCTCGGCGCGGTAAATACAACACATACATTTTGTTTAGCAGGATATTTTTTTAATGGGAATGGACCCCAGAATTGACCAGCGAAAATCTTTCGGGCACAGAGGGCTCCGAGGGGGTGTTGGCAAGCGGGCAGGCGTTTTTACTAAGCATGGAACAACGGTTCAAGGCATTAGACGCTTCAAGCGCTTGGCAGTCTGGACCAGAGTCCATCATGGGCACCAGCGTGGTCAGACCATTCCTTTTGCCCAGGAAACAGGAAACCGTTGGGTTCTCGCGACCCAGAAAACGTTAATGTCCGGCAATGGTTCTGGGCGCTGTCCTCGCCCACTGAGGCAATGGAGAGAACCTCCAAGGCGAAAAAGGACCTCACCTCACAAAAGCGTAAGAGTACCCCCCCCACTGGGATGATCCAAAACCGAGTACTTCGCGTGGCCCGGATATCGTCGAGCCCATTATAGTAGGTGAGGAGAGAGAGCGCGAAAAAACTAGGAGCTCTTGGCGCGGTAAATACAACACATACATTTTGTTTAGCAGGATATTTTTTTAATGGGAATGGACCCCAGAATTGACCAGCGAAAATCTTTCGGGCACAGAGGGCTCCGAGGGGGTGTTGGCAAGCGGGCAGGCGTTTTTACTAACCATGGAACAACGGTTCAAGGCATTACCCGCTTCAAGCGCTTGCCAGTCTGGACCAGAGTCCATCATGGGCACAAGCGTGGTCAGACCATTCCTTTTGCCCAGGAAACAGGAAACCGTTGGGTTCTCGAGACCCAGAAAACGTTAATGTCCGGCAATGGTTCTGGGCGCTGTCCTCGCCCACTGAGGCAATGGAGAGAACCTCCAAGGCGAAAAAGGACCTCACCTCACAAAAGCGTAAGAGTACCCCCCCCACTGGGATGATCCAAAACCGAGTACTTCGCGTGGCCCGGATATCGTCGAGCCCATTATAGTAGGTGAGGAGAGAGAGCGCGAAAAAACTAGGAGCTCTTGGCGCGGTAAATACAACACATACATTTTGTTTAGCAGGATATTTTTTTAATGGGAATGGACCCCAGAATTGACCAGCGAAAATCTTTCGGGCACAGAGGGCTCCGAGGGGGTGTTGGCAAGCGGGCAGGCGTTTTTACTAACCATGGAACAACGGTTCAAGGCATTACCCGCTTCAAGCGCTTGCCAGTCTGGACCAGAGTCCATCATGGGCACAAGCGTGGTCAGACCATTCCTTTTGCCCAGGAAACAGGAAACCGTTGGGTTCTCGCGACCCAGAAAACGTTAATGTCCGGCAATGGTTCTGGGCGCTGTCCTCGCCCACTGAGGCAATGGAGAGAACCTCCAAGGCGAAAAAGGACCTCACCTCACAAAAGCGTAAGAGACCCCCCCCACTGGGATGATCCAAAACCGAGTACTTCGCGTGGCCCGGATATCGTCGAGCCCATTATAGTAGGTGAGGAGAGAGAGCGCGAAAAAACTAGGAGCTCTTGGCGCGGTAAATACAACACATACATTTTGTTTAGCAGGATATTTTTTTAATGGGAATGGACCCCAGAATTGACCAGCGAAAATCTTTCGGGCACAGAGGGCTCCGAGGGGGTGTTGGCAAGCGGGCAGGCGTTTTTACTAAGCATGGAACAACGGTTCAAGGCATTAGACGCTTCAAGCGCTTGGCAGTCTGGACCAGAGTCCATCATGGGCACCAGCGTGGTCAGACCATTCCTTTTGCCCAGGAAACAGGAAACCGTTGGGTTCTCGCGACCCAGAAAACGTTAATGTCCGGCAATGGTTCTGGGCGCTGTCCTCGCCCACTGAGGCAATGGAGAGAACCTCCAAGGCGAAAAAGGACCTCACCTCACAAAAGCGTAAGAGTACCCCCCCCACTGGGATGATCCAAAACCGAGTACTTCGCGTGGCCCGGATATCGTCGAGCCCATTATAGTAGGTGAGGAGAGAGAGCGCGAAAAAACTAGGAGCTCTTGGCGCGGTAAATACAACACATACATTTTGTTTAGCAGGATATTTTTTTAATGGGAATGGACCCCAGAATTGACCAGCGAAAATCTTTCGGGCACAGAGGGCTCCGAGGGGGTGTTGGCAAGCGGGCAGGCGTTTTTACTAACCATGGAACAACGGTTCAAGGCATTACCCGCTTCAAGCGCTTGCCAGTCTGGACCAGAGTCCATCATGGGCACAAGCGTGGTCAGACCATTCCTTTTGCCCAGGAAACAGGAAACCGTTGGGTTCTCGCGACCCAGAAAACGTTAATGTCCGGCAATGGTTCTGGGCGCTGTCCTCGCCCACTGAGGCAATGGAGAGAACCTCCAAGGCGAAAAAGGACCTCACCTCACAAAAGCGTAAGAGTACCCCCCCCACTGGGATGATCCAAAACCGAGTACTTCGCGTGGCCCGGATATCGTCGAGCCCATTATACTAGGTGAGGAGACAGAGGGCGAAAAAACTAGGAGCTCTCGGCGCGGTAAATACAACACATACATTTTGTTTAGCAGGATATTTTTTTAATGGGAATGGACCCCAGAATTGACCAGCGAAAATCTTTCGGGCACAGAGGGCTCCGAGGGGGTGTTGGCAAGCGGGCAGGCGTTTTTACTAACCATGGAACAACGGTTCAAGGCATTACACGCTTCAAGCGCTTGCCAGTCTGGACCAGAGTCCATCATGGGCACCAGCGTGGTCAGACCATTCCTTTTGCCCAGGAAACAGGAAACCGTGGGGTCCTCGCGACCCAGAAAACGTTAATGTACGGCAGGATGGTTCTGGGCGGTGTCCTCGCCCACTGAGGCAATGGAGAGAACCTCCAAGGCGAAAAAGGACCTCACTTCACAAAAGCGTAAGAGTACCCCCCCCACTGGGATGATCCAAAACCGAGTACTTCGCGTGGCCCGGATATCGTCGAGCCCATTATAGTAGGTGAGAAGGAACCTCCAAGGCGAAAAAGGAACTCACCTCACAAAAGCGTAAGAGTGGCCCCCCACTGGGATGATCCAAAACCGAGTACTTCGCGTGGCCCGGATATCGTCGAGCCCATTATAGTAGGTGAGGAGAGAGAGGGCGAAAAAACTAGGAGCTCTTGGCGCGGTAAATACAACACATACATTTTGTTTAGCAGGATATTTTTTTAATGGGAATGGACCCCAGAATTGACCAGCGAAAATCTTTCGGGCACAGAGGGCTCCGAGGGGGTGTTGGCAAGCGGGCAGGCGTTTTTACTAACCATGGAACAACGGTTCAAGGCATTACACGCTTCAAGCGCTTGGCAGTCTGGACCAGAGTCCATCATGGGCACCAGCGTGGTCAGATCATTCCTTTTGCCCAGGAAACAGGAAACCGTTGGGTTCTCGCGACCCAGAAAACGTTAATGTCCGGCAATGGTTCTGGGCGCTGTCCTCGCCCACTGAGGCAATGGAGAGAACCTCCAAGGCGAAAAAGGACCTCACCTCACAAAAGCGTAAGAGACCCCCCCCCCACTGGGATGATCCAAAACCGAGTACTTCGCGTGGCCCGGATATCGTCGAGCCCATTATAGTAGGTGAGGAGAGAGAGGGCGAAAAAACTAGGAGCTCTTGACGCGGTAAATACAACACATACATTTTGTTTAGCAGGATATTTTTTTAATGGGAATGGACCCCAGAATTGACCAGCGAAAATCTTTCGGGCATAGAGGGCTCCGAGGGGGTGTTGGCAAGCGGGCAGGCGTTTTTACTAACCATGGAACAACGGTTCAAGGCATTACCCGCTTCAAGCGCTTGCCAGTCTGGACCAGAGTCCATCATGGGCACCAGCGTGGTCAGACCATTCCTTTTGCCCAGGAAACAGGAAACCGTGGGGTCCTCGCGACCCAGAAAACGTTAATGTCCGGCAGGATGGTTCTGGGCGGTGTCCTCGCCCACTGAGGCAATGGAGAGAACCTCTAAGGCGAAAAAGGACCTCACTTCACAAAAGCGTAAGAGTACCCCCCCCACTGGGATGATCCAAAACCGAGTACTTCGCGTGGCCCGGATATCGTCGAGCCCATTATAGTAGGTGAGGAGAGAGAGCGCGAAAAAACTAGGAGCTCTTGGCGCGGTAAATACAACACATACATTTTGTTTAGCAGGATATTTTTTTAATGGGAATGGACCCCAGAATTGACCAGCGAAAATCTTTCGGGCACAGAGGGCTCCGAGGGGGTGTTGGCAAGCGGGCAGGCTTTTTTACTAACCATGGAACAACGGTTCAAGGCATTACCCGCTTCAAGCGCTTGCCAGTCTGGACCAGAGTCCATCATGGGCACCAGCGTGGTCAGACCATTCCTTTTGCCCAGGAAACAGGAAACCGTGGGGTCCTCGCGACCCAGAAAACGTTAATGTCCGGCAGGATGGTTCTGGGCGGTGTCCTCGCCCACTGAGGCAATGGAGAGAACCTCCAAGGCGAAAAAGGACCTCACTTCACAAAAGCGTAAGAGTACCCCCCCCACTGGGATGATCCAAAACCGAGTACTTCGCGTGGCCCGGATATCGTCGAGCCCATTATAGTAGGTGAGGAGAGAGAGCGCGAAAAAACTAGGAGCTCTTGGCGCGGTAAATACAACACATACATTTTGTTTAGCAGGATATTTTTTTAATGGGAATGGACCCCAGAATTGACCAGCGAAAATCTTTCGGGCACAGAGGGCTCCGAGGGGGTGTTGGCAAGCGGGCAGGCGTTTTTACTAACCATGGAACAACGGTTCAAGGCATTACCCGCTTCAAGCGCTTGCCAGTCTGGACCAGAGTCCATCATGGGCACCAGCGTGGTCAGACCATTCCTTTTGCCCAGGAAACAGGAAACCGTGGGGTCCTCGCGACCCAGAAAACGTTAATGTCCGGCAGGATGGTTCTGGGCGGTGTCCTCGCCCACTGAGGCAATGGAGAGAACCTCCAAGGCGAAAAAGGACCTCACTTCACAAAAGCGTAAGAGTACCCCCCCCACTGGGATGATCCAAAACCGAGTACTTCGCGTGGCCCGGATATCGTCGAGCCCATTATAGTAGGTGAGGAGAGAGAGCGCGAAAAAACTAGGAGCTCTTGGCGCGGTAAATACAACACATACATTTTGTTTAGCAGGATATTTTTTTTAATGGGAATGGACCCCAGAATTGACCAGCGAAAATCTTTCGGGCACAGAGGGCTCCGAGGGGGTGTTGGCAAGCGGGCAGGCGTTTTTACTAACCATGGAACAACGGTTCAAGGCATTACCCGCTTCAAGCGCTTGCCAGTCTGGACCAGAGTCCATCATGGGCACAAGCGTGGTCAGACCATTCCTTTTGCCCAGGAAACAGGAAACCGTTGGGTTCTCGCGACCCAGAAAACGTTAATGTCCGGCAATGGTTCTGGGCGCTGTCCTCGCCCACTGAGGCAATGGAGAGAACCTCCAAGGCGAAAAAGGACCTCACCTCACAAAAGCGTAAGAGTACCCCCCCCACTGGGATGATCCAAAACCGAGTACTTCGCGTGGCCCGGATATCGTCGAGCCCATTATACTAGGTGAGGAGACAGAGGGCGAAAAAACTAGGAGCTCTCGGCGCGGTAAATACAACACATACATTTTGTTTAGCAGGATATTTTTTTAATGGGAATGGACCCCAGAATTGACCAGCGAAAATCTTTCGGGCACAGAGGGCTCCGAGGGGGTGTTGGCAAGCGGGCAGGCGTTTTTACTAAGCATGGAACAACGGTTCAAGGCATTAGACGCTTCAAGCGCTTGGCAGTCTGGACCAGAGTCCATCATGGGCACCAGCGTGGTCAGACCATTCCTTTTGCCCAGGAAACAGGAAACCGTGGGGTCCTCGCGACCCAGAAAACGTTAATGTACGGCAGGATGGTTCTGGGCGGTGTCCTCGCCCACTGAGGCAATGGAGAGAACCTCCAAGGCGAAAAAGGACCTCACTTCACAAAAGCGTAAGAGTACCCCCCCCACTGGGATGATCCAAAACCGAGTACTTCGCGTGGCCCGGATATCGTCGAGCCCATTATAGTAGGTGAGAAGGAACCTCCAAGGCGAAAAAGGAACTCACCTCACAAAAGCGTAAGAGTGGCCCCCCACTGGGATGATCCAAAACCGAGTACTTCGCGTGGCCCGGATATCGTCGAGCCCATTATAGTAGGTGAGGAGAGAGAGGGCGAAAAAACTAGGAGCTCTTGGCGCGGTAAATACAACACATACATTTTGTTTAGCAGGATATTTTTTTAATGGGAATGGACCCCAGAATTGACCAGCGAAAATCTTTCGGGCACAGAGGGCTCCGAGGGGGTGTTGGCAAGCGGGCAGGCGTTTTTACTAACCATGGAACAACGGTTCAAGGCATTACACGCTTCAAGCGCTTGGCAGTCTGGACCAGAGTCCATCATGGGCACCAGCGTGGTCAGATCATTCCTTTTGCCCAGGAAACAGGAAACCGTTGGGTTCTCGCGACCCAGAAAACGTTAATGTCCGGCAATGGTTCTGGGCGCTGTCCTCGCCCACTGAGGCAATGGAGAGAACCTCCAAGGCGAAAAAGGACCTCACCTCACAAAAGCGTAAGAGACCCCCCCCCCACTGGGATGATCCAAAACCGAGTACTTCGCGTGGCCCGGATATCGTCGAGCCCATTATAGTAGGTGAGGAGAGAGAGGGCGAAAAAACTAGGAGCTCTTGACGCGGTAAATACAACACATACATTTTGTTTAGCAGGATATTTTTTTAATGGGAATGGACCCCAGAATTGACCAGCGAAAATCTTTCGGGCATAGAGGGCTCCGAGGGGGTGTTGGCAAGCGGGCAGGCGTTTTTACTAACCATGGAACAACGGTTCAAGGCATTACCCGCTTCAAGCGCTTGCCAGTCTGGACCAGAGTCCATCATGGGCACCAGCGTGGTCAGACCATTCCTTTTGCCCAGGAAACAGGAAACCGTGGGGTCCTCGCGACCCAGAAAACGTTAATGTCCGGCAGGATGGTTCTGGGCGGTGTCCTCGCCCACTGAGGCAATGGAGAGAACCTCTAAGGCGAAAAAGGACCTCACTTCACAAAAGCGTAAGAGTACCCCCCCCACTGGGATGATCCAAAACCGAGTACTTCGCGTGGCCCGGATATCGTCGAGCCCATTATAGTAGGTGAGGAGAGAGAGCGCGAAAAAACTAGGAGCTCTTGGCGCGGTAAATACAACACATACATTTTGTTTAGCAGGATATTTTTTTAATGGGAATGGACCCCAGAATTGACCAGCGAAAATCTTTCGGGCACAGAGGGCTCCGAGGGGGTGTTGGCAAGCGGGCAGGCTTTTTTACTAACCATGGAACAACGGTTCAAGGCATTACCCGCTTCAAGCGCTTGCCAGTCTGGACCAGAGTCCATCATGGGCACCAGCGTGGTCAGACCATTCCTTTTGCCCAGGAAACAGGAAACCGTGGGGTCCTCGCGACCCAGAAAACGTTAATGTCCGGCAGGATGGTTCTGGGCGGTGTCCTCGCCCACTGAGGCAATGGAGAGAACCTCCAAGGCGAAAAAGGACCTCACTTCACAAAAGCGTAAGAGTACCCCCCCCACTGGGATGATCCAAAACCGAGTACTTCGCGTGGCCCGGATATCGTCGAGCCCATTATAGTAGGTGAGGAGAGAGAGCGCGAAAAAACTAGGAGCTCTTGGCGCGGTAAATACAACACATACATTTTGTTTAGCAGGATATTTTTTTAATGGGAATGGACCCCAGAATTGACCAGCGAAAATCTTTCGGGCACAGAGGGCTCCGAGGGGGTGTTGGCAAGCGGGCAGGCGTTTTTACTAACCATGGAACAACGGTTCAAGGCATTACCCGCTTCAAGCGCTTGCCAGTCTGGACCAGAGTCCATCATGGGCACCAGCGTGGTCAGACCATTCCTTTTGCCCAGGAAACAGGAAACCGTGGGGTCCTCGCGACCCAGAAAACGTTAATGTCCGGCAGGATGGTTCTGGGCGGTGTCCTCGCCCACTGAGGCAATGGAGAGAACCTCCAAGGCGAAAAAGGACCTCACTTCACAAAAGCGTAAGAGTACCCCCCCCACTGGGATGATCCAAAACCGAGTACTTCGCGTGGCCCGGATATCGTCGAGCCCATTATAGTAGGTGAGGAGAGAGAGCGCGAAAAAACTAGGAGCTCTTGGCGCGGTAAATACAACACATACATTTTGTTTAGCAGGATATTTTTTTAATGGGAATGGACCCCAGAATTGACCAGCGAAAATCTTTCGGGCACAGAGGGCTCCGAGGGGGTGTTGGCAAGCGGGCAGGCGTTTTTACTAACCATGGAACAACGGTTCAAGGCATTACCCGCTTCAAGCGCTTGCCAGTCTGGACCAGAGTCCATCATGGGCACAAGCGTGGTCAGACCATTCCTTTTGCCCAGGAAACAGGAAACCGTTGGGTTCTCGCGACCCAGAAAACGTTAATGTCCGGCAATGGTTCTGGGCGCTGTCCTCGCCCACTGAGGCAATGGAGAGAACCTCCAAGGCGAAAAAGGACCTCACCTCACAAAAGCGTAAGAGTACCCCCCCCACTGGGATGATCCAAAACCGAGTACTTCGCGTGGCCCGGATATCGTCGAGCCCATTATACTAGGTGAGGAGACAGAGGGCGAAAAAACTAGGAGCTCTCGGCGCGGTAAATACAACACATACATTTTGTTTAGCAGGATATTTTTTTAATGGGAATGGACCCCAGAATTGACCAGCGAAAATCTTTCGGGCACAGAGGGCTCCGAGGGGGTGTTGGCAAGCGGGCAGGCGTTTTTACTAAGCATGGAACAACGGTTCAAGGCATTAGACGCTTCAAGCGCTTGGCAGTCTGGACCAGAGTCCATCATGGGCACCAGCGTGGTCAGACCATTCCTTTTGCCCAGGAAACAGGAAACCGTTGGGTCCTCGCGACCTAGAAAACGTTAATGTCCGGCAGGATGGTTCTGGGCGGTGTCCTCGCCCACATAGGCAATGGAGAGAACCTCCAAGGCGAAAAAGGACCTCACCTCACAAAAGCGTAAGAGCCCCCCCCCCCCCCCCCCACTGGGATGATCCAAAACCGAGTACTTCGCGTGGCCCGGATATCGTCGAGCCCATTATAGTAGGTGAGGAGAGAGAGGGCGAAAAAACTAGGAGCTCTTGACGCGGTAAATACAACACATACATTTTGTTTAGCAGGATATTTTTTTAATGGGAATGGACCCCAGAATTGACCAGCGAAAATCTTTCGGGCATAGAGGGCTCCGAGGGGGTGTTGGCAAGTGGGCAGGCGTTTTTACTAACCATGGAACAACGGTTCAAGGCATTACCCGCTTCAAGCGCTTGCCAGTCTGGACCAGAGTCCATCATGGGCACCAGCGTGGTCAGACCATTCCTTTTGCCCAGGAAACAGGAAACCGTTGGGTTCTCGCGACCCAGAAAACGTTAATGTCCGGCAATGGTTCTGGGCGCTGTCCTCGCCCACTGAGGCAATGGAGAGAACCTCCAAGGCGAAAAAGGACCTCACCTCACAAAAGCGTAAGAGTACCCCCCCCACTGGGATGATCCAAAACCGAGTACTTCGCGTGGCCCGGATATCGTCGAGCCCATTATACTAGGTGAGGAGACAGAGGGCGAAAAAACTAGGAGCTCTCGGCGCGGTAAATACAACACATACATTTTGTTTAGCAGGATATTTTTTTAATGGGAATGGACCCCAGAATTGACCAGCGAAAATCTTTCGGGCACAGAGGGCTCCGAGGGGGTGTTGGCAAGCAGGCAGGCGTTTTTACTAACCATGGAACAACGGTTCAAGGCATTACACGCTTCAAGCGCTTGCCAGTCTGGACCAGAGTCCATCATGGGCACCAGCGTGGTCAGACCATTCCTTTTGCCCAGGAAACAGGAAACCGTGGGGTCCTCGCGACCCAGAAAACGTTAATGTACGGCAGGATGGTTCTGGGCGGTGTCCTCGCCCACTGAGGCAATGGAGAGAACCTCCAAGGCGAAAAAGGACCTCACTTCACAAAAGCGTAAGAGTACCCCCCCCACTGGGATGATCCAAAACCGAGTACTTCGCGTGGCCCGGATATCGTCGAGCCTATTATAGTAGGTGAGAAGGAACCTCCAAGGCGAAAAAGGAACTCACCTCACAAAAGCGTAAGAGTGGCCCCCCACTGGGATGATCCAAAACCGAGTACTTCGCGTGGCCCGGATATCGTCGAGCCCATTATAGTAGGTGAGGAGAGAGAGGGCGAAAAAACTAGGAGCTCTTGGCGCGGTAAATACAACACATACATTTTGTTTAGCAGGATATTTTTTTAATGGGAATGGACCCCAGAATGGACCAGCGAAAATCTTTCGGGCACAGAGGGCTCCGAGGGGGTGTTGGCAAGCGGGCAGGCGTTTTTACTAACCATGGAACAACGGTTCAAGGCATTACACGCTTCAAGCGCTTGGCAGTCTGGACCAGAGTCCATCATGGGCACCAGCGTGGTCAGACCATTCCTTTTGCCCAGGAAACAGGAAACCGTTGGGTTCTCGCGACCCAGAAAACGTTAATGTCCGGCAATGGTTCTGGGCGCTGTCCTCGCCCACTGAGGCAATGGAGAGAACCTCCAAGGCGAAAAAGGACCTCACCTCACAAAAGCGTAAGAGACCCCCCCCCCCACTGGGATGATCCAAAACCGAGTACTTCGCGTGGCCCGGATATCGTCGAGCCCATTATAGTAGGTGAGGAGAGAGAGGGCGAAAAAACTAGGAGCTCTTGACGCGGTAAATACAACACATACATTTTGTTTAGCAGGATATTTTTTTAATGGGAATGGACCCCAGAATTGACCAGCGAAAATCTTTCGGGCATAGAGGGCTCCGAGGGGGTGTTGGCAAGCGGGCAGGCGTTTTTACTAACCATGGAACAACGGTTCAAGGCATTACCCGCTTCAAGCGCTTGCCAGTCTGGACCAGAGTCCATCATGTGCACCAGCGTGGTCAGACCATTCCTTTTGCCCAGGAAACAGGAAACCGTGGGGTCCTCGCGACCCAGAAAACGTTAATGTCCGGCAGGATGGTTCTGGGCGGTGTCCTCGCCCACTGAGGCAATGGAGAGAACCTCCAAGGCGAAAAAGGACCTCACTTCACAAAAGCGTAAGAGTACCCCCCCCACTGGGATGATCCAAAACCGAGTACTTCGCGTGGCCCGGATATCGTCGAGCCCATTATAGTAGGTGAGGAGAGAGAGCGCGAAAAAACTAGGAGCTCTTGGCGCGGTAAATACAACACATACATTTTGTTTAGCAGGATATTTTTTTAATGGGAATGGACCCCAGAATTGACCAGCGAAAATCTTTCGGGCACAGAGGGCTCCGAGGGGGTGTTGGCAAGCGGGCAGGCGTTTTTACTAACCATGGAACAACGGTTCAAGGCATTACCCGCTTCAAGCGCTTGCCAGTCTGGACCAGAGTCCATCATGGGCACCAGCGTGGTCAGACCATTCCTTTTGCCCAGGAAACAGGAAACCGTGGGGTCCTCGCGACCCAGAAAACGTTAATGTCCGGCAGGATGGTTCTGGGCGGTGTCCTCGCCCACTGAGGCAATGGAGAGAACCTCCAAGGCGAAAAAGGACCTCACTTCACAAAAGCGTAAGAGTACCCCCCCCACTGGGATGATCCAAAACCGAGTACTTCGCGTGGCCCGGATATCGTCGAGCCCATTATAGTAGGTGAGGAGAGAGAGCGCGAAAAAACTAGGAGTTCTTGGCGCGGTAAATACAACACATACATTTTGTTTAGCAGGATATTTTTTTAATGGGAATGGACCCCAGAATTGACCAGCGAAAATCTTTCGGGCACAGAGGGCTCCGAGGGGGTGTTGGCAAGCGGGCAGGCGTTTTTACTAACCATGGAACAACGGTTCAAGGCATTACCCGCTTCAAGCGCTTGCCAGTCTGGACCAGAGTCCATCATGGGCACAAGCGTGGTCAGACCATTCCTTTTGCCCAGGAAACAGGAAACCGTTGGGTTCTCGCGACCCAGAAAACGTTAATGTCCGGCAATGGTTCTGGGCGCTGTCCTCGCCCACTGAGGCAATGGAGAGAACCTCCAAGGCGAAAAAGGACCTCACCTCACAAAAGCGTAAGAGTACCCCCCCCACTGGGATGATCCAAAACCGAGTACTTCGCGTGGCCCGGATATCGTCGAGCCCATTATACTAGGTGAGGAGACAGAGGGCGAAAAAACTAGGAGCTCTCGGCGCGGTAAATACAACACATACATTTTGTTTAGCAGGATATTTTTTTAATGGGAATGGACCCCAGAATTGACCAGCGAAAATCTTTCGGGCACAGAGGGCTCCGAGGGGGTGTTGGCAAGCGGGCAGGCGTTTTTACTAAGCATGGAACAACGGTTCAAGGCATTAGACGCTTCAAGCGCTTGGCAGTCTGGACCAGAGTCCATCATGGGCACCAGCGTGGTCAGACCATTCCTTTTGCCCAGGAAACAGGAAACCGTTGGGTTCTCGCGACCCAGAAAACGTTAATGTCCGGCAATGGTTCTGGGCGCTGTCCTCGCCCACTGAGGCAATGGAGAGAACCTCCAAGGCGAAAAAGGACCTCACCTCACAAAAGCGTAAGAGACCCCCCCCCCCCCCCCACTGGGATGATCCAAAACCGAGTACTTCGCGTGGCCCGGATATCGTCGAGCCCATTATACTAGGTGAGGAGAGAGAGGGCGAAAAAACTAGGAGCTCTTGACGCGGTAAATACAACACATACATTTTGTTTAGCAGGATATTTTTTTAATGGGAATGGACCCCAGAATTGACCAGCGAAAATCTTTCGGGCATAGAGGGTTCCGAGGGGGTGTTGGCAAGTGGGCAGGCGTTTTTACTAACCATGGAACAACGGTTCAAGGCATTACCCGCTTCAAGCGCTTGCCAGTCTGGACCAGAGTCCATCATGGGCACCAGCGTGGTCAGACCATTCCTTTTGCCCAGGAAACAGGAAACCGTGGGGTCCTCGCGACCCAGAAAACGTTAATGTCCGGCAGGATGGTTCTGGGCGGTGTCCTCGCCCACTGAGGCAATGGAGAGAACCTCCAAGGCGAAAAAGGACCTCACTTCACAAAAGCGTAAGAGTACCCCCCCCACTGGGATGATCCAAAACCGAGTACTTCGCGTGGCCCGGATATCGTCGAGCCCATTATACTAGGTGAGGAGAGAGAGGGCGAAAAAACTAGGAGCTCTTGACGCGGTAAATACAACACATACATTTTGTTTAGCAGGATATTTTTTTAATGGGAATGGACCCCAGAATTGACCAGCGAAAATCTTTCGGGCATAGAGGCCTCCGAGGGGGCGTTGGCAAGCGGGCAGGCGTTTTTACTAACCATGGAACAACGGTTCAAGGCATTACACGCTTCAAGCGCTTGCCAGTCTGGACCAGAGTCCATCATGGGCACCAGCGTGGTCAGACCATTCCTTTTGCCCAGGAAACAGGAAACCGTTGGGTCCTCGCGACCCAGAAAACGTCCGGCAGGATGGTTCCGGGCGGTGTCCTCGCCCACTGAGGCAATGGAGAGAACCTCCAAGGCGAAAATGAACCTCACCTCACAAAAGCGTAAGAGTACCCCCCCCACTGGGATGATCCAAAACCGAGTACTTCGCGTGGCCCGGATATCGTCGAGCCCATTATAGTAGGTGAGGAGAGAGAGGGCGAAAAAACTAGGAGCTCTTGGCGCGGTAAATACAACACATACATTTTGTTTAGCAGGATATTTTTTTAAAGGGAATGGACCCCAGAATTGACCAGCGAAAATCTTTCGGGCACAGAGGGCTCCGAGGGGGTGTTGGCAAGCGGGCAGGCGTTTTTACTAAGCATGGAACAACGGTTCAAGGCATTACCCGCTTCAAGCGCTTGCCAGTCTGGACCAGAGTCCATCATGGGCACAAGCGTGGTCAGACCATTCCTTTTGCCCAGGAAACAGGAAACCGTTGGGTTCTCGCGACCCAGAAAACGTTAATGTCCGGCAATGGTTCTGGGCGCTGTCCTCGCCCACTGAGGCAATGGAGAGAACCTCCAAGGCGAAAAAGGACCTCACCTCACAAAAGCGTAAGAGTACCCCCCCCACTGGGATGATCCAAAACCGAGTACTTCGCGTGGCCCGGATATCGTCGAGCCCATTATACTAGGTGAGGAGACAGAGGGCGAAAAAACTAGGAGCTCTCGGCGCGGTAAATACAACACATACATTTTGTTTAGCAGGATATTTTTTTAATGGGAATGGACCCCAGAATTGACCAGCGAAAATCTTTCGGGCACAGAGGGCTCCGAGGGGGTGTTGGCAAGCGGGCAGGCGTTTTTACTAAGCATGGAACAACGGTTCAAGGCATTAGACGCTTCAAGCGCTTGGCAGTCTGGACCAGAGTCCATCATGGGCACCAGCGTGGTCAGACCATTCCTTTTGCCCAGGAAACAGGAAACCGTTGGGTTCTCGCGACTCAGAAAACGTTAATGTCCGGCAATGGTTCTGGGCGCTGTCCTCGCCCACTGAGGCAATGGAGAGAACCTCCAAGGCGAAAAAGGACCTCACCTCACAAAAGCGTAAGAGACCCCCCCCCCCCACTGGGATGATCCAAAACCGAGTACTTCGCGTGGCCCGGATATCGTCGAGCCCATTATACTAGGTGAGGAGAGAGAGGGCGAAAAAACTAGGAGCTCTTGACGCGGTAAATACAACACATACATTTTGTTTAGCAGGATATTTTTTTAATGGGAATGGACCCCAGAATTGACCAGCGAAAATCTTTCGGGCATAGAGGGTTCCGAGGGGGTGTTGGCAAGTGGGCAGGCGTTTTTACTAACCATGGAACAACGGTTCAAGGCATTACCCGCTTCAAGCGCTTGCCAGTCTGGACCAGAGTCCATCATGGGCACCAGCGTGGTCAGACCATTCCTTTTGCCCAGGAAACAGGAAACCGTGGGGTCCTCGCGACCCAGAAAACGTTAATGTCCGGCAGGATGGTTCTGGGCGGTGTCCTCGCCCGCTGAGGCAATGGAGAGAACCTCCAAGGCGAAAAAGGACCTCACTTCACAAAAGCGTAAGAGTACCCCCCCCACTGGGATGATCCAAAACCGAGTACTTCGCGTGGCCCGGATATCGTCGAGCCCATTATACTAGGTGAGGAGAGAGAGGGCGAAAAAACTAGGAGCTCTTGACGCGGTAAATACAACACATACATTTTGTTTAGCAGGATATTTTTTTAATGGGAATGGACCCCAGAATTGACCAGCGAAAATCTTTCGGGCATAGAGGCCTCCGAGGGGGCGTTGGCAAGCGGGCAGGCGTTTTTACTAACCATGGAACAACGGTTCAAGGCATTACACGCTTCAAGCGCTTGCCAGTCTGGACCAGAGTCCATCATGGGCACCAGCGTGGTCAGACCATTCCTTTTGCCCAGGAAACAGGAAACCGTTGGGTCCTCGCGACCCAGAAAACGTCCGGCAGGATGGTTCCGGGCGGTGTCCTCGCCCACTGAGGCAATGGAGAGAACCTCCAAGGCGAAAAAGAACCTCACCTCACAAAAGCGTAAGAGTACCCCCCCCACTGGGATGATCCAAAACCGAGTACTTCGCGTGGCCCGGATATCGTCGAGCCCATTATAGTAGGTGAGGAGAGAGAGGGCGAAAAAACTAGGAGCTCTTGGCGCGGTAAATACAACACATACATTTTGTTTAGCAGGATATTTTTTTAAAGGGAATGGACCCCAGAATTGACCAGCGAAAATCTTTCGGGCACAGAGGGCTCCGAGGGGGTGTTGGCAAGCGGGCAGGCGTTTTTACTAAGCATGGAACAACGGTTCAAGGCATTAGACGCTTCAAGCGCTTGCCAGTCTGGACCAGAGTCCATCATGGGCACCAGCGTGGTCAGACCATTCCTTTTGCCCAGGAAACAGGAAACCGTGGGGTCCTCGCGACCCAGAAAACGTTAATGTCCGGCAGGATGGTTCTGAGCGCTGTCCTCGCCCACTGAGGCAATGGAGAGAACCTCCAAGGCGAAAAAGGACCTCACCTCACAAAAGCGTAAGAGCCCCCCCCCCCCCCCCCCACTGGGCTGATCCAAAACCGAGTACTTCGCGTGGCCCGGATATCGTCGAGCCCATTATACTAGGTGAGGAGAGAGAGGGCGAAAAAACTAGGAGCTCTTGACGCGGTAAATACAACACATACATTTTGTTTAGCAGGATATTTTTTTAATGGGAATGGACCCCAGAATTGACCAGCGAAAATCTTTCGGGCATAGAGGCCTCCGAGGGGGTGTTGGCAAGCGGGCAGGCGTTTTTACTAACCATGGAACAACGGTTCAAGGCATTACACGCTTCAAGCGCTTGCCAGTCTGGACCAGAGTCCATCATGGGCACCAGCGTGGTCAGACCATTCCTTTTGCCCAGGAAACAGGAAACCGTTGGGTCCTCGCGACCCAGAAAACGTCCGGCAGGATGGTTCCGGGCGGTGTCCTCGCCCACTGAGGCAATGGAGAGAACCTCCAAGGCGAAAAAGAACCTCACCTCACAAAAGCGTAAGAGTACCCCCCCCACTGGGATGATCCAAAACCGAGTACTTCGCGTGGCCCGGATATCGTCGAGCCCATTATACTAGGTGAGGAGACAGAGGGCGAAAAAACTAGGAGCTCTCGGCGCGGTAAATACAACACATACATTTTGTTTAGCAGGATATTTTTTTAATGGGAATGGACCCCAGAATTGACCAGCGAAAATCTTTCGGGCACAGAGGGCTCCGAGGGGGTGTTGGCAAGCGGGCAGGCGTTTTTACTAAGCATGGAACAACGGTTCAAGGCATTAGACGCTTCAAGCGCTTGGCAGTCTGGACCAGAGTCCATCATGGGCACCAGCGTGGTCAGACCATTCCTTTTGCCCAGGAAACAGGAAACCGTGGGGTCCTCGCGACCCAGAAAACGTTAATGTACGGCAGGATGGTTCTGGGCGGTGTCCTCGCCCACTGAGGCAATGGAGAGAACCTCCAAGGCGAAAAAGGACCTCACTTCACAAAAGCGTAAGAGTACCCCCCCCACTGGGATGATCCAAAACCGAGTACTTCGCGTGGCCCGGATATCGTCGAGCCCATTATAGTAGGTGAGAAGGAACCTCCAAGGCGAAAAAGGAACTCACCTCACAAAAGCGTAAGAGTGGCCCCCCACTGGGATGATCCAAAACCGAGTACTTCGCGTGGCCCGGATATCGTCGAGCCCATTATAGTAGGTGAGGAGAGAGAGGGCGAAAAAACTAGGAGCTCTTGGCGCGGTAAATACAACACATACATTTTGTTTAGCAGGATATTTTTTTAATGGGAATGGACCCCAGAATTGACCAGCGAAAATCTTTCGGGCACAGAGGGCTCCGAGGGGGTGTTGGCAAGCGGGCAGGCGTTTTTACTAACCATGGAACAACGGTTCAAGGCATTACACGCTTCAAGCGCTTGGCAGTCTGGACCAGAGTCCATCATGGGCACCAGCGTGGTCAGATCATTCCTTTTGCCCAGGAAACAGGAAACCGTTGGGTTCTCGCGACCCAGAAAACGTTAATGTCCGGCAATGGTTCTGGGCGCTGTCCTCGCCCACTGAGGCAATGGAGAGAACCTCCAAGGCGAAAAAGGACCTCACCTCACAAAAGCGTAAGAGACCCCCCCCCCACTGGGATGATCCAAAACCGAGTACTTCGCGTGGCCCGGATATCGTCGAGCCCATTATAGTAGGTGAGGAGAGAGAGGGCGAAAAAACTAGGAGCTCTTGACGCGGTAAATACAACACATACATTTTGTTTAGCAGGATATTTTTTTAATGGGAATGGACCCCAGAATTGACCAGCGAAAATCTTTCGGGCATAGAGGGCTCCGAGGGGGTGTTGGCAAGCGGGCAGGCGTTTTTACTAACCATGGAACAACGGTTCAAGGCATTACCCGCTTCAAGCGCTTGCCAGTCTGGACCAGAGTCCATCATGGGCACCAGCGTGGTCAGACCATTCCTTTTGCCCAGGAAACAGGAAACCGTGGGGTCCTCGCGACCCAGAAAACGTTAATGTCCGGCAGGATGGTTCTGGGCGGTGTCCTCGCCCACTGAGGCAATGGAGAGAACCTCTAAGGCGAAAAAGGACCTCACTTCACAAAAGCGTAAGAGTACCCCCCCCACTGGGATGATCCAAAACCGAGTACTTCGCGTGGCCCGGATATCGTCGAGCCCATTATAGTAGGTGAGGAGAGAGAGCGCGAAAAAACTAGGAGCTCTTGGCGCGGTAAATACAACACATACATTTTGTTTAGCAGGATATTTTTTTAATGGGAATGGACCCCAGAATTGACCAGCGAAAATCTTTCGGGCACAGAGGGCTCCGAGGGGGTGTTGGCAAGCGGGCAGGCTTTTTTACTAACCATGGAACAACGGTTCAAGGCATTACCCGCTTCAAGCGCTTGCCAGTCTGGACCAGAGTCCATCATGGGCACCAGCGTGGTCAGACCATTCCTTTTGCCCAGGAAACAGGAAACCGTGGGGTCCTCGCGACCCAGAAAACGTTAATGTCCGGCAGGATGGTTCTGGGCGGTGTCCTCGCCCACTGAGGCAATGGAGAGAACCTCCAAGGCGAAAAAGGACCTCACTTCACAAAAGCGTAAGAGTACCCCCCCCACTGGGATGATCCAAAACCGAGTACTTCGCGTGGCCCGGATATCGTCGAGCCCATTATAGTAGGTGAGGAGAGAGAGCGCGAAAAAACTAGGAGCTCTTGGCGCGGTAAATACAACACATACATTTTGTTTAGCAGGATATTTTTTTAATGGGAATGGACCCCAGAATTGACCAGCGAAAATCTTTCGGGCACAGAGGGCTCCGAGGGGGTGTTGGCAAGCGGGCAGGCGTTTTTACTAACCATGGAACAACGGTTCAAGGCATTACCCGCTTCAAGCGCTTGCCAGTCTGGACCAGAGTCCATCATGGGCACCAGCGTGGTCAGACCATTCCTTTTGCCCAGGAAACAGGAAACCGTGGGGTCCTCGCGACCCAGAAAACGTTAATGTCCGGCAGGATGGTTCTGGGCGGTGTCCTCGCCCACTGAGGCAATGGAGAGAACCTCCAAGGCGAAAAAGGACCTCACTTCACAAAAGCGTAAGAGTACCCCCCCCACTGGGATGATCCAAAACCGAGTACTTCGCGTGGCCCGGATATCGTCGAGCCCATTATAGTAGGTGAGGAGAGAGAGCGCGAAAAAACTAGGAGCTCTTGGCGCGGTAAATACAACACATACATTTTGTTTAGCAGGATATTTTTTTAATGGGAATGGACCCCAGAATTGACCAGCGAAAATCTTTCGGGCACAGAGGGCTCCGAGGGGGTGTTGGCAAGCGGGCAGGCGTTTTTACTAACCATGGAACAACGGTTCAAGGCATTACCCGCTTCAAGCGCTTGCCAGTCTGGACCAGAGTCCATCATGGGCACAAGCGTGGTCAGACCATTCCTTTTGCCCAGGAAACAGGAAACCGTTGGGTTCTCGCGACCCAGAAAACGTTAATGTCCGGCAATGGTTCTGGGCGCTGTCCTCGCCCACTGAGGCAATGGAGAGAACCTCCAAGGCGAAAAAGGACCTCACCTCACAAAAGCGTAAGAGTACCCCCCCCACTGGGATGATCCAAAACCGAGTACTTCGCGTGGCCCGGATATCGTCGAGCCCATTATACTAGGTGAGGAGACAGAGGGCGAAAAAACTAGGAGCTCTCGGCGCGGTAAATACAACACATACATTTTGTTTAGCAGGATATTTTTTTAATGGGAATGGACCCCAGAATTGACCAGCGAAAATCTTTCGGGCACAGAGGGCTCCGAGGGGGTGTTGGCAAGCGGGCAGGCGTTTTTACTAAGCATGGAACAACGGTTCAAGGCATTAGACGCTTCAAGCGCTTGGCAGTCTGGACCAGAGTCCATCATGGGCACCAGCGTGGTCAGACCATTCCTTTTGCCCAGGAAACAGGAAACCGTTGGGTCCTCGCGACCTAGAAAACGTTAATGTCCGGCAGGATGGTTCTGGGCGGTGTCCTCGCCCACATAGGCAATGGAGAGAACCTCCAAGGCGAAAAAGGACCTCACCTCACAAAAGCGTAAGAGCCCCCCCCCCCCCCCCCCCCCCCACTGGGATGATCCAAAACCGAGTACTTCGCGTGGCCCGGATATCGTCGAGCCCATTATAGTAGGTGAGGAGAGAGAGGGCGAAAAAACTAGGAGCTCTTGACGCGGTAAATACAACACATACATTTTGTTTAGCAGGATATTTTTTTAATGGGAATGGACCCCAGAATTGACCAGCGAAAATCTTTCGGGCATAGAGGGCTCCGAGGGGGTGTTGGCAAGTGGGCAGGCGTTTTTACTAACCATGGAACAACGGTTCAAGGCATTACCCGCTTCAAGCGCTTGCCAGTCTGGACCAGAGTCCATCATGGGCACCAGCGTGGTCAGACCATTCCTTTTGCCCAGGAAACAGGAAACCGTTGGGTTCTCGCGACCCAGAAAACGTTAATGTCCGGCAATGGTTCTGGGCGCTGTCCTCGCCCACTGAGGCAATGGAGAGAACCTCCAAGGCGAAAAAGGACCTCACCTCACAAAAGCGTAAGAGTACCCCCCCCACTGGGATGATCCAAAACCGAGTACTTCGCGTGGCCCGGATATCGTCGAGCCCATTATACTAGGTGAGGAGACAGAGGGCGAAAAAACTAGGAGCTCTCGGCGCGGTAAATACAACACATACATTTTGTTTAGCAGGATATTTTTTTAATGGGAATGGACCCCAGAATTGACCAGCGAAAATCTTTCGGGCACAGAGGGCTCCGAGGGGGTGTTGGCAAGCAGGCAGGCGTTTTTACTAACCATGGAACAACGGTTCAAGGCATTACACGCTTCAAGCGCTTGCCAGTCTGGACCAGAGTCCATCATGGGCACCAGCGTGGTCAGACCATTCCTTTTGCCCAGGAAACAGGAAACCGTGGGGTCCTCGCGACCCAGAAAACGTTAATGTACGGCAGGATGGTTCTGGGCGGTGTCCTCGCCCACTGAGGCAATGGAGAGAACCTCCAAGGCGAAAAAGGACCTCACTTCACAAAAGCGTAAGAGTACCCCCCCCACTGGGATGATCCAAAACCGAGTACTTCGCGTGGCCCGGATATCGTCGAGCCCATTATAGTAGGTGAGAAGGAACCTCCAAGGCGAAAAAGGAACTCACCTCACAAAAGCGTAAGAGTGGCCCCCCACTGGGATGATCCAAAACCGAGTACTTCGCGTGGCCCGGATATCGTCGAGCCCATTATAGTAGGTGAGGAGAGAGAGGGCGAAAAAACTAGGAGCTCTTGGCGCGGTAAATACAACACATACATTTTGTTTAGCAGGATATTTTTTTAATGGGAATGGACCCCAGAATTGACCAGCGAAAATCTTTCGGGCACAGAGGGCTCCGAGGGGGTGTTGGCAAGCGGGCAGGCGTTTTTACTAACCATGGAACAACGGTTCAAGGCATTACACGCTTCAAGCGCTTGGCAGTCTGGACCAGAGTCCATCATGGGCACCAGCGTGGTCAGACCATTCCTTTTGCCCAGGAAACAGGAAACCGTTGGGTTCTCGCGACCCAGAAAACGTTAATGTCCGGCAATGGTTCTGGGCGCTGTCCTCGCCCACTGAGGCAATGGAGAGAACCTCCAAGGCGAAAAAGGACCTCACCTCACAAAAGCGTAAGAGACCCCCCCCCCCACTGGGATGATCCAAAACCGAGTACTTCGCGTGGCCCGGATATCGTCGAGCCCATTATAGTAGGTGAGGAGAGAGAGGGCGAAAAAACTAGGAGCTCTTGACGCGGTAAATACAACACATACATTTTGTTTAGCAGGATATTTTTTTAATGGGAATGGACCCCAGAATTGACCAGCGAAAATCTTTCGGGCATAGAGGGCTCCGAGGGGGTGTTGGCAAGCGGGCAGGCGTTTTTACTAACCATGGAACAACGGTTCAAGGCATTACCCGCTTCAAGCGCTTGCCAGTCTGGACCAGAGTCCATCATGTGCACCAGCGTGGTCAGACCATTCCTTTTGCCCAGGAAACAGGAAACCGTGGGGTCCTCGCGACCCAGAAAACGTTAATGTCCGGCAGGATGGTTCTGGGCGGTGTCCTCGCCCACTGAGGCAATGGAGAGAACCTCCAAGGCGAAAAAGGACCTCACTTCACAAAAGCGTAAGAGTACCCCCCCCACTGGGATGATCCAAAACCGAGTACTTCGCGTGGCCCGGATATCGTCGAGCCCATTATAGTAGGTGAGGAGAGAGAGCGCGAAAAAACTAGGAGCTCTTGGCGCGGTAAATACAACACATACATTTTGTTTAGCAGGATATTTTTTTAATGGGAATGGACCCCAGAATTGACCAGCGAAAATCTTTCGGGCACAGAGGGCTCCGAGGGGGTGTTGGCAAGCGGGCAGGCGTTTTTACTAACCATGGAACAACGGTTCAAGGCATTACCCGCTTCAAGCGCTTGCCAGTCTGGACCAGAGTCCATCATGGGCACCAGCGTGGTCAGACCATTCCTTTTGCCCAGGAAACAGGAAACCGTGGGGTCCTCGCGACCCAGAAAACGTTAATGTCCGGCAGGATGGTTCTGGGCGGTGTCCTCGCCCACTGAGGCAATGGAGAGAACCTCCAAGGCGAAAAAGGACCTCACTTCACAAAAGCGTAAGAGTACCCCCCCCACTGGGATGATCCAAAACCGAGTACTTCGCGTGGCCCGGATATCGTCGAGCCCATTATAGTAGGTGAGGAGAGAGAGCGCGAAAAAACTAGGAGTTCTTGGCGCGGTAAATACAACACATACATTTTGTTTAGCAGGATATTTTTTTAATGGGAATGGACCCCAGAATTGACCAGCGAAAATCTTTCGGGCACAGAGGGCTCCGAGGGGGTGTTGGCAAGCGGGCAGGCGTTTTTACTAACCATGGAACAACGGTTCAAGGCATTACCCGCTTCAAGCGCTTGCCAGTCTGGACCAGAGTCCATCATGGGCACAAGCGTGGTCAGACCATTCCTTTTGCCCAGGAAACAGGAAACCGTTGGGTTCTCGCGACCCAGAAAACGTTAATGTCCGGCAATGGTTCTGGGCGCTGTCCTCGCCCACTGAGGCAATGGAGAGAACCTCCAAGGCGAAAAAGGACCTCACCTCACAAAAGCGTAAGAGTACCCCCCCCACTGGGATGATCCAAAACCGAGTACTTCGCGTGGCCCGGATATCGTCGAGCCCATTATACTAGGTGAGGAGACAGAGGGCGAAAAAACTAGGAGCTCTCGGCGCGGTAAATACAACACATACATTTTGTTTAGCAGGATATTTTTTTAATGGGAATGGACCCCAGAATTGACCAGCGAAAATCTTTCGGGCACAGAGGGCTCCGAGGGGGTGTTGGCAAGCGGGCAGGCGTTTTTACTAAGCATGGAACAACGGTTCAAGGCATTAGACGCTTCAAGCGCTTGGCAGTCTGGACCAGAGTCCATCATGGGCACCAGCGTGGTCAGACCATTCCTTTTGCCCAGGAAACAGGAAACCGTTGGGTTCTCGCGACCCAGAAAACGTTAATGTCCGGCAATGGTTCTGGGCGCTGTCCTCGCCCACTGAGGCAATGGAGAGAACCTCCAAGGCGAAAAAGGACCTCACCTCACAAAAGCGTAAGAGACCCCCCCCCCCCCCCACTGGGATGATCCAAAACCGAGTACTTCGCGTGGCCCGGATATCGTCGAGCCCATTATACTAGGTGAGGAGAGAGAGGGCGAAAAAACTAGGAGCTCTTGACGCGGTAAATACAACACATACATTTTGTTTAGCAGGATATTTTTTTAATGGGAATGGACCCCAGAATTGACCAGCGAAAATCTTTCGGGCATAGAGGGTTCCGAGGGGGTGTTGGCAAGTGGGCAGGCGTTTTTACTAACCATGGAACAACGGTTCAAGGCATTACCCGCTTCAAGCGCTTGCCAGTCTGGACCAGAGTCCATCATGGGCACCAGCGTGGTCAGACCATTCCTTTTGCCCAGGAAACAGGAAACCGTGGGGTCCTCGCGACCCAGAAAACTTTAATGTCCGGCAGGATGGTTCTGGGCGGTGTCCTCGCCCACTGAGGCAATGGAGAGAACCTCCAAGGCGAAAAAGGACCTCACTTCACAAAAGCGTAAGAGTACCCCCCCCACTGGGATGATCCAAAACCGAGTACTTCGCGTGGCCCGGATATCGTCGAGCCCATTATACTAGGTGAGGAGAGAGAGGGCGAAAAAACTAGGAGCTCTTGACGCGGTAAATACAACACATACATTTTGTTTAGCAGGATATTTTTTTAATGGGAATGGACCCCAGAATTGACCAGCGAAAATCTTTCGGGCATAGAGGCCTCCGAGGGGGCGTTGGCAAGCGGGCAGGCGTTTTTACTAACCATGGAACAACGGTTCAAGGCATTACACGCTTCAAGCGCTTGCCAGTCTGGACCAGAGTCCATCATGGGCACCAGCGTGGTCAGACCATTCCTTTTGCCCAGGAAACAGGAAACCGTTGGGTCCTCGCGACCCAGAAAACGTCCGGCAGGATGGTTCCGGGCGGTGTCCTCGCCCACTGAGGCAATGGAGAGAACCTCCAAGGCGAAAATGAACCTCACCTCACAAAAGCGTAAGAGTACCCCCCCCACTGGGATGATCCAAAACCGAGTACTTCGCGTGGCCCGGATATCGTCGAGCCCATTATAGTAGGTGAGGAGAGAGAGGGCGAAAAAACTAGGAGCTCTTGGCGCGGTAAATACAACACATACATTTTGTTTAGCAGGATATTTTTTTAAAGGGAATGGACCCCAGAATTGACCAGCGAAAATCTTTCGGGCACAGAGGGCTCCGAGGGGGTGTTGGCAAGCGGGCAGGCGTTTTTACTAAGCATGGAACAACGGTTCAAGGCATTACCCGCTTCAAGCGCTTGCCAGTCTGGACCAGAGTCCATCATGGGCACAAGCGTGGTCAGACCATTCCTTTTGCCCAGGAAACAGGAAACCGTTGGGTTCTCGCGACCCAGAAAACGTTAATGTCCGGCAATGGTTCTGGGCGCTGTCCTCGCCCACTGAGGCAATGGAGAGAACCTCCAAGGCGAAAAAGGACCTCACCTCACAAAAGCGTAAGAGTACCCCCCCCACTGGGATGATCCAAAACCGAGTACTTCGCGTGGCCCGGATATCGTCGAGCCCATTATACTAGGTGAGGAGACAGAGGGCGAAAAAACTAGGAGCTCTCGGCGCGGTAAATACAACACATACATTTTGTTTAGCAGGATATTTTTTTAATGGGAATGGACCCCAGAATTGACCAGCGAAAATCTTTCGGGCACAGAGGGCTCCGAGGGGGTGTTGGCAAGCGGGCAGGCGTTTTTACTAAGCATGGAACAACGGTTCAAGGCATTAGACGCTTCAAGCGCTTGGCAGTCTGGACCAGAGTCCATCATGGGCACCAGCGTGGTCAGACCATTCCTTTTGCCCAGGAAACAGGAAACCGTTGGGTTCTCGCGACCCAGAAAACGTTAATGTCCGGCAATGGTTCTGGGCGCTGTCCTCGCCCACTGAGGCAATGGAGAGAACCTCCAAGGCGAAAAAGGACCTCACCTCACAAAAGCGTAAGAGACCCCCCCCCCCCACTGGGATGATCCAAAACCGAGTACTTCGCGTGGCCCGGATATCGTCGAGCCCATTATACTAGGTGAGGAGAGAGAGGGCGAAAAAACTAGGAGCTCTTGACGCGGTAAATACAACACATACATTTTGTTTAGCAGGATATTTTTTTAATGGGAATGGACCCCAGAATTGACCAGCGAAAATCTTTCGGGCATAGAGGGTTCCGAGGGGGTGTTGGCAAGTGGGCAGGCGTTTTTACTAACCATGGAACAACGGTTCAAGGCATTACCCGCTTCAAGCGCTTGCCAGTCTGGACCAGAGTCCATCATGGGCACCAGCGTGGTCAGACCATTCCTTTTGCCCAGGAAACAGGAAACCGTGGGGTCCTCGCGACCCAGAAAACGTTAATGTCCGGCAGGATGGTTCTGGGCGGTGTCCTCGCCCACTGAGGCAATGGAGAGAACCTCCAAGGCGAAAAAGGACCTCACTTCACAAAAGCGTAAGAGTACCCCCCCCACTGGGATGATCCAAAACCGAGTACTTCGCGTGGCCCGGATATCGTCGAGCCCATTATACTAGGTGAGGAGAGAGAGGGCGAAAAAACTAGGAGCTCTTGACGCGGTAAATACAACACATACATTTTGTTTAGCAGGATATTTTTTTAATGGGAATGGACCCCAGAATTGACCAGCGAAAATCTTTCGGGCATAGAGGCCTCCGAGGGGGCGTTGGCAAGCGGGCAGGCGTTTTTACTAACCATGGAACAACGGTTCAAGGCATTACACGCTTCAAGCGCTTGCCAGTCTGGACCAGAGTCCATCATGGGCACCAGCGTGGTCAGACCATTCCTTTTGCCCAGGAAACAGGAAACCGTTGGGTCCTCGCGACCCAGAAAACGTCCGGCAGGATGGTTCCGGGCGGTGTCCTCGCCCACTGAGGCAATGGAGAGAACCTCCAAGGCGAAAAAGAACCTCACCTCACAAAAGCGTAAGAGTACCCCCCCCACTGGGATGATCCAAAACCGAGTACTTCGCGTGGCCCGGATATCGTCGAGCCCATTATAGTAGGTGAGGAGAGAGAGGGCGAAAAAACTAGGAGCTCTTGGCGCGGTAAATACAACACATACATTTTGTTTAGCAGGATATTTTTTTAAAGGGAATGGACCCCAGAATTGACCAGCGAAAATCTTTCGGGCACAGAGGGCTCCGAGGGGGTGTTGGCAAGCGGGCAGGCGTTTTTACTAAGCATGGAACAACGGTTCAAGGCATTAGACGCTTCAAGCGCTTGCCAGTCTGGACCAGAGTCCATCATGGGCACCAGCGTGGTCAGACCATTCCTTTTGCCCAGGAAACAGGAAACCGTGGGGTCCTCGCGACCCAGAAAACGTTAATGTCCGGCAGGATGGTTCTGAGCGCTGTCCTCGCCCACTGAGGCAATGGAGAGAACCTCCAAGGCGAAAAAGGACCTCACCTCACAAAAGCGTAAGAGCCCCCCCCCCCCCCCCCACTGGGCTGATCCAAAACCGAGTACTTCGCGTGGCCCGGATATCGTCGAGCCCATTATACTAGGTGAGGAGAGAGAGGGCGAAAAAACTAGGAGCTCTTGACGCGGTAAATACAACACATACATTTTGTTTAGCAGGATATTTTTTTAATGGGAATGGACCCCAGAATTGACCAGCGAAAATCTTTCGGGCATAGAGGCCTCCGAGGGGGTGTTGGCAAGCGGGCAGGCGTTTTTACTAACCATGGAACAACGGTTCAAGGCATTACACGCTTCAAGCGCTTGCCAGTCTGGACCAGAGTCCATCATGGGCACCAGCGTGGTCAGACCATTCCTTTTGCCCAGGAAACAGGAAACCGTTGGGTCCTCGCGACCCAGAAAACGTCCGGCAGGATGGTTCCGGGCGGTGTCCTCGCCCACTGAGGCAATGGAGAGAACCTCCAAGGCGAAAAAGAACCTCACCTCACAAAAGCGTAAGAGTACCCCCCCCACTGGGATGATCCAAAACCGAGTACTTCGCGTGGCCCGGATATCGTCGAGCCCATTATACTAGGTGAGGAGAGAGAGGGCGAAAAAACTAGGAGCTCTTGACGCGGTAAATACAACACATACATTTTGTTTAGCAGGATATTTTTTTAATGGGAATGGACCCCAGAATTGACCAGCGAAAATCTTTCGGGCATAGAGGCCTCCGAGGGGGTGTTGGCAAGCGGGCAGGCGTTTTTACTAACCATGGAACAACGGTTCAAGGCATTACACGCTTCAAGCGCTTGCCAGTCTGGACCAGAGTCCATCATGGGCACCAGCGTGGTCAGACCATTCCTTTTGCCCAGGAAACAGGAAACCGTTGGGTCCTCGCGACCCAGAAAACGTCCGGCAGGATGGTTCCGGGCGGTGTCCTCGCCCACTGAGGCAATGGAGAGAACCTCCAAGGCGAAAAAGAACCTCACCTCACAAAAGCGTAAGAGTACCCCCCCCACTGGGATGATCCAAAACCGAGTACTTCGCGTGGCCCGGATATCGTCGAGCCCATTATAGTAGGTGAGGAGAGAGAGGGCGAAAAAACTAGGAGCTCTTGGCGCGGTAAATACAACACATACATTTTGTTTAGCAGGATATTTTTTTAATGGGAATGGACCCCAGAATTGACCAGCGAAAATCTTTCGGGCACAGAGGGCTCCGAGGGGGTGTTGGCAAGCGGGCAGGCGTTTTTACTAAGCATGGAACAACGGTTCAAGGCATTAGACGCTTCAAGCGCTTGCCAGTCTGGACCAGAGTCCATCATGGGCACCAGCGTGGTCAGACCATTCCTTTTGCCCAGGAAACAGGAAACCGTTGGGTCCTCGCGACCTAGAAAACGTTAATGTCCGGCAGGATGGTTCTGGGCGGTGTCCTCGCCCACTGAGGCAATGGAGAGAACCTGCAAGGCGAAAAAGGACCTCACCTCACAAAAGCGTAGGAGCCCCCCCCCCCCCCCCCCCTGGGATGATCCAAAACCGAGTTCTTCGCGTGACCCGGATATCGTCGAGCCCATTATAGTAGGTGAGAAGGAACCTCCAAGGCGAAAAAGGAACTCACCTCACAAAAGCGTAAGAGTACCCCCCCACTGGGATGATCCAAAACCGAGTACTTCGCGTGGCCCGGATATCGTCGAGCCCATTATAGTAGGTGAGGAGAGAGAGGGCGAAAAAACTAGGAGCTCTTGGCGCGGTAAATACAACACATACAGTACCCGGCAATAAATATTGCACATCGACCTTTGGAAAGAGACAATCGGCTAATTTCGGCTTCGTAGAGCGTTATCTCTGTCGCACACTACCTATGTGACGTTTGTCAGTCGTTGTTCAAGTGCGATAAAGTGCGGTCGCGTCCAGTTCAAAATATATATTAAGAGTTGTTAACACCCCCAAATTTAAATAATTTAAAATTGCACAATGGCATCTTTAGGAAAAAGAGGGAAACCTTTACGAGGTCAGTCACGCGAAATTATCTACAATGTTTATAAATATTTTGTAACCGAAACTGACAGATTTAAAAAAAATGAAGATGAAAATGTAAGTTGTTATTTTAAGAAGGTTCAAGAGCGAGTTGCAAATGCCACTGGAATTTCAAGAAGAACTTTGAACAATATATTAAACGAAGTCAGTACTGAAACACATTCTACTGAAATAAAGTTCAGCACTCCAAAACCAAAAAAGCAATTTCGTTTGCATATGGACGATTTTGATTATGATGTTGTTCGAAGAATGGTGTATGATTTTCACTTACGATTTAATGAACTGCCAACAATAAAATCATTATAAGCTAAATTATCTGAAGCTATTAATTACAATGGGTCTGAAAAGACGTTGAGAAAAATACTTCACGAGATGGGATTTCGGTTCACTAAAATGGAAGATAATCGAAAACTTCTAATGGAAAAGCACGATGTAAGTCTCAAACGGATGGAATACCTCGATAAAATACGCAAATTTCGCGAATCAGGAAAAAATATCGTCTACATGGATGAGTCTTACATACATACATCCCACACTAAAGGGAAATCTTGGAGTGATGACAAGAAAAAAGGAGTAAAAAAGCCAATTTCAAAAGGTCAACATTTGATAATAGTTCATGCGGGTAATGAAAAAGGCTTTGTACCCGGTGCCTTTTTAACGTATAAATCCACGGACACTACAGGTGACTATCACAATGAAATGAATAACGATAACTACGAAAAATGGCTGGTTAATCAATTAATACCAAATATACCCAGTGATTCTGTTCTAGTTATCGATAACGCACCCTATCACAACAAATATGTTGAAAGACCCCCCAACTCAAACACCATTAAACAGGAAATGATCCACTGGTTAAACAGACACGAAATTCCAGTAGATCCAAAATTAACAAAAACCCAGATTTACGCTATTATATGTCAGCACAAGGAGAGGCATACAGAGTTTTCCGTGGACAAAGTACTTGCCGAACATGGGCACACTGTGTTGCGATTGCCACCAATATCATCCGAATTTTAATCCAATAGAAAATATATGGTCTCAACTGAAAGGCTATGTAGCCTCTAGAAATGTGGGTATGAATTTAACTACAGTAAAAACATTATTGACTGAAAAAGTAAACATGATCGGGGCTGAAGATTGGAAAAAGGTTTGCGATCATGCAATCAAATGTGAGAATGAATATAGAAGCATTCAACACGGTTTAGACAATTACACTGATAGACTAGTGATAAATACGGCTGACAGTGACAGTGATATTGATCTCTTTGAGAGCACAGATAGTGAAATGGAAGTAATTGAGAATTAGAATTATTATTATTTTTATTACAATGTCTCATTTTAACAATATGATTAATGTTGTTTATTATGTACACTACAGCTGTAATTTTCCAAAATAATTAAATACGAAAACATAATGGGAACATGTTTTTTTTATTTTATTTTACCCCAACCTAAAGCCATCACTATAGAAAAATTGGTGTATTTTATACAAATAATAATTATCAAAAGAAGCAAATCATAATTGTTTTAACAGCTCCTAATAGATACCGGACTGTTTGTATTTCGTGCGAGAGAGATAGCGCTCTACGAAGCCGAAATTAGCCGATTGTCTCTTTCCAAAGGTCGATGTGCAATATTTATTGCCGGGTACTGTACATTTTGTTTAGCAGGATATTTTTTTAATGGGAATGGACCCCAGAATTGACCAGCGAAAATCTTTCGGGCACAGAGTGCTCCGAGGGGGTGTTGGCAAGCGGGCAGGCGTTTTTACTAACCATGGAACAACGGTTCAAGGCATTAGACGCTTCAAGCGCTTGCCAGTCTGGACCAGAGTCCATCATGGGCACCAGCGTGGTCAGACCATTCCTTTTGCCCAGGAAACAGGAAACCGTTGGGTCCTCGCGACCCAGAAAACGTCCGGCAGGATGGTTCCGGGCGGTGTCCTCGCCCACTGAGGCAATGGAGAGAACCTCCAAGGCGAAAAAGGACCTCACCTCACAAAAGCGTAAGAGCCGCCCCCCCCCCCCCCCCCACTGGGATGATCCAAAACCGAGTACTTCGAGGTGGTGGTGGTGGTCGAGCCCATTATAGTAGGTGAGGAGAGAGAGGGCGAAAAAACTAGGAGCTCTCGGCGCGGTAAGTACAACATGCATTTTGTTTAACTGGATATTTTTAAATGGGAATGGACCCCAGAATTGACCAGCGGAAATCTTTTGGGCACAGAGGGCTCCGAAGGGGTTTTCGCCTGCCGGCAGGCAAATTTACTAGACCTGGAACCATTCTTATTGCCCAGGAAACCGTGGGGTTAAACGGAAATTTAACACGGCACATAGATCGTAGGATACACGTTCCGATGCAGCCAACGGTTTAATGTGATCGGACCTCAGCGACATTCAACTTACAGTCGGGAAAGATCGGAAATTAAAGAATGAGTTGTAAATAAAATAACACGCCTCTCTTTGGTCAGGGGTTCTTGAAGTTCCATGATCAGCTGTTGCAATATCTCGGAAGAGATTGCAAATATCAGAACGCCAACGTCGATGGGAAATTCGATCAGAAATGAAACGTCGGCTGGATCAAGAAGAGTCAAAAGATTGGGAAACTTCACAACCTCGTGAAAAATCCCAACAATGTTGTCAATCACCAGAAAAACAATCTTCCAGTCGGGGAACATCGGAAATGCAAAGTCAATCGAGAACTCGTGGAAGATCGCAATGTTGGTTATACACACCACCTCGTGGAACACCCAAACGACTACAACACTGACAACCTCAAGAAAGGTCCCAACTAGATCTTACGGTCGATGCTGTACGCCAGCAATCACATGGGGGAACACCAGTTTATTGTATTCGACGAGGTGCATTATATTAATAAAACAGAGGTACGGTATTTTTAACTAAAGGCCTTCTCGTAATAACCGCCACATTAATTCCATTAATTTCGGGAGTGTCGTATCATATTGTGACAGACCCGTATTACATTTATATGTATGTTTATTATGAATTTAATTTCCTTGTAATTATCATGTGTTTTCTGTTCACTACAGCCTTGGACTCCTCCACTTCGGGACCCGCTGTCGTCACAGAGACTGACGATACTCTTGATGACGTATCAACATTTTTGGAAGGTAGTCGGTCAACATATGATTAAATGGCCTTACTTTCCCCATTGAATAATAATTTAATAAATGATAATCAAGTGTTTATGTTAATAAAGGTATTTTTGTGCAGTTGTCTGCGCTTGTGTCGTGGTGGCGAGTGAATCAAACACGCAAAGTATTCAGATAATATCTACTGGAATAATCTGTTCTATGGTTTTTATTGTGCGGTTCTCATTGGCTTTCGTTGGCACTTTATACATGGTCATGGACCATGATTACTGCAAGCGCCAACACACAGGCAATGTTTTATTTAGGTTAGGTACGGGATCAAGCATGCTGTATGGTTTATGTAACCATATTTTTAGAAAAAAAATATTCTGCACTGTTTAACTACTGTTGGTGCAAAATTAGCATTAAGAATTTTCAGAGTCGCCAGGCAACACCTGGTAACGGAAATATTTCAAGACATAAGTTCTGATGACGCACATTCTCATGCAGCCAACGGTTCATGTGATCTGATCTCAGCAGGATTTATGAGTCAGGAAAATGTCGGGTACTATAAGAACTCGGACACATACGTCACAACATATTTTTTTCTTCTTTGTGCGTGTTTATTGAAACCTTTTTCTTTTTGTACTATTAACTACAACAATGGGCAGAAACATGAATAATGGTAACAGGCCTAGGGGACCCAGGGAACCCACCCCGCCACTCTTCTATGCTGCCCGGTTTGCGCCTTTCTTTTCTATGATGTCGATTTACTTTGAATATCATGAGTCCATGGAAACGAGGATGAAGCCCGCGCTGCCCTTTTTAAGTACTGTTGGTGTAGAATTAGCATTAAGAATTACCGGAGTCGCCAGGCAAGACCCGGTAACGGAAATTATACACGGCAATTAGATCTTAGGACACACATTCTGATGCAGCCAACTGTAAATGTGTTCGGACCTCAGCAACATTCAACTTACAGTCGGGAAAGATCGGAAATTAAAGAATGAGTTGTAAATAAAATAACACGCCTCTCTTTGGTCAGGGGTTCTTGAAGTTCCATGAGCAGCTGTTGCAATATCTCGAAGAGATTGCAAATATCAGAACGCCAACGTCGATGGGAAATTCGATCAGAAATGAAACGTCGGCTGGATCAAGAAGAGTCAAAAGATTGGGAAACTTCACAACCTCGTGAAAGATCCCAACAATGTTGTCAATCGCCAGAAAAACAATCTTCCAGTCGGGGAACATCGGAAATGCAAAGTCAATCGAGAACTCGTGGAAGATCGCAATGTTGGTTATACACACCCCCTCGTGGAACACCCAAACGAGTACAACACTGACAACCTCAAGAAAGGTGCCAACTAGATCTTACGGTCGATGCTGTACGCCAGCAATCACATGGGGGAACACCAGTTTATTGTATTCGACGAGGTGCATTATATTAATAATACAGAGGTACGGTATTTTTAACTAAAGGCCTTCTCGTAATAACCGCCACATTAATTCCATTAATTTCGGGAGTGTCGGTATCATATTGTGAGAGACCCTTATTACATTTATATGTATGTTTATTATTTAATTTCCTTGTAACTATCATGTGTTTTCTGTTCACTACAGCCTTGGACTCCTCCACTTCGGGACCCGCTGTCGTCACAGAGACTGACGATACTCTTGATGACGTATCAACATTTTTGGAAGGTAGTCGGTCAACATATGATTAAATGGCCTTACTTTCCCCATTGAATAATAATTTAATAAATGATAATCAAGTGTTTATGTTAATAAAGGTATTTTTATGCAGTTGTCTGCGCTTGTGTCGTGGTGGCGAGTGAATCAAACACGCAAAGTATTCAGATAATATCTACTGGAATAATCTGTTCTATGGTTTTTATTGTGCGGTTCTCATTGGCTTTCGTTGGCACTTTATACATGGTCATGGACCATGATTACTGCAAGCGCCAACACACAGGCAATGTTTTATTTAGGTTAGGTACGGGATCAAGCATGCTGTATGGTTTATGTAACCATATTTTTAGAAAAAAAAATATTCTGCACTGTTTAACTACTGTTGGTGCAAAATTAGCATTAAGAATTTTCAGAGTCGCCAGGCAACACCTGGTAACGGAAATATTTCAAGACAAGTTCTGACGACGCACATTCTCATGCAGCCAACGGTTCATGTGATCTGATCTCAGCAGGATTTATGAGTCAGGAAAATGTCGGGTACTATAAGAACTCGGACACATACGTCACAACATATTTTTTTCTTCTTTGTGCGTGTTTATTGAAACCTTTTTCTTTTTGTACTATTAACTACAACAATGGGCAGAAACATGAATAATGGTAACAGGCCTAGGGGACCCAGGGAACCCACCCCGCCACTCTTCTATGCTGCCCGGTTTGTGCCTTTCTTTTCTATGATGTCGATTTACTTTGAATTTCATGAATCCATGGAAACGAGGATGAAGCCCGCGCTGCCCTTTTTAAGTACTGTTGGTGTAGAATTAGCATTAAGAATTACAGGAGTCGCCAGGCAAGACCCGGTAACGGAAATTATACACGGCAATTAGATCTTAGGACACACATTCTGATGCAGCCAACTGTAAATGTGATCGGACCTCAGCAACATTCAACTTACAGTCGGGAAAGATCGGAAATTAAAGAATGAGTTGTAAATAAAATAACACGCCTCTCTTTGGTCAGGGGTTCTTGAAGTTCCATGATCAGCTGTTGCAATATCTCGAAGAGATTGCAAATATCAGAACGCCAACGTCGATGGGAAATTCGATCAGAAATGAAACGTCGGCTGGATCAAGAAGAGTCAAAAGATTGGGAAACTTCACAACCTCGTGAAAGATCCCAACAATGTTGTCAATCGCCAGAAAAACAATCTTCCAGTCGGGGAACATCGGAAATACAAAGTCAATCGAGAACTCGTGGAAGATCGCAATGTTGGTTATATACACCCCCTCGTGGAACACCCAAACGAGTACAACACTGACAACCTCAAGAAAGGTGCCAACTAGATCTTACGGTCGATGCTGTACGCCAGCAATCACATGGGGGAACACCAGTTTATTGTATTCGACGAGGTGCATTATATTAATAATACAGAGGTACGGTATTTTTAACTAAAGGCCTTCTCGTAATAACCGCTACATTAATTCCATTAATTTCGGGAGTGTCGTATCATATTGTGACAGACCCGTATTACATTTATATGTATGTTTATTATGAATTTAACTTCCTTGTAATTATCATGTGTTTTCTGTTCACTACAGCCTTGGACTCTTCCACTTTGGGACCCGCTGTCGTCACAGAGACTGACGATACTCTTGATGACGTATCAACATTTTTGGAAGGTAGTCGGTCAACATATGATTAAATGGCCTTACTTTCCCCATTGAATAATAATTTAATAAATGATAATCAAGTGTTTATGTTAATAAAGGTATTTTTATGCAGTTGTCTGCGCTTGTGTCGTGGTGGCGAGTGAATCAAACACGCAAAGTATTCAGATAATATCTACTGGAATAATCTGTTCTATGGTTTTTATTGTGCGGTTCTCATTGGCTTTCGTTGGCACTTTATACATGGTCATGGACCATGATTACTGCAAGCGCCAACACACAGGCAATGTTTTATTTAGGTTAGGTACGGGATCAAGCATGCTGTATGGTTTATGTAACCATATTTTTAGAAAAAAAAATATTCTGCACTGTTTAACTACTGTTGGTGCAAAATTAGCATTAAGAATTTTCAGAGTCGCCAGGCAACACCTGGTAACGGAAATATTTCAAGACATAAGTTCTGATGACGCACATTCTCATGCAGCCAACGGTTCATGTGATCTGATCTCAGCAGGATTTATGAGTCAGGAAAATGTCGGGTACTATAAGAACTCGGACACATACGTCACAACATATTTTTTTCTTCTTTGTGCGTGTTTATTGAAACCTTTTTCTTTTTGTACTATTAACTACAACAATGGGCAGAAACATGAATAATGGTAACAGGCCTAGGGGACCCAGGGAACCCACCCCGCCACTCTTCTATGCTGCCCGGTTTGCGACTTTCTTTTCTATGATGTCGATTTACTTTGAATTTCATGAATACATGGAAACGAGGATGAAGCCCGCGCTGCCCTTTTTAAGTACTGTTGGTGTAGAATTAGCATTAAGAATTACCGGAGTCGCCAGGCAAGACCCGGTAACGGAAATTATACACGGCAATTAGATCTTAGGACACACATTCTGATGCAGCCAACTGTTAATGTGATCGGACCTCAGCGACATTCAACTTACAGTCGGGAAAGATTGGAAATTAAAGAACGAGTTGTAAATAACACCCCTCTCTTTTGGTCGGGGGTTCTTGAAGTTCCACGATCAGCTGTTGCTATATCTCTAAGAGATTGCAAATATCAGAACGCCAACGTCGATGGGAAATTCGATCAGAAATGAAACGTCGGCTGAATCAAGAAGAGTCACAACATTGGGAAACTTCACCACCTCGTGAAAGATCCCAACAATGTTTTCAATCGCCAGAAAAACAATTTTCCAGTCGGGGAACATCGGAAATGCAAAGTCAATCGCGAACTCGTGGAAGATCGCAATGTAGGTTATGTCGTATCATATCGTGACAGACCCATATGTATGTTTATGAATTTAATTACCTTGTAATTATCATGTGTTTTCTGTTAACATTGGCTTTCGTTGGCTCTTTATACCTGGGGATGGACCATGATTACTGCCAGCGCCAACATACGTATTAAGTTAGGTAGGGGATCCATTCACGCTTTTATATTCTGCGTAACGATAACGATAACCATTGCTTCGTTCCTAAAATTAAAACGCCGGAATACGGGGAACGGGCGGTATAGAAAGAAGGTCCTATCAGTACCGAGGCTGAACCTGTTTGTATACCTGGTGTATTTTGGGCACCATACCTTACAATTGTAAATATCTCCCGATGCTCCTGATTACAGCCTATGTGGCCATTACGCGATCGCGTTTATGCAACCAAATTTTTGGAAAAGCATATTCGGCCCTCTTCAACTACTGTTGGTGCAAAATTAGTATTAAGAATTTTGTGAGTCGCCAGACAAGACCTCGTAACGGAAATTTTACATTGGAAATCTTAGGACCACAGTAAGATTTATAATTTTCCAGGACGGTCAGAACCCGAACAAAACATTTCTGCCAACTGTAATCATGATTACAGTCATGCCATGGCATGAAATCCCGAAAAACTAATCGGAAAATAAGAAAACAGTATAAGATAGAATTAGCTCATAATAAGAAACGTACGTACGTAAGTACGTTCACAGCCCTCGTGGATTGGTTTCCGAGTCAACCAAACACGAAAATATTTCAGAAAATATCTCCCGGTAATTGTTAATGTGAAAGTTTCAAGTGTGATGTATGTCAGCGTAGTTTTAGTCAGGAGACCTAATCATTGATCATGTAACCGTGCTGTAAGCATTATCAGTTGATTCAATAAATCGCGTTTTGTTTCGAGCTCCTCATTTATTTCATAGTAACGGTTTAACATATAACCAAACGTTTTTGAATGAGTGAATCGAAAATGGCCGAATAATCGAATGGTACAACATTATTTTGTAAACGTTAACGTCAATCAATTTCATATCTAACTCGGTAGTTTTTTTTAATATAATCAGTGAATATGGAAGATAAACAAAAACGTACTGTAAATTTCACCAGTCACTAATTTGTCAGCTAGAAAGGCTCAATTAATGGCCAAGTTTGATAGCGACAATGGAAACCTTCCTCCTATGGTGGTTCACTGTAGCACCGGTCTATCTCAATAGGAGAGGACAATGATTAATCGTCCAGCACCGGTAGTCCGTAATCTGCGTAAACAAAGGTGTGGTTGTTTGTCCATGTTTAAACACTTATGTTTTTTGCAACCGACGGTATTGCTGTATGCTAAGTTAGCTGCTGATATAAGGCGTAGTTTAGATTTAATGTTGTATTGTTGTAATTTATTTATTTTTAAGTTTGATGGTACAGTATAAATAACGTTATTGTGTGAACCTTGCTTTAAATAAAGTTTATTTTGTGATAATACACTACTTGTTGTTAATTCATGTACCTCATCAGTCATCAGATCATCATTCACTTTTTGGATATTGACTTGGAATTCGAAATACACACATCAAAAGTGTCTAGGGATCAAGCATTTTTATGCGGATTTCTTGAGATTGAGATGTGGCTTTGTAATAAATTTATGATTTTATAAATTTATATGGATCCTTTTTGGTGCATTTCATAATTTGAATCAGGAACTGTTTATCAAATTCGAGTAAAAGATGAAAATCAGCTGTCAATATTTTCCCTATAAAAACATACAACGCATTGAAGACATTATTAGTGCTACTGTTTCCCTACTACTGATTAAAACCAACGTTATTATGGAGCGGCGACGTCATTTAAGCAGGGAAGAAATGCTCAGAGCCGTGGGAATGATAGAAGCTGGTTCCCGGCAACGTACTGTGGCTTTAGCTCTGAATACAAGTCAGAGTGTTATCAGTCGACTTTGGACACGTTACCGAAGCACTGGTACCGTGGCTGAGCGCCATGGAGGACGGTATCGCTGCACCACACGGAGACAAGACCGATACATTCAAATCTTAACTCGAAGAGCTCCAACAATAACCGCCATGATGTTAGCCGTGAGGCTTCATCACTC
Source organism: Xestia rhomboidea (assembly GCA_963853795.1). Classification (NCBI taxonomy): domain Eukaryota; kingdom Metazoa; phylum Arthropoda; class Insecta; order Lepidoptera; family Noctuidae; genus Xestia; species Xestia rhomboidea. The sequence continues at coordinate 14,220,742 of OY970774.1, forward strand.
TTCAGGGAACTTAATTAGCGACCAATCAGTCAGAAACCGCTTGCATGAAGTGAACCTTCATTCCCGAAGACCGCTACGGGTACCACCTATAGCGATGCACAATCGTAGGATTCGATATCAATGGGCTCTTGAACACAGAAATTGGGCAGAAGAACAATGGCGTTTCGTGTGCTTTTCTGATGAGTCTCGTTTTGGTATGAGACCGGATACAAGACGTATACGACACTGGAGAACCCCTGGACGCCAACAGCGATTAAAATCCTGCCAGGAAGTCCATCCTTATAGTGGTGGAACCATCATGGTATGGGCGGGTATTTGGATCGGCGGAAGAACTGAGTTGATTTGGATCAGAGGCAACCTCAACGCTCAAATTTATGCTGAGACGATTGTATCAGACGTCATCGTTCCTCTACAAGTGCAAATCGGTCCCTTATTTCAGTTAATGCATGATAATGCACGACCGCACACCGCAAGAGTTGTAAGACAGACTCTCGCCGCAGCTAACATCAATGTCCTGCAATGGCCTGCTCAGTCGCCAGACTTGAACCCGATTGAGCATGCATGGGATATGCTACAGAGAAGAGCTCTGCCGAATATGGAGGGTATCCAGTCGCAAGAAGACCTTTTTTTGTTGTTGCAACGAACATGGGCGGCCATTCCACAGCGTGATTTGGATGAACTCATTTTGAGTATGCCAAACCGATGTTCTTGTGTTGTTAGTGTTCGCGGTAGAAACACGGATTATTAATTGTTTAAGTTACCCAATAAAATTTTAAAGAAAACTGTTATTTCAGTCTTTTTTTCGAACTTTAATGTTAGTGGTTCAAATGTCAAAAATCCCTTTATTAGGAAAATGGCAAATTTCTTTATTAATGCAAAGGTGACTTGGTGTATCGTTACTGTGACAAACGAAAACACTTTATTTGATGAATCCTTAAAGAAAAAGTTAATTAATATCAATCAGGAGAAAAGTTATTGCAAAAATATATGTTGATCCCTAGACACTTTTGATGTGTGTATGTATTGGAATCAGTGTTACCAGATACACGGTAATTACCGTAGATGCACGGTATTTTTGACCCAATACACGGTCTACGGTAGTGATTCACTACCGTGTAATTTTCTACGATTATTTTAAATATTACTACCGTGTAATTTAATAAACTAATGAATGCCGATAAAAACTTTAGGTCGAAAATTATACGTAAAACGAAACGCATTCTTAGTTTTTCTCGCTTGGTAATACTACGACGTGCGGTGGAAATTCCGAAAAATATAGTTCGTATCAAGTGATCATAATACGACTAAATGCAAAAGTGTTTCTGTTGGTACTTTATCTGCTTGTTTAACCATAATCAAAATTGGTTGTTTAATGAATGTTTCTATCGCAGAACCGCTACGAATTTCAGACAGTTCATTCAATCTGTGTTACAGTGTTTGGTTTTTTGAGTTCTGACAGCAAGTGATATTTAAGTACACAAAATGGACAGTGATCCCGATAGTTACGACACTGATAAAGAAGCGTCATCTTCCAAGATTGTGAGAACTGGACAAAAACGTAAGCATTATAAACAAAAATTTAAAAACGAGTGGCTAAATATTAAAGATTATTCTCCATGGCTTCAGCAACATCCCAAGGATCAATACAAAGCTGTTTGCTCTTTCTGCAATGCGACAATGAACGCAGAAATAACTGTGATAAAAAGGCATTCAGAAGGAACAAAACATAATTAAAAAAAAAAAAACTTTGCGTTCAAATGTTCAGCCCATAGATATCATGCTGAAAAAATCGGCACCTGTCGGTGATAAACAAAAATTTGCAGAGATAAAGCTAGCTGCCTTTATGGCGGAACACAAGTTATCCCATCTAGTGGCGGATCACATGTGCGATCTTTTATCAAATACCTTTACGGATTCAGATATCGCCAAGAATTTGAAACTTAAGCGTACAAAGGTCCAAGCAATTATCAACAACGTCATTGGAAAAACTGAAAAGGAGACTTTGTGTCAAGATTTAAAAACGTCAAAGTTTTCAGTTCTTATTGACGAGAGCACTGATATAGCGGTGGTAAAAACTGTATGCGTAGTTGTCAGATACTATGATCAGGAATCCGGCAAAATAATTAGGCGTTTTTGGGACTTGATACAGGGTTTTGATAGCAGAGCTGAAGATTACACAGCAAACGCAGAACATTTATTTAATATAGTCATACGATCTTTTGAAAAATATGAAATCCCACTAGACAATATTATTGGCTTTACTTCCGACGGCTGTAACACTATGATGGGTTGCACGAATTCCGTGTCTACTAGGTTTCGTCAACGCTGTCCCGGCATTACTGTTATAAAATGCGTGTGCCATTCCCTGCATTTATGTGCAAGCGACGCTTGTAAAAAATTGTCACAGTGCGAAAAATTGGGTCCAGCGATATACAATTTTTTTTAAATTAAGCAGTAAAAGACAAAGTGAATTCAAAGATTTTCAGATATTCACTGAAACTGATGTCCATAAATTGTTGAGACCCGCACTAACCTGCTGGCTATCATTGAGTGCAGTGATAGATCGAATTCTGGAACAATGGCAAGCTTTGAAACTATTTTTTGATGGCAAATGGTTAAATGACAGTGGGAGCGCAGAAATTCATAAAGCCTTAAAAAATCCAATAATGAAGGCATATTACTACTTTTTAGCATGGGTGTTGCCGAAATTTACAAAAACAAACATGTTTTTCCAGAGCGAATCCACTGTTATTATTGACCTTCATTCTAAAATGTTAGAACTATACAAAGAGCTACTTCTAATATTTATGAAAGCTGCGTTTGTGGAAGCTACTAACTTGGATGAAATCGATCCAACAAACGGTGACCAGTATCTTGGCTTAGACGAAATATACCTTGGGCTAGGTGTCCAGCAACAGCTTAATTTACCAGATGTTTCCAATTCTGAGAAACAAGAATTTAGACAGAATTGTCGACAGTTTATTGTGGCTGCTTGCGTTGGTATCAGGAGAAGATATGGTCTAAATGATTAGGTCATGAACTATATTTCGAAATTAAAACTGGATTTGTGCATTTCATCAGCGTCTAACGAAAGGCTCACCACATTATCAATGCTCTTCGATATTTTCCCCCGTATAAGCCCAAAAGAATTGACTGACCAACAAATACTCGATGATGAATGGCGAAACTTCCCGATTATTATGTCTCAAATGCAGTGTTCACCCACAACTAATAATGTTGACATATTCTGGCATGAGGTAGTCTATAATTTTCTACTTACTTTTTTGGTTTTTCGTTACTTACTTTTTTTCTACTTACTTTTTTGTTTTTTCGTAGGTAGTAAATATTATATTTATTACGTTGTTGTTTATTCTCGACAGATAGCTCGGCTAAAGGAGCAAAATGGACAGAAAAAGTTTCGGTTCCTGCCCAGTTTTATATTAAATTTTATATTGGATTTTTGGTGCATTTTTTTTTTGGCATCTTATCCGTCGACGAAGCTTGTCCCTGTGAGCACTTGATTATTTTTGACCTGCGGACCGTAGCAAGTTCTTCGTAAATACAGTCAGCAACATTTTTTTCATCAGGTATTTTGTTTTTTTTGTCAAAGGTCCTGGGAACCGTGGGGAATCATCGTGGCAAAAAAGGCGACTGAGACAGAAAAGGCAACTGAGTTGTCCAAGTTGCTAGGTACTGGTCGGACAAAAACTGAGTCATCCATGTCCTCCATCATTCGAGAAGAAGAATGTCTCTAAATTCATGATAGTAACAGCAGGTTTTCCGTTTTACAGATGTTTACTGGCTCAACACAGACATGACGAAGCCTTCAATAGAGCGAGCACGATTTAGTGGTGCTGAGAGAGATGTTTCTGAGTATAAACGTTTCAACGCAACTCACAAATTGGAGCCATACAGCTTGGCTATTGATTAAAAGCAGGCGTAGCATTCTTACTTGTGCGACCGATTGATGGGTACCATGTAGAAAGATCATGATGTTGTCTTATTTAACCACGATGGCCACAGAAATGCAAAATCCAATGAATTGCTAACTACCAATGAGATTTAAAAGATTTATAAATTTATAATCCCGTACATTTTAGATTTTGACACACGAATGCTACCTGAATAGCTGGCGTGCGACACTCGACAGACCGACTTGTTACTAAGTATCCAAAGTTACGAAGCTGATTAGTCTAAGCATAATACAACTCACGAAGATTCAGTTGCAAAAAAAATATAAAATACAACTCACGAAGATTCAGTTGCAAAAAAAATATAAAAGTCTTCTACTTTTTTTTTTTAATTTTGTAAGTTGATCATGTCGTAATTCCTCAAAAAATCGGGAAAAAACACAACTCGAAAACTATAAAAAGTCGCGGAACATACATAGGGCTGTTTCAGATACCCCACGACCACGACATGCCGCCTGACCTAATTTTATTATTGTGACATCAAATGACCGGCCTTACATTTTATTTAATAATAATGGAACAAAGTCAACACCAAGATTAGAAATTTTCAGGATCCTATATGCCCCACAAACAGAACTAGCAAATCTGACATTATTTCAAAAGCACAGACTGAACCAACTCTACTTCACAGAGCCGATTTTATGACTTTTATGAGTAGGTACGCAATATCCAAGCAATTAACATTTGGCGTCGTCCTGCAGCAGCACGAGCGCGGCGCCCGCCAGCTGTATATTTCAGACGACAGACGTTGCATAAAAAGTAATGAAAATGTCGGAATCTAACCAATTTTGTTAGACTTCAATGCAAAACGACCACCAGATTATCAAATATTATTATTGACTGAGGGTGATTCTATAGCACTAAGCGGTGGTGATACGATACTCTACTATTAGGTGCTCAGAGACGGTTTGCCGCGATATTCGTGTTCAATGATACCAACGTATTTAGACAATAAAATGCAAGGCTTGTGCGTCCTTTAGCTGAATTAGATAGCGTTACTAAGTGGATGCATATCGTCGATAGTCACTCTCTAACTAAAATTGCGTGTAGGGAGGCCATTTCCTGCTTGCGACAATGCTATTCTAAGACTGATGGTGATTATAGGTTTTGCTTTAATGTAATTTTTTTACAAAATACGCAATGACTGCAATTTTTGTACATTGTTTTAGACGTGTAGACCGTGCTCGAACTTAAGTCCTAGTATTTATACACATCACATGCTGAATATTTATGATTTAACCTGTCTGCATCTAACCCCTACAAAACTTTATTTCAGACTACAGTAATTCATAGTACCTACTGTTAGTGTTTACAATTTTATTATTTATTCAGAACCATGACTGTCCCCACCCAGTGTCTCTAGAAGGGGCAGTCTGGTCTGGCAGCAATCATCTTCTAATTGCAGCTGTCACTACCAGGCAGGTGCTGTACTTAGGAAGCCGCTTTCTTTCGCATGATAGCGTGGAAGCCATCTTTGCGAACATTCTCGAAGCACTAGAGCCAAGGCAGTCCCAGCAGCATCCTGAAGGTGTTATTTATTAATTTGAACACGCAGGACACTATAGGCTCATAGTGTATGACACCCACAGGCCACTCGAGTAGAATGATTGACAGAACGCCTTAAACAGGATAACTTCGACATCTGTAGTACAACAACCAAACCTGCAGCAAGCATATAGCTCCTCACAGACTCGTTATGTTTCACATTTATGTAATACAATAACAAATACTTGCATTGAAATTAATAATGTCATTATCGAATAAAAGAAACAATCCAAGCGATTAGTGCTAGACTTCATTGAATACTGCGGCTCAGATTAGTCTCTGTTCAAAGAAACAAGCACAACCAGCTGCTAAGATGAACCTCTGGTCTTATAATAAATTGCCTGCAACTATTCAACAATCCAAACTCCTTGGTTGCATGGTATGACACAAAAACAGACTTGTCACACATCCTATGGCGACACTCTGACCCAATTTTTTAAGACAGAATAATGGTACGTTTTTTTTGATAATTATGTTACTTAGTAATATCTAAGGCAACTATCCCTATATGACAGGACTAGGCCAAGAACCAAACCAGAAACTATCCATGAATAGAATAATGCTGTTTGTTACATGTGGTAATTGGTTTTTATATATAATATTAAACGTAGTAATATTAGAATAAAGACAAGACCAAGACTAGAAATTTTCAGAATCTTCTAACCCAATCTGACATTTTTTCAAAAGCTATACCAATCTCCTTCACAGATCCGATTTTAGGACGCAATTTCCATGAAATTAAAATTTTGTATATTTCAGACAGACAGACGTTCCATCTAAGCGGCACGATCGTCTGAAAGCCAAAGTAATAGAATGATTGCAAATGGTATCTATCGAATGCTACCACCATTTTATAGAACAACGGTAATCGATAAATTTACGACATGAAGACCTGATTGACACCAAAAATAATGACAACGTAGGAATCTAACCATTTTTGTTAGACTACGATGCCAAACGACCACCAGTTAATCATTTAGAAAAATAAATATTATCGACTGTTTTCAAAGAAAGCCCAGCAAGAACGATTTCAACACTCTTCAGACTTTTTTGCAGAAACCGCAAGCAGTCCGAAATTTTATACAACGAAACGATACAATCAAAAATTAAAAACCACACCTCACACACAAAATTAATTGAAATGATGGTAAAAACGACTAAGTGAAGCCAACACTGCGACACTGCCTGGGCTGCGCCAAATTCTGCGACAAATCAACGCCTCAAGTCTCAAGTACCTATCAATCGATGAAATAGCGAGTGATGTGCGTCACGCGTCTGCACCAAAGACAAAAGATGACACGCGATTCGACTAAATCAACAGTAAACTGAAAATTCATTGTAGTTTCGGAAATCGTTCTTTCGTTTCGACTTTTGTTTTTTTTTTTTTTTTTAATGGAGTTTATTTTCAGTAAATAATAATAAATAAGTTTATTGGGATATATTATCCTGTATTTTTTAAACAGAAGATTTTTATAGATGTCTTTTTAGTTGTGTCATCCACACCACACGAATTCATGAATTATAATTTGTAGTCATTGATTTAAACTAGCATCTGCCCGCGGCTTCGCTCGCGTTAATTTAGAATTTTACAATCAATTCGGGTTGTTCTGGCTTCACTCATGATACGAAAGACACGGGGTGCCATCTATTATATCTTAAGAAAGTTATTGTAGTTTTTAAGCAACAGTACTTTTTTTCGAGATGAAAGGTATTCTATGTTCGTATGTCGTTTCTGTAAACCTGACAACATATCTAGAATGCAAATTCCGGATGATTGGTTAAGTGGTTTTTAAGCGTGTAAAGGTAACGAACAAACTTGCTTTCGCATTTATAAGATTAGTTATGAATACAGAGTGGAAGGGACACGAACACTAAAACACAAACGGTTACCACGTATTCAGTACATCATTCTGAAATTACCGATGAAAACTATATGGTGACTTATAAATTTTTCATCGGTACCAAAAAAAAATCTGCTGTTCCATAGAATTTGATCGTAGTAGGTATTACACATTTTACCAGACTACGGTGAAGCAAAAGTAGGGTTACGATTTTGTGAAGGAAACAGCTGTATAGTTCTTTTGGTTGCATTCATAACATCGTCGGAAATAACGCTATCATCTTGTTCGCCTTCCTGACTTTGTTATTCAGTCCCAAAAAAACCATGGTGGACAAATATTGGAAGTTTGATAATTCGCCAGTAACGGTAATAAATTGATGGAATCCATACTAAGGAATTTGACTTCAAAAGTCAGATTCCAAATGAACCATAGACTAGAAAGTCATTCATTTGCGGAACTAAGAGTGAATGTTGGAAATAGTGGATTTCATTGGCTCTCAAGAATTATGTTGTTCTAATGGAAAATAGCAAAACTGCCAGTATTTCAACTTAATGAAACAACAAAACAACATTATTTAAAGATGTTATGATGATTACAGTGGTCTGTCTGATAACATTATTATACTACAATTTATACTACTACTATATCTATAATAACTGTTATTTGAATTTCGCAACCCTCCAAGCGCCTAAAGGTGCAGGAATGACTTTGACCTTGAAAAAATAATTCCTGCACCTTTATGAGCTTGGAGGGTTGTATTGATGATTATAATTCTATAACTTTAAGTCTTACAGTCGCGAGCAAGATTTTGATCAACATACAACCTCGCACTGGCCTGCAAATTGCAAAAAACGTAAGAAAAATTGAATTTCGCGGGCTACCCTGGAGCATCCACCTTAAGCTTCCGAATATAACCACGTTCCGTTCCTTGCAGTAACTTACCAAGTTCAGCGCCATCTATCCAGCGACTAAAAGAAAGAAAGAAAAAGCATATAATAGCCCGCACAGGACAAAACACATAAATAAAATGGTGAAATTATCAACTAATAAAAGTTAAACATAAAAAGAAAATAAAAAGAAAACGAAATTGGTCCTGACTAGGGAAGAGTTTAAAAAGAAAATCCCTCAGAGGGCCACAAAAAATTCGTCAACATCGCTGTCAATAGTAAGTGCCCAGAAGGCTGGCAGCATTGACACGTTGGATGGCAATGCTGATTCTTTGACCAAGAAATAAGCCAACCGTCTGGTGAAGTAAATACTAGGTAGGCACTTGGACGGCTTGGTAGGCTTGTTGGCTCTAGTGTTTTAACCCCAAACGGCTCACACACAATTACCAATTGAATTATTTTTATTGCGCCTTTTGAGGTTTTCAGTACCTGCAGCAGCCGCCCCAGCGGAACCAATCCTACTAGTAAGATGGGATAGCGCGAGGGTGTCGACGCAAACTGTATCCCACACGAAAGGCCTACGCAAGTTAGCCAACTTTCATGAAAACATGGTCATACCATGCTTCCCATCGACACATGACACAGCTGGTATCCCGTCGGTGGCAAGCGCACGATGGATGAGCTCATTGATGCTAGCGTTCCGCGCAATCCAACAGCACTCTTACTGCTGGAAAGACTATGCTGTCCGTCCGAGGCATCCGACAGCTTCAACACATTGACAGCGATGTGGAGTCCTTGTGGAGCTCCCAAAGTTGTCTTTATTATTCTTCAACGGATAAAATAGTCGTGATCAACAATGTAAAGTGTGTGTTCGATATTAAAAGTTCGACTAAACAGGCTACAACTTATTAAAAAAAAAACTTGTGTCGTCTATGTCTATTGAATGTCAAATCTGAAGTCTATTTAATTTCTTGTCACATTTTCAGTTATCTGTCAAAATATCCCGCTGGGTTTCATAAATACAATAAATATTACAAAATTTACCCATACGTCGTCTATCTTTGAGCACAGACAGACAATAGTAAGTTCTTAGTCGTCTAGTTAAATTGTTCTCGTGATATTCGCTAATAGACTTGTAATTTTTATCAAAATGTCGCAAGCTCGTTTCGCATCTTGTGTTCCGCTTCCGATAGAGAATAAAAACTTGGTGAACGTGATAGAAAAGGCTAAGGACTGGGCCTTAATGCATGGAGTCGCCATGAGAGATAGGAATCACTTCAGCAAAGATGTTATTCAGGTATTTTATTATTATTTTTTATTTCGGTTTTTTAAGTCGTTATTTCCTAAGAGTTCAACTCGCAAATTTAGTTAGGCTAAATATTTAACAAATAGTAAATCATATTCTTCACCACATACAAATCGCATCTAATTAATTTACTTAAATTCTTGCTCTGGAATAACAATTTATAGCCAAAGAAATCTTATTACCTGTGTGTTGTTATCTTGTGAGAGGAAGGAGCCTAGTCCGCACGACACAGTGAACGCTAGTCTGGCTGCTAATAACATTCTGGTTGTGTAATGGTCCCCTAAACAATCAAAATTTCATTTATTCCCTTGCATTCAATAAACCATAGGAGAATAGCTCATGCAATGGTAAAAATACAAAGTCAAAAGTTGGTCTGTATCACAAGGGGTGTTTATTGAGTTACTAGAGTTTTATTTATGCAGTTTTTAAACTAATACAAGCACTGTTGCAAGCGCCATGATCGCGGTTTGACTGTATGAATATGAATAAATGTATGAATATCGGGAGCTCAAAATAAATAATAATCACAGAAGAGATCCTAAGGGATCTCTAAAATAAACTTATATTGTCACTTACAAGTGACAATATAAGTTTATTTTTAAACGTTGAGAGCATAAAACAGTGATAAGCAGTTTTTATTCTAATTTAAATTAAATTGATCATCAGATCAGATAATATTATCAACCCAAGAAAAGTATTAACAACATTTTAGGGATGTTTATCTGAAATAAAATATTTGAATTTGAATTAAAAGTTAAGTTCAACTACTGCTTGTCGCTCAAAAATAATATTAAACTCCTGCAATTTTCTACGACAGTTCAAACATCCTTGACTGTCACAGCCATGATGTGACGTCTTTTCTCTATTTTTTTGGCCTTAATTAAGTAATGTTACTAATTCTATGTGCTATAATCAAGCAAAAATTGCGATAACGATGTTATAATAAAAACTTAGTGAAAATTTCACTACTTTTCATATAAAAGTGTTTTTTTTACACATTGACTTTGACGTCACTACCGCCGATAACGAGGACGGCGTGTTTTGAGATTGTGTTCCGTTTTGCGTTGCGCCCAAAAACATGGTACATAAAACAATAAATTGTAAAATAAGTGATGTTTTAGAAACTTGAACAAGTGTACCACAATGTTTTTATGCGCCAATACAAGGCAATTTTAATAAATAATAAGAGTTTTGTATTTCTTGTATAATCCTTATTGACAGAAAGTTGGGCCACTTTTGGCTTCATTTCTGGTGGAAATTTTAATAAGCCCCAGAAAGAGCCCTTTTCAAACAATTTCTAAGAACTAACAACCATGGTTCTGATTGAATACACCATTTATTACAAAATACAAGATCTATTTGCAACTTTGACTCAGCAAATGCAGAACAAGAACATGTGCCTTTTGGCTTCTTTAAGGGTCTTTTAACATCCATTCTCTTGTAATTACTCAAATTCCTGATTCAAATCAAAAACAAGCTGTTGTAAAATAGTGTTTGCATCTGTATAATATCAACTCAAAAAAAAAAGGAAAAAAAAAATGAAATATTTTTATTGCATTTTTCTCTTTACCTAATTCTTCTCTAGTTAACTTTGTTTTCCCGGGTACCATGGGTTTTTAATCCGAAACAAGTTATATTTACCTCCACCAATGATAGGTATAAAATACAATAAATGGACTGCTGCAGCAGCTCAGTATTTTTTTTTGTTAATCACACCTATTTTACTTTATTAGTAATTGCACCTGAGCAAAGCCGGGGCGGGTCGCTAGTTAATTACAAACCGAAAATATTAAATTTACAGGGTCACCGACGCTAAAGTACCACATATTCAGTACATGTCCGTTTTAGCGTTGATGTGGGGTTCCACCCTGTACTATCGAGGACACTCCCGCCGGCCGCCTGATCACCACTAAGCAAATTTTTGCTTGCACTTACAACATAGAAACGCTCTCTAGCCCCGCCCCGTTGACTTTGTATAGAAATAATGAATGAAAAGATACCGATCAGCCGAGCGCACTTGACGACGCACGCCAAACGAGAGTTATTGTTATTTTGCGCGCCAAAGTTGACGCTTTCATAATAGGCCTAAACTTTAAGGGGGCGTGGGTCGGAGCCTCCGCATGATTTTAGCGAAAAAAAAAAACTGATCAGGCATAAAGACCACGACTGTACATGTATTTTCTGTACTAAAGTCTGCTCAGTGCTGTGCCAAAAGTATCCTGATTACTGGGTCCTGAGACTAGTAGAATTAATTAAAAAATTGATAAAGGTACAAAAGATTTAACTTCATACATCATCATCCGTAGATAACTATAATCAACAAAGCTTGGTTTCAGGTTGCACCATTTGTGTTACTGCCCTCACCATTTCCGAGGGCTGAATTCGAGAAAGCCGTAGAGCTACAACCGGTATTAAATGAATTGATGCATAAGGTAAGTCTCGTTTTTATGATCCTCCTTATTCGTTAACATTGATTGAAGTTATGTAAACCAAACAATAAAATTGTGATTAAGATAAAATATAAAATTGCATGTTTAAATCTTACATACAATGCGAAAGGGAGTGAGATGCCTCGATCTGTTTTCCGTACTGAAGTGATATTAGAGTATCAGAATCAGAAATCATTTACTTGCCATAAATGTGGGTACAAAATAAGACTGAAAACATTGTAAAAGCAGTTTCAACACACTACCTTACTGTATGCAAAAGTAAACAAAAAAACAAAAGAGCACAGTTATGTGAATCTACGGCCTTCCTACATAAACTAAACATCAAAAACAACAATGTTTAGTATGTATTTTATGAATGATTGAATTGATTACGGTAATTATTTAATAATACCGCAATATTTACTGCTAAGGGGGAGCAAATGTAGCAGCATTGTACCTGGCCTAATTTCTATACTTAAATCTGTAGACTCCAGTTTAATGCATTTCAAACTATTTATCAATTTGCATATACCTATTAGTGAATGTGATCAAGTGATTCATACAACTATGAAGTTAAATTTTATTCGATTAGAGTACATTTTCGTATAAATGCTACTGTACGTATCTAGTCAAGTAAAGCTCTGTAAGAGATCCCAGCCTTAAATTATGGTCTTTAAAACAGGTGGCGCATAACAATGAATTTTTGGAGCAAACGCTGCAGAACGCATTGCAAGTTGACGAGTTCACAAAGAATCTATATGACATTTGGGTTACAATTCGAAACGAGGGGATCACACAGGTACTCATCATTATCAATATTTAACGAACAGAATTTGAGTGTGGGTAACACGGCTTCCTAGAGCTGTTTAGAAAACATTTGGAAGTAACCTCACACTATTTAAAAAAAGAAATTATGGTGTTGCACTATTTAAAATAAATTTACACAATTAGAAATGCAACAATCAGTTTTAAGTTTTTATGGAATAAGATACTTTGCACCTATTAAAATGCAATTTACTTTCAATGCCGTTCAGGAGGTCTAAAATGGCCGCTTTAGCAGAATCATAAATGAATCACGTTAAAAATTAAAAATTCTTAAAATTAACTTTATGTTTATGAAGTTAAAGTCCATTTTAAGAATTGGTTTTTTTTTTAACATGATTTTTGCTAAGATTCTGTTAAAGCGGCCATTTTAGGCCCCCAGTTCTAAAGAATTAAGTTTTCATTTATATTATGAATCAGATAAAGTCCACGAATCGGCATTCGGCACAAGCATTATTATGTATACCGCACACACATTCTGTTCTTCTTTTTTTTACTACATGCAAAAACGATTATCTAACCAAAGAGAACAAATAGACATTTGAAAAAAAAAAAAAAACTTTTTTTTTTAAATCGTATTTGCATGTGACGTAAGTTTATCGCATCTCATTCTCATGCTAACTGACTGCGTTCGAATATCATGTAAAATGTGCTATGTGGCGTAGCCAATTACACTAGGAATGCTGCGTTCGGACATCATGTTGGAATCACGCTGCCCACATACCGAGAAACAGTGTACTAAACACTCGCCATACTGCTCGTGGAAGCAGGTGGAAATCAACAGCATCGCGTCAGGATTCGGACACCTTGGGCCGGTTTCCAGAGAAATACAGAGGTAGAGGATTGTAGAGGTCGTTCTTTTAGAAGCCGCATTCACACATTTCAAATTGTAGCGTTTTATGAGCCGTGCTAAGACGTGTTATGAAGCTTACACACCGAAGCCGCGAGAGGGATGGAGATATACAGTACTAATAGCGCTATCCGTTTTCCCCAACGCAACAGTGATGGCTTTAACACGTCATAGTATGTCTTCTATACAGTACAAAAAATGTTAAGCCGATTCGTTGAAAAATTCTTTCCTATTTTAGCTCAAGAATGTATAGTGTACTTACCTATCTTCAATTTTTGTATGAGTATTGGTCCATTTGCACCTCTAGCGTAGTCTTGAGTCAGTCTTCTTGGCGCCATCATAATATTAATATTTGTCACCGTATGATTGTGAACATCGTTAGTTCATAATCTATCTCGTGAGATTATGGGCTACTTATCGATAAATTGTGAACTGATGATCATTCTTGCATGCGACGAAACACATCTTGGCGTGCTGATTGGATTCACGGAATGAATGCGTTATTTTACAAAAGTTCACAATGTTTCGACATACCTAACGGTGTTCACAGTGTTTCGACATAACGGTGTTCACAATGTTTCGACATACCTAACGGTGTTCACAGTGTTTCGACATAACGGTGTTCACAATGTTTCGACATAACGGTGTTCACAATCTTACGGAGACATATCCATCCCGTCCCGATTATGCGACCACGGCAGTTTTTGCTTTGCGACCTATAAACGTCCGTTTCGCTCAGCCTATTAACCAGCTGATTTCGCCAGTTAACCATTTATTTATTTTGATGTTAGTGCATCATCATGTATCGTTCTAGTAAATCATGATGGCTAATAGCTATACAAAATATAATCATTTCCTCCTTTGCCTTCTATTCTTTTGAATGTGTTTTCCACTGACATATTAATATATTTTTCTTTTCTTCCGGTTCGTCCTTCCTCAAGGACATGACAACTGGGGGTCTAAAATGGCCGCTTTATCAAAATCAAAATATGAATCAAGCTGAAAAATTTAAATTCTTAAAATAGACCTTATTTTAATGATTATAAAGTTCGTTTTAAGAAATAACATTTTTAACGTGATTCATATTAAGATTCTGCTAAAGCGGCCATTTTAGGCCCGCTGTTTCTTTTGTTACAATAAATCTCACTTATTGAAATCTCACTTATTTGTTTTGGTGTACAGCTGATCTTGTACCTATGCGTATACATTGTACAATGTACATGTACCTCTATACACATACATACCTTAGGTCCTGACTTTGCTCTAAGACATCACCTGGCTAAAATAAAAGAAAGTCAATGTGTTTGTTTTATTCGGTTATTTACTGAATGTGTGAGTGAGGCTATCGAACCACTTCTGCTTAAATAACTCAGCGGGCGATGCGTTCAATTGTGCCTGTAATTTTATGTTTAATACTATACTTTACTAGAAATCGTTGAAAACTGAATTGGGCAGCTTATTTCCACGGACAAAATTGAGCGACAAGTCCACAATCAAGGAAATTTTGCGCTCAAAATTAAGCTAGCTGCGATGCAGGGCATTTACGCTCGCGAAATTTGTTCGAGACCTGTAAGACTGGATAAAAAGTCCTGTCCGCGTAGCATTACCACTGTAGAAACGGATTTCTTCGAAGAAAGAATCGACTAAATGACAGTTTAATAAATATTTTGTGCTGCTAGGACCGATATAGTTAAGTTAACAGCTTTCTACCTGGCATGGAACTTGGCATTGCTTCCTATCATAGAAGCCCTTCAGTAAAATGAAAAAAAAACAAAACCGGCCAAGTGCGAGTCGGATTCGCTCATGAAGGTTTCCGTGCCATATCAAAAAATCACGTTTGTTGAATAGGAGCCCCAGGCAGCAGAAATACACCTGTGAAAATTTAAACTGTCTTGCTATCACGGTTCATGAGATACAGCCTGGTGACAGACAGACGGACAGTGGAGTTTTAGTAATAGAGTCCCGTTCTTACCCTTTGAGTACAGAACCGTGAAAAAAGGTCAAAGGCCGTAGCAGACTTTTTCTACATCGGTTGCAATTAACTACATTGCCGATTCTGAAAATATCTAATTTTATAGTAGCGCATTTGTCTTTCCCCGTTTTAACGGCAACCGCAATTGCTCGTTTTTCTAAGGTGATACATAAAACTACCTAAATTAATATTGCTAGTTAAATAGTGGATGCCCTTTCAGTTCGTCTATGAAACACTTAAAATATTTTCGCTGGCTCGATTAAGCAATAAAATCGCTGAAGGCTGTCCAAAGCACCCGAAAAAATAAAAAAAGGCTGTCCAAAGTGTGACAATTTCTAGTGAAGTAATTTATTGTGACTAACATTCTTCTAACTGCCTCGCACAAGTTCTGTTTTTAAAACTTAAATATTTTAAGCTTTTAGAACTTGGATAAAAATAGGTTTCTGTACCCAATTTCTATTTTATAAACTTTTTAGCCAATTGTGAAATCAATTAAGTATAAAAAAAAGAAAGACTTCGAGTCGTTATTATCATTTAGTAGTTTTTAGAATGTGAACATATTGGGTACGAGCCTATGTCGAAAAAGGATGAAATCATCTTTATTTGACTTTTTTATGTCAATTGACGTTGTGCTAATGTATATCTTGAGTTTATTTGCCATTGTATTTTCAACATGGCAACACTGAAAATAAACAAAACAATAGCATCCATTAGAAAGGGTCTTTTCAGTGTTGGCATGCAAAAATGCAACGTAAAATATAAATTAAAATGTGTATCGTAATTGCATGTTAAATCTTTGTAAATTACGGACAACTGAACGTGTTGCCCGCATAAATAAAACGAATAATGCAATAATAAATTTTTAATTTAGAAAATGTAAAATGCACCGACTTAAATGAGCCTAAACATATTTATCAGCTATATAATTATATAAGGCTGTTTATACGAAGTAGCGGTTACATAGAAAAAATGCATTTATGTTGGTCGCAAAAACAATACTGTAATAATTTATTCGTAAACACATGACTTGCATTGTTCGTTTCTGTAGGATATGATATATGTAGTTACTGGTAGCAAACAAAGGCGAGTTATTTGAAATGAAAAACGATTGCAATTTAAACTAATATTTATTAAACAACGCTGTTCTATCAAGAGGACAATGAACAGTATTAACTACCATTGAAGCTTCATATTATACAAATATACAACCAGCTGTTGGGAAAGAACCTTTTCACACTGAGAATGTCGTATATATTCTTGAAATATTATATTTTTAATGACCAAAGAGGTAGACTATTGTAATTTCTACGCTTCTTATTTTGAAAAAGTTATCCCGATCTAAGGCTGGAGCCGACAAAATGCGTGCGCTCGGATGTAAGGTAAGTATAGGAACTGTTTGCTCAGATGCCAGACTGGCTGACATTTTCTACAATACATCTACTAACTTTGCAATCAGTGATCGGTATTCGTAACAATAAGGGACCGTACGCACTACACGGCTACGGCAAAGACTTGGCCACAGATCTTCGACCAGTACGAAAATTTGCCAGCAAAACCGGGTGACCGACCAGTTTTGTTCAAGATAGAAGTCGGAGCGACAAGTCGTGGCTGTGCCATGTAGTACGTGAGGTCTCTAAGGTTCAAAGAGAAGCGTGCATGCAGAGGCTTCGCACACGCCACGCGCACACTTGGTCTGCTCCGGCCTATTTGTGTCGCTTTCAACAAACCAGAAAAAAAATGTACATAAATTGCATGTCTTTTTTTTTTCAAATAACTGGCCGTAGTTAGACTATAGATAGTTGATACATTGTATTTGTAAAACCAGCTGTATATACGTATAGTGTACATATTGCTACGTTGCAAAGCTAAACAACTGCCGTGTATATTTGACGTAGATCCACGGTACTATGTTGTCAATATTTCTCCTTTATATACCAACATTCAGCTATTGTCTTCGAAACAACAGAAACAATGGATCTTAAATTGTGACTTAGCCGCCAAACTCGATTTTTTAAACAAAAACATGGAAATTGTCGGGAAAACAGACTTCAGTAGTGACTAAACGATTTATTTATTATTATCACTAAATATTATAAAACAAAGTCCCCCGCCGCGTCTGTTTGTCCCTATGTATGCTTAGATCTTTAAAACTACGCAATGGGTTTTGATGCGGGTTTTTTTTATAGATAGAGTGATTCAAGAGGAAGGTTTTAGTATAGAATTTGTCAAGCGGGCGAAGCCGCGGGCATCAGCTAGTTATTTATTAAAATTAAATATTTATGCATTTTTCTGATACACATTGTACAGTATAGTTTAGTAAAAAACAAAGTACTTAGTTATTATTTTATAAGTAAGGTTATTTGCAAAAGAAGATCAAGAAAAGGGGAATTACAATGTCGATAGCTGCATCCGCCAGAATTTGTATGAAAAAGGCCATTCAGATGATCAATGGAATTGACTCACATTCATAAAATTGATTCACTATGGTTTTGTTATAAAATAAAACCCATATTGTTGTGGTTGAATCATGACATTCTATTGTTATATGGTCATTAAGGAATATTTATTTATTAGGTACAGTTTTTTATTTCGCAAACATGACATGTAATGACTCGTTATAAAAACAGGATGTTTTAGAGGAAATATGAGCTTACCTATATGATAGAATCCAATGTATTGTGGTTTCCGCATAGGACATTAAAACCGCGGCTTTCCTTTACCTGATGAGCGCATGGGAAATTTTATTGACTTTACCTTCTCATGAATGAAGTGAACCATAAATAGGTATAAAGGTGTGTATAGGACGAAGCGGGAATAAAATCATAAAAAATATGTTTTGGATGAAGGAAGCATTGTTTGGGACGAACCAGGATTTTTTTTTGTGGGCCGAAACTCAGTGGGATGAACGAAGAATAAATCAAATATTCATGTGTAGGCACGCCTCACATATAATTATGACAAAAAACGGTACATGGACAAGGATTTTTGTATCGTTTTTTTTAAGGCTGGGGTATCTGCTAAATTAGCAACTCTATTTGTGGTGGTTCAAACTTCGTTTGAAACACTGTTAGAATAAAGTTCTAATCAGCTTGCACTACAAAGTGGTTGTTACGTCTGTCGCTGCGGGCCGAATAGTGCGAAATGAGTGGTTTTTATTAAATTGTAGCCTAATAAATCATTAGATCAAAATGCCAATTGTACACTTTGTGAAGAAAAAAGTACTAAAACTTAATGCCGTTTAGGAGTAGTTACGAAATTTCAAAGAAAAAATGCTTCACTTTGAATATTTTTTTCATATAGTAATAATAAAGTTAGAATTATTTCAATTGTACCAATTAACGTTTAGAGTCTAATAAGTAACATATATTTTTTTTGCACCTTTATATTCTCTCATCAAAGAGGAGTTACATGGAGAAAACCTCTCGTTAGCTGGTACCACCACCTTAAGGGAAACGTTTTGTACAAGGTCGAAATTAATAAGCCAACGAAACTCTACAGATGTTTAGAAATACCCTTAAAAAAAGAAAAAATATTAAGATGTTTTTTTTGGGACAATGACCGCAGACAGTGTGAAAAGAAAGAAAAAGTATTTACGAGTATTAAACCTGACACAGGACAAAACTTAACTTTGATAGCTCATATAACTCGGAACCGTGGCACTTTAGAACGTTTTGTGATTTTGTCGCATAAAAATCTACTTAAATATACTAATACTTAATCGATAGCTGATATCAATAGGTACCTACAAACAACTTTGAAAAAAAAAAAAAATGACGGAAGTTCCCATTCATTCTATGGGGGTTTAGTGTGATGTACTTAATGTGGTAACCGTTTTAGCGTCGGTGCCCCAACGCTAAAACGGTTATGGTTACCATCCGTAATCCGGATATCCGCACATTTTTACTGAACCCGGATTTGGAAGTCCAGTAGAAATGATCCAAAGGATTTTCTGAATAGAAAGAAATTCCATGAAAGACAAATACACTTCTTGTCAAATTATTAATCATTACAAAAACAAAATTACATATAATTAACTTTACTTAAATGAATTTAATACGTAATATTAAAATAATCAGTCTGTGACTCGTGAGCTGAGTAACGTTAGTAAAATAATTAGTAAGTACAAATTAAAAGAAATTCTGGAAAACAAAAATAATAGACTTTTTGTCAAATTGTTAAACATAACAAAAGTAACAAAAGAATTTAACTTCACTTAAATCAATTTACATTTAACAAAAAAAGTAAACTATGGAATTTGTGAGACATCAAATGTGACCTCAAAATAATAAAGTATCTAAAGTGCTCGTTTAACCTGCTGTGGATTCAGTTGCCCATAATTTCTGCTGCGGGAAAAACACGCTCTGATTCCACGCTTGTAGGGGGAATGCACTCAAGATGCTTGTAAGCAGGCTCCAAGTATCGTCCTCGTGAACCACTATCCTCGAATAACGCCATCTCCACTCGTACTAAACTGGGAATATAAGTTTCAGGTTTTCGGCTGATGAGCACATTTTATTCTCCAGCCTTATCGATTTTATAAAGCTTTTTTAAGTTAAATTGTTTTCTTACTTTTGTAATGTTTAATAATTTGACAAGGAGTCTCTTTGTCTTTTTATTTTTGTTCTTCGAGTATATTTTAATTTGTACTTATTAATTATTTTACTGACGTTACTCCGCACGCGAGTCACAGACTGATTATTTAATAATAAGAATATTATGGCTATAACACCAAAATTATGGTATTTAATTTGAATAATTCCAAATAACCAAAATTATAAAAATCGTATGATTTGATTTTCCTGTGTTTTTATTTAAACCCATTTACACAAATATAAGAAACATCATATTAATAAACTAATATGGGTAGATTTGTTTATTTTCATGAATAATCCGTAAAACCCGGATAATCCGGATTGGACCAAAAATCCGTTCTTAAAAATCCGGATTTAAAAACAGAACGGATTTGCATTCCCTAATAGTTACCACATGGCCCTGAGCCAGGCAGGCTATTTTACTTTCAAGTAGGACTTTCGAAAATCTCTTTACTTTTGTAGTGATATCAATCGTCAATCACTTCTATACAGGTAACAAAAAAAAACTGATTTTTAAGTAAGTACCTAAAGCGTCACCAGCTCCAAAAAAAAACATCAAATTAAGCATTATTTGTTGAAATGTTCTACTTGTTTAGATACCGAAACCCATCATGTTGAGTTGTCGCTAGTTAATTTAAAATGACACTATTAGTAATAACATCCAATTTCCATTTTACTTTTAAGCGCTTTAAGATAGGCTTTTTATAGATAAATCTTTGTTGCCAAACACGACTAAATCCAATCATCCGGCAAGATTTTCTCAATCCCTTTAACAGAATTCGGCAGACCGTATCTTATTATGACTGCATAGTAGCAACTGTTAGCTTTCTAAATACAGGGTGTTTAGTAAAACCACTGATATTTTTTAAGTAAGCAATCAACATTTTTTGTTATGCAATGCCGAACAATAAAAAATGTTATGTTTAGATTTTTCTGTTTAGAACATTTTGATCGCGCAGGTCATATAAATAAAAACTGTTTTTGCAAAAAAAATAATCGACTTCCAAAAAAAACATTATCAACTTATGGTTTCTAAGTTGATATTATTCGATTTTCAATAAAATTCCGAATCATGGGAATTGGAAGATGATGTACGGTTTTTGGAAGTAGTATACAGGGTTTAATTAAGAAATTTAATTAACTGGAAAGCATCACCACCGTGAACAGCAATGATGTCTAGAAAAATAAACGAAAATATTGATAACTGGCTCTTGTGACACAGGATTTCCTAGTACAAGAGCCAGGGCTACATTGATGTTTGAGCAATTACTTGTCAATAAATATTTTATTACGTTACTATTTATTATTTTTATTATTGATAAGATATAGGGTGCAAAAAAGTTTTACCTTTGTAAGATACAGTTGAGGTGAAAATGTGTGTCAAAAAATATAGAATCTATCTACCCCGATTTTTATTAGAAGTATTTATACTTTACAAATATTGTTCTAATAAGAAGTTTTTTATTGATTTTTGTAAAAGAGACTTTTTTTTAAGAGATTTTGTATTAAATGTAACTCGAAAGAAAACTGAAATATTTTGACAAATTTGTACATATATTTTTTTGTGTTAATAATAGATAGAAGGTGGCGGTACAAATGGCGGCCCAAGACATCCACATCACCTATTCATAAAACAAGTGACAGATTGGACAGAATTTCACAGAATAACATTTTACAGTTGGTCAGCCTCGGACTCTTCCGCTCCGATTACCTGATGCACGCTGAAGACCAAAATAAAATCAAGCAAGTGGAGTTTAACACGGTAGCCTCAAGTTTTGGAGCCATCACGTCGTATCTACCTACAATGTCTCGGTACCGACATCACTGTACGGTGCGTATACGATACCTGGACACTTAATCAAACCAATGAATAATCACGTCGAATGTTTCGCTAATAAGATCCTTAAAGAAAGTGTCCAGGGTATCTATCCGTACTGATCAGATCAACATCTCTCATGTGGCTGCTACTCTTCCAATCTGTTTGCACGCTGCATCTATCTCTTACCCTCGTTTAGCTTCGTGTATCTTCGTATTTCTTCGTAATTTTCCGTTGTTTGTTGCACTGTTTTCGCTTTGCTTCACACTATTCAGGTGGCAGTACCTATTTCCAGGCATGGTATATAGAAAATTTCCGCTTCCTAGTTAAGTTGTATGATGCATTTGAATTGATTTCCAGATTTGAAATAGATTTAGGTAAGCAGTATTTTTTTTTAGTTCATTATTATCACGCGCATGTACTCGTATTTTTTTTTAAAGTAAGCTTGAGATCGCTTTGTCCTGGCACGTTCGCTTGAGAGATGTTACCTGTCCACGCCTGCATTGTCGGTTCAGTAACAGTTCCGTTTATTTTCCAAATTTGTTACGGAAATTAAAAGTTAACGGTATTTTTAGTATATTATATGAAATGTGTATTTCTGTCCAATCTTTGCTGGGTATGGCTTAGGGTACACATCTTTCAAAGACTTATTTGGCGCTTGTGTCTCATTCATACACACATGCACAGATTTTCACTCAGTACATTGTATTTCAACTGCGTTTTCCAAGATGTCGTCGTGAGCTTTGTTTATTTGGAAATGTGTGGTCTAACATAATATTCAATAGCCAATGTAAACCCTAGAACGTAAGATCACAAGGTATTTTGTTTGTTGTCATCACTTACGCTTAGCTTTGATGTTGCAAGAATCATGTTTTCACACGACGCCGCTGTATGATCTGTTCAAACCCGCGAAACTACACGACTTCCTAAAAACAGCTGATTATAGGGTTAACGTGTCGCTTAGTTCTTGAAATGATTTAATCGTTGTTTTGTATTTATTATTTCTATTACCTAATTATCGTGTCGATAGCCATCACGTCTATGAAGTTTCGCCAACTAATTTAAAACACCCTGTATATAGAGTTCGTATGACACTCGCGATCCCAATGGTACTAATTTTGACAATTCAATAACATCCATTGCTTTCAATTTTGCATTGCATTTCTTTGTCGACCACACTTATTTTCAAACTTACGCATCAATGGATTACGAATTTCCTCCTTTGTATTATGATAGAAGAGCTTGCTAAGAAATTGTGATGGCAGGTTTCTTAACATCTGCCGGGGCTGCGGGACTATTCGAAAGAGATACCGTGGCCCCGGAACACAAAGGGCGAGGAAGGAACATGGATGGGTTTTAGTCAGTAAAGTCTGACACTCGTTCCTGCTCCGCCCAGAGCGGGAGGAGTCATATGATGATTTCCCATCCGAAAAAAAAAAAAGGTTTTTTAACATAAAGCTGTAAAATTCAAGACGTTACTACGGACATAAGTATGTAAATATATTGATATGCTTGAATTGGGTAACAAAGTAAATGAACAAATGGAAGCAAAATGTTTCGTAGATAAGTGTTTATTTACAACAGTTTTATCTTATTTACTGATAATTAGTCATTACGATTATTTGCTCAATTAGATAATTATTATCTAGTCTTTCCAAATGCTGCATCATTCTACAGATATTTTGAGGCATGTACCCCCAATGGTTTCAGTTATTGTGCAATCATGCCTCAAGGTCGACTCGCCCACTAGTAGGGTTATTAGTGGTAGGAACTAGCAACCATTTATTTAAAGGGTTCCGTAATGTCAAAATCTTAGTCTTATATTGAGTTTACCACTTTATTTTCAATTGATGGAAGTCTTATAGGTTTTCCTGTAATCTACTATAATTTGTATTTTTTCATAATTTTAGGCTCAGTTGTTTCGGAGATCAGGGGGGGAATGGTCAATGTTCGTCTTCTTTAATGAATAAAATCAAAACTCTTTTTTTACAATGATAACAAAAATATATTTGAGATCCTCTTAACGAGCCTTTTCATTTGATATATGGCACAGTAAGGTTTGCAAAACTTTTTTTTATTTCCTAATTTGTCCCCCGAAAATGTTCCGAAATTAAATTTTAAAAAAATATTTATTTACTTTGTATATCTGTGTTTGGGTCTTAGGATTGCACCATCCTACCAAATTTCACCTGCTTAGGTCCAGTAGATTCGGAGCAAATTGGCTGTGACAGACGGACAGACAAACGCACGAGTGATCCGTTAAGGGTTCCGTTTTTTTTTTTCATTTTTTGTACGGAACCCTAAAAACGTAAATTTTCCATGACATGTCCTGATATTTGCGACGTTGCCAACTTTCAGAATGCAAATTTCAACCCTCTTAGGAATGTTTAGCTCGGCTACCAGAGTACCAGCCACTCTGATCCAGCCTGTCCCCTTGCTGTCCTCTCCCAGCGACACCCTAAGCCGAGGCCTGTACCCCGCCGGGGGTGCCCTTAGCGTGTAGTCGCTTAGTTTGTAAGTTTCTTGCCCTGGCTGGAGGCCTTTACACTTAATGCACCCACAGGAAAGTCCGGTTAAGCAGACGACAACCTCTCTAGGTTGAACTGCGACATGCCATTCCGCAAAAATAAAAACCAGAGTACCAGTTACCCAATTGTACATATTGTTGTCAAAATGAGTCGCATTGAGATTGTAAGTCGGTTACGCAATTCCCCCTCAGATTCTTTGGTTGCGGTTAAATACCAGTATTTAATGTTAAACCACAAACAGGGTGGGGGGAGGGAAAGACCCCCCGTCTTTGCCCAGCAGTGGGAAATTTCGGAAATAATATATACCGGGTATTTATGTTATGCACCCGCCACACGCTGTCAAGAAAATGTAAAATTGCGCCATTGGATTTCCAACCCTAGGCACTAAAACGAATGTTTAAAATGTATCAGTGTGCTTAATAAAGCAAACGTTTAAGTATTGCTCAGTATTACTAATTACGGGTGTTACTATCATAAGGTTTAAAACCATGAATCAAAAGTGGTAAACAAATGTACATGATTTTTTTGTGTCTCCATAACTATTATTATTTCGATTGTTTTACTTTAAAAAGAAAGTTGATATCAGACGCTTCACTCGAGTGAACGGCTCACTCGCGTGACTGTGCCTTTTTGTTTCATCCCATGCTCACACGACACTGGCAAAACTTGCGTTTGATTGATTTTTTTATTTTTTATTTTTCCGATCATTTTGCGACGCTGCACGCTGAGTGCCGAAAAGCAACACCGTTGAATGGCTAATTAATTAATTTTTCACTTTTGATTCATTTGATGTTCAGACGTTTCACTTCGAGTGAAAGTAAAAAATAAACAAAAGCTATAGAGCATTTGATATCGGTTTAACAGTAAGGCAAGGTATTTACGGATTCGTATAGAGGAGGCTCGGGAAAGTTTTAAAAGTTGCCCCCTTTGCCCGCCTTCTCCCCCCCCCCCCCCTCCCCGCTTTAGGCGGATCTCGGAAGTTAAGAGACTTGGAACATTTGTGTTTTAGACTCATAAAAAGGGGCCCAGAGTTGGTCAAAATCATTTTTCAAATTTCCCCCTTCACCCCTCCCTAGTCCCTCCAGCGAATCTCGGGAACTAGGACACGTAATGATTTGTATCCAAAACTATTGAGGGGCGTTGAAATTTGTATACCCTCCCCTCCCCTCCCCAACATCCCCTAAAATTGAAAGGGCTGTAACTTCATAACGGTTAGAGATAGCCATCAGGTGTTTGAACAAATATTATAGTAGGGGTCGAAACCTGTACGGTAGGGATAAGGCCAGGATAGCTTTAGGTGCAGGAATTACTTTTTCAAGGTCATTATATGATTGGATGATTATAATTCTATAACTACATACGTGTTACAGCCGCGATTCATATTTTAATCAACATACGACCTGTCACTGACCTGCAAATTGCAAAAAACGTAAGAAAATTAGATTTTTTTTTTTTTTGCGACCCGAATGGCGCAGCGGTAGTGTGGCTGCCTTACGTTCTTAGGGTCCTGGGTTCGAATCCCGGTAGGAGCAAATGTTCCTGTGATGAGCATGGACATTTGTTTCCGAGTCATGGATGTTTATGTGTATAATAAGTATGTATTTACAAACAAAAAGTATAATATATGTAGTATATCAACTATCTGGTGTCCACGACACAAGCCTCGTTGCTAAGTGTGGCACTAGATGGCGCTGTGTGTAATGTCCAGCGATATTTATTTATTTATTTTATTTATTTAATTTCGCGGGCTACCGTGGAGCATCCACCTTAAGAAGTAAAACCCAGGGAAAACTGGTTTTACTATGGGACCGAAACCGGGTTTCGCATGTACTATTCTGAACTCACATACAATTTTTTCGCTGGTTATTAAAAAAACAGCTGCTTCCCGCAAAACTGCAAATACGTACACTGTCTAAATGTATAGTACAGCTGTTTTTTTTTCCGATGAAAAAATTCTATGTTGGGGAATCAGAATGATGTTCTGAATACATGGTAACTGTTTTAGCGTTGGTGTCGCTTCCACCTTGTAACTAAGGGCGAAATTCGCCTATTTTTTGGTAATTATAGCAAGCATCTCATACAAATATAAACCTTAATTTTATGTAGAAATTGGGTCCGATTGCGTTTCTTTGGCGCACTTAAATAATGCCGAATAAATAGACTTAAATAAGTCAAAAATTTGTACCTACTAATATTATTGCTATTGCGTTTGTTGATTAGTTTTATCCACAACACTATTTAACATGTCTTTTGCTTTTTGACAGTTCGTCGGCGTTAAATGAACATAAAGGTTTAGGAAGTGTTGTTCTAAGCGAAATTTCTTCAGAAAATGGTGAAAAATTTCCTTATGTAGTAGGACGGTACACCCATATTGTAGGAGTGTAAAAAAAACCACCAGGCCACCTTCCAGCTTTATCATCAAACCCCGGTTACCATTTAGGACCAAAGTACTCTTGAAGGCGAACTAAAGGAGCCCAAACTTGATGGGATTATTTCGTTTTATGACGGACTTCCTATGGCCACCGCTCCATCATCAGACCCTGAATATCATCTAAAGACAAAGTACTCGTCAAGAGAAATCAATCGAGTCCAAACTCAATTGAGATGCGTCGTTTCATTATAGAGTTCCTATGTCATCGCTTCATGTCATCATAATATTGCATTGCCACGCGGTCAAAGCTGACATTTTATAGCAATAGCCTAAATTTTAGTTTGTGCACAACAGAATCGACACCATTGTTCTTATTCGTGCAACCGAAACAGTAGGGCGGATTACGTAACTCTGTTGACAGCTCGAAATGATAGTAACTGGGCTCAGTGTCCATCAATTAACTGTCTAAAGGTTAGTTTCGTATCTGCCGGGGCTGCGGGACTATTCGAAAGAGATACCGTGGCCCCGGAACACAAAGAGCGATGAAGGAACATGGATGGGTTTTAGTCAGTAAAAGTATGACACTCCCTCCTGCTCCGCCCAGAGCGGGAGGAGTCATTTGATGATCGAAAAAAAAAAAGGTTAGTTTCGTATTATGTATGACCCTGTTAGTCACTGTAAAGTGATATCCACTCAGTGTGATACGTAATACCAATATTATGACATTCACGGTTGTCATCAAAGTTCGGTGTACAACCGAAGCTTGATAGTCACTGGATATCAGTAAGATACGTAATAGCTCTGCTGAGCTCAGTAGAGTATGAACATTTAAAGACAGTACCACACCGGGGACGGCAGGGCAGAGCAGTTTATCTTTACCCAATGTAAATTCATACGTATGAAGTCGCAACAAGATACAAATTCCAATGCTCAATGCCGCGAAGAAAAATCGCCTTTGATACATTGGGGTCGATCTCTAAACATTGAAATCTGAATCTTGTTACCATTAGCTAAGTATGAGTTTACGTTGGATATTCATTGGACTTTGATAAGTGTGGATATCTTTAAACATGTCACTCATATACTTAGCTACATAGCAAACTGCATGCTAGACAAAGCAAAGCTTCATTTTCACTGGTTTAGCCATTAAAATATATTATGTACTAGCTGACCCACGCAACTTCGTCTGCGTCACATTAGAGAGAAACCTACCTACTACCTACCTACTACCTACCTACTACCTACCTACTACCTACTTACTACCTACCTACTACCTACCTACTACCTACCTACTACCTACCTACTACCTACCTACTACCTAAAAAAAAAAAAAAAAAAAAAAAAAAAAAAAAAAAAAAAAAAAAAAAGTATCCTATGTCCTTCTCCTGGCTCTAAACTACCTCCCTGCCAATTTTCAGCTAAATCGGTTCAGCCGTTCTTGAGTTATAAGTGAAGTAACTAACACGACTTTCTTTTATATATATAGATAT
This sequence comes from Xestia rhomboidea, assembly GCA_963853795.1. Classification (NCBI taxonomy): domain Eukaryota; kingdom Metazoa; phylum Arthropoda; class Insecta; order Lepidoptera; family Noctuidae; genus Xestia; species Xestia rhomboidea. Next base: position 14,249,162 of record OY970774.1, read on the forward strand.
AGTTTTTCTACAATAAAATGGTTCAATCTACAAAAAATACTAAAATTAGAAAACTGACTAACGTACTTATTGTATTTTTTTTTGTAAGAAACTGTTTATAAATGTTTTCTCACAAAAAAAGGCTTAACTCAACTTTTAGTACAGTTCAAGAATTTCTTCATTTTTCATACAAAAAGTGGCAAGCAATAATTTAATTGGTGAAATGGTTTTTCTATAGCCTTTTTTGTAGATAAACATACTTTTTCTTCTCATAGTATTTGTATTCAGCATTATTAGGCCACCTACATACGATCAGTCGATCACCCATAATTTATTATAGTTACAATAATTAAATAGTTTGCATGAACCGTTATTTTAGAAATAGTTGCCTGTATGTGAATGTGTATTGTCTATGTCTATTTGTTATATATTTAGCTTGTGTAGTACTTACCTACATTGCTTGTTTTTTATAGATTTTAGAAGATGAGCATTATTTTACAAGCCTGTTAAAGAGTGTCGCTAGCCAACTAAAATTTGACAGTGTATAAATCGATTTTCATTGTCATTTTTTGCTTGTTTTCTCAAATGCTTGTAAAATATAGTTCATTGTAAGGCGATGATCACACGAGAAAAAAAACGGTATTGTTAAAAAAAGCGCGACAACGTTGAATTCCAAAATTTTTCGTTTGTAGACCGCCTTACACATCTATGACGTAATAAGAAATATTTAAACAAGTTTTTGTCTTTAATAAGGAATCCGTACAAATTAGAATTTACTTCTACGTCTACGTCAAAGATGGATGTAATTTAGATGAGTCAGCATGACTTTTAGATTTAGTAGTATTGTTCTCATCACATATCAAACAAATTCAATGATGTTTACTGCCAAGATGATGTCATTTTTGTTTTAAATAATTAAAACCTTACCTAAGACCACTAAATCTGAACCCATTTGCACCAGAAATCATTTAAACGTATTTAAAACCTCGTTCTGTGTGTTTTTTTTTGAGAGAGTAATGTTTTAAATACGTTTAGTACTAGAGTCGTTTCACAATTTGGATTTTGTCAAAATTATAGTGAACTTTAATGTCGTAATAATAATGCTGCTGTTAGGTTGCATTCTGTGAAACAAAAAACTATTTGTAGTGCAAGTGGCCAAATGATTGATTATTTATCTATCAAAGTGTCTTATTAAACTGTTCATTTTGTGATGATCGATATGACACACTGAAAGTGCTTATTTTAGAGCTGTAGTTAATATAATTCGAAGGTTTGTTATTCGAAGAACTAATAATTGTTGACACAAATTTAAAGGAGACTGTTCAAAATGTATCAACCATCATCAAAACGACCAATCGATCTTAAAAATTGATTGCAAAATTAAGTCATGAATAAATCTTAGGGGAGCTACACATGTTCGAGTACAGTCTTTAATAGATTTTTATTATTTTCGCTAAAGCCTAAAGGTACAAGGTTGAAAATGCCGAACTGAAGATGTGTGTGTACCCCTGAGTATTCTGCTTCACAGACTACTAAAATGACGTCATCAAGCAGTTTAACAGCAACAGTAGAACTAAACTGACGATTTTTTTTTTAATTTTTCAGCTACATTCTGCGACAGTTGGGACACCCAGATTTGTTAAAAAATGTAAGTAATAAACTACATTTATTTCGATATAGACAAAGAATTTAAATTATTTAGGGTTAAATGGGGCCTGGATGGGAAATGGGGCCTGGATGGGAAATGGGGCCTAAAGTAATCATGAATATGAACAACATTCCTCCTTTCTCCTTTTTTTTCTGCTTCAGTTAGAAATAAGGAGATTGGTAAACGCCCATAGCAAGACAGGCCCAGTTAGAACAAGACTGACCATTTAATCAAATCACTGCTATAGTAAGTGCCAGTTAAGATCGCAATAGCGGTCATTGCTAAAGAGCAATGACCGCTATTGCGATCTTAACTGATATTAGGTATAGGATATTAGATATTAGGGAAAGCCCTAATATCTCTTCGTACGAACCAAAACAAATGAACCATTTGTATCGTTTTTCATTAGAAAAAATGTTGAAGATCACTACTTACTACGAGCAGGCTTATTTTTGGATTTCAAAGTTAAAAACTTTAATAAATATAGGTGGGTCAATGACCGTTATTGCGATCTTAACTGGCACTAACTATAAAAACACGACTAACAATGAATAATGGTTTTTTTAAAGAAAGAATGAAAATATGTATGGAAAATCAAAATGAATATTTATCGGGCAAAAATGTATGCGTTTTTTTTGGTTTATATTTATTTCAGTCTGTTAATGGGCCGGGCCTATTTTCGCCAATGTCCTTTATGAAAGTAATGCTCTTTTTTGCTGTTTCTGATTTGAGGAGCTAGGCAAACTCACAACTATCGATAACTATGATAGAAATGTATTGCATTGACAGCCGTCGAAAAACATTACCTTTTACGGACGAAACTCAGACCAAATAAAAAACCAAGACATAGCGCTGCGAACAATAAAGTGAAGCCAGCTCAAAACTAAGCTCCGCTCTGTGCGTACACGCTCACACGCACACGTTTACATCAAACTACAAATTAAACTAAGCTCAAAAAATGCACACATGTTTACGAAACCGGCTTCACTTTATTGTTCGCAACGCCTGTGTCTTGGTTTTTTATTTGGTCTGAGGGACGAAATACGGAATGCTTTAAAACTGATAGCGACTCGGCTAGGCTGTCTGATGTAAAAATGAATTGACCATTAAAATAATGCGTTATTTTATGTGTTTGGAAACCACAGCGTGTAAAATGACCTTCATGTACAAGTTTTAACGTATAAACACTAATTTTAAAAGTCAATAAAAATGTTCTTAAAGCGATGTTCTGAATCGCGACATGATGCTCACTCGTAGTTACAATAGGCGAGACGACAAAAAAAAAATCTAATTAGATTATCAAAATATATTTGACCCGTGTTTTTTCTTTTGCTACGTAAACCAAAATTGACGAAGGTACGACGCTTTTAAAATTCTCAATACGTCACGCCATGGTATAATTTTTAGCTAGTTCTGACGTCACGAGCCCCCACTCCCGAGTTTTGATGCGTTTTATCTTTTTCAATATTCATTGATTTACAAAAACAAAAAAACGTGTCCATTAATTTCCAATACTCTAACTGACGGACTAAATAGATTTGCAATTTTTTGATACTATCGTCATGTCTATTATTTCATCTTTTAATAAATATGCTGCCTCGTTGTGTCGCAAACACGACTGCTGTGCATGGTCCTGGGTTCGATTACGAGCCCCCTTATTCACAACGCTTCGATACGATTTTCGATTCGGAAAGTCGTATGTCTATCTTTTTTTGACATTACGAAATCGAGCGAGATAGTCATACGACTTTCCGAATCGAAAATCGAATCGAAGCGTTGTGAATAGCTATGGAGGTCGGGGAAAACAGCAGGCCTAGCCAAGTTACAAACGATTCGTATCGATTCTCTTTCTACAATCGTAAACGTTAAGTCACGTGGTCAAAACAAACGAATAGAAACTTCGTAGACAAGTTTACATCGATCTAGATGATAGAATGAAATGTATTCGTTTCTACAATCGTGATCGCTACATCCTATATAAATCGTAGCCAACTTACAGTTTTGACTGATGTTTGTTAACTTTTGTTAAGTCTGTTTTACGCTTTTTGTATTGTAAGCAACGACCTATTGTCGGGCCTACGCTGCCCCCCCATACTTATGTACTAATGCTGTAACAAAATAATATTGTAATACCAAATGATTTGAAAAGAGTAACCATGGAGTTTCTTGCCGGTTCTTCTCCATGGAAACGACCAACGCGAACCGTGTACCTTTTTCGACGTTTTATAAGTGCCCATCTAGGCCTATGTGAAATAAAATATTTTGATTTTGATTTTTGACTGAACTTTAATGTTTCTATTCGTTTGTTTTGACCACGTGACTTAACGTTGAAATGATGTCATTCCCATACATTTGGTTAGTTTTCTATGCGTTAACGATTGTAGATTGTCAACTTGGCTAAGCCTACAGTGGTGTCCAAGAAATGAAATAATATTAAATCTTTGACTAAAAATGTACGTATAGGCCTCCAGACAGATTTTCTGCCATAGAGAATTTCTGTGATCTCAATTAAGACTATCCGTCGAAGCGAGAGATGTGTTCATAAGTGTGTGCGCAGATACAGGTAGACTCTCATCTCTTTGCATACTAATCTAGCCTTGATTTTATAAGGCAGCAATGGCTACTATATAACCTCAAAGCGTTACTGATTATAATGCTCCTCTTTGTTAAAATTACCTTATAATATACTGCGATCCAGGAGTACAATGCATTCGTTCGGGTGGACTTGTATGAAATGAATTTTGTAGATTGTCAACTTGGCTAAGCCTACTACTGGATTTGTGGACTGTTGACGGCAATAACTTACAGATAAGTGGCAAAATGTGTGTGTACTTATAATGTTCACCTCTGCCTCATTCTACTAGGATTACAGGCGCGAAGGCCGAAAAAGAGGCAGTCTTATGATGATTGTATTCTGTTATTTTCAGATGCCTGAAAACAAAGCTCTGTCGGGGTTATGTGCGGGCATCACTGATGCTTATGACCTGTTCGGCGTACCTAATGCCATCATTCTCTTCGTCGTAGAAGAGGTCTCATACAACATCTGTGACCAAAGATTCCATGAGTTTGAAATAGCTGAGAAAAGGCCCGATATTATTGTAAGTTTATTTCTATCATTGTGTTCATCTTCATTTGCATAGCATTTTCCCAACTATGTTGGGGTCGGCTTCCAGTCTAACCGGATGCAGCTGAATACCAGTATTTTACATGGAGCGACTGCCTATCTGACCTCCACTACCCAGTTACTACTGGGTAATACGATACCCCTTGGTACGACTGGTTGTTAGACTTTCAGGCCACTGCCTTTACCTGTAATGACTGTCAAAGATCTGCAAATGACAGCCGGGACTGGCTTAACACGCTTTTGCGAGGCACGCCGGAAACCTTATATGATGGTCACCCATCCACAAAGCAGACAAGCGCATATAAGCGCAATAACAGCCGCACGGATCGATGTTCAAGGTTAAGTAACGCTTGCCTAGGTCGGTCTGTGGATGGGTATCCATCACACCACTATTTCACTCTGACCAGTTCTGCAACGGAGCCAAAAAATGACTACAACTTTCGTGATACACGCCGTAAAAGTATGATGATAATTATGTGATAAACACTTTTGTTCATTATTTTACAGATTCATAGAAAAACGTTGAACGAGATTTATGAAGAGACGATCATTAACGACAAGAAGCAACTAATACTGTAAGTACCTGCTCTTTCATTATCTTGCCTTTTTTTTTCGGATGGGAAATCATCAAATGACTCCTCCCGCTCTGGGCGGAGCAGGAGGGAGTGTCAGACTTTTATTGACTAAAACCCATCCATTTTCTTCATCGCCCTTTGTGTTCCGGGGCCACGGTATCTCTTTCGAATAGTCCCGCAGCCCCGGCAGGCATCGGCCCTTGCGGACCGCTTCCCTTTTGCTGACTCTCTTTGAGGCGCGCGTGGAACACTTCTGCGCCGTCGACACGGCCTGTCGTCATGAGACGGACGGACGGCGAGCTAGCCCATAGCTCCCCGTCCACAGGCCCGCGCCTACAGTGGCCGCGCCCGGTGCGTCTCCCACGGCGGCCGGGACGTGAGGTTCTCTCCCTCTCATGTTCCGCCACCTCCTTCGCTCATTATGTTGCCCTTACGCCTTAGAGACGTATTATAGAGACGAAGAGGGTGTACCTATAGATTAGTAATTAGTAGTAGTAGTCTATACTAATATTATAAAGAGGTAAAATTTGTTTGTAAGTTTGTATGAAGGGAATAATCTCCGGAACTAATGATCCAATTCTAAAAATTCTTTCACTGGCAGAAAGCTACGTTATTCTTGAGTGCTCTAGGCAATAAATTATATTTATATCATGCTTATTAGCTGAGCCATCCCAATTTTTGCGGATGAAGTCGCAAGCAAAATGTAATTTAGTAATTTGACACAAAGTTAGACCTGACAGGATCAGGAGTAGCTTTTCATCCTAGTAATGTCCACGTCCACGTCCCTGTGGGATTATTTCCGACCAAGAGATTCGTGCTCTGTAGGGCTATTACGTATCTCTGTTGACAGCTCGAAATGATAGTAACTGGGCTCAGTGTCCATCAATTAACTGTCAAATGGTTAGTTTCGTATTATGATCGGGGATTGGAAGCAGGTCTTACCGTGACGACCACTAAAGTGACGAGACACTTACAGTCAAGAGCACCAATATGTAAACACTTAACAACTTTTAAAAGTGTTTTTCTCCTACTATTCTGGTTAAAATTTCATGTTGTTACGAACATATTATTCTGGAACACATATTTGTATGGAAAAGATCCTATCTCCAAGTTACAATCGTTATTTATCGCGAAAATTGCTTTTAAATTTTGGAAAGTGAATATATATTGGTGCTCCTGATTGTACATCAGTGAAGTTTATTTTATTGTATGTGCGAAACGTGGCTGTACTACACTGTAGTGTCGGACCGAAACTCGATTTCTTTCCCTTTACAAAATGTTTACGCTCAATTTAATTGACATTTGATTTAAACGACTTTGCAACTTCGGCGCTTCTCAAAAACCGTCGGCTTCGGCCAAAAACATTCTGGCCGAAGCCGAAGCTCCGACCGGACCTAAACTATTAGGGTACTATCGAGGACACTCCCGCCTGATCACCACTAAGCTAATTTTTGCTTGCACTTATTACATAGAAACGCTCTCTAGCCCCGCACCGTTGACCTTGTATAGAAATAACGAATGAAAAGATACCGATCGGCCCAGCGCACTGACGACACACGCCAAACGAGAGTTATTGTTATTTTGCGCGCCAAAGTTGACTCTTTCCTAATAGGCCTAAACTTTAAGGGGGCGTGTCTCGACTCCTCCGCATGATTTAAGCGAAAAAAAATGTAACCATTCAGGCGGAAAAGATCACGACTGTACATCTCTGCCTAACTCATCGGAGATTATACAATCGTGATGGAATGTTATATTTATGAATGTTGTTGTTTCAGCGACGGAAATCCTGTGGCCGTTGTCTACTATCGCTCCGGCTACGAGCCGGCACAGTACCCCTCCCAAAGGGAGTGGGACGCCCGCCTGAGGGTCGAGAGGTCCACGTGAGTACCTTTGTCACTATTTATCTTTATCAGGCCGATAGCCCTATATATATATTCTTTATTGCACACAAAATTAAAAAATATACACACAAAATTCAAATATATAGCTTATGTACAACGGCGAGCTTAACCCAGAATTGCCCTCAACAAATTTTATTTTTATTTTATTTATTAGGGACAAAAAACAGTTACATGTTCAGGTTTAAAATTATGAGTAGTTACATAAATTGGTAAACATATAACCCACACCATTGTCCACGGATTAATAAATGAACAAATAAAGAACGGAAAGATAATTTTGTTGAATTAATTAATTAAAACAAAAGACGTAGAAAATTTTTTTAGACGGTGCCAACACTAGGAGCGTTGTTGAAATGAAACAGCTTAACCGTAAATCGAATAAGTTAATAAAAGCTTGTAAAAAGAAACCGTTTTATTGCCATGACAGTAATAGATTAGGGAATATGCATGTAATATTTTCTTCACTTTAATCAATAAAATACAGTACTATCAACCCAAGAAAAGTATTAAAAGTTAAGTTCAACTTCTGCTTGTCGCTCAAAAATAATATTAAACTCCAGCAATTTTCTACGACAGTTCAAACGTCCGTGACTGTCGCGGCCATGATATTACGTCTTTTACCTCAATGTTTTTACACGTAGACTTTGACGTCAATACCGGCGTTATCGAGGACGATTCGTTTTGAGAGTGTGTTCCGTTTCACCGAAAGTATGCTACATAAAACAATAATATGTAAAATAAGTGATGTTTTAGAAACTTAAACATGTGTACGACAATGTTTTATGCGCCAAGGCATTTTTAATAAAGAAAAAGAGTTTTGCATTTCTTGCATATTCGCTATTACGATAAAAAAAATGAAATTTATGTTTTTCGTTTTTTTTTTTTTTTCGAAAAAATTACAAAATTCCAGAACGATCTAACTATAAGCGTGTTAGTTCTCTGTATATGAGATATTAACTAATGTCATTTGTGTCGCAGTGTGTAATAAGTAATAACCAGTGTTGGTTGGTTTGTATGGAAAGTGTTGCCAATAGAATATAATAATTTATTTTAACCAACAAAGGATCATAAAATAAAACTTAAAGTAACACATTTTAAACTAGGTACAACTACCTAACACTGAATATGAAAAAACACAAAAAAAAAGTGAAAAATAACTTAAGCTTCAGAAATCGGTGACTTTTGTTTGTTCGATTCATTTTTTGTGTTTTTGAAGTCTGTTTTATTATTTGCAAAAAAAGTTTTTAATTTTTTCAATTTTTAGGGAACTCTCCATTATAATAAGACAGCAAATCTGTCGTGATTGCTGCAATCACTTGGATGTTAATTGTTTACAGAACATCATTACATAACGTCTTGTATATCTTCGAAAATCAGCATCAGATCTTCATCAAGCTTAAACGGGACCACCGCGAAATAATATTCTTCCAAACGAAAAAAGAACCATGAAAATCGGTTCACAATAGGCTTCTGTCCTAAAAAAAATCTAATTAGTCCGTCAGTTAGATTATCAAAAAATATTAGACACGTATTTTTTCTTTTGTTACGTAGACCAAAATCGACGAACATACGCCGCTTTTAAAATTCTCAATACGTTACACCGTGCTATAATTTTTAGTGCGTTGTGACGTCCCGAGTTTTGTTGCGTTTTATCTTTGTTAATATTCATTGATTTACAAAAACAAAAAATACGTGTCCATTATTCCGACCCGAATAGCGCAGCGGTAGTGAGGCTGCCTTACGTTCTTAGGCTCCCGGGTTCGAATCCCGGTACGAGCAAATGTTAGTGTGATAAGCATGGACATTTGTTTCCGAGTCATGGATGTTTATATGTATAATAAGTATGTATTTACAAACAAAAAGTATCTATGTAGTATATCAACTATCTGGTGTCCACGACACAAGCCTCGTTGCTTAGTGTGGCTCTAGATGGCGATGTGTGTAATGTCCAGCGATATTTATTTATTTATTTATTTATTTTCCAATACTCGTAACTGACGGACTAGATTTGCAATTTATTGATGGTGAAAACTAGCCTATTGGCAAAGATATCGGTGAACATACATACAAAAAGAAAAAAACAGACGAATTGATAACCTCCTCCTTTTGGAAGTCGGTTAAAAAATGCAGCAATAGGTACTGGCAATCAAACCTCTGCGCGAAAACCCTCAAAATGCCGCTGGTTCCCCATCTTGAATTAACGATGGGTGAGATTCTGAAGTCTATAACTTTCTTGCGTTTATTGCAATTTAGATTTCTGATAGATACTAGTAAAGCAGTATTAAACACACGGTGGTAATACGGCATAGTGCTAAGTGATGGCCGTAATACGTGAACTTGGCGCATATTTTCCCCCCACTAATCGTTCTGTTTGTTATTCATGCTTGTTTGTGCGAATATGCAGGATATTTTTTCAAGAGGACGTGTATGGCCTTATCCGAAGCTTTGAAGGGATATTGAAAAATACTCAAATCAGTCTTGGGCCCGATTTTGATTAAAACTAAAGCTGCATCATTGGATTTGGCCATCCATGAAAAATACCCAGTAAATTTTGAAATAATTATGTTGCTGGGGAGTTTCTTCCGCCACTTCTTCCCAACTAAAACATTAGGAAGTGTCGAAGGATGGGCGTTTTGGGAGACTGTCTTTTGTAAATTGACCTTCAAAAGATGCTGATTTATCAGCCTAATTTAATTAACGGCCATTTTCAATAACTTACTAACAGGTAACGGAAGGTTGCTATCTATGTCTGTTTGACATTTAGCTTACGGACCGTTAGAAATTAAACGTCACAGAATAGTTTTCTATGATTTTTCTTTGAATCAAGTGACAGGTAGGTGACGCGGATAGGATATTCTTTGTTTATAGAAACACCGATAGCTACGAAACGTAGGCATATTAACTAACAGTTATGCGTAAGTAAGTTATAGAAAACGGCCGTAAATGACTTGATATTGTTACATATTCATATATTGTCTAAAGGTAGTCAGAGACTCAAAAAGTCTGACAACCAATCTTACCAAGGGGCATCGTATTACCCAGTACTAACTGGGTAGTGGAGGTCCGATAGGCAGTCGCTCCATGTAAAATACTGGTATTCAGCTGCATCCGGTTAGACTGGAAGCCGATCCCAACATATTTGTTAAAAGGTTAGAAGGATGATGCCCAAGGCATTAAGTCCGCCTTTGTACAGATTTTACTTGTGCATAAAGTTTTAATAAATAAATGATGATGATTGTAACAAATTCCAGAGCTATAAAGTGCCCATCGATCCACTACCAGCTGGCTGGTACGAAGAAGGTGCAGCAAGCGCTGGCGGCGCCGGGCGTGCTGGAGACGTTCATGGGGTCCGGGACCACCACCAGCCGGGTCAGGGATATCTTCACCGGACTGTATTCCCTTGATTTTGATGAGAGTGGCGAGAGAGCCGTCGAGATGGGACTGAAGGATGCGGAGAAGTGAGTATTCTTCTATATTTATATTTGTTTAATATTATTATTTTGTCTTATAAATTTACTAGCTGATGTCCGCGGGTTCGCCCGCCCGCAAATTATATACTAAAACCTTCCTCTTGAATCACTCTATCTATAAAAAAACCCGCATCAAAATCCGTTGCGTAGTTTTAAAGATTTAAGCATACATAGGGATATAGGGACAGAGAAATTCGTATAACTGACCGTGACATCACTTTGGGCCCTATCAGAATACCAGCGCTGTGACTTTTTTTTTTAAATGTCACAGCACCTTGCTGAGATAGGAGCCTTTTGACCTTGCACAGGACCAATCAAATTTGATTGTTTTTTTTGTTTCTCATGTTTACTTCTTTAAATAATTTTGTCATACCCAATTCAATCTTTTTGTTTCTATTATGTCCTGTGTGAGTTTAATAAATACTTTTTCTTTCTTTTTTTCTATTCTTTTCTTTTTTTTCTTAATTTGCCTTTACTGATGGCCCGGAGGTTAAGGCCAGTACCATTGTGACTTTTTCAATTCATATGTACTTTCTAAGTTTATCTTGGACGTCACAGACATCGGTGAAGGAAAACATCGTGAGGAAACCTGGACTTATAATTAAAATAAGTCTGAATTCTCCAACCCGTCTTGAGCAAGCGTGGTGATCAATCCTGGTGCCTTCTCTGTACGAGAAGAGGCCTTTGCCCAGCTGTGGGACTGTAATAGGCTGGTATTATGGCAAAGGCCTCAACTCTCCTGGTGTTTTGCCTTTTCTGGCCAATTAGTCAGGAGCGAGTCAAAATCGCGCGCCAGCGTCTCTTGGGCCTTCCTCGGTGACGACGACCGTCTTCGTCTCTTTGTTGGTGGAAACACACGTAAGCTGTTTTCTCTTTCGAGGTAAAAGATGTCATTAATGGGTCCGCTCCGCTTGCGGTGGAAACCGGGGTTTATGTTTATCAAATCAACCAGTATATTTCTCTGACTTGAATTATTATGTCCTAGGTACGTTCTGAAGCCCCAGCGCGAAGGCGGCGGAAACAACGTGTACGGCGCCGACATCCGCGAGGCTCTGCAGCGCATGCGCCACAGTCGCGAGAGGTCTGCCTACATACTCATGGAGAGAATCGTGCCGCCACTTGTAAGTGTACTGCGTCGTGTACTGTATTTACAACAAAAAAAACATATCTATGTAGTTGTACTGTGACTACAACATTCTTCCGGAATTAGGAAAACTAATTTATTAAATAATCATTGACATGTTTAATTAAAAATTCAGTGCATGTATTATGATTATAACATAATAAACTAATTGGGGTGTCTGAGGGTGTGCGTTAATTACGTAACATGTTGTAAACATCCATGACTCGGAAAAAAATGTCCATGCTCATCACACAAACATTTGCTCCTACCGGGATTCGAACCCAGGACTCTAAGAACGTAAGGCAGCCTCACTACCGCTGCGCTATTCGGGTCGTCATATGTAGTATGTTTTGTGGCTACATTATCTTCTTTTAATATATAAAAATCTCGTGTCACAGTGTTTGTGTTATCGAACTCTTCCGAAATGGCTTGACCATAAAATTGTTATTAGTATTTATTTTTGGGTTAAGATATTTGTCTATGGGTCTTTGTTACCTGAAATAAATGGATTATTTATTTATTACACACTAGCGGACGTCACGCGGTTTCACCCGCGTTGTTCCCGTTCCCGTGGGAGTACGGGGATAAAATATAGTTATATGTTACTCAGTAGACGTGGCTTTCTAATCGTGAAAGAATTTTTGAAATCGGCGCAGTCGTTTTTGAGTTTATTCATTACAAACATACACAGAAAAATACAAATCTTTCCTCTTTATAATATTAGTGTAGATGATGTCAAAATTTCTTTTTACTACGCAAGTTCAATATTAATGTGAAGCATGTTGTAACGTCCTAGGTGTCGGGGTACGTGGTCCGGCCGGGCGCGACCATCCCGCCCCCCGTGGTGGACCTGGTCTCCGAACTTGGCATCTTCGGCGTCATCATCGGGTGAGAACCTAACCTTCTTTCATATACTTAATGAATACTTTGAGGGAGTTTATACATAATGGGTGTAGACGGACCTTCAAGAAGCCGCTAACCAAGCATTCTTTACATCAAACTGAGTAATTCTGCGCAAAAATGATTGCTGGGTAACGACCTTTTTGTTTAAAAAATCATGGTTTACGGTAGCGCTCAATGTAACGCACTGCATTGTGCTGATGAATGCGTTGAATTGTACAGGGATCATGGAGATATTTAAAGTAAAGTTATTACATATATAAAACTTTTTCTTAAAAAAAAACCTGACGGTTGCATTTTTTAAACAAAAAAAAAACAAATCGGTTGAGCCGTTCTCAAGTGATGATTATTAATAAATAATCATCACTTGAGAACGGCTCAACAGATTTAAAATAAATTGCTGCATTTATGAATTTATTTTTATTCTGATAATTATACAGGGTATTAACCACCTCATGGATGCTGGCAGTAAAGTTGTACGAGTTGCCATAAAAAAAAAACCACCTCATCACGAAGCCGTCAACTAAGCATTCTGTACTTCAAACTAAGTAACTTTACGCAAAAAATATTGCAGGGAAACGATTTTTTTGGGGTGAAAAATCATGTTTTGTGGTAGAACTCAATGTAACGCACTCAAAACATTGTGCTGATGGATGGATTGAATAGTACGGGGGTCGTGGATCTTGCATTTAAAAAAAAAGTTGTCAAAAAGTTGGAACTTTGACCCCCAATATCTCCGTAACTAGAAGGTTCCCAGGTATTGTGTAGAACAAAAAAATGATCGCAATGACGGGGAGAAAAAGTGCCTTTCGGCTTCGTTAAGAGGTGTTATACACCCTTTATAGTAGGTATACTGGGCGGGAAGAACACCGACGCACAAACGCTTACCACGTATCCAGTTCATCGTTCAGAGCCCCCTACATACAAATTTTTCATTAGTAATTAAATAAAGACAGCAGCTGTTTCCTACAAAAGTGCAATACCTACACGTAAAAATGTATGGAACAGCTGATTTAACATAGATTATTTAAAAAATAAAGCTCGGCGTGTGTTCTGAATACAGGGTAACCGTTTCAGCATCGGTGTCCCTTCCACCTTGTATAAGACTTGTTTCCGGACGATATCGATAGACTTCGACCTGTCACTGTACTCATCATTATGAACAACTTTCACTATGGGCCCAAACCATGAATTGCGAAAAAAAAATCACCGGTTCCCACAATTATGTTCGCATAACTCGTCAAAATGTTTGGAACAGCTGATTTTTTTTTCGCGTTTCAGGGTTTGGTCCTGTAGTAAAAGTTGTTCATAATGATGAGTACAATCACCGGTCGAAGTTTATCGATATCGTCTGGAAACACGGTGTATATTGTGTAATTTCACAATGCGTCACTGTATAATTTCACAATGCATCACTGTATAATTTCACAATGCATCACTGTATAATTTCACAATGCGTCACTGTATAATTTCACAATGCATCACTGTATAATTTCACGATATCTTTCACAGAACTAAAGAGAAGGTGTACCACAACCGTCAGGTCGGCCACATGCTCCGCACCAAGTTAGCAGACGCGAACGAAGGGGGCGTCGCAGCTGGACTTGGAGCCCTAGACTCGCCATACTTGGTAGACTAATACAAAACACGTTACTACGCATTTGGGCCTACTCTTATACAACTGAAGCCTTTTTAGAATTTCGTTAACTGTATACATATTACTGCTCGTTACTGTACAATCCTACCACAATCAATTTACCTTTGATTTAGTGATAACATATCACCGTCAAACCCTAATGTGATCTTTATCAACATTACTGTAAGGTAGTTTTCGGGTTGTTGCTGTCAGAGGACTCTGAGGTAAATTCATTGTGAAAGGACTTTAATAGGATAATGTTAAACCATACCTTATAAATGGTGAATAATTTTATCATAAATAATTACTTATATTTTATCATGTTTAATAATTAGGCATATTTGTTAAAGAATGCACACAAATCAATGTTTGGTTCGACCATAGGAATAAATTGTAAAAAGTAAAAAATAAGACGAATTGTGATATCACTTAGGCTACGTAATTTTGATACTGTAATAATATTATACTAACGAATTATCTATTAACTTAACATTAATAAAATTATGACCTTTGACTGCCATTTTTAATCAATATTCATAAAAATATATTTGTGTTTAAAAGGAAAATTCCGGAAAATCAATTTACGTTGTCAGGAATCACTTTAGTTTTTTGTCAAATTAACAACACAAGAAATTAATTATTTTATCGAAATAGTTATAAAATGGGAATCAAATTGAAATTATCACTTAGTACCAATCCTGCTATACATAAATACTCACACCTTTTCCCGATGGGGGTAAACAGAGACTACCGAACGCCCCCGTTACGATATTTACATTTTGCTGCATCCACTTTCATACATCTGGTGGCCTACCATGACGTCTTAAAGCAGGATCGTTTTATTCGCGTTCCAGTGTGGGTAAGAGACGGAGCTATAGAGGACGTCTAGCGCTATCTCTTTCACAAACTGGCACGAAATTAAAACGATCCTGCTTTAAGACGTCATGGTAGGCCCACTGGTGATACACGCACGCCGGTTGCGAGTACTACACACCTAGCCTTTCTGAAGAACCTCACCAATACCCTCAGATGTATCTCGGGCCTCCTTCCTGCATTTCTACTCGCATCCACTTTATGCCTTTGGTTAGTCGCCCTTCATGTATCCTCTCAACGTACCCAAACGCTCTGAGAATTATCATCATTATTCCCCTGCCGTCAGGGCCGGAGTTAAGGGTGTGGTGGGACCTGGGGCAATCTAGAAGTGGACACGGATTTCCTATCGTGTGGTGTCTCGGACCATGAATCTGGTCATGGACAAAAAGAATGTATTTTTTCTTGTCTAAAAAAAAAACTAGTTTTGAAGGCCCCTTGTGGAGGCCCGGGGCAAGTGCCCCTGTTGCCCTGCCCTGAATCCGGCGCTGCCCTGCCTTTTATATTTCTCTATTACTCGTCATCTCATTAGACACCTCCTTTCTTGCCATATCATCCATAAACATTCTTTTCAATTTTTTTCTATAAATCCTTTGAACGGCAACATTGATGCTTCAAATCATTACCCAATCTATCGTTAGAAGTTAGACATACTTCTCTGGGTTTATTGTTAAAACATAATAATATTTTTGTAAATAATAATATTAAATAAAGTAACATTTGTCTAATAATATTAAACTTACACCGATTTATAATTGTTTAAGTATGTAATTTAAAATATGAATGAACATAAGAATTGAATTATAAATAATTTTAATATTTTTGGCAAAAACAACATGTCAGGATAATTCTTAGGCATTCTTTTAGGCATTTTTTTGTGTTTACTAATACTTGATTATGACATTCCGTTATTTGTTGTGTACTATCAGGCTAGTGTGCATATTAATTTGAATAAAATCGCTTTATTTATTTATCCTACCTAATTATAAAAAAAAAAAAAAACGAAAATATTTGCAAACCACACGGTTATCCGATTAAATAAATAATATCAAACGTGAAGCGATTTTGTTCGAAGTAAAGCAATAAAATCAATGTTTAGGTAAGACTGAAAGACGATAGTATATTTGCAACAAACCCGAAAATTTCAAGCTTTTTAACTAAACATCACTTACTCATACCATAGCTCAGAATGACCCACTGAATACGTGGTAACCGTTTTCTTCGCATCGGTCATTGATATATTTTATAAAAAACCCAAGATACACACTCGGCGTCTCAAAATCGTCCGCATAAAATACAGGCACAATTAGTAATTGTGCGCCTATTTTCAATTAGTCTCACGTCGCTCGCGTAACGTAAAATTATTACTTATTGTTTGTAAATAACATACTTATTATACTTACGTATAAACATCCATGAGTCGGAAACAAATGTCCATGCTCATCACATAAACATTTGCTCCAACTGGGATTCGAACCTGGAACCCTAAGAACGTAAGGCAGCCTCACTACGGCTGCGCCATTCGGTCGTATGTAGTAGTGATGAGTGTTTTTTGACAGTTTCGAGTGTTAACTTTTGTTCGAGACTGTGCATCTTGGGTTTTTTATATATCAATGGCATCGGTATCCTTTCACCTTGTATGTCTTAGGTATCTACGAATATGTATATAATTTAATAGCATTTCGCCCGCGTAAATTGTGATATCTCGGCTAATTTGCATGATATCAATATAATTTATATTTGCCTACGTTACTCGGTAAAGATGTAGCTTTCTAATGTTGAAAGAATTTTTAAAATCGGTTGAGTAGTTCTTGAGTTAAATCGTAACAAACAAACAAACAAAAAATCAAATCTTTCCTCTTTATAATATTAGTTTAGATTTAGATAATACGTATGTATATTTTAGGAGGAGCTCGTGGCTAAATAATAACAGCCGCTCGGGTCAATCTTTAGGTTAAGCCATGCTTGCCTAGGTTGGTCTGTGGATGGGTGACCGCCCATTACATACCGAGTTTCTTCAGTGCCTCAGAAAGCAGGTTAAGCAGTTGGTCCCGGCTGTCATTTGTAGATCTTTGAAAGTCTACAGGTAGTCAGTGGCCCTAAAAGTCTGACAACCAGTCTTACCTAGGGGTATCGTATTAACTGGGTTGTGGAGGTCAGATAGGCAGTCACTCCATGTAAAATACTGGTATTCAGCTGCATCCGGTTAGACTAAAAGCCGACCCCAACATAGTTGGGAAAAGGCTAGGCACATTTGTAATAAAAATTCCAATCCACTTCTATTACAAAAATATTAATTTTCGGTTTGTTGGAAATATTTGTCGCTCTGTGGTGCTACGCTAAATGCCTAGTTGTAATACTTTAAATATGTTTTTAATAACTTACATGAAATATAAGTAGTTGACTGTATCTATTGTAGTTTTCTTACAAACCTTGTTCTGACAATAGGCATGACGACCGTATCAAAAAATTGCAAATCTATTTAGTCCGTCAGTTAGAGTATTGGAAATTAATGGATACGTATTTTTTGTTTTTGTAAATCAATGAATATTGACAAAAGATAAAACGCATCAAAACTCGGGAGTGGGGGCTTGTGACGTTAGAACTAGCTAAAAATTATACCTAGGCGTGACGTGTTGAGAATTTTAAAAGCGTCATATCTTCGTCAATTTTGGTTTACGTAACAAAAGAAAAAACACGGGTCAAATATTTTTTGAAAATCTTACTGACGGACTAATTACATTTTTTTGTCGTCTCGCCTATTACGAAAACAACACAAAACAAAAACAGCCAAATCGGTCGAGCCGTCCTCAAGTGACTCCGTCACACACGGTGTCGCAAGCACGACGGTCCTGGGTACGATTCTCAGGTCGGGTAACGTTATTCGGATTTCGGCAGGAATTTCTTAGTAGCAAACTCACTCTTTATTCAGTAATTGATACAGCAGCCACGGAGCCTGATGTGCCCTATTGATGGCAATACGCTCGCCCCCTATTACATGGGACTATTAGGTACCCCTCTGCTTAAAGCCTTCGGGGATTCAGGCGTGACTGATGACCGACAACATTAAAGGTGGACGCACACTACGACGAATCGAATTTTAGAATTATGAACTTGTATGAAATGACAAAAAATTCTTTCGCCGCGGTCGATTCGTTCCGTGCGGATAAGTGTGCGTCCACCTTTATTTTCCAGTCCCTGGTTGACTGTCAGTGGACGAATGACAGCATTTATAGGGTGAAATCACATTTACACGCGCGGATCAACGTTTTCGAGTATCTATCTCATTCTGTCACGTAAAGGTGCCATTCGGTGGAGCGAGAAGTCCGATCGCAAGCATACGTATCGGATGGACCTCACTTTAGTGAATTGCAATATTGTGACAGAAAGAGATAAAGATGCAAGAAAATGCTGATAAGTCCGTGTAAATATGATTTCAAACAGTAATTTTGCAGTCACTGTAGTTAACTACGGTCACTGAACGATTTCATAGCAGGATTGTAGTTTTCCGTCGTTGTTCTCCGGGCTGTGGCCTGTGGGTGGTTTGTGTTAGTACATTACTGCAGCGTCCAGCAACAGAGGCATTGATGGACGAACGCGTAAATGTGGGCAGAGACGAAGCCGAGGCACACATACGTAAGTCCATCAATGCCTAGTTGTGGCCAAGGCTTGTATAGTACTTTTCTCAAATAATTTGAGGAAATTCAAAATCAATGATGCACACAAACAACAATATTTTTTCTCGCGTTGAAGAGTTCATTTGTTTTTTTTTCAATAAACCGCTTTGTATTTGCAAGCCAATTCGAAATTTAAATAAAACCTTTGATAGGTAAGTTACCCCCTTGGTTGCCATGTTCAGAGTAAAAAATCGTTCCATTTTTAAATAACACTGAGAAGAACAACACTAATGAGAGTTTACTATGTAATTTATTTGGCCGCTAAATACGACAGATATGAATTTTCATAAATACAACTTTTGCCGGCCGCTGGTCGCATGTATCTGGCCAGTACAGAAATTTCGATTTATCTCGAAGAAGGTTGTCAAAATAATGCATTTTCCGAGAGAAAAAAAAGTTTCATTGTACTCATCATTATGAACAGCTTTTTTACTATGGGATCAAACCCTGAATCGCGAAAAAAAAGTCTGCTGTTCCCTACAATATGTTTAAAAAAATTATACACTATCATCAATTATTACTCAGTACTTGAGCAGATCTTATCTCTGTACCTTTTAATACACAAATGAAACAAGCGCATGTTTTATATAATTTTGTTACATAATATTAAATAAACAATCTACGTCTGGTAACATTTACAGAAATTCTGTATATTTGGTCATCTTGGACCTAAGCAGGGTACCGCCTTCGTTGTAGCCATCCATGAACTTGAACTTGGGATGTTCTTCAATGACCTGAAAATAAAAGGAATTATTGAGACAGAAAGACAAAATTAGGGGGAAAAAGCATTGAGCTATTACTACTACGTATAGAGAAGACAGCGCGAACAAAATCTGTGCTCCGTTCAACTGCTGTCGGCTGGCTGCAATTCACTCAGTCCCTTGCTCGCCACAGCATTATACAGGATGTTAAAGTAATCGCGTGCCATAGCTTAGGGGTGAGTTCAGTATCGATAAAAGAACCCGAAAAAAATAAAAATAAAATCCAAAAAAATAAACATAAAAAATATTGAAAGATCAACCTAATTTAGTACCTACTAACTTCAAATAGCACTATAAAATAATTTTTATTCTAAACGATTGCTATTTTAAGTTAGTAAGTACTAAATTAGGTTGATCTTTCAATAATTTTTTAGTTTTTTTTAATTTTTTTTTTTTTTTT
This sequence comes from Xestia rhomboidea, assembly GCA_963853795.1. Lineage (NCBI taxonomy): Eukaryota > Metazoa > Arthropoda > Insecta > Lepidoptera > Noctuidae > Xestia > Xestia rhomboidea. The sequence continues at coordinate 14,269,226 of OY970774.1, forward strand.
TTCGGCTTCCTTTATCAATACTGAACTCACCCCTAAGCTATGGCACGCGACTACTTTAACACCCTGTATAGACGGGGTTAGCCGACCCCGCGCGCCCCGCACTGCGCACAGATTTTGTTCGCGCTGTCTTCTCTATACGTAGTAGTAATAGCTCAATGGGAAAAAGTGGGATTATTCCACTTTGAAAGTAGCTGTAACTGCTTTAAGAGTATGGGCAGACCAAAGAACGACTAATCGAAAAACATGGAAGAAAATATATTGCGCGGGCCCCATAATTAAATTGGAATAAGCACAGGAGAATTATGATATTCCCCGTCACACTTTGTGTTTTTTTCGTCTCACTTTGTACAAGAAGGTACAAAGTGAGGTCTGTGAATCTTGCGAGTAAGGCAGAGACAATAACGCTCTCTAAAGCCAACCTTGTTAACAAACTCGATGTTCCATATTACGAATAACGACAGAATACTGTAATACTGAAAAAAAAGCTGAAATTGAAATAACTGAAAACTGAACTAACATAAACTGTCATAGAATGAATAACGTTTACTATGAGACCAGTTATAAAAAGTCAGCTAAAGAATACACTTCGCGAGGGATCTACGCCTGAACAGATTTCGTTTAAGGTGGATGCTCCAGGGTAGCCCGCGAAATTCAATTTTTCTTGCGTTAAGCGCATAAAGGTGCAAGAATGACTTTGACCTTGAAAAAGTAAATTCATACACCTTTATGAGGTTGGAGGGTTGTATTGATGATTTTGATGATTATAATTCTATAACTACCTACATACGTGTTACAGCCGCGAATCATATTTTAATCAACATACAACCTGACACTGACCTCCAAATTGCAAAATACGTAAGAAAATTTGAATTTTGCGGGCTACCCTGGAGCATCCACCTTAAATTCGCTTCACAGAGTACCTACCCATGACTTTGTTCAGACATACTTAAGTTACTTTACATCCCGGTAGTACAGCCCCATGGGATTCCCGACCCCCACGCTGCGAGCAAGAGTACACTGCGAATCACTTACCTTAATGCGTTCATAAGCATCGTCGGCGCTGGTAATAAGTTCCGGGACATCCAACTTGGGTATACCGAACAGGTTCATCAGGAAGAACTTCTGGTTGGTGTAAAGCATACGCTGGTCTGCCCATTCCACCTCGCGAGGAAGACGCCAGTCCTTCATCTTGGGGTTCTCGCGTTCCGTGTACTGATCGAAGTTCAGACGCTCTATGTCTTCCACGACCTGGAAGATCATATTAGTGATTGTAATGTATATTGAGAATAAATTAGTGATTGTAATGTATATTGAGAATATTAGTGATTGTAATGTATATTGAGAATATTAGTGATTGTAATGTATATTGAGAATATTAGTGATTGTAATGTATCATCATCATCATCATCATCAGCCCGGAATCACCCACTGTTGGGTATAGGCCTCCCCTTTCTTCCGCCACACTTCCCGGTTCTGTGCGACCCTGATCCAGGTGTTTCCCGCGACCCTGACGATATCGTCAACCCAACGAGCTTTAGGACGGCCCTGGTTTCTTTGGCTAAACCTTGGCCACCACTCGGTCAAGGCCTTGCTCCATCGGCAATCTTCGCGTCTAGCCAGATGTTCTGCCCAGGTCCACTTGAGGCGCACCACCCGGTCACCGACGTCGTAGACTTTCGTCCGACGGCGGATTTCGGTGTTACGCACTCGATCTAAAAGAGTTATGCCGAGCATGGCCCGCTCCATGGCCCTTTGTGCCACTCGTACTCGGTGGACAGTCTCCTTTGTGAGCGTCCATGTCTCGGCACCGTAAATCATTGTTGGCAGGACACATTGGTTAAAAAGGCGGGTTTTTAGGCACTGATGATCTTTGTAATGTATATTGAGAATAAATTAGTGATTGTAATGTATATTGAGAAAATTAGTGATTGTAATGAATATTGAGAATAAATTAGTTATTGTAATGTAAGTATATTGAGAATAAATTAGTGATTGTAATGTATATTGAGAATAAATTAGTGATTGTAATGTATATTGAGAATAAATTAGTTATTGTAATGTATATTGAGAATAAATTAGTGATTGTAATGTATATTGAGAATAAATTAGTGAAAAAAATGTATATTGAGAATATTAGTCATTGTAGTGTCTAGTCATTGCAAAGGCTAACAATGTTTTACGACTAAGGGCCTCACCGGGAGCACTCCTTTGACATTTTTACGCAGTTGTTGGCAATAGGCTCACCCCCTCTTACATGTGACTTTAACCATAACTGGTGAAATGTGGGTGTACTAATAGGTACACTTCTGCCTAACCCTGCAGTGGTTAAGGGCGTCATGTTATGCAGTATGTTGCCACCTGCACAGCTCACCGGCTGAGATTGATGTACAGTTAGCTTCACGATGTGGGTACCCCCTTGCAAGCACCTATGTTCGAACCCGGGGTACTGGGGTACCCAACTGGTATACCCAATAGGGTAGATTACAAAAAAATCGAATTAGTCCGTCAGATAGATATCCAAAAAATATTGGACACATATTTTTTTCTTTTTTCACGTAAGTAAACAAAGAATAAAGACGATACAGTGCGTCGAAAACTCGTGTGACGTCACATTCGAGTACATTTTTTAAAGGAAAGTGACGTCACAAGCCCCCACTCATGATCTTTGACGCGTTTTATCTTCGTCAAGTTTTATTAATTTTATAAAACAAAAAACACGTAACTTATTTTTCGATAATTCTGATGGACTAAACAGAATAATATATTTTTTAGTCGGGAATCATCCCTATCGATGCAGCCCACCGTAATATACTGAAATGTAAAGATAAAAGATGTATACTAAGTACTGACCACTTCCACCTCTCCGCCACCGCTCCAGTCGTACACCAGCAGTTCGGCGTGTGTGGCGATGTCGCGAAGGTATTTGTTTTTGTACTGACGCTCCATCTCACAGAGGAACCCCTCCGTCAAGGCCTTGCCGTCAACCTCATGTTCCAGGCGGCGCTTCCTTATGGCTTCTGAAACCTGTTAGTCGAACAATTATGAGAAGTTACATTTGAATATATTATATAGGGGGAAATGGTCGTGAGGAAATTTTTCAGTATAATATGTGGATTGCTATATTAGTACGGGAAGACCAAAGAAACGATGGATGGAATGTGCGGAGGATGATATGGTAAGTAAGGATGTGTCTGATGAGATGACGAGTAATAGAGAAATATGGAAGAAGACATGCTGCCTCAAATAAATTGAAATAAGGGCGAATGATGATGACATTTGAATCTACCATCAACATCTGCCTAGATGTTTGCCCCACTATGTAGAAGTTGGCTTCCAGTCTAACTGGATGCAGGCCCAGTATTTTGCATGGAACAAATGCCTATCTGACCTCCATAACCCGGTAGTTCGGTAATATCATCCATTTAAATGGCTTTTGATTTAGGATTGGGAAAATGTTCGTATATCTTAGATTAGGAAATTGTGCTTGATTCTTTAGGTCAGACTGACCTGATTATATGCTAAGTGTGAGAGATTATCATCAATCTTATGTGTAGACCAAGGAGTTTGATTTAATGAAATACAGTAAAGTCATACCTCTTTTCAAATCCGGGGACAGTAAAGACACTAATAATTATAGACCTGTATCGGTTTTACCAGCTTTTAGCAAGGTTTTTGAAAAGGTAATGCTTAATCAAATGCTCTATCATTTTAACACCAACAGAATCTTACATGATCAACAGTATGGTTTCACCAAGGGACGTTGTACAACTGACGCCGGTGTAACCTTATTAAAGCACATATTTACTGCGTGGGAAGAGTCTTAAGACGCCATAGGAATTTTTTGTGACCTCTCCAAAGCGTTTGATTGTGTAAATCACGACACATTACTTTTGAAACTTGAGCATTACGGACTGGGTAAACTTGCACTTAGTTTGGTAAAATCTTATTTGAATGTTAGACAACAACATGTTCAAATAAATGGTGTTAATTCACATGGTTTAAAAGTAAAAATGGGGGTTCCACAAGGCTCAATATTGGGTCCTTTCCTTTTTCTAGTATATATAAATGATCTACCCTATTTATTGAAAAACCAACCTCAAAATATGGTGTTATTTGCTGATGACACTTCCTTAATTTTTAAGATAAATAGGCGGGCCCAAAATCTAGATGACGTAAATAATGCCCTACTTCAGGTCCAAAATTGGTTCACAGCAAACAATTTGGTATTAAATGAAAAAAAAACCAAATGCATAAGATTTGCTTTACCGAATGTTAAAAGTAGTGATTGTGATATAGTACTGAATAAAGAGAAACTTGAATTCGTAGATAAAACGGTTTTCCTGGGGATTACGCTTGATTCAAGGCTACAATGGGGTTCTCATTTAACATCTCTTGCGGGGCGGCTAAGTTCAGCAGCATATGCCATTAGAAAAATCCGTCAGTATACTGATGTAGATACCGCTAGACTGGTTTATTTTAGTTACTTTCATAGTATAATGTCTTATGGCATTTTGCTATGGGGACGGGCTGCAGATATTGAGTCTATATTTATTCTGCAGAAAAGAGCCATCAGAGCCATATATAATCTTCGTAGGCGCGATTCTCTAAGGGAACTGTTTAAGGATATTGGCATCATGACAGTACATTGTCAATACATCTACGAAAACATAATGTACGTCAGAAAAAATCTGCACCTTTTTGGTAAAAGGGGTGACAGACATAATTACAGTACTAGAAATAGGGACCAACTAGTTCAGCCAGGCTTCAGACTCGCTAAAGTAGACTCATCTTTCATGGGGTACTGTTTGAGATGCTATAATAAAATTCCACAAAGTATTCTTGAACTGAATGAGACGAAATTTAAAACATGTATTAAACGCACACTATGTAAGCAAGCATATTACAAGTTGAGCGATTATATCGCTGATAAAAATGCTTGGCTCAATGCTGGTCCTGCTCCACAAGGACAGGGGCGCTTAAATTGATAGCATTAAATGGTATTGTTGGAGCTGCTGAAGATTGTACAACTATCTTTGCATTGTATAGATTCAATCTCTTTAGTATTATATAATCGCATAGCCCATATTGTGTGAGTACTATGTACTAGAAAGCTATCATTCACTGGAAACCTACGTCTTTTCTTGACTTGAATGTGCCCTGGCGGTTGAGAATATGTCATGCTAACTCAAAAGTCTCGCTGATGGTGGCGCATGTGTCGGATCATTTAGTTCCCTTCAAAATGGTTGAGTTGAATGGTGCTGATCCATGCGTCATGTCCGTGAACGGGCGCTGTCGGTTGTGACTGGTCATCTCTCAGTTGCCATGGCTTATTTTAATGAATTATTTTAGTTTTTGAATTGTTTTTTTTTCTGTTTTGTTTTACTGTGGACACTTTTAACGTGCACATCTTGCTACATTGTTCTCACATAATATACCATCTCAACATGAATGATGTAACCAAGATTTTGTAACAATATTCTGATTTAAAAGAGTGTCCATGGAGTTTCTTGCCCGTTCTTCTCCATAGAGATCTACGCTAGGGAATGGGCAACTACAGTACTTTCACAGTTTTTATGTCTTGTGACTGGGACTGTAGCTACATTTAATTTTCATCTTTGTTTCGACAATTCAAAAGTGCCTGTAACTGGCTTACTTGAAATAAATGCTTTGATTTTGATTTTGAATCAGTACAACATTTATAATATAAATCAAAAGCATAAAATCAAACCATAGCTCATCATTCTCTTGCCCTTATCCCAATTCATTTGTGGTCGGCGCAGCATGTCTTCTTCTTCCGTACTTCTCTAATACTCGTCATCTCATCAAACACTTCTTTTCTTGCCATATTATCCTTTACACAGTCCATCCATCGTTACTTTGGTCTTCCTCTACTCATATACCAATCCACATTCATACTCAAAACTTTCCTCACGACATTTTCCTCATTCCTCCGCATCACATGCCCGCGGCGTCACTTTCAGACTTCCTCTTATACATATACTCATTTCTTATTGTATCATAGCTCATAATAAGTTCTCCAATTCATAGTATTAAACAAGTATTAAAGTCTCCGGAGACCAGGGGATCTAAAATGGCCGCTTTAGCAGAAACTTAATATGAATCACGTTAGAAATTTAAAATTCTTAAAATGGACTTTATGGTTATGAACCTAAAGTCCATTTCAAGAATGTAGAATTTTAAACATGATTTGTAAAAAGATTCTGCTAAAGCGGCCATTTTAGGCCCCCAGACCACAGCCAATTGTATTTATTAATACAATATTGTTATTTCCTGTATTTTTTTTCCCAGACTTGACTAAAACAGTTATTTGTAAAGTGTTAATGTCAAAAACATTTTGCTAAAGCTAAGCACACAGTATTTGACCCAATCTAAGCCAGCAACGTCCTAGAATCAACTAAGGATTGTAGAGGGTGTGTTATGAAACCTCCTTTTTAAAAAAAGGTTCATTTTAGTAAAATCTTTGGTAAAATACAGAAAAAGACAATCATATTTAGAGTGTCTCTATTTCTGTTCTCTAGTTAGGTTAACTTGCCAGAGAACTGAAATGGAGGCAAGTTCTACTTGATGTTTTATAATTAATTGAAGTCCTAATAATAAACTATAACAGGCGAGACGACAAAAAAAATCTAATTAGTCCGTCACTTATCAAAAACAATTTGACCTGTGTTTTTTGTTTTGTTACGTAAACCAAAAATAACGAAGTTAAGACGCTTTTAAAATTCTCAATATGTCACGCCATGGTATAATTTTTAGCTAGTTCTGACGTCACGAGCCCCCACTCCCGAATTTTTATGTGTGTTATCTTTGTCAATATTCATTGATTTACAAAAACAAAAAAACGTGTCCATTAATTTCCAATACTCTAACTGACGGACTAAATAGATTTGCATTTTTTGATACTGTTGTCATGCCTATATTATACTTACAGTACAACAGTCACTAAAAGCTTGTGCAAAAAAATTCATGAACAACAAAGAAGGACTAGTAGAAATTTTTTCAAGCATACGACTACCTTTTTCAATATTTCTTACTTGTCTCATAATAATTAAATAAACAACTAGAAAATTAGTACTTAACAATTCTATTTTACCTTGTTCACAGGGACGTCCAAATAGACAACAAGATGGGGACGCATCAGCTCTTCAAGAGTGTTGGCTCTCAGCTCATAGTACACTGACCTCACCGCCCTGCTGATATACTTCTGAGAGTACATTGCCTCCAGGAACACAAAGTCAGAGTAAGGAGACCTCTCCAATACCACTCCTTGGCCAGTGTTCAACAAATGGACCAAAGCATCAATGTATTGGCTGTATCTAGCAACATACTGCATGATCTGGAAGTTACCCGCCAGACGGTGGTTTGGAGTCTGGTTAAAGTTGACATGGTCGAAGGTGCGGGTATCCTCAGGTATCTGGTCATCAAATATGCGGAGATCGACACCATTTGGCCTAACATAGTGGATGTCCATGTTGGCTTCAGGGAAATGCTTCATGCCCAAGTCCGCGGCGAGGGCGGCCGCGAACTGGGTCTTGCCAGCTGCCACTGGGCCTTCGACCACGACGACTTTCGTGTTGTCATCGAACCTGTGAGTGGTGCGGTCAAAGAGACTCCTAAACCAACTATAGTCCTTGTTCACATAGTCGAAGGGTGGTGGTTTCACGGGAGGACAGGGCAGCGAGTCTCTCAGCGCCTTGCCAGCGATGTGACGGTTCTGCACGAACGTGCAAGCCGCTATTTTACAGCCCTGACCAGAACCGAGGACCTGTCCCACACCAAGTTTTAGTAACGTCGACATTTTGAAGAAGGTATCTTCTGTTGTACGATACCTAAAACAAGAGTAGCTTTTTTTAGCTCCGTAAGGTCTTTATAATCATGAACACAAGTGCACAACGTTGGAATTCTTACCTCAAATCAATTCATAACAAAAATTAACCCTGTGACATAACCATTCACAAGAGACGAAGTAAGAACGTTCAAAGATCGAATATTTATTTTTTTCTTTCTAATTTTAACCAATATTCGAAGTTTTGAACGCACCTCTTGTAGTGAAAAAGTTACTAAACAAAAACTTGACAAAGACAAGTTGATTTTATACGATCAATCCATGGACGTATCATCAATCTCAGTCAATCTGTTACTAGCTACAAATAAAAAAATATATTTAGGCAAATATATTCTGGCAATAATAAATTGACATTGACTTTGAGTTTCAGACTTTCAGTTTCAGACGGACGCATAGACTTAGTACCATAGCTTAGTACCATTGAGATAGAAAATAGTACGGACGAGTCATCTGACGTTGACATTTGTATTTTGTAGTCGAATTTCTTTTTAATCTGTGCTTGTCATAATAGCCATGTGTGATTTTATTTTGCAACAAAATATCTTGAATTATTCGTGATAAATAAACAAAACAACATGACTGACCAAAAAGAATTAAACATGGACACAGCGAATATACGTGTGGATGAGTTTTTGCCTGCCAAAAAGACGGTGAAGCTAAAAAACATAAAGCGAAGGGCTGTATCAGAATCGGGCGATGGGATGGAAATTGAAGAACACAATGGTATCCAGGGGAAAGCTAAACACAGTCGGTCGAAGGCGAAGAAGAAGAAGAGTGCTGAGCCAAACGAATCTAAAGAAAATATGAGAAAGATCGCAGTCCCCGCTCACAGGTATAACCTCAAAATGAAAATAATAAAATATAAACGTTTTAGACTAGAAACTAATACTTAGAGACCGCAGATTGCGATAAGACTATGTATAATCTCACCCTTTAATTAATGACACTTAAATAATTAATGTATTTTATTATGTGTGTGCATTATACAATTTATCCATATATGCATATTATAAATGGACATACTAAACTTTTATAAACCTTAATTAACGGCTGAACGAATTTTGCATACTACAACCTGTATTCGATTTTTTTGCTACAAACAGTAATAGTCTAATTTGAATAAATAAATACATACTACACATATAATAGTATATACTCATTGCATTACAGATACACACCGCTCAAAGAGAACTGGTTGAAGATCTTCACACCGATTGTGGAACATTTACTACTGCAAGTCAGATTCAACACCAAGACAAGGAATGTCGAGATCAAGGTTGGACCAGAAACGAAAGACATTGCCAATCTACAGAAAGCTGCTGATTTTGTTAAGGTAAATCAATTTAATATACAAATAATTTATAATATAATAATGTATAATATTTATTTATTTATTAGTTAGTTCAAGACTGTAAAACCTACATAGGTTTTACAGTCTTGAACAAACAGTCTCAGACTTCTGTGTACAGCATTTAGGTATACATATACCTAAATGCACACAGAAGCCGCTGGTGAACCTATATTAATAAATCAATTGGAGCACGAGACCTTAAGTCCCAGTGCTTCATCCAGGTGGAGAACCTAGGTGAAACACGGGTCCATACCCATAATTATACCTAGGTAATAGTTTTATATTACTTAATAAATTGTGTTCACTTCAACTTATATACAGACGTTGCTTGCTTCTGATTGACTTAAACAGCATGTATTCCGATTTTTTAACAAACGGCATCAAAAGTCTAAATCGCCATAAATTTACTAATGTGGTGTTAGAACTTCAACAACGATATAGCACTAATCTAAAACTATGCTAGTTGTAATTAATAAAAATCCTCACCTTAGTTGGACCAGGCCCCTTATTCACAACGCTTCGATTCGATTTTCGATTCGGAAAGTCGTATGTCTGTCTTTTTTTGACATTACTAAATCGAGCGAGATAGACATACGACTTTCCGAATCGAAAATCGAATCGAAGCGTTGCGAATAGCTATGCAGGTTAACTTGGAAGATGGGTGTGCCACATAGCTTATTCTTCAAATATGTGCATTTGTGCTAGCCATCCTTCATAGTGCAGCGGTGGCCCAATGGTGGCGGCCCCGACTTACGAACAGTAAGTTGTGGGTTCGAACCCAGACAGGCGCATTACTTTGTGTAATTTATTTCATAACCACTGCTCTCAAAACTGTGAAGGAAAACATCGTGAGGAAACCGGCATGTCCTAGAACCAAAAATTCGAAGACATGCTACATTTACCAATCCGCACTGGGCCCGCGTGGTGGATTATAGCCCATTCCCTCTCATTGAGAGGAGTTCTGTGTCCCAGCAGTGGGAACATTATAGGCTGATGATGATGATCCTTCACACAGTCCATCCATCGTTTCTTTGGTCTTCCTCTACTCTTATAGGCATCCACAATCATACTCATAATACGTAACACTAGCTACACATTAGATACAGCATGTGGTCCTAAAAGCTCTGATCAGGAAGTAGCTCAAGAATTTGTAAATTTCTTTACCGATGTACCATTAAAAACTACAGAGGCTCTTATTTCCTCACCTGAACTCTCAATTGGTTTATTAAAGGCGAATGTGTCTGGCTGCCTGGCTGAATTTAAATTTAAACACATTAACCCTATGATAGTTATTAAAGCTTTCCGGCAAATAAAAATCAAACTGACCGAAGATCTATGGGGAATGTCTATCAAAGTTTGTACATCCATACTTGAGACTATAGCCCCTTACCTAGCTTTAATTTTTAATTTATGTGTAGACCAAGGAGTTTTCCCTGATTTAATGAAATACAGTAAAGTCATACCTCTTTTCAAATCCGGGGACAGTAAAGACACTAATAATTATAGACCTGTATCGGTTTTACCAGCTTTTAGCAAGGTTTTTGAAAAGGTAATGCTTAATCAAATGCTCTATCATTTTAACACTAACAGAATCTTACATGATCAACAGTATGGTTTCACCAAGGGACGTTGTACAACTGACGCCGGTGTAACCTTATTAAAGCACATATTTACTGCGTGGGAAGAGTCTCAAGACGCCATAGGAATTTTTTGTGACCTCTCCAAAGCGTTTGATTGTGTAAATCACGACACATTACTTTTGAAACTTGAGCATTACGGACTGGGTAAACTTGCACTTAGTTTGGTAAAATCTTATTTGAATGATAGACAACAACATGTTCAAATAAATGGTGTTAATTCACATGGTTTAAAAGTAAAAATGGGGGTTCCACAAGGCTCAATATTGGGTCCTTTCCTTTTTCTAGTATATATAAATGATCCACCCTATTTATTGAAAAACCAACCTCAAAATATGGTGTTATTTGCTGATGACACTTCCTTAATTTTTAAGATAAATAGGCGGGCCCAAAATCTAGATGACGTAAATAATGCCCTACTTCAGGTCCAAAATTGGTTCACAGCAAACAATTTGGTATTAAATGAAAAAAAAACCAAATGCATAAGATTTGCTTTACCGAATGTTAAAAGTAGTGATTGTGATATAGTACTGAATAAAGAGAAACTTGAATTCGTAGATAAAACGGTTTTCCTGGGGATTACGCTTGATTCAAGGCTACAATGGGGTTCTCATTTAACATCTCTTGCGGGGCGGCTAAGTTCAGCAGCATATGCCATTAGAAAAATCCGTCAGTATACTGATGTAGATACCGCTAGACTGGTTTATTTTAGTTACTTTCATAGTATAATGTCTTATGGCATTTTGCTATGGGGACTGGCTGCAGATATTGAGTCTATATTTATTCTGCAGAAAAGAGCCATCAGAGCCATATATAATCTTCGTAGGCGCGATTCTCTAAGGGAACTGTTTAAGGATATTGGCATCATGACAGTACATTGTCAATACATCTACGAAAACATAATGTACGTCAGAAAAAATCTGCACCTTTTTGGTAAAAGGGGTGACAGACATAATTACAGTACTAGAAATAGGGACCAACTAGTTCAGCCAGGCTTCAGACTCGCTAAAGTAGACTCATCTTTCATGGGGTACTGTTTGAGATGCTATAATAAAATTCCACAAAGTATTCTTGAACTGAATGAGACGAAATTTAAAACATGTATTAAACGCACACTATGTAAGCAAGCATATTACAAGTTGAGCGATTATATCGCTGATAAAAATGCTTGGCTCAATGCTGGTCCTGCTCCACAAGGACAGGGGCGCTTAAATTGATAGCATTAAATGGTATTGTTGGAGCTGCTGAAGATTGTACAACTATCTTTGCATTGTATAGATTCAATCTCTTTAGTATTATATAATCGCATAGCCCATATTGTGTGAGTACTATGTACTAGAAAGCTATCATTCACTGGAAACCTACGTCTTTTCTTGACTTGAATGTGCCCTGGCGGTTGAGAATATGTCATGCTCACTCAAAAGTCTCGCTGATGGTGGCGCATGTGTCGGATCATTTAGTTCCCTTCAAAATGGTTGAGTTGAATGGTGCTGATCTATGCGTCATGTCCGTGAACGGGCGCTGTCGGTTGTGACAGGTCATCTCTCAGTTGCCATGGCTTATTTTAATGAATTATTTTAGTTTTTGAATTGTTTTTTTTTTCTGTTTTGTTTTACTGTGGACACTTTTAACGTGCACATCTTGCTACATTGTTCTCACATAATATACCATCTCAACATGAATGATGTAACCAAGATTTTGTAACAATATTCTGATTTAAAAGAGTGTCCATGGAGTTTCTTGCCCGTTCTTCTCCATAGAGCTCTACGCTAGGGAATGGGCAACTACAGTACTTTCACAGTTTTTATGTCTTGTGACTGGGACTGTAGCTACATTTAATTTTCATCTTTGTTTCGACAATTCAAAAGTGCCTGTAACTGGCTTACTTGAAATAAATGCTTTGATTTTGATTTTGATTTTGATACTCAAAACTTTCCTCACAACATTTTACTCATACCACTCTCAACCCTGTTTTCTAGTATCATAAAATACATTCTCTACTTTCAGGCTTTTATCTACGGCTTCGAAGTTGATGACGCCCTTGCCCTACTCCGATTAGATGATTTGTTCGTTGAATCATTTGAAGTCAAAGATGTTAAGACTTTAAATGGTGATCATCTAAGTCGCGCCATTGGCCGCCTGGCGGGAAAAGCAGGCAGAACTAAATTCACCATAGAGAATGTCACTAAAACCAGAATAGTGTTGGCAGACTCAAAAATTCACATCCTTGGCAGTTACCAGAACATAGCGCTGGCAAGAAGAGCGATATGCAACCTTATTATGGGGTCACCTCCTTCTAAAGTGTATGGAAACCTTAGAAATGTTGCCAACAGAGTTGCAGAGAGATTTTAGTTGTAAATAAAAGTTATATTTATAAACAACATCTTTTTATTTTACATTACATATTTAAAATATAATAGAAATCGGCGTTGGAATGTTAATTGCCGAAAGGGAAATTCAGCGCATTGTTGAATTCAACGATCGGTTGCGCGCCGAAAGTTCAGAATCCAATAACACACTCAATATCCCTTACGGCAATTCAAATTTCAAACGCCGAAACGATTATTGGAATGTGAATTGATTATCTAAATCTAAACGAATTATAAACATTACAAAGATAAGATTCTATGAAAGCAAGATAGAACTAATAAGTACAAAAATATTACATACTGAAATCAATTCATAGATTACAATAGTATCTTATACTTAAAATGTCGGGGCACTCTTGAGATCACGAGCCTGGCGTCGTAGCTCAGCGAGGCGAAGGTCCAGGGCTCCGCGGCGCTCCACTCCGCGCAGTACACGGAGTCCTCGTGCTGCTCGTACGACTGGAGCACCCCGTCTTCCAGACTGGAAGATAGATCAACATTACTCTTGTAATAAGGAATATTCACGTAATTTTTTCCTCACTTAAATCAATAAAATACAGTACCATCAACCCAAGAAAAGTATTAAAAGTTAAGTTCAACTACTGCTTGTCGCACAAAAATAATATTAAACTCCTGCAATTTTCTACGACAGTTCAAACGTCCGTAGCTGTCGCGGCCATGATGTGACGTCATTATCTACAATCTGCCTTGTTTACATCTAATTTTTTTGGCCTAAATAAAATAATTTTACCAATTTTATGTGCTCTATTCAAGTAAAAATTGCAATAACAATATTATGATAAAATTTTAGTGAAACTTTTAGCACTTTTCAAATAAAAGTGTTTTTTGACACTTGAATGAACTTTGACGTCAATACCGGACGCTGTGTTTTGACAGAGCGTTTCGTTTCACCAAAAACCTGCTACATAAAACAGTAAATTGTGAAATAAGTGATGTATTAGAAACTTAAACAAGTGTACCACAATGTTTTTATGCGCCAATACAAGGCATTTTTCATAAATAAAAAGAGTTTTGGATTTCATGCATATTCCCGAAGAGAGTAGCAGAGGAGAGAGAGTACCTACAATTAAATTGTACCCCCACATTTAGCCAATTACGCGAACCGCCCCGGTTGGTGGCAATAGGCTCGCCCCCTAATTCGAATCTATGCTCCGACACAGGCTGCCACTCAGTTTCTGGTGGGAATACTCAATAGCACTGCTCGACCCGGGAATCGAACCCAGGACCTCATGCTCAGTAGTATCGTTTGCGACCACCAGCTCAACAAGATAGTCCATAACATAACATCACGCCTGTAAACCCCGAAGGGCTAGGCAGAGGTGTGCCTAAAACATCTACATTTCGCTAGTTATGTTTGAGTCCCATGAATAAGGAGGCGAGCCTAAACTGGCCTAAAGCCTGGCACAAAACGAGACTCCATGGCTGCTACTGAGAAATTCCTGATGGAAATATCCAATAAAATAAAATGAAACGTATAAAATCCTTTATTGTGCTTTTGTCCGCAGCCACTTAGAGTACGCCTCACAAGTGTGGAACCCTTGTTATAATGTTTATATTGACAGAATTGAGGGAATTCAAAAGCGGTTTCTACGTTTCCTTCAGTATAAAAGTAGAAAATATACTCCCAATTATGGAGCGCGATGCAAAAGATTCCATATCTTGCCGCTATATGAGCGCAGACGCATTGCGGATATGGTATATTTATTTAAAATCGCGAATGGAACTATAGATTGCCCTGAGCTGTTAGGTGGTTTAGGATTAGTTACACAATGCAAAACGTTTCGCAAACCCAGTTTGTTGCATGTCCCTCACTCCAAGTCTGCGTACAGGCAGAATTCGTTTCTGATCCGTGCGTGCAGAAGCTTTAATAAACTTACTGGTGAACATGATTTGGATATTTTCAACACCGGTGTCTCTCGGCTTAAGCGTTTATTGGTAAAAGCTTTTTTTATGGATAAGTAGTTTATTTGTGTCTAACTGTAGTTCTTAGTATTTTTTTTTTCTTTTAAATTTAAATTTTTAGTTTGTAGTATAAAGTAGTCGATCGTGTTGTTTTATTGCGTAACTTATGCTATGTAGATAAGTATTTTGTACGTATACCTCTTTCTTTTGTTGTGTTTTCTTTTTCTTTTTTGTTTCGATTGTTTTTATATGCGGAAACTTGTAAATGGCCTTCAAATTCGTATGTTTTAAGAACATTGTTTATATTAGCTGTAAGTTTCCCAAACAGTATAAAATAAAATTAAAATAAAATAAATAACACTGTCCGACCAAGGAATTGGACCCAAGCGCACGTCCGCAGATGAGTGCGAGTGAGAGAGACGGATAGATCCGAATATACGGACGAAGCGCTAGGGAGTAGGGCCCCAGGTCCTCATACTTAGCAGACGCGCTTGCGACCACCAGTTAAACGAGGCAGTCCATGCAGCAAACTTATTAATTTCCAACTTTACTCATAAGATAGGTAAGGTTGATATTTGTTTGGACTACGTTGAAGATAAAGAAGTTTGGCTCTAGTTCCTTCTGCGCATGCGGCTTCCCTGGTAGCTCATAAACGGCACAAATTTGTGGATGTCTCTAACTATTCTCAATCTCATTTTTTCTTTTCTTTCGATTCAGATTTTTACAATAGTTTTCAATCTTTTTTTTTTCATCTTTTGCTCAGAATAGTTACAGCACTGATGACAATATTTGTGTCACTTGTTTAATTTTGTTATTTTTTTTTATTATTTACAAAAAAAAAAAAAATACAAAATTTTCCTACCTTTGTATAGATTCTTTTTTTTTACCTATATTTGTGAATGAGTGAACATTGTAGGCTTTGTAGATTCCCAGATACTTGTTAACTTTTGTTTAAGTCTGTTTTACGCTTTTAGTATTGTAAGCAACGACCTATTGTCGGGCCTACGCTGTCCCCCCATACTTATGTACTAATGCTGTAACAAAATAATATTGTAATACCTAATGATTTGAAAAGAGTAACCATGGAGTTTCTTGCCGGTTCTTCTCCATGGAAACGACCAACGCGAACCGTGCACCTTTTTCGACGTTTTATAAGTTCCCGTCTAGGCCTATGTGAAATAAAATATTTTGATTTTGCTTGCAAAAACACAGCCAGTTAGCGAACGAGTATGAATGCGGCATCGTTTCACCTTCTAACATACTTTGGTTCACACCGTAAACTATCGAAAGAGCCGAATCGAAATATGAAAAAAGGCTCGTCGGCTCGCCTCGCTAGCTAGCTGAAGGTGCGGCTTGCACTTAAGAGGAAACACTGAGGGCGAGAGAATTGAAAAATAGGTATTTATAAAATGTATTGCTGTCGCGCAGTGCCCAAACGACCGCGCGCAGAGCGCGAAATAGACAACAGCAGAAAATACCAATTAAAAGTACACAAAAACAACGTTTCGTAGTCCCCTGATTATTTCTCCTAAACTTGACCGATGTAACTACTTTTTTAATTAAAAATTAAATACTTAAACAAAGCCGTGTTCCTATGTTTCCCTTTTTTATATAATCTAGTCAAATTTGTTTTCTGGATGTTTGAACACAGCGGAAAAAATGGCCAATTTTTTTTTGAAGGTTCATAATCATAAGGCTTTTAATAAGTAAATCATTTCTGAAAACAAAGAAAACATAGGGACATGCCAATAGTGGTCATAGATTTTTTGGAAAAGGAAATATTGCTCTACTGGCATTATCCAGGGAGGAAGCAGGGGACTACGTTTGTATTGAAACTCACACTTGCGTGACCCGCTTGCCGTCGTCGTCCAGGTCTGCGCACACGCCGGCGGCGGCCGTGAGCAGCGCGCGCGCGTCCGAGCTGCCCGTCAGCAGCAGCTGCTCGTGGTACGTGTTGTACCGCACTGTCCACACCCTGGACCATTACTACATTTTATTACAGTGACTAGCTTTTGCCCGCGTAGAGTTCGCGATCGTACTACCGGGACAAAAATCTATACTAATATTATAAAGAGGAAAGATTTGTTATTTTGTATGTAACGAATAAACTTAAAAACTACTGGACTGATTTGAAAAATTCTTTCAGCAATGGATAGCTACATTAGCAGCGAGTAACATGGGCTATATTTTACCCTGTACTCCCACGGGAACGAGAACTACACGGGTAAAACCGCGTGACGTCGGTTAGTATAGGCGAGACGACAAAAAAATCGAATTAGTCCGTCAGTTAGATTAACAAAAAATATTTGACCCGTGTTTTTTCTTTTGTTACGTAAACCAAAATTGACAAAGATATGACGCTTTTAAAATTCTCAATACGTCACGCCTAGGTATAATTTTTAGCTAGTTCTGACGTCACGAGCCCCCACTCCCGAGTGTTGATGCGTATTATCTTTTGTCAATATTCATTGATTTACAAAAACAAAAAATACGTGTCCATTAATTTCCAATACTCTAACTGACAGAATAAATAAATTTGCATATTTTTGATATTTTTTTTATATACTGTCGTCATGCCTATTCTATAATAAAAAAAACTAACTACTATTGTTCAATTCAATTATAATATTTTAAGTCATACACAATAAAATTATACTTAATAAAAAATAATCATAACTAAATTAACAATTTACATAATAAATGAGGTTATACTAAGTGTTAATCCAGGTTATATCTATCTGTGTGCCAAATTTCATATATATCATGATCTGTCGAATGACCAATCTGGTCGAGTCGCCTTGTTTAACTATTGTGTCTACTTCGTGGACAGATCAAGGGTTAAATCCGTTCAGAACTTATTGCGTGACGGAGTAACAAACAGCCATCTATCCACACAAACTGTTGCATTTATAATTAACTAGCTGATGCCCGGGGCTTCGCCCGCCCGCAAATTATATACTAAAACCTTCCTCTTGAATCACTCTATCTATTAAAAAAACCCGCACGCATCAAAATCCGTTGCGTAGTTTTAAAGATTTAAGCATACATAGGGATATAGGGACAGAGAAAGCGACTTTGTTTTATACTATGTAGTGATTATATTAAGATTGTCATACCCTGAAATATTACATCATTTTATTAGAGTGTTAGCTTGTGGCCTGTGTCCCAGCAGTGGGAACATTATAGTTTGATTATGTTAGTCACATTGACCTGTTTAGACATGTTTTTCAGGCAATGAGTCGCAGCAATTCATTGCCAGCAATAAATACTAGTTTCCACCAATTACATTCCTCATAGCGTGTCTCATCTCTCCTGTGATTGGCCAAATCATGCATGTCTATTGTATATGACGGTTACTGACCAATGAGAATGATCCGTCCTGCTGAATATAGGCTCCTTGCCGTTCCTGTAGTCCCAGATATTGAGAGCGGCGTCGTCGCCCGCGCTCGCTAAGTGAAACTGCCTGCAATCAAATAACCGACATAACTATATACGATTAACAAAAAAAACCACTCGAACTCGCACATGAAGGGTTCCGTGCCATCGTAGTAGGAGAGCCCCCTTTAATTATTAATTTATTTTTTGTTATAGCGGCAACAGAAATACCTACATCATCTGTGGAAATTTTAACTGTCTAGCTATCACGGTTCAAGAGATACAGCCTGGTGACAGACAGACGGACAGTGGAGTCTTGGTAATAGGGTTCCGTTTTTACTCTTTGGGTACGGAACCCTAAAACAGAATTTAACCAAAAATTTAACACATTACTTTTTACACCCATTGTAGTTTAGATATAGTCCCAAAGATATACCTGTTAGGGTTGAAGTCCAAGTCTCTGGCTAGTTGGGTGTGCGCGTTGTCTATGCTCCATGAGGGTTTGGTACAATCCGAGCGAGTGTCGTAGCATTTTATATGCATATCTTGTAGTACTGCGAACTGGATAAAAAAAAAAAAACAAAAAAATAGGTCAAATGACAGGTAAAAAATTAAACATAAAATCACACCTGAACTGGTCTTTGAATGTTTGGTTCTAGGACATGCCGGTTTCCCCACGATGTTTTGCTTCACCGTTTTGAGAGCAGTGGTGATGAAATAAATGATACAAACGTGGGTCCGAACCCACGACATACAACTCGTCAATCAGGCCCGATACTACTGGGATCGGGGAAGCCTCAACTCGATTCTTGGCAACTCTCATCCAGTTGCTACCAGCCACCCTGCGAAGATCGTCGCTTCAACTGTCTGAGAGCGTTCCACCTCACGTTTGCCGATTAGCGGTCTCTACTCCAGAACACGTCAATTCTACAACTGCTTACTTATGCCGTGAGCTATGTCGACAAGTTTGGTTCAGTATCTCTACGGTCTGTCGAAATCTGATGTTGTCGTGCTATTTACCTGAGTATGTCCCTGGTGCGGGTTCCACTTGCCGGCGGTGAACTTGAGGCGCGCGGAGGCGGCGGCGCGGGCGAGCGCGGCGCCGGACGTGACGTCATGCACGCGCACGCCCGTCTCGCACACCACGCCCACACGCGCGCTGTCCGTCGGGTGCCATTCTGCGCACCGGATCTCTTCTTCCGGCTTCTAAAAACTCAAAGATGACATTTATTTAAAAAACATGGTAAAAAAACGAAAATTAAATAATTAAATAGATCAGTTACAGGCACTTTTGAATTGTCTCAATATTGAGGAACAGGCAAGAAACTCCAGCACTCTTTTAAATAAAAATATAACCAAACCATTTCTTTATTGCTTTTCATGGATTAATAATTAAGATTTAAATATCAATACTCAATTACACTTAATAATTTAACTTCACCCTGTTTGGACCACAAAATATCTTATGGTAGCTTTTATCACCCAGTACAGGCTAATTTGAACAAGGGTTTACCGTTGTGGCTACTATAGTTGTTGCCAGTTAAGTTCGCAAAAGCGTTCATTGACCCACCTACATTTATTAATGTTATTAACTTTGAAATCCAAAAATAAGTCTGTTCAAGTCTTGAATCGTCATCTATCGTGATCTTCAACATTTTTTTTAATGAAAAACGATACATGGTTCATTTGTTTTGTTTCGTAGGAAGAGATATTAGGGACAGGGCAATGACCGCGATTGCGATCTTAACTGCCAGCAACTATACAGTAAAATGTTCTTTGGCGACCATACAATACTGAACCAACATAATTGTAGTCATCTTTACTTGGCGTGCTGATGGCAAATCAAGCTCAAATAATGTTTGGCCCAAAATCTTGCTATATCAACTCTGCTCACTGATGCAGTCGTAAGGACATGAAGTGCGCAGGTCATATGGTCATCAAAATTCAGTTCTAATCTAGAAGTAACATAAAGAAACCTTACCTCTGGCTTGAGAGTTAGGAGAAGTTCCATATCCTCCGCATTCCTGCCTTGTATGGCACTCAAATCATCCAGGTCCTTAGGTATTACCTGCAGGTTATAAATTATAACTTTAAAGCTAAAATTCTGAAGTCTCTTAGCCCTCATCTACCTATTCCTTTTCTAAATATCTTAGGGTTGGTTTGTAGTGTAACCAGATTCAGCTGAATACCAGAATTTTTCATGGACTCTCTATATATCAGACCTCCACTACATACTCGTATGTAGTTGCTAGGTAACACAATACCCTTGGTAAGACTGATTGTCTGACTTCCGGGCCTTTAACTTCCCGGTACTTCAATTGACTTGGTATAGTAGATCAATAGAAATTAGTTTATAGATGATCTCCCATCCATGGAACGATCCCGGCAAATGTTGCTTTATTATTTAACCAGTTCGGCTGTTACAGCTTAGCCGCAAGTAGACAACTAAGCCTTTCCCACTGTTGGGCTTGGGCTGGGCTGTAAAAGTGAGTCATGTTCCACGTTACTGCCTTACCTCAACTGTAGGTAGCTTGAATATAGACACCCCCATGGTGCACTGTGATGTGGCAGGGTCATAGGAGTTGTGGGTAGTAAGGAGTGTGGCTGCATCGTGCGGGGAGCAGCGCAGGTGCCACACCTCACCAATGTCATGCTTGAACACCTGGAGATCAATAATAGCACAGCAGACATTAATAAAGGGCTGCGGGACTATTCGAAAGAGATACCGTGGCCCCGGAACACAAAGGGCGAGGAAGGAACATGGATGGGTTTTAGTCAGTAAAAGTCTGACACTCCCTCCTACTCCGCCCAGAGCGGGAATGGTTATTTGATGATTTCCCATCCTATAAAAAAAAAAAAGACATTAATAAAGACATTACATAAGATCACACCTATAATCTCTCAAAGGGTTAGGCAGAGATGTAAATTTAAGACCCATGTTCGTAATAGCAGGTTAGCGTATTGCCAGATGGAAAAATCCAATAACACTTTGCCTGACCAGGGAATCAAACCCAAGACCTCATGCTCATGCAGTCGTGCTTGCTACCACTAGACCAGAGGCAGTCATAGTATTAACATGCATATTTTGACTAGGAAGTGGGAATGAGCATAATCGCTTCACATGAATTCTAAACATGTTTTACGTAACAGGGCAGGTTAATGACCAGGTGGAATTTTAGAAAAAGAATCACCCACTGCTGGTTATAGGTCTCCTCTTTCTTCTGCTACAGTTCCCGGTTATGTGCATCCCTAATCCAGGTGTGCATCCCTAATCCAGGTGTGCATCCCTAATCCAGGTGTTTCCCGCAACTTTGACAATCTTGTCAACCAAACGAGCTACTTCATCATGGGGGTTTAGGTTTCCGCACTTAGTCCCTAAAGTGGACCATTGTGCGTGAGCCATGGTGGCCGTTACTCCAACCAGCCCACTTCCCTCCAGAAGCAGATCAAACTTCCCGGTCTTCTCAGGGCATCGGCAAGGGATCTTGGTGTTCCAAGAGTCTCCTCGCGAATCTTGGCAACGCCGGTGCACTCAAGGAGCACATGCGCCACCATTTCCTCCGCCTCCATGCATGCTCTGCACAGCTTCGAGCAACGAGCTTCTTTCCGGAGGACTGTTTCTTTCTTTTTAGGGTTCCGTACCTCAAAAGGTAAAATAGGAACCCTTCTATAATCACTTTTTTGTCTGTCTGTTTTCATTTACTAATACTAATAGAAATATTAAGCCATCTCACTTGCAATCTAAATGATGATAAAATTGAGTATCTTACTTTAGTATGTAAAGCCCCTGTGTCTTCTTCTAACTCCACTACATGTATCTGATTGGAGTTAGGCTTCAAGCTTTGAGTACCTATCAGGAATCTGATTGCATCACTCTCTCCATACTGTGGGGATAGCGCTCTGGTCTGTAAATGAACAGAAATTAAAGTTAGAAATATAACATTGATTTACCCAAAGGATTGTATCCTAAAACGGGTTGATGTCCGCTTCTCCAGATTCAAGAAAAAGGCCAGTGACGCCTTGGTGTTAGAGAGAAACGATGGATGGATAGTGTGAAGGATGATATGGCTAGAAAGGAGGTCACTCATGAGATGGCAAGTAATAGAGAAGCATGGAAGAAGAAGACATGTTGCGCCAACCTAATTATAGTGGGAGGTATACTAGCTACTCGGAGTACTCGGTTTGTGGCCGCTTATGAGAGGCCGACTGCGATTAATTGCAGGACTTTTTTCAGAACTATGCATAGAGCATCATAAATAATACTGGGAACTATGCGAGAACCCACCGTGCACTCCAAAAACGATTAAAATAAAGAGTTACATTCGAGCAGCAATTAAATGTCAATATCGTCACCGTAGATAATTGTAAACACAGTACCTGATGTTCTAAGCCGTATATTATTGAGTTTCCTTCTTCCATTTTAGCTTTTCTTTTAATAATATATTTGTTTACATCAGCACTGCCTAAATTGCATTTTCCATAAGCGCGTTCCAATTTACAGTACTTAACATAATAAAATACAGTGAGGTCTTGAGGTCTTCTACCTCTTTTTGGCTTAAATAATTAACGTTTGGAAAAAAGGGAAAGAAGATTTTTACGCTATAGATCCCAAAAATGAAATTAATGAAATGTTTACTTGTCAAGTTGTCACTTTTTGACAGTAATGACAGCAGGTTCTTTTTTAAAATTTAGTCTCAAAGTAGTTATTAGTCTTTTACACTAAAATGATAATATAATTTCAGTTTAGAAGACTAATAAAATAAAGGCATAATATTATTAAATCTATAGTTTGAATACAATTAATATCATTGATTATTAAAACTTAAAAGACTGCCTCGTTGGTCGAGTGGTCGCTAGCGCACCTGGCAGGTATTTCTCAGTAGCAATAGGCTAGGCCCCATTACTTGGGCCTTAAAACATAACTGGCGAAATATAGGTGTACTATTAGGTACACCTCTGCCTAACTCTTCGGGGATTATAGGCGTGGTGTTTGTTTTGTGTGATGTGTAAAAGCGAAAGTTTGTGTTATTCTTTGACACAGAAACTACTGAACAGATTTGGATGAATTTGCAAACAGATTGATTATAATCCTTTAGCATTTAAATTAGTAGTAGGAAGATTGCTAGCCTGCTTACCTAAATACAGGTAGGAAGAGACAGCGACGCGAAAACGATGAAGGGGTCGGCTTCCGGACTATTGACTAACCGGATGCGGCTGAATACCACCTTTTTACATGGAGCGACTGCCTATCTGACCATCACAACCCAGTTAGTACTGAGTAATACGATACCCCTTGGTAAGACTGGTTGCAGACTTTCGGGCCACTGACTACGTGTATTGACTGACAAAGATCTACAAATAACAGCCGGGACCAACGGCTTAACGTGGACAAGGAGGAAACTCGGTATGTAAAGGGAGGTCACCCATCCACGGATTAACCTAGGCAAGCGCGACTTAATCTAAAGATCGACCCGAGCGGCATTTATTATTTAGCCACGAGCTCCCTAGTTCAGTCAACCGTTATTAGATCAGTGCAGATACCTCTGAAAATGGTCAACAAACGAAGGAAAAATAATTTACGGGCGAACGGAGGTTGGGAAGTGGGAGGTTGGGTGTTACTAATTTTCAAACGAAAATTATCGTCAAAATATCGCGAGGTATCCGAAGGTATGAGAATGCCAAATTTCACTGAAATTAGTAAAGGTGTGGCAAACAAACAAATAAATAAAAATTGCGACATGAATTGCGTTAATCTATAAATAGTAAATACAAAATAAACATTGTATGGTAGATATGCTCGTTACTTAACCGATATTCATTGTTTGCGTGTCTAAGCTTAAGGGCACCTAGGTACTTAATCACTTAATAGCGACAGTACAACAAGAAGATTGTCTATAACAATCCACTTTATACTATTGTAGGAAAACAATAGGAAGTATATATATAAATATATATGTATATATAAAAATAAATTAAAATAAATATTGTATTAAAGCGTTATAAATATTGTATTAAAGCGAACTCTGCACTTAAATAATAGTAATTTGCGTATAAATGCTGAAGTTTGCACACTTTTCTAAATTGACTTGAAGATGCATTTTGTCACGTTTAAATGCTGTTAACATTTTTATTAATTAATTGATCTAGCAACACACTTACCTGCTACATACATAAGCACTTCATACCTAGTAGTTTTCAGAAATCGTTTTTATCTGCCTTTTTTGACAAAAGGGGCGGTTTTAGGGCAGTGCTGTGGTGGCCAGGTCCAGTGGTAACAGCTCCGACTTACGAGTTGTACGTCGTGAGGTCGAACCCAGGCAGGTGCATTACTTCGGTAATTTATTTACCATCACTGCTCTCAAAACGGTGAAGGAAGACATCGTGAGGAAACCGGCATGTCTTAGAACCACAAAACCGAAGGACATGTTGTGACATCTACCAACCTGCACTGGGCTACTCCTTCTCATAGACAGGATGCCTGTGTCCCAGCAGTGGGGAGGGGGGGGGGGGGGTTATTAGGCTGATTATGAGGATATGGCGGTTCTATTTGAAATCCAACCTTAGGATAATTAGCAAAGAAACTGATGACTCACACGGGGCGGGCGTGGAGCGGATATGGCGCATATGCTGACCGGAACTCGCGATGATAGGCGTGGGAACATCCTCGTTACGATGCAGATTAGAGAAAAAACTAACTCATTAGGTTACAACTTTACGAGCGTGACTCTTATCTATATTAATGTAAAAAGCTGAAGAGCTTGTTTATTTGTTTAATCGCGACAATCTCTGGAGCTACCAGTTGAATTTGAAAAAATATGTTTGTGTTTGATAGCCCAGTACTTGAGTAAGGTTACCCTCGGGAGCCAAGTCATCTGCCCAGCCTTTGCCCAGCTATGTTGGGGTCGGCTTCCAGTCTACATTATAAAACATATGGAAACGGGTATCTATTTATCGCGAATTTTACCTTTATTATAAGCCCGACGTTTCGACGGAATTGCACCAGCCGTGGTCGCGGGAAAACTCAAGTATTGGAGTTACCACCACAGCAAAGCGAAGGTGTTTATTCAACTGCCCTCACTTGATCTTCTTGGGCTTATATTAAAGGTAAAATTCGCGATAAATACCCGCTTCCATATGTTTTATAATGGCTTCCAGTCAAACCGAATGCAGTTAAATACCAGAATATTACATGGAGCGACTGCCTGTCTGACCTCCATAACCAAGTTAGTACTGGGTAATACGATACCCCTGGTAAGACTGGTTGTCAGATTTTTGGGCCACTGTGCAAATGATAGGCGGGACCAACGGTTTAACGGCTTGGGGCGCCGTCAATGCCGCCGTCATGATCTGTTCGCGCCACCGCTATCTAGATCTGTTGCTAGAGCCGAATCCCCAGTATGTCGAACCCTAAGGATGCTAAACGCCCTCCTGACAGCCGACCCTGAATGCGATGTGTTTGCTGATGAATGGAGAAAGATAATGCGTGCTTGTCTGGTGTTCTGTGAGAGACAATATGCGAGGGTGTCCACTGTTAAATGCTAGTTTATGTTACTTTGCGATGTATTTAATTTATTTAACCATTTACTTAAATAATTATTAATCATTTTAACCACGAATTGTATACCGTTGAATTTATTTTTATTTTTGTATTGTATGTTATTTGAATGCTTATTTTTATTTTTATGATTCCATGTTAATTAATGTAATTGGACTTGTGCCGTTTTAATTAACTATAAATAAATAACGTGCCTTACGAGGCACGGAGGAAACTCGGTATGTAAATGTAATGGGTGGTAGTATCCACAACGGGTGGTAACCCATCCACGGACCAACCCAGGCAAGCACGGCTTAACCTGAAGATCGACCCGAGTAGCTGCTAATATTTAACCACGAGAAGTATAAATTGTAAAACCCCACTAGCTCGTTGGTCGACTGGTCGGGTAGATTCCCAGCAGGGCTATTACGTATCTTTCTGATATCCAGTGATCCAGCTTTGGTTGTACACCGAACTTTGATGACAATCGTGAATGTCATAATATTGGTATTACGTACAACACTGAGTGGATATCACTTTACGGTGACTAACAGGGTCATACATAATACGAAACTAACCATTTGACAGTTAATTGATGGACACTGAGCCCAGTTACTATCATTTCGAGTTGTCAACAGAGATACGTAATAGCTCTACAGGTCAGGCAAAGGGTTATTAGCTTTTTCCATCAGGAATTTCTCAGTAGCACAGTTTCACGGTGTTTGGATTTGAGTTGATGGTAAAAGCGTCGCCGTCGTCCCCTATCTTATGGTACTTGGGAAATGTGGGTGAAATGGTACCTACACCTTTGTCAAACCCATCGGCTGAAAACAGGTGAGATGTCAAAGTCAAAAACTTTATTGTGAAACAGTGGTTACAGAGTTGTTGTTGTTGTTGTTGGTGTTAAAATCACGGATATCATCTCTTAAGTACTTTAAGTAGGTACCTACAGAGTTGTTATTAAGTTATATTTGTGTGCGTTTGCACTGCTCTGCCATGTTCGACTTCGGCATACGATAGTTTGTTTAGTATTGAATGTTAGACCTAAGTTTAAGTGATTTATTTCTATTAACTCAAATATATTTTTTTATTGAAATAAGAGTTATATTTTGCATCAAAACATAAAAACAGTTTGGCACTCACGAATCTGTCGGACAAAAATTCATGTACTGTATAATAATGGTCTATTTACCAAAAAGAAATTTATTTTTTTCTCAAAAAAACAATGTTTTCAATTTCTCTTATTTGCTTAGGAAGCTTATTATAAATTGTCACATCTCACAATTCCCGACGTCAGGTCTGCAGCTAAGAGCATAAAGAAGCAAGAAGCGCATCGGCACAAAGCCAGCCTCATCCATCATTTATCCGAAAAATTTCTCTTTCCATTCCTTGTACGATATACTGTCACAGCTCCGTCTGCCATCACGACGCGGACATGACACCCCAACTCCATTTGAGTGTCATACCTCTATTTCCAATATCGAAGACCTTCGTACCTCTTCGGATTTCGACGTTTGGATCTCCGGCTACTAGTGTAATGCCAAGCAAGGAACGCTATGGCTCTCTGTACAGTCGTGGTCTTTTCCGCCTGATCAGTTAAACATTTTTCGTTTGAATCATGCGGAGTCGCCAAGCCACGCCCGCTTAAATTTAAGGCCTATTAGGAAAGCGTCAACTTTGGCGCGCAAAATAACAATAACTCTCGTTTAGCGGGTTTAAAAGTTAAAATGGGTGTACCACAAGGTTCGATATTGGGTCCCTTCCTCTTTTTAGTATATATTAATGACCTACCTCGTTTATTTAACAACCATCCGCATATGGTGTTGTTTGCTGACGATACTTCTTTAATATTTAGGATAAACAGACGTGCGACTGATCTTGACGACGTAAATAACGCCCTACTGCAGGTCCATAATTGGTTTACCGCTAATAATTTAGTACTAAATGGGAAAAAAACTAAGTGCATTAGATTTGCTCTACCAAATGTCAAAAGTAATGATTGTGACATAATACTGAATCAAAAGAAACTAGAATTTGTCGATAAAACGGTTTTCTTGGGAATCACGCTCGACTCAAGGTTACAATGGGGTCCTCATTTAACATCTCTTGCACGACGGCTGAATTCAGCTGCATATGCTGTTAGAAAAATCCGTCAATTTACTGATATTGATACCGCGAGGCTAGTCTATTTTAGTTATTTTCATAGTATTATGTCATACGGTATTTTACTATGGGGACGGGCTGCAGACATCGAGTCTATATTTATTCTGCAGAAAAGAGCCATCAGAGCCATATATGAATTACGTAGACGCGATTCTCTAAGAGAACTGTTTAAGGAAATTAATATCATGACAGTACCTTGTCAATACATCTATGAAAACATCATGTACGTTAGGAAAAATCTGCATTTATTCAGTAAAAGAGGTGACAGACACCATTATAACACTAGAAATAGGGACCAACTAGTTCAGCCAGGTTTCAGGCTTGCTAAAGTAGATTCATCTTTCATGGGGTACTGTTTGAAATGTTACAATAAAATACCTCCCCACATTCTTCAACTGAATGAGACGAAATTTAAATCTTGTATAAAACGCACACTATGTAGGCAAGCATATTATAAGTTGGGGGATTACATTGATGATAAAAATGCTTGGCTAAATGCTGGTCCTGCTCCACAACCATAGTTGCAAACTAATTGATTGTACTGGTCGGGCATTATTTGAGTCTATCGACACGCAAAGAAGAAGAAGAATTGATTCCCATGTTAATGTATTGTGGAAGCTGCAGAAGATTGTAAAAATATACCTACTTGCATTGTATAGATTCCAGTTTTTAGTATTATATAATTGCATAGCACATGTGTGAGTACTTTGTACTGTTCAGCCGCCACTTACATTTAGTTATCTTTCATTGACTTGAATATGCCTTGGTGGCTATGAGAGGATGTCATGCTCACTCAAATGTCTCGCTGATGGTGGCGGGTGTGTCGGGTCACTTAGTTCCCTTAAATATGGTCGAGTTGAATGGTGCCGATACATGCGTCATGTTCGTGAACGGGCGCTATCAGTTGGGACTGGCCATCTCTTGGCTGCCACGGTTCGTTCATTTTAATTACTTTTATTTTATTTTTTTTAATTTTTGATTTATCATTTTACTCTGGACGCTCTTAATGTGCACGTCTTTCTACATCGTTCTCACATATACGTATAATCTCAACATGAATGATGTAACCAAGATTTTGTAACAATATTTTGATTTAAAAGAGTGTCCATGGAGTTTCTTGCCCGTTCTTCTCCATAGAGATCTACGTTAGGGAATGGGCAACTACAGTACTTTCTCAAGTTATTATGCCTTGTGACTGTGACTGTAGCTTTGCTTTTTTTTGTATTTTCGACATTCAAAAGTGCCGTAATGGTCTAATTGAAATAAATGATTTGAGTTTGAGTTTGAGTTTGAGTTAGCCTGCGTCGTCAGTGCGCTCGGCCGATCGGTATCTTTTCATTCATTATTTCTATACAAAGTCAAGAGAGTGTTTCTATGTTGCAAGTGCAAGCAAAAGTTAGCTTAGTGGTGATCAGGCGGGAGTGTCCTCGATAGTATAATCTTCATAGTTCGAGTCAAAATATCTAGCGCTAAATATAACATAAGTAATCATAATTTTATTACCATTCTGTTTGTTCGTCGCCGTTAAAAATATGTTTGTTTTAACTGAAGTTTAGCGGAGGAATTTAAAGAATGTAACGTGCGTATGATGAATGGCTTTTTTTATAGTTTCTATAAACGTAGGTCACGAGACGACGTTAAATCTCGTTTGCACACCACCTGTCGATGGTAGAGCAACAACAATGTGAGTATTTTGCACCCCGGCTTAGACTACAACTCTTCATTAATGTTCGTGGGATACACCACGGTCTTGCTACTAGCTATGAAGCTGCGGCTTTAATCGCGTAGAGTTTGAAATTTATTCGACGAGAACTTACTACGATTGGTTCCCTTGTCGAGTTCCTTTACGTCGAGTCTGAGAGTCTATGGTTTTTGCAAGTACGCCACCGACCGCCATAAAAACGATTGTCTTATTCATGCTCATTACCTATATAGTCATGGTCTACTAATTTGTTTGCCAAATCGATAGGTGGTATTATCCATACAAATGAATAAAATTGAAGAATATCAAAATACTTAACAGCTTTTTACTGAATGCATATGAAAATATTTTATTACAAAATACATTTGTTTCGGTCTGTCTGTTTGTTCAGGCTAATCTCAGTAACGGCTGGACCGATTTTGACGGGACTTTTCTGCAGATAGCTGATGTTGTTGTTGCTGTTGTTGTTGTTTTTTGTTGTGTTATGTTGTTGTTGCTTATTTTATTTTAGAAAAATAATTGGGTTTTCATGAAAAAAATATACCTTTATTAATTAACCCGTATTTTCATATGCATTCAGATAAAAAACTGATTTTTGAAATTACAAACAGCCACTTCATTTATATTTATTTGTATAAATTCGTTTCTGGAACATAAGAACCGGATAGTACCTAAACTCAAAACTCCGCATCACGTGTAGGATAGCGCTGTTGTTGTCTATTATCGCGTTACTAGAAATGCGATAAAACTGATGAACATTAGTCATTGCTCTTTGTTACAACATGTTGTTATTATTGGTCTGATGTCGCGACTTTTGCGCGTAATTGTTCATTAATAACGCACTATGTTATGAAACTGTGTGTGTATGAAGGGTAGGGCTCCCCCGCAATTTGCGGGACTCACATCATCTTTTTTCTTTAAACGTTGAAAATACCTACGCATACCGCACCGTCCGGGAACACGGCTTGGTTATGTGGGGCTTGCATCCACTAAAAACACCGCCGGGAGCTTACTGTCGCCTTGGTGGATGAGCGCGAGCACTGCTACGCATGACTTTCGCGACAGTCATCATCCTTTCTCCCCTATGTATGTTTGGGTCGGCATTCAGTCTAACCGGGTGCTACTTAACATATCACACATCATCTAACATGGTGTGACTGCCTGTCTGACCTCCACAACCCAGTTAGTCGAGGTGGCACTTCTGACTCTCCGGCCAACTGTCAACTGGTGGCCCGCTGAATGACTTTGCAGGGGACATCTCGGCAACCGGCTCAGATTCGGCCTTGGCTGAATAACCTCGATTCCGTGACAGTTACGACGAGGCGTATTTCCTGATTTCTATATTCAAAACGGATCATTCTTATGATCATCATCACTACATAGTATAAAACAAAGTCGCTTTCTCTGTCCCTATATCCCTATGTATGCTTAAGGTGGAAGCTTAGACGCGCTTTCCCATACATTATTTTTGATATACATTCTCGATACTTATATACTTTTTGTAGAAGTAATGAAACAACTTGATGTTATTATAAATTAGTGTTGTCGCAAACCCCTTCAAACATAAAGAAATAACAAGGATTGTAGGATTTCCAGGGCCGAAAAAAAACGAAAAATCTTTGCAAGTGTGCGTGCTTGGAGTCACGCCATCTATCGGATTTTCAAAGAACAATCGAACCTCTTGCTTAACAAAACTCGAAATAATTATCTGCTGATTACTAGATGGCGTGGCGTTGTCATTGTAAGGTCAAGGTAGTGGTCAAGTATGTGCGTGCGGGGAGTTTTGACTCGCGAATAATTCACATTTCGTTCGTCTAACAAGTAGGTAGGTAGGTACTGCAGCAGCTGTTTTGTTTGGGTGAATCAGATTTATCATTTTATTATGAATGATTTGAAGTTAGAAAAATTCTTATTATGTCATGTTGTTTACCCAAACCAAAGTTGAAAGTACATTAGGGATGAAATGTGTAGGTAATTCGGAGTTGGTTCTAATTTTATTGTGTGATAGCTAAAACCTATTAGTTATTAACAAGTAGGTATTCAGACATACCTGTATACTTTGGTTTTGTACGTGGACTTATCGCGGTTTATGTAATAAACTTGTAATGTACTTACATTATATAGGTAACATTACATTCATTCATCACACTATTTATATTCATGAAGGTAGGTACCTACTACCTGCTTACTTACTAAAACTTACGCGACGCAGTCAAGGGGGTCTAAAATGGCCGCTTTAGCAGAATCGTTTCGTGAATCACGTTAAAAATTTAAAATTCTTAAAATGGACTTTATGACTATTGACATAAAGTCCATTTTAAGAATTTCATTTTTTAACGTGATTCGAGCTAAGATTCTGCTTAGATTCTGCTATAGCGGCCATTTTAGACCCGAAGGTCATGATGGGAGAAAAATAAGTGCCCTAACTATACCTACATAGTAATGAATAAAACACCAATGAAAAACACAAACCTTACAGTCTGTTCAATCGATTTTGACTTCTAATGCGTTACCTTACAAATAGGTAGCTGCTGCAGTAAACAATTGGTATTGTAACTACGTTTTTGCTTTTAATGCCATTCTTATGCCTACGGAATAGAAGTCAAAATCGGTTGACCGGACTGTAAACCGACCTGTTTGCGAAACCTGTTCGCAGGAAAAAAAAAAGAAATGTGTGCTGGGCCACATACTAGAACTGAAACTTCAACGGACAAGTGGAAAAACGAATCGAGTTCATTTGTTTTTTTTTTCAATAAACCGCTTTCTATTTGCAAGCCAATTCGAAATTTAAAAAATACCTTTGATATTGTCGGCGACGAGACCCTATCTCGACACCAGGGTGCAAGTAGTGGCCGTACGTAGAGTGCAAACACAAATCTAGTGAGTTGAATTTTGTTCCAAAACTTGTGATATTATTGTAAAAACTAGTTTATGTAAATTTTTGTTAGAATCTTGCTAGAATCATATTAATTTTATGTTAATTTAACGTTACATTCGTATTAGAGTCCAATAAGACTGATTAGAAAAGAAAAATTTTGAATTAAAAATACTAAGTCATATAATTACGTAACTTGAAAAAGTGATTTTTTGTTTATTAAGATATAATGTTTAAATTAGTACCAAAGGGTAGATCTTAACTCAAAACCATTTTTAGTGAAAGAATTATGTAAATCGGTTCAGTATTTTAGGAAATATAAGGAAAAATGTATAATGAAAATTTGATACATTGCAAATTTTAACAGTTATTGTTCTAGGAAGTTTTTTTATACGTTATGTAAGGTGCAATATTACTGTTTTGGATTATAGTAGACATAATAACCTATGTAAAAAGGTATAGTTTGTAAGGATTTTTTAATAAATAAATATAAA
Organism: Xestia rhomboidea; assembly: GCA_963853795.1. Lineage (NCBI taxonomy): Eukaryota > Metazoa > Arthropoda > Insecta > Lepidoptera > Noctuidae > Xestia > Xestia rhomboidea. The sequence continues at coordinate 14,302,513 of OY970774.1, forward strand.
TACGGGGTTCCAAAGGTCTCGGCTGTCGCGAAAACAAACGCGAAATTAGGGCAAAAAATCACGGTTCCCGTTATGGGCGGACAGGGCCGTATATAAGTCGGGAACGACGGCGAACGGTCGTCATCACTCCGATCCAGCCTGTCCCCTTGCTGTCCTCTCCCAGCGACGCCCTAAGCCGAGGCCCGTACCCCGCAGGGGGTGCCCTTAGCGTGTAGTCGCTTAGTTTGTAAGTTTTTTTTGGAGGCCTTACACTTAAGGCACCCACAGGAAAGTCCGGTTAAGCAGACGACAACCTCTCTGGTTGAACTGCGAGATGCCATTTCGAAAAAAAAAAAAAAAACGAACGGTCGTCAGTCGCAGCCCAGCCATCGAGGAAGAAACAACTCAAGAAAGAAAAGGGACAAGCCGAAACCTAGGGAACACCGAACCTTAGGAAGAAAGAAAATTGTGTTGTCATTCTACGGTGCCTGCCTACCCTTCTCCCCCGAGGTCCTGCCCTACTAGGTCGTCGGTACCCGACCATACCCTACGCATTCAGGGGTGCGTGGAGGCGTGCGCCACCAGCAAGTCCAACAAGGAGCGCCGTCTACTATTGTGGGAGATTGTCCCAGGTTGACTGGACCCCAGGGTCTAGCCATCCGAAACAGATATGTTACCTCCTTGGTTGCCCTTGCCATGTTTCAGAGTAAAAGATCATTCCATTTTTAAATAACACGACAGATATGAGTTTACTATGTAATTTATTTGGCCGCTAAACATGACAGATATGTATTTTCAACCGACTTCCAAAAAGAGGAGGTTCTCAATTCGACTATATATTTTTTGTGTTTGTTCGTTTGTGTTTCGACTGGGTGAACCGATTTTGATAATTCTTTTTTTATTTGAAAGCTGGTGGTTCCCATGTGGTCCTATTTTAATTTGGTGAACATCTGACGCTGTTCTTTGGAGATATACAATGGAACTCTTCAAAAATAGACGGCAAATCTGCCGTGATTGTTGGAATCACTTGGATGATTATTGTTTATACAACATCATGTCGTAACATCACGTCTGTATGCTCTGAGGGGGTATGCAGATGTGTACAATACATCCAGATTTCGACAGTTAGGTATGTAAAGTTGGAGCGTTCGTGTTCCACGCGCGCCTCAAAGAGATGGCAAATATTTGTTTGGGAACAACTAAAAATTAAAAACTTTTATGAAAAAATAAAACCGACTTCAAAAAATACAAAAAAGCGAAAAATAACTAGCTTCAGAAGTCGGTGACCTTTGTTTGATTGATTTAGTTTTTTTTTTGTCACCGACTTCTGAAGCTAAAGTTATTTTTCGCTTGTCGGTTTTATTTTTTCATATAACTTTTGCCGGCCGCTGGTCGCATGTATCGGGCCAGTACAGCAATTTCGAATCTCGAAGAAGGTTGTCAAAATAATGCTCAAATTTCAAAGCATGTTTGAGGAAAAATCTTATTATCTAGTCATGTTGTTCACCCAAACCAAAGTTTGAAAGTAGGTATCTATAAAATAAACGCCCTAACTATACCTAATAATAATGAACACAATGAAAAACACAAACCATACAGTCCGTTCAATTGATTTTGACTTCTATTGCGTTGCTCTACAAGTAGGTAGCTGCTGCAGTAAACAGTTGGTATTGTCAAGGGCGTCGCCAAGGGGGGGCAGGGAGGGGCAGCTGCCCCCCCCCCTAGAGATTCTAAAAAAGTTGCCAAATATAATGCAACCAAAGTCCTAAGTCTTTGAGTTAATTTGCTTGAAGTTCAAGCCTTGAACAATCATTCCCGTACGTCGAAACTCGAATGAATTCACCAATTCCACTCCTAATATTCCGTACGCTCAACTACGCTCTGCTCTACTCTATCGTTGAAGCGGGAGAGGGGGAGTGGGGAAGCAACATGTAACCGCGCGGCGCTCACGCCCTCCGCACAGCCGCCTTTGTTACAAGAAACTTACAAGATTTTAATAATAAAGTGGTCGAGAAGTTTACAATGAATCCCCGAAAATTACGTTTTAATTAACCTAATATAAACAAACAACGACCACTATAATATTAAATCTGGTAATTTAAAAAAAAATACGCTGTACGCTGTACACTTATTCAAATTCAAACTCCTTTTTATTCTATTTTTCTAATAAATGTTATTATAACTTATTTACAAGTTTTTTATTGCATAGTCAAGAGCTCGTGCTCGTGTAGCTTCACACATTGGACTCTGTACTGTCACAGAATATATATGTATATAGTACTAAAATACTGTTGTTATTACAATCGCTGTAGATGTAAGGCTCGTAGTACAAGTGAAAAGCTTCATGTGCTGTCGACTTTACCTACAATTCATACCTACTTTTCTCATTCATAGAGAATGAGAAAAGTATGAATTGTAGTAGGTAAAGTCAACTTGCCCCCCCTGCGCCATCGGCTGGCGACGCCCTTGGGTATTGTAACCACGTTTTTGCTTTTAATGCCATTCTTATGCCTACGGAATAGAAGTCAAAATCGGTTGACCGGACTGTAACAAACGCGAAGTGGCGAAGTTACGCGAACTAGAGCTGTCTATTTGTGTTCCCACGTTAGGGTATTTTCCCTAAATTTAGGGATTTTTTGAAAGAATTGTAGATTTTGGCAGAATCTTAGAAAACCTATGCCAAAAATTAGCAGAATTAGATATTGACAAATTACCTGTGCTTCACTTGGGTATAATTAGACTAAAATATCTATAGGAGTAATAATAATATCTCTAGGAGGCTCCTCTATGGACCTCGATGCGCGCATCGAGGTCCATAGAGGAGCCTCCTCCACATCCTAACAGAATCAAAATCACAAAATCAATGTACAATTTTGTACAGTGCTTCCTGAAATTAGTTTTATTTCGGACCGCGCTGGTGAGCGGATAAGATTGTAATGTTATGGTACCTAGTACAATCAGTGAACCCCTCAGCTGACCAGGTCATGACCTCTGACCCATATACCTATCAGCTGACCTAGATAGTTGACCCCCTGACCCTAGTACTCATCAGCTGACCAGGTCATGACCCCTGATCTTAGTACGAACCAGCTGGTCCATGGTCACCAACCTCTGAACCTCCACCCATGTACCCATGTGTAACCAGGTCATCGACCCCTACCTTATGTACCTGTCAGCTGGGCCGGGTCAACTATGTACTAATAAGTGTTCCAACGCTTTGTATATGTATAAAGTGAAGATAAGAACTAAATAAGCTTTCAAACCAGTAGGAGTTTTTATTTGAAATCCCCAACAGTTTGTAAATATGTGAGCACCAACCTATCTATCACAGTCATAATTAATTTATGTCATTGCTTTATTTTTTATTCTTTTTACTTAATGTGGTACACTAATTTCATTATAAATGTGAGCACCATGTGGCCATTTAGTATATTTTATGTACTTTTGTGACATGAACGAGCATGGCAGTTGAGAATTTGACATGCTGTTTCGCTGATGTTGGATCATAGTTTCATTCAAAATGTTTGAGCAGAGTGGTGCTGATCCACGTGTCATGCTCGTGAATGGCCGCCGTTATTCGAGACTGCTGTTGTTGATCTTGTTTTTAAAAAGAGTGTCCATGTGTAACTAGAGACTGAGTCCTTGACAATCCAATAGTGCCTGTAAATGGTATTTAAATAAATGCTTTGAGTTTGTATCAATTGTATTTTTTTGCCTTCAACAATTTATTGTATAATGTAGTTGAAGGGTAGGTTGTATGTTCAAACCCTGACAGGCTCTTTATTTTGGGTAAATGAATACTAATACTACTTGAATAAAAAGCATTACTTACAATAGTTAATTATATAATTAGTGTAAAACAACAAAACCACATTCATATTTTGTTAGAACAGAACTTCATTGCGGCATTGAAAACAGATGCAGTACTTTTATCAAATGGCACATACTACACAACACATAAAACACAAATAATTTAGAAGTTAGATCACAATTAATTTCGAATTTGTTATGTACAGAATGAGGAATCACTTTGACGTTTGGTGGTGGAACAAAATTAAATCATGCTATAGTCATCAGACGTAAACAGTTCTATAGGTAAACTGACTGAACTAATGTTTACTTCTAGAAGTTTAGTCCGTACAACCATGTCAACACTAACTTTCGGTAGATTCGAGTACAGAAAATAGAATAGATTTTCGCTTTATATTCAGAATGTTTATCTTCACAACAGCTATAACCTCAAATAAACGAGAGTGATCGATGTCACTAGCTAGATGCTGATTGGTTTATTAAAACACGTTCCGTTTCAAGTTTGGTACTTTTGATTGGTAATTATTGTTAAAAATTCACATTAACTAAAATAAAAACGTTGCAGTGGCCCTTCTTGTATGATTTTTTTTTTACATTTTAGTCACAAAATATTGTTAAATATGTTATCTGCATCTTTCCTAATTAAACGTTTTTGATGAGAACGCCATCAAGCGGTTCAGAAAGTAAACTATTTACGTGTGCTTGTGTGTGTGCATGGTGTGTACAGATTTAAAGTGGAGACGGCTGGTGGATTTGTCACCAAATCTCCGTTTGAGAAGAGATAACAAGGAAACTGTTTATGTGGAAAAATCAAGACAAAAGGCTAGTTAGGCGCAATTAGAATATTGTCTATCTTAGTTATTTAGGTTAGGCGTAAACATAAATAATACCCAAATGCGAGACTACAACGCCATCTATTGAAAAAACGGCGGCGGGATGAGCAAAGGGATCCCCTTAAATCTTTACAACTACGCAACGGATTTTGATGCGGGTTTTTTTAATAGATCATAGAGTAATTCAAGAGGAAGGTTTTAGTATATAATTTGCGGGCGGGCGAAGCCGGGGGCATCAGCTAGTTACCTACAAGATTTTTCAAATGCTTTACTTGTGGGTCTAGCACGGACACGCTGAGTAGGAGAACGTAACGTAAATTCGAACAATTTTAAAATTGGAAAAATCTTTTCGCTCTTAGTTGTTTACAGCTATCATCATCATTATCTTGCCCTTATTTATCCCAATTCATTTGGGGTCGCCGCAGCATGTTTTCTTCTTCCATACTTCACACAGCGGTTGCGGTTGTTTACAGCTATTAAGTTGTATTTTGGATGAAAAATCGTTCGGATTTACGTTACATTTACGTCAGGCGTTCGTGCTAGGGTTTCTGGTTTCATGGTAAATGTAAAAATAATTTGTAGCCTACAAACTTACGCACATTGTTAGAAAAATATGTCAGCTCCAGTTTCATATTATTCATATATCGCATTTTATAATGTACAGTCACGAGCCCTAATATGTGGGTACATAGAATTACTTACGCCTAGCAAAAATCAACCTCAGAATTACCTAAAGGTACTTATTAAAAAAAATGTGTTCCTATTCCAAAATACTGTCTTCAAAATTGCAACCAATTCAGTGGGAAAAACAATTTTGAAAGGTACCTTTTTAGGGCTGAAAATGAGTGTGAAAATAAATTCTTTTTCTTCGTGTCGATGATTCCCATTGTTATTAACAATAATCAGACAGCAAAAATCGACAGATTCGATGTTTGACCGATTCTACAATCGACAGATTCTACATTTGACAAGTTGAATAAGTTATTAATTAAGTAACAGGCAGTAATCATTTTTATCACATTAGTAGGTATTTAAACAATCACATTGACTCTACAATGTTGTAGATATCCTGTTCTTTGTTTGAGCAGGAAGATAAGGTTCTAGAAATCTAGACCATACCTGGGAACCTTCTAGTTACGGAGATATTGGGGGTCAATGTTCCAACTTTAGCACAAGTTTTTTAAAGAAATTTTTCAATTTATATACAACTGCTCCTCGATTTTTTTTTTTACTATGTTAAGTATCACTTTTCTTTTTTTTTGTTCAATGTGATTGTTTAAATACCTATGTAACTACTAATGTGATAAAAATGATTGTTGCCTGTTAATTAATGATTTATTCAAAATCTGTCGATTGTAGAATCGGTCAAACATAGAATCTGTCGATTGTAGAATCTGTCAAATATAGAATCTGTCGATTGTAGAATCTGTCAAATGTAGAATCTCTCATATGTAGAATACGATGTCAAAAGTAGAATCTGTCAAATGTAGACTAAACGAAAAAAAAACACTTGTGTATCATGTAGGTACGGTTAGACCGAAAAGATTGGGCAGATGATGCTGAAGTCAACATTAATACATAGTGCTATAAACATGTCAGCATGTCATCATCATCATTCTCTTATTGCCATTATCCCAATACATTTGAGCTCGGCGCAGCATGTCTTCTTCTTCCATACTTCTCTATTACTCGTCATCTCATCAGACACCTCCTTTGTTGCCATATCTACCTAATAATTACCTACTTCAATTTCAGTTTTATTAAAATGACAATCACGGCGAATAGTAATGCAGATTGGCCCGCTAATCTTATGGTCTAGGTTTATTTTCACACACAGCTATCCATAAAACACCTATTTACATGTTATTGCTCATGACTGTACGAGGCTTAAGTAGGTTACGCATGATCACCCACGACGGCATACCGATAAAATCCGAGATTATCACTAAAACACTATTGCAAAATCTATTCATGGCTAACTTCATAAATCACCGCAAATCGATCAAATTCTATTTTAAATACAAAAAATATTTTTCACGTAAAAAAATTGCGTAGGACGACGCAATTTTGATAGTTTTGTTCAAAAACAACTACGTACCTATTTAATAAAAGATCTAATAATAGTTCTAAGTTTTGACGCAGGATCTATAAAAATACCATATAGTATTTTCTTCGGCAGATAATTTAACTGGCTGTAAAGTTATCAATCAATCATTTTATGATGTTATGCGAAGGGCTTACAATTGGGAGTACATTACCTAGTATTTCTTTGTAGGTACTGTAAGGTACTGTACCTACGAGCTGCTACTTCAAATTAAAAGGCTTTCAGCGACTTTAGTTCTCTATATTTTAGAAAATGGACCACACTTTTACATCAATAAAAAAACAAAGACATTGAAATATTTAGGAGCGGTAGACGGGGCAAGACGAAGAAAATCGTAATCCAATACTTGTTACTACTTAGTAACAAATCGTTCTGTCAGGTAGCATTTGTGTGTCAAAATCAAAAATGTTCGGGATCATTTAGTATGAAAGAAAATACTCCCAATGTCCGCTTTCCAAGTCTTTTAGGTAAATCTCTTTGATAAAACTCGATTGATAATCCGGTGACATAAAAATAATATCTCCTGTTCCTAAATAAGTTTTATTTCAAGATCCTAGAATCAAAATGCAGCCTAATTGGTTGGTTGTAAGCTATAAAACCTTACAGTACTTACTCATGAAAATAAAAAAAACTATTAAGTTACAGGACCACAGAAAAAAATCATCTGCTTCATAATACAAGTCCACATGACTCCGTAAAATGTAGAGAAGGCAATAATAGTTTTTTTTATATATTTTAAAGCAGGTCGCATAGTAAAAGGTGTTCGCTGTGACGAGAACTTCACTCTCTTAAAGTATGACCCTCTTTTAACCTAACAACCTGTATAAAGCAGGCACCAAAAAGTAACCATCAAAGAGTTCGCGCCGTAAAAAATAAAAACAAAACCGGAGTTAGCAACAGACTGGCCACGGGGATCATTAAAAAAAACGAGCTAAGGGTCAACGTGTATTGGGAACGAAAAAGCTAGACAATAATTATAATATCTTTAGTTTGAACGGAACCTCTTTGAGATTAGTTTAACCCTTGATCTGTCCACGAAGTAGACACAATAGTTAAACAATGGTGTCTCGAACAAATTGGTCATTTGATAGATCATGATCTATAGAAACCTCTTGATGATAGCGAGTTGTTTTAAACCAAAAATCTGAATTAATGGAATTTAGTTTTGACGCTGAATTTTCGAATCGCGAAACGTCACCTTGGAAAAAAGTTGGGAGAATGTTCGATTAGCAAATTGTTGTATTCGCAGGACGTAGGTAAGACTTGCAAAACCAGAAATCATTAATTTGATTCAAAATATATAAGAAATGTCACACATTTTGTCTTATCATCATTCTCTTGCTCTTATCCCAATTCATTAGGGGTCGGCGCAGCATGTCTTCTTCTTCCGTACTTCTCTATTCCTCGCCATCTCATCAGACATCTCCTTTCTTGCCATATTATACTTGTGCAAAGCTAACGCCGGAATGCGCGCACCTCTTCGTCGCCTTGTTGAGATATACAACACACACTTTATGGAGCTTGACATATTTAGTCTATCCAACCAGACATTAAAAAAAAAAAGTTACAGATATTTTATCAAAAAAGCAGTGAAAAGAAGGTGATAATTTTTTAATTTCATTGAATTGAATTATTTTGTATTTTATTTTGAATTATTGACAGAACTGAATTGAATTATATTGAACTGAATTAAATTATTTGTATTTGAAATATATTGAACTCAATCTAATGGAACAAAATTAAATTAAATGGAATAAAATATTTAATAATAATATAATAATAATAATATGTTTATTCAAGAAAATGTCACAGAAATACCAAATATCTTTTAGGCTATATTTATCACTACGCAAAAGAAATAAACGTCTGTAGCCGAACTAGGCAAAAGCCTGTATTTCGGCTATCAGTGCCAATCCCCTCAAATAATTTATAACTAATGGCAGCCATCAAGCAGAAATGTTAACCTTAGTGGGTTATAATCAAGCAAATTTTATAAAAACATAAATAAATGTTTAAAATAAAGTTAATACAATTAATGAAATAATTACAAATAAATAATTTAAATAAAATTACTAGATAAAATTCACTAGATTAAAACCATTGACATAAATTAATAAAATAATTAAAATGAATACATTTGAATAAAATCACTAAAAAAATAAAACCTATGAAATAAATAAATTAACAAAATCATGACAATAACATTGGTGACACAAAATGATAAAATCCTTAAAATAAAATAAATTCTGAATAGTGTGTAGTTTGTATGTCCTCTCTTTGTGTAATATGATAATGTGTGTGCGTGAGTGTGAGAAGGTGTGTATCTGTGGTAAGCAGACAATCACCTTGGTATATGTAGTAGAAGTTCGGTCTCTTCGTAAGAAAGTTTAATGTAATAAAATGAAATTAAGATCAGTTTACATGAATTAAGTGGGAATAAATGAATTACATTAATTTGTAATACATTCAATACTGCCGTCACAGAAGGCTCTGTTTTCTGTAAAATCTACCACAGTCTGTTATTCTTTTGTTAAGACGTGGATATTGGTGTGGGTTACATGTTTGTGATCTTTAGTTTAAATAAGGTTTTTTTTTGTATTTTCTTTAGCATGTAACTGTTTTATGTCCCGAATAAATAAAATAAAAAAAATAAAAAATATTATCCTTTACACAGTCCATCCATAGTTTCTTTGGTCTTCCTCTACTCTTATACTACTACCCATCCACATTTATAATCAAAACTTTCCTCACGACATTTTCCTCATTCCTCCGTATCACAACATTTTGTCTCCGCTGAGCTCACGCATTGCAGTCATCAATTTGAATCTCATTCAATTTAGCGTCGAAGATTTTCTTTTTAATAATTATAATTAAAATTTAAGATACCTACTAGTACTTTTTATCTAATTCGTCAAGTATGACAAAATCGAATTACTAGGTCATCATCATCTGCCTAGCGTTTTCCCAACTATGTTGGGGTCGGCTTCTAGTCTTACCAGATGCAGCTGAATTCCGGTATTTCCTCAACCCAGTCACTGGGTAAGAGGATACCCCTTTTTTTTCGGACGGGAAATCATCAAATGACTCTGACTAAAACCCATCCATGTTCCTTCATCGCCCTTTGTGTTCTGGGGCCACGGTATCTCTTCCGAACAGTCCCGCAGCCCCGGCAGGCATGGGCCCTTGAGGACCCCTTCCTATTTGCTGACTCTCTTAATACGATACCCCTTGGTAGGACTGGTTGTCAGACTTTCGGGCTTCTGACTTCACAAAACGACTGTGTCTGTCAAAGATCTACAAATGACAACCGGTCCCAACGGCTTATCGTGCTTTTTGAGGCACGGAGGGAACTCGGTATGTGACGGATGGTCAATCATCCACGGACCGACTTCGACAAGTACGGCTTAACCTTAAGGTGAAAGCGTCAGGGTAGCCCGCGAAATGCTCCAACCAGCCCGCGAAATTCAAATTTTCTTAGGTTTTTTGCAATTTGCAGGCCAGTGCCAGCCAGTGGCCGTGGCCAGTTTGTATGTTGATTAAAATATTGCTCGCGACTGTAAGACGTATGTAGTTACAGAATTATAATCATCAAAATCATCAATACAACCCTCTAAGCGTACAAAGGTGCAGGAATGACTTTAACCTTGAAAAAGTCATTCCTGCACCTGTCTTACAGTCGCGAGCAATATTTTTTAATCAACATACAACCTAGCACTGGCCTGCAAATAGCAAAAATCGTAAGAAAATCTTAATTTTGCGGGCTGGTTGGAGCATCCACGCCAGGCTATTATTATTTAGCCTGTACAGACCTAACCTACCTACTTAACCTAGGTATTAAAAGAGAAACTAATTTCCTGAGAGTCTACAGCACAGCACGTATTCCTCAATGTTTGCGAGAATAGTGCGATGAATATTTAAAGTGTCGTACGTTTCATAGCCGAGTCAACAGTTGTTGAGACTAGTGTGTACTAACTAGCAGTTAGTTACATCCGTTTCTAACTGTGCTAAGGAAAGCCTTCGTTCTACAAAACCGAGTTTAAAACTATATTTATATATGTGCTACTTTGTCAAGTACTTTAACACTTTTAGCAATATAGATTCCAGATTTAATACCGTATCTAATCTATACAAATAAATAAAATTGAACTGTCTGTCTGTGATTACAAAACATATTTTTTTTACTGAATGCAATTATGAAAGTAAACAAGGTAGAAGGGTGTGTCCCTTCTACCTTGTTTACTTTTATAATTGCACATTTCCCACGAGTTCAGCACATCATTCTGGAGTTCTGGACAACCCAACATAGAAATATTTCATCGATTCCCTATTAAAAAAAAACAGTTGTTTCCTAAAACAACTGCAATTTCTACTAATGGAAAATAGCTATGTGGGAGGGTTCAGAATGATGTACAGTCGTGGTCTTTTCCGCCTGATCAGTTAAAAGTTTTTGATGAGTTGCATTTTCTTTCGCTTAAATCATGCGGAGGAGTCGAGCCACGCCCCCTTAAAGTTTAAGCCTATTAGGAAAGCGTCAACTTTGGCGCACAAAATAACAATAACTCTCGTTTGGCGTGCATCATCAGTGCGCTCGGCCGATCGTTATTTTTTCATTCATTATTTCGATACAAAGTCAACGGGACGGGGCTAGAGAGCGCGTTTCTATGTTGTAAGTGCAAGCAAAAATTTGCTTAGTGGTGATCAGGCGGGAGTGTCCTCGATAGTACCTACTGAAAATGTGGTATTAAATTAGCTAATATAGTTTTAAATTAGCTAATGTACTTAAATACTAAATTCGGACTGTAAAATAAATAGAATAAAAAATATATGTCTTACTTCTTGTCTTACTACTTTTATAAAAAGCTTTGCTTCAGCTGCGAAAGTTTGTGATGGATGAATGGATTGATGTTTGTTACTCTGTCAACCAAAAACTACTTAAGGCGATTACAGGAGCTAAATTAGCAACTCTAATTGTGGTGGTTCAAACTTCGTTTGAAATACTGTTAGAATAATAAAGTTCTAATCAGCTTGCACTACAAACTGGTTGTTACGTCAGTCACTGCGGGCCGAATAGTGCGAAATGAGTGGTTTTTTGCGATTTACAAAAAATCTATTAATTTGACAAAAAAAATAAAACACTATTATGCTATTAATATTTTATGTTGCTTCAAGTAGAATTATTTGCCAAAAAATCAGAATGATCGCATGTATTTGAGTATGGTTTTTACTAGTTATAAGTAAGACATTTTTAGAGATAAGTTCGTGATTTTTTTTTATCGAGTCAAATTAGTTGTATTATGTTTTCAAAACAATTTCATACTAGCATATATCCTGAAGAATATCATATATTTTTCTGGTTTTGTTTATTGCAGTGAATCATATAAGTAATGCTTTTTTGCCTTATTTAACTCGCGTTGAGCTCCTGTAGTCCCCTTAACTTATTTCTATGAAATTTGGCACACAGACCGTTTATAACCTGGATCCCGTGGTACAATTACTAAACTCCACACAGGCGAAGCCGCGCTCATAAGCTAGTCATACAAAATATACAGAAACACTTCGCATTTCTGTAAATAGAAAAGCGATACGTTTTTGCATTTTCTATTTAAATAATACATTAAATTTCTTCTATATTTGAGCTTCGCCATATCTTTATATAGAAAATATCTTGGAGATAAGTATATTATTGAATTCTAATTTCCTCATAATTTCAAACCTCCCTATTTTGTTCTGCTATGTATCCGACCGCCTTAAAAGCATCGGAAAATGCGAATTCTAAATTTAAACGCAACATACCAAAGAGAACAAGAGTTTGTAGTCGTAAAAAGACCATAAAGTTATAGCGGAGCCTTTGACGCTGGTCCGGTATGCGAACGGGCAGATTTTGTGATAGGCTCGCGGAGGCATTTCGCTGATACCTTTGCCTTTTATTCGAACGTTTTAAAAAGCTTTTACTCCATATCCAATTTGGTGGACATTAGGAATTTAGATGATAGATTTATGGTAATGTTTGTTTTGTCATTCAGTTTAACCTTTAAACGTTTGTTTTTGTTTTATAAAGGAGCACAATTTATATTTTTGTATGGGTTCATTTCATAGGGAAAAAAATTTAGTGGATTATTCTTCTTTTTCATGTGGTTAGTGCTCAACTTGGTGTCAGAGTTTATATGCCGCCCGTGGGCCTCTGACTTGGCTTCAAGTAAGTAATTAATAATTATCATTCAATGTATCCCTATCATTGTCTTAACTGACGTATCCTCCTATTGAAGTCTAGGTTCTACTAGAGACGTTGTGACAATACAATGTAAACGTTAAGGATAGGAGAAGCAGACCTGAGAAAACGGAGTGAACGCGTTAGATGATAATCCTATGTCTAGTAAAGGGGTTGAAACCGAGAGGGTGTTGGAAGAAAGAAAAGTTATATACTGCGCTTAAAACTAAAAGCGATTCAGAGATTTACTTTACGACTAGATCAGACTGTTGGACCACAAAAGAAAAGACTGAAAAGCAATAGGGTAGATGACAAAAAAAAATCTAATTAGTCCGTCAGTTAGATTATCAAAAAATATTTGCCCCGTATTTTTTCTTTTGTTACGTAAACCAAAATTGACGAAGATACGACGCTTTTAAAATTCTCAAAACGTCACGCCGTGGTATAATTTTTTCTGACGACACGAGCCCGTACTCCCGAGTTTTGATACGTTTAATCTTTGTCAATATTCATTGATTTACAAAAGCAAAAATACGTGTCCATTATTTTCCAATACTCTAACTGACGGACTAAATAGATTTGCAATTTATTGATGGTGGAAACTAGCCTATTGGATGTGGCTGGGATGAGAACGCTAAGTAAGAAGGATAAAGAAGGATTGTGATATTACACGAATAGATAGAATCTATACATATAATAAAATCGTTGAGACCAAAAAATCTGTTCATTGAAGATTTAAAAAAAAAAAACCAGCCAGGGTGACTTAAGATAAGTAACTGAAGATATTAAAACCATTTTAAAAATTTTTGTTTGTTTGTTTGTTTGTTTGACCGCGCATCACGTAAAAACTACTGAACCGATATTGTTGAAATGTTCACAAATCTATTTAAATACATTCAGAATAACATATAGGCTATAGAAATTTTGGATTTTTTTGGAAAAAGGGGGTGAAATGGGGGGGTAAAGTTTGTATGAAAAAAAAATTTTTGATTGTTCTAGAATCATGAAATTTAGAATAAATACTTATTAATAAAAATAAAGCAATACCTGTTTCAGCATTTTTTTTAAATCTCATCCAGAGACGCAAAAAAGAGGGTTTTGTGTTTAAAATTAATAAACTTCAAACACCTATAACAATCAAATCCAATGAAGTGTAACCTTTTAAAGTTGCTACATATACTTCGTATCTAATACAGGTAAATATAATTTCTCAATTTTCTTGAAATTTGATTTTTGACGTGAATACGCACAAAATAGCGGAACTCAAGAAAATCAGCTTTCTTCGGTATAAGTAGTTGTTACGAAATGTTTGTGCGCGCATCACGTCAAAATTACTGCATAGGCTTCTTTAATATTTAGACTACATATTATCACGCTACTTCCTTAAGGGGGTAGGCAATTTTGCATTATTTCCGTATACTTCAATTGTTTGACGTTTCAGTCATGACGTAAGTACATGAGAACGGCTATTTGTGGTGTATATCAATGAAGTAAATAGCCTCCGCTACCGCTCTGTAAACTACGGGGTTGCAGGTTCAAACCCTCCAACATTATTTTCACTTTTTGTGATTTGTTTTTTTTTTTTTTTTTTCCTATATTTCATTTTGTACTTAAATTGTGTGCATTTCTATATTTCTTATTTTTTTCGTGAAATATTTTTCCAAAAAGTAATAGAGAAGTATGGAAGAATGAATACAATCATGCTGCGCCGACCCCAAATAAATTGGGATAAGGGCAGGAGTATGATGATGAGGATAATTTCTCCAAAAAGTAGTATAGCGAACATCAGAAGCCTGATAAATCCACGTGTTCCTGCCGTGCAAGAACTGTGCTATGCTATTCGCAATAATCAATAATCCATACGCAGTTTACGTAAATTATATTTACAGCTCAATTGTTATTGGCCTCATATCGTATTTTCAGGCGAGAGGAGACGCCCGGGTTCTTCCATTGTGAGGATCGACCGGAGGACACGGTGGAGCACACTGTGGAGGTGTGCCCCACTTGGGCGGAGCACCGCCGTGTCCTCAAAGCGGCGATCGGCGGCGGCGACCTCTCTCTCCCGGCCCTGGTTCAATACATGGTCCGGAACGAGACGGAATGGGACGCCGTCACCTCCTTCTGCGAAGCAGTCATGTTAGCGAAGGAGGTGGCGGAACGTGAGAGGGAGAGATCCTTACGTCCCGGCCACCGCGGGAGACGCCCCGGGCGTCGGGAGCCACGTGGTGGCCCCCGGCCACCATAGACGCGGGCCTGTGGACGGGGAGCTATGGGCTAGCTCGCCGTCCATCCGTCTCATGACGACAGGCCGTGTCGACGGCGCGTTCGTGTTCTACGCGCGCCTCAAAGAGAGTCAGCAAAAAAGAAGGGGTCCGCAAGGGCCGATGCCTGCCGGGGCTGCGGGACTATTCGAAAGAGATACCGTGTCCCCAGAACACAAAGGGCGATGAAGGAACATGGATGGGTTTTAGTCAGTAAAAGTCTGACACTTCCTCCTGTTCCGGGAGGAGTCATTTGATGATTTCCCATCCGAAAAAAAAAAAAGCTATAAGTATCGTGTTTGGGCTCAATTCATGCACCTTGATGAGAACTTTCGACCTAGCTGGAGTATGACTGTCATCGAGTGTCTAAGGATGAAAACCTAAGGCTGTCGAGGGAAGTCCCAAATTGGAAAAACATAGTAGGTACAATATTTTAACGATGATTGCATATATTTCCGAGAAATTAAATTGTTACCTACTTGAATCTATACTTATTATAAAGGAGAAAAGTTTGTTTGTTTGGTTGGTTGAACGCGCTAATTTTAGGAACTACTGATTCCAGTAAAAAACATCTTTTAGTGTTGGATAGCCCATTTATCGAGGAAGGCTATACGTTATATAACATCACGATACAATCAATAGGAGCGGAGCATCAATGAAAATTGTTGCAAATACAGCGAAAAACTATTGCTTTTGAGAGCTTCCGTTCCGTGCGCTGCGTAAACGGTTAAAGTAACTCAACAATCATACATGTATGACGGGATTGTTCCTCTTAAAAAGTCCGCTAAAGCATATTATCTGCATTTTTTTAGGTTGACTCACACTCTCTCTAAGCCTCTCTCTCTCTTACGTAACGCAGACGAAGTTGCGCGGGTCAGCTAGTTAAGAAATAAGTATGAACTGGGAAGTCTGAAAGTGGTAACCACTAAAAGTTGTAGGGAAATCGGTTTTGTTTTATATTTTATATATATAGTACATATGGACATGTGATGCGCAGGAATAAGGAAAATGTTATGAGGATGGTTTTGAGTGTGAATGTGGATAGCTATAAAAGTAGGGGAAGAAAAAAAACTATAACAGATGTGTGATATATGGCTAGAAAGGGTGGCTGAGATGATGAATAATAGACAAGTATGGAATGAAGAACACCATTTTAAGACTAGAAACGATGGATGGAATGTGTGAGAAATGATATGAAAGAGCAAGGAGTAAATGATATCATATTCATATATTCATATTCTTTATTGCACACAAAATTAAAAAATATACACACAAAATTCAAATATATAGCTTATGTACAACGGCGAGCTTAACCCAGAATTGGGTTTGGGTTTTTTTATATCGTGACGGTTGACAGCAAAAAGAAGGGGTCCGCAAGGGCCGAAGCCTGCCGGGGCTGCGGGACTGTTCGAAAGAGATACCGTAGCCCCGGAACACAAAAGGCGATGAAGGAACATGGATGGGTTTTAGTTAGTACAAGTTTCACACTCCCTTCTGCTCCGCCCAGAGCGGGGGGGTCATTTGATGATTTCCCATGAAAGAATGGATGAAAAAAACGTGTTGCGCCGACCCCAAGCAACATGGGGCAATGGCAGGGAGATAATCATGGAAGATGAAGACTATCCTGCCGCAACTCCAAATAAATTTGTATGAAGACATATATAATAATGGATGATGGATGGGTAATGGATAATAATGAATATCAGAATATGGATGACTATAACAAGAGAAGTGCGCCAAAGAAACTATGGAAGGACGGAGTGAGACTATAATTAATAATATAAAAACGTTACGCATAACTGTCCCTCTACAACTGCAAGATAGATATTGGATCATTAATGCGTAAGTCAACAACATCTGCCTAGCCTTTTCCCAACTATGTTGGGGTCGGCTTCCAGTCTAACCGGATGCATTTTACATGGAGCGATTGGCCACTGACAAATGACAGCCGTGACCAACTGCTTAACGTAATGCGTAAGAAAGGAACAAAAACACGTGCTTTGCAACTTCGACCAAATTTGGATGACGACATGAGCATCATGAATTACAACAGTTAAGGATTGATAGATAAGAGGATATTTAAAACTGATGCGAAGATGTTCTTTTGAGGTTTGATCGTAAACTCCTTGCCTGGTACTCTTTTTGTTTTTTTTTTGAATAGCGTTAATTTAAATCAGGGCACGGCTAGTCTGTTCATACAGCCAAAATCTGGGTATATAATAATACCTAAGAGCTTTACTTTCAACAAATGCATCACATTGAAAATGGTAGATCTAATAGAAATCACAGTCCGAATCTCAATAAACAACACTTATACACGAGAAAACAATAACAGAAATACGTATGATGTAATACAGAATACGTAATTCCTTAATCAACAACAAAATAATAACGTATCGGAATCCGAACGAATCAATAGTGTTTATCACCGCGGAGACCCGAAGTACGTACGCACGTGATCACAAAAATGCAACTAATCACAATAATATTTCGACGAATACACAAACTATAACGTTATCATCAGACACGACTATTTGCCAAGAGGTCAGGGGGAGCGAGCCTGCGCCCGCGCCGGTCAAACAACGGACCACTTCAATTCACAAACTCTACCGTATTTAGAACCTATTAAAAATAATCACAATTATAGATAATAATGCAAAGCTAACTTTGCTGATGACAAAACAAACGTTGGTCTCAGTATCGCCCTTATACAGAGGATGTAACGAGGGGTGGGGCGAAAAAGTTCATAAATCGAACGGTAAATTTAATGTTGCGCAGGAGTATATCATTTGAATTGTACGCGAAGGAATATCAGTTGTATCTTGGAGTCGGCGGGAGGCGGTCGCGTGTCCGGCGGATAATTACATTTAGTGTTGTGTCTAATAGTGCGATGAAGTGCTCGATATTTGTTTGTTTGATCGTGTGCTTGGCGAGGTTCTGCGACGGCTTGGGTAAGTGCAACTCTTGGATTACCAAAAAATTCAAAAGCGCTTTTCCAATTCACAAAAAAAATATATTTTAGGTCCCCATTTCTAGTGTTTATCTTTCTTTATTTGATTACAAATGGTTTTAATTGTGTTCTGTGTCATAAGTCGTGTCAAAGGGTACGAAATCGTTGTTCCTAATTTACTATAAACCTGAACACTTCTTTAATTTTCGTGCTAAACTTGAAACATTTCGGCCTTCAATATAGTTTATTGGCAATCAATATTCTCAATAAGTATGCTTTAGCATATATAGAGCTCCTCTCCGGAGCGCTATGTTGCCATCTACAATATCTGTCTATAATAGGGTCACTTCAGGAACAGTCGGTGTTTTTGTTTAATTACTCATATATACCACCCTGTAAACAGACGTGTAAATAAATCATCCCATTCAATTGTATTCGTAAGATACGACAATCCAGTGACGATTGGTCCGCTTAGTTCTGATAAAAACTGCGATATCGCGGTGTCAGTGGAATTCCGGGCTTATTCATTGTTTTTTGGACTATTGTGTAAATTGAAACCGCTATTTTAATAAACATAACGAAAACATCACTGTTTGGTCCGACAGGATAAGTGGAGGTGTCATCATTCTCCTGCCCGTATACTAATTTATTTGGGATAGGCCCAGCCGTGTCCGTGTCTTCTTTTTTCATACTTTACACTTTCCTGTTATATATAGGTCCTTTAGGCTTTTTTTTTTACGGAATTGGTCATTGCTATCAACCGAGCACATCCATGTCCCGGATGCTACTGGGAAATGCGTGATGGGAAAACCCAACGACATTTTACTGAGCCAGTGCGCTTTCACGCTTTAGCGTTTGTTATTTATGTTTAGAAAACAAAAATGTATTCACTGGTTGACAGCAACAGGCCAAGCAGTGATAGTCTAGTGGTGTGACCGTCGATTTGCCAGTTCGAACCCAAGACACGCACCTCTGATTTTTCGGATTCATGTGCGTATTGTAAAATGATCACTAGCTTCGGTGAAGGAAAACATCGTGAGGAAACCAGCATGCCTGAGAGATATTTCTTGACGCCATGTAAAGCCAAGTTAGAGGCCCACGGGCGTCATAAAAACTCTGACACCAGGTTAGACACTAACCACACGATAAGTATTAATAGCAACAGGCCAAAGCACAAACTAAACCGCTGGGTTTAGAAGCATGAAATTTTGAACAAGAGTTATTTATTTAACAAAGACGAAGGGATACTAAGGGATCTCGCGCACTACTAGTCACCTACTAGTCGCATGACTAAGTAAGGGCTTTTGAAAAGGAAAGTTTGTGTTAAAGTTCCCACACAATAAGAGATCTGCCTACCACTGGTTTTCATAGCATAATTGGTCGTCTTCAAATTCAGCTGCGTCTTGAATGTCATTGCATGAAAATTATAAATGAGAGATGGTTTTAAGGATAGGGCAAAGAAATGAAGGATAGATTGTGTGAAAGATATTATGGCTGACAAGAATTTTTGTGGTATACCTACTTACTACAACTAAAAACCCGACTACTGAGAAATCACGCTCTTATTAAATTCGGGGTTTACAAGATAAAACGACTCCTCCTATTATTGAAGTCGGTTAAAATGTGGCGTATGTTACTCGGGCTATAATAACGAATCCATTGACACTTATTCATCAAAATCGGATGAAAAGTTTAGGCGCTACGGAGGAACATGCGTAAATTTGTATTTACGCATGTAACGCCTAAACTTTTCATCCGATTCAAACACAGACTCCTTTTTGGCTTCGCCGTAGTCGGGTAAGGGGGTGTATTGTATACTAAGTTTATGGCAGCTTAGCCAATGATCTGTCCACGAAGTAGACACAATAGTTAAACAATGGCGTCTCGACCAAATCGGTCATTCGACAGATCATGATTTATGGCTAATGGGGATCGCATGGAAGAAGACATGCAGGCTGTAATAACCCCAAATACTTTCAGAGGATAATGGTGATTGTAAACTGGAAGTAAAAAACTTTAATAGTTATTTACTAATGTGTTTCCATGAAATTACTAAAAGAGGCGTAATATGCTAAAAATATGCTAAATGTTTACATAAACATCGGATATTTTAATCATTTCTAATTATTTTTGTGGTTTTCCCTCCTAAAGATAAAAAAATTACTTCGTAGAAGCTTTTGTCCAAAATATTGATAATACTAAAATTTATTGAGATAGATATATGGTTTTATTAAGTTATTAGTGTCCTTATAATATTGGCACGTGAGTAACTTAAGGAAACATGACATCATCGCACTCACGCGCATATTCCTAAAGTGGTAACTTAGGAAAAGTAAAATTTATAAATACCTACTTAACTCACTACTGCATGGTTTTAACACTAAGGGCCTCTATTTCACGATGTCCGAATAGCCATTACTTACCGAAAAAATTCAAAAATGGAACACATTTTGTATAGAAATTATCTGCCAAGTAAGTTAACGGGAACTTAAACGCAGGTGGTGAAACAGGCTTTAAGTTAAATATCAGCATTTTTCTGCCCTCATCCCGATTCATTTGGGGTCGGCGCAACATGTCTTTTTCTTCCATATTTCTCTATGACTCGTCATCTCATGAGACACCTCTTTTCTTGCACACTAAGTTAAAACATATGTATTTAAATATTGTATAAACAGAGTGATTCTATAAAGTGGGGAAATCTGAATCGAGAAGAAATACCGGGAAAGAGGTTTGAATTTTTTGGCCTGCCTAATATCCACCATTTTATTTTATTTTCTAAGTTCGGCTTATATCTCGGAAACGTAATGCATTAGAAGTTTTTTAGTAATACGGTGGCGGAATTTAGGCAGGCTAGCTTTTATACAAAAAATATTCGACTACAGCGAAGTCAAAAGGAACGGTTATGGTTTAAGCAGTCTAAGTATGTATGTTTGTATTTACGTATGTTCCTCGGTAACGCCTAAACTATACATCCGATTGTGATGAACAAGGTGTCAATCGATACGTTATCATGGCCCGGGTAACATAGGCGACATTTTAACCGACTTTAACAATAGGAGTCGATGTTACTTTGTAAACCCTGTATTTAATTAGAGCGTGATTTTTAGTAAAAAAACCAATTCTAGTTTATGAAAATTTTTATGAAAAAAAAGGGATTGAAGATTTCTAACAGGAATGACGAAGCTGTTGCGCCCACAATCATGGAAATCGGTCTAACTCCACTACAGTGACGAAAACACTATTATTTGTAAAACTAAAGGTTAAGTGCTAATTCATGTTTAGTCGAAAAAATAAACAAAATTATATTCAAACTTTATAAAACAAGCTTAAAACAGATAGTCGGATACCAAAGACGTGCGATACACTGGTATCGGTTTATACTGATATCACATGCCTTTTAGAGCATTTGAACAAATTATTATATCTTGTTTATTCTGTATTTTTTTTTATTTTCACTACTATTTACTCAAATCTCGAATGAGTTGTGGCTAAATATAAGCAGCCGCATAAGTTGATCTTCAAGTTTCAACCGGGCACAGATCCAGATCAAAAACTCTTGCAAAAGACGTAATTTGATGTATTGTGTAAAAAAAAAACAAAATCAAAATTGTTTATTCTAATTGTTTATATTGTTTATCCCTTTATTATTATAATTATGTATATTCTTCGTCTATGTAAACGTAAATATCTAATATTAGCTATGCAAAATGTACCAGAAGAACTTAAAACATGTTTTCAGTATTAAAATTACAAGTTTAAGTTTGGAAATTTGAGGCGGGACAAACTCCCCAGCAACCTCTGTGACTCCATGTAAAATACTGGTGTTCAGCTGCATCCAGATGGAAACGAACGCAAACAGGTCGGAAAAAGGCTATGTGGACAATGCCTTCGGTAAATACATGTCTGGCGCCAACCAATTCCACTCCAATACAAAGTCCGCAACAATTTAGTTGTAGACGTAAAAAAAACAGTTCTCAGTAAAACTATTGATGTTCATATAAGTGATTGGTGGTCGCTTGACGCAAATCGAAGCTCGATTGGATCCAATTGGGTGTGATTGAGCTGATTAGGAAGGCGCCAAACTCGTACTGCTTTCGACATTGGTTCTATTTTTAGTGTTATCAGTAATCAGTACTTTTTTCTGGCATGTCACCTTGCCTATGGGTCGATCTTCAGATTAAGCCGCGTTTGGCTAGGTCTTGGTATGGTCGAGCAACCCATCACATACCGAGTTTCCTCCGTGCCTCGGAAAGCATGTTAAGCCGTTGGTCCCGGCTGTCATTTGTAGATCTTTGACAGTCGTTATAGGTAGTCAGTGGCCCGAAAGCCTGACAAACGGTAGGGTATATTGTATTACCTAGTATTTACTGGGTTGTGGAGGTGCATCTGGTTAGAATGGAAGTCGATCCCAGAGTAGTTGGGGAAAGGCTAGGCAGATGTCGACTGACTAAAAAAAAATCTGTTAGATTATTGAAAAATATTGGTTACGTGTTTTTTGTTTTATCAAATTAATAATAACTGACGAAAATAAAACGTGTCAAAGATCATGAGTGGGGGCTTGTGACGTCACAGTTGAGTAAAAAAAGTACTCAAATGTGGCGTCACACGAGATTTCGACGCACTGTATCTCTCATACTCTCTCACTGTCTTCATTTTTTGTTTACGTGAAAAAAGAATAAATATGGGTCCAATATTTTTTGGAAATCTATCTGACGGACTAATTAGATTTTTCTTGTCATCTACCCTATTGCCTAATGAACCCTATAACACTTCGCCCAATTCGTGTTGTGGATCATCTTCATCATTTCAGCCGAAAGACGTCCACTGCTGGACATAGGCCTCCCCCAAGTCTCGTCATATTGACCGGTCCCGTGCGACTCTCATCCAGCGAATTCCCGCAGCCTTTACCAGGTCATCGGTCCACCTAGTGGGAGGCCTTCCAACGCAACGTCTTCCGGTTCGCGGTCGCCACTCCAGAACTTTTCGGCACCATCGGCCATCGGTTCTGCGAGCAATGTGACCTGCCCACTGCCACTTAACCGTGGTTCTGTTGCGAATAATGTCTTCATTTCGGATTTGATCACGTAAGGAAACACCGAGCATAGCCCTCTCCATTGACCTTTTGGGTGACTTTAAGCCTTTTGATGAGGCCCATTGTGAGCGACCACGTTTCGGTTCCGTATGTGGTCACTGGCAACACACGGTGTTGTGGATCAATACCCTAAAATAACTAGACCTCTATATCTAGAACTACGCGGACAGCTTTTCCCAAATAATAAGTCAGTAAGCAAGACTGCGGTGTACCGCGACCAAACATTTGATTATTATCGCCACTGGTAGAGCTTAGTTCAAAATCAAATTAGGCTTAAGGCCTTTTTCACGATGTCCGAAATTCCGAATAGCCACTACTTACCAAATAAATTCAAAAATGGAACAGAATTTGTATGAAACTATCTGCCAAGTAAGTTAACGGGAACTTAATCGTAGGTGGAACAGGTCCTAAGAACATCCAATTGTACCTTTTTAACGTCAAAATCAAAGATAGTCCCCCAAAACGCCCAGTCTTCATCATGTTTTAGCCGGGGGAGAAGAATTGGCGGAACAAACTCCCCAGCAAGACATCTGTCTGTTAGGCCAGCAGAAGAATAGATAGCTCATAGAGCACTTATCAATGCGTCTAGTTTAAATGCACTATAATATTATGTTAACTCAACCAGCCTACGACCTTCGCAGGCTGCAGCATCAACATCATGCAATGAAACGATGTCATCGAATAATATAATTAGACACACAATAGCGTGATTCCATTGTGTGGGAACGGTTTTCCTTAAGGCTGATACCTCACAAGATGCTACGATTATAATACCCGGATAAGAATTTATACTAGACGCTAATACTTTAATTGATAATTGGTTACTGTTATAACTATTGATTGTGTTATTGGAAAGTAATACAGTGTGGCGATTTAGTTACATACAGATAATAACAGCCGCTATAATAAGAGTTGACTTGGGAAAGTGGTTCAATATGACGGGTAGGTAACTAAATCGCCAAAACATTGAAAACTAAAATTGCATAACTTATCAATATTAGAAACATGTTCGTGTAATCAGTAAGCGAGCAGTCTTTTTAGGAAAACATCGTGATGAAGTTAACATGTATTAGAACCGAAAATTCGAAGACATGGTGACATCCACCTACCTGCTGCCCCGCATTGAGCTCGAAAGGTGGATTATGGACCCCTCCCTCTTACAGAGTAAGCCTGAGTCCCAGCTGTGGGATCGTCATAGGCTGATTATGCGTATGTCTTATTTTTTTGCCGTTTTGTCTAATGTTGTATAGATAATGGTACGGAACCCTTCGTGCGCGAGTCCGAATCGCATTTGGCCGGTTTTTCCTCCTCTTTTTACCTCTGATTTTTCGGATCCATATGTGCGTATTGTATTATTATCACTTGCTTCGGTGAAAGACAGCCTGACAGATATTTCTTGACGGCATGTGAAGCCAAGTCATGGGCGGTATAAAAACTTTGACTGCAGGCTCGGCACTTACCAAGCGATTAAGAAAGAAATCCTCAATCCTGGATACATCTTTCTGTTGGTCTCCCACTTTCTATAAAGCCATCCACATTGGCCTCCGCATCACATGTTCACACGGCAACATTCGACTACTCTTCTACTTTTCTGTCTGCAAATCATTTTGAACTCGGTCTAAAGGTGCGTCTGAACGGGCAAAATTTTCACTGTGTAAATCTGAAATTCTGCATTGTCATATTGCCGAGATATTTTCCAATTAATGTATGAATGTGGTTAGGTTTATGAGTAGAGGACGAACAAAAAACGATAGATGTACTGTGGATTATATGGCAGAAAATGAGGTGTCTGATGAGATGACGAGTAATAGAGAAGTATGGAAGACATGCTGCGGCGACTCCAAATGAATTGGGATAAGGGTATGAGAACGATGATGGCTGGAAATGTTGTAAAAATATTACCCATTTAGACGCACCATA
This sequence comes from Xestia rhomboidea, assembly GCA_963853795.1. Lineage (NCBI taxonomy): Eukaryota > Metazoa > Arthropoda > Insecta > Lepidoptera > Noctuidae > Xestia > Xestia rhomboidea. The sequence continues at coordinate 14,327,670 of OY970774.1, forward strand.
AGGAAATTAGTCTTGCGCAGGATAATTTCGCTGCATGCAACAAAGTAAGAAGTTTAGCAAAAAACATCTTATTGTTCAGGTTTTTTTATGATGTAATTTCCTTGACGGAAGGTAGGTTTTAGTTCTAGGCAAGTGATATTAGCAGATATTTCTTTGATCGCAGCATTGGCACTCGATGGGGAAACCTTATCATTATTATCTTCTAAATAAGGGATGCCCATATCTTACTTCTTCATCTCAACTTGCAAGAAAAGGATAAAGAAGCTAAGCTAGAGTAGGTAATCACCGCAAGATCAACCTTGTCGTCGAATACTTATAGCTGGAAATAGATCTTCTCGTAAAAGAGCCTTCTACGACGCACCCAGACGCACCGTTAACCTTTGGTAAAATATGTAGCAATGAGCACAATCAGTGCAAAATGTTCCCAATACTGGGATTTTGGGACACTTGCTTCCGAACTGTGAGAGGAAGTGGGATGTAATCACATTCTTTCAAATTCAGTTCTAGGTTTTCAGGAATTCAGTTTTTATTTATTTATTATTTATTAAAACGTTATGCACATAACGTACAAAGGCGGACTTAATGCCTTGGGCATTTTCTACCACCTTAGGGTGATGCAGAGACAAAACAGTAGGTGCAATAGTACAGACAATGTTTAAAGAATAAAATATAATACTTAATAAATACCTACATACATACAACAAATTATACGAAGTGAGGAGAGATTAAAAAAAAATGTTGTATGTAAATGGTGGTATGTTTTCCTTCACCGTTTTGAGAGCAGTGGTGATGAAATACATCACACACAGTAATACGCATGCCTGCATCGAACGCATAGTGTACAATTACTACAAGTCGTTCATAGTCGGGACCGTTACCATTAGGCCGTCAACACTGCTCTGCTGTGTAGGGATAGTCTATCTGACGAGTGAGTGAGTGATCTAGGGCACAACAGTATGCAAGTGCACCTCATTACTTAGATCTGGTGGCCTACCATGACGTCTTAAAGCAGGATCGTTTTAATCGCGTTCCAGTGTGGGTAAGAGACGGAACTATAGAGGACGTCTAACGCCATCTCTTACCCTCACTGGCACGCAATTAAAACGATCCTACTTTAAGACGTCATGGTAGGCCCGCAGTGTGGCATGGCCTTCACTTTGCAGACCGCAACAATTCTATAGTGACATATTGTGATCCCTCAAGGAAAAAGTACAGAAGAGCACTTAGATGGCATGGAAGAATTTGAATTTTTATTGCCATTGTGGAATAACTCGTATAGTACCTACCTCAGCATTGGTAAAAGCATCACTTAGGTCACTGATTCCAACGTCATCTATAGAATTTTGTTCGAAAGTTTACAAATATGGCTATTTAAAGTTTTAATAATAATAAATAAATGTATTAATAAAAAGGAGATTTTAGTAGATGAGGCATAAACAGAGTTATACATATAATAATAATATTTTTTTATTGTTTCATAAAAAGTGTTACATTAAGATGTGCACTAGGATACCCTGTGTCGCAGGATCCAGTCTCTCTAGACAAATATGGTTGATTATGAAAAGGTTTCAAATGCAACGGTTCCAATCATGAAAGAAAACTAAAAGGTAACTCAAGGTGTGTGTGTTACGATGAGTGTTGGTTTGTATGTGTTTGTGTGTGTGCTAGTACTCAATTGCAAGTAGGTTTTCTGTGTCGGTATAGTTAAGTCCGAGTAACCATTCCTGGACTTCTTTTTTTCACCAAAACTTGGTCATGGGGAGAATTTTTATTTTTTTATTGACCCTCTCATATATATGTGGCCCAATGTATGAGAATGCCTTATTTCCAAATTTAAGTTTGCAGGTAACTCTGTTCCACCTAGGCTTTCTACGTGTGCGCTTCTCCTAGTTTCTCCTCATATAGGTTTGTGCAATGTCAATCACAATCTGGTGGGTGAAGTTCTGCTTTCCTAGCTAGGTTATAGAATAACAGTCCCTGTCCCTTACAAAAGTTACAAAAAACTAGTACAATATTTTTTCTTTTATACTACAATAATTTTAATAATTGAATCCGTGCAGGTGTGTGTGTGTGTGATTGTATGTGTGTAAGTGGTATGAGCGTGTGTGTGAGTGTGTATGTGATGTGGTGAAAGAGAGAGTGTGTGTTTTGATTGAAGTCGAGTGAGGTAATATTTGAGTAAAGTTATTGCTTTAGCAATCTCAGCATGTGCATAAACAGCCCGTCTGGCGGCAGTAACTCCTTTAAAAGCCAGGCCGCCATCATCGACCTACAAATTAAAAACTCTCCGCTCCGTCTCCCAAGCCCACAAGTGTACATTTATCAATAAGCGAAGTCTACGGAGGCGACGTCACAGCCTTATCTGAGGTCAGGGGTCGCATCCGACGCGACGCGTTCATTCATAATATGGACGCGGCTCGACGCTATCCGATGATGACGTCAGCAACCACGCGCCGCCCGCGCAGCCGGATTTTGTTAAGTTTAATACGTTAATGACAATATTTACTATTATTATAAGAGTTATTATTTCTTGTGAGTTACGATTATGTGTTTGCCGTGTGAGACTTCTTTCGCACATACAAATGTAGGTCCACGCTGGATTGTCTTACAATTTTCTTTGTTAAAAAAATGGACCTGAGGTGATATTCTAACCTAACAGCGAAAGCAAAGATTTAAACGCCCAAAATTTGTGGGGCTGACAAGACAACCAACTTCTACCGAAAACGGATTTCAATCCTGTTTAAAATTAAACAGCGGCAGCGCTTTGAAAGCGAGTGCAACTTGTTATAAAGGGCAAGTCCATGCTACAAATTAAACCAAATCATTTTATTGCAAACATGTTCTACAGGGCCCAGGGGTTAGAAACTGTTATAAGTATCAAACATGCACCCTGTATGGGCACTGCGAAACAAATAAATGACGTTACAATTACAATACAATAAATTTCATAATTGGCATGTCACATTTAATTATTATTTATTGATCCTATTACCATCCCGTTTTATCTTAGTCCAGCAGTTGGTTTAAAGAGTTCAGATTATATACTCTTTTATCGTTTATGGTCCTATGATTATTTTCCACATTTTCAATACAACCAAGAAAAGAGACACTGACAGGTTGTCTTTGGTTGGAGTAATCCATTGGTCGGTCAGTGGACATTTTTTTATATTTAAAATTATAATTTAATTGCCTCTTTGTGTTTGATCCTCAGGGATCACAATTCACAAACCGTTATCAGGTTTTTTCATCAGAAACTTCTCAGCAACAGTCAAGAAGCCTGGATTTTTACCCGGTTGATGGCAATAGGCTCGCCTCTATCACACGGGACTTAAAGATAACTGGCCAAATGAATGATTTTTTTATTTTAAAAAAGAGAAAAAAAAAATCAAAAAAATCCCCCCTCCAAGTTTGTCTATTTGGCCGATATGACCACATTAAAACTAACTACTCGACGACTCATTCGAACTTGCGAATGATTCGATTCGTCGCCTTACAATTTTAAAAGGGTACTTAACGTTTCATCTGCGGATAAAATATTTTGCAGATGTAGTGTATGTGTATTTTTGGAGTAGTCACCTAAGTCGAAATAAGTACATATCTGCCTAATCCTTCAGGAATAGCAGGCGTGATGTTTAATTGTGTTATTATATTTTTTCTTCCTTGGTCACATCACATTGTTTCAAGGAAAAGGCAGCTATTGCCAGTCCGACGGGCAATTCAGGTTAAAAAAAAACTTGAATTTTAAATGCGAATTGCAATATTGTATAATTATGTGGACATCCATATATTTTCTTGTTCATTTTACCTTAATACTTATGTAGGAAAAATAATATGATGGGTAGACTGTGCGAAATATGATATGGCTAGAAAGGAGGTGATCACTGATATGACGAGTTGACATTCATTTTGTAAATTATTATTAATTTTATTTAATTACTAGCTGACCCGCGCAACTTCGTCTGCGATATATAAGAGAGACAGAGAGATGGTTAGAGAGAGTGTGAGACACCCTTAAAAGATGTTTCCGAACAAATGATGCTCGAATTTAATTAAGTAACCACGTTTCCGAACAAACAATGCTCTTTCAATATAGTCTATGGCTGTGAATGACATTGACATTCGTTACGCGCTTTTTTTTAAATATGCAAAATTAAATGTATATTTTTCAATATTTCTGAGAGATTTTCTTAATATTTTTTTCCGTAAGAACCTTCTCCTAATAATAACAAATACAACAAAAAAAGAATTAGTGAAATCGGTCCAGCCATTCACGCGTGATGCCGTGACCAAGGAAAACGGGTTTCATTTTTATATATATACATAGATTGTGAATGTGAGGACCATGTGGGTCACATATTTTATTTTTTTTATCCCCACGACTGTCTGGTAGTTATAGTACTATAAGCGACGTAGCCAAATGTCCTTTCTTTGGTATTGTTCGTCGTTTCGTTGAGCTCCTTGAGTTATAAGTCGAGCCACACGATAACTGACAAATGCTTGCACTGACTGGACAGGTCCACTCAAATCTGTGTGGATCTTTCTTCAAAATACCATCTCAGACACTAATCTGCATAGTCCTCATGTGAATTGAGCAAGATTATGTCTGTTCTTCCTCTGAGTTTGTTTCGGCTGTTCCTTCTCAGAGTAGTCAGGTACGAAACACCGCCCCATCTAGTTTAAAAAGAAATGACGTGTAAAAGTGTTTGTAAAATAAACATCATATCCTCATCATCATCATATCATCGCTTAGAGAGGTATGGCAGAAGAAGTCATGCTGTGCCGACTCTTAATAAAGGGCAGAGCATACGCCATCTTACCTCTTCACCACCCATGGTGTTGTCGTGTGCGAGAAATTTAAAAAATTAAAAGGGCAATGATAATCTATACTAATATTATAAATGCAAAAGTTTGGCTGGACGGATGGATGTTTGTTACCCAATCACGCCAGAACGACTGAACGGATCTGGATGAAATTTGGCATTGAGATAGATTATAATCTGGAATAGCACATAGGATTTTTTTTTCTCAAACTTACACATCAAAATTTCCACGCGAGCAAAGTCGCGGACAACAACTAGTAAATATTAAGGGTAAAAGTGTAAATAAGAATACACATGAATGCAACAAAGAGTTTGAGTTTGGATTTAAAATAGGAACGGAATGGTATCTGTATTAGACACCTACCGCTGGGTAAATTAGGTTAAAAGATTTTACATGAACTATAAAGGGTGTAAAAAACCTCTCAACGAAGCCGAAAGGCACTTATTCTCCTGGGAACCTTCTAGCTACGGAGATATTGGTGGTCAAAGTTCCAACTTTATAACAAGTTTTTTTTTTTAAATACAAGTTTTTAATGTAAGATTTTTACTTAAAACACTTTCACGACCCCCGTACTATTCAATCCATCCATCAGCACAATGTTTTGAGTGCGTTCTACCACAAAACACGATTTTTCACCCCAAAAATGTCGAAAAAAAGTCGTTTCCCAGCAATAATTTTTGCGTAAAATTACTTAGTTTGATGTACAGAATGTTTGGTTGACGGCTTCGTGATGAGGTTGTTTACACCCTGTATATTAAATTAATTGAAACAAAAATGGTAATAATACCTCTAAAGCATAGATTGCTCCAGCCGAGCCGTTGGGCCATGGTGTGGTCGGGACTCGCACTTGTGGTACCCTTAATCTCAGAAGGGGCTTTATTAATCACACATACAGTCAGATTTTGTTTGCATCAACCCACTTGTGTTCGCAATCTACATACCTAGTGCTTAGGCCGCTGCAGATCACGTCCAACTAGTAGATGCTCTTTGGGATCGACTAAACCGGGAGATGACTTATCAAGAACTCGCATAACATAACAGCACGCCTGTTATCTCCAAAGGGTTAGGCAGAGGAGTTCCTAATAAACTTATATTGTCCCTTTAGGGATATCTTCCGTGATTATTATTTGTACTTATTGAGCTCCCGATATTTCGACAAAACAAATAATAACCACGGAAGATATCCCTTTTTTTTTTCGGATGGGAAATCATCAAATGACTCCTCCCGCTCTGGGCGGAGCAGGAGGGAGTGTCAGACTTTTACTGACTAAAACCCATCCATGTTCCTTCATCGCCCTTTGTGTTCCGGGGCCACGGTATCTCTTTCGAATAGTCCCGCAGCCCCGGCAGGCTTCGGCCCGTGTCCGTGGAACACGAACGCGCCGTCGACACGGCCTGTCGTCATGAGACGGACGGACGGCGAGCTAGCCCATAGCTCACCGTCCACAGGTCCGCGCCTACGGTGGCCGGAAGCCACCACGTGGCCCCCGACGCCCGGGGCGTCTCCCGCGGCGGCCGGGACGTGTGGATCTCTCCCTGTCCCGTTCCGCCACCTCCTTCGCTAGCATGACTGCTTCGCAGAAGGCGGAAGATATCCCTAAAGTTACAATAAGTTTAGTTTTAAACCTTTAAAGCATAAAACAGTGTTTGAGTACCTAATAATACAGCCACATTTCGCCATTTATAAGTTGGTCCCATCTACCTAATAGGGGGCGAGCTTATTACAATCAACCGGGCTAAAAACCAGACTCCGTGGCTGCTACTGAGAAAATAAATAGAGAACTAGTAAAATGAAAACCTGCTGCGTCGACCCTCAATAAATTAAGACAAGAGAAGGAGGTCATGATGATTTAAGAGTCAAGTAATAATTGCATATTCCGTATTATAAATCCAAATGCAAAACTGTCACCCAATTTACATATCCGATCAAAAAAAACGGTACAAAAATTAATTTGACAAAATATAAACAACAAAATATTATACGAAGTAAACAAAATGTTTAACCGGATTTTGTATAAATTTGCAATCATTATGAGGTTTTATCGGGCGATAGCGGAGTACCGTTAAGTTGGTCGGTCGCTTGTTGCTTAGCGCATGTCCCGCATAAAGTAGTCCTGACTACACTGCAAGCAAGGTTTAATAACCCAGCTTTGTAAAGAAACATTTTTTTATAATATAAGAAAATGTTCAAAAATAAAGTATTATAATGGGTGTGACAACACCCTTAATGAAGCCGTAAGGCACTTGTTCTCTCCATCATTGCGACGATTTTTTGTTTTGGACTTGGGAACCTTCTAGTTACAAACCTTCTAGTTAAACAGTTGGAACTTTAACCCCCAATATCTCCATATAGTGGGTCAAATTTTTTTTAAAGTTTTTTTTTTAAACACGATGTATTAAGGTTACTTTAAAAACCTCCACGTACTCCGTACAATTCAATGCTTCCATCAGCACAATGTTTTGAGTGCGTTGAGTCTTACCGTAAAACTTAATTTTTTCGCCCCAAAAATAAAGTCGTTTCCCAGTAATCATTTTTGCGTAGAGTTACTTAGTTTAATGTACAGAATGCTTGGTTAACGGCTTCGTGAATGATCCGTTTACACCTTGTGTAAATAACTATTTTGAAAAGTAGGTATTGAAAGCAAACACTGAAGAAGAAACCATCAATTTGGAATTCGATATTTACAATAATTCAAAATATAACAAAACGAGCACAAATGTGCATCATTTAACCGGTATCATGTTTTGACCGAATGACATGAATTTCAAACGTGGAAATGGAATCCACATTTTTTTTTATTTACAAGAAAATGGCAGCCAATTACCATGACATTAGTTTTTCCCCAGAATAGTGGTGATGAAATACAATACACAAATTAAATCATCAGTGACTAACGTAATTTTGATATCTTCTAAAATATATAAATATCTTCTCACGAGACTTGTCTAGATAACTTCCTGTTATTTATTGCCTCCGTTCTGCAGTTACGAGTTTAAGTTCACAAATGTCATTAACACAAGACTAAAAATAGATCGTAGCTTAGTCTGATATTAAGCGCTGAGCAGACGATGGACTATTTGTCTGCTGGTCAGAAGCGGCCAATTTGCTACAACCATCATCATTTGTCTAGCCTTTTTCCAACTTTGGTGGGGTCGACTTCCAATCTAACTGGTTGTTTAATACCAGTATTTTACATGGAGCGACTGTCTACCTGACCTCCTCAATCTAGTTACAGGGTAGTACGAAACCCCTTGGTAAAACTGGTTTTCAGAGTTTTAGTTGCCCAACTGACTATTTGTTATGACTGTCAAAGATCTACAAAGTGCAGCCGTAGCCAACGGCTTAACGTGGTTTCCGAGGCAAGGAGGAAACTCGGTATGTAACGGATGGTCATCCATCTCCGGACCGGCCTTGGCCAGCACTTCTTAACCCTAAAAATCGACCCGTGCGATTTTTTTATTTTGCTACGAGCTCCTCACACAATTAGCAACAATGCTCATTGGTTCACAATGCTGATTGGTGGTGAATGAACGTCAACCAATGGACGAAAAAACAAAGCAGCAACCAATGGACAGGATTCATTTTAGCGGTTATTTTCTTCGTCTGCTCAGGGCCTTATGGTCTATATTTGCGGAGTTCCCTTGCAGCTGGCTATAAATACACGCAAAGATAACATTACCTTACGAGCTTTACTCAAAGTTCTATTTTGAGCTTTAAGATAACAGTGAGTTATGTTCTGTGATTTAATAGAGACAGATTTGTGTGTTTATTTATTTATTTTTAGTTCATGTTTGAATAATTATGCTAATGTTTGCTGTGTGAACGTAAATTATGTTTGTTTGCAGAATTTTTATCTAAAAAACTGTCATTGTGTAAATGATAGATAACCGGATTGATACCGGAGAATTTGATGAATATTTTTATGCTCAGGATAATGCAGTGAGCCAATTAATTTATTAATGCCTACATATTTTTAGAAATTATCTAAACAAATAAATAAAATGTAAGTGTCTGTTTGTAATTTCAAAATAACACCTTCTTAATGAATGTATATCAAAATGTACGCGGTACTTACAACAACAAAAACTTTTTTAAAATTTCTAAACAAAAATATTTTTATATTTTAGGTACCTACGTCTAGTCAATTTTATTTTTAAGCCGACCCCAACATAGAAGAGAAAAGTTCAGGCAGACGATGATGTAGTTGAAAATTACGTTTAAAAACAATATTAGTTTTGAATATCCATGATTACTGAAAGGATGTTCCATGAGTTTTGTCTTCTAGATAGCTTTTGGATGAACTGCACGAACTTAAAACGAAAAAAAAATGCGTAGTGTGCTGGTAACTTTGGCCTCAAGTGTATCAGGTGGTGTATACCTGTAAGTGGGCGGGCCGGCTGAGGGCATTAGCCGCCGATGTCCCCTAAGAATCATAACACCATATAATACATACATAATGTGGCCGTTCCCATACTATGCCTACCTACTTACTGCGTGTTGTAGAGGTAAAGTTACTAATGTGCTGACTTTGAACTTGAGCGCTGTTATGCATATTAAAGATATGTAATCACTCGAGAGCTTTGCCATTTACTGTAATGTGTTTACATAAGATGGGTTTTTATGTCAGTTTGGATAATCATGACTTGCTTTCATGATCACCTGCCCGTGGCTTGCCTTTTCCCAACTATGCTGGGGTCGGCTTCCAGTCTAACCGGATGCAACTGAATATCAGTATTTTACATGAAGCGACTGCTTATCTGACCTCCACAACCCGGTTTTTATGCCGCCCATAGACCTCTGACTTGGCTTTACACACCGCCGAGAAATATATATCTCTCAGGCATACTGGTTACTGGTACTATCGAGGAATATCTCTCAGGCATAGTGGGTTTCTCACGATGTTTTCCTTCACCGCAAAAATTATTGCTGGGAAACGACTTTTTTCGACATTTTTGAGTTGAAAAATCGTGTTTTGTGGTAGAAATCAATGTAACGCACTCAAAACATTGTGCTGATGGATGGATTGAATAGTACGGGTGTCGTGGAGGTGTTAAAAGTAAAAATCTTACATTAAAAACAGGAATAAAAAAAAAATTGTCAAAAAGTTGTAACTTTGACCCCCAATATCTCCGTAACTAGAAGGTTCCCAGGTATGGTGTAGAACAAAAAAATGATCGCAATGACGAGGAGAACAAGTGCTCTTCGGCTTCGTTAAGAGGTTTTTTACACCCTTTATCACTGCTATCACTGCTTTTAAGGAGTTATGCCCGATTGGTCACCAAAAACTTTTCCATACTAGGACTCTAGGGCTCGTCACCATAAGTAAACAAATGAATTTTTGACTTTGAATTCAATTCCCGATTCGGCACTAGTGTAAATTTGCGTGTCAAAAAGTACAGTTAGTAAGAAAAATATGGGGTGACTTTTAAATCAATTTTATTTACACCAACCTTAAACTTAAATAAAAAACAAACTTAATATCTTCTATTTATATCAAGAGTTTAAAAATCGAATGACATTTTTATGTGACTTTTGCAGTCTGGGGCGCCAAGGTTTGGTCACTAATGATGACCGGATACGCCAAAGGCATAGTTCCGGCCAATATTAATTAGCCGGCGCCGCCCGCCGCTATGCGATAACTTCTGCTAATGAATTCACCAGAATTTCATTAATTAATTAGCTTATTTCTTTTGGTCTGTATATTCGGCTTATCATGGCGATACAAAAAATTTGGCTAAAGAACAAATAAAGTTTCGTAAAGCTTTTTACGCGTAACAAACTGTTCAAGTTGGAAGCGCCTCTTTTACATGAAATAGTTATTGAATGGGGTTAAATGAACTTAGAGGGGTTGTATTGATGATTTTAATGATTTTAACTCTCTAAAGTCATAATTATTTGTTACGGCCGCGAATCATATTTTAATCAACATACAACCTGACAGTGACACTGACCTGCTATTTGTCAAAAACATAAAAAAAAAAGAATTTTTCAATACACTTCCTCGAAAACTGGTTCTTAACGCACTATGATTAGGTTCAACATGCAATGTATTTCACACACGTGCGATTTTTTTCATTTTCCAACACGTGTGCGGGAATGAAAATTGCCACAGATAACCTTAGTCCAAATTGGTTCAATGCCTATAGTCGGAATTGAATGTTTTTTTTATTTCGGCAAAGTAATAATGCGTCTGTACGGCGTAAATGTTTTTAGAATATTCAAATTGTGTTTATAATTAGAATATCATAGATAGACATGATTATTTAAAACTAATATTTACTTTTTTAAACAAATTAACATTTACTTGTGTTCTAAATTCAAAAATACAAAAAAAAAAAATTAGGCTGTATAACGGCTTCATACCTTTGCTTCTCCTTCAACCTGGCGAAAGAAAAGCGCGGAAAAAAGAAAAGAAAATCATAGTTTCCTAATAATTCATGACAAAAATATTTTGCGTTCCTTTATTTAATTTCTTCAAAAGTGTATTGAATAACGTCGTTTGATACACGTGGACATTTGTTATTGCAGTTCTCGGCTCAAAAACACCCTCGCCTACGGCTCGGGAGTTAATTCCGCCTCGGATGCAATAACAAACTTTCCCCACTTGTATCAAAATGTACTATTGCGGACCACTTTGGCGGTTTCCAATGACTGAAGACCGTTTTCAAACAGTCGGCCTAGTGTGGGTTTTTTTGTCACTTACAAAACCTACTCCAACGCGGGAAAGTAAACTTCAAATTGTATGGAACAATCAAGAAACTTATATACTAACTGGAATGAGGACGGGCAAGCCAAAAACGTTCCGAGCGAGAAAGCTTCAAGAGTGGATGTTGTCTCTTTCTAATAGGGTGTCCAATAATCATACTAACTCTTGAGACAGTTTAAGAGTAGCTGTTATTTTATTATTTAATGATGATGACCTGCAACTCAAAAGCATTCTAGGCGAAATAGCTTCAAGAGTGGATGTCATTAACTTTTTATGTTAACTTAAATGTATGTCTGTACCGTCCAGTTGCAAATTATCCATTTTGCAACCTGTCTATCCAGACGACTTTTTTATTCGGGGATTCGAGGACTCCGTTAATATTATAAATTTTTTAAATTAAATTTTGTTAAGTCTGTTTTACGCTTTTTGTATTGTAAGCAACGACCTATTGTCGGGCCTACGCTGTCCCCCCATACTTATGTATTAGTGCTGTAACAAAATAATATTGTAATACCAAATGATTTGAAAAGAGTAACCATGGAGTTTCTTGCCGGTTCTTCTCCATGGAAACGACCAACGCGAACCGTGCACCTTTTTCGACGTTATATAAGTGCCCATCTAGGCCTATGTGAACTAAAATACTTTTATTTTGATTTTTTCAGACATAGAAAATCGCATATTCAAGCTATGACTGTTTACCTATAATGTTATTTTATATTCCGAAACCATTACACCAGCAAACCCTTACTACTACACCCCTTCACACAACACAATTTTACCATTTTTAAAGCCGATTATTTCACTTATATACAATAAAAGTACTTAAATGACTTCAAGGCGAAAATGTATCGGCCATATTGTTTACATCGGTGACAAGGCAAGACAGGGACACCATCCACCTTTGTCGGTTTCTCGCTCGGAACGTTTTGTTTTTTTTCTTTTCTATTGAATCCATTGTACAAATTTAAACTCTCAGCTTTTGAGATAGGGTTTTTTTTTATTTTTTTAGCATTTTGTTCGTACTCATTCCAGTTAGTATATAATTTCCTTGGGAACAATTTATATCCCATTTTGACATTAGCATGCCATAGTTCAGTTTCAGTTGAAATTCTAATGCATGTTTGAGTAATGGGGGCAATCGCGCATGAATTCACCGCTAGAGGCGTTCGTGTAGAGCAGGGTCTTCCGAAATGTCAGTGTTCGCGCGTTGCATGTTTTTTTATAACGTATTTTACTTATACTCACGATTGTGGTCTATATTGAGCCATTCCTGATTTATTATGACTTGTAGATTTTAAGTAGCAACTTAAGATCTTATTTGTTAGTATTTGGAGGTAGAATGATTTTTAAATGTTTTATGCTTGCTAATTTTAGGGAGAATATTGTAAATATGTATCTGAAGTTTACACTATGTTGTTATACGTAATAAAATAAACATTTTATGAAGTTATTGGTACTTTAAAGTATAAAATAGAATTATTGACAGGACCTTACTCGACAGTGGCGCCATCTAGTGAGCGCAAAAACGATAGCCCCCTTTGTGAACCCACTTCAGCTTCCCATTGGTACCTTCATACAGGAAACTCTTACATATATTCGGAACTCGAAAGTTGACTTCGGATCGGATTGGATAAAAAAAAATGCAGTACTAAAACATTCTACTTATTTTAGTTACAGATGGGTTCATTGAAACTGCGATAATTCACATGTTTCAATCAAATATTTACCTAGCTACGATGGTCTTCATTTTCTTTCGTATCGTTGGTCCGAGATATAGGGTGTAAAGAGATTCTTCACGAAGCTGTTAACCAAGCATTCTGTACATCAAAGGTAAACTTTACGCAAAAATAATTGCTGGGAAACGACTTTTCTTGACTTGTAAGTTGTGACCAGTCGCATTGTTAGAAGTGTGGACAGGGCCTTAAGCTGGAAATTATGTCCTTCTTGATAAATGTTTCCTCAAGCGAAAGACTCACGATTGTCACGGTATGTAGGTACAGTTAATAAATAATACAGAAATTAATTTTACATATTTACAGGAAAACGATGCAAACCCATTTGTTACCGTCTCATAAAAATAGTGTCGGTGGGAATTCTAAGAAAACGTGTTATGTTACAATAAAAGAACGGTCTATGTCATATTTTTAAAATTAGTCGTCATCCTCCTGCAATGGTGGCTATCGCGCATGAATTCGCCGCTAGAGGCGTTCGTGTAGCGTAAGGTCTTTCGAAAAGGTCGATTATGGTCTAGATTGAGCCATTAAAGATTTTAAGTTGCTACTTAATTAGGCAACTTAAGATCTTATTTGTTAGGACTTGAATGTAGAATGATTTTTTAAATGTCTCATGCTTGTTAATGTTAGGGAGAATATTTGTAAATATATATGTGAAGTTTACACTACGTACGTTATTTTAGGAAAAAAAATGAAATTATTGGTAAGGTTACAGAAAATAGAATTAATCACAAGGCCTTACTCGACAGTGGCGCCATCTGGTGAGCTCTAATACGTCATTGCTTTCGCGATAGTGAGAATACATAGTCTGTCTCGCTCGCACTAGTAGAGTAATTGTCTGTCTAAAGTCAGTCTTGTCTATAGTGTGCGGTAGCTCTAAAGAGTCGTATCACTAAACCCGTTTGCAAAAAGTCCAGTAATTTTACTTTTAAATATTCCGTTTTTAATATAACATAACATCACGGCTGTAATCCCTGAAGGGTTAGGCAGAGATGTACCCAATTTTACACCCACATTTCGCTGGTTATGTGTAAGTCCCAAGTTAAAGGAGGCGAGCCTATTGCCACCAACCGGGCACACATCCAGACTCCGTGGCTGCTACTGAGAAATTCCTGATAGAAAACCCAATAACACTTTGCCCGACCCGGGAATCGAACCCAGGACCCCATGCTCAGCTGTCGAGCTTGCGATCACTAGACCAACGGAGGCAATCAAACCAACAACCAATGACATGGCCGAACGTCGGATAATAATCGTGCCGGTGCCGCAATGTCTCATGTTTTCTTCCTCTTCCAATAATCCAGTAATTAAAACACATATATTTACAAACCACAGTACAAATATTTATTTCGTACGGGGATCCCCTTTATCCGCAAAAAGCTACGTAAATATGTATGAAATGTTTGCATATGTGTCATCATCATCATCTGCCTAGCCTTTGCCCAACTACGTTAGGTTCGGCTTCCAGTCTAACCGGATGCAGCTGAATACCAGTATTTTACATGGCGCGACTGCCTATCTGACCTCCACTACCCAGTTAGTACTGGGTAATACGATACCCCTTGGTAAGAATGGTTGTCAGACTTTCGGGCCACTTACTACTTGAAGACTCAAAAATCAAACAAATGACAGCAGGGACCAACGGTTTAATGTGCTTTCCGATGCACGGAGAAAACTTGGTATGAAATGCGTGATCACCCATCCACAGACCAACCTGAGCAAGCGCGGCTTAACCTGATGATCGATCCGAGCGACTGTTATTATTAAGCCACGAGCTCCTCCTCCAGCGACCTAGACCAATAATGCAGTCAATTTAAAGAAAGTCAGGGTTATCTTAGTTCCAGTTAAACGCTATCGCTTACTACGAAGTCTTTAGTACACTATTGTACTACTCATGTTATCATACAAGAGGAAATAGTGTCATAAGTAATTAATTACGGTTCTAGGAACTAGCGGGTGGTGAGGAGAATGATAATTATAATTAGGCTAATAGTGTTTAGGTTAATAATGAAAGGCATTTGCATGTAGCTGAGATGAGAATGCTAAGGAGAACGTGTGGTGTTACGCGAATGGATGAAATAAGAAATAAGTTCATAAGAGGAAGTGTGAAAGTGGCGGTGACTGAAAAGTTGTGTGGTAATCGATTGTCGTGGTATGGGCTTGTGATGCGGAGGAATGTGGAAGAAGTCGTGAGGAAAGTTTTGAGAATGGATGGCTATAAGAGTAGAGGAAGACCAAAGAAACGATGGATGGACTGTGTGAATGATGATATGGCACGAAAGGATGTGTCTGATGAGATGACGAGTAATAGAGAAGTGTGGAAGAAGAAGACATGTTGCGCCGACCCCAAATTGGGACAAGGGCAAGAGAATGCATGACGTCCTCTTTATAATAATTGGATATTGGAGGTAATCTCTCAAAACTCACGATCCGATTTTAAACATTCTTACACTGATGGATAGCTCAGCTATTGCCGTCTGTCATTAGATATGTTTTAGTTACCGTATTGTGTTCATATCGCAAATGCTCTCTGTTATAACTATGACCTGTCGGTGATTCACCGGTGTTGCGTTTAAAGGAATTATTAATTAGTCTAGCTACTGTTTTGATGATTCTGACACACTAATAAGCCAACCTTATTTGGGAAGGATGCGGCAGGATTTTTGTATGGCCGTACCTATTTATGAATACCGTAGTAAGGATACCCAAGCCTGATTATTCTCCTGCCTTCATCCCAATTTATTAGTTTCGGCGAAGCATGTGTTCTTCTTCCATACTTTCTTTTACTCGTTATGTCATATTATATGTTGTTAACTAGCTGTTGCCCGCAATTTCGTTTGCGTGCAAATTTTAGTGTGTACGGACGCGACCTAAGTATTACATGTTGTAGATTTGTTTCCCGTGGTACGTAACACGTATTTGGATGGACTGCATTCAGTTTCTTTCTTGTTGGATTTTTATTAGTCTTCTTCTTCAGTTAAGATTCAAGTAAAATTTCGATGGTGTCGGCAACCACTTTGATGGTTTCGGTAGTTGTTGCTTCGTTGGATGGACACATCACCTACGGAGAAAAGTACAAAAATAGGATAAAAAAGTACTTTTTTTACTACAGCTGATAATTTCGTAATATCCGAGCATCAAAGATGATCGTCGGCATGTAATTATTGAAACCAATTGTTGTCGCTATTAATAGAACTGCAATAATTGTGAAGGTTAAAGGGCAACTCGAGGACCGACCGGGCGCGCTCCGTCCGAAACGCGTCACGTGACATTTCGCCGCCATTTTTAGAATTTATGGCGCGAAATGAAATGTCAAATCACTCAATGTTTACATACGGCCAAAAATGTCGCGAACGAGAATATCGTTGTAAAAGGCGCGTTGCACAGCGCATTGCTAGAATCGAAGCTAATACCGCCATCGCCATCCATATAACGCCATAACCTATGCAATTCCCTTTTTAAAAATATCACGAATGTTCACCAACAGCGCACCCTGACAATGCAATGATATCTAATCGTCAAATCCCTGTTGCGCAAGAAAAACTTAATAAACCACCAAAGATTGAAGATCTAGCTAGATCATTGGATATATATACTTTAAAGTTTTTATTTCATTACGTCCTTACAAAAAACGTAAAACAGCCAAAGAATGAAGAATGACCATCTACAATGTGACATTTGCCAATTAAGTAATTATAAATCCACTGCGTCTTCGAGTCAGTGTTTTGACGCACGTACAGTCACACTTGCAAGTCATTATAATTACTTTTTAATAGTTTTATCGTGTTTGTCTAAGAAAACTTCATCAAGTTTGTCCGATTACAAGAGACAAACACTGGAAGGCTATCGTCAAACAAAGAACCCGTAGTTAAATCTACGAAGTCACTGTGAGCATCTTAAGTTGTCTGAGTTATCCCCTTATTCATCACAAAATATGTTTGTCGTCATCTTCCTGCCCTTGTATATTTGGGGTCGGCGTTTCTTCTTCCATTCTCCCTTGTCAGACGTCACGGCATCATTTACTCTTTCATATCATTATAAAAAAATATGTATAAGTTCCTCAATAACTTCCTGGGTTAGATTTGAAACACTATGCATTTAAGTAAAAACATCGTATTTAGACATCTTTGTAAAATTTTTCATCTTGTCTGGTATTTAAATCTCGTTAGAAGCAAGAATGTCCCTAAATTGGAGGCTTAAAGTTTGTTAAACTTGAATGCTATTAGTCTTCTAAACGTTGAATAACGTATTGATAAAATTCTACTTTTCTATTTCAGCAATAAAATGTCTGCCAGGTGCAACAGACTCTTCATGCACAGCAGAAAGAAAACAATTTACCATACCTGGTAAGTTCCCTTCATGCATGTTTGTTTCTTTTACATTTCTTTCTACCTTATTTGTAGGGACACTTCACTTGTTCTTCTTTATAAAATAATAAGAACATCCCGATTCACTGCCAACGAGACTAATTGCCTCGTTGGTCTAGTGGGTTTGATTCCCGGGTCGGGCAAATTGTTATTGGATTTTTCCATTACAAATTCCCCAGTATCAGCCGTGGAGCTTGGGATTTGTGCTTGGATGTCTGGATGATGTCAATAGGCTCGCCCCCTGTTACATGGGACTTAAATATAACTGGCGAAATGTTGGAGTACTGTTAGGTACACCTCTGCCTAACCCATTGGAAATTACAGGCGTGATATTATGTTGTTACGTTATCCCACTTCAATATGCTTTCAAAATTTTCTTGATTGGCCTGCATAGTCTAAAATTACAGCTATCAGCTATGCACATTTTTTTTTTTCGTATTTGACGGTGACAATCATAATTTGTTTTTCTCAAGCCTATGCAGTCCCACTGCTGGACATAACCCTTTTAAAAGGAAAGAAAGAAAGAAAATTCTTATATTTACGCCACGACGTGACGCAAATAAAATCATGACCCTTGTAGCGATAATGGCGAATGGCAAACAAAAACTACCCAAGGATGAAAGTAAAAATGTGACTTCTGAAAATTTCAGAGCCAAACCAACCGCCGGCAGAGGTGCAGTGTCTGGCAGGCAGTGAATGGGAGAGCAACTGCCACCACTGCCGCTGCTCCTACCAGGGCCTAGCCGAATGCTTGAAACAATCCACTGACTGCGATACAGGGGTCTTAGGTAAGTAACAATATTTCTTATCATTGTTCTTTTGCCTCTTGAATGATTGCCAAGAGAAGCCAGGAGGGTCTTGTTGTTATCCTAACTTCTAACTAATATTATAAATAATAAATAAATATAAATATCGCTGGACATTACAGACAGCGCCATCTAGTGCCACACTAAGCAACGAGGCTTGTGTCGTGGACACCAGATAGTTGATATACTACATATATACTTTTTGTTTGTAAATACATACTTATTATACTTAAAATAAATAAATGCGATAGTAAATTTGTTTGTGACCGTTTTACGCCTAAACCACTGAACCGATCATCCTGAAATTTTGCGTATACGTTGTCAGGTGTACAGAAACGGACATAGGGTAACTTTCATCCCAAAAAAAAGTGCTGTTCCTGAGGAAAACAACAATAACGTTCTAATGTTAATGGATGGCGCTACATGTCTTTCGAATCATGATTGAATGATATTATTACAAGAAGAGTACAGCCCGAATTGATTGTTAAATTCTAAATTAACGCGAGCGATGCTTAGGGAAAAAGCTAGTAGTGTAGTCCATAAAACCTAACTCGATTCGAAAGACAGCTGTCAAACTTAAGGGAATATCAGCTTTGGTCTTTTCGAAATAAATAATTACAAAGACAAATTAAAAGAAAATAAAGTGGATGATAGTGTGGCGGTTGACAGGAGAGAATGGAAGATGAATACGTGATACACCGATTTCAAGTAATATGGGATAAGATCAAAAGTACCACTTTAGTCCCTAGGGAGTAAAAAGTAATTCGTTTTAATTGTTAATTTCCTTCATGTGACATAGACAAACTCAAACAGCCAGTTAATATACTACTCTGTGTAAAAAGTATCGGGAATATGTCAATAAAAAGACCCGCGTAAAAGAGGTCGTTCTAATTTTTTTACTGCATGTTGGTAGCACTGTACTGATTAAGCGCGCAAAATTTGAGCGGGATCTGTCATTTAATTTGTTTTAAACTACACTTTTTGTTGGTGATAGTTTTGAGTCCTCGGCGATTTTTACAATGGAAAATATTGTTGAACAAAGAGTGTGCCTTAAATTTTGTGTTTCGAATGATATTTCATGTGGTGAATCACTAAAAATGTTGCGAAATACCTACGGCGAATCGTGTATATCGAAAACAAGGGCTTATGAATGGTATAAGGCTTTTAAAGAAGGCCGAGAAGTAGTAGTAGACTTGCCTCGTTCTGGTAGACCTTCAACCGCTACGACCAAAGAAAACATCGACAGAATCAAGAAGCTAGTGCTCGAAAATCGACGTATGAGTCTGAGAGAGTTGGCTAGTGAGGTGAACATATCTTTTAAGTCCGTCCACAACATTCTCAACAACACAACTCATGGATGCTGCACCATGATAATGCACCATCACACACAGCCATTATAGTGAAAGAGTTTTTAGCGAAAAATTCAACAAAAGTTCTCGACCAAGCACCGTATTCACCTGATATGGCTCCGTCTGACTTTTTTTATTTCCCAAGTTAAAATTACCACTTCGAGGAAAACGTTTTGAGTCGATAGAAGCCATAAAAGAAAATTCGCTGAATGAGCTAAAGGCCATACCGCAAATAGCCTATGAAAAATGTATGGAAGACTGGGTGAAGCGGTGGAGATGTTGTATTGCAAGCGATGGGGCCTACTTTGAAGGCGATAAAATAAATTTAGATGAATAATCTGTATTTTTTGTTTTATTGACAAATTCCCGATACTTAGTACACAGAAGGTACTACTATTATCTGTGGAGTGTGGACCATCTTCATTGCGAAAATGTTGAGAGTTTTAGTTCCATGGTTTTTCGGCAAGGAAGGTGGCGCCATGCGTTTTAAATTCTTAATCTGTGACTGGTATAAGAAAAAAACTGACCGCGAAAATTTCAGAAATTTTGTCGAGTGTAAACTTGTTCGGTTTTATATAAATTTATTAAGAATGTCCAGTGACAGTGAAGAGTTTGACGTCGAGCAAAGAGCAAAAGACATAATAGATAATCTTTTGCCGCCAAAAACGCGGAAGATTTACCTAAAAACTTACGAAAGTTCTATGGCCAGTACGCTTCCATGCCACTAACAAACAAAAGACGATTTTTCAATGCATCATCCATACATTCATCCAACTCATTCGAAACAAAAATAATTGGACCATGAAACGCAATAATCACATCACTCTCACACATAACTGGATACGCATAATTCCGGCCTTCTAATAATCTTTTCAACATATTTGGAACACTAAATTTATAAGAAAATTCTTCAAACAATATAACCTTATAATATCCTTCCCGAAAACCTTGCATAAAAAACTTACCCACCCCAGGATAAAATACATACTTCATATTAACACGACCAATAAGAGATTCTATATACGAAGATTTACCAACATTAGAAGGCCCATACAAATACAACTGCTTTCGCTTAAGCCCAACAGACTTCAAAAAATCATTCCACCACATACACACTTCCATAGTCCAATTACCATAACATTCGTAAACAGGTCGCAAGCGCACATTAACAACAGGTTCTTTAATATCAGCAAATACCTTTATTAAAAACCGATAACAAAAACGATGCTCAATAACAAAAGGATCGTCAAATCTAAACCGCGGAGACCATTAACAATATTGTTAAACCTACCAACAGCAAGGTATCGTCTTGCACTCAATTAGCTAGTAAAACAGGGCCTCAGCAGAACACTTTAAAATTATTCCACCAAAATATCCAAGGCATTTTATCCAAATTATTAGAAATAGAATTGTTTTTAGAAAATAGTAAGTTTGACATTATTTGTTTTACTGAACATTGGCTTAAGGATTACCAAATGCTTATTAATTATGAGAACTATATGGTGGGTAGCTGCTTTAACCGTAAAACTATGCTTCGTTTAGGTTCTAAATATTATAAATTGTTTTAAATATAAGCAACGTAACGACATAGTAGGTCTCTTGGCTGAACATTGCGTCGAACTGTCCTGTGTTGAGCTAGATAAGCATGATATTGTGTGTGTATACAGACCCCCAAACTATCAAAACTTTTCCTTATTTGAGTCAATAATGGAAGATGTCCTGGCAAAACTTGCAGCTAGTAATAAATCAACAATTATTTGTGGTGATTTTAATATCAATATTTTAGAAGAAAATTCAAATAGCAGTCGGTTATTAAATCTTTTTAAGTCATTTGACTTGACCAACACTTTTATAGAACCTACTAGAATCACTCCATCTTCTGCTACTTGCATAGATAATGTTTTCTGCGATTGTGATTACATAGATAAAGCCATAGTTAATTGTCTGCCGTCTGACCATAGCGGACAGACTGTAACTTTTAGGAGTAATACACCATTGCAAAAAGTTCAGATTAAATTTAGACCCATAACTTCTAACAAATTAAATAGGTATAATATTTCCCTACAGAACAAGTTAAGTGTATTTAGCCATGATGATATTAATATAAATCAAATTTATGATAATTTCTTTTCAATAGTTCACACTGAATTCAACAAAACTTTTGAAAAGAAGACAAAAAGTATTTGCCCTAAATTTATATTTAGTGATTGGGCAACTAGAGGTATCAGAAAAAGAAGGGGAAACACTATTTGAGCTTTATGGCCTTAAGCCTTATATAAACACTGAAACTTTTAACAAATATGTTGCTAAGTATTCAAATTTTTTTAGAAATACATGTAAGGTTGCCAAAGCCCTGTACATTAGCAACAAGATCAAAACAGCAGAAAATAAAATAAAGACAGTTTGGAAAGTCATAAATAGCTAACAGGAAGAAAATACGTAATACTAGCTATACATTAAATACAGCATGTGGTCCTAAAAGCTCTAATCAGGAAGTAGCTCAAGAATTTGTAAATATCTTTACCGATATACCGTTAAAAACTACGGAGGCTCCTAATTCCTCTCCTGAAATCTCAATTGATTTATTAAAGGCGAATGAGTCTGGATGCCAGGCTGAATTTAAATTTGAACACATAAACCCTATGATAGTTATTAAAGCTTTCCGGCAAATAAAAATCAAACTGACCGAAGATCTATGGGGAATGTCTATCAAAATTTGTACATCCATACTTGAGACTATAGCTCCTTACTTAGCTTTAATTTTTAATTTGTGCGTAGACCAAGGAGTTTTCCCTGATTTAATGAAATACAGTAAAGTCATACCTCTTTTCAAATCCGGGGATAGTAAAGATACTAATAATTATAGGCCTGTATCCGTGTTGCCAGTTTTTAGCAAGGTGTTCGAAAAGGTAATGCTTAATCAAATGCTCCACCATTTTAACACCAACAGATCTTACACGATCAACAGTATGGTTTCACTAAGGGACGTTGTACAACTGAAGCTGGTGTAACTTTATTAAAGCACATATTTGCGGCGTGGGAAGAGTCCCAAGACGCTGTAGGAATATTTTGTGACCTCTCCAAAGCATTTGATTGTGTAAATCACGACACATTACTTGTGAAACTTAAGCATTACGGACTAGGTAAACTTGCACTTAGTTTGGTAAAATCTTATTTGAGTGATAGACAACAATATGTTCAAATAAATAGTGTTAATTAACAGGGTTTAAAAGTCAAAATGGGGGTTCCGCAAGGCTCAATATTGGGTCCTTTCCTCTTCTTAGTATATATAAATGATCTACCGTATTTACTGAAAAACCAACCTCAAAATATGGTGTTATTTGCCGATGACACTTCCCTAATTTTTAAGATAAATAGACGAGCCCAAAATCTAGACGACGTGAATAATGCCCCACTTCAAGTCCATAATTGGTTCACAGCAAACAATTTGGTACTCAATGAAAAAAAAACTAAATGTATAAGATTTGCTTTGCCGAATGTCAAAAGTAGCGATTGTGATATAGTATTGAATAAAGAGAAACTTGAATTCGTAGATAAAACGGTTTTCCTGGGGATTACGCTTGATTCAAGGCTTCAATGGGGTTCTCATTTAACATCTCTGGCGGGGCGGCTAAGTTCAACAGCATATGCTATTAGAAAAATCCGTCAATTTACTGATGTAGATACTGCTAGATTGGTTCTATTTTAGTTACTTTCATAGTATAATGTCTTATGGCATTTTATTATGGGGACGGGCTGCAGACATTGAATCTATATTTATTCTGCAAATAAGAGCCATCAGAGCCATATACAATCTTCGTAGGCGCGATTCTCTGAGGGAACTGTTTAAGGAAATTAACATCATGACGGTTCATTGTCAATACATCTACGAAAACATAATGTACGTGAGGAAAAATCTACATCTTTTTGGTAAAAGCGGTGACAGACACAATTACAGTACTAGAAATAGGGACCAATTAGTTCAGCCAGGCTTCAGACTCGCTAAAGTAGACTCTTCTTTCATGGGGTACTGTTTGAGATGCTATAATAAAATTCCACAAAGCATTCTTGAACTGAATGAAACAAAATTTAAAACATGCATTAAACGCACATTAAGTAAGCAAGCATATTACAAATTAGACGATTATATCGCTGATAAAAATGCTTGGCTCAATGCCGGTCCTGCTCCACAAGGACAGGGGCGCATAAATGGATAGCACTAATTGTATTGTTGGAGCTGCTGAAGATTGTACAACTATCTTTGCATTGTATAGATTCAATCTCTAGTATTATATAATCGCAAAGCCCATATTGTGTGAGTGCTATGTACTAGTATGCTATCAGTCGTTGGAAACCTACGTCTTTTCTTGACTTGAATGTGCCCTGGCGGTTGAGAATATGTCATGCTCACTCAAAAGTCTCGCTGATGGTGGCGCATGTGTCGGATCATTTAGTTCCCTTCAAAATGGTTGAGTTGAATGGTGCTGATCTATGCGTCATGTTCGTGAACGGGCGCTGTCAGTTGTGACTGGTCATCTCTCAGTTGCCATGGCTTATTTTGATGAATTATTTTAGTTTTTGAATTGTTTTTTTTCTGTTTTGTTTTACTGTGGACACTTTTAACGTGCACATCTTGCTACATTGTTCTCACATAATATACCATCTCAACATGAATGATGTTACCAAGATTTTGTAACAATATTCTGATTTAAAAGAGGGTCCATGGAGTTTCTTGCCCGTTCTTCTCCATAGAGATCTACGCTAGGGAATGGGCAACTACAGTACTTTCACAGTTTTTATGCCTTGTGACTGGGACTGTAGCTACATTTAATTTTCATCTTTGTTTCGACAATTCAAAAGTGCCTGTAACTGGCCTACTTGAAATAAATGCTTTGATTTTGATTTTGATTTTGATGGACTGGAGGGATAATTAATGTTTTTGTACTAAATTGACTATTTTTCTCGCACTCAAAGTGAAAAGTACAGTTTGCACCTCGAGACTAAACGCAAACTTAATATACCCTCGGTTTCATTGACTCCCTCGCAAGCTCGGGAGTCTAACCACCTCTGGTATATTATGGCTTCGTTTAGTCCCTCGTTATAAAATATACTAAATTGACCTTTAACATTTATGTTTTCAGCGGAGCCAGCCTTATGCAAGCCGAACACGACTTTCAAGAGGGATTGCAACACCTGCATCTGTCTCGAGAATGGGCTGGGACTCTGCACCTTGGAGTTTTGCAGGAGTTCTGGTACGCATTGCAAAAATATTATAGTCTTATGTGTATGTTAAGAGGATGAGATTTAAACAATGAAGTTGTCGTAATGTATTATGGATGATGACTGACTAAAAAAATATGATTCTGTTTAGTTCATCAGTTAGATTATCGAAAAATATTGGATACGTTTGTTTTGTTTTATCAAATTAATAAAAATTGACGAAGATAAAACGTGTCAAAGATCATGAGTGGGGGCTTGTTGTGACGTCACACGAGTTTTCGACGCACTGTATCGTCTTCATTTTTTGTTTACGCGAAAAAAGAAAAAATATCCAATATTTTTGGAAATCTATTCGACGTACTAATTGTTTTTTTTTGTTATCTACCCTTTTCTTGCAACTGAGAGTGTTAATTTCGCCGGCAAAGGGCTGAATCAATTAAGATTGCCATCGACACGCTAAGGGGCCGAAAGAATCGCGGCAATATTATCGTCGTGCCACGTATTTCTGTACGATAATATCGCCGCGATTCTCTCGCTCGTGGAGACGGCCCTTAAATCGAACCAACTTGCAACTACCAGACCAACAAATATTAACTATCTATCTGCATTTTTTCCAGATGTCCTGAGCAGTCGTCCAGAGATACTGCTAGCCACTGTACACAGTGAAACAGACAACAAAGATGAAACTTCTGTAAAGTCGGTCAAAACGAATGTTTTAACAGCGGTAAGTCAATTTAATTGTTCATTAAACATTTCATTAATTGATGAATCAGAGAAAGGGGAACTCGTTCATAATATAAAAGTACAAATCATTGTGTGATCATTACCCTGTGTCTTAATATAAGGAATCAGTCTCAAATATACGCAATCGTCGCGTTCATTTGTCAATATTTTGTTAAAGCATTCGGTTCCCAAAAAAGAAAAAAAAATACGCAACGGGCGGCTGCGTGTTCGCGCACCGATCATCTTGTTAGGACGCTGCCTTAGATAAAAAATATGAGCAGATATCAAATTGGTGATTTGCACAAGATACACAGTTTGTTGTACACGGTGGTGATGCGTGATGAAACGCAACCAGGAAGTGTCCTAATATGTTGCCTCGGTACCTACACTCGGTGCTACTGAAGTGAAGATTTAAAAAAAAACAGTCGACTTGATAACCTTCTCATTTCGAAGTCGGTTAAAAAAATATGTAAAAACGATCAGTATGTGAAAAATAAACTAAAACAAACAATGAATGTGAAATAGGACAACATAATTATCGTGTTTCTTAATCATATCATACGAGAAAATAAATGCATATTTACTAAACTGGCCATTCTTAGACATGGAAAACCACAAGTTCACAAATCGATGTTCGATACAGACATTGAGAAAATTGTTCTAAAAATATGTGATATTTTGAACTGCACTTTTGGTGAATGGGATGCACAATTCATTATTGATGAGGTAAGTACACAGTTTGCAATAACTAATTTGGTGACTAAATTATAATAAGTATATGCCTAACTAAACATTTTAATATTGAAACTTATTATAGTCTATTAATATTGGTAATAAACCAACAACCAACAGAATAGTGAGGTCGAACTTGAAATATTATTCGGCCAGGAACTTTAGCTGTTCGATTGACAGCAAATATAATTGCAGGACATTTATTAATAACTCATCTTTAAAAATTCTTATTTCTAAAGTTTTTGACCTTGATTTCGCCTGTATGGGATTAATTAAGGGCTAAGATGAAAGGAAAGCACCTATAGATTCACTCACTCTTACTCCAAAGGTTAACGGATTTATGAAGGTGATATAAAACATATAATATCTAAGGAATAATCCGATGTCTCCTGTCAATCTTCAGAATCAAGACCATTACGACATAGAGAACCTCGTAGACTTGGACCACGCGATTATAATTTGGAAGAGGTCGACGATTTGCAAACCACTCCAAGAATTTATGAGAGACTGCAATCCTTGCAAATGTGCGACCGATGGGCTGAGCTACTCTTGCACCCATAATGAATGCTTGGAGACTGCTGAAATGGATAAAGACAAGGAAGTCGAGGTTTTCATGCAAAGCGAGGTTGGTATTATGTCAATATGTTATGGTAATATAAGAAAGCAAACTAAATCTTCCTACTTTTGAGTCGATGTTAACTGCACTTATTTTAGGCTCTTACTTTTTTTTTAATGATGTGCTTGTATATTTTGTAAATGATTTCGGTTAAGACGCAATGTTTTGATAAACGACGATCTTTCTTTCTGTTTCGTGGCGTTAGTGCCTAACATGGAGTCAGACTTTTTATGCCGCCCATGGGCACGACTGAACGTTAAGTAACCCGGACAGAATGCAGCATTGATGCAGTCCCGGTATCGTCGATGCCAAAAGAGTCTTGCTTGCTATGCCCTTATTCTTGAACATTAAAGATCCATATTGTAAAGCTATACTTCTAGCTACAGCTGTCTTTACCGAAAGTCTAACAACCTCTTTGCTCTCAACTATATCTATAGGGCCAGGATCACATAGAGCGTACCTCCGTCTGTCGCGCTAGCAACACGTTCTACATCGGTTGCAACACTTGTCGCTGTAATGCTCTCGGCACCGACTACTCTTGTACCAACAAACCGTGCCCTTTGCCTGCTGACGTTGAGATTTTCGAAGGCCTTAAGGTATAAAGTTTAAAAGTCTATTTTCGTTTGGCTGCGTTTCACCAACTTTGTACCTCTCACAAATAGGCGATTCTTCTTCTTTATCGTGTGGTTAGTGCTTAACCTGGTGACTGAGTTTTTAAGCCGCCCATGGGCCTCTGACTTGGCTTAACATGCCGTCGAGAAATATCTCTCAGGCATGCTGGTTTCCTCACGATGTTTTCCTTCACCAAAGCAAGTGAGGAGATAAAAACGTTTTATGATGACGCTTGTCATCCGCTAAGGTTTGGGCAGAGGTTTTAACCCACAATATTATGTGATGATATTTAAATCCTGTGTAATAGGAGGCCAGCCTTTCGCCATCAACTGGGCACTAATCCAGACAGACTCCCGGCTGCTAAGGTGAAATTGCTGCTCATAAAACCCAATAACACTTTGCCAACAAAAGCGATGGATGGACTGTGTGAAGGATGATATGGCTAGAAAGGAGGTGACTACTGAGATAACGAGTAATAGGGAAGTATGGAAGAAGAAGACATGCTGCGCCGACCCCAAATAAATTGGGATAAGGGCAGGAGAATTATGATGAAAACCTCATGCTCTGCAGTAGGATTTGCGAGATTATACATGTGCCTTCTTGAGCACAGCTTGGCTTGGCAGTCGGTTCTAATCAGGAATTTTATAATATCTCTTCTTTGGAAAGTTTAACAAATTTTCATTCATATTTCAGGAAATAAAACCAGCAGTCCCGTACTCAGGCGAATCGGATCACAAATTGAGGGCCTCCAAATTATAAACAGAGGATTCATAGCTTTTATAATAAAGCTATAGAAAATAGTGTTTTGTTTTTTTATGCATTATTTCATTAAAACCAAAGTTGATAATGTCAGTGTTTTACTACACCATATTTTCAATACTTCATTATATTGGTGACTAACATTAAATGTGGTAACGTTTTCCAAAATTAAGACCTTGCGCTTCGCTTGGCTCGTCTTGGCGGGTGCACTACCGTGCCCCCAGATAATCATTGTGAATAGATCTACACAAAAATTAACTACGCACAATGTACCATTACATAAACACCCAAATAAAACCTTAACTTTTCACTCATTTCATCCCAACATCTCTAGACAACGACATCATCCAAGAATACAACAAAATCACCAGTTTGCGAAGCAAACCGCATGTTCATCAAAGACTGCAACACTTGCTGGTGTAACGACGATGGTACCAGCTACTACTGCACCCGGAGGGTCTGTGTGCCTCTCCTGCCCGAAGACCTGCCTGACATCGGAGGGATCCCTTCTGAAGTATGGACCTGATAGAACACTGTGGCTACATCTATGTTTACATCATTTTGACATTATTACTTTTTGCTTGAATCTATTGCTTTGAAACAATTACTACAAATACAATGTCAAATTACATACATTAACTAGTGAGCCTTTTATTTATAAACGTGATAGAAATGGTCTATCGATGCATTATATGTGTGAAGATTTTTCTTAATTATTGTTTGTATCTTTAACTAACCAGAATATATATAATGAGCAGATTCTTCGCTTGGTAAAGAAACATTGTCGCCCTAATGAAGTTTTTGAACTGGACTGCAATATGTGTCGGTGCAATCCTGATGGGAAGTCCTACGCATGTACTAGAAGAGCTTGTGAAGATCAACTTGAGGATAAAAAGGTTTCCTTTTCCATCATTTGGTTAAATTACTTAGGTCGAGATCAATACAGGGTGTATGGGACAGCCCTCCGCAAACAGACCGGGTGCATTCAGCTCCTTATTTTGAATCATGTTCCACCAGAATTTTTCTCAGGCTTATTTATGTTTTATCGTTCTTTTAAAATTTACTTTTATCTTTACGCAGCACTCCATTTATGTAAATACGCCTAAAATCAAAAAACCAACAATGGTTGTTGAAATACTCTAACGAACGACACGTGAAATCAGCAGTTCACTTCCTGCCTAGCTACAGAGTTCATCGAACTCGTCGTCGCGCTTGCCGTTCTCTATGTGCATTTTCGTTATATTGCGCATTAGGAAGTAAAACGAATCAAATTTATTGGATTCTCATTACGTTCCTGAAATAATTTATTGTACCGGTCATCAGTCTGCGAAGGGCGGTCCCGTAAACCCTGTATACTCCTACATTTAGCACGTACTTCGGCTTCTATTTATCTCAATCATTGTGTAATCTGGTGATTGGTATTTCGGAGATTAAACTTATCGGTGAAGGATTTTTAATACAAAAGCATCTATGTATATTTTTAGTTACCAGTTTATTATTGTCTTGTGGTGGTTTGGTCTCTGTTTGTTAAGTTACTGCACTTGTGGTGAAGGATATTTTTAATAAAGACTGGCTGTACTAATCTGTGTTTTATTCTCTTATATGATAGAACGTGTATTTCAATACTTCTTTCTACTTTAATACATATATGGTGGATTTATTATCCAGGATATTTTTTGTCTTTATACTAATGGTTTCATTTTTTCTTCCTTTAACTATCTCGGCTAACAAAATACCTACTATTGCCTATTGCTAGTATTGCAATTAAAAAAAAAAATTTTTTTCAGAATGTCACCTTGTCGAGAAAAGTACGGGCGTTCACTACGGTAATATTTTTACTACTTGTTTCTTTAACCCCCGAATACTGAAACGTCACTCAAAATTTAAGGGCTACTTAACATTTGAGCAGCTCCTAAACTTTAAATTTCGTATAGCCAAATGTCACTTTTGAGTGTCTGTTAAATATAAATGGTCCTTAAATTTTGAGTGACGTTTCAGTATTCGGGGGTAAGTGATTGCGATTAAGGAGGCCTACGTCCATTTCATTAAATCAGAATGTGGATTCAATAAATAGGCATAAGATTCTTTAACCTTTTGAACGCCATTGTCACATATACGTGACAAGCACGTGCGTGCCTCGTACGTCAAACGACACGAATATGTGACAAAATGGAAGTTGAATTTGTGGCTTGGTGTGGAGGGCACGCGCATGCGTTTATGCTCTGGCGTTCAAAAGGTTAATAATATAGCAATTTCGAACTTAGTCTAAATCAACGAAAAGTTCTAGGTTTTTTTTATATTTTTGTTCTTTTAGTTTTGACTCTTCCAAGACCTCTTATTAATAAACGCTACATAAGGTTATGCCAAACTAAATTCTTGATGAAATGTGAAGTTTACTGAGGTTTGCACTGGTTGTCAGTTCACTTAACGTGTATTATATATAAGGGGTTTAGATTATCTGCCAAGTAACAAATAATAACGCACTCCGTGTATCTAGTAGGAGCCGCCGAAAGCCTGCCAGCCAGGACAAGAGTTCCGCATGGACTGCAACAAGTGCCTCTGCGACAATAAGGGCCAGGACTTCTCCTGCACGCGGATTGACTGCAACGCCTTGAATAACAACCATAATGCTGGTGCGTTAAGGAGTAAAAGAGGTATGCATTCAATTTTGGCATCGCTGTTCAATCGTTGTCGAAAATGCTGAGGAACTAACACGCTGTTTATTTATTTATTAATAAAGACTTACCAGTAGCGCCTGCACACAATGTATTTTAAGATGGTTATTGCAAGCCGATTTACACAGTCGGTACTGGTCAACTATTATTTCCAAAATTAAGTGATAACATAAAGCAAAAACGAAACAAAAAAAATGTTTTGATTGCCTATTAGACTTTTCACTGCCAGTCAAATCAATTCTCTTGAGATTTAACCTCATATTAAGTTCAAAAAGCTTCCGGAAATCAATGGGTGAAGTTTACTACTTCCGTCAAATCCTGAATGTTAAAGATAACTTGTGTACGTGTATATTTGAAATGCACGCAACATTGGACCTAACATAGTACCTTGGAAAACGACTATTTTCTGGATACGCACAATATAACATAATTTGGGGGAAACCCTATGATATCCAAGTTTTGCACAAAAGGTTACGAAATACTTTTAAAAGTTTAATATTCATACAAAACACATTAGTTTTAACTATACCTAAGTCGTGCTCTACACAATTGAAAGCCTTTCACAGATCGCAAACAAGGTTCACGAAAAACATTTTTTTTTTCAGATACATCTGAGCAGGTATCGATGCAGTGCATTCCGGCCAGTGTCTTTGATCGCGAATGTAATGTCTGTCGGTGCACTAACAGTGGGCAGGTTGCGATCTGCTCCCTCAAAAGATGCAAGGACAATAAAGTTGAAACAACGGAGAAAGCACCTGGTAGGTAAGAGTTGTATGAAGTACCAACCTACCTTAGTATAAGTCATCATCTGCCTGTGCCTAGCGTTTTCCTACCTATGCTAGAGTCCAGTTTTCCAGTCTTACCAGATGAAGCACTTATTCTATCAGTATTTTACATAAGTAACCAGTAACTGCGATTCTTATCTACACAATTCGAGCAACTTGTTTTACTTGCAAACTTGTAAAATAGGATATTATGCAACTAGTGAATAAAGGACGGATTTAAAGCGAGGGCCGTAGATGCGTCACGAGCAAGTGAAGGATTATAATGATTGAATCACGAGCGCAGCGAGTGATTCAACTGTTAGAATCCTGAACGACGCGAGTGATTTATGGCCCTCGATATAAATTCGTACTTTATTCAGGAGTTGCATACTATACTTTATATCATGACTACGAGAAAAGACATAATTTAAGCGAAAATAGAAATTTAATCAAGAAATAAGAATTGTTACATTAATTGAAATGGACATTCAAATTAGAGCAATGACTGAAATTAAGCGTAATTTTCTTATTATTATTATTAGGGTGGTCAACTTGTGAAACAATATTTATTAATCTAATGCCAAACTCCTTGTCGCAAATATCAAATCAAATCTCGAGAATTTATTTGCACCAAAGAGTTTTGAATTTCGAATCTTAGCGCAAGGAGTTTGTGTAAGCATTGAAATAGAGACCGGATATATTTTTGTGTTCCAAATTCAAACACCAAAATAGTGAATAAAAACAAAACAATGAATAAAAGGCCTTTTTATTCACTGTTTTGCGTGAATAAAATAAGCTTTTTAGAGTAGGTATGGTATAAAGTTTATGTTTAAACCCTTTTGCAACATTAACGTCGGCTTAAAAATTAATAATGGATAAGTGTTTATTATATTGCAAGCTTGGTTTTTTTTTAAATGAGAAGTTATTTAAATTTTGGGGCACAATACCATAAGTCTTAGAATAATCCTTTTTTGTTCAGAATCGGATCAGGGTTTCCGCTGCAATCCTGGAGAACAATTTAGACGCGACTGCAACGACTGCACCTGCTCTGCAGACGGGAGGAGCGTGTTCTGCACATTGCGTTTGTGCGACCAAGCCCTAACATCCGACATTTAATCGCACATCTTCTCTTATTTTGACATGCACACGAAACATTCATGCCATCTTGTTTTCATTTGAATTATGATTGAATATATCAATACCCAATCATAATATGATTTAATTTAATCATTTCAAGTGCATAATGTTACAGTACACCAGTGAACAATAAATATAATTATTGAGTTTTCAGTTAAAATATGCACTCTAAATATCTTCTAATTTACTTAGAAGAGGAGGGAGAAGAAATAATTCGTTTAAGTAATAAGAAGTGGTCATTATCCTTTGAAATAGGGAAGGTAATCGATATTTCCTTGCAAGAACCAACTGATTGCTGTCGCTTTTTAAGCGTCTCTGAGACACGGGCTCACATTTTTCTTATAGCCGCTGTAATCATCTGCCTAGCCTTTCCCCTATAACCTGATGATTGATCCGAGCGGATGTTATTATTTAGCCACGAGCCGCTTATAGCATCTTAAATCTCTTTCCTTTCCTACTAGTTTTACAAAGATTTTATTTGTTTCTGTGAGAGTGTGCTCCAAGTATTAGAAAGGGGAGCCAGTACCATTCACTCGCACAAACTTCGGAGTGTTTTATCTCACTCTAGTTCATTTTCTCTCCTCGTTTCGTGTCATTTCAAGATAAGTTTTGTTCCTTTTGAAAGCAGCTGCGCAGTCGATCAAATTGACTTTTAAAATCGATTTGATGATCGAGTTATTGTGTGCTATAGTATCATTTAATTGTTTTGTGTTTTTTTTTTAAGTATTTTGTGACTAATTTTACTTAGTATGTAATACGAATGAACGAGTTGTTACTATTTCATTTTAATTGTACAATGCTTGCAGAAAACTTTAGTGGAAAGCGAATAGTTTGAGATTTATCGACTAATTCACTTAGTAAAATCTATTCGGTTCACTGGTTTAACAGACTATTCACGTTATAGTTATTATAAAAATGGAATAAGGCCGAATTTCACCATTGAAACATCACTCTATTAGATCATAATTTTAATGGAATATTGACACTGATAACACTTGAACGCCGAGTAGATGTACGAAACGTGTTCATTTATTTTGGTGTAACCCGCTCTAAAATTGAAAAGTCGATGAATCTTATGTTTGGTTTAACAATAAAAGTATGTATTACAACTATTAATTTCCGATGCATTGTATTTAGTTTACGTATATGTAAACTAACTTATTTTATTAGTAATTTGTATGAAGAGCCTATTTTCATTTTGATGTGTGTGTGCTACGTTCTCATCGGCATTTTCAACTTAGTTGGCTGTCATACGATTTTCGTGTGTAAGTGCTTTATTTTTCATGTCATTTTTCATTATTTTAGCTGTTATGTTGAGTGGGCCGAGCCTGTAGCCAGATCGTTGACCTCCTCTTTTATATTTCTTTAATTATTACGTTACAAGTGAAGATACTGAGAAGTACAATTTAGTAAAACAACATTTTTTTTTTAATATAAACTTTGTCCTGACAATTACGAACGCAACGAATATATTTACAATTAATATGATGGTTGGCCGTTCTCAAGTGATGAGCCTTCATACACGCGGCAAATGAATTTTCTTTACATAGATTTCGACTATTCCTATGTTCCGAACTCAAATGCAAACCTTTCTATTTATAATATGTATAACTATGGCATTTACTTAATTAGTCTCGTTCCTTATATTTGTTAACATATGGCATCTTGGTAGACTCTTTTGAGAAACTGAGGGACAATCAATCAATCATTTTGTCACTGTTTTTTTTTTAAATACTTTAGTCGATTTTGTAACGTCCAACCCTGGCTATTCGCTCGGTGTCAAATACTATCGCTCGAATGTTTAGTAATTAGTGAATAAATAGTACAACACTTTTACAGTGCTTGTACCTCTGACTGGCAACCATGTAGTAAGGTGAATAAAGGTCATTTTTCAAAAGCGGAGGTAAAATCACTGTGAACGGACTATAATACGTGGCTTAACTTAGAAAGTACGTACCATCATGTATTAGACGATACGTAATTAAAACTTAAGTAATTTTGAGTTAAAGATAATCACGAAACGAATAAACGAGTTAATTTTATTGTTGTGTTTTATTTTGGCTTTTTAATAATTAATGTATAAATAGTTTATGTATGTATATTTTTTATGGAAAATGTAATGAGGAGAATGTTGAGTATGAATATCGATGACTATAATTATGAGTAGAGGAAGACCAAAGAAGCGATGGATGGACTGTGTGAAGGATGGTGTGGCTAGAAAGGAGGTGACTGCTGAGATGACGAGTAATAGAGAAGTATGGAAGAAGAAGACATGCTGCGCCGACCCCTGATAAATTGGGATAAGGGCCGGAGAATGATGAATGATGATGATGAATCATTATTTAATATTAATGATAATATGTATCTGTGGTACTAGGTGGTGGTGGTGGTGTGTCTATTGGTCTTGTTTTGTTCTATCTCCTGGAATTATTCCCAATAGTCCAAATAACACAATGTCAACACGCTTACAACATTAGAAAAATACGGTGACAACTGGGAAGACAACTCCCAGCTGTCACACCTGAGGACAGGGCTAGAGGGGACTATTGGGAATAATTCATTTCCTGTTGATATTAAAGAAGTGGAAATCCTGTTTTTCTTACTTCTCCGCTATACTTTTCTGATTAATTTCGTTGCGGGATCCAAAGCAGCCGGCCTAAAATGGCCGCTTTAGCAGAATCTTAATATGAATAACGTTAAAAGTTCAAAATTCTTAAAATGGATTTTGTAGTTATAACCCTAAAGTCCATTTTAAGAATTTAATTTTTTAACTTGATTCGTGTTATGATTCTGATATAGCGGCCATTTTAGACCCCTGTTTCTCTGGAACTCCGTCGAGCTTTATTGTCTCGGCGCTTTTCTGGTGGTCGCCTATGTTGATTCTGGCTTTCAGGAGATGTTCAGCTTGAGAACAGTGTGACTTGTCAGTCACAGTTTCTTGGCACTATCTTGGCTTGTCCCAATAAAATAGTACCTACTTACCTTCTTTATTTGACTTTTGAGCAAATAGGCTGTAACTATCTATGTTGTGTGCGTGAATGAATGAATGACTTTAAGGTTTTTATAAGGTAAAAGAACCTTGATTTAATCATAATCCTACATCGTCACGTCCAAGTAGTTTCTGAAGCTAAATTAATTCTAACTAAACCAAAATCATGTAAAGTTAATTAAATCTTGTATTTGATAACATTCATATGATGAATTGTGAATTTGATAGTACTTACGTGGTTTATCGTCTACCTTGGGCTTTAAAAGGTGAGTTTATTCGTTATAAGAATAACACACAGACCAACACCACAAACGACTGCTTTGATTTCAGAAACGAATATTTTCTGCGTGTCTGCGTACCATTTTTTTTTCGCATGGTAAAATTTTCGTAACAAAACGACAAAGATGTACTTATAAGTACGGACTGTCATCATCATCTTCAATGCCCTTGTCCCATTCTATTTGGAGTCGGCGCAACATGTTTTTTCTCCTTCCATTCTCCCCTGTTAGACGTCACGGCATCATTTAGGTACTCTTCATCTTATCTTTGGCCTTCCAATCCCTCTCCTACTACTTAAGTACGGACTGTGACAATCGTTATCTGCCTTTTAGACGTAGCAGAAATGAAACCTCCTCGAAGTTGTGACCTGCTTAATCGGTTAGGCACTACAGCTCTGCCCAACCAAGTTGTCCCACCTGCGAGACTCTCAAAATAGATTGATGTATTGATGTCAAAAGGTATTATAATTTTTACATTCCACTTTCTTCCATTGGTGGGATGACTTGGTGGGGCTGAGTGGGATAAGTTAGTCACAACGTCGACCGCCGGTCGTCGTCGTCGTTGTCGTCGTCGTCGTCGTTGTGTTAGTTACTTGACATAAAGTTAACTTTATGTCAAGTAATGAAACAAAGCAGATAATTTTAAAAAGCAGTTGTAAAAGCTCGTGTGCCTAGCAAGTTTCACTAATTAATTTAATTTGACCCTGTATAATAATAGCTCTCAAAGGCCGAGATATATAAACGTTACTTAGCACATACTTTTGTTAAACTTTATTCCTGTCGCCGTCGCACAACTATCAAACTACAAGTGTAGTTGGCTTACAATTTCACATAGAGGGTATAAACCACCTCATCACGAAGCCGTCAATCAAGCATTCTGTACATCAAACTAAGTAACTTTACGCAAAAATTATTGCTGGGAAACGACTTTTTTTTTTGGGGTGAAAAATCATGTTTTGGTAGAACTCAATGTAACGCACTCAAAACATTGTGCTGCTGGATGGATTGAATAGTACGGGGTCGAGGAGTAAAAATCTTACATTAAAAACTTGTAGTTATAAAAAAAACTCGTCTACCAATAAAAAATATCAAGTCTTTTGCTAATTAGCTATTAATTTATTAATTTCTTTGCTTTTTATAGGTAATAAAATATGAAAAATTAATCGAGCGTGGAATAATGGGTATTTCTAGGTCTTCTAACATCTAAGTTACTTCAGTATGCGTTGATTAATTAGAAAATTGAAGCATGTTGATCAGCTTGGTTACTTTTATTACAACTTTAATACTTTTGAAGGGGGCAGAGGCCAGTTTATGTAAGTATTATTTTTTTATGTATTTTGTGCTTATAGTTCTACTTCTTCTAACTTGTTCTAGTTTTACGTTATTGTACAAATATAAGGACAAAACAATATAAAATTATGTGGTCATTATAATTATAAAACGATAGGGTTTTTTGTTGGCCAGAACTGTCTCACTCTTCGGTAATTCTTCTTTCAATTTATCTCAATGCTGTCCTAGAGTTTTATAGTATTTTCTAAAAATGTTTCATATATTAATTCCTATAATTTTCTATATTTTAACTATATTTATTTCACGTGACCAGAGGGCGGGCCTATTTTATGGCCAAAGAATCAGCATTGCCATCCAACGTGGCAATACTGGCAGCCTTCTGGGCACTTTTCCTGTTGACAGAGACGTGGACGAATATTTTGTCGTCCTGTGACCAGTTTTGATACATGTTCATATTTTTATTAAAACATTTAAAAATATAAAAAATAGGTTTCCGCCGGTGTCAGAAGCAAGGTCCAAGCTACCGGTGGTAAGGCTCCAGACAGTGAAACCTCCTCAAAATACGACCCATACTGAAGAGTACTGCCTTCTGAATCAGGCCATGAAATATGTTTTTGTTAAAAACGTCAGCATTGAAATATTTGTTGTAAATTGCGCTTTTATATCATAATACCTCTACAGTCTTGTCTTTTCTTTCAACAGTTGATATCTGCTCCTATGGCAGAACATTCATCAGTCTACAAAGTTGCTAAAAGATAATTATGTTTAATCCAATACTTTTTAATCAGAAACCCTGATTTATCTATGAAAAGTTTAGTTTAGTCAAAATTTTCGTAGGGTGTTCCAGAAAATCAATTTGAACAGCCCCGAACAAAAGAGTTTGATCTGATCGCCTCAATTCACTCAGATTGCTTATAACACTAATAAATAACACGTAAAAATATAATTATATAAATGATATCTGGCGGGTTTTATAATAATGGCAATACGACAATGTCATTATAACACAATTCTATTACGAGACCATTGACAAAATCAAAGCATTTATTTCAAGTAGGCCAGTTACAGGCACTTTTGAATTGTCGAAACAAAGATGAAAATTAAATGTAGCTACAGTCCCAGTCATAAAACATAAAAACTGTGAAATTACTGTAATTGCCCATTCCATAGCGTAGATCTCTATGGAGAAGAACGGGCAAGAAACTCCATGGACACTCTTTTAAATCAGAATATTGTTACAAAATCTTGGTAACATCATTCATGTTGAGATGGTATATTATGTGAGAACAATGTAGCAAGATGTGCACGTTAAAAGTGTCCACAGTAAAACAAAACAAAAAAAAACAATTCAAAAACTAAAATAATTCATTCAAATAAGCCATGGCAACTAAGAGATGACCAGTCACAACTGACAGCGCCCGTTCACGGACATGACGCATAGATCAGCACCATTCAACTCAACCATTTTGAAAGGAACTAAATGATCCGACACATGCGCCACCATCAGCGAGACATTTGAGTGAGCATGACATACTCTCAACCGCCAGGGCACATTCAAGTCAAGAAAAGACGTAGGTTTCCAGTGAATGATAGCTTGCTAGTACATAGTACTCACACAATATGGGCTATGCGATTATATAATACTTAAGAGATTGAATCTATACCATGCAAAGATAGTTGTACAATCTTCAGCAGCTCCAACAATACTGTTTAATGCTATCAATTTAAGCGCCCCTGTCCTTGTGGAGCAGGACCAGCATTGAGCCAAGCATTTTTTTCAGCGATATAATCGCTTAACTTGTAATAAGCTTGCTTACATAGTGTGCGTTTATTGCATGTTTTAAATTTCGTCTCATTCAGTTCAAGAATACTTTGTGGAACACTGTTTTAAGCTTTCACGGTTCATAACTATACTTAAAATGTCACTTACGGGATATCTTCCGTGATTATTTATTGTTTTTGAGCTCCCGATATTTCGACGCTGTTGCAAGCGCCATGATCGCGGGTCAACCCGCAAACAGTACCCAATGAAAGATGAGTCTACTTTAGCGAGTCTGAAGCCTGGCTGAACTAGTTTGTCCCTATTTCTCGTACTGTAATTATGTCTGTCACCCCTTTTACCAAAAAGGTGCAGATTTTTTCTGACGTACATTATGTTTTCGTTGATGTATTGACAATGTACCGTCATGATGCCAATATCCTTAATCAGTTCCCTTAGAGAATCGCGCCTACGAAGATTATATATGGCTCTGATGGCTATTTTCTGCAGAATAAATATAGACTCAATATCTGCAGCCCGTCCCCATAGCAAAATGCCATAAGACATTATACTATGAAAGTAACTAAAATAAACCAGTTTAGCGGTATCTACATCAGTATATTGACGGATTTTTCTAATGGCATATGCTGCTGAACGTAGCCGCCTCGCAAGAGATGTTAAATGAGAACCCCATTGTAGCCTTAAATCAAGCGTAATCCCCAGGAAAACCGTTTTATCTACGAATTCAAGTTTCTCTTTATTCAGTACTATATCACAATCACTACTTTTAACATTCGTTAAAGCAAATCTTATGCATTTGTTTTTTTTTCATTTAATACCAAATTGTTTGCTGTGAACCAATTTTGGACCTGAAGTAGGGCATTATTTACGTCATCTAGATTTTGGGCCCGCCTATTTATCTTAAAAATTAAGGAAGTGTCATCAGCAAATAACGCCATATTTTGAGTATGGTTTTTCAATAAATAGGGTAGATCTTTTATATATACTAGAAAAAGGAAAGGACCCAATATTGAGCCTTGTGGAACTCCCATTTTTACTTATAAACCATGTGAATTAACACCATTTATTTGAACATGTTGCTGTCTATCATTCAAATAAGATTTTACCAAACTAAGTGCAAGTTTACCCAGTCCGTAATGCTCAAGTTTCAAAAATAATGTGTCGTGATTTACACAATCAAACGCTTTGGAGAGGTCACAAAAAAATCCTATGGCGTCTTGAGACTCTTCCCACGCAGTAAATATGTGCTTTAATAAGTTTACACCGGCGTCAGTTGTACAACGTCCCTTGGTGAAACCATACTGTTGGTAGGGGTAATGTCCTAGAGTTAATTAAGTCGTACCTAGTCAATAGAAAACAAATAACTAAAATAACAAAAGTATGCCCTAGAACCAAAACAGAAGAAACCTACCTATCAAAACAAAGATTTATATATTACGGTGTACCCCAGGGCAGTGTACTAGGTCCGTTGTTATTCCTATGTTATATAAATGATATACCTTTAACTATAGAACATCCCATGACCCTATTTGCTGATGACTGTACCACAATATTTACAGGAAGAAACTTAGAAAAATACGAAAGTGATATTAATAACAGCTTAAGTTTAATTATTAAATGGTTAACTGATAACAACCTAAAAATTAATATTGGAAAAACACATGTCATCCATTTTAACCAGCGAACCAATCCTATAAACCCAAATGTTAAACATGAACATAACAACATTGTTAAAATTGACCACACAAAATTTCTAGGGCTTTGGTTAGATCGACACATGACATGGAAAACACACACTGAGTATTTAATAAAAAAGCTGAACCAATATTGTTATGCCCTGCACAATTTAAATAAAGTCGCGAATCGCAGTACCGTTCTTACCGCATACCATGCATACGTCTCCACAACACTGCGTTATGGAGTAATATTCTGGGGTAATTGTACGGATAGGGAAGCGGTCTTTAAAGCCCAAAAAAAATGTGTTCGTGCAGTATGCATGATCGAAAACACTGATAGTTGCAAACCATTTTTTATTAATCTAAAATTGTTAACCCTTCCGTCCCTCTACATTTATGAAGTTGCCATATTTATTAAAAATAACCCTAACCAATTTGAAATCGTATCCTCTAAACGCCAACAAGGTGCACTGAAGTCTAAATCCCATCAAACAGCCCTTTACTCAAAAAGTCTCCTAGGAATGGCACGAAAAATATTTAATAAACTACCTAAGTCAATAAGAGCATCAAGAGATTCAAATACTTTCAAAAAAACACTCTATAAATTTTTAATTCAAAAAGCCTTTTATTCGGTCAATGAATACCTTGAAGAAATATGATAACTGTTTTTATTTTTTATGTGTTTTTCTTTTTGTTTTGTATAGTTTAAAAATTGTTGTTGTTTATTGTATGTTTATTTTATTAAAGATTTAATATTAGGTTGGTAACTAGCTGTAATTACGTTAGTTTTAATTTTTATTTAACTTTCAGTTTTTACATAAAAACTACCTGCACTACATAAGTGTAAACATTATTTGTACGCCTTGCAAGGCAACACATAGTGAGACATTATTTTTTCTTGATAACACCATGTACCTATTTATTTTTACCTATAAGTCACAAATAAACAATT
Source organism: Xestia rhomboidea (assembly GCA_963853795.1). Classification (NCBI taxonomy): domain Eukaryota; kingdom Metazoa; phylum Arthropoda; class Insecta; order Lepidoptera; family Noctuidae; genus Xestia; species Xestia rhomboidea. The sequence continues at coordinate 14,369,656 of OY970774.1, forward strand.
TTGAATTTGAATTTGAATTTGAATTTGGTCATGTAAGATTCTGTTGGTGTTAAAATGATAGAGCATTTGATTAAGCATTACCTTTTCAAAAACCTTGCTAAAAGCTGGTAAAACCGATACAGGTCTATAAATATTAGTATCTTTACTGTCCCCGGATTTGAAAAGAGGTATGACTTTACTGTATTTCATTAAATCAAGGAAAATCCTTGGTCTACACATAAATTAAAAAAAATAAATAAATAAGGGGCTATAGTCTCAAGTATGAATGTACAAACTTTGATAGACATTCCCCAATTCCCCATAGATCTTCGGTTAGTTTGATTTTTATTTGCCGGAAAGCTTTAATAACTATCATAAGGTTAATGTGTTTAAATTTAAATTCAGCCAGGCAGCCAGGCACATTCGCCTTTAATAAACCAATTGAGAGTTCAGGTGAGGAAATAAGAGCCTCTGGAGTTTTTAATGGTACATCGGTAAAGAAATTTACAAATTCTTGAGCTACTTCCTGATCAGAGCTTTTAGGACCACATGCTGTATCTAATGTGAAGCTAGTGTTATGTATTTTCTTCCTGTTAGTCTCGTTATTTATGACTTTCCAAACTGTCTTTATTTTCAAACTGTCTTTATTTTCAACCTTTTTTTTTTTGGTCGACCAATGATCGACCATTATGAATTTAGCAGATTACGAACTTTTAGCAAAATGACAATGGGATGAGAATGGGATCGTGTTGGAATGACGAATTTATAAAAATAGCAGACTTGGGCCCCTGACCCGTTATGTTCAAGGGATAACTTACTTGCCAGGGTTTCGAACTCCATAATCTTAAATAGGGTTCACAAAGGCCCCCCATAGCCTTCCACTGTTCTCTCCGTGTCTCTCACAAACGCCTCTAAGTCGTCACGCCAACGTTTTCTAGGTCTCCCTCGGCGACGACGCCGATCTTCTGGCACACAGTGGGTGCCAGAAGGATTCGCAAAATGTTGCAATAAACGAGGTCGCAAAAAACAAAAAAAGGAACGTAGTGCTTACTAGATTAAATTTTGCGATATTTAAGTAAACAGGGTATATTTTTTCCTATGAATCTGTATAAAAAAAAAAAAAACAATAAACAATGAATGATAAAATAAGACATTAAAACATAAAATGCCGATTATTTCAACTTCAACCATCATATTTTATGATACAAAAAATAATAGGACCTCTTTGTTGTTGTAACGGATACGATACAGAATTTGTTCAAGTTCCTGCAAGGTTCGTATCCGTTTCTTAAATAACTCCGGATGTTACCTGTACACCATCCAACATAATATTGCATTCATTCTGCCAAAGACTACACAAAGGCTCGTTGTATAAAAATATTATTTAAATTGAATAGGCTACATTTAACAATATTTGGCGTTCCAAGATTTGAACAAAGTAGCATTCTATTAGCGAAATCTCGATGATGGAAAATTAAAGATGTGATTGACATTTAATAATTTAGCCTTATTCTTGTCAACGCTGTTAAAATTAGTTGTGAAATACGAAACGCGATTGGCACTTGCATATTCCTATCATCAATTAAATGAAATGGATGTACCTAACACCCAGAAAACGAAATAATCAGCGATAAAATCTAGTCAACATGTAAGGTCACAGTCAGCGTTCACACAACTTTCAGCCTTACTATTAAGTAGGTACAGTGAAATTTCGTTTATGCCCGGCCTAGTGGAGCCGGTGAAGCAATGCGTGCCAACTACCACAGTACGAGGGCCGTGCCACGTGTGCCTTTGCTCCCATGAGGGGGTGTTCCATTGCCGGCCCCAGAAGTGTGAAGAAGATAATGAGGGTAAGTGCCTCAGCAATGTATACAAATAAGTCAACGATTGCCAACAACGATTTGGGATGACCACTTACTATCCCAAAACCAACTTCTGCAGTCGTTCCATCGTAGACCTCATCCATTTTTCATCAGTAGGGATCCAGTGGTGGCCAAGGTTAAGCCAAAGAAACTAGGGCCGTCCCAAAGCAGGTTGACGATAACGTCAATGTCGCGGGAACTACCTGGATGAGAGTCGCACATGACAGGGAAGTGCAGAAAAAAGGAGAGGCATATATGTACCCAGCAGTGGCTGATTCCGGGCTGACATGAAGATAAGGTCGAGGTCCCATTAATAAATAAATATCGCTGGACATTACACACAGTGCCATCTAGTGCCACACTAAGCAACGATTAATGAATTAAAAAAAAAACGATGCCATCTTACATCCATGGCCCTTCCGATTTTAGAGATAATGATTGGAATTGTGTATGTCTGTTTTATGGTAGAAATAAGTGTAGCGTAGGTAGCATTTCTACAGACGAAATCTCTTATTGAGGGTCTACTTTTGCTGGGACTGAGGGACTGTTCGACAAAGATACCGCCGCCCTGGAACACAAAGGACTAAGAACATGGATGGATTTTAGTCAGTACAAGTCTGACACTCCCTCTTCGCCCAAAGCGGAAGGGATCATTTGATGATTTCCCATCCAAAAAAAAGGTTCTACTTCTGTTGCTTCCCTGATTCGAACACAACTATTGAATGCCAAAAGTGATTTATAAATTATTTACTAAATGAAAATATTTGTATTTCCAGAGAGAAACAGACATAAATTAGACTGCATACCAAACAACTTATTCAGACAAGAAAACACTTTCTGCAATTGTAGCAAAGATGGTTTATGGATGTCATCCAATTGCACAGCATCGTTCCGTTATATCTATCGAAGAAACACCCGCCCTGAAAAAACCTTAAGGACCAAAATCCAGTGTACCGCTAACAATCTCTACCTTATTGACTGCAACATTTGTCGGTGTTCAAAGGAAGGCATTATCGACGTTACTTTGTGTACTAGTAGGAAGTGTGGTCCAGGACATAAAGCCGAAGCCTGTTCCTACGGAGACATCCTCCGCCTTGACAACCAACTTTGCTCCTGCAGCGACATCAACTACTACATCGACCGTCTCTGCACCCCAATTCTAGATGTTGTTATGCAACCACTTAAAGTAGATGATATTGCAGTGCTAGACGGCATTGATCAGTCAGGAAGACGGCTAAGAACTATAGCAAGCGATTGTTCCCCTACAGTCAATTACACAGTTGATTGTAACCAGTGCGCCTGCGTTACAGACCCATTATCATCAGGCCGCCTTGTTTGCACTGAGAATGTCTGTCGAGAGCAAGAATCGAAGATCTCTTTGAGACAAAGCATAGTGAATGACGTTAACTCTCTTCCTGAATTAAATAGTATCGCCGATATTTGTAAACCTGGCCAGAAGTACCGTTTTCAATGCAATGTCTGTATTTGTACTAAGGATGGATCACCATCTTGTACCACTATGGTTTGCTTGCAAAATTTCGAGTTAAATTTAAAAGCACTTAGAGGTGTATTGTTTTCTGGTTTAGATTTATATTTTTAAATGATGTATTATAGTTTTATTTAACCTTAATATTATATATTGTTCTGTAAAAATTATTATGTACATTATACATAATTATATTGGGTATATGTATATTTTTCTGTTGATTCTTTATAACAAAATCAACAGTAAAATATACATATACCCAAAAAATACTACGATTGTAAAAAACTTTAATAGATTGGATAAAATCACTAACCTATGATGACACGGAGGCACTCTTGGAACACATTAAGTAAATACTAAATAAGTAGTAACACACACTCACAACTACATCTCTACACACCAAACGCACACATATCACACACTGTAAGTTAAATAATACTAAACAAAAATACTAATAACACACATAACACATGCCATGGATGTCGTAAACATCCATCACTAATTCAATATCATCACACTCGCACACACAACATAACCTACTATCCTTCATACACAACACACTACCTTACATAACACTGAACACACACCAGCAAACAAGATTTTCTTTAGTTTAATATGAAATCGTAACTTCTTTTAATGTATAACAATATCATACTTCTGTACCTATTGTTTTTTGTAAATACCCAGTTTGCTAAATTTGTATTGCTTTGCTATGAAAGAGCGGGGCTTCCCAACACAGGCATTATTTGCTTAAAGGGAAGCTCCAAACACTAAACTTTTTGTAAACTTAAGAAGCAATAAACTATTTTGTATTTGTATTACAACTATATATAATTACAAAAATAAAACTAAAAGTAAGTAACCTATGTACATGTATAAAACGACGTCAATAGGACATTGGGCGTCAGAGTACTCCTCCGTATCACTGTCATCCGGAAACGTGCCCAGAAGACTGGCAGCATTGCCACGTTGAATGGCAATGCTAATTCTTTGGCCAAAGAAAGGTCAGCCCCTTGTTAAGCAAAGTGTCGACCAGTCGGCGGCCGTGCTTGCAACGTAGGATGTCGCAAGGGTATCGACACAGGTTACGTCCCACACCAAAGGCCAAATTTAATTAAGTGGCATATTCTAAAGTAATAAATAAATAATAAATAAAAAGGTTTATTGCAGAAACTTCCACAATTTTTACAGTAAATCTTACATAGGGACCTCCTTTTAAGTAAAAGATATACCTGTGCTAGGAGATCCCGCTCTTCAATGACAAATTTTGTAATGGGAAAAGTTAAATCGCACGAGACAATAGAATTTTTATTTAACTTTGACAAAAAAACGAAGAAATATATCATGCACCACTCTGGGTATGTTCTCCCTTAACAACACTAATAAAGAGTTTGTTTATGTTACACTTCTAACAGCCAATGTGACGAGAGAAGGAGCGAAGCTCACCGAAATAAGATATGGAGAAAAATGCACTTACGGGAAAACATATAGGATGGACTGCAATATTTGCCACTGTGGTTACCAAAACAATTTGGTATGCACTAAGGCAGCATGCTTGCATCCAAGACAACCACCACAAGAAGCAATCGCATACAAGGGACCTCCAACCTTTGAGAAGAGGTCGGGCTGGGAACATAAAAGAAAACTCCGAAAAGAACACCCTGCAGGAAAGAAGAAGAAGGTTAAAAAGAGCGGGAGACAGAGGAGAGAAGAGAACGAACCTAAAAAACCGGTAAAACCACGCTTCCCAAATTTGCCGCCTGGTCTTTGCAGGCCTGGGAGAATCTACCAGGAGAGCTGTCAGCGATGTTATTGTAAGGCTAACAAAACGCCAGTATGTTCTACTGAAGATGCCTGTACGAAAGAACCTATAGGTAAGACAAAACACTCTAGTAAATTCTGTTAATATTCCTCCTATCTGACTAAATTTGTGTCCTGGCGACCCAATATCCATCGATGACGTAGGAGATATACTGCACACGTGTGCAAAAACACAGAGTGCGCTCACTTCCCATACTCTCATTGTCTGATAGGACGGCCATTTTTCACGACTGGAGGGAGATCAAGCGCAAGGCCAATGAACTCGCTTTAAAGAATCATCGTAGATTAGGAGCTAGTGTTACTTTTTTCATAAATAATCCATACAATAGTTTTGCTTTTGATTACATCACGAAAATACTTTGATCTACCTCGGTTCAGTTTTTATAGAATTGGACGTTATCATTTAAATCAGCCCATCGTAGTCCACAGCTGGACATAAGGCATTAGACGTTTTTGGTCTACGTTATTTTTGTACCAACGAGGAAGCTGCCTATCTTAGAAACAACTATGAATATTCATCAGAAGATTGACGAATTTTTCTTCAAATCTCTTCGCTACCACTTTTCCGTTCCCAAAGGGTGCCAACGGGTCCCTAGTACTAAGGCTCCGCTGTCCGGCGGTAGCTTGGAATTTTCACTGTACTAATAAAGTAGTTACAAAATAAAGTTAAAAGTTACTACAATACAATACAATACTACAATACAAATACAATACAATAATACAAGTATCATTTTTAATGGAATCCTTCGTTCGTGTCGCATTAAAGGTGGACGCACACTTATCCGCGCCGAACGCGCCGAACAAATCGACCGCGGGCGAAAGAATTGACCGCGGCGAAAGAATAAATTTCATTTCATAGGATTTCATACAAGTAATTCGAAAATTCGATTCGTTCGGCGCGGATAAGTGTGCCGGTTCTTTAGCCGGTTTTTGATACAAATATTGTTCTTTCCCCCATGGTATTATCCAGTAACTCAGTGGTGGAGGTCACACAGGTAGTGTCTCTAAGTAAATATTCAGCTGCATCGGGTTAGACTGGAACCCCAACATAGTTCGGAGAAACGTTAGGCAGATGATGACCATCATTGTTCTTCTCCCCCAGTGAGACAAGATTTGCGAGCATTGGACGTACGATCTCCAATCAAGGACAAGGAGTTCAATAGTCTACAAGTACTGCCTCACGCTGCCTCGCCTTGTGAGCCAGGCACCACTTACAGGGTCGACTGCAATGCCTGCGTCTGCGATGAATTCAAGAACCTTCTCTGTGATAAGTTGTTATGCATCAGTTACTCTGATATGCATAGGGCTGAGGCGTTGAAGAAATCTGGTAAGAGAATTTACAAGATGCAAGTTAATCTACACTAATATTATAAAGAGGAAAGATTTGTATTTTTGTGTGTGTGCGCCGATTTAAAAAATTCTTTCACCATTATAAAGCCACGTCTGTACTGAGTAACATAGGCTATATTTTATCCCCGTAGTCACACTGGAACCGGAACTACGCTGGTCAAACCGCGTGACGTCCGCTAGTAAATAATAAATACCGTTAGAAACACCACCCTGCGCTCCATAACTCAAGTAGCTGATGTTGGAGAAAAAACAGCCTGGCTGAAGTGGGAATGGGCAGGTCAAGTGGCACGGATGCACCCGGAGATATGGGCAAAGATCGTCACACACTGGACGCCTGAGGAAGGACAGCGCTGTCGAGGTCGACCTCGGCGAAGGTGGCGTGACGATCTGATCATGTTTGCGGGGCTAATATGACCGGAGATGTGCGGTCTCCGGCCTAATAGAGAGGTATGGAAGGAGAAAGGGGAGGGCTTTGCCCAGCAGTGGGACACAATGTAGACTAGCAAAAAAAAGAAGATAGTAAACGCACAACCTCTCGTATGGTGACTGACACCATGATACTAAACAAATTTTGTTCTAGGTCTTTTAGTTTTTTTTTAGTTTTACCGTATATGTTGATCAGCTAATCGTCATATTTCCTATAGAAAGGCCAATACATTTTTCGCGAATTTCAAGAACTCGTAAAACAAAAGTTGTTCAGTTTCATGGTATAGGCATGTGATGCGGAGGAATGAGAAAAATATCGTGAGGAAAGTTTTGAGAATGGATGGAGTAGAGAAAGACCAAAGAAACGATGGATGGACCTTGTGAAGGAAGATATGGTAAGAAAGGAGGTGTCTGATCAGATGACGAGTAATAGAGAAGTATGGAAGAAGACATGTTGCGCCGACCCCAAATAAATTAAGATAAGGTCAGAAGAAAGATGACAGACACTCTTAACATCTTTGCTAGCTATCCTTAAATATGACCACATTATTCCGATACATAATGTATTAAGTATGAGGATCTCACAATATCTTTTCATTTACTTCAGGGTTAAAATGCAATAGCAAACATTTTGTGGAGAACGAGATTAATCAATCAAAATGTGTGAAGTGCTCCTGTAATGGAATCACTCACTGCAAAGCTGTAGAAGATTGCGAGGCGGAAGAGGAGTTGGCGATGAGGACCAAGTCCAGGAGGAATGGCGCTGCTCTGGCGTACGACTACACTGTGGAGCAATGTTTACCTAACCATATTTATAAGTAAGAACTGTTTTGTTTTCTCAATGATCTTAAAATGTTTGTGTGATGAGCATGGACATTTATAAGTATGTATTTACAAACATAAAGTATCTATGTAGTATATCAACTATCTGGTGTCCACGACACAAGCCTCGTTGCTTAGTGTTGCACTTGATGGCGGTGTGTGTAATGTCCAGCAATATACTTTTTTTTTTCTTCTCTTACTCCAGTCCAGACCAGTCTCACCAAGGCCTAACATATTTGGGATGAACGGTTTTTTTTTCTTTAGCGTGTACTGTCCGTTTGCGAGGTAAAGGTTACCAAGTGTCTTTCATCATCATCATCATCATCACAGCCTTCTTTTTTTAATGTTCCCACTGCTGGGACACAGGCCAAAACGAAGTGTCTTTACTTGAACTCTTTTCGAAGCAGCCTTTGTCAGTAGAGGGCCACTTAATACCCTCAATGACATATGCACGTCACAGAAACTGATGGACGCTAGGAAATATGCAAAAAATACAAAACTCTTTTTATTTTTTAAAAATGCTTGTATTTGCGCATAAAAACATTGTGGTACATTTGTTTAAGTTTCTAAAACATCACTTATTTTACAATTTATTGTTTTATGTAGCATGTTTTTGGTGAAACGGAACGCACTCTCAAAACGCGTCGTTCTTGATAACGCCGGTAGTGACGACAAAGTCTATGTGTAAAAAAAACACTCTCATTGTAGGTAAAGTTTCACTAAGACTTTATTATAATATTGTTATCGCAATTTATGCTTGAATAAAGCACATATACAATCAGTAAAATTACTTTATTAAGGCCAAAAAAAACAGATGTAAACAAGGCAGATTGAGGTAAATGACGTCACATAATGGCCGCGACAGTCACGGACGTTTGAACTGTCAAAGAAAATTGCAGGAGTTTAATATTATTTTTGAGCAGAAGTTTGAACTTAACTTTTAATAGTTTTCTTGGGTCGATAACACTGTATTTTATTGATTTAAGTGAAGAAAAAATTACATGCATATTTTATGAGCCAATCAAATTTTGACTTACTTCAAATCACTGAGAAGCAGGGGTCTTGGCCCTCGACAAAGTTGCATTCTATTATTATGTAACCACTGCCCCCCCCCACTCCCCTCAATGATTGACAATGATCTTCTCTCAATCCCCAGGGACAACTGCAACAAATGCTACTGCCAGGACGACCAGACCTTGCGCTGCACGCAGAAGACTTGCCTCAACTACAAACAAGCAGTAATGCTGGATAAACAACATAAGTACTTGATTAAGCATGGACTGTGATGATGACTACTGCTTACCTTCTTAATAGACACTGGCTTGCTGTAACGGACCGATTATTAATATTTGTATTTTTTTGTTTTCATTATTATTAGAAGGGTTTGTGGAGCAATGAATAAATGTATTCACTAAAGTTTTGTGTTTAGTCAATTTGTCAATTTGACGACCCAAATGGCGCAGTGGTGGTGAGGCTGCCATACGTTCTTAGGGTCCCGGTAGGAGTAAATGTTTTTGTGATGAGCATGGACATTTGTTTCCGAGTCAAGGATGTTTATTATTGTATAATATTTATGTATTTACAAAAAAATAAGTATCTATGTAATATGTATATCAACTATCTGGTGTCCACGACACAAGCCTTGTTGCTTAGTGTGGCATTACATGGCGCTGTGTGTAATGTCCAGCGATATTTATTTAATTTAAATACTCAGGAACTTCGTCTTTACTACTCTGGCTGGAGGTCTTACTCCTCTCGGCTTCGCTAAGCGTGTTTTTACACCAATTATAAAGAGGGAATCCAGACTCTCACTGATCGACTCATCAAAATCTATCATAATAAAACCTTTGGACCTAGAAAGCAGTTTTATCAGAGATATACCTTATACTTTTGAAAAACCTTAAAGAATGGGAAACGCGGATGATGTTACTGGTAAAGTGCTAGTTTTGTATAAATACTTAGATTCTGGTCAAGTCCATAAAACCTGTGAATACGTACGGTCGACCAAGCTATTTGGTTTACATTTTAACATGCAAATTACATTGTAAAATGTAAACCAAATAGCTTGGTAGACCGTACTTCTTCTACAAAAGTACCTGGCTTTCCTAAGATAACGTTTCTCATCCCATTTACTTGCAAATTGTTGTCAGATTTATGAAAACTTTGAACAGACTGTTAATCAATCCAGCAGAGAGCATTTTAGAACAGTGGGGTGGGGATGAACTGAACTGCACAATGTAAAATGCTTATCAGCAGTGATAGCCTAGCGGTGTGACCGTCGGACTGCCACGTCATAGGTCTCGAGTTCGAACCGAAACCACGCACCTCAGAATTTAAATACAATACATGTGCATATTGTATAATTATCACTTGATTCAGTGAAGAAAAACTTTGTGAGGAAATCAACGTGATTCAGAGATATTTATTGACGGCATGTAAAGCAAAACCAGAAGCTCATGGGTGATGGCATAAAAACTCTGACACCAGGTTAGGCACTAACCATACGATAAAGAAAGAATTGTAGTGATTTCCAAAAAAGTAATAGGTATTAAGTTACGTGAAATTTATATTTCAGGACATAAATAATCGCAAATAAAAAAAGCAATAATACTTTGCAGTAAAATGTGTTCCGGAACGTGAGATCAACTGAAGTTAAATAAAATAAATAAATGGAATAAAAAAGGCAAACAAGGAGACGCGATCTTTTTCATTTTTTCATAGTTTTGAATATCGAATGGTTTAGTGTGTGTGCCAAAAGTGTTTTCTGTCAAAATTATTAGTTCTTGAAAAAGTCACCGTCAGTCATGGTGTCGCCAGCTTATCTAAGTCTCAATTCATGCTATGTAGTTAGTAAAGCCTATCTTTAAGAAATTTCAACCAATAAGACACTTTTCTAAATTCATCGTCTTAACATCAAGTCTATCCCAGAAGGTTTTCGGTCTTTTTAGAAAAAAAAAAAAAAACAAAATTGCATTCATGTAAAAATTTTTAGCAACTAAACTTGGTTAGCATGATCTGAGGCACGGCTCAAACTATTAACAAGGTAAAAGTATCAGAAAATACCAAGAAGAAATCAGCTTCTAGAAACATCTGCAATTACATAAAACTTATAAAACCAAAACCTAATTAACTTGCGGATTAACCAAATATCATAAAACAACGCAATCGTGACATTTTACGAGTTTTCCATTTCAAATAATTTTCTAGTAATAACAAAGTTAATGAACTTGAAAGATTAAGTTATTTAATTAAGAAATCGTTATTTTATTTTTATTAGTGTGCAGGGAACAAAAATACTCATTTTCCTTATAATATGTTTATGGCTGTAACATTTGTAACCTTGTTAATGACAATACCCTTTGGGGAAACCATATTCCGTAAGTATTGACATTTTTACTAAATTGTTGTTGCTTGCTTATGTTGTTGTAACGATGTGATCCTCCAGAATTGTCTTTTTACTGTCTATAACTTTGGTGATTCGATCCTCAGATATTTCTTCTCTTCTATTGTCATTATTGTTGTATTTTCCAACGTACGCTCGAAGTTCACTGAAATATATTTGCCACAAAAAAAAAATGATTTCCACACATTATTTCATAGAAAACTTTAGTTATAATAATAATTTATTTAAATAATTACACTACTTTTATACAAACTATAACTCTAAATAATAATAAAAATATGTATAAGTAACAACCTGTAACCGTTACAGGGCGTCAAAAAAAACTCAAAAAAAAAAAAAACAAAAAATCAAGCAAAGTTTGATTTTTACTTACATTAAATTTTGAAGTAGACCTTCCCAAATGGTGTTACATGTTTATTTATTTCAACAGGCACGTGTGTCCCCAACACCCAATTCTTACTGAATGGCCGGCTATGCTACTGCAACAGTATGGGCCGTTGGAGCGAGGCCACGTGTCAGATGATCGGGCGCCGACAAACTTGCCTGCCGGGCCAGATCATTTGGGAGGAGTGCAGCCAGTGTATATGCCAAGAAAACGGGAAACTCATGTGTACAAACACAGAATGCGCTGAAGTAGGCACGAAGAAAAATGTTACCAAGCAAGAAGCTGGATCCGAACTATGGTGCACTCCTTTTAGGTCTTATTATATTAACTGCAGTCTTTGCGTATGTCCCGCATCTGGGAAGATGTCCGAAGCCCGCTGCGCCAGTGACTCGTCCTGTTCCCTCAAAGGTCCTAATTTGTCTTTGGACTCGCTCGCGCAGAGCGTCTGCATACCGAAGGTCATGTACTTATTTAACTGTCTCCACTGCTTATGTTCAGACGACGGGTTGTTCGTCCAAAGTAAATGTGTGGAAACATGCCATAAATTACCTGAATCAGCAAAGAGGTGCATCCCTAGAACATTCTACAGAGTAGATTGTAACGTGTATCGCTGCCCTGATAATGGTGTACCTGATGAAGATATGAGCACCAAATCGAGCTGTTTAAAGCAACGGGATCCACTCAAGTCTTTAGTTAGATTGAGGAATATGACAATCGCGTGCACACCCAATAAATATACGAAGCCAAAATGTATTTACTGCGAATGTAGTTCGCAGGGAGTGGTGAACGAAAGCAGTTGTTTAGAACAAGAATGTTTAAAAATTAATAACTTCCATTACGATTCTGTTAAAAGCACGTGCAGCCCCGGAGAGCTGGTGCCTATGTGCATGGAATGTTTCTGTCTACGACATGGTTTCACTTTAGAAAAATATTGCACCAGAGTTTGCTCGTTACAGAATAAGCTGATCATGCTAGAACGAGTGTTGAAGGAGACTATCAGTCAGATTGAAAGAAGTGTTATCAAAGACATACTCGGCAGAGAAGAGTGCGAGCCTAGCTCAGTTTTCATAGATCAAGGAAGATACTGCTTGTGTCCAGATAACGGTAATACAAATTTCAAGCTTTGTACATCCGTCACAGATGACACGGGACCAAAGAAAACTCAAAGGTTTATAGTCGATAAAGCCAACGCCATAGACTATAACATAACTTGTGAACCTAATACTTTCGTTGAATTTGGTTGTAATACTTGTTACTGTACGAAAGACGGAAAGGTTGAAGAGAAATGGTGCACTTTCGATGACTGTGATGCTAAAAAAACTATTCAAGACTCTCATAAAGATCGCATTGCGCGTACTACATACAGTCCAGAATCGTTAGTCACATGTGTACCTGGATCCATAACGAAAGTTGACTGCAATTTTTGTATATGCAGTGCAAGCGGGCTGGTAAAAGAAAGGGCATGTACGAACAACACTTGCATCGGCCCATCCAAGCCAATGAGCAACGAGTTTGCTTGTGAGCCTTCCGCTTACTACACAGTTGACTGCAACACTTGCTTCTGCGGGACAGACGGTATCAAAAACATCGACAAATGTACAAAGAATCAATGCGAGAGTAATTTCTTGCGGTCAGAATCATGCACTGCCGGCGAGTTGTTCAGCGATGACTGCAACATCTGTGTATGTCCTCCAAACGGCGATAAAAATGACAAAGCTTGCACGAATCGAACTTGCGCCGACATAGATACGCCGTGGAAGAAGATCTTCCAACTATCCCAGAGCTTGCTAGATAACCAAGTCGAGGACGATACGGTAAGGAATTTGGAAGTCTGCTTTCCTGGTGAAGAATTTGAATCTGGTTGTAAACTTTGTGTGTGTCCAGAAATGGGGCTAAAAGAGTATGCGTCGTGTACCCCTGCTTTATGCAGTAACGATATGCTTCTCAGTACTGGGGGTAGGACTGCCGCAAATGATTCAAAAAAGAAAACCATGTTAGACTCTGCGGAGGAGATTAAGGTTGGGTTTTAGTTTGTAGTTACGTAATGATCTATTTTATATGTGTGGTAAAAACAGTACACAAATCCATCTTTTTTTTCTAAAATACCCTGAATATTTTGACTGACAGGCGGGACCTTTGGGAATACTAATAATATTATTAAATTCATCTAGATATGTCAACAATTGCATTTTACGATGTGTGACCGTACCACGAAGGAAATATACATGATCGTGAAACATTTTTTATTATGTATAGGAATTTTAATAGCATTTTAAGCCTCTTTACAATACTTGAGAGCTTGTTTTCATGGAGACACGTAATTTTACTTCTGTTTTCAGCACTGCAGTACATGTTCAGATTGATTCAAGATACGTAACACACTATCGTGAAATGCAAAACTATGACATCGTCAACATAGACAAAATCTTTTGTTTCTTAATAGTTATAACAAATGTATTACTAATAAGTCCATAGAGTATAATAATCATATTCACTACTGTGAATATGATTATTATACTCTATGGACTTATTTAGCTGATTTTAATACTAAGATAGATGAAATATGTATCAGGTTTGTTCTGGTCAATAAAACAGTATCCTGTCTGTGTGTGATATGAAACTAATTATAGTCGTCACCCGTATCCATCAGGCTTAGCCAAGTTGACAATCTACAATCGTTAACGCTTGTAGAATGACATCATCTCAACGTTAAATCACGTGATCAACACAAACGAATCGAAAATTCGTAGACAAGTTTACATCGTTCAAAATAATAGAATTGAATATTATCGTTTCTACAATGTAGATCGCTATACTCTTTGGTAGGAACGCTCACTATAGACTAAAGTGTAGGTTTTTTCTACAGACATTAGAGAACGAGCGATCGACTCAGTCGTGTCAACTTGGCTACCAATTTAGCGCTTTCTACAATCGCTAACGCCGAGGCGTTTACGATTGTAGGTAGAAAGAAAATCGATATGAAACGTTTGTAACTTGGCTAGGCCTGCAGTATTTACAATTACAAGTTTAAGCACAGTGCGTGGTGAATACAAATTAATGCCAAGCCATCGATGATGTAATTTTTAATAAATAAAAAACGTCTATATTTTCGTTTACCTATGTTCTACTAATATTGGAATTTGAAGCTTAATAACATAACATCTAAGTAGTCGATGGTAGTCTTTATTAAATACAGGGCGTAAACGGAACCTTCACGAAGCCGTCAACCAAGGATTCTGTACATCAAACTAAGTAACTTTACGCAAAAATCATTGCTGGGAAACGACTTCTTTTTTGGGGTGAAATATCACGTTTTACGGTAGGACTCAATGTAACGCACTCAAAACATTGTGCTGATGGATGGATTGAATAGTACGGAGGTCGTGGAGGTGTTAAAATTAAAAGCATGTGTTTGAAAAAAAACTTGTGAAGAAGTTGGAACTTTGACCCCCAATATCTCCGTAACACGAAGGTTCCCAGGATGGTCTAGAACAAAAAAAAATATCGCAATGACGAGGAGAACAAGTGCTCTTCGGCTTCGTTAAGGGTCTATTTACACCCTTTATTTTTCAAACAAGCTTTCTACATTCTTGCTAGAATTAGCAGTTTTGATGACGTCACTTCTGATAGTTCATTCAAATGGTACCACGACGTACCTTTGGATAATCAGCAGGATTGCTTTTCCGTAGCTGATTTGCAAGGCAAGTCAATATGACAGACAAAAATCGCTTGCCATAACTTTTTTTCCACTTTCCAGTAGGTTAATAGGCGAGACGACAAAAAAAAAATCTAATGAGTCCGTCACTTAGATTATCAAAAAATGTTTGACCCATGTTTTTTCTTTTGTTACGTAAACCAAAATTGACGAAGATACGACGCTTTTAAAATTCTTAATACGTCACGCCATGGCATAATTTTTAGCTAGTTCTGACGTCACGAGCCCCCACTCCCGAGTTTTGATGCGTTTTATCTTTGTCAATATTCATTGATTTACAAAAACAAAAAATACGTGTCCTTTAATTTCCAATATTATAACTGACGGACTAAATAGATTTGCAATTTTTTGACACTGTCGTCATTCCTATTATGTTAATATCTTCTTGTCTGTTCGGCAACTTCCCTAGATGGTTATAGTTGTATCTGTATTGTAGAAAAAGGTGGGGAAAAGTGTAGGAAAAATCGGCTACGATAGCGAAGATATATTTGAAAAAGACTTGGTTGGTGGTTATGATGATAATGATAGTAGTGATGAAATACCAGACGATCGATCGATCGGTGATCTTGTTGGAACAGATAGAGCAGCTGATGAATTTGAGAACCTAACCATCGGCGATTCGAGGAGAACCAGTTGTCAAACTTACAATCTTACAAGTCCACCCGAACGAATGCATTGTACTCCTGGATCGCAGTATATTATAAGGTAATTTTAACAAAGAGGAGCATTATAATCAGTAACGCTTTGCGGTTATAATACAGGGTGTAAATCACCTCATCACGAAGCCGTCAACCAAGCATTCTGTACATCAAACCAAGTAACTTTACGCAAAAATTATTGCAGGGAAACGATATTTTTTTTGGGGTGAAAAATCATGTTTTGTGGTAGAACTTAACGTAACGCACTCAAAACATTGTGCTGATGGTTGGATTGAATAGTACGGGGGTCGTGGAGATGTTTAAAGTAAAAATCTTACATTAAAAACTTGTATTTAAAAAACAAGTTGTCAAAAAGTTGGAACTTTGACCCCCAATATCTTCGTAACTAGAAGATTCCCAGGTATGGCGTAGAACAAAACAAATATCGCAATAACGAGGAGAACAAGTGCCTTTCGGCTTCGTTAAGAGGTGTTTTACACCCTTTATAGTAGCCATTGCTGCCTTATAAAATCAAGGCTAGATTAGTATGCGAAGACATAGAGTATACCTGTATCTGCGCACACACTTTTGAACACATCTCTCGCTTACACACACACACACAGCTAGATCACAGAAATCCTCTATGGCAGAAAATCTGTATGTAGGCCTATACGTACATTCTTAGTCAAAGATTTAATCTTATTTGATTTCTTGGACCCCACTGATCTTGTCTTGTCTTGGCCATAAAGCGTGTGTTTTTACCGACTGCGCCAGAAGCGAGGTATCATAATTCCTTGCCCTTACTCCAATTCGTTTTGGGTCGGTGCAGCATGTCTTTTTCTCCCATACTTCTCTATTACTCGTCATCTCATCAGACACCTCCTTTCTTGCTATATCATCTTTTACAAAGTCCCTTCTTCGGTTCTATGGTCTTCCTCTACTCTTATACCCATCCACATTCATACTCAAAACTTTCCTCACGACACTTTCCTCAAGCAAGATTATTTGTGTGTTTGATTGATACGACCGCTCTTGACTCTCACATGATAGAAATCAAAGATGTGATCGACGATGATACCCGCTTGCCTTTGAGTAACCTATTCACTCTCAACTAGAAGATTATTTCTAATCCGGCGATGTGTAATAGAACAATTATCTATTTTAGGTGCCGTATTTGCATCTGCCCTTATTTGGGGAACATTAAAAACTTTTGCCGGCCCATGCCACCCGGACAATACTGCGAACAAGCCTTCCCGAATTACAACTATATTCCAATGGGCAGAAGGACAGGTAACTACTAACTACTCGTATTATTTTTATTCCTCACTATCAATGCAATTGCTCTTCGACACATTACTGGTTGACAGCGTTGAGGAGGAATTTATTAATATTTTTTTAGTTTGTTTTTAGTTTAGGTTATTTTATTGCTTTTGCATTTAGTATAAGTAGTTAATAGGTACTATAGTCTGAAAAAAATTAAACTTACTGCACTACCAATGCTAACATTAAATCATAAATTTCATATTATTTTATACCTTGTAATAAATAAGAAATTACTCTTAACAGAAAACGAGACAAGAGTGAACGCGACGGAAATCAAATACCCCATCCAACTAAAGCTACTACACAACCACACGATGTACAAGTGTGAGAAACCAGGGAATCTAACCGACGAATGCTTCATTTGTGAATGTGAACCTACAAGAGTTCTGGTTGAGGAACACTGTTATAAAAGTGACAGCGATGCTTGCACTGATGCTACCCCTACTTTTATCAAAGCCGGTGACGAACCCATTGCATTTAAAAGGTTTATAAGTTGAGATTGTTCTAATACTGTTACTGTAGTACCTACTTTAATTAGTAAATAAAACTTATTAATGTATGTTTGTGGATTTATTTATACACATATGATTGACCCTATCGATTGATGTTAAAAATGTACAGAATGTTATTTTTTCTAACTTTAGTCGATCCAAACCGGGTTCGATTCCCGAGTGTGGCAAGCGAATTTTCAAAAAGAAACAAATCTGCATTCACAGGTTTGTTTCTTTTTAAAATTAAGGAATGTTTCCTTTAAGTAAAATTTGCTATCTCCAGTATTTAGAGTACTTTCCCTCCAGGTGGCATTGAAAAATTCCACCCAGTATATCTTAATATAGCTAGCTAGACGCTAAAAAGAGACTGCTGCAGCCGATCTCCTCATTCTTTACTAAAACACTACGCAATGTTCGAGCCTCCGCATCCACTAATCTAAAATTATTAAAAAAATAACCTACATTCCTAGGTAACCAAGGTCTGATTACCTAAAAATTAAGTAGTATTCCAAATATCGGCTATAACTAGTGCAATAATCCCACAATCATAATTAAAACTCTCATAAAACTCGTCCAAGTGTTCCAATTTGCGCACTGAAGTTGACTAAATCATTTAATCAATAGGAAGCGCAGAATGTGGTTGCTATCTACTTTTGTACTGTATCTTTCTGTTGTCGGTATTGTTAAATCGACAGTAGGTGAGTTTATATAATTTACTTATCTTTTAATTATGATGAATTTATCCTCAATCATACCCGTCGTCAGTGTCCCTTCCTTGCTGTATTTGCCTATAATAGGCGAGACGACAAAAAAAATCTAATGAGTCCGTCACTTAGATTATCAAAAAATATTTGACCCGTCTTTTTTCTTTTGTTACGTAAACCAAAATTGACGAAGAGACGACGCTTTTAAAATTCTCAATACGTCACGCCATGGTATAATTTTTAGCTAGTTTTGACGTCACGAGCCCCCACTCCCGAGTTTTGATGCGATTTATCTTTGTCAATATTCATTGATTTACAAAAACAAAAAATACGTGTCTATTAATTTCCAATACTCTAACTGACAGGCTAAATAGATTTGCAATTTTTTGAAACTGTTGTCATGCCTATTTACCCGTAGCAGTGCACTGCTATAGGGTAAGTCATCGTTCGAATACTGTATCTTGCCATATGCCACGAAATAATGAATTCCAGATACAAGAGTAATGCTCGTAATGCAGATATACCAGACTAACACTCGAGGAGCTCGTGGCTAAATAATAACAGCCGCTCGGGTCGATCTTTAAGTTAAGCCGTGCTTGCCTAGGTTGGTCTGTGGATGGGTGACCACCCATTACATACCGAGTTTCCTCCATGCCTCGGAAAGCACGTTAAGCCGTTGGTCTGGCTGTCATTTGTAGACAGGTAGTCAGTGACCAGAAAGTCTGATAACCAGTCTTACCAAGGGGTGCCGTATTACCTAGTACTAACTGGGTTGTGGAGGTCAGATAAGCTGTTGCTCCATGTGAAATACAGGTATTCAGCTGCCTTCGGTTAGACTGGAAGCCGACCCCAACATAGTTGGGAAAAGGCTAGGCAGATGATGTTACAAGAGTAATGCTGTGGCCTCTATGAAATTCTTACTGCATCTACATCTTCTACAATAGAATTTTCTATATTGCCACCTACCAAACTAATACAAAATATACCGTATTTTTCTAGATTATCTGCAGCACCCTGTAAAGTCTTGTCACGTAGGAGATGTGGTGGCAAACGAATGTAACAAATGTCTCTGTACCTCGAAGGCCGTGTTTGAATGTACATCCTTAGACTGCAGTAGCCAATCAAGTAAGTACTTAAATATTCTAACACCCGTATCTTATAAACAAGAGAAAGTGATTACTCGAGTAAAAGTAATAACGTAAAATACGATTTTTAATCTGTAGTTAAGTAGATACTTGAAGTTCGAACCGTCAAAAGTTAGAATTCTTAGCTTTGCATTCTTTGACGGTTCTTACTCTGTTCAAATTCTTGTCTGTAACAAAAAATTGGTTGCATAAAGTAATTATTTTAACTGGACTATAGATACCAGTGTAAGTAATTTACAAGAGGCTGGCATTTTCTCTGTCTTTAATTTTTGCATGACGTAATAATCTTGACTTGTTTTCAATTACAGGTCATAAAGAACTTGAAGAAACCGAACCCCTATGTTTCCCAAACCAGCTCTACGTAAAAAACTTAATAACATGCATCTGTACGAAGGACGGGAGATGGCCGCACAAGAGTTGCCATGAAACCTTTCAATCGTTACCTCCTAGACTCGTCATCACACATAAATGCGAACCGAACACCTACATTCCCATTGATTGCAATGTATGTAGATGTGGACCCGACGGCGAAATCCTCAACGACCGATGTACAAGAAACGCTTGTGAAGACGAGGTCCACCGCAAGTCAATGGCCACCAATACTGTCTTTAGCAAATGCGAAGATAAATACTGGTACTCCTTAGCCCCCTGCCAGTTCTGTTTCTGTGCCAATCAAAACAAACTTGTATGTAATACTGGTAACTACTACAACAAAAATCTAGATCTAGGCTCCTACAAATTAAACATATGTGGCAAAGACCTGATAAAAGAAGCTATTGAGCTCATACCTGATAATCTAAGAACGCTAAGGATGAGGCCAGAGGACGAAACTAAAACGTCCACAGCAACAAAAGGGACAACAAAACCTTTAACAAAATCGACTTCGAATCATGTCATGGAAATTAACTTGAACACCGAAAATAAAACTCCCCGAAGCAATACATCTAATGAATATGGTTTTGATGAATCGGAAGCAAAGCAAAAAACGAAACAGAGCAGGCCAAAACCTACTCTTGCAACTACACTCGCCCCTACAACAGGCTCCAACTTTATGTCCAGTACAGATTCTGTTCCGAGTACACAGATCCCATTAGATGACACTGATATGACAGCTGAAAGTGAAGATATAACTATGGAAAATCTCAAACATGACACTATAGAAAAACTCGAAAGCATAGATGAAGAAGGTGATGCTGAGACTGCAGAAATAGGGATTCAGTTTGATCAGAAGCCAACAACGCCACAAGCTCTTCGGGTCCAAACTAAGGACAATATTGTGAAGCGGAAAGTTTACAAGTATGATGGCCATATGTTAAATATCGATGTACCCAAAGCATTGAAGAAGGTCTTTCAAATAGCTCTGAGAAAATCCATGGTTTCTTTGTCAAAAACAACGGAATGCACTCCAGGTGCTAAGATTGTGATCGCGTGTAACATGTGCTTTTGTTTAAAAAATAGTAAGTTATTGTGTACTACCGATAAATGTGATGGAAGGAATAAAGCTTAAATAAATGGTTTTTGTGTTGTTTTCTTGGCTGAAATTTGGAAAATCGAACATTTAGCATTGAACTGCCCACTGGCCATAATCCTTTTGCGTTGCTTAGTTCTTAAGCATGGCACCAAACTGCGATCCTGTCAGGTCATGGCGTAATTTTATGTAATTAGTGAGATTAAAATTTAATTAATAAGTAGATCGTAATTATTGTGATAGTACTGTGTGAGCACGAGGTTCTAGGTTCAATGCCGGGTCGGCCAGTTTAAAAGGGGTTTTTCCATCAGGAATAACATTATTAAGTAGCAGCCATGGATTTATGCCCGGTTGATGGTAATAGGCTACCCAGTACTAACTGGGTTGTGGAGGTCAGATAGGCAGTCGATTCATGTAAATAATAGTATTTAGCTGCATCCGGTTAGACTGGAAGCCGACCCCAACATAGTTGGGAAAAGGCTAGGCAGATGATGTTGATGATGATGATAATAGGCTCGCCCTTTATTACATGAGACGGAAACAAGACTGGCTAAATGTGGGTGTACTTGTTAGGTACACCTTCAGATAGTTAAGACACGGGTGGTGAGGCCAACGGGAATACACCGACCAACGGAAGTAACGACTGCCAAAAATCTACAAATGGCAGCCAGGACCAAGAAACTCGGTATGTTATGAATAGTCAGTGGTCACCCATGGAGATCGATCCACAGAAATCTTAATAATAAGATTTCTGTGGATCGACCCGTGGGCAGTTATTACTTAGCTACGGCCTCCTCGAATTTGGTAATATTCATCTATAAAATATAACATTTCCAGTAATCAAATGACCAATGAAATTGCTTAAAAAATAGTAAGTTATTGTGAACTACCGATAAATGTGATGGAAGGAATAAAGCTTAAATAAATGGTTTTTGTGTTGTTTTCTTGGCTGAAATTTGGAAAATCGAACATTTAGCATTGAACTGCCCACTCGCCATAATCCTTTTGCGTTGCTTAGTTCTCAAGCATGGCACCAAACTGCGATCCTGTCAGGTCATGGCGTAATTTTATGTAATTAGTGAGATTAAAATTTTATTAATAAGTAGATCGTAATTATTGTGATAGTACTGTGTGAGCACGAGGTTCTAGGTTCAATGCCGGGTCGGCCAGTTTAAAAGTAACGACTGCCAAATCTACAAATGGCAGCCAGGACCAAGAAACTCGGTATGTTATGAATAGTCAGTGGTCACCCATGGAGATCGATCCACAGAAATCTTAATAATAAGATTTCTGTGGATCGACCCGTGGGCAGTTATTACTTAGCCACGGCCTCCTCGAATTTGGTAATAATCATGTAAAAAATATAACATTTCCAGTAATCAAATGACCACTCCCGCTCTGGGCGGAGCGGGAGGGAGTGTCAGACTTTTACTGACTAAAACCCATCCATGTTCCTTCATCGCCCTTTGTGTTCCGTGGCTACGGTATCTCTTTCGAACAGTCCCGCAGCCCCGGCAGGCATCGGCCCCTGCGGACCCCTTCCTTTTGCTGACTCTCTTTGAGGCGCGCGTGGAATACGAACGCGCCGTCGCGGGTCAAATGGGTCTGTCGTCATAAGACGGACGGACCGCGAGCTAGCCCATAGCTCACCATCCACGGCCCGCGCCTACGGTGGCCGGGGGCCACCAAGTATAATGTACCTTATGCCAAGATTAAATGCCAATTAGTAAGACGACAATGCGGAGGAATGAGGAAAATGATGTGAGGAAACTTTTCAGTATGAATGTAGATGACTAAGAGTAAAGGAAAATCAAAGAAACGATGGATGGACTGTGTGAAGGATGATATGGCAAGAAAAGAGGATGAGATGACGAGTAATAGAGAAGTATAGGAGAAGAAGACATGCTGCGCCGACCCTAAATGAATTGGGAATAAGGGCTGGGAATGATGATGCTGATTTTCCTAGATGCTATAAACGTACATTCAATAGGCATGACGAAAGTATCAAAAAATTGCAAATCTATTTAGTCCGTCAGTTAGAGTATTGGATATTAATGGAGACGTATTTTTTGTTTTTGTAAATCAATGAATATTGACAAAGATAAAACGCATCAAAGCCCGGGAGTGGGGGCTCGTGACGTCAGAACTAGCTAAAAATTATACCTAGGCGTGACGTATTGAGAATTTTAAAAGCGTCTTAGCTTCTTCAATTTTGTTTTACGTAACAAAAGAAAAAACACGGGTCAAATATTTTTTTTATAATCTAATTGACGGACTAATTCGTTTTTTTTTGTCGTCTCGCCTATTACGTCGACCACTACTGCACTACATAAACTAAAACACTACAATACCTAATTCATCCGCCTGAGTGCCATCTTTGTTAGAACAAATGTGGTATATATACTACAACTAAAAAACCGGCCAGGTGCGGTGTAGGATTCCGTAATAGCCCGTTATATTTTAGATTTTGTTTTTCAATGCAAGTCTTCACCCGTTATAAACAAGAAACTACTTCATCTTAGTCACTTTCTAGGATTTATTCTAAGGATTTTGTATTTGGTACAAAATTATCCAACACCTTAGTTCAACGACTATTACTGCTTAACTAATAAAGTTATCTTAACCGCTATAGATTTCCTTTAAAGGTCATGAAATGCAATATTATCATGAATTTTTCTTTCATATTTTTTTTTTCAGTTTAGCTTTTAGAGGGGGGGACGCGCCCTACTGGAACAAAAGTTAGCACTTTATAGTTTAATATTTCGTAAATAAAACATTAAATCGAAAAGTAGGATTAGCAACCCCTAAGTCATTTTAAAAGACCTATTTAACGATATCCCACACGATAGGGTAGACGACGAAAAAAAAAACATCCCCACTTCACATTTTCACACAAAATTTTTTTTTCAAAGTTTTATTTTACCTTTTTGTCGGCGTTATTGATATACACACCTCTACAAAATTATGCAGCTTTCTAGTACTAACGGTCTCTTAGCAAAACCTCGGACAGAGAGACAGACAGACAGACGGACATGGCGAAACTATGAGGGTTCCTTGTCAGAACTACGGAACCCTAAAAACCCGACTACTGAAGAACGCTTTAATTCAATTCGGGGTTTACAAGGCAATATCGACTCCTCCTATTGTTGAATTCGGTTAAAATGTATCCTATGTTTTAAGGAATCGATTGTCACCTTATTCATCAAATACGGATGAATAATTTAGGCGCTACGGAGAAACATCCGTAAATACAAACATACATAATATAGTACATACATAAATACACAGACTGGTAAAATCATAACCCCTCCTTTTGGTTTCGCCGTAGTCGGGTAAAAAAATTACAGCTTTTAAACGTGGTTTAGATGAGCTGATTGCGTTTTAAGTTTCAGTGGTGATTATTAAACATATTCTTATAAAGTTGACTACGATTTAATTTCTAAAAATCAATTTAAATTCTTACGTAAGAAATTTCGTGGTTGCCCATAAAATAGAAACCAATCATGGAATTCAACATCCATCGAAACTTACTAGAATAATTTCTTTGAGCAATGACTGTGAAAATCGTTTGATTGAAATGAAGATGGAGTTTGGAACGTTATTAGTATTGTTTTTAAATGTGTCATTGGTAATGATGTTCAGTTATAAAGCACGTGAGTATCTGATCTCTGCTTTTAAATATTTAGGCATATAGAAACCATAACGAAGAAGAAAACATAAAACAACAAAAAAATACTTAAAACAACACAATAAAAAAAATAAATAAAAAGAAATAACATTGTGTAGTGTTTCACGGCTGCGACAAATAGGCTCAGCAGGCCTAGCCAAGTTACAAACGATTCGTATCGATTCTCTTTCTACTATCGTAAACGTTAAGTCACGTGGTCAAAACAAGCGAATAGAAACTTCGTAGACAAGTTTACATCGATTAAAATGATAGAATGAAATGTATTCGTTTCTACAGTCGTAATCGCTACATCCCATATAAATCGTAGCCAACTTACAGTATTGACTGAAAATAAAAGTTTCTATTCGTTTGTTTCGACCACGTGACTTAATGTTGAAATGATGTCATTTCCATACATTTGGTTAGTTTTCTATTAGCGTTAACGATTGTAGATTGTCAACTTGGCTAAGCCTACAGTTCAGCAAACTGCCGCGTAGTAGTGCCCGACACTAGTTTTCAACTGGACCTGAGATAGTGATTTGACGGACATAAAACAGTTTTTTGCTGCTTAAGAAAAACTGGTGTCCTGACAAAGTGAGGGGCCGCGGCAGGCCTCGAAGGAGATAGCGGGACGAACTGAGAAGTTCCGTCCGAACTGGAAGGAGATCCTGGGTTCGATTCTAGGGCAAAGTGTTGTTGGATTTTTCCATCAGGAATTTCTCAGTAACGGCCTGAGTTTAGATTTGTGCCCGGTTGATGGCAATAGGCTCGCCCCCTATTACACGGGACTTCAAAACATAACCGGCGAAATGTGGGTACACAATTAGGTACACCTCCCTAGCCCTATAATAATTTGGTCTATTTCAGCGATCCCCGCGAAGCTCTGGAGTGAACGTTGCACTAAAAACGAGATTGTGCTCAACGACTGCAATTGGTGCCGCTGCAGTAAGGCGAGTTCGTTTAGTTGCAAAGCTAGAGGTTGCAACGAAGTGGACATGTTCGGGCACTTTAATGGTACCTTATTTACTAGCACTATGAACTGCCCCCTTGCCCCCGCATCTGCAAACGCGACTACTAAGCGTAAACTCCTGGATTAAATTTCAAGGGCGGGCAGTATGTTATTGAGGTTCTCCTTAAGGTGGATGCTCCAACCAGCCCGCGAATGTCAAATTTTCTTACGTTTTTTGCAATCCAGTGCTAGGTTGTATGTTGATTAAAATATTTCTCGTGACTGTAAGACGTATGTAGTTACAGAATTATAATCATCAAAATCATCAATACAACCCTCCACGCGCATGAAGGTGCCGGAATGACTTTGACCTTGAAAAAGTCATTCTTGCTCTGGCCTGCAAATTGTAAAAAAAGGAAAAAAAAATGAATTTCGCGGGCGACCCTGACGTTTTCACCTTACCGAATTTCTTGTTAGTAGTTATCCGGAGTTCGGAAGTTGGCGTGTTGGGAGTTGATACCGTACCTCGGAAATCACGTTCAACAGTTGGTCCCGTGTCTGATCCCTATCCAGTCGATTGATCTAGTAACTCGTACAGATAAACAAAATGGTATTTAACTTCACATAACTCAATTCGACCACTATCTTTTAACTCCATTTAGTTCATCAACAACAATTTTTCAGATGCAATCAGAGAGATGGACGTAGGTATGGAAGGCCACGGCGCCTGGCGTTCAGGTGACGGAGCATGCCAGCCAGGGGTGCACTACCGAAAGGGCGATCTTCTCTGTGTATGCAGCGAAGACGGCAAGTGGCCGAACCCGGTCTGTCGGGACATCTTCCAAATCCTCCACTCCGTTGTAAAGACAGAACACAAAGAACCGGTACAAAACAAAAGCTGTAGCGCCACAAAACTGTACCTCTTCGGCTGTAATGTTTGCTTCTGCCCAGCTTCCGGAGAAATAGACCCAAAACTATGTACTAACAAAACATGTGAAGATGAGAATATCGGACAAATACACTCGAAAGAAGAAGCAGCTGCCGAAGAAATT
Source organism: Xestia rhomboidea (assembly GCA_963853795.1). Taxonomy (NCBI): domain Eukaryota; kingdom Metazoa; phylum Arthropoda; class Insecta; order Lepidoptera; family Noctuidae; genus Xestia; species Xestia rhomboidea. The sequence goes on from OY970774.1 coordinate 14,396,342, forward strand.
TATGCCACGTGCATTCCCAACAACTCATACAAAGTAAGTTGCCATACATGTATGTGTCTCAGAAACAACCGTCTCATTTGTGACAACTGCACTGCCCCAGCTGATCACAAGAGGTTAACTCGACACAAAACGGAGTGCCACTTAAAAAAACCTGGCGACGTCTTCAAGAAAGACTGCAATTTCTGCCACTGTGATAAAAACGAAACAATATATTGTACTGCGAAAAATTGCTTGGAGTATCACACAGAAATCTCTTTACCAAAAGTTAAATACGCACATGCAGGAAAGATTAACAACGAGCTGAACTGTGTGCCAAATTCGAAGTTCAAAAAAGATTGTAATACATGTCATTGTTTCGTTGAAGATGGAGTGAAGTACCTTGGATGTTCGATGAAAACTTGTAAGTTGACTACTGATACTTATTTTGATACGTCCTGCGTTGGAGGAACATCGTATCAACTCAACTGTATGATTTGCCACTGCGTAGTAGATGAGGGCGTTAAACGCGAGTATTGTACTGTTGACAACACTTGTATAGACGAAAAGACCACACTACTTCGCAAGCTTTCTTCAATGCATGGATACTGTGAGCCATTGCACGTTTATCAGCAAGATTGCAATCTGTGTAGGTGCTTAGCCGATGGAAAGACCGTGGCGTGTACATCAAAGATATGTCCCAAGAGAAAAACCAAAAAGAAAAATAGCATTTTACAGGATTTTAGAGCAGAATTAGAAAAAGAACCTCCTACGGATCATAATGCCTTGATAATGGAATTCATTCCGTTCGTTGAAAGAGGTTATGTCTGTCCGAAAGGGCAGATTTATATGGTGGGATGTAATATTTGTTATTGCATGGATACGGGTAACGCGGTTTGTACGACAAAGAAATGTTGAGTAAAGATTTTGTATTTGTAAAAGCTGATATTTTATTAGCCGCTGGGGGTCCCAAAACCTCGTCCTTCACGAAAAAAAAGAATTACTTTTTTCTTTTTGTGCTTTAAGGTTTTCCTTGCTTCTTTATTTTTGACGGATGACTTATTTTTAAGTCAGTATAATTGGTGTAAATTTACCCTTAACGAAGGCCAAAGACACTCCTAATCACCCGTCTATTTTATTTTGTTCTACACCATACCTGGGAATTCTAGTTACAGAGATATTTGAGTCAGTTTCAACTTATTCGAAAGTTATAACTTTACTTTAAATACCTCCATAATTCGTTTACAATTTCATGCATCCATCAGCACAATGTTTTGCGTGCGTTACATTGAGTTTTATCACCTCAAAAAAAGCCTTTTCCCAGCAATATTTTTTGCGTACAGATACTTAGTTTGATGTACAGAATGCTTGGTTGACAGCTTCGTGAAAGATCTGTTTACAACTTGAATAATGTAATACTCCTATTACTAAGGGGGGCCTTCTCTCTGTGGATTAGACCGTAATCCACCACGCTGGCCCAGCGCCGTTTGTTGGAAGACACATGTCTTTAAAAAAATGACAGTTAAAAATAAAACTTCAAACTACGTATATACGTAATAACTATATTGTAGAAGGTTCCACACAACAGTTCATCGTCTATTAAACACATCAAATAACAAATAAAATATTCGTTGACAAAAATTAGCACTCCAAAATTTTTATTCGATTTTAAATTTTGTGCTTCTTACAAGATTATACGATCAAAGTAATTTGTGACAGCTTCATGGTACAATTCTTAGGATGGCTGCAACATGAGACTGCTTCGGCAAAGCCGCTATGACCTGAGATTGGTATAATTATGTTTGTGGAGTTACCTAAACTTCAAGGAAGTAAGTAAATTGGATGAAACATGACGCTTTAGAAGATTTTGTCTCAAACAAATTGTTTGTAATGCTGCCAGCTGTTGATTAACACAGTATCAATGCGTAGCCGCCATCAAAATAAAATGGCAGAAGTGAATCAGGACAAATAATTCAAACCCCTTTAAAGGGTTTTTACAGACGAGCGGCACGTTGACAACGCCAGATAAACTGCAGCCGTCGCCACCTGTCGACGGCTGCCGTCGACGCTTGCAGTTGTGGCATGCCGCGTAATGTGTACACACACCACAACTGCTGCAGTTTATTCGTCTGTAAGAACCATAACAGCTCTACTTTGGAAAATCAAAATCTTTCAGGTTTAGGTAAATAAACTTTACCTATTCCGATAGCTCTGGCTATGACAGACCGAGCGTCAAGACTGATTTCTATGAAAATGCATTATTTTCTATATGTTAATTAGGCTTGCGTTTGGTCGCAACTCGCCGAATAAATAACGCTGGACATAACACACAGTGCCATCTAGTGCCACACTAAGCAACGAGGCTTGTGTCGTGGACACCAGATAGTTGATATACTACATATTTACTTTTTGTTTGTGATAGATATAAACATCCATGACTGTGAAACAAATGTCAATGCTCATCACACTTTTGCTCCTACCGGGATTCGAACCCGGGACCCTAAGAACGTAAGGCAGCCACTACCGCTGCGCCATTCGGGTCGTCTGATACTAATTAGGCTTGCGTTTGACCGCAACTCGCCAGATGTGAAGCGATAATGCGGCATAGGCTGGAGCACGCTTGCCTAGAAGAAACCGATTCACTCGAACTTTGAAGAGATCCAGATTATAATGATCCCCAGGGAACAGAGAAGCCGGCAGTAAATTCCACAGGCTGGCGGTTCGCACAATAAAAATGTGCAAGCATAGCGCTTTGTTCGAGTCCGTGGAACTTCAACCATATAACAGTGACGCTTCGCCGTATCTCTGCTCGCCCGATGATATGATAGAATACAGAGATGGGGGAATTAGATTGTGTAATAGTAGATATGCATGTAATTTTTTCTTCACTTAAATCTATAAATAAAATACAATATTATCAATCCAAGAAAAGTATTGAAAGTTAAGTTCAACGTCTGTACTGCTTGTCGCTCAAAAATAATATTAAACTCCTGCAATTTTCTATGACAGTTCAAACGTCCGTTCAAATGTCGGTCGCGGCCATGATGTGACGTTATCTAATTTTTTGGCCTTACTAAAGTAATTTTACGAATTGCATGTGCTTAATTCAAGCAAAAATTGCGATAACGATATTATAATAAAATCTTAGAGAAACTTTAACTACTTTTCAAATAAAAGTGTTTTTTTGACAAAAAATAGACTTTGACGTCATTACCGGCGTTATGGAGGACGACGCGTTTTGAGAGTGAGAGTGAGAGAGCGTTTCACAAAAAAAAATACTACATAAAACAACAAATTGTAAAATGAGTGATGTTTTAGAAACTTAAACAAGTGTACCTACCACAATGTTTTTATGCGCCAATATAAGGCATTTTTTTAATAAATAAAAGGAGTTTTGTATTTCATGCATATTCCCTATTCCTAAAACGTCCCCGCAATGCCGTTGCCGTTTACATAGAGATCAGTCGCTTTTTGCTAGGGCTTATGGAAACAGTAGCTTACGGAATTGTACCCATAAAGAAATAAACTAAAATTTCACAACACTTAACAAATGAAGTAAAGAGGTGCTATATGATTTTTTCAGCTATTTATGTACATAATAGGCTAGTTTCCACCATCAATAAATTGCAAATCTATTTAGTCCGTCAGTTAGTATTGGAAAATAATGGACACGTATTTTTGTTTTTGTAAGTAAAACGCATCAAAACTCGAGAGTGGGGACTCGTGACGTCACAACGCACTAAACATTATAGCACGGCGTGACGTATTGAGAATTTTAAAAGCGTCGTATCTTCGTCAATTTTAGTTTACGTAACAAAAGAAAAAATACGTGTCAAATATTTTTTGATAATCTAACTGACGGACTACTTAGATTTTTCAGGACACAAGCCTATTGTCTAACACTTTGCCCGTTTAAATTGGGGGCTCATGCCCGGCTTCACGAAAGCTAAGCGACAAGTTAGAATGCAGGGTGGAATTCAGTACAAAGTATTCAGTACTTACATCATTCTAAGCATTTCACATAGAAATTATTCTTCGATAATTAAAAAAAAAAAAAACAGATGTTCCGTACATTTTGACAGCAGATTTTTTCGTCGGTGGCCTTTCCACCCTGTATAAAATTTTAATGTTGGAATTTCAACTCTCTGCACTGAGTCAAGTGTTGAAATTCCAATGGATTCCTAAATGAAAACCTAATACAAATATAATTTTTGTTTAGGTATTCGTTTAAGTGTCTAGTCTTAATGAAAACAGGCATTAGACAATTTCCCTTAGCTTAAAATTGTGCGAAGGCCGTGAAAGCCATTAAAATTGTGCTTCAACAGTTAGAATTGAGAATAAATAGGGTTTTTTTTCTTATTAAATAATTAATAAAATAACGCACCTACTTAATAAATTTGAAAAGGATTTTCTTTACGGAAACGTTTTTATTAGATGTATTTTATTTTTCTATCCTTAATAGTTTATTTCAGAATACCATAGCAATTAATCTCTCAATCAGTTTCGCATGCCCAACGCGAGCCATTGACCGATCACAATTGTATTATACAACAAGGGGGCGCCCGTTAATTACGTGAGGCGTTTAAGGGGGGAGGGGTTCGCGCTAAATCTCACCAAATCTGACGTGGCAAAACTCACGTAATTTTTTTCCCACTAGAAATAGTGTAAAATTGCGAGAAAAATGGGTTGGGGTTATTTTCTCCTGAGGGGTCAAGTCAAATCTCACGAAATCTCACCAAGGCTCCCGGGAGGGAGTTTGAAGAATTGTCAAAATTGACAGACGTAATTAATGGACGCCCCCTTACGCTGCTGGCGCCATATATTTTGAGAATATACGGCTAGGGGACAGTACCACCACCTATTACCACCACCTATTACAGCAGTATTACTTTAATGTCAGTTCAGCGTAAGAAAAAGATAGAGCTATACAGGACATCTAGCTTCATCTCTTACTCACACTGAAGTAATATTAAAATAATACTGCTTTAAGAGGTCGTGGTAGGCCCCCAGATGTCAGATATTAATCACAACAATAAGCTTAAAATTAAAATGTATAAGTAATAGACAAAAATCCTTTCTGTTAATTTGTGCACTTTATTTTGTACAATATTCATTCCAAAACAGCTCATTTGTGATAAGCTAAATAATTAGCCATCTTAAAAAAAAAGTGTCGGTCAACACAGCACCCCAATTGCTTAACACACTCTCAATCGTAATCCAAAAGGTTTTTAAGGAAATTCGTAATACATTGCTTTTTGCGTTTGAAAACTTCGTCTGGTCGACAACGTAAAACCGCAATGAATATTGTTGATCTATCAAATTGGTATGGTGAGTGTGTTACGCAAATACCCCTCTGAATTGTATGAATATACAACATGTATCACAAAAGTGTATTATTATTTAAGGGCGTATTTTTTGCTAAATGTGACACCAATTATAATAATATAATTTGAAAGCTTGTGGTACGCACGACAATCAAACAAGCTATACAAAACCAGTTTATGCGGATCTCTCATTGCTTACTTATTGTGTGGCCATATGAGGTAAAAAATATTACTCACTAAATAATCGAATAGAATCGATTACATTTCAATGAATATGACGTTATTAAAATATTAAAATAATACCCCAGTACAGATTTTAGTGCTTTTTCTTACATAATAGAATACCGATCATGTTGCGTTCCGAAGCACGCACCAAAGACGCGCAACAGTAGAATGCCGTTATTGCGCTCGCGTGACGCGAACTTGACACGAGCGTGTCTGACAGCGGTAGAGAATACAAAAAGCGTTGTTTTGATCGAAACTTATCTGCAACAGCACTTCTTTAGTTACGTGAATTAGCCTACAGATCATCAAACTGAAATAATTTTTCGAAAAATTCAAAATTTTTATGTCTAGTCGACCCAAATGTATGACATAGCTGATTAATTGTCCAATTTGACAGTCTGTAACACCCTTTAATATGACCACGCCTTTTTGATACACACTGTATGTCTCCAATGACACAAAATTATCTTTTTTGCATGTACGGTCGAACAAGCTATTTGGTATACATTTTACAACGTAATTTGTAGGTTAATAAACTGTAAACCAAATAGCTTGTTCGACCGTACAGTCAACAAAAGAGTTAGGCATTAAATCTTTCGCATTTATAATAGTAGTTAGGAGATTGCTAGCCTGCATACCTAACTCTTTTGTTGACTGTACACGCGACAGACACATCAACCTATACATAACCAGTACAACCTGACCTCGCTTTGTACGAGCTTCCTTTACAATGAGAGATCAGCTTAATTTGCTTTTGCATAGCTTGATCCGTCGTCTTGCGTACAAGTCAAATTCTTTGCCAGCAATCGTTTTATACTAATGTATAATTATTAATTATCTAAAATTGGACTATTACTTCTATTCACAAGCTATTTCTTTTGATCGTGGTCTATCTATAGAGATTATTAGCACCAGCGAAATTGATTTTGTTTAAGCTATTTAATATTAAAATTTGATTGATTCGAGTGTAGTTTTGCGCGATTTTTTGAAAACTATCTTACAACCGACAAATTCACATTACATGTGGCCTTCAAACTGTATTTTATTTTAAGGGGTAAGGCGGCCGGGGTAACCCGCGAAATTCAAATATTCTTAGGTTTTTTTGCAATTTGCAGGTCAATATCAGTCTGTATGTTTAATAAAATATGATTCGCTACCGTAACACGTATTTTGTTACAGAATTATAATCATCAAAATCGTCAATATAACTCCATAAGTTCATTGAATCCTATTTCATGAAAAAATCATTCGCTAGAGGGTTGTATTGATTATAACTCTGTATTTTAAGCCATATAAGCCTTAAACAAGCTGATTATAAGCCATATTTGTTACGGTCGCGAATCATATTTTAATCAACACACAACTCAACACTGACCTGTAAATTACAAAAAAAACGTTAGAAAATATAAATTTCGCAAGCTTCCCTGGCGCTTTCACCTTAATAACTCTCTATTAAGCGGGATCAAGAGCTGTCAAGATTCCACAAAAACAATGACACTGACAGCTCTTGTACGGTCGACCAAGCTATTTGGTTTACTTTTTAACATGCAAATTACATTGTAAAAAGTAAACCAAATAGCTTGGTCGACCGTACACAGTTTGGAAGTAGGTACTGAATGCGTTTAGTTTCATTAGTTAAATTCTCCGTAACTACTCATTTTTCGATATCTAAACTATCGATAATCGTGCAACACTACTTAGGCTTATTCTTTAATTGGAGGCCCGAAGTCTCCAAAAAAGCAACGAATCTTATTAAAATGTAACTTTAATGATAATCTCACAACAGTCTTGCTGAATATGAGGTCACTGTGGTCGAGGAAGATTTTCAACATTTTTTTTGCTATCTAGCATGATTTTTAGCGATTGAAAAGGCGATATGATGATGGTTTACACATTTAAGCTCATTCATGAGGCATGAAAAGTATCCTTGACTCAGCTTATGGACAAAAATTAGTACTTAAACTAAATGAATGTATCTCTTCATAAAATTTCTTAGGCTTACATATTTTTTAATTAGTAAAGTGTTCAATAGTACAAGCACTGCACCAGTTAAGCATCACCTCACCCTTATTTTATCGAACAAAATTCAACCTCTTTTTTTTAATATACTAGCGTTTTATTTAAACACATAATAACTGTGAAAGTACAGCTTGGCAAAAAAGAGTCTGATGCGGTGATAGTTGGAACTAAAAATTTCACACCTGGCAATACCGTGTTTTCTGTCAAACTCGGCAACGTCATTGGCTTGTCGCTGCTCAGGGTTGCCAGAAAGTCGCTAACAACGCCCTAATTTTTTCCACACTCTATTTTGCCGAACTGTACTGTAGTTGCCCGTTCCAAAGCGTAGATCTCTATAAAGAAGAATGGGCAAGAAATTACATTGACACTCTCTTAAAAAATCTTGTGAGTATCCGAGGCAATGCCCTTACGGTGCTCATACTATATTGCAGGTATATTAGCGCAGGTATACTATATTGCAATATACACAGAGGTTCACAGAAAGAAGCCGAATGGCTCCAGTTGAAGTGATGCAAATCCGTTACAGCTGACTTTCACACGTACGTAGTATCACATTCAAACAGATCTTAAGTAAGCTAGCAGAGAAGAGTACTTAATAGTAAAAGTGACATAACATTGAATTATCTTACTTTATTTAAATAAGAAGTTAACTTGCTTCAAAAAGTGGCGAGGCTCACAAGACTATTAGGGCCAAAGGACAGCGACATTGACAGTAAGTGGGCGTCGAAAAAAGCAAGTAATAAGACAAAATTAGCCTCCGTGTGAGATATTTAAAAAGCCTCATTTATTTTTTTTCACATTATATCTCACCAACGTAACGCGGGCCTCGAAAAAACAACTACCAATACAAGTAGGCCTCAAGAAATTGAAAAAAGCCTTGGACTTTTTTCGTAATTTCTTGCCAATGTCCTTTGGACCTAAGATTACATCAACACATTTCACATTGGACTCCACATAACATAGTACTTACCATCATAGTAAAAGTCTACTATACGATAAGATTTGATGATAATAGTAAGATACACTATCCCACAAAACTCACTATCCTACAAAGATCTGACTATCACAATCGGATACCACGTTCCGAATATCATAGCAAGATCTGACTAACATAAAGATCTGTTCATCCATTTGTCTACTTAAGAGAAGCTGTCATTGACTTGTCTGCAGCACCTGATGAAGGTGGCTCTTCGGGGCAGTTCACGAAGATGGGCAGCTCCGACGTAGGTGCAAGCCGACCGCAGGCCTCCCAGGATGTCTTTCACTGTGACACCTACGTCGCCTCGGTATTCTACTTCTACCGTTTTACCTGAAAAGAGAGAAAAGGCAGCTTTTAGGAAATGTTTATGAAAGTGATAGTACTGTCAGTACCCAGAATTACCTGACCCTTCATGATCCCCATTCTTCTTTGTTAGCGGGGTCAAGTAATGCAGGGTACTAACTGTACTCATCATCTGCCGAGCAGTTTCCCAACTATGATAGTGTCAGCTTCGGATGCACCTGATTAGGTAATCAGGTGCATCCGTATTTTACATAGGGCAACTGCCTAGCTGATCTCAACAACACAAGACAATGTCTGGTTAGAACGGTACTTTTTGGTTAGACCAGTTGTTAGACTTTCGGGCTCTTACTACCTTCTGATGTCCTAGGTAGCCCATGTCATATTTTTTGTGCCTTTATTCAAAATCATTAGGAAAAACTTTATATCCTTGCTATAAAAGCGAGTCAGACGACTCGTCCCGGTTCAAAAGACGTGACTCCACTTCAGTGATATGCGATCGGCTCAAACCGATTTCGTGTCTAGTGCAGTCAGTCCTTTAGTTTTCTAGGATATCTTAGGACCGCACTATTACGTAGGCAGGGACATCCATCCCTATATGTACAATCTTTAACCTAAAACTCACCTTCCGAAGACCTATACTCCGCCATGCCACCGGAATGTTTCTGCATCGCGGTTGACGAAGACATGCCGTAGAACAGCTTGACCTTCCGGCCATCGGCAGTGGTGACCACGTCGCCCCCACACTGGTCGTGGCCCGCAAACATACCGCCGGCCATCACGAAGTCGGCGCCAGCACCAAATGCCTTCGCTACGTCACCAGGGCACGTACAGCCACCGTCCTTGAAGGAGATTTTAAAATTATTCTGCAATTTTATTTTGCAATTTTCGGAAAAGATTTAGTAGACTGCAGATCAGTGGCGACATAACCTACATAAGTTGACTCAATGATCAATTAAAAATATCCCCTTTTTATAATGCATCTGTAAAATATGGTCATCCAAACAAATGATTTTTGACGAGATACAATACATCATGAATTTCACCAAAAGCGAAGTGTTTGCAAACGGATGATACCGTATTGTATTAACCGTTGAGGAGTTCTCTCATGAGGAGACGATCCTTGCTACAGGGTCAAGTCTGCCATAAAATAGGTGTGTGCAAAAGTTTAACTCAATCTAAGGGGAACCAATCGATTGAGCAGAAATTTTGCACACTGGTTTTTGAAATTCAGTTGCAAGATTCGACCAATACACATTCAATAACAAGGCAGCTTAAAAGGTTATAATAACTGTATCTAAAGTTGATATTTGTAAGTAAGCGGAAAAACATCAATTGGATGTAAAAGAACCTCCTCTTTTTTGAAGTCGATTAAAAAAGGGAATATAAAGAACACTCACCGATATGATATGCCCCTTGAGACCGTGGGCCGCGTCTGCGCACTCGATGACGGCTGACAACTGCGGGTAACCGACACCGGTCTTGATGCGCGTGGTACATACCGAACCGGGGCCTATCCCGACCTGGAAGAGGGCGAGAAGAAAACTAAGATAGATAAAGATCATTTTCCGTAGCATATGCTTGTGCACTGAAAATATGAACATCTGGACATAACTAAGGTATAATTAGAACAGTACAAATGGCCATCATTATAGTATCCATTATGTGCAGCGTTATCTTCAGTGAGTGTGGTTTTTGGGGGACAAATACCTATGTGTATTTTTTTACGTTCAACAAGTTAGTGTTGATTCTTAGTCTCATTTGAAAGGAATTTTGATTTTCATCCCGTTTGCGTACATAACACACTTTTTATCACATTCAAGATTTTTAAGCTTTCTCGTCCATTGCCAAGAGGCAAATGTATGGACATTTGAGCAAATTCGCCCGCTCGACAACGTAACTCACAATAAACGTTATTCAATTGTCACAACAAAAGGAATCGCATTAGTAAGTGTGTTAACAATTGCCCCGTAGCAATCCATTCAATTGAAAAAAAAACATGAGGAAAAGAATCTTTTAGAACGTTTAATTGCAAAGTTACAAAAAGAGGCCAAAATGTATGTGTGTATTGACATGACACGTGCCAAAAAGGTCAACAAGAAAACCGTGCGTCATCCGACTAAAAGGGTATTATTTGCTTGCGTAAGTCCCAAATGTGTTAAATCAGGCGTTTTCCACCCTACGCGGTTCAATGGGCTCGTTAGTCAGCGTTTTTATTTGTCATACTCACACCTGAATATCTAACATACTTACTTAGGAGTGGAAACCCAACATTTGCATATTTTTAAAAGGATAACTCTTAAACATTTCTGCAAAAATCTGATGACCAGATCAGATGTCGACAGCCCAGGCACAGGTATATTTTGAATAACAGTGTTAAGGATTAAAAACGCACCTTAATAATATCTGCTCCAGACAAAATGAGTTCCTCGACCATCTCACCAGTAACCACATTGCCTGCCTGCAAAAGAAAATTACGATGTATTAGAACAGAGAACTCACTCTCAAAGTGCGATGGCACGGCAATCCGACACGACCAGAAAGAGATCAGGCGGCTATTGAGAAATTCCTAATGCAAAAACGCCAGGACTCCACGCTCAACAGTAACGCTTGCTATCGCGAAACCAGCGGAGCAGTTAAAGCTTAAAATAGAAAGGAATATAACGGAGATAGGGAAGCGTGGGTAAATAACATTTGCGCTCGGGTCGATCTTTAGGTTGCCGTAAGCTGGGCTTGGCTAGGTTGGTCTGTAGGTAGGTGACCACCCATTACATACTGTCGCCTTAGAGTGAAAACTTCGGGAATGCATTTCTGCTCAAATTTATTTTATTACGTTTCTAGGAAGAAAACCTCGCAACGCACATCCTGATCTGACTAATTTGTTCATTCGATACTCGTAGCGCTATCTATGATAGTAAATGAGAACCTCGTAAATACTCGCAATCTGTCAGTTTGGCGTGAATACCTTGCAATGAACGTGTCATTTCTTATTCGAAAATTACAATCTTATAGTTTCGAACAGTTCTGGATATAAAAGTGGGTTAAATTTCCATATCTTTCTTAATATATATAAATCTCGTGTCACAATGTTTGTCCTCGATGGACTCCTAAACCACGCCACCACGCACACCATGTGCAGTTCGATCCAACTTGAGAGATAGGATAGTTTAAATCTCAAATTATAGTCGCAATTTTAATTTATTGCTAATTATTTGTCTGTTATTATTTGACAGTCAAAATTATCTGTTAACTCCAAATGATTCTAACAGATGTCGATACCTTTCGACTGGGTTGAGTAAGTAATCAATAGATGGCGCTGCTATGGTAAATCTACGAACGTGTCATATAAGCTAAAACAAAAAAAAACAAAAAAAATACCAAACCCGTGCGAAGCCGGGACGGGCCGCTAGTTAATTAATAAAAAAACACTTAAAAGACGCCGTACAAAAATTTTACAGCACACAGTTTTTTCTTCTGCCTGAAAGGTTACTTCTTTTACACTAACGAGGCTTTCACTCTAAGGCGTCGACACAGAGTTTCCTCCGTGCTTCGGAAAGCGCGTTAAGCAGTTGGTCCCGGCTGTCATTTGTAGATCTTTGACAGTCGTTATAGGTAGTCAGTGTCCCAAGTCTGACAACCAGTCTTACCAAGGCATATCGTATTACCTATTACTAACTTGGTTGTGGAGGTCAGATAGGCAGTCGCTCCATGACAAATACTGATATTCAGCTGCATCCGGTTAGACTGGAAGCCGACCCCAACATAGTTAGGAAAAGGCTGAGCAGATGATGAGGGGCGGAATCACGGAATGAGCTGAAAATAAAATAAATTGTACTTACAATGATAGTATGTGTGGGAAAGGCAGCCCTGACTTTTCGGACATACTCCACGAAATGCTGAGAGTAGCCGTTTGCAACGTCCAGACATATGAACTTCAGGTCCTTTACGTTGTTCAGGATCTCTGCCAGGCGCTCGAAGTCTGCTTCTGCCGTGCCTGAGCTGGCCGCTATAAAAGTAACAAAAAACCATAAACCATAGACTATTTGAGGTGTTCCTTCTAGTCTTTGAAAATATCCAACAATTCGTTCTTTTTGTTTTACATGCGTGTTTTGTATGCATCGTGTTAAGTATGAATAATAGTTATTTGTTATACAAGAGTGCAAAGTTGCTTTTTAACCGCGTGCTCAATTTTGATAACCGAGCAAGCGAAGGATTCTAAAATTGAGTCACGAGCGCAGCGAGTGATTCAAAAATTAGAATCCTGAGCGTTAGCGAGGGAATCAAAAGAGCACGAGGTGAAAAATCTTTGCACTCGAGTGCAACACGTAACTTTTCATCCCACCTCAGCGAGGAAACTAAATGCAAAAAAAAAAACATTTACAATCACAAGATACTTTTGTTTCAGTTTAGGTGTTAACTACTACATTATGGTAGGTAAGTATTACAGAATAATCTTTAAATTATAACAAATAATACTTTGGTAAAATTAAGAAAAATTTAAAGTAACGTTGCTACAGTTAGTTAAGTTGAGTGTAATATTTATTTATTAAAACTTTATGCACAAGTAAAAACTGTACAAAGGCGGATTAATGCCTTGGGCATTTTCTACCTATTTTTTTTCAATTTTTTTAATATCGTACTGTTTCAAATCCTTCTCGCGTGATTGTTGAGGGAGAAAGCTCATTTGCGCATTATTAACAGTTTCAGTCAATTCTGTTGGCGTCAAATAAACTTTTCGTCGCCAAAACCACTTATTTTACGTTTTCACTTGTTTTTAACCTAAGGTTTTAACAATTGACCTGACAAGAAAATGGCGCGCGCAAAGCAAATTATAAAAGAACACCAAGAAGGTTCCGAGTCTGAGTTTTTAACAAATTAAAAAAGGTTGAACCTATGATAAATTCGGCACCATGGAGGTAGAAGTAAATAGGTTTTAATGATGTTTTGAATTCACAAACTTAGTGCACACGATGTTCTAAATTCAATTTACTTTATCCTCTAGAGGAGAAAAACGACTTTTGTACTCAGATATCGAAGAGCAAAAATACTCTTTCCGAGATGGGGGGATGAAAATGTGTTTTCTTTCTTTCTTTCTACGCCAAAAGATTTGGGCTGGATGTTGAACAGTCAGTCAGAGATGAAATGAGGACTAGACTAGAACTTTCGGCCGTTTTCTTTTATAATGAATGTTAAAAGACTCTTAACGAATCCGAAAGGCGTTTGTTATCCACGTCATTGCGATCATTTTTTTTGTTCTGGGCCATACGTGGGAACCTTCTGGTTGCGGAGATGTTGGAGGTCGAAGTTCCAACTTTTCCACAAGTTATGTTTACAATACAAGTTCCTAACTTTACGTACAGACCTTCATGACTCCTGTACTATTCAATGAATCCATCAACACAATGTTTTGAGAGCGATACATTGAGTCCTACTGTAAATCGTGAATTCTAACCTCAAAAAAGTCGTTTCCCAGTACTTTGATGTATACAGGGTGTAAACCACCTAATCACGAAGCCGTCAACCAAGCATTCTGTACAACAAACTAAGTAACTTTACGCAAAAAAATTTGTTGGGGAACGACTTTTTTTTGGGGTGAAAAATCACTTTTTGTGGTAGAACTCAATGTAACGCACTCAAAACATTGTGCTGATGGATGGATTGAATAGTACGGGGTTCGTGGAGGTGTTTAATAATAATAATAATAATCATTTATTTAACAGATCATACAATCCAATTTGTTAGTAGTACATACACATCTTAAACACTAGTGTTAGTACATAGATCTCTTTTGTAAAATTTTGTTAATAATTATTATCAATAATGTCAAAATAATTAATAGCAAAAATGTCAAAATCATAAAACAATAATGTCAAAATCACCACCAATCATGTCAAAATCATTAATAATACATAGTCAGGAAATAAAAAGAAATAATAAAAGACAATAATCAAAAGAAACATTATTTCAAGGCACGAGTTGAAGGTAATACCTGTGTTGTGGTCCAGTGCCTGAGTATTAGACCTTCTGCCCTATCGGCCACAGTGACCAAGAGGCTGTTGGCGCTGCCCCGCACCCGCCGCATCAAGGAGGCGACACGCGCACGCATTATTGCATAGAAATCGTCTATACGTGCCTCTGCGAACATCCCTGATGCGCTACAGTGTCGTGGTAACCCCAACAACGCTCTGTATGCGTTATTGTACTGGACGCGTAAGGCGCTGTAAGCCTTTTGCGTGTAGTCGACCCATAGACTGCTGGTGTAAAAAGATTGGCAGTATGCCCTAAATAGAGTAGTTTTCACACCCCTCGAACACTTTGCAAACCTACGGATCAACATATTGCTCCTGACTGACAGCGCCCTACGCTCCCTCAAAAGTTTAAAGTAGAAATCTTACATTAAAAAATTGTATTAAAAAAAAACTTGTCAAACGTTGGAACTTTGTCCCCCAATATCTCCGGAAGGTTCCCAGGTATGGTGTAGAACGAAAAAAATGATCGCAATGACGATGAAAACAAGTGCCTTTCGGCTTCGTTAAGAGGTGTTTCACACCCTTTAGAATGCTGGGTTGTCGGCTTCGTAATGGGTGCGTTTACACCTTGTATTATAGTATTGATGGTAAATTCCTGGCCTGCATTGGGACAAAGTCGTGCTCATGGTGTAAATAGACTTACCCATATGTTCTAAGCAAGCTGGGTGGTCCGTGGCAAATTTCTTCCACTCCTCAATGGTGTAGTATTTGTGAATGCATGTGAAAAGTCCATGCTGGAACAAGAAAAAATATCATTAACAGGGCAGACGTGCCTCGTCGTGGCTTGCCGTCCAAGATACAGTCGATCGTAACAACATCACGCCTGTGTTTCCCCCCAGAGGTAGGCAGAGATGCATCATACTTGCTTTATTATCAATATTCCTACATGGTAGCAGAGTGTGGTTGCACCCTGAGAGCAATGCGTATTGAATAATCAACTAGGCCATCCAGCATTTGCTGCAATTCGAGCAGCAATCCAGCCAACAAAAGTACTAGGCTAGCAGGAATTGAAGATGGTATTTCAATCACAAGTTAACTGTGACAATATTAAACAGTAAGTACCTACGTCTACTCAGATACCCAGAATATAAAATACACAACTCCTTGAACTTATGCTAGCCTAGTACTTTTCGGTGGGTTATCAATGTATTATTTAAAATACGGATCACCGGATGAGCAAAATAACTTTATTAATTAAAAAGCCGTCTTTCGTTTTTAATGTGACTGTACTCTGTGACAGCATGTCGAGGTGAAACAAAAGACAGTGCATCAAAACCAAGAAAAATCATGAGTCGACATACAGGGACTCGACGCAGGGGGAATGATTCCACAGTACACCCACAGAAGTTCCATGTAATAGAGATCGCAGTGAAAGCCGTGGTGTGACCCTCGGACTGCCAAGTCATAGGTCTCGAGTTCGAACCCAAGACACGCACCTATGATTTTTTGGATTGATGTGCGTATTGTATAATTATCACTTATCACTTGCTTCGGTAAAGGAAAACATCGTGAGGAACCAGCATGCCTGAGAGGTATTTCTCGACGGCATGTAAGTAAAGCCAAGTCAGAGGCCCACGGGCGGAATAACAACTCTGACACCGGGTCAGGACACACAAAAGAAATATTGAGATCGATCTATAAATAGTTTTTGAATAAGAAACGCCACGTCGTCGCCGTCTGTTTTTCTTTTCCCGGCGCTGGCTTGCAGCCTAACCACATGCAGCTGAATACCAATATTTTACATGGAGCGACTGCCTATCTGACCGCGACAACCCACTTACTGGGTAAGAATAAGTAATTATTTAATAACTTTTTGGACCACTTAGTTTTAAAGGCTGTCATTTGTAGACCTTTGACAGTCGTTACAGGTAGTCAGTGGCCCAAAAAGTCTGACAACCAGTCTAACAAAGGGGTATCCTATACCCAGTAGTAACTGGGTTGTGGAAGTCAGATAAGCGGTCGCTCCATGTAAAATAGGTACTGGTATTCAGCTGTATCCGGTTAAGAAAGTTTCCTGTCCGGGTTTCCGGTCTGGAAAGGCTAGGCAGATGATAAGTTCTAAAATACAGAATGGATTTTAATGCGGTTCCACCATCACTTAGACGATTTATTCCGACGTATGTACGTGTTGCTTAAGTTCTGTAACTAATTATTCTCCGTTGGAAAATTCCGGTGTTATTTGACCGATTTGGAGGAACTTTTTTGTGTAAGTAAATACTTATGAGATCACCTGGATGGTTCAAGGCTTTACAATATGATGTTAAAAAACCCTGTCCGATCTGTGGCGGTATTATTAGGTAACAAGATTAGATTCTATTTATGTGCCTAATCCTTTTTATACTGTATAATATAACATGTAAAAAAACTGCCCCGACAATTTTTTTTACAAAATGTTCTATAATTAGGAAACATACATGTTAACCGTTGATTTTCACGAAAAAAAAAATTCCCAGCAATATTTTTTGCGTAGAGTTACTTAGTTTGATGTACAGAATGCTTGGTTGACGGCTTCGTGAAGGGTCTGTTTACACCTTGTTTATGCAATACCTTATTTATATAATTAATATTACTTGATGCTTAAACTTGCACCTAGACTAAATAATTCTCTCGCCCCTGTCACATTAAGGTGGATGCTCCAGGGTAGCCGGCGAAATTCAAATTTTCTTACGTTTTTTGCAATTTACAGGTCAGTGTCAGGTTGTATGTTGATTAAAATATGATTCGCGGCTGTAACACGTATGTAGTCATAGAATTATAATCATCAAATTATTAATACAACCCTCCAAGCTCATAAAGGTGCAGGAATTACTTTTTCAAGGTCAAAGTCATTCCTGCACCTTTATGCGCTTCTTCTTTATGGCTACCCTGGAGCATCCACCTTAAATCAGATGTATAAACGTGGACGAGGCGAAACGAATTTGTAAGAATCGTAGCAGGTGGCATACTGTGTTTTCTGCTTACCCCCATGGGAAAAAGGCGTGGGTTTATGTTTGTATATCGTGCTCAAGTCGTAAACATTATGAATATTTTCATTAATACAAAGTAACTTTAACTTACAACTTCCGCTAAGGGGTCGTCCATTAATCACGTGAGGCTCGAAAGGGGGGGTAGGGGGTTCGGAAAAAAACACGAAATATCACTAGGGGAAGGGGGGGTGTAGTGAGATAACACGTGTATTTAATTATTCTTTGAACGCGCGATTTCTAAATTATCTGTCTGGACATTTTCATCAACGCTTAATTTTCCAGAATTAAATTAGATTATACCTGTTGACCTGTATTTATAGATGAAATTCTGATTTTTTTTCAAGATACTTTGTACCAAAAAACACACGTGATTTTAGGTAGGGGGGAGGCTGGGGTAGTCTAAAACCTCACCACGTATCACCATGAGGGAGGAGGGGGTTAAAAAGTTGCTAAAAAACATCACGTGATTAATGGAAGACCCCTAATCCGTTAAAGAATACATAATTAATCGTAATCTGATTCATTTAATATTTGTTTTGGTATATTTGGTATGGTAAAGGCATACCGCCTTTTAACATTATTTCGCACACATACACGACACAATGACTAGTTTAATACTGAATACTACTACTCATAACTGTACGCTTGAACTTTGCATACAAGACTAAATAATACCCCCGGTCCTGTTACATTAACATAGGTATGACTTAAGGTGGATGCTCCAACCAGCCCGCAAAATTCATTTTTTCTTAAGTTTTTTGCAATTTGCAGGCCAGTGATAGGTTGTACGTTGATTAAAATACGACTGTAAGATGTATGTAGTTACAGAATTATAATCATCAAAATCATCAATACAACCCTCCTAGCGCATAAAGGTGCAGGAATGACTTTGACCTAGAAAAAGTAATTCTTGCACTTGTATGAGCTGAATTTGAATTTCGCGGGCTACCCTGACGCTTTCACCTTAAATATAACTGGCGACATGTGGGTGTACTATCAGGTACACTTCTGTCGAACCCCTCGGGATTTTCAGGTGTGATGCATACATAGGTAAATTAAAGTTTTCGTTGACGAGTTTGTCGACCTGTATTTCGTTTTTTTTTTATATAGAAAACTACGAAAGATGATATGGCTAGAAAGGAGGTGACTGCTGAGATGACGAGTAATAGAGAAGTAAAGAAGAAGACATGCTGCGCCGACCCCAAATGAATTGGAATAAGGGCAAGAGAATGATGATGAATAAAGAAAACTACGAGACAACGAAGCATCCAGGATGAAAAGTAGAATAAGCCACTTCGCACACGGGTCGTAAGCGTAGTCGTATCGTAAGCGTATCGTTACGACACTAGGCGTACGAGACCTGCAGTGTTGCACAATCGAATCGTCGCGTAGACGTATCGTTTTGGATATCAGTTAAAATCATGGCGTCAACGGCACCAGACGTTTTGGATGTTGAGGAACTTACCTTCTCTTCAGACGAAGAGGATTTTTATTGTTTGATTTTGTTTGATGTAGAAAGCGACGTGCTTATTGGATCCATCCATTCATTGGAAATAATTACAGGAAGAGATTGTTTGTGAACTTTCAAATTCCGCAGTTTTTATCGAATGAGGAAAGAGACATTTACAATAAGTTAATGAATGATTATAATATAGACAAGGGAAGTCTTCAACCAGTTTGACGAATTCAATTATTTTTTCAGTCATATTGAAAGTTAAAAGTCATAAGAAATTGGAATGCAGTTAAATTCAGCCGTTTTTTTAAGAAAATAATGAAAAGTTAACTTTTTACGCTTGTGACACTGGTTCAGTGATAGGCGTGATAGCCAAACCGACAGCTTTCACGTTTGAATATACGTATGACTAACATATCTACAAATACATATGTAGGTAAGTATATGACAATTTACACATACACACTCCTATTCACATAAATAAGCATAACCGACATTAATATTTAGATTGCTTTATCTTCAGCATCATATCAGACACTAAAGGTGCGACCACAACTATTTCTGAATCGAGCGATTTTAACAAGTCTTTCCGATTTTATTAAGTTTTTCTTTAGATAACAGTAATAGCTTATTGGTGTGACCGTCGGACTGCCAAGTCATAGGTCTCGAGTTCGAACCCAAGGCACGCACCTCTTATTTTCCGGATTCATGTGCGTATTGTAAAATTATCGTGAGGAAATCAGTATGACTGAGAGATATTTGACGACCCGAATGGCGCAGCGGTAGTGAGGCTGCCTTACGTTCTTAGGGTCCCGGGTTCGAATCCCGGTAGGAGCAAATGTTTGTGTGATGAGCGTGGACATTTGTTTCCGGTCATGGATGTTTAAATGTAGGTATAATAAGTATGTATTTACAAACAAAAAGTATCTATGTAGTATATCAACTATCTGGTGTCCACGACACAAGCCTCGTTGCTTAGTGTGGCACTAGATGGCGCTGTGTGTAATGTCCAGCGATATTTATTTATTTTATTTCTTGACGGCATGTAAAGCCAAGTCAGAGACTCATGGGCGGCATAAAAACTCTGACACCAGGTTAGATACTAACCACACGATAAAGACGAAGAAGAATTAGTCTTTCAACAGAGCAGGTCTAGTTTACAGTATTCAAACAGGTCCCCTCTATGTTAAAGGTGAACGCACACTTATCGGCGCCGAAAGAAACATTTTCTCATCCGAATAACGTTCTCTATTCGTCCGATTCGACGCGGATAAGTGTGCGAGGTTTCATAGGATTCCATACAAGTAAGTCTAAAATTCGATTCTTTCGACTCCTTCGGCTCTTAGGCTTAGCCAACTTGACAATCTACAATCGTTATCGCTAGTAGAAAACTAACCAAATGTATGGGAATGACATCTATCAACGATAAGTCACGTGGTCAAAACAAACGAATGAAAACTTTAAAGTTCAGGCAAAACTGTAAGTTGGCTACGATTTATATGGGATGTAGCGATCACGATTGTAGAAACGAATACATTTCATTCTATCATCTTAACCGATGTAAACTTGTCTACGAAAGTTTATATTCCTTTGTTTTGACCACGTGACTTAACGTTTACGACTGTTGAAAGAGAATCGATACGAATCGTTTGTAACTTGGCTAGGCCTGCTTGATATGTGTGCGTTCACCTTCAATCAGCTGCTTCGCCGGCCCTGCCAAGGTCGATCTAGCATTGTGGGAACCCGGCCTAAGGGCTTTTGTTGATGCCTAAAATGGCCGCTTTAGCAGAATCAAAAATTCATAATAGGATAATAATTTATTCATGAATTACGTTACAATTCGTAAAATGGTCACAAAGTGACAATTTTTACGTAGCTTAAAACATAGTCGCTCCCGCTGTCTGTACGCATAGATCTTTTAAACTACGCAACGGATTTGAATGCACTTTTCAGCAATAGATAGAGTGATTCAAGAGGAAGGTTTATATAGCTACATTGCACCCGTGCGAAACCGGGGCGTGTCGCTAATTCATAAATCTAAATATGTATTAACTGCGTCTGTGACCATTTTAAGAATCTTAACGTGATCGCGTGATTCATATTATTAGGTATCCTATTTTGTTTCTGCTAAAACGAGCATTTTAGGCCCCCAGTTGTTATCCGACCCGACGCCGACGGCCCCGTCGATGGTCATAATTCATTTTATTTTGAAGATATTACAACAGGCTTACAGCTAAGAACAATTATGGACCCTGTTAGCAATAAACAAGATTAAAATTAAATTTTAAGTAGATAAACAACAATTTCTAGATAAACCACCAAATAGTACCTACCTATATTATGTATAGAGGGTGTAAAACACCTCTTAACGAGGCCGAAAGGCACTTGTTCTCCTCGTCATTGCGATATTTTTTTGTTCTACACCATACCTGGGAACCTTCTAGTTACGGAGATATTGGGGGTCAAAGTTCCAACTCTTTGGCAACTTTTTTAAAAATACGGTTTAAGAAATTTATTTCGCTCTAAAAGAATACAATTATTCACTTCTATGAGGAAACACATAATAATTAAGATACAATAAACGACGGTTTCGCTTAGTAATAAACTAAAATTAAGTTCTAAAAAACGGCAAAAACTTACAATTTATAAATTATTTAAGTGGTACTTAAAATGTCACTTACGGGATATCTTCCGTGATAATTTATTGTTTTTTGAGTTCCCGATATTTCGACGCTGTTGCAAGCGCCATGATCGCGGGTCAACTGGAGAATGTGGGTGGATGGAAAAAATTGTTAGGAGCAGACAAATCAGTCTACCCTCTTTCTTTGTCTTTTGCTACGCGCACCACTGGAACTCGATACTAAGTCACGGCAAAACCACCACACACCCACATTCTCCAGTTGACCCGCGATCATGGCGCTTGCAACAGCGTCGAAATATCGGGAACTCAAAAAACAATAAATTATCACGGAAGATATCCCGTAAGTGACATTTTAAGTATAGTTATGAACCGTGAAAGCTTAAAACAGTGTTTATTTAAGTGGTGTTTTAATAGTCTTTTAAAAGTTGGAAGTGATTTCGATTCCTTGATTACTTTAGGTAAAGAGTTATGAGTTCAGCCCCCTCATATACGACAGTCTTTCTACCGTAGTGTGTCCTCGGTGCTCTTAAAATTATATGGTTAGCCTGCCTCGTAATGCGCTTTTGAACTTGCATTCTTTTTGTAAATGTTATTTGTGTGTGTATGTCTCTATTAATTATTTTACGTACAAGTATGCAAGTGTTATATTTATAAATTTGATCAATATTCATTAATTTTGTTTCTTTCAAAATCTTTTGAGAAGATTTTAGATAATCGTAATTGAATAAGACTTTAATAATTTTATTTTGAGATGTTTAAATACAAGTTTTAATGTAAGATTTTTACTTTAAACACATCCACGACCCCCGTACTATTCAATCCATGCATCAGCACAATGTTTTGAGTGCGTTACATTGAGTTCTACCACAAAACATGATTTATCACCCCAAAAAAAAAGTCATTTCCCAGCAATTTTTTTGCGTAAAGTTACTTATGTTGATGTACAGAATGCTTGGTTGACGGCTTCCTGATGAGGTGGTTTACACCCTGTATAATTAAATTTCATCTGAAGACGTGACATGGTTTCTAAAAAAACTGCAACTATATCTGACGACCATGGTTACTTTTTTGCTTTGCCATCTATACCTACATAGTACATATGTATATAGCACTAAGGCTTATTCAGTGTTCACGATTCCGGACGTGGGCACGACGGCTATCTAACCCCTTTGTTCTGTAGATAACACAATGCGGGCTGAACTAGTGCAAAGGGTAGGTACCCTTTTCACACAACGGCGACAGTCTGTATAAACTATAGAGGGTATGAAGAACAGGGTATTTATTTTGAATCGCATGAATATTTACCAATTGTTTGTTGTTTTTTATTTAATATTAATGTTAATTGTTCATTTTTTTTAGATTATTTAACTTTGTATATTTTTTTGTTTTTTTTTTTGGAAATCTAATGGTCTTCCGACATATTTTGTTCACCAGCCATGGTTTAACATGTTGTGCCAAAGAATATCCCGTAACACCTATAATAAGCATCATACCATCTACACGTATTTTTGCAAATAAACAAATCTTTATCTTATCTTTCTTCATTCCCCATAGAAAAAGTAGGAAGGTACCCCGTAGGAAGGTACCCGACAGTCGTGGTCAGGTTTGTCTCTAAAGTCATAAGTCGCGGTCTGTCGCTTGACGCAAATCGAATTGCCGCAGTCGGTTGTCGCTTGACGCAAATCGCCGTGAACAGGGCTTTACTGAGTAATCAGACGGCGTTAGTGTTCCTAGAAGCCTGGTTATCTTGGCACGTGTTTGATCTGTAATGACAACTTTGTCATATACCTACTTCGTGATGTAGAACTAGGGATGTACTTGCATTTGTATCGATAATTTCATCATTATCATCCATCGCCTAAATTCACCCACTGGTGTATAGGCCTCTATTTTTTTATGCCAATCTCCACGGTCCTGCGCCAGCCTCATCCACGTTTTGGCAACAATACTTTGGATCCATATAAATGCACTTATAGTGTCCTACTTATTAAATGCCTCTTAGGCTATTATTGCCCGTTCTTCTCCATAGAGATCTACGCTAGGGAATAGGCAACTACAATACTTTCACAGTTTTTACTGGGATTGTAGCTACATTTAATTTTCATCTTTGTTTCGACAATTCAAAAGTGCCTGTTTACTGGCCTACTTGAAATAAATGCTTTGATTTTGATTTTAAGATTCTAGGCAACATTCCAGGAATTCTTTTGTAGTCCTTTGTGTCCCTTTTGTATTAAAAAATGGCAGATCATACAATTTATGACAATTTCATTCTAAACAATCCATTAATTCCTATTGTATCGATTCAAAATTTATCGAAGTATCGCATCATGTTGTATCGATACTGTATACCTAGTTGGAACAGATGGTGCATCACTATGTAGAACACATTACGATTGTGACAGGCCATTGTTTACGATTGTATGACTGCGTATGACGGTGAAAGTTTATAATGTCGTAAGCGACATTGGTGCGATATTGCTACGTACGACTCAAGACCGAAAGTACAAAATCTAATAGCACGCCAATGGATTTTCTAGCATTTCCGAAATAAACTGTCGAGTATCTTTACTAAGCGGATATTATTTGCGAAAAAGCTGAAGATAAACTCATGATATGGTGCTGATTCGTTTATTGTACCGAATTAACTGGACTATGGCTATTTAATCTACCAATTGCATTAGTTAGGTTGTAGTACAAACTGCGACACATGAAGCTATGACTCCGTAGCCAGTATAACCTGACCTCGCTTTTTATGAGCTTCCCGTACAATGAAATATCAGTTTAATTTGGTTAGGCTGGCTAGATTGTTCGTCGCAAAATTGGGAACAAGGAAACTCGCATGGTATGAATTTGTCTATCTGTCTGTCTGTCTGTCACGACTGCTTATTTCAACAACTGCAATGCTCATCATAGCCTAGCCTTCTTCCCAACTACACTATGTTGGGGTCGGCTTCCAGTCTAACCAAATGTAGCTGAATTCCAATATCTAACATAGACCGACTACCTATCTCGGCTACTCCCACAACCCAGCTACTGGATAACACCAAATCCATTACTAACGGCCATTTTCAATAACTAATTACTAACAAGTAACGGATGGTTGCTATCTCTGTCAGTTTGACATTTAGCTTACGGACCGTTAGAAACGAAACGTCACAGAAAAGCGTTCTTTGATTTTACTATGAATCAAGAGGTGGGTAGGTGACGCGGATAGGATATTTCAAGCTAACTTTGTTTGTAGAAACACCGATAACTACAAACGTGCCTGCATATAAACTAGCCGTGTCGACGGCGCGTTCGTGTTCCACGCGCGCCTCAAAGAGAGTCAGCAAAAAGTAAGGGGTCTGCAAGGGCCGATGACTGCCGGGGCTGCGGGACTATTCGAAAGAGATACCGTGGCCCCGGAACACAAAGGGCGATGAAGGAACATGGATGGGTTTTAGTCAGTAAAAGTCTGACACTCCCTCCTGCTCCACCTAGAGCGAGCGGGAGGAGTCATTTGATGGTTTCCCATCCGAAAAAAAAAGGCATATTAACTAACAGTTATACGTATGTAAGTTATAAAAAACGGCCGTAAGGCTGGTTGCTAGGCTGTCGAACTTTTCACTACCCGTAATAACTGCCAAAGATACCTACCATAGACATACACTACATAGAAACACTGTGAACCCATGTCTCAGTGACGTCTAATATAAGCTAATTCACAAACATAATTGACAGGTTTGACTCGTTACGCTTGTAACGGCAAATAAAATGGCGCCAGGCTCTTGGACACATTGACACATTAGCAGAATTGACACTGACAGTGAGGGGGGGGAACTGTAACTGTCTGAACGAAAACTAAAATATATTTTATTTATACATACATACAGGGTGTAACAAGGCCCATCACGAAGCCGTCAACCAAGCAATCTGTACATCAAACTAAGTAGATAACTCTACGCAAAAATTATTGCTGGGAAACGACTTTTTTTTTAGGGTGAAAAATCACGTTTTACGGTAGGACTCAATGTAACGCACTCAAAACAATGTGCTGATGGTTGGATTGAACAGTATGGGGGTCGTGGAGGTGTTTATTGTAATAATCTTATAAAAAAACGATTATTAAAAAAAAAACTTGTGAATAAGTTGGAACTTTGACCCCCAATATCTCCGTAACTAGAAGGTTCCCAGGTATGGTGTAGAACAAAAAAAAATATCGCAATCACGGGGAGAACACCTTTAAGGGGGTACCTTTCGCCTTCATTAGGAGTCTTTTTACACCCTTCATAATATCATATTATTCATATTTATAATATTAAATTATTATTTATAAAATATAATATTTATTTTATAATATTATTATTTTTAATGTATTTATTATTTTTATTTATTTATAATATTCTTCATATTATTATCATTATACTAGCTATTGCCAGCGTCCTTCGTCCTCATGAAATTATAATAAAAATATTACTTCCCTATTTTAATCGGATGTTGTTAACAATGAGAGGTTTTCTTTTTGAGTATTAAAAAAAAACATAGTTTCCAGGAACTCTGTTGATGGCGTTGAACTGTCTACGTTACTAGGTGCCAAAGTCAAAACGCTTAGAAAAAATAACATTGCGTCACGTCACATAGAGGTACGCTCGTTGACTGACACCTTCGTTTGCTTTTGGTGGATGCTCCAGGGTGGCCCGCGAAATTCTAACTTTCTTACGTTTTTTGCAATTTGCAGGTCAGTGACAGGTCGTATGTTGATTAAAATATGAATCGCGGCTGTAACACGTATGTAGTTACAGAATTATAATCATCAAAATCATCAATACAATCCTCCAAGCGCATGAAGGTGCAGGAATGACTTTGACCTTGAAAAAGTAAATTCATATTCAAGCTTCCGAATATAACCATTACATCCAAGTGAAATGATGTGACGTTCCGTTCCTTGCAGTAACTTACCAAGTTCAGCGCCATCTATCCAGCGACTAGGGAAGAGTTTATAAAGAAAATCCTTCGTTCAAGGGTTTTTTTACACGGAACCCTTGTCCTTTCTCTCAAATAAAAGTAACCTAGTTACCTTATAACATTAGCTATCGGCCAGTAAAGTCCCGTCAAAATCGGTTCAGCCGTTTTGCTGTTCCCTACAATAAATTATGTTCGCATAACTCGTCAAAATGTAGGGAAGAGCAGATTTTTTTACGCGATTCAGAGTTTGGTCCCATAGTAAAAGTTGTTCATAATGATGAGTACAATGACCCCTTATGAGATTTCGTGAATGAATGAATAGATACACCTTATATAGATTACATTTTAGTATTGTAGGTTTAGAGGTACTATCGAGGACACTCCCGCCTGATCACCACTAAGCTAATTTTTGCTTGCACTTACAACATAGAAACGCTCTCTATTCCCGGCCCGTTGACTTTATATAGAAATAATTAATGAAAAGATACCGATCGGCGACACATGCCAAACGACAGTTATTGTTATTTTGCGCGCCAAAGTTGACACTTTCCTAATAGGCCTAAAGTTTAAGGTGGAGTGGCTCGGCGGCACCTCTGCTGAATTTAAGCGAAAAAAAATTTAACTGGTCAGGCGGAAAAGACCACGACTGTACATAATATATTATTATGTAATTCTTATCACAATCAAAAAGTTCCGCTTCATAAACTAGTCATAAAGATGATAATAATGTGAGTTGGTTACAGCAAGTAGATTTCGATGTTGTACGCTATATCCCTTCTCTCGTTTATAAACGACTTACCCCCGAATACTGAAACGTCACTCAAAATTTAAGGGCTGCTTAACATTTGAGCAGCTCCTAAACTTTAAATTTCGTATGGCCAAACGTCACTTTTGAGTATCTGTTAAATATAAGTGCTACTTAAATTTTGAGTGACGTTTCAGTATTCGGGGGTTAAAGTATTCCTATGAAAATAAATAATAAATTATTACCTTGGACAGCTCCCTGGCCATTTCGAAGGTCCCTACGGTGTCCATGTTGCTGGCCATGACTGGGACGCCCTTGTACGTCTGCCCAGAGTTACGGAATGTGATCTCCCGGTACAAATCAACCTGAAACAAATAGATATACAATGTCATTGATTGGCTGAAAATTATTAATAATAGCTTTAGGCTCTAATGAATTTCTCAGATGAAGCCAGGATCTATGCCCGGTTGTGGAACTAGACTTGACTAATAAGTATACATACGCCTATTATGTACTATCGAGGCCATCCCGCTTGATCACCACTAAGCTAATTTTTGCTTGCACTTACAACATAGAAAAGCTCTCTAGCCCCACCCCGTTGACTTTGTATAGAAATAATGAATGAAAAGATACCGATCGGCCGAGCGCACTGACGACACACGCCTAACGAGAGTTATTGTTACTTTGCACGCCAAAGTTGACGCTTTCACATGATTTAAGCGAAAAAACTGATCAGGCGGAAAAGACCACGACTGTACATACGAAATGTGAGTGTACTAACCCTATCAGGATATGCAAGTATGATGCTGTGTTATACAGGGTGGAAATAAACCGACTGGTAACCGTTTTCGCGTCGATGTCCCTTCCACCCCGTAATACTAATATTATAAAGCTGAATTGTTTGTTCAGTTGAACGCACTAATCTCTACTCGTTCGAATTTAAAAATTCTAAGTCAACGGGAAGTACCCTATGGGTTAATTTCCTTGGGCCTGTGGACGTGGAGCTATGGGCTAGCTCGCCGTCCGTCCGTCTCATGACGATAGGCCGTGTCGACGGCGCGTTCGTGTTCCACCCGCGCCTCAAAGAGAGTCAGCAATAAGGAAGGGGTCCGCAAGGGCTGAAGCCTGCCGGGGCTGCGGGACTATTCGAAAGAGATACCGTGGCCCCGAAACACAAAGTGCGATGAAGGAACATGGATGGGTTTTAGTCAGTAAAAGTCTGACACTCCCTCTTGCTCCGCCCAGAGCGGGAGGACTCATTTGATGATTTACCATCCGAAAAAAAAAGAAAGGTTAATTTATTTTTGTATTTTGCGATTTCACAAAATCGCAATTGATCACGTTGACTTACAGGTTCGATTTTTTCACTGCTCCAAAGAGTAGCAGACCTGAGTATTTGATATTCATTTCAGCTTGATACCTCCACGCGTTCCGGAGAAAAGAATCGTGACAGGTGGACAGCCAGACGGACAACAAAGTGATCCTATAAGAGTTCCGTTTTTGCCTGGAACCTTAAAAAGCATTTAGCTTTTCAACGCTTGTCCCAGCGACGACGAGTTGAAACAATAGCGTAATAATATTTCTATTTAATCGTCATCATCATCATCAGCCTATTAATGTTCCCACTGCTGGGACACAGGCCTCCTCTCTATGAGAGGGCTATTCTATTTAATGGTGTTAGTGAAAACAATCATTTATTTTAAAAAACTGCGGAACTAAAGCAGTGGACTGCGTTAAAGTGAAAGTTTACTAACATCATTGTTACTTCTTAATAAGATTGCCAGAACAGTGAAACTGTAGGTAACCAAAATCTAAAAATATAGCGGCCCAAACAAAATACCGAACAAATTAATTAACGAAACTTAACAATTTGTTTAAACGACCATAACTTCAAAATCCCTGCACAGATTTCGATGATATTTCAACCAAATTATAGCTTTCTTAACCACGCGTATTTCGACATAAATATTATTTTCGTTTTTCTCTATGGGGGTTGAGCAGAACAGTGTTACGTAAAGTGAAATTGAGAGCAATTTCCACATTTTCTTTATGACGTAGTTTCAGCATAGGCATAGTGCCAAATCAGTGGACGCGTAACAATATATTCGAGAGAGAATTCTTGCAGATTTCTGTCAAGGACACACAGAGTATTACGTATTCCATTTAATGTGTTACCCGATAACAGTGACAGCGCTTGCCGAGGCCAGTGTGTGGATGGGTGACCATTATTATATACAGAGTTCCCGTCCGTCAGAAAGCACGTTACGTCATTAGTCCCGGCTGTCAATTGGAAATCTTTGACGGCTGATACAGGTAGTCAGTGGCCCGAAACTCTGACAACCAAGTCTAACAAAGGGGTATATTCAATACTAACTGGGTTGTGGAGGTCAGATAGGCAGTAGCTCCGTGTATAGTACTGGTGATCAGCTGCTTCCTGCTAGTCTGGAAGCCGACCACAACATAGTTGGGAAAAGTCTAGACACATAATGAATTGATAAGTGTGTCGGCATTGCGGCATTCGAAATAAGGCACTTACGTTTTGATTGATATGATAATACATATGAGCGTCCCCAATCTTTGATAACTACGTTATGGGATTTTTTAATCAAAATGCTTTATTGGATAATATACAGCATAAAATGACATCCTGCCCGTTTTCCCCGAAGAGATAGACAGAGGTAACTTATGTAAATGTTAGAGTCGACTTCCAGTCTAACCGGATGCATCTAAATAGGTACCAGTATTTTACATGGAGCGACTGCCTATCTGACCTCCACAATACAGTTAGTACTGGGTAATACGATACCCCTAGATAAGACTGGATGTCAGACTTTTTGGGCCACGGACTATCTGTAACGGCTGTAAAAGGTATATACCTTCTGTGTACTAAGTATCGGGAATTTGTCAATAAAACAAAAAATACAGATTATTCATCTAAATTTATTTTATCGCCTTCAAAGTAGGCCCCATCGCTTGCAATACAACATCTCCACCGCTTCACCCAGTCTTCCATACATTTTTCATAGGCTATTTGCGGTATGGCCTTTAGCTCATTCAGCGAATTTTCTTTTATGGCTTCTATCGACTCAAAACGTTTTTCTCGAAGTGGTAATTTTAACTTGGGAAATAAAAAAAAGTCAGACGGAGCCATATCAGGTGAATACGGTGCTTGGTCGAGAACTTTTGTTGAATTTTTCGCTAAAAACTCTTTCACTATAATGGCTGTGTGTGATGGTGCATTATCATGGTGCAGCATCCATGAGTTGTGTTGCCACAAATATGGACGTTTTCGACGGATACTCTCACGCAAACGCTTCATGACGCCTAAATAATATTCTTTATTCACTGTTTCTCCCTCTGGAAGGAATTCGGAGTGAACCACACCACGGTAGTCAAAAAAAACTGTCAGCATCACCTTGATTTTGGAGCGACTTTGCCGCGGCTTTTTTGGTTTCGGCTCGTTTTCGAGACGCCATTCTGAAGACTGTTGGCTTGTTTGCATGTCGTACTCATAAACCCATGTCTCGTCGCCAGTTATTATACGTTTCATAAAGGTCGGATCCGTAGAAGCTCGGGAAACCATGTCTTCAGCAAAATTAAGCTCTTTTGGAACTAGTCGAGCGGCGACGCGTTTCATGCCTAAATTGTCAATGAGAATGTTGTGGACGGACTTAAAAGATATGTTCACCTAGCCAACTCTCTCAGACTCATACGTCGATTTTCGAGCACTAGCTTCTTGATTCTGTCGATGTTTTCTTTGGTCGTAGCGGTTGAAGGTCTACCAGAACGAGGCAAGTCTACTACTACTTCTCGGCCTTCTTTAAAAGCCTTATACCATTCATAAGCCCTTGTTTTCGATATACACGATTCGCCGTAGGTATTTCGCAACATTTTTAGTGATTCACCACATGAAATATCATTCGAAACACAAAATTTAAGGCACACTCTTTGTTCAACAATATTTTCCATTGTAAAAATCGCCGAGGACTCAAAACTATCACCAACAAAAAGTGTAGTTTAAAACAAATTAAATGACAGATCCCGCTCAAATTTTGCGCGCTTAATCAGTACAGTGCTACCAACATGCAGTAAAAAAATTAGAACGACCTCTTTTACGCGGGTCTTTTTATTGACATATTCCCGATACTTTTTACACAGAGTAGTATGTAGGTATATATGTAGACCTTTTACAATCAATCAATCAATCATGTTAAGCTCTTGATCCCGGCTGTCATATGACAGCCGGGATCAAGGGCTTAACATGATTTTAGAGGCACGGAGGAAACTCGGTATGTAATGGGTGGTCACCCATCCACAGACCAACCTAGGCAAAAGCGGCTTAACCTGAAGATTAAATAAATAAATAAATACCTTTCAGAAACACGATGTACGAAAAATAGATAATTCTCTAATTCTGATAGTTATGGTCACAGGGAAGGTCAGAGCCCCCCTTAACCCTTTCAGGTTGACGAAATCACCAGTCTGAAGAGACTCGTATAATGCTTAAGTTTGCGTCAACGTCCTCAAACAGGAAGAATCATCTATAACCTCTTGAACGTGATGAAGA
The DNA here is from genome assembly GCA_963853795.1 of Xestia rhomboidea. Taxonomy (NCBI): domain Eukaryota; kingdom Metazoa; phylum Arthropoda; class Insecta; order Lepidoptera; family Noctuidae; genus Xestia; species Xestia rhomboidea. Next base: position 14,428,510 of record OY970774.1, read on the forward strand.
GTCCTCCGTAGTCTCTCGCTTAAAGTGGACTTTTCTTCAAGTAGTATCACTTAAGACAAGCATAAGTTGTTAGCTTTGAACGTGGAGAGTCCTCCGTAGTCTCTCGCTTATAGTGGACTTTTCTTCGAGTAGTATCACTTAAGACAAGCATAAGTTGTTAGCTTTGAACGTGGAGAGTCCTCCGTAGTCTCTCGCTTACAGTGGACTTTTCTTCGAGTAGTATCACTTAAGACAAGCATAAGTTGTTAGCTTTGAACGTGGAGAGTCCTCCGTAGTCTCTCGCTTATAGTGGACTTTTCTTCGAGTAGTATCACTTAAGACAAGCATAAGTTGTTAGCTTTGAACGTGGAGAGTCCTCCGTAGTCTCTCGCTTATAGTGGACTTTTCTTCGAGTAGTATCACTTAAGACAAGCATAAGTTGTTAGCTTTGAACGTGGAGAGTCCTCCGTAGTCTCTCGCTTATAGTGGACTTTTCTTCGAGTAGTATCACTTAAGACAAGCATAAGTTGTTAGCTTTGAACGTTGAGAGTCCTCCGTAGTTTCTCGCTTATAGTGGACTTTTCTTCGAGTAGTATCACTTAAGACAAGCATAAGTTGTTAGCTTTGAACGTGGAGAGTCCTCTGTAGTCTCTCGCTTATAGTGGACTTTTCTTCGAGTAGTATCATTTAAGACAAGCATAAGTTGTTAGCTTTGAACGTGGAGAGTCCTCCGTAGTCTCTCGCTTACAGTGGACTTTTCTTCGAGTAGTATCATTTAAGACAAGCATAAGTTGTTAGCTTTGAACGTGGAGAGTCCTCCGTAGTCTCTCGCTTACAGTGGACTTTTCTTCGAGTAGTATCACTTAAGACAAGCATAAGTTGTTAGCTTTGAACGTGGAGAGTCCTCCGTAGTCTCTCGCTTATAGTGGACTTTTCTTCGAGTAGTATCACTTAAGACAAGCATAAGTTGTTAGCTTTGAACGTGGAGAGTCCTCCGTAGTCTCTCGCTTATAGTGGACTTTTCTTCGAGTAGTATCACTTAAGACAAGCATAAGTTGTTAGCTTTGAACGTGGAGAGTCCTCCGTAGTTTCTCGCTTATAGTGGACTTTTCTTCGAGTAGTATCACTTAAGACAAGCATAAGTTGTTAGCTGTCTTCAAAGATTTAATTACCAGTGATAAAAGTGGCAAAAAAAAAACTTCTATGAAAGTACCACCTTCTATAAAAGTCTTTTTTTTACGACATGGCATCTCGCAGGTCTACCTATGAGGCTGGCTTCTGCTTTACCGGACTATCCTGTGGGTGCCTTGAGTGTAAAACCTCCAAGCCAGGGCACAAGCCTTTAAGCTTGGCTTGTTTTTATAATCTACTATTCTTCATGATATTAGGGTTTCATAACAGACTGCTTGCATTATGGGCTTGTCGTAGTGCTGGCCCTAGGCACGCCATCAAAGTAGGTACTTGCTGAGCCACCCAAACACCCCTTGCATACCAACAGCAACGCGGTTACCCGCGTGCGTCATATGTTTCGTTAGCGTGAATACCAACGCGTCACGGTGAGTCGTGGTAAGCTCCAAGCAATTTCTTTAAGAGGGAACAGTGGCTGATTCTTCATACAAATGTATTCCCCTTTTTTCTACTTGAATAATGCCAGAGCAATGTTTTTTTCTTTCTTAAAATTAAGGGCTACTGTAGACACTTCACTGTCATTTCTTTTTTCAGCAACTATTACTTAAGTTAATAAAATATGACACCAAAAATTACAAAAAATGCCCCATTTTTACACGACTGCCCAAAAAAAGGAGTGTTATGTTTTCAGGGTTCATGTTTTTACGGCCGTGATTTGAGGACTACCAGTGAAATTCAAATAGTTTTTAATATAAAAAAAAATATATAGGAACCTAAACATATTTTTCCTGAAAATGTTATGTCAAAAATAATTGAATCGGTTCAGTTTTCGAGAAGAAAAAAGAGGAAAACGAATCGTCGATCTCGTCACAATTTGTGTGATATAATCGGTCTGAGCTGCAGCTGTCCCTATCGCACACTACGCAGGCAAGCTTGACGCAGCGCGAGGGCAATAGTTTCTTCTAATATCTACCTCCCAGGCGCTGTTCCCTCTTAATTTGTTTCCCCACAGTGGCTGTCGGCAACACGCCTCCCACTTGCGTGTAGATTGAGGCCAAGTGCTCACACGTGTAACAATTTACTTCTAGGTATCTTATCCTAATAAATAAAATCACGTGTAACAATACAAATCACTACCCACACACGTACACTATAATATGTTCGTACACGTTAATCTCCGAAATCACCCAATCGATTTCAATAAAGTTTTGCGAATGTGTATGGTTGGTTCCAGCATGAAATATAGGTTACGGTGCTGTTGTTAGTAAATTCCACCCGTGAGAATTCGGGGTGGCTTATGGTATGAATATATAAAAACCTTTCACAAAATAATTGCAAATAATATTCAAATCAGTTCATAAACTACGGAGTTATGAGGTAGCAAACATAAAAAATACTACCTAATTAAGAACCTCCTTCTTTTTTTGAAGTCGGTTAAAAACAGTTTAAAGATAGGATAGCTTTGGACCCGATAGGAGGCACTGTTGTTAGTCAATTGCACCTGGGCGAAGTCTGGGCGGGTCGCTAGTATATAATATGAACGGCATTGTAGCTATGTATAGTATGCTATTAGGTAACTAGCCTATGATTAAGATCGATGTTATGACATCATAACCGGCGTAAACTATAGTAATAAGCGCAATGGGGTCAATTACTAAAATACAATGTACAACTCACCGCCAGTATTGTATAGTGCAGTAGTTTATCAATCTATTGGAATGGACAATAAATAATTACAGCCACACGGGTTCCAAAGGTTAAGCAGCCCTTGCCAAGGTCGGTCCGTGGATGGGTGATTACCATGACCATACCGAGTTTCTCGGTCTCTTTTCTTCTTTGGTCAGTCGTAATTATTGAGACTACCAGAGACTCAAAAAGACAGAAGAGTTCAAACAAAACAATAATAAAATGGATCTTACCCCCGAATACTGAAACGTCACTCAAAATTTAAAGGCTGCTTAACATTTGAGCAGCTCCTAAACTTTAAATTTCGTATGGCCAAACGTCACTTTTGAGTATCTGTTAAATATAAGTGCTACTTAAATTTTGAGAGACGTTTCAGTATTTGGGGGTTAGAGCCCTATAGCACATGGCGTATCTTAAAAGCGCAGACGACGCGCGTTTTAGGAACGCGCGATTTCTCCGCCGTAGATGCCGATTTTTGCGTTTCTATAGATTCAAACGCGCGTAAAACGCGATACAAACGTGCGTGTGAAGCGCGTTCGAAACTCGTTTGAAGCGCGTACAAAGGGTCAACTGACGAGGAGTCTTTGACCAAAACGCGAAAGCTACGAGCAACTACAGCGCGTCTGTTTCGCTGTATCTGCGTGATACGCGCAGTAGACGCGCGTTTAAAATGACTTAGGGGTTGCTAATACTACTTATCGATTTAATGCTCCATTTACAAAATATTAAACTTTAAAGTTCAAATTTTTGTTCCAGTAGGGCGTCCCCCCTCTAAAAGCTAAACTACTGGCTTGAAAATCCTGGAAAAAATCATGCATTACCTTTACCTAGTCGTTGAACTAGAGTGTTGGATAATTTTGTTCCAAATACAAAATCCTTAGAATAAATCCCATAAAGTGACTAAGATGAAGTGGTTGCTTGTTTATAACGGGTGAAGACTTGCATTGAAAACAAAATCTAAAATATAACGGGCTACTACGGAACCCTACACTGCGCGTGGCCCGACACGCACTTGGCCGGTTTTTTTCCATCCCTTCAGTTGTAGGCAAATAAGTTCTAGAAAAATAAGTTTTAATAAAAGCACTAGCTAGATTCCACGTGGCTTTCTAACGTAATATATGTAGTTGTATGTATATTATTTAAATTGAGTAGCTAGGTATATTTAACAATAGACCGCGGCCCGTCTGTTGCCGACCGCTGAGCTATAGAATACTAAAACACGTGTACAATTAATTGATTTTACCAGCAACAATGAAAAACATTATAATTATAGTTAAGAGTAGAGTAAGTTTCAAATGAATAACAGTAGTAAATGAATAACACAAGTAAAAGTATCAAAACTGCTTTTTCTTTGAGAGGGCTATTACAGTTTTTCTTGTTTTTAAGTGTTTTAAGAGTCTAACACTCAAATACAAGAAAAATATTGATTCTTATTTAAAGCGCCCCCTACAGAAATAATCAAACATTATCGGGCATATTTTATTTTATTTTGTGGCCATATCTAAACTATAATCACACATCAAAAATCTCAGTTTAGATGTGTGATTATGGTTTAGTTATGACAACAAAAGTAAAAGAAAAAATAATTGTTTATTTAAATCACTTAAGGCTTAAAGAAACAGGGTTTGGAGATCACTTTTTAAGCAAGGAGATGCTTGTGTTAGGTGACTCCGCTCTTCCACATTAACATTATAATGCAATTGAACACAACAAAAAAATAAAGAAATATATAAAATTCAAAGACTAAAGTTAAAAACTAAATTGAAGTAAAAAATATGCCCGAGAAAGTTTGATTATTTCTCTAGGGAGCGCCTTAAACCAGAATATTTTTTTTTCTTGTATTTGAGTGGTAGACTCTTAAAACACTCAAATACAAGAAAAAAACCAGTGTGTCAGGCTTTCAGGGCAAAATGTCCGGCTACGTAGGAATCTGTGCCCGGCTTTTCTATTTTTGGTCCTGGAACCCCGGCGATAGTAACGCTGTGCCTACAAATTATCGCCACGACGAAAACATCGTGTTGAACTTGGTTTATAGCGTTTCTATAGAATTTGACAGCACCACGAAACTATCACCGCGATTCTTTCGCCCGTGGATTTCGGCCCTAAACGACAATGTACAACACACAGACAGTATTTTTGTGAAGTAGTAATAAATTTAGTGTATTTTAGCTAAAGATTGCTGAACCAGTTCGGAGATGGCCGATTGAGCAAGGCTTTGATCGAGTGGTGTCCAAGGCTAGGCCAAAGATACCAGTAGGCTTAGCCAAGTTGACAATCTACAATCGTTAACGCTAACCAAATGTATGGGAATGACATCATTTCAACGTTAAGTCACGTGGTCGAAACAAACGAAAAGAAACTTTTAAGTTCAGTCAAAACTGTAAGTTGGCTACGATTTATATGGGATGTAGCGATCACGATTGTAGAAACAAATACATTTCATTCTATCATCTTAACCGATGTAAACTTGTCTACGAAATTTCTATTCGCTTGTTTTGACCACGTGACTTAACGTTTACGATTGTAGAAAGAGAATCGATACGAATCGTTTGTAACTTGGCTAGGCCTGCTGGGCAGTGCTAAAGCTTGTTGGGTTGACGATATCGTCAGGGTCGCGGGAAACACCTGGATCAAGGACGCACAGGACCGGGAAGTGTGGCGGAAGAAAGGGGAGGCCTATACCCAGCAGTGGATCATTCCGGGCTAATATAATGATGAACCAGTTCAGCATCGTCTTAACTTGAGCCGTTCAGGATTCTTTCTATGAAACTCCATACTCCAACGCACGTTTATAAGCACCGTAACGGCATCAATCGCCTCGGATCCGCTGTGTAGTCAATTTCATCACGGTGAAGGGATCGAGTGTGTAGTTAATTTCATCACGGTGAAGGAAACCATTGTGAAGAAAATGGCCGTCAATGAATCCAATTTCAAAAACATGTGACATCTACCTAACTAGTCGCAGCTGGCCCGCGTGGTTGTTTATGGCCACTCTCTCACAGTCACTCACAGAGGAAGCTTTGATCCTATCAGTGGGAACGTTATTTCGTCTCATTTATATGACCTATTTTTTTCCTTGGAGCTTTTTGCAATCAGTCTCCTCGACTATAATGTGATGAGTTGTCTAGAGACCTATTGTTATGCCAAGTGCCACCTCCAGTGAGACAGCTAGTCTGCTATGTAATATTACGATCTGATATAACCGTTACTCGTTGGCCTAACATAGACATTGTACCGGAATATTGGCATGGATTTACATGAAAAGCCAGCCAGCATCGACATAACTGAAATCAACGTAAAGAATTCAACGATTCATTAAGATCGATCGGGTGGTATAATCTCCATAATAGTGGCATAGCTATTAGGTTTAATATACTTTATTCTCAAAAAGACAAAGAGCCGCTTACATGAGAACTTATGATAACATAATGTAACAAACTTATTCTAGAATAAGTTTATTAGATTATGTTATCATAAGTAACGGTCACCGATATTCTTAATCTTAAAATCGTCTTCTTAGTCTTGAAATTATATAAAATGTTTAAATTGGTTGGGATATACGTTCAACATATAGTAACATTTTTTGTGGGTGCTTTCAATAACATAATTTGATAGTTTTGATTTAAAACCGTTCAAAGAGCTTACATTTTTTATACAGGATGATATTTTATGATTTTTGATGATTTTTTTTTACAGGATGATAAATTATTCTAAAAATGTGCTCCTTCACAGGTGATATACTTTCTAGCGTAATTTACTCGTATATTATAGACATGTCTGTCATGGTGTGGACATGTGTGATGAGGAGGCATGAAACACATGTGACTTAAAGAGTGATGAATGTAAATGTGGATCGATGGCGAGGGAGAGGAAGATCAAAGAAAACACAGATGCGTTACACTTAAAGTATTTACGGGATTATATCCGTGTGAAGCTCATAGCATCAAAAGAATATCACGGATATAATCCCGTAAGTACTAAGTGTAGTGAAAAACCGTGAAAGTCTAAAACAGTGCATAGATGGGTTGTGTGAGGAATGATACGAGTATGAATAAAAGAGGAGTAAATGATAGCGTGATGATTGACAGATATGGAAGAAAAAAACGTGGTACGCCGACTCTACTAACAGGGGACTAGGGCAGAAAGATGATGAATTACATTTAGCTATTATTAATTTAGCTATTATCTTCTATATATATGAAAGGCAAAAGTGATTGCCTGATGTATCAACGCACAGGCCAAACCCTTAGGGCTAGAATCTTAAAATTTCGTACACGTATTCCTCTTATGACATAGGCATCAACTAAGGAAGGATTTTTCGAAATTTAAACCCCAAGGGGGTGAAAAAGCACAAAAGTTTGTATGAAACTTTTTATCCTTGGACATATTTGCATGAAATTTCGTATGAATTGAGTGCGGCAAAAATAATGAGCTGCGTATTTCAGCGTTTTCCAAAATTCAACCCCTAAGAGGGTAAATTTAATTTTTGGACACAGGTATTATATAACCTCGATTAACACATACGAGTAGAATACTTTTCATCCAATTACCCAACTCCACGCGGGCGAAGCCGCGGGCAACAGCTAGTTAATTATAAAACTCAAGTATTTTTTAGAGATGCACCGAATCCTACTTTAGCCGGGTACCCGGCAACCGAGTACCCGTTGCAAGCTTTGCCGGGTAGCCGGGTACCCGGCAAAATTACCCGGCATGAAAAGACGTAGATTCCACTGTGTTTGGGCGCGACTGACGGTCATGTCTAGCGGTTCGCGCCTCGCGCGTTCGTGCCGGCTGGCGGACGCTCGGTTCCTTCCGAAAGAGAGGGGATGTACCTACCCACAGGCCACATCTTGCCAGGTATCCGGCGCCATTACCCGGTACCCGGCCGGATCCTGAAAAAGTGCCGGATCCGCCGGGTACCCGTCACATCTCTAGTATTTTTGTTATTTTTTTTTTATGTGTGTTCCCCGATTACTCGAAGATGGCTGAAAGAGTATAATTCCCAGGTGGTCCCATGATCATCAAGTCAGGATCTGATGATGGGATCCTGGAGAAATGAGAGAACTCTTCAAAGTTTATAGGCACACTTGAAGCAATTTGGGTATTCTTTGGAAGAGTACTTTCTCGGAGTGGTCCCATTTCAATTTGGTGAAGATCTGATGAAGAATTTCGGAGACATGCAACGGAACTCCTCAATAACTCATAGCAAATGGACTGGGATTGCTGTAATCTCATGTCTGTCTATTGCTTACACCAGTTCATAACATAACATCACGTCGGTACGCTGTGAAGGGGTAAGCACATGTGAACCACAAAAAGTGAGAAAAAAAAACTTTTTTGCAAAAAATAAAACCGACTTCAAAAAACACAAAAAAGTGAAAAATAACTTTAGCTTCAGAAGTCGGTGATCTTTGTTTGATTAATTTAAAACAAAAAAAAGGTTCCGACGAATTGAGAACCTCCTCCTTTTGAGGTATTCCTCGAAGCGCTCCCGTTTTGAAACGCTCCCATCTAAGCGCTCCCGTTTTGTACCAATAAATTTTAATATTTTTAATCGTTCCTCGAAGCGCTCCTTTCGGGAGCGCTTGGAGGAACAAAACGGGAGCGCTTAGATGGGAGCGTTTCAAAACGGGAGCGCTACGAGGAATACCTCCTCCTTTTTGAAGTCGGATAAAAATCGGTGACTTTCACCGCGTGACAGACATGACCATAATTCAGGAACCATCTCGGCGTGTCTTCTTGAGTAAACATTGCAAAAAAACAAATGCAAATAAAAAAAAAGATATTACATAATCTTTTGGCCGACGTATCAGACACTAGCCTAGACGGTGTTACGATAGTACCGACAAAAGATAAAAGAAATCGGTGCAAAGCAGATATTTTCGGTCGAGTCTGTTCCGGCGATTTATCGAGGCCAAGGCCATGAAACACTGCTTTAGGAAACCACGGGAGAGTAAAGTGCAAATTTTACTAGATGTTCGGGAAGCGGAGATTTCTCTTTCGGTTAAAGAAAAATTATTATTATCGTTTATTTCAGGCATTAACCCATATAACTCAGTTTACTTACATAATTAGAGAATTAAATAGATTGCTTTAAAAAAAAAGAAACATTCCATTACATTAGGTATTAAACTTTTAAATCCAATTCACCATTAAAACCTAAAATTAAAATCCAAATTAAAATCAAAAACATAATTAAAATCAAAATTAAACTCAGAATTATAGTCAAAATTAAAATCAGAATTAAAGTCAAAATTAAAATCAATATCAGAATGAAAATTAACATTAAAAACAAAGTCAAATTCAAATTAAGTTACATTAAATTAAAATTGCTTTTTTTTAAATTATGTATATTAATTAATTTAGTTATTAAAAACAATCACTACAAATGCTGTTACGAATAGTAGGGAGGAATAACTACGGAACGGAAGAGTTTTTTTTTTAAATTTGACCTCCTATAAAAAATAAACGTCCCAACACTAGTAGCTCTACTGATCCGTAGGTGCCGTTTGTGGAATAAAATTTTAAATAATAAGCTATTCCTCTAATGGCACCAGCGAAAAATTTTTTTTTTTTTTTCGGATGGGAAATCATCAAATGACTTCTCCCGCTCTGGGCTGAGCAGGAGGAAGTGTCAGACTTTTACTGACTAAAACCCATCCATGTTCCTTCATCGCCCTTTGTGTTCCGGGGCCACGGTATCTCTTTCGAATAGTCCCGCAGCCCCGGCAGGCTTCGGCCCTTGCGGACCCCTTCCTTATTGCTGACTCTCTTTGAGGTGCGCGTGGAACACGAACGCGCCGTCGACACGGCCTGTCGTCATGAGACGTACGGACGGCGAGCTAGCCCATAGCTCCCCGTCCACAGGCCCGCGCCTACGGTGGCCGGAAGCCACCACGTGGCCCCCGACGCCCGGGGCGTCTCCCGCGGCGGCCGGGACGTGAGGATCTCTCCCTGTCCTGTTCCGCCACCTCCTTCGCTAGCATGACTGCTTCGCAGAAGGAGGTGACGGCGTCCCATTTCGTCTCGCTCCGGACCATGGCACGAACCAAGGCCGGGTGCGAGAGGTCGCCGCCGCCGATCGCCACCTCGAGGACACGGCGGTGCTCCACCCAAGCAGGGCACACCTCTACAGTGTGCTCCGCCGTGTCCTCCGGCCTATCCTCACAATGATAGCACCCGGGCGTTTCCTCCCGCCCGATTCGGTGCAGGAACTTACCGAAACATCCGTGTCCGGTAAGAACCTGCGTCAGGCGGAAGGTAAGGACGCCGTGGCGTCTCTCCAGCCACTCCTCAAAGAGGGGACTTATCGCCACTATTGTGGCGTGCCCTGCACGGGGTTGCGATAGTCGCTCTCTCCATGTCGCCATGAGATCCCGCCGGAAGTCCGTCCGCTGAGCGACAATTTGCCGCGGCAGCGGAGTTTCCCCCCGGCGTAGCGCCTCCGCGCGCCACTCATGTAGGCGCGCGAGGACTATTGCCTCCAGATCCCATGGCGGCAATCCGGCAAGGAGGTTCGCCGCCTCGCGGGAGATCGTGCGGTACCCCCGGACCAGCCTTACGGCTACCACCTTCTGGGGCACGTTCAAGTGGTGGGCGGCACGCCGCCTCAATGAACGTGCCCACACCGGGGCCCCGTAAAGGGCCATGGACCGCACGACTCCCGCGTAGAGCCTCCGGCAGGAGGCGTTCGGCCCCCCCAGGTTGGGCAGGAGCCGCCTGAAGGCAGCCCCTGTCCGCTCCAGTCTGGGGGCCAAACGTCGGAAATGCTCCACGAAGTTCCACCGGCTGTCGAGGACAAGTCCCAGGTACTTCAGCGTCGACTCGACGCCGATGGAAACCCCTCCTGCCATCACTGAGGATCCCGGAGGTGGCGCATTCCGAGGCCCATGAAAGCACATGGCTTCGGACTTGTGCAGTGCCACCTCGAGACCCAGTTGCCGGATTCTCTCCACGACTATCGCAACCCCGCGTGTCATAGTGTCGGCCGCCGCCTCGTGCGACCTCCCCTGTGCCAGCACCAGCGTGTCGTCAGCGTAGCAAACTACGCTGACACCGCTAGGGAGGTCGGCGCGCAGCACCCAGTCGTACCCGATGTTCCACAAGGACGGCCCCAGAACCGATCCCTGTGGAACACCGCACGACATCTCTCGCCGGTTCCAGTCTCCGCTGCGACCGGGGTAGATGACATACCTGTCCGCCAGGTAGTCCCCGACCACACGACGGAGGTAGGTCGGCACCCGGTGATACCGGAGTGCCTCCCTTATGCAGCTCCAGGGCATGGAGTTGAAGGCATTGGCGATGTCGAGAGACACCGCCAAGACAACCCCACCCCGGGACACCGCATCCCCCGTCGTGAGGGCCCTCACGCGCATGATGGCGTCCACCGTAGAGCGCCCCTTGCGGAAACCATACTGGTGTTCCGCAAGGTCCGGCCCCATCCCCGCAAGGTGCTCGGCGAGGCGGTTTGCAATCACTCTTTCAAAGAGCTTGCCCACCTCGTCGAGCAGCATGTGGAATACCTCAGGTGCCGTTAAAGCGGGTGCCCAATGCCGTAAAACATGATTGTTCACTCCAAAAACATTTTTTGCCTAAAGTAGTATGACGTACAGAATGCTTGGTTGACGGTTTCGTGAAGGGTCTGTTTACACCCTCCCTGTATAGATGCGTTGTAAACGCAACTAAGACAAAGACTATTTCCCTACTAGTGCGAGCGAGACAGACTATTTATCTCTCGCTCGCACTAGTAGGGAAATAGTCTGTCTTAAGACAGTCTTGTCTCAAGTGTGCGGTAGCTCTAAGTGTGCTATATTGAAGTGTAGCAGGCGTAGCAGCTTAGATTTTAAAATAATACCTGAGTAGACGAGATAATTGCACGTAACAGTCATCGATAAGGTACCGAGTTCCCTCGTGCTACGGTTACAAAAATATGCCCTTGGCCTTCGTGTAATGGTACAAACACAATCGAATATACCATAATTGCAGCAGCCTTGAAAGTTCTCGCAATAAAAGTAATAAGAGAGTGAACTATGTATATTACAAGATACCGACAATAAAATAGAATAAAAGAAATCCATCATCAAAGTTTTGTTGTTTTTATCGAGCTTTTAAAATAGCCATTGTCATTTAGAGTCGTGGGATGAGTTTACGTCGAGTTCAATAGAAGGAACTTCGAGCAGTATCACAATCAGACTACAACTTGAACAGTGCTGTGACTCTTAGACCTCCTCCCAATGAGAGGTATATCATTATTTTTCTGCCCTTATCCCAATTTATTTGGAGTCAGCGCAGCATGTCTTCTTCTTCCATAATACTTCTATATTACTCGTCATCTCATCAAACATCTCCTTTCTTGCCATAATAGGCTAGTTTCCACCATCAATAAATTGCAAATCTATTTAGTCCGTCAGTTAGAGAGTAAGAGTATTGGAAAATAATGGACACGTATTTTTTGTTTTTGTAAATCAATGAATATTGACAAAGATAAAACGCATCAAATCTCGGGAGTGGGGGGGCTCGTGACGTCACAACACACTAAAAATTATAGCACGGCGTGACGTACTGAGAATTTTAAAAGCGTCGTATCTTCGTCAATTTTGATCTACGTAACAAATAAAAAAGTACGTGCCAAATATTTTTTTAAAAAATCTAACTGACGGACTATAGTACATTGTTCACCGAGAGGAGAAAGTGACCGATTACCGTCGAGGGTGTCGTTTGAAGCCCGAGCCGTAGGCGAGGGCTTTAAAACATCCGAGATCGGGAATCGCACTTTCTCTCGAGTGATACATAGTGCTTTATACTACACCTACGAGGAAAATAAAAAACTAAATCTTTACTAATTGAAATTTATATTGAAATTGTTGCAGTTAGTGAAGCTTTTAATGTAACACTTTTTCCATTAATGTTTGTTTGAGATGTTTGCGACAATGTAGGAGGAATAACTGGCTGTGCTGTTGGCACTGCGCTCGTAGAAGGCTGTGGTGCCAAAGGGGCAACTGGCTGCTGAGGGGCATTTGGCATCGCCGCGCTGGTTGAGGAGATGAGTCTTGATGCACATTAATCGATCCCGATATTTGGTTATTTATTCGTGTTTTGTTTTCTACGGAATTCTCTATGTAACCTTCTGCAACAGCGGACGATTTCCAACCACCGTGGCGTTTTATTGTGGTTAAATCAGCACCAGTATCGGCAAGAATAGTCGCTGAAGTTCTGCGAAAGCTGTGGCCAGTGTATTCTAGTGGATTGAGTAAATTAAGGTAGGAAGCTATTTTTCTTGGCACAGTACTTATTTTGTTTTTCCCAATTACTTGTTTCGTACATTTTTTGTTTTTATATTGTAGTAAAAAACGATTGGTTTTGGGGTCACTGGGGCGAATTTCGTTATATTTCTTCATTATCTCATAACATAAGCCCGATATAACAAATGATCGCTGAATTTTGGTTTTTGTGTTAGGAATATTGACAATTATTCCATTTTCGAGGATTTCGATATCGTCTGTTGTCATATCCACAAGTTCTTGCGAACGACAGGCCCCATTTACTCCTAAAATCAAAATAACCTGTAAACAAAAATATCAAACATGAAAACCTAGTAGATTTCTACTCATAAATAGGTACGTAATAAATCATAAACCAGTGCATTTTGTTCATAAACTTACCTTCATCAACAAATATTTGTCATCTGGAGCATTCTGCAAAAAGGAATAAACATCCTTTGTAGTAAGCACTTTTGATTTCTTACTACGGAATCCCTCCGACTTTCTTTTCAGAAATGCTATAAGTTTTTTGTATTCTTGAATATTTATGTCGTTTCTTGTCAATATAGTACTTTTCTTTGCTCCATTTGGTGTTGGAAGAAAGTTTTTGGCCGCAGGATGTGGTGTTCCGTCGCTTCCGCGGACAAATTCCACAAGAACGCACAAAACATCGTGCAAGAGAAGTGCTACTAACATAGTTTTAAGTTGCTTATACTAACAAAAATTGTTATTAGTATGTATTATTAGGTTAAGGTATTTATGTATGGGTCTTAGTTACCTGAAATAAATGGATTATTATTATTATTATTTTTGTTTTGACATACCATCCAACACACAGCTAGTGGCCAGTGTCATTTTGCGAACTTGGAGATAAAAACTCACTGTAAAACTTTTTGGCTTTTGATATTTAGGTTACCGGCGTATAGTCTTACCCAAAATTAAAAAAGAAAAACCACGTAAGAACCACCAGGGGGGGGTTTGCATTTATGCTTTCGCGGTTGCACAACGACATGCTTTGCTTATGCTTTGCTTGGTAGTATAGATGAAGGCCTACCTTACTGCTTCCCTCAGAGGCGGTAGGGTGGCGGGGTCTTGAGGGGGAGCGCTACGGTCGCGTAGATCCTCAAGGCAAGTCTGGGGGATTTACCTTCACGAGGTTGCCACCCTGTTCTTGGTCTAATTCCATAAGAAATAGACGCAACAAAAACCCCCAGGCGCTTTTTCATATCATCCCGAAAGCCAAAATCCCAGGCCTAGGGTAATCCCACACCCCACTCCCATGATCCTACGCCCAATCATTCCCTCCTTTTCCCTCTTCTCCTTTCGGTCCATGAGGACGGGCAACCTCAACTCCAAAAAAGCCCAACCAAAACCAAAATGCAGAGTGGAAAAAATAATAATATTCCCCAGGTGGGTCCCGGCCGGGGAATCCCACACCGACTCGTCGGTCTGCCCCCACCGTAATCTGGGGGGGGGGCACCAATCTGCCAATTAGTGCCGCGCCTTCTGCGCGACTGGCTGCTTTAGCGCCAACAGCACTGGCTGCGACTCACGCGCCACCCGACACAACCATGGCTGCGACTTCTGCGCCTACTGACCCCAAAACGGCTGCGACTTCTGCGCCTTCTACGGCTGCGATTCCTGCGCCAACCAACCTGACAAATGTTACACTTTCCACGAGGGCCTGGCAACAGAGCATTGTTCGGAACAGTGTAACAAACAACCCTGACAATGACACTGACAAAGCACGACTCTCCAGCCTTATCAGCGAACTCCGCGCGCTGGCACTCCAGCGCGAGAAGATCGAGACAAGGTTGAAAGACATCGACACTCTCGGTACGGAAAAGGAAGCGGAATCTGGTGGTTCTGGTTTCATCTCTGTGGACGAAGTACGCATGCTAAAATCTAAGCGCGGAAAGATCCGGAGCAGAGAAAGAGATCTCAACAACCGTTTGCGCAAAATCCGCGAAGGCAATAGCCAGCGCGAAGCGCAAACGGTTAGTTGTAAGGGAGTACGCGACCAGCTGCAAGTACGCGAAGGGGAAACCCAGCGCGAAAAGCAGCCGGACGCGGAAACATGCGGGCAAGGACCAGTACGCGAAGGGGAAACCCAGCGCGAAAAGTCACTGCCCGCACCAGGACCATCCGGAGGAAACGACCGGACCCGCACCGAGACGACCCAAGACCGACACCGAACTAGACAGAAGCGAGGCAAGCGGGCTGGGTTCTCACGCGGGGTGTCTCTGGCACAAAACGTTGTGCCAAGTCCCTCAGAACCACAACCTGGTCCTAGTGGCCAGGGAGCGGCGAAGAGGGTGCGCCCGGACGACACGGCCTCACCGAGTACGCTCCAGAGGGACGCCAAGCGTGTTAGAACCCAGGCCGCTCAAGGGGAGCAGAGAACCTACGCGCGGGCCACAAAGGACATCCCTGCGCGACTCGCCGTAGCGATCTGCCTCTCGCCTCCATCCCGTGACATGACGACTGACGAGGCTGAGCACATCAAGCCATCCTCCAAATCCATCCCGGCCTTCCGCGGCTACCCAAGGGAAGCGGACTGCACGGTTCAGATGTGGTGCGAGGACGACAGCGCCCTGACCTGGCTGACCCAGAACGTGCCCAAGATAAAAATGCCGAACACTGACGCGACACTGACCGTAATGAAACAGTCCGACGTACCGACCCGAGTCCGAGCAGCGCTCTTTGTACCCAGGTACAATGGGGACATATCGCTGCTCCAGACTGTACTGACCCGACAGAACCCCTGGTATGACATCGGGAGGTGGTCACTTTATAGGGCGACATCGGTCGGTGGCGATAACTACGGGACTTATTTGACCCTAGGTATCCCACCGGAAGAAGTCGAAAAGGTCCTGGGGAGGGAGCGGCGGATATCGTACCTACTTGGGTCGATATACGTGCGCTTTTTCCCCAAAACCCGTCCCGCCGACACCCAGACTACTACTGACACTGATCTGACGAAACCGGCACCGACTGATCTTGACTTGACCATGACGCAACTGGAGGAAGAGATGGCCAGAACGGTGATGGCTGATGCCGACGCTGTGGCGATGCCAACCTCACCACCAGGGTGGACAGAGCAGCTGCCCTCATCGTCACCGGCCCTGAGCGAAGACAGGCACGGACTGGAGGACGGGGGGGAAGCATCCGATGGATCAATCTCCTCCTAACTCCACCCCTCCGCCGCCCACATCCCGTCCCCTAAACATCATCCAGATCAACCTCCAGCATGGCCAGACGGCTACCGCTTGCCTACGCAGGGCACTGGAGGTGGAACCCCGAACCATAGCACTCATCCAAGAGCCGTGGATCCGTAACAACAGAGTGTGCGGCCTTGGTAACATTGGAGGTAAGCTAATCCTCGACACACAAGGCACAGACAAACCACGAACCTGTGCCTACATACCCAAGGATGTACCCACCACCACACTCACGCAATTATGTTCCAGAGATCTAACAGCTGTCAGGCTCAAAACCGAAGGCGATGCACCCGACATCGTCCTGGCCTCGGTATACATGCCAGGCGAGGATGAAGACTGCCCACCAAAAGAGATGGCCGACCTGGTAAGGTACTGTGAGGGCGCCAACCTGGACCTGGTCATCTGCACGGACTCGAACGCCCATCACCCGCTTTGGGGTTGCAACAAAGCCAACACTAGAGGTGAGGTACTATGCACATATCTGTTCTCCACTAACCTTAACATCTTAAACCGCGGCTCGGAACCCACTTGGGTCACATCTCGCGGACAAACAATCATTGACCTCACGCTCGCTTCGGAAAGCGCGACAAAACTTATTTCTAACTGGCACGTATCCAACGAGCCTTCCTGCTCTGACCATAGAAGGATTCGCTTCTCACTAGTAGCTAACATGAAAAAACCCGAACCTAGGCGCAACCCACGCCGTACTAATGTACCCGGCTACAAACGGCTGTTGGCCTCCCTACTAACACAGCACCAAACACCTCAAATTCTGACGGACCCCAAAATACTTGAGGACACTGTAACAAAACTCTCGAAATTTATAATCGAAGCCTACCACGCCTGCTGCAAACTAAAAGATCAAAACACCAAGAGCAAGGGCAACTCCTGGTGGAATGCGGAACTTAGTAAGCTCAGGCAAACCATGCGCAAGCAATTCAACAGAGCCAAAAACTCCAGACTACCAGAAGACTGGGATTCATACAAGAAAACACAGTACACCTTCAAAAAACAAGTCAGGTATGCCAGCAGGGCAGCCTGGCGGAAATTCTGTGAAGAAATTGAATCTAACAGCGAAGCCGCGCGTGTCAGAAAAATCCTATCTACCGATCAGGATCGCACCCTCGGGTCACTGAAAACCCAGACAACACTTACACTAAGTCGGACCACGAAACAAGTAAAGTTCTTCTGGAAACCCACTTCCCAGACTGCAATCTCTCCGAGGACAGAACCTGGGCAAGTGAGCCAACGCACACACCGAACGACCAAGACTGGGCCAGAGCCCACATCATAGTAACCGCAGAGAGAATAAAATGGGCGATCAAGACCTTTAAACCATATAAATCCGCAGGCTTAGACGAAATCTTCCCCTCCCTGCTACAATGGGGAGTAGACGTCCTAACGCCGTGGCTGACCGTCATATACCAAGCCTGCATAGCATACCAATACATACCACTTGCATGGCGAGAGGTGAAAGTCATTTTCATCCCTAAACCAGGCAAACCTGACTACACACAGCCCAAGGCATACAGACCAATAAGCCTGACATCTTTCCTACTGAAAACTCTCGAGAGACTCTGTGATCGACACATTCGGGACGGACCTCTTAGGGAGCGGCCACTTCACAAACAACAACACGCATACTCCACAGGAAAATCAACAGAATCTGCACTACATAGTGTCATCTCCAAGATCGAATGTGCAGTGGACCACAAATGCTCTTCACTAGCTGTCTTCATTGACATAGAAGGCGCTTTTGACAAAACCATCTTCCATAGCATCAACGCAGCCCTCGAGGAACACGGCGTGGACTCGACCCTGCGTGGATGGATCACAAATATGCTCAGACTGAGAGCCGTACAAGTTACGGTAAACGAAACCACCAGAGCCATAGTGGCGAAGGGCTGCCCCCAAGGTGGCGTCCTCTCACCGCTGCTATGGAACCTCGTAGTAGACAACCTCATTAAGCGTCTCAATAGCAGAGGCTACTACACGGTGGGTTACGCTGATGACCTGGCTATAATAATAAACGGCACACACGAAAACACACTATGCAACCTTATGCGCCAAGCCTTGAGGATAGTAGAAGACTGGTGCAAGGAATACAAACTAGCAGTGAACCCTACTAAAACCGAACTCGTCCTCTTCACAAAGAAAAGGAAGTTGGCAACTTTACAACCACCAAGATTCTTTGGGACCACCCTAAGCCTATCGACTGAAACCAAATACCTGGGTATATTTTTGGACAAACAGCTGAACTGGGCAAAACACACTGATTACATCACCACAAAAGCCAGTATAGCACTATGGCAATGTAAGAGACTGCTCGGGAGAAATTGGGGCATAAGCCCCAAAATCACCTACTGGCTATACACCACAGTTATCCGACCAATCATTACATACGGTTCTTTGGTTTGGTGGCCCAGGACCAACCTAAGTACGACCCAAAAGGACCTCGAGAAACTACAAAGATTTGCCTGCGTAGCAATCACCGGCAGCATGAGAACTTCCCCCACTGCTGCCTTACAGGTGATGCTGGGGCTACCACCTCTACACCTTGTCGTAAGAGAGGAGGCGGCCATAGCGACCTTCAGACTCGAAGTATCTGGCACCCTAAGTAACGATTCCAGAATTAAACACACACGCATCAGAGAAAATGCAATCAAACAACAGCCCATGATGGCATCACCCTGCGACAGAACCCTGAAGACCCACTGCTTCCAAAAACACTATAACATAGAGCTCACAGCGGAGTTGTGTGACTACTCAGGCACAAAAGAGCTAAGAATCTACACTGATGGATCTAAAACCGACGACGGGACAGGTTTCGGGGTGTTCTCCGACGACCTAAACATCAAAATATCCAAACCTCTTGGAATACTAAACTCTGTTTACCAAGCAGAGTGTGTAGGTATTATCCAAGCGGCACACGCTATAGAGGCCAGGAAGGTTACGGATACCGATATTCGAATACTCTCCGACAGTGCCTCAGTCCTGCAATCCTTAAAGAGTTATCAGATAACGTCGAGACTAATACTAGAATGCCATAATGCCCTAGAACGAATCACAGTACTAAACCAAAATAAGGTAACACTACAATGGATCAAAGGACACAGTGGATCACTCGGGAACGATGCGGCTGATGAACTTGCCAGGAGAGGATCCAGCACAAAACCCTGCGGTCCCGAGCCCATTGTGCCCATTCCTTTCAAGCAACTAAGAAGCTGGTTAAAGGAACACACTCGAATACAAGCGGAGAAATGGTGGACCTCGACACCAGGGTGTAGGCAATCCAAAGAAGCTATGCCATCCCTGGACACAAAGCTGACCAGGCGCCTTCTGCGCCTGGACAGAGATAGCCTGCGGCTGGTGGCGGGGACCATCACTGGACACTGTTCACTGAACAAACACTTCCACACCCTAGGAATCACAGACAGTCCTCTGTGCAGAGCATGCATGGAGGCGGAGGAAACGGTGGCGCATGTGCTCCTCGAGTGCACCGGCGTTACCAAAATTCGTGAGGAGACCCTGGGAGTACCAAGATCCCTTGCGGATGCCCTGAGAAGACCGGGAAGTTTAATCTGCTTCTGGAGGGAGGTGGGCTGGTTGGAGTAAACGGCCACCATGGCTCACGCACAATGGTCCACCTTAAGGACTAAGTGCGGAAACCAAAAACCCCATGATGATGATGATGAACCACGTAAGAAATGGATTTTCATACACTTTTCTCTCCCGCTCAGATGCGTTTTCTCCCCGCATATTTGTTCGATATGCAATGACGTACTTTCTACCGTAAATTTGATAAAGTATCAAGGTACTTTCCAAGCAGGTGTAGTATAAATTATATTTTTTCAGGACACAAGCCTATTATCATCATTCACACAGTCCATCCATTGTTTCGTTGGTGTTTCTCTAGGTGTAAGAATACCCATCCACATTCATACTCAAACTCTATGAGAGTATGAGAGGTATAGTGGGCTGTAAATCCGTAATCCACTACGCAGGCGCAATGCAGACTGGTGGAAATTACATCTTTGAATGTTGGATTCTAGGATATTCCAGTTACCTCACATGTTTTCCTCATTTTAAATACTTAAAAAAATAAAAAAAAACCACTGCCGATACCACTGGGTCACTCCAACGAGCACTAAATCCCATTAGACAAATAACCCACGGTTTATAGACCAATAAATTGATAAACTTAATCCATCGACTATATAAGTGCGGTAAGTTGAAAATTACAGCCGAGGCGATATTGCTAGCCCGAGCCGTAGGCGAGGGATATAAAAAAGCAGAGGCTGTAATTATCAAAGCGCACGTATGTCATACGACGTTTTATAACATATTTGCGAGGAAATAAATAAAACAAATAAAAACAATACAGCAACAAAAAAACGCGCGCGGACTAATTTTTACTTGTTCACAAATTATCAGCGCTTTTTTTTAAGGCAAATGCACAAAAAAACAGCCAGTAGGTATAATTAATAAAGTAAATTATTTGTGTTTTTGTTACAGATAAATGGTTGTAATTTATTATCAAAATTAAATAAATTAAATAATTCAATGTTTATTTATTATATTTCATCTTCCAAAGTTAATTTTACTCATAAAATGTTGACCACTTTTCTGACATAAAAACTCTTTGCTAAGATTTAAAAAAGTACCGTTCGGTCTAGACGGAGCATCTTGATAAACCGTGCATTTCACTTTACAATAACGGACTAGTACGTAATGAGATACATTACGATATTGAAATTGGTGAAATAAGAGACCCTTTACGAGCAAATGTGTTATAAAATATATTACCAGCCATTTATGCATGTTTCAGTAATGGCTTCTAGTCGAACTAACAAATTTCCTTGATCGATTACCGATCGCTTAATCAGACCATAACAGTATCAATTAATTGCCTTTTGTTTACCAACATGACTCATCATCTCCCGCGTTTGGACACCTGACATACCTGGCATAAACAGGAACGGGAAACTTTGCCAAAGTTTCAAATGGGTAACGTTGCATAGTGAATCTAGGGCATAAACAACAACTAAAAACTACTTGATTTTGAGCGTCGGAAGACTAAGGGTGTGGCCACAGTTTTCGGCACAGAATCAGCTTACGCAATAGGGTATTATTACACCCATTTTTGAAGTGTCTCAATTAGATTCTATAGTAATAATGAACTACTAAAAAATTCTTAAATATTATATTTTATTCTCAATGCCATAAAAATGCATTCAAATTTTGCATTTTTTTATTTCGTGCGTAATTTAACGAAAACGCTGGACGCAGTGGACGCCATATTGCTCTGTAGTCATGACGTCAGTTGGCTGTGTAAACAAATAGTAAACGCTGATAGTTGACAGTTGACACTTCTAAGTTTACATAGCCGGATGTCGTAATAACATGGCGACTACTATTTAATGGTGTTATGAAACATATTAAAAAACTGAAACCTTTGAATTTAATTTTAAAATTTAGTTTGCTAATTTATAACTAAAACTAACGTTTTCCAACTGCTTGTTGCCTAAGCTATCTCAATAATATATTTTTATTTTTTTTCTCATATAGAGTAAAATACCCTATTGAGCCGTTCGCGTATCATTAGACCATTTGTCACATTTAAGCCTGAAATCCTCCTACGCTGACGTCGGTCGAGTACGTCGTACGAGTATACATTGTGTTCTTTAAGGTGGATGCTCCAGGGTGGCCCGCGAAATTAAAATTTTCTTAAGTTTTTTGCAGCCTTATTTTCGCAGTCATTCAGTCAGGCACCTTTATGCGCTTGGAGGGTTGTATTGTATTGATGATTTTGATGATTATAATTCTGTAACTACATACGTGTTACAGCCGCGAATCATATTTTAATCAACATACAACCTGACACTGACCTGCAAATTGCAAAAAACTTAAGAATTTGAATTTCGCGGGCTACCCTGGAGCATCCATACTGCGACGCTGACGTTAGCGACCGACCGTACGCGACCGACATCAGCGTAACAGGAATTCTGGCATTAGTTTAGCGCGGTGTCAACTTGCGTGGTCCGAACCTAAAATTGGCGAATAACGTCGATTCGCCTTTCGCCAGTTTTTTTTCTTTCTGACTGGTTCAAACCGTGCTGCAAGATATGATTGGTCACACTTCGTGTCAGTCTTGTTTCATTTTAACCTGTCACCCTTTTACCAACTATCTGGGGGTAAAATGGCCGCTTTATCAGAATCGTAATATAAATCACGTTAAAAAAATCTCAAAATGGACTTTATGATCATAACCATAAAGTCCACTTTAAGAATTTTAAATTTTTAACGTGATTCATTTATGATTTTGCTAAAGCGGCCATTTTAGACCTCCTGATCTCCATAGCCCAGTTTTTGGGTAACACAATACCCCTTGGTCTTGGTGAGACTGGTTATCACACTTTCGGCATTCTGACTATCTACATACATAAACACATACCTTTTTCCCATGGGGTTAAGTAGACACCACAGAACGCCACCTGCAACAATCCTTAATTCTACTTTTACCTCGTCCACGTTCATACATCGGTCATTTACATCGGGTACTTACATTCACTTAAAGTACTTACGGGGATGATATCCGAGATTTTCCTTAGTTACTATGAGCTCCCGGATATTTAGACGCTGTTGCAAGCATCATGATCGCGGGAATACTGAAGAGGTATGCGGGTGGGACGAAAATTATTTATTATGAGCAGACAAATCTGTCGACCCTCTTTCTTAGTCTTTTATTACGCGCACTACTGGAACTCGATTGTAACTCACGACAAAACGCACTCACAGTATTGTTACACAATTTGGTCCGCGCGCGCGGCACCGCCAGCAAACGTGGCTGCCCACGTCGCCCCACGTACCTGTCCGGAACACACAAACCTATGTTCCCTAAAATGTCCGCATTATGTACCTTACCTCTAAGTACGTTGAATATGATACGAGGTAGAAGGTAGGAAATAAATTAATTACCTAAGAATGTGGCTAACGCCGGGTGAGATATTGACCCAAAAAAGTTAAGTTACACGTGTTGAAGAACGCTTTCTATGACCCATTTTCCTTTTGACCTAAATCGAAAAACAAGTACCGAACCTAACCTAGCTGCGTACATATAGGTACTAAACTTACACGCGTAAAGACCAATCGATAACTACTGAAAATAAGCTCTAAGTTTAGATATTCATTATGTCATTATAGGTCTTATGGCGTTTTTAATAGATACCATTATGTATTGGAATATGGTTGCCTTTAAAAGCAATTACAAAGTCCAGGAGATTGCCGATGACATGGCCTTCTTGGAAGATCATCTACTTATCAGTTCTCTCTCCTCTCTCTTTCTCCATGTCTGTACACTCGTGGTCTTTTCCGCGTGATCAGTTAAAAGGAGGCGCCGAGCCACGTCCCCTTAAAATTTAGGCCTATTAGGAAAGCGTCAAATTCGGCGCGCAAAATAACAATAACTCTCCTTTACACGATCGCACAAAGACAGTGCTCGAGTGAAGTGTGTTTTACTAACATAGTTTTATGTTTAAACACTAACACACAATGTACTATTATATATGTTAGTCTGTAAGGTTACTATGGGCCAAAGTAGCCTGAAAATAAAGGTTTTATTATTATTATTTTAGCGTGCGTCGTCAGTGCGCTCGGCCGATTGGTATCTTTTCATTCATTATTTCTATACAAATCAAAGGGGCGGGGCTAGAGAGTGTTTCTATGTTGAAAGTGCAAGCAAAAATTAGCTTAGTGGTGATCAGGCGGGAGTGTCCTCGATAGTACCATGGGTGCACTTGTTCTCCCCGTCATTCCGATTTTTTTGTACCATACAAATCCAAAATACATCCATGGTCCATTTCTGGACCATATTTGGGATCCTCCTAGTTACGGAGATATTGGAGGTCAAACTTCCGACTTTTACACACGTTTTCTTTTAAATATTTTTTTTACTGTTATAACTTTACCTTCAATACCTGTCTATTGCCCCTGTTATATTCAATACATCCATCAGCACAATGTTTTGAGTGCGTTACATTGAGCCCAACCGTGATTTTTCACCCCAAAAAAACAACAACACAGCAATAATTTTTGCGTAGAGTTATTTAGTTTGATGTACCTACAGAATGCTTGGTCGACGGCTTCGAGAAGGATTTTTTGACGTGATAACGTCTTTTAGATCGATGGACACCGGCTGCACGCCCGAAAAAGTGTCACACCGTTCCGCGCGCCAGACATGTTACGCCTGACTCATCAACACCCAGCCCAAACCCTTGGACCTAGAAAACTGAAATTTTGCACAATGGTTCCCTATATACTGTAGACAAGGAATAAGGAAGGGAGTTAAATAGGGGATGAAAATTTGTATGAATCAGTTTTAAAGTTAGGATCTTAAAATTTTGTGTTTACCTAAGCTGACGATTGTAAATTAATTTATACATGTCTCAGCGGTTTTGACAATTCCACCCTCAAGGGTTAAAATAAAAGGACGAAGTTGTGTATGGAAAGTCCTTAATTTTCGAAGTAAAAATCACAAAATTTATTATCTAGGCGTATAGTTGGAAGCTAACGCAACGTTGTTGTTTGAATTTCAATCCTTAAGGGGGTGAAAAGAGAGATGAAATTTTGTTTTTTGGGTTAATTGGTAATTAATAATTACAAGTATCAGCATTTTTGAAAAATCATCCTAGAAGAGAAATAATGATAATTAGTGATAATAATTCAATTCATAAAAGTATGCAATTTTTCATCGATGTTTTCTTAAGACCTTTTTTAAAGAATTTAGATTTATAACCTGGCTTTTAATATAAAAGCCAGGTTATAAATCTTCGAATGAAAATGTAACGACTTCTAAATAAGTCTGAACCCAATAACCCATGGTAATGCGTTGAGGATGATTTATTACAGCTTGTCACGATATGATGACGTGGTCGCTGTTTGCCCGTTTTATTGTTTTTGATTTATGTTTTTGGGGAATCTTTTTTATTAAGGGTGATGTTTGGTAGGCAGTTATCATAGGCTTAAATAAACATATCATACCCCAAGGTACGTAAACAGTAATAGCTTTGCCTTTTCTAAGTATTTTATATTAAGGCGACTACATGAGCTAAATTAGCAACTCTATTTGTGGTGGTTCAAACTTCGTTTGAAATGCTGTTAGAATAAAGTTCTAATCAGCTTGCACTACAAAGTGGTTGTTACGTCAGTCACTGCGGGCCGAATAGTCCGAAATGAGTAGTTTTTTTGCAATTTACAAAAAATCTATTGATTGGACCAAAAAATTAAAACACTACCATGCTAATATGTGGCTTGTAGAATTATTTGCCAAAAAATCAGCATGTATTTTAGGATGGTTTTTACTCGTTAAAAGAAATTTTTAGAGATAAGTTTGTGATTTTTTTATCGAGTAAAATTAGTTGTATTATGTTTTCAAAACACTATCATACTAGCATATTATATCCTGAAGAATTTCATATATTTTTCTGGTTTTGTTTATTGCAGTGAATCATATGCTTTTTTGCGTTATAAAACTCGCGTTTAGCTCCTGTAGTCGCCTTAATTACTAACTTTTGCTCGCGACATTATTTACGGAATTTACGGAATATAGTCACGGGAATGTTTTTAATGTAGCATAAAACACTCTGGGATTATGTAGCTTCCTATTAGTGAAAGAATTTTCAGAATCGGATCTGTAGCTGTTTCCCCTTTACATACAAACCTACAAATTTTACCTCTTTATAATATTAGTATAGACTTCTAGGTTTTCTAGAAATAACGTCTCATGACGACAGGCCGTGCCGACGGAGCGTTCGTGTTCCACGCGCGCCTTAAAGAGAGTCAGCAATAGGGAAGGGCCGCCGTTGCCTGCGGGGGCTGCGGGACTGTTCATCACTGTTCGAAAGAGATACCGTGGCCCCGGAACACAAAGGGCGATGAAGGAATATGGACGGGTTTTATTCAGTAAAAGTCTGACACTCCCTCCTGCTCCGTGCAGAGCGGGAGGAGTCATTTGATGATATCCCATCCGAAAAAAAAAAAAAAGGTGTACTTCCCTTATGCTCATTAACCATGAGTCTTTAACTGATATAAGCAACACTCAAATCTAACCATGAATCCCTAAAAACTGCCGGTAGGTATTAGGAACATCCTAATCGAGTCTGTCATGAACCAATGATATAAAAACACAAGGTTAACGATGGTGGGACACGTCAATGAGACTTAGAAAGACGTCACGGACGTTTATGGGCTATAGAAGCCTTTATGGGTATTTGATGGGCCAACTAGCGTGTCAATGGAAAGGTTCAACATAGGTAAATATACTACTGTTACTATATTACTGTTGGTAATTTTATTGGGAGTATTTATGTAGAAATACAAACATCCTTAGTTTCATACAGTTCAAACACTGTTTTAAGGTTTCACGGTTCATAACTACACTTAAAATGTCACTTACGGGATATCTTCCGTGATTATTTATTTTGTTGTTTTTGAGCTCCCGATATCCGACGCTGTTGCAAGCGCCATGATTGCGGGTTAACTACGGATGAAAAAAACAGTGCGCAGCAGCGTCGAAATATCGGGAGCTCAAAAACAACAAATAATCACGGAAGATATCCCGTAAGTGACATTTTAAGTATAGTCATACAGTTCAAACCTGATAAACGGGATGGAAACTTTCAGCGGAGCTGTAGAGTAGAGTAGGGACTCCATTTTCTACTTAGACTCTTATTCGGTCCGTTGTGCGTAGGTGTCCTGGCTAAGTTAGCCAGCCTAGCTCCGCCCAGAAGCACAGAAGTTTCCTGGGAGTTTCACAAGCTTCGCGAAGCGTCCTCACCGTTCGGGGATTTGTTTGCGTTGGGTAGCCACGGCCTCGCATTCCAGGATGACGTGGGCGGCTGATTCTTCGGCGTCAAAGCAGCCCCTGCAGAGTGGGCAGTCCGTGGCGCCTATGTTAAAGAGATGTTTGTTTAGGGGACAATGGCCCGTTATTGTCCCTATTATTATTCTGAGGTTATTCCTACTTAGGCTGAGCAGTCGTTTTGTTAGTAGCGGAGCAGTAAGGGCAGTTCCCCTTACTGCTCCGCCACCACCACCACTACCACCTTAGCCGTTGCAGCTACACGTAAATAGTCTTAGGAGACTACCACTGTTTGTATACCAGCGCTGTTACTTTTTTTTAAATGTCACAGCACCTTGCTGAGATAGGAGCCTTTTGACCTTGCACAGGACTAATCAAATTTAATAGTTCGTTATGTTTCTCACGTTTACTTTTTTAAACAATTGTGTCAAACCTAATTATATATTTTTGTTTCTATTATGTCCTGTGTGAGATTAATAAATACTTTTTCTTTCTTTCTTTCTTTTGTCTCTGCATCACCCAAAGGTTGACTGGTAGAAAATGCCTATGGCATTAAGTCCGCCTCTGTACTTTGTGCTTGAAGTGTTCAATAAATAAATAAACCTCACGCAGACCTACGGAAGATATTAGTGGAAAAACTGGAATTGGAGCTTACCAACGCCGCCGCCGTAGCAGCTAAAGTCCAAATTTCTCGTAATCTTCCCAAAATTTATATACGCCGCAGTACAGATGTACGCATCACGCATGTAGATCTACACATACAAGGTGTACAAAAGGACCTTTCATGAAGCCATTGACCAAGCATTCTGTATATTAAGCTAAGTGACACTACGCAAACATTATCTAAGGGTTGAAAATCAGGCCGTGACGACGGCGCGTTCGTGTTCAGCGCGCCTCAAATAGAGTCAACACAAAGAAGGGGTCCGCAAGGGCCGATGCCTGCCGGGGCTGCGGGACTGTTCGAAAGAGATACCGTGGCCCCGGAAAGCAAAGGGCGATGAAGGAACATGGATGGGTTTTAGTCAGTAAAAGTCTAACACTCCCTCCTGCTCCGCCCAGAGCGGGAGGAGTCAGGAGGTAGTTATCAAATGATAAATTCCCAACCGAAAAAAAAAAGTGTAAATCAGAGTTTACGGTAGTGTTCAATGTAACGCACCCAAAACATTGTGCTGATGGATGCAGGGGTCATTGAGCTATTTAAAGTAAAGTTATAACATTTAAACCTTGACTTTGACCTTCCATATCTCCATAACTAGAAGGTTCCTAGTTAAAGTCCAGATTTCCAGAACATAAAATAATATCGCATTGACAGGAAGAACAAGTACCTCTCGGCTTCGTCAAATATCCGGTAGCTTAACAACAACTCGACAAATAGCTGAGGTTAGTAGTTCGGTACTTCCCCGAACGAACTCATTTACAGGAAGCTGTAGTAGGATTCCTAGATATTTACTTATGTTTAGTGACGTTAGTCATGATCTGATAGTTTGAACAAAATAGCAAAGATATTAATTAGCAATGTATCAAATAAAGAATGCCACGGGACCGCGATTGGCATGGCCATCTACTGGGCACAAGAATGCTAATAAGTCGTACCAATGGTACGAAAGAAGAAGAACGTGCTTTCCTAGGCGCGGAAGGCCTCGGTACGTATATTTTATTATTTATCCATACACTCACCCTCCAAACTTAGCTTCACCGGTAACTAACTATGTAAAAACATCTTAGGGCGTATACACATAAACACGATACGACGTCGCCGTCGCATCGTGCTACAACGCGGCATCGTCTCACGATGCGACGTCGTATCGTGGGAATCTAAAATTTCGAAAAATGGACCGCACAAGACAAATGAATGCGGCACCGGCAAAAGATAGTTTCAACGACGTTGTACCGTGCAGGTGCATCGCGGCACGTTGTGATGTCGTAGATTCCCACGATGCGACGTCGTTTCGTGTCTTATGTGTACAAGCCGTTAGAAGTTAAATTTGACCCACTTCCCGGTTTCCGATTGAGCTAAAATGTTGCATACATGTTTAGTTTGGATGACAATGCATGGCTAGCTAAATTACTTTATTTTAAAACCATTATGGCGGACTCCCAAAGATGTCGGATCAGTTACCTATATTTTGTTTTATGCATCCCCATGATATGGGTATCAAATGGACGGGTTTGCTGGGAACAATACGAAAAACAAAATGACGTGACTCTAAAGCTGTTTTAATGTTTTTTTTTTTTTTTTACTTTAATAATTCTGATGTCTTTACATTTACTACAAACAGTGCTCAATGCTGAATTGACCGTTCAGCAGTAGAAGTATATGTTGTGAGTAGTACTCACAACTGAATATACACAAATCAATTACTGTTAGCTCGCTAAATAAACATTACGCCTGTATTCACCGAAGGGATCTGCAGAGGCGTTTAACTAACCAAATTTTTTTCACCAGATTTGAATGTGACAGACCAGTTGATGTTTTTCAAGTGTCATAATTAATTAGGGCGGAAGCGTATTGACATCAACCAGGCACATGACGACCCCGTGGCTGCTACTGAGAAATTCATGATGGAGAAAACTAATAACACTTTGGCCGACCTGGGAATCGAACCCAGGACCTCACGCTTAGATGTCGCGCTCGCGACCACTCAACCTACGAGAGAGTCTTGTGCACTTTTTTTTAGTAGTCCATAATATAATTGCGACCAGTCCTAATGGCAAAATACGGGCTGGTACTAAGAAATTCCTTTTAGAAAAACCTAAGAACGTCCCAGACCGATCAAGGGATCCAAATCAGTATCCATCGCAAATTTCATATAGTGACATCGTGCATGCTTATTTTTGCATGTATACACGCATGTAACAAATCAAATTATCTTTATTTTTATAGCTCGCTAGTCGCAGTTTTTACCACTAGCTAGACCAATATGAGCCAAGGAAATTCGGAAAGTTTTTTTTAGCCTGTTAAATGTCCCACTGCTGGGCAAAGGCCCCGTTCTTCTTCCAAACCTCTCTATCTTGTGCGATCTCTGGCCATGTTCGTCCCGCAAACAAGATCAGATCATAGACTTAGTATAATATACTATACTATGTACTAAGTCTACACACCACCATTGCTGCGGTCTACCTCGACAGTGATTTCCTCCATCACCATCACGCGTCCACGGAGTTTCGATGTTTGTTCATTGTCCACCTCACCGGGTGCATTCATGAAAGATTAACAGTGTTTTTTTAACGTATTTTTATACCTCTACTGTATTCTTAAATATTCCGATAAAATAATAAATTAAATTTTATTTAGTGTATCAGTCATTGAATAAATACGTTAGGTAGGTGCTGAAAACTTTTTCAGTCTGCATTAAAAAGTATTTTTTTAAATCTTGCTACATCATGTTAGTCAGTAAGGAGTATTTAGTCAAGGTTATAAAAACTTGTACTGAAATAGACATCTGAACACCTGAAGTGCTAAATCGAAGCGTTTGTTTGCGATGGTTTTCGTTACCTATTTGAAAATAATCAACACACTACAATTATTTGCTTAAATAATATTACTAGAATTTTGATAATTCCGTGATTGAAAATATCAATTCCGAAAATTTTCACGAATACCTAGGCATTTTCCACAAATCCTTGATCATCTAACGTTTGAGAAAATTAAAAAGTAAATGTGTCACTTACGTCATTTCTGCTCCTTAGAGTGCTTCGTTT
Source organism: Xestia rhomboidea (assembly GCA_963853795.1). Lineage (NCBI taxonomy): Eukaryota > Metazoa > Arthropoda > Insecta > Lepidoptera > Noctuidae > Xestia > Xestia rhomboidea. The sequence goes on from OY970774.1 coordinate 14,459,343, forward strand.
AGGTCGCAACAACACATCTTTGAAGTCCAATTTTACTTCGTTTATTATATTAGGCATTTTCACTGAACTCGAATCTGTTTTAAATTCGTAAAATGTATTTACTTAGCGCTGTATGCGGCCGCGCGTTCAATCCCGCGCTCTGTATCGACTGCCCAATGCGAACGGTGTTGCTAGTCTATTAAAAACGTTTTCCCCACGCGGGAAATGTGGAGCTGTCATTTCTGACGCGAAAGTAGATCAATGAACTTTAGTGAAGCAAGGTATTTTCTATTTATATAGGTAAATAATTTGCTATAGCATATTCATTAGTAATTAATGATGTAGCTATACTAGGATCATATTTCCTAATTCATTCAACTTTATCAGAGGTCAATAAATTTTATTTAATTTAAATAGAGTATCATTTGATAAAAACAAAAGTAAATTGTTAACAAGGACTTGAAAGATTGTCGCAATTATTGTCACGGAACACCGAGTAAGTACGTTATCTTGCAACGAGTCTAAGCCCACATATTTTGGACATACTACTTACTTTATAATTATAGATTCTTAGTTCAACCATATTTTTTTCAGTTTAATAGTTCACTGATCATAAAACAAACGCACGAGTTTTCGAAATAGTTTTTATTCAAATTAAACGACAAAGTTTTAAAATGATAGTTGATTAAATAAAATTCTATAAAATAATAAAACTACAAAAGACAAGTAATTGAGTACACTTTCTTTGTAGTGTTGATGTTGAGGCACTTTTATCGGCAAATAGCTTACCGCTCAATCCTAACTAAAAAAAACCGACAGCTAAGCAACTGCATATAAGCACGAATAAAGAAGACGATTAATTGATGGGATAATTATATTCTATTTTGTTAGTTTTCCTGTGACTATCCAATCATCTTCCTAAGTTTCCACCGACCTTGCATCGCTGTCAAATTACAGCGATCTTATGCTCCTAGCAATAAGGGTGTTATTAGATAGCTATATGGCAAATCTGTCAAAATTTATACTGATCTTTAGTTGCTGTTAGACTGCAACTGACAGAGGCAAAATACACTACTACTGTAAAAGGACTGTAATAGTATCCTCAGCCCTTTTATTTTTTTTTTTAGGATGGGAAATCATCAAATGACTTCTCCCGCTCTGGGCGGAGCAGGAGGGAGTGTCAGACTTTTACTGACTAAAACCCATCCATGTTCCTCCATCGCCCTTTGTGTTCCGGGGCCACGGTATCTCTTTCGAATAGTCCCGCAGCCCCGGCAGGCTTCGGCCCTTGCGGACCCCTTCACTGTTGCTGACTCTCTTTGAGGCGCGCGTGGAACACGAACGCGCCGTCGACACGGCCTGTCGTCATGAGACGTACGGACGGCGAGCTAACCCATAGCTCCCCGTCCACAGGCCCGCGCCTACGGTGGCCGGAAGCCACCACGTGGCCCCCGACGCCCGGGGCGTCTCCCGCGGCGGCCGGGACGTGAGGATCTCTCCCTGTCCTGTTCCGCCACCTCCTTCGCTAGCATGACTGCTTCGCAGAAGGAGGTGACGGCGTCCCATTCCGTCTCGCTCCGGACCATGGCACGAACCAGGGCCGGAAGCGAGAGGTCGCCGCCGCCGATCGCCACCTCGAGGACACGGCGATGCTCCACCCAAGCAGGGCACACCTCCACCGTGTGCTCCACCGTGTCCTCCGGTCGATCCTCACAATGGAAACACCCGGGCGTCTCCTCCCGCCCGATTCGGTGCAGGAACTTACCGAAACATCCGTGTCCGGTAAGAACCTGCGTCAGGCGGAAGGTGAGGACGCGTCTCTCCAGCCACTCCTCAAAGAGGGGACTTATCGCCACTATTGTGGCGTGCCCTGCACGGGGTTGCGATAGTCGCTCTCTCCATGTCGCCATGAGAGTATCCTCAGCCTCACTAGAGATTGCGGACACCGGAATTTGACAGATATTTCAGTACGTAAAGCAACGATCAATAATAATATATGTATGTATGGATTTAGCAAAATTTAAAAGCAATTTTCTCGCGATTTAATACATAAATGTATGAGGTCAAAAATGCTAAGTTCTTAGTTGCCTAAAATTAGAATCAATACAGTAGGAGAAAATCGCAACTTCAAAAATATTTACATATTTAAAAAAAAAATAGTTGTGTTTAAAGTTAACCTGAAACCACGCAACTTTCCCGTATTGGCAACACTTCTTCACAAGCGTGACACAAAACGTCACGAGGGCGCCCAGAAATACTCGCTTTCAGCCGCTAGGTGAAGGTTATTTAATGACCGACGTTACCCTATAAAAAAGCTAACAATTTCCCCTTACAAAATACCGTCTTTCCCTCACATTTGACAAGGTTCTTTTACACGTCGTATTTGAAGAGAATCGTGTGATGTTATTGATATAACAGAGTCAGCTGTTGTCCGGGCATGCGCAACGCGGAAGATAATCTTGCCAAATGAAAATGACATTGAGTCTGTGGTCGAGGACGGATTGCGTGACCATCTCATTTTGCGCGCGTAACCTTGGGTTTTAAATGTCAGATAGGTACATAGACAAACGTTTAGTAATTTGTAAGTGATAGATAAAATGAGTTATTAGTGGAATGGTCTAAAAACGATTTCCGAATGCAGCTGAATATCAGTATAAACACATGGAGCGACTGCAACAACTCAGTCCTCCACATTCCAGTTGCTGGGTAATAGTTTTGTTGGGTACCCAAGCGAAAAGCGATTTCTATTATGTCGTTATCTCAAGATTTTGTTTAACAATAGGTACTCCATTTCGATAACATGTTGTTCTAAGAAGGTTAATTCACACCAAGACGCGACGCGACGCGACGCTGCGCGCACACTTTAATAGAGCGACTCAAATTATTACTTTATAAACTACATGAAAAGATACACATTTCATTGCGATGCGTTTCGCGGAGGTGCGTGGCGCGAGCGCGAAATCACTGGCTACTTCCAGTAGTTCCAGTACCGTCACGTCTCGGGTGTGAACTGACCCTAATGTCGTTATATCGTGATTTTTAACCGACTTAAATATAAAAAGAGGTTCACAATTCATCCGGATTTTTTATTAATTTTAGCAAAAGTATAATTGGTTACTTACCTTCTTCGTGTCGATGGTTCCCTTTACTTTATTAGAGTCAAATTAGCTTTGACCAGAACACTGCCACCTCGACGGCGTTAGTGGTGGCTTCGGACAGGTCCTTCAGTGCTGGACCTGCACTTTGGTTACTAAGCAGGACCTGCACTTCCGTTACATTTAAGCGGTACTACTGAACATGAAGAATTGGGCTCGACTCAGTGGTATTTGATTTTTGGGTAACCACCACGGAGTCTAGATTTGTGCCTGGTTGTTGGCAATAGGCTCGCCCCCTATTACATGGGACTTAAAGATAGCTGGCGAAATGTGGGTGTATTTACTATAATGTGGGCATCTGCCTAACCCTTCGGGATGCAAGCGCTTTTTATGTTTAGAGAAATCGCATTTAGATTTCTCATTATAATTTCCTATTTTACCTTAATTTTTATTTTCCTTGTTGTTCAAAACAACTTGGGATTTTTCCAAATGTCAATTCTGTTCCGTGTGTTTTTAATCAAAAAGCCACTTTATGTTTGTTGGTTTAAAATCATACTAGGAGCTCGTGAATAATTAATAACTGCTAACTCAACGTCAAACGCTTGCTTAGGTCGGTCCGTAGATGGGTTACACCTGCTGTCATTTGTAAATCTTAAACAGTCATTAGGTACAAGAGTCGGTGGCCCGAACGTCTCACAACCAGTCTTACCAAGGGGTGTTAATGTACTCTGGGTTATGGAGGTCAGACAGGCAGTCAGTCAGTCTTCATGTAATATACTGGTATTCAGCTAAATCTGGTTAGGCTGGAAACCGACCCCAATATAATTACAAGGTGTTAAAATAAACTTTGAGAATTTCGTGGGAGCATTATACTCGTCATTGCGAACAACTTTTACTATGGGATGAACCCTGAAATCGCGAAAAAAATATGAGCTTTTCCATACATTTATGCACACATAACTCAATAAAATGTATGGAAAAGCTATTCAATTGCAATTAGAAATTCTTAAAGTTAATTTTTTTAGACCTTATTTTGGGAAAGGCTAGAAAAATTATGGTTTAATAAAAAAGTACACACTGATCGTAATGTTTGGCATAATTATGGTTTTTGAAGAAGCTTTCTGTAATCGGAGATATTAAGGGTAGATTTTCCCCGTTCATTTTACCTACTTAAGGAAACTTTCCAAGTTAAAGAATCTCAGCTTCTGTTTTATGGGCAAGAAAACAATGAAAATTATAACAAAATGACACCAGAAAATCAAAAACCAAAGCAAAATAATGGACTCGTGATGGATTCGAACCACCGACCACCTTGACATTCGGAAATGCAGGCGTTCTGACCACTGAACTAACGAGTCCTGTAAACTGCAGCTGAAATACGCCATCCACTTCGTCTTTGTGACGTCACGGATCGATAGGGGCTGCTGTGCTATAGAATGCAGTTATCTATACGTATGACGACGTGCTGTCGCGTTGTTGCGAACTCTTTGCACGAGTAGCCAGGCGCGGATACAGGGAGGGGGGGGGGGGGCAATGGGTGCAATTGCCCCCCCTTAACCGGACCAAATACGTCACTAGCCAAACTTGTACTAGTTTGACGAAATTGAAACTAAATATTATAGTTGTATATCTTGTCATGGGCGTCGTTAGGAGGAGGTAGACGCCCCCAGAGGCTCAGGATTTTTAAAAGTTATAGCTTTTCCTGCCTGATGCCATAGAATGGTATTGTACGTAATAAATTGTAGCGTTAAATGGAATCACTCAAATGAAAATATTATTTAACCCTTTTTTTTTTTTTCGGATGCGAAATATAATTTTTAATTATAACTTTACTTTAAATAGCTCAATGACCCCTGCATCCATCAGCACAATGTTTTTGGGTGCGTTACATTGAACGCTACCGTAAACTCTGATTTACACCCCTTTTTTTTCGGTTGGGAATTTATCATTTGATAACTACTTCCTGACTCCTCCCGCTCTGGGCTGAGCAGGAGGGAGTGTCAGACTTTTACTGACTAAAACCCATCCATGTTCCTTCATCGCCCTTTGTGTTCCGGGGCCACGGTATCTCTTTCGAATATCAAAAAGGCTTCTTTTTTTTACCTGGGATTGACACTCCTATTGAATTTTTGCATGATCGACCGGTATAGACAGAGCCTGAAAAAAATTAGGAGCACCCTGCCACAAGGCCTACTTATGCAATTATAGCATAATTATCTGAGACAATGATGTAAAATATTTCGAGCTCGTTCCGCTCGCTTTTGCAGTCTAGATTTTCTTCAGTCTTAACTTTGTCTATAAGAGGCCCAGGTAAAGGGAGATAAAGTGTTAAAATTTTTAAGATAGGAAAAATCAAACTAATATTGCGAGTAGCATCAAGTCGTTTCAGTGTTAAGACTTTAATTTACCACAAATACAAACATGTACAAATATTGTAGGTATCTCCTATCATTTGTAGATCTTAAACAGTCATTTCAGGAGTCGATGGCCCGAACATCTAACAACCAGTCTTACGAAGAGGTATTTCCGTACTCTAGGTCTTCGTGGACAGGCAAGCAGTCAGTCGCTCCATGAAATATGCTGGTATTCAGCAAGCAGCTGCATCTAGTTAGGCTGGAAGCCAACCCCAATATATTGGGAAAAGGCAAGACAAATGATGGATTAAGAAAAAGTACATAACGTTCGTTGTGTTGGGCACGACTAGCTGACAGGCCGCTCACTCAATACTCGAAAAAGAGTACATACAGGGTGTAAACCACCTCATCACGAAGCCGTCAAACAAGCATTCTGTACATCAAACTAAGTAACTTTACGCAAAAATTATTGCTGGGAAACGCCTTTTTTTTTTGGGGTGAAAAATCATGTTTTGTGGTAGAACTCAATGTAACGCACTCAAAACATTGTGCTGGTGGATGGATTGAATAGTACGGGGGTCGTGGAGGTGTTTAAATTAAAAATGTTACATTAAAAACTTATATTTTAAAAAAAAAGTTGTCAAAAAGTTGAAACTTTGACCCCCAATATCTCCGTAACTAGAAGGTTCCCAGGTATGGTGTAAAACAAAAAAAATGATCGCAATGATGAGGAGAACAAGTGCCTTTCGGCTTCGTTAAGAGGTGTTTTACACCCTTTAGGTACAATTTCCACGTCCATTTTACCGAAGGAAACTTACTTCCAAGTTATAGAATCTCAGCTTTTCTTTTATGGGCAGGAAAACAATGAAAATTATAACAAAATGTCACCAGAAAATCAAAAACCAAAGCAAAATATTGGACTCGTGATGGATTCGAACCACCGACCACCTTGACATTCGGAAATGCAGGCGTTCTGACCACTGAACTAACGAGTCCTGTAAACTGCAGCTGAAATACGCCATCCCCTTCGTCTTTGTGACGTCACGGATCGATTGGGGTTGCTGTGCTATAGAATGCAGCTATCTATACGTATGACAGCGCGTCGTTGCAAACTCTTTATCGCATGACCTCGTTTAAGACTGTAAATGAGTTCAATTCGTTGTATCCCAGCCACCCTAGGTTTCTAAAACCCTGTAAGGGTTGTATATCTGACATTCTGAATTAGTATCGTTATACGGCTGAGCAAAATCCAAAAACGAAAACGGAAACACAAACTAATTTGTCGCAAAAGTTTAAATTGAATATAGGCTTTCGACGACTGACGAGTCGATCTTCAAGGTTCAGCTGGGCTTACCAAGGTCAATCCGTGGATAGGTGATAGCTAGATAGGTGTAGATCTTAAACGGTAGTTACACAAGTCGGTGGCCCGGACGTCTAACAACCAGTCTTACCAAAGGGTATTCATTATTAGCATACTCTGGGTTGTGGAGTATTAAAAGAATTAATACCGGTACGGGGACATAAAAAAAGCAACCCAAATAAAAGACACAAATTGGGTCAATAGTGTGATGGTGTGACTACGGATCAGGTTAAAAATTATCCATGAAATTAACCATAGTCACACTGGTGTGACAATTTGGTGTGACTATGGATCGGTCGTGGATCAGACAAGCACTCAGTCGCATCGTTTAAAATACTGGTATTAAGCTGCAAGACTGGAAGCCGATTCCAATATACAGGGTGTAAACCACCTCATCACGAAGCCGCCAACCAAGCATTCTGTACATCAAACTAAGTAACTTTACGCAAAAATTATTGCTGGGAAACGGACTTTTTTTTTTGGGGGTGAAAAATCATGTTTTTGTAGAACTCAATGTAACGCATTCAAAACATTGTGCTGATGGATGGATTGAATAGTACGGGGGTCGTGCAGGTATTTAAAGTAAAAATCTTACATTAAAAACTTGTATTTAAAAAAAAGTTGTCATAAAGTTGGAACTTTGACCCCCAATATCTCCGTAACTAGAAGGTTCCCAGGTATGGTGTAGAACAAAAAAATGATCGCAATGACGCGGAGAACAAGTGGCTTTCGGCTTCGTTAAGAGGTGTTTTACACTCTTTATTAGCAAAAGGCTAGATAAAGGATGGTCTAAGAAATTTGAAATGTATAGGTGTTTGGCATAATGGTTTTTAAAGAAGTTTTCTGTAATCGGAGATAATCAGGGTAGATTTTACTTGGAAGTCCATTTTATCCAAGGAATTTAACTTCCAAATTATAAAGGGTGTAAAAAAACTCTTAACGAAGCCGAAAGGCACTTGTTCTCCCCATAATTGCGATCATTTTTTTGTTCTACACCATACCTGGGAACCTTCTAGTTACGGAGATATTGGGAGTCTTTTTAAATAGGTACAAGTTTTTATTGTAAGATTTTTACTTTAAACACCTCTAAGACCCCGTACTATTCAATACATCCATCAGCACAATGTTTTAAGTGTATGTTACATTGAGTTCTACCACAAAACCTTTTCACCCCAAAAAAAAAGTCGTTTCCCAGCTTTAATTTTTGCGTAAAGTTACTTAGTTTGATGTACAGAATGCTTGGTTGACGGCTTCGTGATGAGGTTGCTTACACCCTGTATAATCTCAGCTTTTCTTTTATGGGCAGGAAAACAATGAAAATTATGTGAAAATGTCACCAGAAAATCAAAAACCAAAGCAAAAGGAAACAACTCGTGATGGATTCGAACCACCGACCACCTTGACATTCGGAAATGCAGGCGTTCTGACCACTGAACTAACGAGTCCTGTAAACTGCAGCTGAAATACGCCAACCCTTTTGTCTATGTGACGTCACGGATCAATAAAGGTTGTTGTGCTATAGAATGGCTATAGAATGCAGTATCAATACGTAGGGCGTTTTGCGTGCCGTCGGCCTCGTTGCGGGCTCTTTGTACGAGTAGCATTAAATCGTTTGTGTTAATAGTTTAATTTAATGTAACCTAGGTTTCTAAAACATATTCAATTTAATGGCAATTTAAAAAAAAAACAGCGGTTCCATACATTTAAATCGTGTAAGTATTGTAGGTACTTTTGTAGGAAATACCAGATTTAAAAAATAATTCAATGTGGAGGGGTTCGGAATGATGTACCTACCCACTGAATAAATGGTATTCGTTTGTGCGTTGATGACTCTTCCACTCTACATGTTAATTATTAAACATGTAACTTATGATAACTTTTCATTCATTATTTCTATACAAAGTCAACGGGGCGCACAGTGTCCGGCGTAGAACAAGCCAGGTGGACAAAAGTCATTATCAAATTCCCGGAAACTTATACTTTCTATCTGTAAACAACACCCCTAAACCTCGGATACCAAGAATTGTTTACGTCTAACATTCCATACTGATGAGTCATCATTTATCAAAGTAAGGTAATGAGGTAAATGCAATGAAAGAAATATGTCAATTGCATTTTTGCGACACTTGCACTAACATCTCATAGTGGCAGTTCTAATTTTGTGAAAAGTTTTAGTGATGGATTATACTAATAAAAAAATAATATAGTACATACCTTCATTATCCTTCAGTATGTACTATATTATTTTCTTATTAGAATCTTTTAATGTGTCATAAACATTCATAAAGTAGACTATCTGTGAACACACAAAAATAAAACCCTGTTTTTCTTAGTTTTCGAACTTATCAGGCTTGGAAAAGCCATGTACCCTCTTGTACCCACTCTGAATTTTTGATATGATTTAGCTACATTTGTAAAGATGATTATGTAATATATTTTATAACACATTTGCTCGTAAAGATCTCTTATTTCACCAATTTCAATATCGTAATGTATCTCATTACGTACTTGTGCTGTAAAGTAAAATGCACGGTATAAACTTTTTTGAGGTATTCCTCGTAGCGCTCCCGTTTTGAAACGCTCCCATCTAAGCGCTCCCGTTTTGTTCCTCCAAGCGCTCCCAAAAGGAGCGCTTCGAGGAACGATTAAAAATATTAAAATTTATTTCCTCGAAGCGCTCCCATGATTAACTTTCGGATAGAGATGGGACTATACTAACTGAAATTATCGATAATAACTAGAAAATAAGTAGAACACAATGTTATAATATACAACTGCGTCACATGAGGGAGAGAGAGAGGGGGTTAGAGAGAGTGTGAGTAAACCCACTGGGTGTCGGTTCTATTCGCCATCTAAAAGATAGACATATCGCTATCTGGGTTTTTTTAGAACGTTTTAAGAAGAACAATTACGCAACAATCATGTATGAGGGATACATGATTGTTGCGTAACTTTAACCGTTTATGCAGCGCTCGCAACGGAAGCTCTCAACAGAAATACATTTTCCCTGTTTTTGTAACATTTATTGATTTGTAGTTGACTTCGCTCCTTTTAGTTGTAGCGTGGTGTTAGATAACCTATAGCCTTCCTCAATAAATTGACTATCCAACACCAAAAGATTTTTTTAAATTCGAACCAGTAGTTTCTGTAATTAGCGCGTTCAACTAACCAAACAAACAAACTCTTGAGCTTTATAACATTATTATAGATTCAAGTGGATAACAATTTAATTTCTTCGATATATTACATTAACTGACTAAAACCCATCCATGTTCCTTCATCGCCCTTTGTGTTCCGGGGCCACGGTATCCCTTTCGAACAGTCCCGCAACCCCGGCAGGCATCGGTCGTTACGGACCCCTTCCTTTTTGCTGACTCTCTTTGAGGCGCGCGTGGAACACGAACGCGCCGTCGACACGGCCTGTCGTCATGAGACGGACGAACGGCGAGCTAACCCATAGCCCACCGTCCACAGGCCCGCACCTACGGTGGCCGGGGACCACGTGGTGGCCCCCGACGCCCGGGGCGTCTCCCGCGGCGGCCGGGACGTTGAGAGGTTCTCTCCCTCTTACGTTCCGCCACCTCCTTCTCTAGCATTACTGCTTCGCAGAAGAGCAACTTCGATGTCGATGATGCACACATGAGTTTTTAAAAATTATCGATATAATTCATTACGTTTACTTCATGCTTTTCCCTATTTTTAAACGTGGGAGCGCTTCCATGATTAACTTTCGGATAGAGATGGGACTATACTAACTGAAATTATCGATAATAACTAGAAAATAAGTAGAACACATTGTTATAATATACAACTAGCGGCCCGTCCCGGCTTCGCACGGGTTTTTTTTGGGGGCCACGTGGTGGCCCCATATTCCCTATTTTTAAACGTATATTTTTATTTTTAAACGGGAGCGCTACGAGGAATACCTCACTTTTTTAAATCTTTAAATCTTTAAAGAGTTTTTATGTCAGAAAAATGGTCAACATTTTATGAATAAAATTAACTTTGGGAGATGAAATATAATAAATAAACATTTAATTCTTTAATTTAATTAATGTTGACAATAAATTACAACCATTTTTCTGTAAAAAAACACAAAAATATTAATTTGATTTATTAGTAATACTGGCTGTTTTTAGTGTCTTTGCCTTAAAAAAAAAGCGCTGATGCGCGCGCCTCGCTAATTTGTGAACAAGTAAAAATTATTCCGCGCGCTTTTTCTTTTCGCTGTATTGTTTTTATATGTTTTACTTATTTATTTCCTCGCAAATATGTTATAAAACGTCGTATGACATACGTGCGCTTTGATAATTACAGCCTCTGCTTTTTTATCGCCCTCGCCTACGGCTCGGGCAAGCAATATCGCCTCGGCTGTAATTTTCAACTTACCGCACTTATATCATAATGTACTATTATAACACATTTGCTCGTAAAGGGTCTCTTATTTCACCAATTTGAATATCGTAATGTATCTCATTACGTACTTGTGCTGTAAAGTACGGTTTATACTTTTTATACTACACCTGCTTGGAAAGTACCTTGATACTTTATAAAATTTACGGTAGAAAGTACGTCATTGCATATCGAACAAATATGCGGGGAGAAAACGCATCTGAGCGGGAGAGAAAAGTGTATGAAAATCCATTTCTTACGTGGTTTTTCTTTTTTAATTTTGGGTAAGACTATGCGCCGGTAACCTAAATATCAAAAGCCAAAAAGTTTTTACAGTGAGTTTTTATCTCCAAGTTCGCAAAATGACACTGGCCACTAGCTGTGTGTTGGATGGTGTCGGGCTGGCAGTGCGACCCTGCGGCGGCAGGATAAACAATTTGAAAAAAGAACATGTGAAAATTGTAGACGCCATTGGCGCCATTTTCAATTTATGTGTTGTTTGAGGATTCAGTTTTCGTAGAATTTATTATCCTCGTAGGTGTAGTATAAAGCACTATGTATCACTCGAGAGAAAGTGCGATTCCCGATCTCGGGTGTTTTATAGCCCTCGCCTACGGCTCGGGCTTCAAACGACACCCTCGACGGTAATCGGTCACTTACTCCTCTCGGTGAACAATGTACTATTTAAATCTTAGCAAAGAGTTTTTATGTCAGAAAAGTGGTCAACATTTTATGAATAAAATTAACTTTGGAAGATGATATATCATAAATAAACATTTAATTCTTTAATTTAATTAATTTTGACAATAAATTACAACCATTTATCTGTAAAAAAAACACACAAAAATATTAATTTACTTTATTAGTAATACTGGCTGTTTTTTGTGTCTTTGCCTTAAAAAAAGCGCTGATGCTCGCGCCTCGCTAATTTGTGAACAAGTAAAATTATTCCGCGCGCTTTTTCTTTTCGCTGTATGGTTTTTATTTGTTTTATTTATTTCCTCTCAAATATGTTATAAAACGTCGTATGACACGTGCGCTTTGATAATTACAGCCTCTGCTTTTTTATTGCCCTCGCCTACGGCTCGGGCAAGCAATATCGCCTCGGCTGTCATTTTCAACTTACCGCACTTATATCATAATGTACTATTATGTAGCACACTTGAGTACAACATATTTTTTTTCTTTTTTTGTAGAAAAGCTTGACTCTATTGGTAAAATAGAGTTATTCGAAGGAGGTATTCTTCGTAGCGCTCCCGTTTTGAAACGCTCCCATCTAAGCGCTCCCGTTTTGTTCCTCCAAGCGCTCCCAAAAGGAGCGCTTCGAGGAACGATTAAAAATATTAAAATTTCCTCGAAGCGCTCCCACGTTTAAAAATAGGGAAAATAATGAAGTAAACGTAATGAATTATATCGATAATTTTAAAAAACTCATGTGTGCATCATCGACATCGAAGTTGCTCTTCTGCGAAGCAGTAATGCTAGAGAAGGAGGTGGCGGAACGTAAGAGGGAGAGAACCTCTCAACGTCCCGGCCGCCGCGGGAGACGCCCCGGGCGTCGGGGGCCACCACGTGGTCCCCGGCCACCGTAGGTGCGGGCCTGTGGACGGTGGGCTATGGGTTAGCTCGCCGTCCGTCCGTCTCATGACGACAGGCCGTGTCGACGGCGCGTTCGTGTTCCACGTGCGCCTCAAAGAGAGTCAGCAAAAAGGAAGGGGTCCGTAACGACCGATGCCTGCCGGGGTTGCGGGACTGTTCGAAAGGGATACCGTGGCCCCGGAACACAAAGGGCGATGAAGGAACATGGATGGGTTTTAGTCAGTTAATGTAATATATCGAAGAAATTAAATTGTTATCCACTTGAATCTATAATAATGTTATAAAGCTCAAGAGTTTGTTTGTTTGGTTAGTTGAACGCGCTAATTACAGAAACTACTGGTTCGAATTAAAAAAAATCTTTTGGTGTTGGATAGTCAATTTATTGAGGAAGGCTATAGGTTATCTAACACCACGCTACAACTAAAAGGAGCGAAGTCAACTATAAATCAATAAATGTTACAAAAACAGGGAAAATGTATTTCTGTTGAGAGCTTCCGTTGCGAGCGCTGCATAAACGGTTAAAGTTACGCAACAATCATGTATCCCTCATACATGATTGTTGCGTAATTGTTCTTCTTAAAACGTTCTAAAAAAACCCAGATAGCGATATGTCTATCTTTTAGATGGCGAATAGAACCAACACCCAGTGGGTTTACTCACACTCTCTCTAACCCCCTCTCTCTCTCCCTCATGTGACGCAGTTGTATATTATAACAATGTGTTCTACTTATTTTCTAGTTATTATCGATAATTTCAGTTAGTATAGTCCCATCTCTATCCGAAAGTTAATCATGGGAGCGCTTCGAGGAAATAAATTTTAATATTTTTAATCGTTCCTCCAAGCGCTCCTTTTGGGAGCGCTTGGAGGAACAAAACGGGAGCGCTTAGATGGGAGGGTTTGAAAACGGGAGCGCTTCGAGGAATACCTCATTCGAAGAGTGGCTTAAGCACAAAAAAGACGAAAGAAATGATCGTCTATTTGAGTTTATTTTGTCTAAGTGTGATTTCTCTGACATCACTGAAGAGTGTCAAAGGGAAATAAAGATGAAATTAGCCAGAATTTCTTCGAAAATAGCTACCAACTGGATGTCTTCAGGAAAGTCAAAAGAGCGTTTCCTGAATAAGAATAAGTTGTGGTTGGAAGGTGAGAAGATAGAATTCTGCCTGCGATCGACTCCACCGCAACCTTCTACCTCATCTGCTGACCTTTCTCGACCCGGAAGACCTCAAAAAGTCTTTGAAGATTCATCTTTTAAAACTAAGAAACGTAGAGTTGCGGAAACACAGCTCGACGTTTTTTCGGGAACCCCGAACTGAGTGCTCAGATCACAGGATTGGATGTTACAATCATCAAACACTTTGATGTATTGTTGAGGACATTGTCTTCTGGCTTCGAGATAAATCTTGTTGAACTCGAAAAAAATTGTCTCGAGACAAGAAGACTTTATCCAAGTCTCTACTCGTGGTACTACATGCCTGCTACTGTACATAAATTGCTTTTTCACAGTACAGAGGTGATTAAGACGGCAATCGTTCCAATCGGGCAGCTTTCAGAGGAAGCCCAAGAAGCGAGAAACAAAGATTGTCGGAGGTTTAGAGAGCACAACACCAGAAAGTGCTCTCGTCTTGCCACGAATAGAGACTTGCTCAATATGTTGATTTTGACGTCTGATCCTCTGATCAACAGCCTCCGGGAAGTACCGAAAAAAAGTCTAATAAATTGTGCGCGGAGGTCTTAAAGCTTATCATAGCTCCCACTATAGTGCCTCGACTCCAACTGCAACCAAGACCTCCACAAACTCAGGAAGATTATCTTCTATCGGATTCTGAATCCGATGATTCTGATAGTGAAAATTAGTTTTATATGTAAATAGATAAGTTTAAGAGTTAGATTTATATTTTTTGTATTTAATATGGTAGTCTAAGGTTGTATAATTATATAATTAGCGTTGATATTTGTAGCGATTAAGATAAAAAAAAAACCTGTATCACATACACAATTTCTATGCATTTTCATAAAATAAAATAATATAGTACTATATAAATAACTAATTTATAAATATGGTTCCAAAACCATAAAAAAATATTTTTGTCCACCTGTCTTGTTCTACGCCGGACACTGTGGGGCGGGGCTAGAGAGCGTTTCTATGTTGTAAGTGCAAGCTAAAATTAGCTTAGTGGTGATCAGGCGGGAGTGTCCTCGATAGTACATACATAGGTTCCTATGTAATAATATTTAATTAGGTAAGTAATAAATAAAGACAAACTATTTAATAAATTAAGAAGCGTTTAATGTTCTAGGTCAATTTCTATTGTCGCTCCACTGTCAGAGGTAGTTTGTGGGCGAGTCGTCGGCTTGAAAGGAGGTTCCTCGCGAGCGCCTGTAGTGGTTCTCATGGGCTTGCTACCTATTGAATACACAGAGAATTATTATCAATAGATAGACTTGCATATTAATAGAATAAATAGATAAATGGAAATATATGCTTAGTTTTAAAACAATTCAAAATTAGTGCCCGACAGGATCCATAATCGTCGACTTAGAGAAAGGGGCGGTGACCCACGCTCTGGTTCTTTCCTGGTGCAGAGGCTAGCCCTGGCAATTCAGCGCGGAAATGGTGCAAGTGTCATGGGCTCCTTTGCGCCGGGAATGTCTAGGGACTGTGGATTTCTGGTGACGTAAGGTTTTTTGTAAAAAGGGTCCATAATTGTTTCTATATTTTTTTTATTTACCACCTCTTAGTGTACATTATGGATATAGCAATAAATAATTTTGATTTTGATTTGAAAACCTTTGCAGTCCTTCCGCAGTTATTTAAGAGGGAGCAGGGGCTGCGATTCTCCGTACAAATGTATTCCCTTTCTTTCTCCTGAATAATATCTCTAGAGCAATTTTTTGTTTTTCATAAAATCAAGGTCTGCTGTATATATACGTCCCTGTTATTTCCTTTTTTCAGAAACTAATAAGTAAAGAAAATATGACCCTCCAAAAATGACAATAAATGCCCCACTTTTACAGCTGTGGTAAGAGGACTACCAGACAAATTCGAAAAGATCTTTACATAAAATAAATTGATCGAAACCTAGCATTATTGTTTCTTAAAATTTTAATATCAATAATAATTGAATCGGCTTAGTTTTCGAGGAGAAATAAAGGAAATACGTAACATCGATCTCGTCAATTTTTTTGTATTATAATCGATCTGAGGTGCAGCTGTCCTTATCGCACTCTACGGGGTCAGGCTTGACGCAACGCAACGGCAATAGTTTCGTCAAATACCTATATTTCAAATTCCTTGCAGGCCCTGTTCCCTCTTAACCACTGATTTTACATTTCTGCCAAATCAAACTGATCTTTATTCCAGTTACAATAAGGCTGTGTCTTCATGGGCCAACGCACACAGATGGCACGGCAGAGAATTTTATCTTTATCCAACGTGAATTCGGACCGAGATGAGATCGCCACCAAGGCATCAAAGGAACCCCCCCCCCCCTTCTTCGCAGAAATTAGAATCTGTATCTTGTTTATAATATTATAATATTTTTTTCCATGTGGGTAGGCAGAAATTACAAAACGCGACCTGCTTCGATCCTTATAGTCCGCGCGCGAGCTCCGAAGAATCGTTGGCTTGTTTAAATCATCGGTGGTTTTATTTCAAGTACATAAAACCCTCATAGAATAAATATCGCTGGACATAAACACATAGCGCCATCTAGTGCCACACTAAGCAACGAGGCTGGCAGCAAATAAAAACCATCTAGACATACTGCACGCTGTACGTACGTTGATTTTCGTTCGGTCGTACGTCCTCAGCGTCTGGACTGACTGATTTCTTTAATTCTTCAGGTTTGGTAGTGAACATAGCGTTCTTGTAGTTGCCGTAACCGTCACATTCAACATCGGACCCCGTGCGACATCGCTCGCGGGCACAATCTGAGAAAGCGACTATGAAATAAAACGAGCAAAGAAATGTCAAGATTTCTTACTTAAGGTGGATGCTCCAACCAGCCCGCGAAATTCAAATTTTCTTACGTTTTTTTTGCAATTTGCAGGCCAGTGCCAGTGCTAGGTTGTATGTTGATTAAAATATTCCTCGCGACTGTAAGACGTATGAAGTTACAGAATTATAATCATCGAAATCATCAATACAACCCTCCAAGCGCATAAAGGTGCAGGAATTACTTTGACCTTGAAAAAGCCATTCTTTTTAGTCATTTTAATCAACATACAATCTAGCACTGGCCTGCAAATTGCAAAAAACGTAAGAAAAATTTAATTTCGCGGGCTACCCTGACGCTTTCACTTTAAGCGAGATAATCTTGGCTATGTGTAAATATAATTATATAAATTAACTGTACATACATATAAAATGGCTATACATATATATAAATTGGCTGTTCATAAATATATATTGGCTATACATAAATATAAATTGTATATACATAAATATAAATTGGCTATGCATAAATATAAATTGGCTATGTATTAATAATGGCGTAATGGCTATGCATTCATTCAAATTGGCTACGCACAGTATATAAATTGGCTATACATAAATATAAAATGGCTATACATATATATAAATTGGCTGTTCATAAATATAAATTGGCTAAAATGATGATGATGATGATGAATTTATATTTATGTATATAAATATAAATTCATCATCATCATCATCATTTCAGCCGAAAGACGTCCACTGCTGGACATAGGCCTCCTCCAAGTGTCGCCACAATGACCGGTCCCATGCGACTCGCATCCAGCGGACTCCCGCAACCTTCACCAGGTCATCGGTCCACCTAGTGGGAGGTCTTCCAACGCAACGTCTTCCGGTTCGCGGTCGCCAGTCCAGAACTTTTCGGCCCCATCGGCCATCCGTTCTGCGAGCAATGTGACCTGCCCACTGCCACTTAAGTTTGGCAGTTCTTCGGGCTACGTCGGTAACCTTGGTTCTCTTGCGGATGTCTTCATTTCTGATTCGATCGCAAGGAAACGCCGAGCATAGCCCTCTCCATTGCCCTTTGGGTGACTTTAAGCCTTCTGATGAGGCCCATTGTGAGCGACCACGTTTCGGTCCCGTATGTAATCACTGGCAACACACACTGGTCATAGACTTTCGTCTTGAGACACTGCGGTAAGTTGGACGAGAAGATACCGCGCAACTTCCCGAACGCTGCCCATCCGAGTCGGATTCGACGATTGACCTCTTTCTCGAAGTTAGACCTAACTAACTGGACCGTTTGTCCCAGGTACACATAATCGTCTACAACTTCGAGTATAGAGTCTCCGATTTTGATAGGAGTGGGTGTGACATGGGCATTCAACATGACCTTGGTTTTGTCCATGTTCATTTTAAGACCCACTCTTCCCGCAAGCTCTACTGAGGTCATCGAGCATCGTCCTGAGGTCCTCCATGGTCTCAGCCATGACCACTATATCGTCGGCAAACCGAAGGTGAGTGATGTACTCGCCATTGACGTTGATGCCTAGCCCTCTCCAGTCCAGAACCTTGAAGACATTCCAGTGCAGCGGTGAATAGTTTCGGAGATATGACGTCTCCCTGTCTCACACCTCGCTGTAGGAGGATAGGTTCCGAGGCTTGGTCCTGAAGTCGGACTGACATGGTGGCGTTTTTGTACAAACCTTCAACACCTCGATGTACCGATAGTCAATTTGGCACCGTTGGAGAGACTGCAGTACAGCCCAGGTCTCGATCGAATCGAAGGCTTTCTCGTAGTCCACAAACGCTAAACAGAGGGGCAGGTTATACTCTTCGGTCTTCTGTATAACCTGCCGCAGCGTATGTATGTGGTCCACGGTGCTAAAGCCTTTTCGGAAACCGGCTTGTTCGGTAGGCTGGAAATCGTCAAACCTGCGCGCGAGACGATTCGTGATGACTCTTGAAAACAACTTGTAGACAAGGCTTAGAAGTGAGATGGGCCTATAATTCTTCAACCGGGCATTGTCGCCCTTCTTGAAGAAGAGTACCACCACACCCCTGCACCATGCCAGTGGCGTATTTCTCTCAAGTATGACGGCATTAAACAGCTTCTGAAGGGCCTTAAGAACCGGTTTTCCACCCGCCTTCAGGAGTTCGGCTGTAATTCCGTCATCACCCGGTGCCTTGTTGTTTTTGAGTTGCTTCAGAGCCATCCTAATCTCGTACAGGCTGACGTCCGGGATGTCTTCGGTATAGTGTCGGGTCAGTCTAGCTCTTGGGTCGTTTGCTAGATCTACGACGGGTTTATTGGTTGACGTGTACAACTGTCCATAGAAGCTCTCGACCTCCCTCAGAAGCTCCGGTTTGGCGGACAAGATCCTACCATCGTCGGTCTTCAGTTTCGTGAGCTGGCTCTGCCCAATAGCCAGATCTCTTGCAAATACCTTGGAGCCTTTATTCTGCTCAATCGCGTCTTTAATACGCTCGGTATTAAAGCGGCGGAGGTCGCTCTTCAAGGATTTAGAGATCCGTCTATTGAGCCGGTATTTACACGCCTCGTCTGAAGACTGCAGGATCATCTCACGCCGCTCCTTCATGAGTTTGAGAGTGTGATCGGAGAGTCTCTTGTTCTGATCTGTACGACGTGCCTTGAAGAACTTAGACCCGGTCGCATGGACAGCTTCCACAAACCCATCGTTATATTCGTCCACTGAGCTTCCTAGGCACTCGAAACGGTTCTGGAGTTCAAGCTGGAAGCTCTCGGGGTTTTGGATTTGAATCTGTGCTGGACGGAGCGTAGACTTCATCAGTCGATACCTTTCAAGCTTGATATTGATGTTCAATGTGCCTCTTACCATGCGGTGATCGCTCCCGGTTTTCACCGAATTGATCACAGAGACATCATTGAACATTTGCTTCTTGGTAGACATGATGAAGTCAATCTCATTTCTCGTTGCACCATCGGGGCTCTGCCAGGTCCACTTCCTGTGCTCAGGCTTTTTGAAGAAGGAGTTCATCATATAGAGGCCCTCCTTCTCCATAAAACTAGCCAGTTGGTGACCCCGGCGATTCCGACGTCCAACTCCAAATTGCCCCACCTGCAGCTCATCCCCGTCTCGTTTGCCCAGTTTCGCGTTGAAGTCCCCCATGACAACGGTAAAGTGAGTTTTGGAACCATGCATGGCTTTAGTAATATCCTCATACATGGTCTCCACTTCGTCGTCGGGGTGTGCCGAGGTCGGGGCGTAAACCTGTATGACCTTCAGCGAATATCTTGAGGATATTCTGAGTATAAGGTACGCCACCCTGGTCGACACACTCTCGATCTTCACTACACTGGATGCGAGTCGCATGGGACCGGTCATTGTGGCGACACTTGGAGGAGGCCTATGTCCAGCAGTGGACGTCTTTCGGCTGAAATGATGATGATGATGATGAATTTATATTTATGTATATAAATATAAATTCAATATAAATCATCATCATTTGGCGCCACCCTGGTCGACACACTCTCGATCTTCACTACGCGGTTCACGAGGGACTTGTGGACGATAAACCCGAGACCACCCTGGGACTGCCGGTCACCCTCTCGGAAATAGAGCAGGTTGTCGGATTTCAGGATGATCGTGTCCTCCCCCTCTCTTCGGACTTCTGATAATCCCACAATACTCCATCGCAGCCTACTCAATTCATTTATTACAATTACAATTCATATTCATTTATTCATTAATTTCAACGTCAATGGCGAGTACATCACTCACCTTCGGTTTGCCGACGATATAGTGGTCATGGCTGAGACCATGGAGGACCTCAGGACGATGCTCGATGACCTCAGTAGAGCTTGCGGAAGAGTGGGTCTTAAAATGAACATGGACAAAACCAAGGTCATGTTGAATGCCCATGTCACACCCACTCCTATCAAAATCGGAGACTCTATACTCGAAGTTGTAGACGATTATGTGTACCTGGGACAAACGGTCCAGTTAGTTAGGTCTAACTTCGAGAAAGAGGTCAATCGTCGAATCCGACTCGGCTGGGCAGCGTTCGGGAAGTTGCGCGGTATCTTCTCGTCCAACTTACCGCAGTGTCTCAAGACGAAAGTCTATGACCAGTGTGTGTTGCCAGTGATTACATACGGGACCGAAACGTGGTCGCTCACAATGGGCCTCATCAGAAGGCTTAAAGTCACCCAAAGGGCAATGGAGAGGGCTATGCTCGGAGTTTCCTTGCGATCGAATCAGAAATGAAGACATCCGCAAGAGAACCAAGGTTACCGACGTAGCCCGAAGAACTGCCAAACTTAAGTGGCAGTGGGCAGGTCACATTGCTCGCAGAACGGATGGCCGATGGGGCCGAAAAGTTCTGGACTGGCGACCGCGAACCGGAAGACGTTGCGTTGGAAGACCTCCCACTAGGTGGACCGATGACCTGGTGAAGGTTGCGGGAGTCCGCTGGATGCGAGTCGCATGGGACCGGTCATTGTGGCGACACTTGGAGGAGGCCTATGTCCAGCAGTGGACGTCTTTCGGCTGAAATGATGATGATGATGATGAATTTATATTTATGTATATAAATATAAATTCAATATAAATCATCATCATTTGACGCCACCCTGGTCGACACACTCTCGATCTTCACTACGCTGTTCACGAGGGACTTGTGGACGATAAACCCGACACCACCCTGGGACTGCCGGTCACCCTCTCGGAAATAGAGCAGGTTGTCGGATTTCAGGATGATCGTGTCCTCCCCCTCTCTTCGGACTTCTGATAATCCCACAATACTCCATCGCAGCCTACTCAATTCCTCTTCGAATTGCGTTATCTTCTCGTCGGTCCGGAGTGTGCGTGTGTTATATGTTGCCAGGTCCAGTCGCTGGTATTGGCAGCCGGATCCCTTCCGGAGATTCTTCGCACCCCTTGCCACGCCGTAGCCTCGACCGCTGCCGTAGTCGAGGGTAGACGGGCTGCCGGGCACTAGGGGCCATTTCTTTGATGCGCTTTTCATGTGGGGGGGTTTTGCCATAATCGCCACGCTTGGCAGGCGGGTTGGCGATCGCAGTACGGTTGTTACAAAAGCACAGAGAACGCTGCTGCCCATTCTCTAGTAAGTCCCTTAGTCGCCTCTTACGACACCCACGGGAAGATATGGGATGGTGCTATTCTTTACGTCCGACACCATACAGACATAAATTATATTGAGAAATAATTATTAATAATAAATTATTAATAATTGAGAAATATAAATTGGATATACATAAATATAAATTGGCTATGCATAAATATAAATTGGCTATGTATTAATAATAATAATAATAATAATAAATATTTATTTCAGACTAGGTCCATAATGCATAGCCATAATGGCTTAATGGCTATGCATTCTGAAAGTTGACAACATCGCAAGTAGCTGTAAAATATTTTGCTAATGTGATTAATAAATCAATATTACTGCATTAAATTATGTATTATCGCACTATGTTGCACTACATATTTAGTTGGGAATTGCAATAAAACCACTGAATCAGGTGTTTTTGTAGTTTTAGGGTTAAAAATGGCGTCTATCTACATTACACAGGGTGAAAAGCAGGAGGCGTTTAAGAGAGAAGTACCATACTAACCGCAGTTCATATTGGAGACCTCAACTCGCGGCACTTTGATGCCTATGATGAAGCTACCATCCTCAAGCGCACAGTAACACACGAAACGACGGCACTGCACATAGAGAAAAGCACTCTTATTTTAACTACGCTTAGGGTGCGTTTCCAATGCAGCGGCTACAAGCAGGATCAAACAATCACACGTACACACAGCTGAGAGGAATTACGCGGATACATGGATTTCAACGAAACCCCTCCAGTGACAACCTCAAAAGTCTCAGTCGTGTGTTGTCATAGTGATTAAACGGTCATCATCATCTGCCTAGCCTTTTCCCAGCAATGTTGGGGTCGGCTTCCAGTCTAACTGGATGCAGTTGAATACCAGTATTTTAGATGGAGCGACTACCTATCTGACCTCCACAACCCAGTTAGTACGGTTTAACGGTGACTTTACAAAAATCTATACAAATAAATAAAATTGAAGTGTCTGTGCGTAATTAAAATATAACAGATTGTTACTGAAGGCATAATTATGTTAGTATATGATATGTTATTGATAACGAAAAAAATTTTTTTTTTTTAATTTTTGTCTGTTTGTCCGTTGGTTCAGGCGAGTGTGATACGTGATTTCGAAAAGTGAAATACCGAAGATCACGTCCCCGTAAGTTCACGAATACGTAACACTTAACAACGAATGCACGCTACCACGAAAAGCCATACGCCGCAGCCATGGGATCTCGAATAACTAAATTTCACCTGTTCTAAACACTTAACAACGAATGCACTCTACCACGAAAAACTGAACACCGTAGACATGCGATCTCGAATAACCAAACCTCGAAAAGTCATCGTAAAAAGTCTATTCATTTCAACCTCAAATCAACAAAATACGACATAAATGTTTCTTTTTCTTAATTAATGTTTGTTTTGGTTGGTTGTTAATGTTTGATTTGATTGATTGTTAAATAAATAAAGACTTTTTAAAATGACTGTTCGATGTTTAGTTATTCAAGATCGCATGGCTACGGTGTTCAGTTTTTCGTGGTAGCGTGCATTCGTTGTTAAGTGTTACGTATTCGTGAACTTACGGGGACGTGATCTTTGGTGTTTCACTTTTCGAAATCACGTATCACACTCGGTTCATACTAATAACCGACACGACTGGACCGATTTTGACCTGATGTTATAAGTAGTAACCTAAGCTACTTTTATTTTAGAAAAAAAATTAGGGTTCCGTGCAAAAAAAAATTAAACCCATGGAAATTGATAACAAAATTAAGTATATTCAAATAGCTAGGAAGGTAATATTTTTTTAACAATAGGGATGATGACTGACTAAAAAAAATATCATTCTGTTTAGTCCGTCCGTTAGATTATCGAAAAATATTGGATACGTGTTTATTGTTTTATCAAATTAATAAAAATTGACGAAGATAAAACGTGTCAAAGATTGTTCAATGTTACCTTTGGACATTGACTCAGCACTCGGCCTGACTCACGCGCGGCCCAGTTAAATGAATGATTTGGTTGCATCTTACACGCATAGGACACATAGAATTTGTATAATAGTGTGTGTTAAGAAAAAGTAGTATATAAGCAGAACATTTTGTAAATTAATCAGATTTGAATTTTATATTCTTGTCTCATTACCCTCTCAGGCCAAGATACCTGTAGCCATCTCAGTAGGCTTAGCCAAGTTGACAATCTACAATCGTTAACGCATAGAAAACTAACCAAATGTATGGGAATGACATCATTCAACGTTAAGTCACGTGGTCAAAACAAACGAATGGAAACTTTAAAGTTTAGTCAAAACTGTAAGTTGGCTACGATATAGATGGGATGTAGCGATCATGATTGTAGAAACGAATACATTTCATTCTATCATCTTGATCGATGTTAACTTGTCTACGAAAGTTTATATTCGTTTGTTTTGACCACGTGACTTAACGTTTACGATTGTAGAAAGATAATCGATACGAATCGTTTGTAACTTGGCTAGGCCTGCTGATCAGTCTCGTAAGTCTGCGGGACTGGCAGTGAGTGTACCCTTCCCGAACCTGGTATTCCTGTCTACTATCCGTCTGTAACCTTAGGTCGCATGGTGCAGACATCCTGAACTTATTTATATACTTATTTATCACATACTATGTATATGGTAGGGTAGGGCTTATATTATAGGGCTTAGGGTCGTAGGGACTGTTAGGCTTATAGGTCTCTGTAGGTTCCTTTAACTTATCATATATTGTCACACCCATTGGGGGCTTGTGACGTCACATTTGAGTAAATGATCGCAATGACGGGGAAAACAAGTGCGTGTTTCGGCTTCGTTTAGGGTATTTTTACACCCAAGAACTTGTACTACATACCACTCATCATACATACCTGCACAGGGGCGGATAGCCACAACGGGGTACACTGAGGGGCATTGAAATGCATATGACCATCAGGACCATACTTCTTCTTGAAATACTTCAGCTCACGCTTGCACGGCTCTGGTAGTTACAGAAAATAGTTTGCCACTCAACCGCCCCTGGCTGCTTTAGCAGCCAGTTGCCGTTTTGCGAAATGTCCCTGGCTGCTAAAGCAGCCAGTAGCGCCTTCGTCCAACAAATGCAATAAAAATTTATTAAACTGCTATTTCTAGAGCTTATTCCTCTTGTAGCAAACTCTATACTATATTCTTCAACGTTCGGACCAACAATAGCAACACTATTCCATGGACAAATGTCAAAATAAAAGTAAAAACTTTAGTGTAAACAAACTCCGCCATTTCTGACGTGTGGCGTCGTATTTCAATTGTTCTGATAGGTATATTGTTGT
Source organism: Xestia rhomboidea (assembly GCA_963853795.1). Taxonomy (NCBI): domain Eukaryota; kingdom Metazoa; phylum Arthropoda; class Insecta; order Lepidoptera; family Noctuidae; genus Xestia; species Xestia rhomboidea. Next base: position 14,484,485 of record OY970774.1, read on the forward strand.
TTTCGGGTAGTGTTATATATCAAATTAATCGTGAAAATCTGTGCTACTATATTATCATAAAGGAAATCTAGTTTTCGAATCTCAAAGTTGAGTATTTCGCCTCCGAAAGGTGGTAGGTTTAAATACCTATGGTGATTGTGTTTATACAAGAAATAAGTGTTTTTGAGATTAAAACGTGTGTGTTAACGCAAAAACAGTGCATAATTAGTATTGTGAACATATTATTAAATTGTATATACAAAAACAAGTGGCTTCGTAAAGTTATAGCTACGTAAATAACCGTGTTCAAAAACAGTCGTTGGCGCAGGCCGCGTCAAAATAAACAGTGAGTATTCAAATTCTAATTTAATTCTAACTAGACTATCGTAAATAAACCAATAAGATTATGGTCTTATTGGAAAGGAAATATAATCTAGTTTATTTTAAAATTATTTAAATTGAAATTTAATATTTAGAAAAATTCAAATTATTATTTTAATAGCGAAATATCCGTTTTCATCACTGTTTTTCAAGTTCTACATTTTTTTTGAGTTTCAAATTAATATCAGTTTTTTTTTTTTTTTAATATATAGATTCCTTATCTATTCAGCTATTCACTGTAAATTTTATTTAGCTATAACTCTTGTAGTTTGCGATTGTTTATCTAAAGTGTCTAATTACATGCGAATATTTCGCAATTTTTTGCACCCTGGACGGTTTGGTGCAAAAAAGTCGCGCGCGGGGCGGGTGAGTGGTTAAGGTGGATGCTCCAGGGTAGCCCGCGAAATACAAATTTTCTTACGTTTTTTGCAATTTGCAGGTCAGTGTCAGATTGTATGTTGATTAATATATGATTCGCGGCTGTAACACGTATGTAGTTATAGAATTATAATCATCAAAATCATCAATACAACCCTCAAAGCGCATAAAGGTGCAGGAATGACTTTGACATTGCAAAATGTCCGGCCCTACTTCCGCCATTTTTCAAAGTTGCGGTCTCGCTTAAAACCTTTATTAATCGATAGCTGGTATCAATACAAACAAGTTTTGCTTGTAACAACATATTCTAAAGTGTCACGTTTCCGAGATATAAGCTATCAAAGTTAAAGAAAAGACGTTACTATTGCTGTTCCAGTCTCTTGGAAAACTGGACCAGATCGGTGCGGCGCAGAGATGGAACCGAGAAGAGTCTTCAGGACATCATCGATATGTTGAAGAAGACGGACCCGGATGACGTTCCAGATTTCGTGGCGAAGGAGCTAGGTAAACTGCCCCCCGTCACTTTCGATCACGTCGACGTTACACGGCTGCTAAAGGACATCACTACCTTGAAAGCGGAGATGACCAAGATGCAGTTCAGAATGGAGGTTTCAGAAAAAACCAATACTGAACTACGTGCGGAAATAGCATTATTGCGCAACGTCGGTTCGGAAATTGGGTCACCGGAGGCCTCAAAGGTGAACACACGTCGAGGGGCGCAAAATGCAACCATCGGCAGTTTTGAATCGGCGAACACAAGTGCGTCACCAGCTGCCGATAACGCTGAGCAAGCGCCGCCCGCCGCCGTCGTCGCCCGCGCCACAACACCGGCTGCGGATACGTCACGCGTAGGTACGTCGACCCCTAAACGTGCCTATGCTGCTATTGTCACCAGCGGTAAAACTGATGCGTCGCAGCCTAAGCGACAAACCAGAAAAGGGGAAAAATTGAAAATGGGTGCTCAACCAGCCCTGGCTGCGGTCCGTAGCTCCGTCAAGAACGAGCCAAGTTGATGAGGAGGGCTTCACTAAAGTGGAAAGGAGGAAGAAGAAGCCCTGTTCTCGTGACCTGTGTGGTACCGCACCGAGTGGACCCAACATGCTGCTGCGTCCTGCTGTGCCTACGACGCAGCTGTACCTTTCACGTCTGCATCACTCCACTACAACTGAGGAAGTGGTGCAGTATTTGAAAGTGAAGACCAGCTGGACTCTGAGGGTCGAAAGGCTGGAATCGCGCCACAACATCAACTTTAAGTCATTCGTGGTACGAGTTCCAACCCACCATCTACAGACCTGCATGAAGGAGGACTTTTGGCCGAAGGGTGTCGTATATCGGCGTTTCCGAGGGCGGTTACGCGACACCACGCAGCGAAACACGACGCCGACAACGTTGCGTGTATAGTTTTAGTTTCATAAGGTTTAAAATATGTATTAGTTTATTATTGTTGTTTAATATTATTTTGTGTATTTTATCTATAGTTGCCTGATAATAAAATGATTATTATTATTATTATTATTTATTTGTTCTTTATGTTTCTTCTCATTTAAGAGAGCTTAAGAAACCTTACACGCGGGTCGGAACCAAGGATGTAAGGTGAAATTTAAATAGAGAAAGTGGATGATAGTGTGGATGAAGTCAGAAACTTTCGGGTGATTCGACAGGTGTTGAGAATGGTGGCTTTTTGCAGCATGTAAAGTGTGTGATTAGGCATCTGTAGAGTGTTGAGGCTTTGTGTGAGAGATTTTGGTATAATACCAGTAGATGAGAGAACAATGGGGACTATATGAACAGTTTGTACTTTCCATTGGGTTTTAATTTCAATGGCAAGATCTTGGTATTTACTGAGCTTTTCTGATATTGTGGCTTGAATATTATGTGAGTTAGGTATTGCTATGTCTATCAGATAGACTGTTTTATTGGTTTTGTCGTGAACGGTAATGTCGGGTCTATTGTAATGAATGGTTTTATCGGTTATTATAGTTCGGTCCCAGTAAACTTTTTGATCGTTATTCTCTAATGCTACTTCTGGTTTATATTTATAATACGGTATCATTTCAGAAACTAATTTATATTTAAATGCTAACTGTTGGTGTATGATTGCAGCGACTTGGTCATGGCGGTGTTTGTAATCAGTTTGTGCAAGTGATTTGCATGCTCCTGTTATATGTTGTATAGTTTCGGAGGCATTGTTGCAATGTCTGCACAAGTCAGTCGGCTGGTTTGGGTCTTTTATGATGTATTTTCTGTAATTACGGGTAGCTATTATTTGATCTTGTATGGCCAGCATAAAACCCTCGGTCTCGGGAAACAATTCGCCCCGTTTGAGCCATTCGTTCGACTTAATTTTATCGACCTGTGGCTGGCTCAGGCAGGCTCGATGTCTTCCGTGTAGGGCTTTTTCAGACCATGCTGCAATTTTTTGTTGAGTACTTACGATGTGTTCATTTATTTGTGTGTTTCGGTTTTTTAGGTTTAGTGGTGTTAGTTTATTATCGGTCTCCGTTACTTGCTTGTGTAGTGATGAGGTTTCTGATTTTTTATGGAAGTATGCTCTGAGTGAAAGTATCTGTTTGTTGTATAAATTGTGTATGTCTATTAATCCTCTCCCTCCTTCTTGGCGTGGTAGTGTAAGTCGTTGTATGCATGATTTTGGATGGTGTTTTCTATGTTTGGTTAGGAGTGTATGGATAGTGCGCTGTAGTTTTTTAATATCAGTCTTTGACCATCGTATAATTCCGAAAGAGTATGTGAGAATGGGTATTGCAAAGGTGTTGATGGCTTTAATTGTATTTCTTGAATTAAGGTTGCTTTTTAAGATAAGGTTGAGGCGGTGTGTGAATTTTTTGAGCAGTTCTTGTTTTGACATCTTTTGTTGTATTTGTCTGGACTGTTTGAAACCTAAGTATTTGTATGTACTCTGTTCATCCATTGGCTCGATCGATGCTCCTGACAGAAGTGTGTAACTATTATTTTGAATTTTTCCTTTTACAATGGACAAAATTTTACATTTATCTACTCCGAATGACATACAAATATCATCAGAAAATTGTTGTGTGGCATCAGCTAGTTGATAAAGCGCTTCTTTATCAGCTGCATATAACTTTATGTCATCCATGTACATAAGGTGTGTTAACGTGTATTGTGTGTTATTGCTGTCCAGCGTGAATCCCGTGCCTGTTTGGTCTAACAAGTGTGAGAGTGGATTGAGTGCCATGCAAAACCACAGAGGACTTAGAGCATCTCCTTGAAAAATTCCACGTCTTATACAGATTGGTTCAGAAGTTATAGTTGAGGAGGAGGAATTGATTTTAAGAACAGTTTGCCAATTCTGCATGGAAGTTCCTAAAAATTGTTTAAGTGTAGGGTGAATTTTATAAAGATTTAATACGTGTAGCAACCAGCTGTGCGGAACTGAATCAAAGGCTTTTTGATAGTCTATAAACATTGTGTGAATATCCTTTCTACTTTTCACAGCGCTGTTCATAGTAATGGCGTCAATGGTTAGTTGCTCCTTACACCCTTGGCTATTCTTACGACAACCCTTTTGCTGTTCTGCTAGAATGTTATTTTTAGTTAAATGCTCATATACTATTTCGCTTATGCAGGCTGTTAGAATTTTGTATAAAGTTTGTAGGCAAGTGATTGGTCGGTATTTCGCAGGGTTTTTGGTGTCATTCGTGTCTTTAGGTATCATGTAAGTAACTCCGTGTGTTATGTATTGAGGAAGTAAATGTGGTGATTGGATGAATGTATTTAAATGGTTATATAGGAAAGGTTGTATGCTCGAGAATTTCTTATACCAGTAGTTGTGGATGTTGTCAGTGCCAGGCGATTTCCAGTTGTGTGTGCGTTTGATGACGTCTATAAATGTTTCTATTGGTATAAACTCAAATTCCATTTCTGGAACTTCTGGTGTAGCTTCTTTAGCCCATTCTGCGTGGTTATTATGGTGTACTGGATTTTCCCAAATGTTAGCCCAAAATTCTCGTAGTATTTCGGATGTAGGTGTCTCTAGACTTTGGTTAGTGGTGTCTTTGTTATTAGATGTAAGATTCCTATAAAATATTTTAACGTTGTTGATAAATTTTGTGTTTTCGACTTTGCGATTCGTGCATGTTATGTACCTTTTAAGTCTACTCGATGCAGCGCTTAATTTTTGTTTTAGAGTGTCCAAAAAGTGTGCTAATTCTGTGTTTGGGTTTTCGTGTTGTGCGTGTAGCTGATATTTTATCTTTATTTCTTCTACTGCAGCTATTAATTTTTGACTTCTACAACCATTAATGAAATGTGTCAGCCTACCTATGTTTGCTCTTAGATTTTCAATCTTCTTTTCTAATCTGATTTGCCATTTCGGTTTTCTCTATGTATATGGGCGGCGCCCATTTTGGATAGGGTCTGATATTTTAGCCCCGTTGCATGTAGCTGCCGTCCATGCTGCACAGTAGATTATGGTCTGCAATTTGGTGAATTCGGTGTCGGCATTTACATACTTAGGAAGGATGACAGTATTTATGTAGGAAACAATGGCAGAAAACTTTCGAGAAGTCTTCTGCTTGGGGATGTATGGTCTATTAGTGGGATGTGTGCAATTAAAATTTATTTGAGCTTGATGAAATCTGGATTCAATTTCTGGGTTGGTTTCTGGAGTAGTATCAAAATTAGTTTGCGTAGGGCCAAATTGAGCAACATCTACACTCGAGAGCAATGAATCCGGGTCACTTAAAGAATCCTAAAAATCTCGGAAACTAAAAATGCTAGGTTAATGCAATAAATTATATTTAATAGACAATGTAATACTCCTTAAATGAAGGTATTAAAACTTCTTAGTTATTGTATAGTTATATCATAAAAAATCAAATTTGAAAAAGGGCCACTTTCGAAGATGGAACTACGAAATTACAGCATTTGGTTTTGCTTTTGTTTGTAATCTGTCATTTATGTGGGTACATAAACCATGTTGATAGTGCTCTATATTCATTATTCAAGCTGAAATTATGTCGCTTACGCCTGAAGAATGCACCAGAATACTTACAATGCTGGAAACCGGCCGGAGTCAGCGCGATACAGCCAGGACTGTCGGTGTGTCGCTGTCAACAGTACAAAGAGTTCTCCGACGTTACGAAGAAACTGGTTCTAACCTACGCAGACCAGGAACGGGCAGAACCAGGTGTACCACAGCACGAGAAGACCGATACTTGGTGAACACCATGCTTCGAAATCGCTTTCTCACAGGAACTGAACTCACAAATCAGTTTCGACGCCTCGGAGGAAGTAACCCAAGTGCATGGACAGTAAGACGTCGGCTTGCTGAATCTAACTTAAAACCCCTTAGACCTGCAAACGGCCCTAAACTGGAGCGTGGGCATCGTATTTCAAGACTAAGATATGCCCAGAGCCACGTAAATTGGAGTATTGAAGATTGGTCAAAAGTTATGTTCTCCGACGAATCAAAATTTATGCTCTACAAGCACGATGGAAGACACAGAGTGTATCGAAGACCAGGGGAAAGATTCAAGCAAGCATGCATCGAAGAAAAAGTAGCCTACGGTGGTGGGTCTGTACTTGTGTGGGCCGGAATTTCTTCTGAAAGTCGCACAGAGCTGGTGATCATAGAAAACGGCTCTTTAACTAGCGTAAGATATGTGGAAGAAATCCTCAATGATCACGTTGGTCCATTTATGGTCAATTTAGGTGAGGATGCTATATTTATGCATGACAATGCCCGATCTCATACAGGTAGGATTGTGAATGACTACCTTCAAGAGATGAACATTACTCGTATGGAGTGGCCAGCGCGCAGCCCGGATATCAACCCGATCGAGCATGCTTGGGACGAGCTAGGCAGATGCGTAAAACAACGAAACCCTCCCCCAATCACGCTTCGTGAGCTCAAAATTGCTCTCACAGAGGAATGGGAGAATATTCCCCAAAATCGTATAAGGAACTTGGTGTACAGCATGCCAAACCGCGTAAACGCAGTAATGGAAGCACGAGGAGGCAATACGAAGTATTAAAATTCAAGAAAATCGTAATAAAGTTCAAAAATTTCATGTTTCCTATTTTTGTTTTAAGGAGAGATCAGCAGTTTTTTTCTTTATGTAATTTTGTGTTAATAAAATGTATGGTGACTCATATTTTTTTTACTTTCGTTTAAGGAGTATTACATTGTCTATTAAATACAATTTATTGCATCAACCTATCATTTTTAGTTTCCGAGATTTTTAACATTCTTTAAGTGACCCGGATTCATTGCTCTCGAGTGTATATTATTCAAAAAGTTTTCGTCATCTATATTTACGACATTCTGCGATACGATGTTAGTGTCTGTGCCGTTGTTTAAGATTATATTTGTCGTAAGAGTATTATTAGGTGTATCAGAGAAGTTAGTATTTGTAGCAGGTTGTTCTGAGTCGTCTTGGGTTTGTGTATTCCTGTGATCATGATTTATGTCTTCAATATTTTGTGTGTTAGTGTTAGTATTGCTTAGAACTGCAGCTACCTGGTTTTTAATTTCTTTTAATCTATTGTCATGTATATATTTGTTTTTTATAATCGCTCTCACTTGATCAGACAGTCTTTGCTCTGTTATATGCGCTAATTCTGGATATTTATTTATGAATTCCTCATGTAACTTTTTTCTATAGGCTGTTTTATTTGTTTCTAACTGTGTGGCAGTAAAGTATATTCTAATTATTGTTTCATTGTATTCGTTCGTCCATCTCATGCGTTGGCCGGATTGTGTATTAGGTTGTGTGGAGTGTTGCTGTATTTGAGTATGTATCATTTGTAGTTCGGCTCTGACTTCATCATAAATCTGATCTATTATGTCTTGTGGTAATAATTTCTTCTGTACTATGGCTCTACGCTGGTCACCTATTCTTTGTCGGCTGACTTGCATAGCCGGGTATTTTTCTAAAAACTTAGTGTGAAGGGGTGGTAAGTATGCATTTTTGTCTGTTTCCATACTAGTAAGGTGAAGATAGGTGCGTAAGATGAATTTATTCATTTCAATGCTCCATTTCCTACGGCTTGTTGCAGCTTTAGCGGAGGGTACAGTATCGTCGACAAAATTTGTCTCCTGTACAACATCCGCTGACTGTATACTTATTGATGAGGAAGAAGGCGTCGGTGTGACGCGAAAAGATTGCGATGATGAAGGAATTGATGGAAAAAGAGATGAAGGCGATGACGAAGATGGTTGTGAAATTTCGTCATCTATCTGAGGCAGCTTTGCCTGAAGTTGTTTTTTTGTTTTAGATCTAGTATTCATATTATTCCCACGAGTAGCTAGGGACTTAAAAAGTCGACCACAGCAGAGCCCTGTGTTCACTGTGGCAAGAGTAATAAAACTGGAGGTCCTCTATTTTCCAGAGTTGGCACACTAGCGACTAACCTCTCCCCTAGCCATGCAGCCCTCGGCATGTGCGACCTTGGCTTGGATTGTATCTCTCTTAGTCTGGCCCCTCACCCTAGACCTATCTCGGCAAAGTAAACCCTACCGGCATAGACCTAGGGCTCATCGGAGCACGCAAGCCCCACCACGTCGTCAACGTAGAGATACAGCGGTGGGGTTATTATTATTATTATTAAAGTCCATTCACTGATGGCATCTTCAGCACAACTTTGATTTGATCAGATACGCATATAACCTGTATCAATCGATAGCTGGCATCAATACAAACAGTTTTATTTGAGACAAAATGTTCTAAAGTGTCAGGTTTTCGAAATATAATATGTCATCACACAAGAAGGATGATAAGAACTGAAGACGAGGCGGTATGGTCCAAGACCTTAGCCTGCCCGAACTGGGCGAAGGGAAAGAAAAAAAAAAATAAGATGTCATCAGTGAATGGACTTCAACTTTGATGGATTTAATAGGTTTTATGCATGGCCACAACTTTGAAAAAAAAATGGCGGAAGTTAGACCGGCCAGGCTTCATACAAAAATCTTCCAAGCCCTTTCATTTTGAATTGTTGATCACAGAAGAACCACGATCGCGGGCCTGTGGGCGTCGGGGGCCACGTGGTGGCTTCCGGCCACCGTAGGCGCGGGCCTGTGGACGGGGAGCTATGGGCTAGCTCGCCGTCCGTCCGTTTCATGACGACAGGCCGTGTCGACGGCGCGTTCGTGTTCCACGCGCGCCTCAAAGAGAGTCAGCAATAAGGAAAGGGTTCGCAAGGGCCGAAGCCTGCCGGGGCTGCGGGACTATTCGAAAGAGATACCGTGGCCCCGGAACACAAAGGGCGATGAAGGAACATGGATGGGTTTTAGTCAGTAAAAGTCTGACACTCCCTCCTGCTCCGCCCATGTAAAATTATTAGTTTACGGTCAATATGAGTCAACTAATAATAAACCTTACGTCTTCACGAGTACGAGTACCTTTCCTCTGTTTATGGGGCTATAAAAAAGTTTGAGCGTCACTCCTGAAAAACAGGGTCAATAACATAATATCACGCCAGTAAACTCCGATGGGATAGGTGCAGAGGTGTACCTAATAGTACACCTACATATCGCCAGTTATGGGGTGTACTTTTGCCATCAACCGGGCATAAATACAAATACAAAATAGTTTATTGCTTCTTAAGTTTACAAAAAGTTTAGTTTTTGGAGCTTCCCTTTAAGCAAGTAATGCCTGTGTTGGGAAGCCCTGCTCTTTCATAGCAAAGCAATACAAATTTAGCAAACTGGGTATTTACAAAAAACAATAGGTACAGAAGTATGATATTGTTATACTTACATTAAAAGAAGTTACGATCTAAATTTAAGGACGCGTTTGCAAAATTGATAGGTACAGAATCGAACTACTACATTGACACGGGTCATACACACAAGTGTACGCACGACTAACTGCGAGAATAGTAGTCAAGTGAACTCATTTTGATGCTTTGAAAGATTTTTACGTATTTCTTAGAAATCAAATTATGGTAGGTCACTACAAAAAAAATATTTTTGCTGTTTTTACGAATTACCTCCGGACTTGATGGAGTGACCTGAAGGTATACTTCAGTGACTGCCACTGGAACTTCTCGACGTGTTGTACTGGTTGAGCCGAGTTTGGGCTCGTTTTGTTAGTTATGATGAGACTTTACCTCCGGACTTGATGGAGTGACCTGAAGGTGTACTTCGGTGATTGCTACTGGAACTCCTTCACATGTTGTACTAGGTGAGCCGAGTTTGGGCTCGTTTTGTTAGTTATGATGAGACCTTACCTCCGGACTTGATGGAGTGACCTAAAGGTGTACTTCGGTGATTGCTACTGGAACTCCTTCACATGTTGTACTAGGTGAGCCGAGTTTGGGCTCGTTTTGTTAGTTATGATGAAACCTTACCTCCGGACTTGATGGAGTGACCTGAAGGTGTACTTCGGTGATTGCTACTGGAACTCCTTCACATGTTGTACTAGGTGAGCCGAGTTTGGGCTCGTTTTGTTAGTTATGATGAGACCTTACCTCCGGACTTGATGGAGTGACCTGAAGGTGTACTTCGATGATTGCTACTGGAACTCGTTGACGTGTTGTACCTTCAGGTCACTCCATCAGGTCCGGAGGTAAGGTCTCGTCATAACTAACAAAACGAGCCCAAACTCGGCTCACCTAGTACAACACATCGCGGAGTTCCAGTAGCAGTCAGCGAAGTACACCTTCAGGTCACTCTATCAAGTCCGGAGGTAAGGTCTCATCATAACTATCAAAACGAGCCCAAACTCGGCTCACCCAGTACAACACGTCAAGGAGTTCCAGTAGCAATCATCGAAGTACACCTTCAGGTCACTCCATCAAGTCCGGAGGTAAGGTCTCATCATAACTAACAAAACAAGCCCAAACTCGGCTCACCTAGTACAACATGTGAAGGAGTTCCAGTGGCAATCACCGAAGTACACCTTCAGGTCACTCCATCAAGTCCGGAGGTAAGGTTTCATCATAACTAACAAAACGAGCCCAAACTCAGCTCACTGAGTACAACACGTCAAGGAGTTCCAGTAGCAGTCACCAATCACTTCATCAAGTCCGGAGGTAAGGTCTCATCATAACTAATAAATAATAAAAATCTTGCCTTGTCAAGTATCAAATTTGGTTTATCGAATATTTTGTGTTTGTACAGCGATCTTTTTCAACTCGAGCCGCTCCAAACAGGCGTTACGTGTCCACTCTCGACGGCGGCCGTGCGCGGACTAAAGTTTCATTCAAAGTGTTTGTGCAATAAATCAAGATACTATCCAAAATAAAATAACCCCTAATGCAATCGATTAAGATTCATCCAGAATAGCAAAAAATGTGAAAAAATAAGATTTGGTTTTCATTTTTTCTGCAACTATATAAATCATTTAGATTAAAAAAAAATCCTTGCATTAAGAATTGATTATGTTTGCCAACATACAGTATTTTTAGAAATAGTAAAATATGTTAATAATAGCACAAAAAATGTACCTAAACTCAACCCTGTATCGTTAATTTTAGGGAAAATGGCAACGACAGATCGATTTTACATTATAAAATACTAAAATTTTCAATGATCAAGTTCCTATTATTTGAAGATGAAGAACCAATCTATACGAGGTAGTTATTAGTTATATTGGATTTTGTTTGGTTATGCCATAAAATTGTACCGAAAAACAGCATAATTTTACCTGATATGCAAACGCGCCCTTAAACTAAAGATTTGCAGGTGTGTGTTCAGTGTTATGTAAGGTAGTGTGTTCTGTATGAAGGATAGTAGTGTAAATCTAGACTCCGTGCCTGCTACTGAGAAATTCCTAATGGAAAAACCTAACAAAACTTCGTGCGACCTGGGAATTGAACCCAGGACCTCATGCATAGCAGGCCCCTTATTCACAACGCTTCGATTCGATTTTCTATTCAGAAAGCCGTATGTCTGTCTTTTTTTGACATTACGAAATCGAGCGAGATAGACATACGACTTTCCGAATCGAAAATCGAATCGAAGCGTTGTGAATAGCTATGCAGGTCTGCGACCATTAGACTATAGAGATAAGAACTCTGTCTGCGACCATTAAACCAACAAGGACTCCCGAAAAATCGAGGGAAATAATGAACAGGCATGCCGACAGTATCAAAAAATTGCAAATCTATTTAGTCCGTCAGTTAGAGTATTGAAAATTAATGGACACGTATTTTTTGTTTTTGTAAATCACTGAATATTGACAAAATATCAAACGCATCAAAACTCGGGAGTGGGGGCTCGTGACGTCAGAACTAGCTCTAAAAATTATACCTAGGCGTATCTTCGTCAATTTTGGTTTACGTAACAAAAGAAAAAACACGGGTCTAATATTTTTTGATAATCTAACTGACGGCCTAATTAGATTTTTTTTTGTCGTCTCGCCTATTTAGCAATACCATTAGCCAATTCTTCTATTTCATCCCTCTTCCGTCGGTTGCTGACGGCGGGCAGGACCACGTGTATATCCTCACAGCGACCCTGCCTGCAGACCAGCCCGTCATCACAGCCAGGCTCCAGGAACTCCTCTTCTACCTGGATATTTAAAAAAATATGAAGCTCTTCTTCTTAGCGTGTCGATGGCAATCTAAATTGTGTCGCCCAAGAACAGGGCTCAGAATTTGGCGCCTTCATTGTAGAAACTAATGGATATTACGTCCATTAGTTTCTACAATGAAAAAACAACAGGATACGCTGGACATGATATTAAGTGCCCCATCGTTACTTATGGAGCTTGATCTTCTTCATTATCGTGTGGTTAGTATCTAACCTGGTGTCCAGAGTTTTTATGCCGCCCATGATGGGCCTCTGACTTGGCTTTACATGCCGTCAAGAAATGCAGGCTCACGATGTTTTCCTTTACCGAAGCAAGTGATAATTATACAATACGCACATGAATTCAAAAAATCAGAGGTGCGTGCCTTGGGTTCGAACTCGAGACCTATGACTTCATGAAACTTGGGGTCGGCGAAACACGTTTTTTTCTTCCAATCTTGCTTGTTACCAATCGCACTTTAAACTCTTATACTCATTTTTACCCGACTACGGCAAAGCCAAAAGGAAGGGTTATGATTTTAGCAGTCTATGTTGGGACAGGGAGAGATCCACACGTCCCGGCCGCCGCAGGAGACGCCCCGGGCGTCGGGGGCCACGTGGTGGCTTCCGGCCACCGTAGGCGCGGGCCTGTGGACGGGGAGCTATGGGCTAGCTCGCCGTCCGTCCGTCTCATGACGACAGGCCGTGTCGACGGCGCGTTCTTGTTCCACGCGCGCCTCAAAGAGAGTCAGCAACAGTGAAGGGGTCCGCAAGGGCCGAAGCCTGCCGGGGCTGCGGGACTATTCGAAAGAGATACCGTGGCCCCGGAACACAAAGGGCGAGGAATGAACATGGATGGGTTTTAGTCAGTAAAAGTGTGACACTCCCTCCTGCTCCGCCCAGAGCAGGAGGAGTCATTTGATGATTTCCCATCCCAAAAAAAAAAAAAAAAAAGTCTATGTGTGTGTGTTTGTATTTACGTATGTTCCTCCGTAGCGCCTAAACTATTCATCCGATTTAGATGATTAAAGTGTCAATCGATTCGTTATAATAGCCCGGGTAACATAGGCTACATTTTAACCGACTTCAACAATAGGAGTCGATTTTACCTTGTAAACCTAAGATTGTTTCGAGCGTGATTTTTCAGTAGTCGGGTTTTTTAGTTGTAGTATGCAACACAAATTCTTGTTTTAGGGTTCTGTTGCCAAATGGCAAAAAACGGAACCTTTATAGATTCATCCTGTCCGTCTGTCTGTCTGTCTGTACGTCACAGCCATTTTACTCCAAGACTGTTGGCGCCATACAGTTCAAATTTAGAGAGTAGGTGTTTCCTATGAACCGCTACATAAAATTGATGTGAAACTATGAACAAAAGCTTCGCTTGTAGAGTTACACCTTGTATGTGGAGTTTGTATGTGGAGTCATACCTCGATCTCAACAGAGCCGTTGGTGGTCTTCAATGTCTTCTTGAATTCTGCACACTTCTCGTTTAATTCTGCAAAGATTTAAGTACGTAATAATGTCACCGAAAAGATTTTCAACGAGGAAATGCGTTAAAATCTTCGACAATGACATTTAACCTTAAAATTTTGCAAATACTGAAGATTTCAGTGCTATTCGATTTTGTCCAGTAGTACCCCGGAGTCAGGATTTGTACCCAGCTGATGGCAATAGGGTCGTCTTCTACATAGAACATAAACCCTCCCAGGCAGAGGTGCAACTGTGCCCGACCTTTCGGGGCAATTGGACATGACGTTATATTTGGAAGAATGTAACTTCATCAATAAAGCTAAAAACCAGTAGCGTTATCTTAGTTACGCTATCTCTTTCCCTCATCATACCACCGCCACTGAAGCCAGACAGAGACAAACAGAACTTACGTTGATACAAACTGCAACGCCCACAGCAGTTACACTGATTCTTATCAGGTAGGAACCCCCCAAGAGGGCAATCTTTCTCTAGTACGGCATTCTTGCAGGTGTAGCCAAGGCAGGACACTGGACAGTCCTCGTTTGTAGCAACCTCGTACCGGAAGTTACGATTCCTACGAAAAAAAGTATTTTTAAAGTTCCGTACCTCAAAAGGTAAAATAAGGAACATAAGTGAAATTATAAGATCACTTTCTTGTCCGTCTGTCTGTCTGTCACCACCGATTTTCTCAGGAACGGGTGGACCTATTAAATTGATACCAGATACTGAGGTCTATAGTCCCTATTAAGTGTATAAAATCAAGAGTCAACACGATAAAAAGATATGGACAAATTTAGATTTTCGCGAAAACTTGTAAGTACCAAAATTTACCTTAATTTTCAACTTTTATTATTTTTCGGAATTTTCCCTTGTGCTGTAAAACCTTGCTTTTAACCAAAATTGACAATTCTAGGTCAACCAGAAGTACTCTATAGGTTTTGGGTCGAAAACCTATATAGTTCCCGTTGACCTAGAATCACGAAATTAGGCGAAAAGCAATGTCTTACAGCAAATGTAAAGGGAAAAATCTGTAAACCGTAAATAAGTAGTTTAATAACAAAAAAAAAGCAATTTTACTATTACAAACTTATTATTTCCGGTTGGTGCAATAGCCGTTTACTGGGATCGAACAGCAAAGTTAAGTTTGTACGGAACCCTCGGTGCGCGAGTCCGACTCGCTCTTCGCCGGTTTTTTTTTTCAAATAGACACTATTGAATATTGTCATCATCATAACATCTATAGCTGTAATATGATGAACCTAATAGTACACCCACATTTCGCAAGTTATGTTAAGTCCCATGTAATAGGGGCGAGCCTATTGCCGTCAACCGGGCACAAATCCAGACTCCGTGGCTGCTACTGAGAAATTCCTAATAGAAAAACCCAATAACACTTTGCCCAACCCGGGAATCGAACCCAAGACCTCATGCTCAGCGGTCGTGCTTGCTTTTCCAAGTAGTTTTTCAGTAAAAAGTTTATATTCGCTCAGTATAACAAATTCTTGTAACAACTTACGACTTAGTTATTGCGCCAGTACTTAACTGTGGAACAGTGACAGGAACGCCTGTAAAGGAGGATGTGTCTATTTATATCATCACCACAACACTCAACACGGTGATCAAAAACACCGTGAGGAAACTGTTGTGATATCCAAACGTACCCCTATGTTGAGAGTCTGTGGCATAGATAATCTGTGAAGCTAGCTTGTTGATGGTACCGGTGTGTGACCAGAGAGTATAATAAGTATAAGTGTGTGACTAATTATTAATAAAACTTGGATGATTTTATTACAGAAACCCTACATGCCATAGAACCAAAAGTTCGAAGACATGTGGTATCTACCAACTCGCACTGGCAAAACGTTGTGACAATGTAATTTATTATTAATTCTTCAACAAATTTACATTTGTGTCGAACTGTGGGTTATAACAATAATAAATTTAATTTAAAAAAAAAATACCTAATCATCGTACAGACAGGGAAAAAAAAAAAATCATTCCACATTGGTCATAACATTATTTGTCGTAAATTTAAAAAAAAAATATTGTCCAAATAAAAATGTCAATATAAATTCAAGAATGCTGAAATATATTATTTAAAGTCAATAAAATATAATCAATATTAGTTCGAACAACTATTTTCTTTGAGAAACTCTTCTATGCTCAGCATTGCCCACTCCTTCTTCTCATCGAGAGAAGGCCTGTATCCCAGCAGTGGGAACATTATAAATTGATTATGCTATGATGGTGCGACTATGGTTCAACTGCACGCTTGTTAAGTGCAAATAGCTTGGTCGACCGTACAGAATAAAATAAATAAATAAATATCGCTGGACATTACACACAGTGCCATCTAGTACCACACTAAGCAACGAGGCTTGTGTCGTGGACACCAGATAGTTGATATTCTACATAGATACCTTTTGTTTCTAAATGATAACAATACATGGTAAGTTTTAGCTTTTTGCCCTGCATCCGAAGTAAAGATCCGTATTCCATCAGAATTAGAATTTAGGTAATTTGGAAGTAAGAAGTCTTTGGAGGAGCTCGTGGCTAGATAATAACAGCCGTTCGGATCAATCTTCAGGTTAAGCCGTACATGCCTAGGTTGGTCTGTGGATGGGTAACCACCCACTACATACCGAGTTTCCTCCGTGCCTCGGAAAGCACGTTAAGCCGTTGGTCCACAGTTGGTGGTAACAGGTAGTCAGTGGCCCAAAGTCTAACATCCAGTCTTACCAAAGGGTATCGTATTACCTAGTACTAACTGGGTTGTGGAGGTCAGATAGGCAGTCGCTCCATGTACAATACTGATATTCAGGTACATCCGGTTAGATTGGAAGCCGACCCCAACATAGTTGGGAAAAGGCTAGGCAATGACGATTCCATCGGAATTAGAATTTGTGGAATTTGGAAGTAATTAATCTTAAAGGTAAGAAAAAAAGGAGGCCTTTGTCGAATGACAAACTGTTATTGGAAAAACTGATCGTCAGTTACAAACGCTAGATAATAGGCTAGATTCCACCATCAATAAATTGCAAAGCTATTTAGTCCGTCAGTTAGAGTATAGGGAAATAATGGACACGTATTTTTTGTTTTTGTAAGTCAATGAATATTGACAAAGATAACACGTATCAAAACTCGGGAGTGCGGGCTCATAACGTCAGAACGCACTAAAAATTATACCACGGTGTGACGTATTGAGAATTTTAAAAGCGTCGTATCTACGTCAATTTTGGTTTACGTAACAAAAGAAAAAATACGGGTGAATTTTTTTTTTATAATCTAACTGACGGGCTAATTAGATTTTTTCAGTTGACGAGCCTATTATAGCAATAAAGGTATATTATTAAAGGTATATAACTTACATCGCCGCAGTATCTGATCGCATCTCAAAGCTCTGAACTCTTGCTCCGGGTGACCCCAATATTGGTTGCATCCAGCCCTGAAATCTGGAGCATATTACTTACAACTTTAGCCTAGTATTAAGTGCCATGGATCGTTGCCAGGAAAAGATTTTAGCTTAGAGATTGGCTCTCATATTTCATTACGTAACTTCGTCTTTAATTTTGACCTTTTCATAAGGAAGGTCAGAAGTGTAATATTAGATTTAAAAGGAAATTTACATTTATAAAAGGGGTGGATTTGAAACGTGTTTTCTTACAGTGTTGTTTCGTCGTACCTACGAGAACATTCGAGAAAGTACGTGATTAAAGTGTGTATGCGTTGAAACTTGGAGTGCTTTCCATTATTATTAGTTTTCGCAACCCACTTCTAAAAAACATCAGGAATTGTCATTATAATTTCGACCGTACGCCGAGGGCCTAAAGTACCTACTTCTTCCTTTGTACAAGTTTTTTATTATCTCTTTTTGCTTAGTTCCTTTTGTATTTTTTTGTTGATGTTTTTTTATGAAGCAGTTCTACACGCCGCTAGAATATTCGTGAATATTTTTCGTGTGTATAAAAGCACACCGCCCGACCCTTGCTCGACAAGCCAGCCCGCGACGCTGAGCAAGTAACGTTAAATTCCCCAAATAATGATCCGACCCAGCCTGTCCCTTGCTGCCCTCCCCTCAATGACGCACTAAGCCGAGGCCCGAACCCCACAGGGGGTGCCCTTAGTGACTGTTCATTTCATTTTAAATCCTTAGTTTGTAAGCCCTGGCTGGGGGCCTT
This sequence comes from Xestia rhomboidea, assembly GCA_963853795.1. Classification (NCBI taxonomy): domain Eukaryota; kingdom Metazoa; phylum Arthropoda; class Insecta; order Lepidoptera; family Noctuidae; genus Xestia; species Xestia rhomboidea. Next base: position 14,502,365 of record OY970774.1, read on the forward strand.
AAAGTAATTTTTGGCCACCACAGGATAGTCCGGTTAAGCAGTCAAGCAACCTTAGCGAGATGCAACTGCGAGTGGTCATATCTAAAAAAAAAAAAAAAACGCCACAATCAGTCCACTCCGATCCAGCCTGTCCTCTTGCTGTCCTCTCCCAGCGACGCCCTAAGCCGAGGCCCGTACCCCGCAGGGTGCCATTATAGCTTGTAGTCGCTTAGTTTGTAAGTTTTTTGCCCTGGCTCGGCCTTACACTTAAGGCACCCACAGAAAAGTCCGGATAAGCAGACGAAAACCTCTCTAGGTTGAACTGCGACATGCCATACCGCAAAAAAAAAAAAAAACGCGACAAATCGTCTGATTTTGGCTACACCACGAAGCGAATCGAACTGAACTAGAAGTGCGATATCTAAGCGAATAGTCAGTAGTGTATTAATTGTGATTAATAAAATTATTTAATTGTTTAATCGGCAGTATTTAATTTATCCCATATCCAGCTCGTAACAGTATCATCACTAAAATTCCAATTTTCATGTCTAAATTACATTTTTGCACAGACTACTAATTTATTTATTATTTTATTAATATACTTCGTTAGTCGTGTGTTAACAAAATAGTATTAGCCTTAATTTTTTTTTTTTTGCAGGTAGGTACTCTCTATTACAATGCTGTCGTATTTGACCCTTGTGGCATTAAGTCCGCCTATTACATCTCTTCATGCACATCAAGTTTAAATAAATAGAACTGCCTGCGATTTACGCTATGTTTACGCGCCGTATACGCTGCAGCGTCAACCAATGCCAGATGAAAAATCACTCTAGATCTACAACATACAAACCTATAGCAGTTGTCGGCAAGAACTCTTCTGTGACCAAACTGTATTCATCTTCGACACAAGACTGGTCCAACTCTGCGATATTAAAACAATTGTTGGCTATATTAAATTATATTATTGGAGAATAAAGGGGAATGACGTTGCGTTGGAAGGCCTCCCACTAGGTGGACCGTTGACCAGTAGGGCTATTACGTATCTCTGTTGACAGCTCGAAATGATAGTAACTGGGCTCAGTGTCCATCAATTAACTCTCAAAAGGTTAGTTTCGTATTATGTATGACCCTGTTAGACACCGTAAAGTGATATCCACTCAGTGTGATACATAATACCAATATTATGACATTCACGGTTGTCATCAAAGTTCGGTGTACAACCGAAGCTTGATAGTCACTGGAGAAAGATATACGTAATAGGCCTGCTGGTGAAGGTTGCGGGAATCCGCTGGATGCGAGTCGCACGGGTCCGGTCAAATGTGGCGACCCTTGTAGAGGGGCCCATGTCCAGCAGTGGACGTCTTTCGGCTAAAATTATGATGATGATAAGGATGAAAAGAAAGAAGGGCAAGGAAGGCTATTCGATTCTTCCAAAAGAATTTTCTCAGTAGCAGCCCGGAGTAGTCTGGATGTTTGTCCGGCTGATGCTAACAAGCTCGCCTTGGGTAGCGTAGGACCAAATCAGAACAGAGCGAAAAAGGCGTCTAAACCTTCGTGAATACAGGTATGATGTTGTTGTGTATAAAGGGTACTTCGTATTCATAGCTAATGGCGCTGATTGATCAGTTAAATGGCTTATTCGGCTAAGCGAGATCTTTTAGTATGTGCGTATAAACACGAACTCTTCACCCTCGCATCGTTATCATCCATCCATCATCCACACACTGCATAAAGAGCTCTGTTTCAAGTATCGCCTGCCAATCTGACCGTCGAAGAAAATTAACAAGCTTGGTCAATGATACTCGTAAGCTAGCCCAGTACGATTTCATTAGCAGACTTACCCTCCTAGAAGTCCCGTCCAACTCTATTTGGGTTGCAAAACCTAATGCTAAAGTCTTTATCATCATCCATAACCTGAGTCCTCCCATTGGTAAGTATAGGCTTCTCTTTTTTATGCCTATCGCCCGTTCCAGTGCCCTCTTCATCCAGGATTTTCCCCCAATAACCACAATGTCGTCTGCCCGTCTCGCCACCGGACGACCAACATTTATTTTCACAATCCTTAGACGCCACTCGGTCATAGCTTTACTCCAGCTGCCACCTTCTGAAGAGCTAAGAGTCCTGCCCAAATCCATTTGAGCTCCATAATCACGCTACTTCCAAGACCTTTAATTGTTAGTTCTCCAACTTCGACGTAAGGAACTCGGTCTATCAGTACCAGCTTTATTAAGATCATGGAACTAAAGTCCTACCTCTATAGAATACACATTCATCGCAGCATCTGCACTGCGAGTAGTCGGAAGGCACAAACATGGCTCGCCATTTGCCGTACTTTCGTTCACAGTAGTGGCGATATTCAGATGGCTGCACTTTACGTTCTCTGGGAATAGTTGAAGGGTGTCAATGATGAGCAGGGAGGCTTAGTTACTGTTAGTCTATTTACATCATTCCTCTGCTGGGTAAAGGCCTCTCTCCATGACCTCTAGTTTTTTCGATCCAGGGACAATGCGAACCACTGGCCTTTGATGTTGCCCAGCTTCCACCATCTTCTACGAAGCTTATTTACTCTTTGTAAATTCTGCCGATGGGCCAGGGTCGTGACGCCGTGGATGCCACGGGCGTCGTCAGCGAACGACATCTAAAAAACGCTGGCGTGACGACTTAGAGGAGTTTGTGAGAGATTGGTTAAAGGAAACCACACGGAGAGAAGTAGTAGAGGTACGTAGGTTATGGGGGAGCTCTTTGCCCAGCAGTGGCACCAACTAGATTTAAAATAACCGCCGGTTCTTGTATTATAAACCGCACTATAAAACTAGTATAAGATGATCTCTCATTCTATTGAAACTCTGTACTACGCTAGTCCAGCTCAACGTAAGTGTAACAACCAAAATGCTGTCCAAAATGTCTACAATGAGTGGGAAGACACTAAAAACTAAGCTTAGTGGCGGAACAAACTTCCCAGCAACACATATTGTCTGTTAAGAAAAAAGAAAAATATTTTACTTGCAAGAATCTCGAAACAACTCGCATTCCGTGTAGTTATTGAAATGAGGGCACTGGGGACACAGCTGGTAATCTACAAGGAATGAGATTCGTTACTTTTATATTAGTTTCTGTTTTACTCAAGAAACAGCTTGCTGGAGTTATTTTATACAAGGTGGAAGGGACACGCTTAAGGTCACCACTTTCGCGCGCATAGGTCGGTTAACTAGTATCGGCGTTATGGGAATCGCAAAATAAGTACTTGATTTATTCATACAATACATACATACAAGGAGCAGAATGCCGACCGACCGAACCCAAACGGTTACCATCACAGAACAGATAAAAGAGGTTAGATAGGAAATAGTTCGTGATTTGTACTGGAACGCGTGTCGCCGCTTGTCTCCCACTCTACAAGCAAGAGACCCATACGTACGTGCATTACGCATACAAATAAACTACTCACACTTAGATCGCGAGCTTGCTATTGATTGTCACACTAACGCAAAAACTGCACTCACACACGCAAATACGGTGACCAATAAGCAATCGATTGACATATGAGCGTTCACTTATATGAGCGGCGCGCCTGCCCCGCCCACAAGGCTATTCTAACCTCTATTATCTGTTCTGTGGTTACCATGTATGAAATTCAGTACTGTATCATTCTAAACGACATGGAATTTTTCATCGGTAATATAAAAAAACAACCCTTCCATACATTTTGACCGCGAAAAAATTACAGTTTATAATAGCTGTATTTTATTATAATAACCGACATTAAATTCCTGGTGGCGGTTCAGTATGATGTACTGAATACGTTGTAACTGTTTTAGCGTCGGTGGGGATTCCACCCTGATTAACTTAAAAATATGAATTAAAGGGAAGAAGAAGAAGGTCCATAATTGAATGACCATGTCTTCTTCAATCTTTTTACACAGCGTTTTGCTAACCCTAGGGTAAGTTTCCACTAAGGCCCTGAACACAGTATCCGTCGATGCGCCTTGCGACACGCACGATCATCACTTGTTTCCTTTGCATGAGTGCCGTCGCTACGCAAGTCGTCGCGGTGACTTGTGGTATGCTCTAAATCACTCTCCTGTCCGCAGATGCTGTTACAAAACACGTGCAGTGTAGCCTACAGGAAAGGCCCAATTTATACCACAGCAGAAACGACCGGAATGGAGACGTGCAAAATTGAATCTCGCTATCACAGGAGAGACGAGAGACGTGGTGTGGATAACAACCATTTTGACGGACGTGTCCCGCAAGACTCCTGTACGCTCGCCTTGGTAGAATCGGGCCTTTGCGGTAGGAATCCATGCAACAAGTCTCTTCAGCCTCTCCACTTGCCTGTGCTTTAGTGGAAACGTATTCTTAAGAATGACTAATCTTAAAAAACATATACGGCACGAAAAAAAAACATATCAAAATATTAAGAAATACTATCGAGATCGTCTTCCGGTTTTTTCGTAGACCACATTCTTCGCGCACTCAGATTCTTTCGCATCTTGAAAACCTTGGTGGTTTTTATGATTTCAAAACGTCTTCTAGTTAAACATGGACACTTATGGTTATGAATATAAGTCCTATTCTTGACTTGAAATGTTTCCGGACGAAATCGGTCGCAAGAGCATGGCTCATTGAAACTACGACGCTGTGGGAGCAACTCTGTATACAAAAGTGGTTTATGAACAAAAGTTGTGGAAAGTTTCTTTAAAAGAAGGTTTCATGGCAGTCTAAATTTATTCCATACGAAGGCCAATAGAATATCAGATAATTTCGCAATAAAATACACAGTGGAAGGGACATTGTGGCACAAAAGTATTACCAAAATAACTCCATGCATTTTAACCGTGTTTGTTTATTTGGAAAAGCTATTTTGAATAACCTGCGGAAATTTTCAACACCATAGTTTCCGGTGCCTGGAATCAGAAGGTGCTCATCACATTTAATCTTTATGCTGAATAATCAGTACAGGCGGTTGGCAAAATCTATACCTACCAATAAAGGGTGTAAAAAGACCGTTAACGAAGCCGAAAGGCACTATCGTGTTCTCCCCGTTATTGCGATCAGTTTTTGGAAACCTTTAACCTTTTGTTTTGACGTGATCTTTGACACCAAAAAAGTAGAGTTACTTAGTTTGATGTACATGTTTGATGTAGATTGGTTGACGGCTCCGTGAAAGGGCCCTTTACACATTGTATAGCAAAGCTGAAGACTTAGTTTGTTTTTTGTTATATTCGCTATGATCTCTTGTACCAACAGACGGATTTGAAAAATTCCTTTTGCGTTTTTGATAACTCAATTCTTGATGAAGGTATTAAGGCTTTAACAACATGCAACGACTCTCAGCAGCCGAGCAAAACGAGAAACGGTGGCAGAAACCGCGAGGCACAAGTCAGACCGATAAATTATGAAGATTTGCGTAAGAACCTGGTCGAATTGCTTGATTTCTGCCAAGCTGACCCAAACATTATTCAACATATCACTCAGATCCAGCCTGTCGTTTAGCTGCCGTCCCCAGCGATGCCGAGATTCGAATCCCACAGGGGGTGCCCTTAGATTGCTGTCGCTTAGTTTATAAGTTTTTTGCCCCTGGCTGGAGGTCTTAGGCACCCACACGATAGTCCGATTAAGCAGAAGCCAGCCTTAAAGGTTGATCTGCGAGAAGCCGTTAAAAAAAACATGATTAAACAGTCGTAGATGTCAAACGGAATTTGCCGAAAAGCACGATCCATATGAAAGCTGAATAAATATGAAGAGTAACTGCTTCACCCTGAAGCAGTTTTGTTGTTTAACGACAGCTGAATGGAATATGACGTGTTGCCAAGCCTAACTAGAGTGTAACACCGCTGATATACATAGCTACAGAATCCGTGGTAATATTACGTAACTCTGATGTCTGTTACCTTTGAAATTTGATGGCACTCGGATGATCTAGCTAGCTAAGACAGAGGATATTTTTTATCCCGGAAATACGCTTCTCAAACGTACGTAACGCAAATTCGCTGATGTGTTGAAGACTGCTGGGCTAAAGTGGGATTGGGTGGGCCATGTCACGCAGTGGATGCCAGAATACGGGTGTCACCCCGAGGTAGGTCTAGGAAACGCTGGCGTGACGACTTAGAGGCGTTTGTGCGATAATGGCCGGAGAAACCGCACGGAGAGAAGATGGATGGCTATGGGGAGGCTTTTGCCCAGCAGTAGGTAAATATAGGCTTAAAAAAAAAAACCGGCCATGTGCGAGTTGAACTCGCGTGGAAAGGGTTCCGTAAAATGCCAGTCTTACATTGAGTTTACCACTTTATTTTCAATTGATAGAATTCAAGAATTCGTTTTCCTGTAATCTACAAGTAATGAACTATATTACGTATTTTTTTTCAAAATTTAAGGCTCAGTAGTTTCGGAGATCAGGGGGGAATGGTCAACTTTCGTCTTCTTTCATGAATAAAATCAAAACTATTTATTTTACAACAATAACAAAAATATATTTGATATCCTCATAACGAGTCAGTTCAGTTTTTTTTTTTGTACGGAACCCTAAAAATACGTTTCGATGTGATAATTTTAGAACTCCAAGACAGCAAAATCTAGTCTGCGACAAAACTTCCTGACACAACTCCCTTCCACCATGTATTTTCTATAAGAACAACCCAATTAGAATACCAGCGCTGTGACGTTTTTTTTAATGTTACAGCACCATGCTGAGATAGGGGCCTTTTGGCCTTGTACAGAACCAATTTCGTTTTCTTTTTTTTTTGTTTTTCTCTGTTTAATTTTTATTAGTTGATAATTTCACAATTTTATTTTATGTGTTTTGTTCTGTGCCGGCTAATAAATGCTTTTTCTTTCTTTCTTTCAATTTTAAGAAGACTTAATTCTTACCAATTCTGTTCCGACAAATCGGCCTGACGGTCCTCGGACTGTTAATATGTAACACCCCGCTGTTTCCTTGAGTGTTCTGATCGCACCTGTCATAGTCTATCTCAAGTGAGTTGGCCCTCACTAGGGAAAGGATCTCCGTTTCTCTCCAGAATTCGCTCGTGTCTTTGTCCTTGCCTATCAGACTCATGAAGTTGAGGTACTGGAATAGAGAATGAGAGAATAATGGACGTGAAATGTGTGGACATCTTCGTAAGCATTATCAGCCTGTAGTGTTCGAACGAAAGGCTAATGAGAGGGAATGGGCTGTAATACACCACGCGAGCCAGAACCATGTCTTCGAATGTTTGTTTCTAGGACATACCTGTTTCCTCACGGAGCATGCAGCAATATGGTGATGAAATAAATTACACAAAGTAATGCATCTGGATGTAATTGGACCTTTTTTTTTCTGATGGGAAATCATCAAATGACTCCTCCCGCTCTGGGCGGAGCAGGAGGGAGTGTCAGACTTTTACTGACTAAAACCCATCCATGTTCCTTGATCGCCCTTTGTGTTCCGGGGCCACGGTATCTCTTTCGAATAGTCCCGCAGCCCCGGATGTATTTGGACCTACGACCTAAAACTGTTGAGTCGGGCCGACACCACTGCAGGCGCGGATACAGGGGAGGAGGGGCAATGGGTGCAATTGCCCCCCCCCCCTGAACCGGACCAAATACGTCATTAGCCAAGCTTGGATGACTCATGAGCGTCGCCAGGAGGAGGCAGCTGCCCCTAGAGGCTCAGGATTTTTAAAAGTTATAGCTTTTCCTGCTTGATGCCATAGAATGGTATTGTACGTAATATGTGTATTGTAACGTAAAATGGAATCATTCAAATTAAAAAAGGCTCCTTTTACTACCTCTGAATTGGCACTCCTATTGGACTTTTGCATTCTCGGCCGGTATAGACAGAGCCTAAAATAAATTAGGAGCCCCTTGCCCTGAGGCCTTATGTATTATGCAATTATAGCATAAATATCTGAGGTAATGATGTAAAAAAATTTGAGCTCGCTTCGGTCGCTCTTGTTACGTCTTCGGTCGCCTAGTATTTTTTGAGTCTTAACTTTTTCTTTAAGAGGCCCAGTTAACTCCAGTAGGTCGGAACAATTCTAACCTGTTAAAGGTAGAAAAAGTGTAAAACTTTCGAGCTCGCTTCGCTCGCTCTACAGACTACTTTCTCTTGAATTTATCGAAAAGTCGACCAAGTAACTCCTGTATGAAGGATCGAAACCATTCTAACCTGTCCAAGACAAAGTGCCATAAAAATTTCGAGCTCGCTACGCTCGCTCTTGCAGCCTACTTCCTCTTAAATGTTGCCTTTGTCTGAGGGTCGATCTAGTTACTCCTGTATGAAGGGTGTAAACAATTGTAACCTGTCCAAGGTAGAGTATTCAAATTTTCGAGGTCGTTTCGCTCGCTTTTGGAGCCTTAGATACGCCTGATTCCATTTATTATCAAATGTTCATCATTTTTTTTTTAATGAATATTCCTTATGTACCATAAGTAAAATCAAACAAAAATGCCCCCCCCCCCCCCCCATAATAAATCCTGTATCCGCGCCTGCACCACTGGTATACACTACTGGGACACCACTTATCTTTCGGAAGATAAATCCTATTTAAGGTGAAAGCGTCAGCGGTAGCCCGCGAAATTCAAATTCAGGTCATACAGGTGCAAAAACGACTTTTTCAAGGTCAAAGTCATACATGCACCTTTATGCGCTAGGAGGGTTGTATTGATGATTTTGATGATTATAATTCTGCAACTACAAACGTCTTACAGTCGTGAGGAATATTTTAATCAACATACAACATAGCACTGGTCTGCAAATAGCAAAAAATGAAAGAAAATTTGAATTTCGCGGGCTGGTTGGAGCATCCACCTTAAGTCTAGTTAGTATCTTAGATTACTACTGCTAGTCATAGGAAAAGGAGCGTCTTTGAACCCAATTTGAATAGCAGCTCGGTTTTTATGTCGAGCTTTATCGAGAATATTCTACCTCCTATCCTGCCTTCTGAGCTGAGAAGTATGCAGCCAGAGTAACGGCTTTTTAAGTTTTACCGTCATGAATTTTCCAGTAGCAGCCACCGAGTCTGGATTTGTGTCCGATTGATGGCAATAGGGTCGTCCCTTACTTATTACATGGGACATCTGTCGTGCCAGCGACAGGAAGAAGAATAATACTGTAATGTATTTGGCATACGCAAAAAAAATACCTTCAGGTTCCCGTGAGTCTTGTTTTCAGGCTCATATGCTTCATTCATTGTAAGTACGGGGACCATACTCACACACAAGCCATGACCGATATTGATAAACAAACAAATATAATAAAACAGGTTCTCGACAATATATTTCATAATGATGATTTTTGCAATTTTTTTAAAATCTATGTAAAGTTTTACAAAATTTGGACATGCTTTGACAACTCTCTGACGTTGCAGAAGTTATGTCACAGACGGAGGAAGATTTTATTCTTGGCCAGATACTCTGCTGCATGCAAAGACATCAAATATCATCTTCTAATATCGGCTGCATGCAACGAATCTACAATGATATTATAAGTAACTTATAATATCATTGCGTATCTATATATCGACCCTTATAAAGGGTGTAAAAAGACTCTTAACGAGGCCGAAAGGCACTGGTTTTCATTACAATATTTTTTTTGGCACCTGGGAATCTCTTGCGGATGTCTTCGTTTCGGATTCGATCGCGCAAGGAAACTCCGAGCATAGCCCTCTCCATTGCCCTTTGGGTGACTTTAAGCCTTCTGATGAGGCCCATTGTGAGCGACCACGCTTCGGTCCCGTATGTAATCACTGGCAACACACACTGGTCATAGACTTTTGTCTTGAGACACTGGCGGTAAGTTGGACGAGAAGATACCGCGCAACTTCCCGAACGCTGCCCAGCCGAGTCGGATTCGACGATTGACGGTCTTTCTCGAAGTTAGACCTACCTAACTGGACTGTTTGTCCCAGGTACACATAATCGTCTACAACTTCGAGTGTAGAGTCTCCGATCTTGATAGGAGTGGGTGTGACATGACATCGCTAATTAGTCGCAATGCGTCGCCAAGTTACAGATTCAGTCAGTGTGTAATTAAAAAGATATTAAACCGTCAAACTCAAAACCGACTGAACCTGTAACTTGGCGAGGCATTGCGACTAATTAGCGATAAAATTTGGAACAAAACATCTTCGCTAGGTGCCCTAGTTTTTGAGATAAAAGTGTGGCCAAGCTGGGGGTCTAAAATGGCTGCTTTAGCAGAATCAAAATATGAATCACGTTAAAAATTTTAAACTCTTAAAATAGACCCTATTTTTATGACTTTAAAGTCCATTTTAAGAAATAACATTTTTAACGTAAATCATTTTAAGATTCTGCTAAAGCGGACATTTTAGGCCCCCTGGAGACTCTCCAGATCGGCCACCTATAAACCCTTATATCTTTTGAACCAGTGACCGACAAATTCTGATATTGGGCGGCAAATTTCTACTAATTAGCGACTGATTTTTTGTGTTATCAAAATTTAAATCCCTGATGTTGGCCAAGCCAGTGTCAATGACACCAAGCTTATCGGAATGAGAATAAAGATTAATTTGACAATTTGTCAGTGACAGCAAGCCAACAGCAACCTTATTGTAAAAGCAATAAAGATCACTGACTTCGAAAGCGAAGCTAATACGGAGGCAATTTACTGGCTGCATTGAAAATAACACCGTATTGTCGTTCGGTCTAAACTGACCATAGGGTGTGTTTTTACTAAAAATAAAAACCATGTCATCATTATACACCATTGTTTATTCGTCATGTAAAATACGTTACAAAAGAGTCCATACCAACCAAGATAGGAATTGCGTCTACACCTTACTTTTAATACATGGATCTTTTGACGCTCGAATGACGTTTGTATTACAGAGTGCGATGTTGGGAGTCATTTGTCATTTTTATGAAATGATTTGAAAATACAATATGGCGGCGTTAGTTCCTATTTTGGCCACGCGCCAAAAAAACATGTACATTAAATGGACAGATCCATCATATTATTTAAAATTTACCTGCACATGCAACTTAAAACGTCTATTAACAAGAGAATTATTTAACGGAAATTACCCTTCCAGTTTTGAGGGTAAATAAACGATATCTTCTTACCTTTTAATCAATCAATTTCAGTTACTTTATGATTTCCTGCTTTTCTTTTTATGCTATTAATTAATTTAAATACCCTAAAAATTAAAAACAGCTTTTGCAAAACAAAACTTAGACTTAAATTGTGATAGTTGGGTATTCACCTGGAATGTGCAGGAAATTTTACAATAAAATAATTCGGTTTCACACAATCCAATACTGAATATTATTATTCAGATCGATTATTATTTAATCGCTCGATTTAATCGTTCACGTCAAAAAATACTCATGTTCCTGTTTCGATGACATTTGAGTGTCTCGCTCACACATACTGAAAATCGTATCTACTGTTGCATGTACGAGATCACTCTTCTAAGTGTATATTATATGTTACCTGCCAAACCCTATTTCAGGCTGAACTTATTTGTCTTTTAAGCCAATACCGATCAAACCTCATATCTGGTCAAACTAGGATTTATCACAAAAGGACAATCGTGGGGCACCGTGACTAAATGGTTTAGGTTAGAACTGTGGCCAATTACGCGTGATTCGAACGAGCAAACCGAGCGGTGCTGCGGCAGCGGCCTTCGAACGATACATCAAAGTTGGTCAGTGTTATGCGTTTGTGGGTTTGTATATCCTGACATAATAAACCAGTAATTCGGTTTGGCCTAGGACAAAGTAACTCGGCCTCGGATTTGGCCGGTAACATACACATTTTTTCGTCTTAAGTTATGTGTCTGTGAGGGAACATTTAACGATTTAAATCTTTGCCTACTTATTTTAAAATATCCGAAGAATTTACATTACATTTCTTGAGCTAACATTTCTACGTTTAATATCAAACTTAGTAGTTTTCTTTATTTGATTACAAATAAGAGCACTTGGTCTGTAACTTTATTTTCTAAATATCTGAGCAATTATGTTTTAATTAGTTGAATTTATAAACTAATATGTACTATATTTCCTATATTAATTACTATTAATTTATATGGGCGTTTCCTTGCAAAGGAAAAGAGATATTTTATATATCTGCTCTAGTCACTGTAGAATATTATACTGTTGAGGTACTTACTTATATCATCTACATTTTGTATATTTGTATTTATATGAAGGGCATAGGAGACCTCGCATAATATCTAGATTTTATTATCTATTTGTCTATTTTTCACATATTTTACGGCAGTGTAATTTCAAGTCATATTGTCTAATTTGTATGAAATAACAATCTAATACTGGGAATACAGTTTATAGGTAATTTTATTTCAAAGTGCTGGGTAGGATTTAATATATAATATCGCAAACAAACACTCTTTAAATTTTATAAAACAACAAGTCTCGTTTATCCTAAAATATTAACTAACATTTTTAATACTTAAATCAATTCGGCCATACGCCAAAGAATGTATCGTCCGATCAATATTAATCCATACAAGTCACAAGTCTGACAACTAGTCTTACCAATGGGTTTCGTATCACCCAGTTCTAACCGGGTTGTGCAGGTCAGGTAGGCAGTCGCTGCTTGTAAAATACTGGTATTCAGCTGCATCCGGTTAGACTGGAAGCCGACCCCGGCATAGTTGGGAAAAGGCTAGGCAGATGAGATGATGACTGTTACATAGACAACCCACGCCTCGTATAATTTCTTTAAAAAAAAATATCAAGAGTCTTTTATTTCCCATAAACCTGACGGTGCAACGAAGGGAAATCCCCAGGGGCTATCTTATCACCCAGATAGGGTTGTAAAGTTCAGAGTAGGTTGTCGCTCCTTGTAAAATACAAGTATTCAGCTGCATTCCATTAAACTAGAAGCCAACCCCAACATATATTAGAAAAGAGTGATACATAATGATGATGATGACGATAAATCTAACGATATAACCTTAGGCGTAAGACTCGTTTGAAATATTGTCTTCAAAATGGACGGAACCAGACATTATATTCTAAATAAATTCAACTTTTCAACAAATAACCAAAAAAAATGACTAGAAATGATAACACAGACTGCATTCAAGAAATAAACGTTGACGAAACCCGTAGGTGCTTCTAGGAGCAAATAAAAGTCAAACTTTTCGCTTTAAAAACAAGGTAAATTGCAAAGTTTCTCTTTCCTTTGGTAGAATCAAAAAACCATATTAAAAAGCCGTAGTACTTAAGACTACAATATTAATTCTTGATATTACCATAAACATATCGAAATCGAAGGGTAAAATTAAGAAGTGTAGGGTAAACATGGTTAAACGACCGACATCAAAGCGAAAAGTATTTTAATTTTTAACATAATAAAAGAGTTTCAAGTCCATAAAAACAGTAGAAAAGGGCGAACCTAACATAGTCTTACAAACTTATCTAAGCCGAGGGCGGTGGCGCTGTCGGTGAAGATAAAATTAAGACTTTTCTTAGTAATTTTTGTTAGTTTTACCCGCCAGTTAGATAAATTTGTGATACTAGACAATATTAATCTTTCGACGACTAGACATCTTACTTCATGGTCTCTAAAATTACGAACACAAAGCTAATTACCCGACTGCGGAACAAAAAGTTAATATTTACGCATGTATTTTGAAAACCAAGATGGTTGAAGAAGACATGCTACTGGTGGCAATGGGATTTGAACTTCGTCTTTTATGATATTAAGTTTAAGGTTGTACAACTTGAAACTCATTTAAGATTCAGAATTAAAGAGATGGTATGGAGTCTAACACCCGTATCTATAAACAAGTCAAAATGAATACTTGAATAAAAGTAATTACGTAGGATACGATATTTATTCTGTAGTTTAGTAATTGCTAGAAGTAAGAACTGTCAAAAGTGAGAATTCTTAGCTTTGCTTTCTTGAACGGTTCTTACTTCGTTCAAATTCTTATATAATGTATAAAAATGTTTGCATAAGCAATTACTTAAACTCAAGTAATTACTTTAACTTGACTAGAGATACGACTGTAAAAGCACCATTATACACCGTAGTCGAGTAGGTATTAGTCATAAAAAAGAGATTCGCAAACCTAACGCCTAGATCGCGCCCTACCGTATGCTAGTTCTCAGGTCCATTAAAGCACTGGCCGTTATAACCCCATGCCTTTGCTTACCCATACAACTCGAATAGTCTGCATCCCCACCTATCGTAACCGTCGAAAAAGAGGTTGAATTCCTTCTGTGTTGAACCGTAGACTTTTTACCACCAGTCATTAAACCTGAAGATTCTATGGGAGTCTGCCTTGTCACTGGTTGGAAATAATCTCCGTGACAGTTCGAATTTTCGGCCCATTCGTGCCTATGTTCGAAGAATTTTGTCGCTCGAAGAGGTTTTGCTACATTCTGGTCTGGTCTATGTTCTCTGAAGGGGCGTTCTAAGTGCGGTCTGACTTTTGGTCGAGATTTCTGGTCAGCTGATGCTGATACACTCAAATGTTTCGTCTTTGCGTAGGCTTTTATTGGATCCGTTTCTTGGAAACTCTTGCTGCTTTTAGTTGTCGTGGTTGGTAGTGGGTGCGTTTTGTTGCTGTAATAAATTTTAACTAAAGTTGTATTCTGATCGGTAAAATTGGTTAACGGTCGACTATTTGACGAACAATTTGACCCTAGACAAACTTACTTATCGATAAAATTACATTATTGTACAACTATGTCTTCCAAGCTTCAGTTCAAATTTTTGTATTTCACTGTGAAAAGGAAAAGGGCTCTTGTCCAGCAGAATAACTAAAATAATCAATGATAAATCCATCTGCACTTTAATTGGTTCAACCAAAACACGACTAAGATTTTTTTTTAAGACAACCTTACATTATCAAATACATCAATACCAGTTTTTATGAACGCTAAGTAACACCTAAATGAATACCTGATATTATTACTAGAATTCGGATATTCTGATGCAATCGGATGTTTTGTTTTTAATTAAAATGGCAAGTTAGGCCGGCCAGGCTTCATACAAAAATCTTCCCAGCCCTTTATTGAGTAATAAAGGGCTCTGTTCTAAGCTTTCACGGTTCACGGAAGATATGCCGTAAGTGACATTTTAAGTATTGTAATAAAGGGCTGTTGGAATTTCACGCCTCGACGCTGAGAGCCGAGCATTTAAAAGTTCAGCAGATCGTTTTTATTCAGGCATTCATTTCGACCTCACCTAATGTTACTAAAAACAAGCATCAGTGCGTCTTAGGCCAACATCTATAAACTACTTTGACTAAGACATATTCCAGTGTCAAACCTGCACTTGTAATTTGACAGTGGCAGGAATAACGCTTAGACAAAGTACTTGCTAAGTTACGAAGCCGACACCTTAACGAAGCCGAAAGTCACTCTTGTTCTCCCCGTCATTGCGATATTTTTTTTTGTTCTAGACCATACCTGGGAACCTTCTAGTTATGGAGGTATTGGAGGTCAAAGTTCCAACTATTTCACAAGTTTTTTTTTTAAATACATGTTGTTTATGAAAGATTTTTACTTTAAACACCACCACGACCCCCGTACTATCCAATCCATCCACCAGCACAATGTTTTGAGTGCGGTACGAGTTTTACCGAAAAACCGGATTTTTTACCCCTAAAAAAGTCTTTTCCCAGCAATAATTTTTGCGTAAAGTTTGACGTACAGAATGCTTGGTTGACGGCTTCGTGAAGGGTCCGTTTACACCCTGTAGATGTGCATTTTAGTCATTGTCAAAGATACGTGCAGACGGACATTAAAGCTGTAATATTAGTTGGTCACCTACCTAGAATGGGATTTCCTGGGTAGTGCGTTGTTGTAGGGCTGGTTGCCCTTCGCCATGATGCTGTACAATTTGTTCCTGTAATCGTCCACAGATAGCTGCTTGTCATCTCTCAGCGGAAGCAGAACATCGGATAGTAATATTGGCTCGTCACGTTCGCGGTGGAATCTAGAACACAATTATAGGAAATATCACGAATACTAATATTTATAAAGAGGTAAAATTTGATTGTATGTAGGGGGAAATCTCCGGAACTAATGATCCAATTCTAAAAGTTCTTGAACTGGCAGAAAGCTTAAATATTCGTGGGTGCTATAGGCTATAAATTATTAATGTAATTATTAGTGTATATCATGCATATTAGACGAGCTATCACAATTTTGCGAGCGAAGTCGCGGGCGAAGTGCTAGTTTTTCATAACATAGTCATCACGCTTATAATCCCCGAAGGGTTAGGCAGAGATGTACCTAATAGTACACCAACATGTCGCCACCAACCGGGCACAAATCCAGACTCCGTGGCTGCTACTGAGAAATCCCTGATGGAAATAACCCACCCAATAGCACATTGCCCGACCCCGGAATCTACCCCAGGACCTCATGTTCAGCAGTTGCGCTTGCGACCACTCGAACAATGAGGCAGTCAAATATTTAAATATCCATCCAAACAGGGTAAACCATTTAGTCAAATTTACAGTAGTCCAGATTTTTGTTAAGGCTTCTGTTTTCAGCCTTTCTAAAAATTGATATTACTTATTTATAGTTAGTTCAGTTTTAGGGCGCTGGATTTGTATTACACACTAACATTTCTTAATTACAGTTAAGTTATTGTGGCACACACTGTACGGGCTAATAAAAAATACGTCTTTGATGTTGATCTAGTTTTGGTAAGCGCTTTTGCTGTGCACGAGGTCTCCGGTTCGAACGAAGAAAGGGCTATGGGATTTTTTCATCAGGAAATTAATAACGGCTAGTTCTCCTTTTAAAAAACTAAATACAAAAAAAAACATCGACTTGAAACACTTACTTGCCGACATACTCATGGTCCAGCGCCCGTTCAGCGCTGAGCCTCTTCGCTGGGTTGAAGACCAGCAGCCTCTGCACCAAATCCGCGGCGTCGCGTGGCGCACAGGACAGCAGATTGGTTAGCGTCGCGCCTCCGTTCGGGTTGCCGGCTTGCTCCCGGATCAGGGAGGAACCGTAGCCGCTGCATACTATCGCTATGTCTAGAAATTGTGGTATGAGAGGCTTATTACGCGTATATGTAATATTAGCACAGCTGGGACACAGGCCTCCTCTTTAGGAGCAGGCCTTGATTGACCATGCGGGCCCAGTGAGGGTTGACAGATGGAACGCTTAGTAGACTGGCAACAAAATAGGGGGAAATCGTCGCTTTAGAAGCAGGGGGTGTCGCTTTACACCATAATTATGCATAACGTAGCTTAATTTACACAGAAATACGTAAAGGTTCTTAAGTTCCAGAAACCCAAATCTTGGAAATTGATTTAAAAAATGAACAAAAAAACAATTTTTACTGGACAGCAGCAAGTATGCTTCTCCTGAAACTGTCACTGTCAAAGTTTAAATTCTATTACAATCCTAATGATCACTCAAAACAGTACTTACACTAGGAACTCCTACAGTTGAGGAAGTGGTAATTTTATGCACCTAAATGATCTAAGAATTCAAGGTTACTTACCCTCAGGAGAAGGCCTGGGTAACGCAGACATGATTTTCTCCACCTGGTTGACCGTCGAGGTACCCGGGAATAGTGGCTTGCCGGTCAGCATCTCACCCAAGATACAGCCAAGTGACCACATGTCTATGCCTTTCGTGTAGCTAAAACATAAAAGGGAAGAGATAGTTAAAATAAAATGACCTAAAGAGACCTAATAGTACACCCACATTTAGTCATGTTTAAGGTGAAAGCGTCAGGGTTACCCTAGCGCTTCCACCTTAAGTCTATGAAGTATGGGGCAAGCCCATTGCCATCAACCTGGTAAAAACCCTGACTCCGGGCAGCTACTGAAAAACTCCTAGTAAAAAACCTAATAATTAAGACTCTGCCTGACCTGGAAGTCGAACCCAAGGCATGCTCAGCACTATCGCTTACGACCACTAAACCAACGAAGATCAATGTAAACATTAGTTATAAATTTTTACTTACTTCTTGCTAGCGATAAGTATCTCAGGCGCGCGGTACCAGCGTGTAGCCACGTAATCAGTGAGGCATGGGTCTGCACCTTCTTCCCCGCCAGAGTATAGACTCGATACGGACCTGGCGAGACCGAAGTCCGCTAGCTTCACCCTATTGAACAACAAGAATTTGTGTGGTATACAACAAATTAAAAAAAACCGACTACTGAAAAATCACGCTTTAATTATATTCGGGGTTTAAAAGGTAAAATCGACTCCTCCTATTGTTGAAGTCGGTTAAAATGTAGCCTATGTTACCCGGCCCTAAATAACGAATGGATTGACACCTTATTTATCAAAATCGGGTGAATAGTTTAGCCGCTACGGAGGAACATACATGGACTGCTAAAACCATAACCTTTCCTTTTGGATCCGCCGTAGTCGGGTCACAAATTTTGGACATATTTCATGAAATTTGTAAAATCTCTAGATATGTTTGCGAGGACTGGCAAGTACTGAACAACCTCAGAAAGCATGTCAAGCCGTTTCTCCAAGCTGTTATTTTGCTGTCAAAGTCCAAAAGTCAGACAAGCGTCTGGGGCTACCTCGTAACTGGGATGTGCAGGTCATATAGGCAGCTCCATCTGGTAAGCCTGCCCCAACACTGGTGGAAAAAGGCTAGGCTAGGATGATGTCTTTCTAGGCCTCAGGGTAGACTTACCTGCAAGCACTATCAATCAGCACATTGCTGGGCTTTTGGTCCCTATGTATAACGTTCCCAGAATGTATATACTTGGTCGCCTTCAGCATCTGGTACATAATGTATCGCTTATGTATATCCTTGAGTATGTTGCCGCGTTTGATCACATTGTGCAGGTCCGTCTCCATGTACTCGAAGCCGAGGTAGATATCGCGGTTGTTTAGAGCTCTGGGGTAAGGGTAAGAAGAAGAAGGGTAATTATAGTTAAAAAGGGTAAATTTGTTTATTGAAATTTTTGTCTTTGGATTTTTAATATTGTTTTTTTAGAATCATAAATTCCTTTAGTACAGCAATAATAAATTATGTTTCAGTATCTTATGTAACTTAATAACTCATTAAGTTAAAGTTATTATTCACTCAATAATAATGAGTGAATAACTATATCTCTTATCTACTTACACTAAAATGGCAACTGACTAGCAAAGTATTTTGTAAAGAGACATGTAAAGTATTGATAAGTTAATTTTATTTTACTTGGTAGGTACCAAGAATAGATTAACCAAATTACAATAATTACTTTGGGCGGCAAGTACCCACAAGCCACAACACATTTTAAAATTAGATAATACTGGGTAATACTGGGTGGCTTTTGCTACTGGGTAATTTTATAATTATTTTATATTTTGTGTTTGTCTTTTTATGTTTTCTATATTGTATGTATTATAGCATCGTTTTTGACGACTCTGTAATGATGTTATAATTGGTAAATAAATAATAATAAATAAATAATCATGTAAAGTGGGTACTTAGTTAATTCTACTTTTATTTCTGTGTCCGTGAAAAACATAATACATGTTTAGATGTTACTGGTCCCTACCTACCAGCTTGCTGCATACCATTGCTGGGTAGAGGCCTTCCCATGCATAATCAACCTATGATATTCCCACTGCTGGGATACAGGCCTCCTCTCTGGCAGTTGGGCCACCACATGGGTCAACTGCAGGACGGGTCTGTGGGCTCTCACAGTGTCAGCTCTTAAAGTTAGTCCAGAGCTAATATGAAGAAAAACACAGACAACAAGACAATCCGAGGTTCTTAGTCTATGTATTTCCATTATTGATAGTACCTATATTCTTTATCTTTTTAATTTCTGAACACTTGGACCTCCTTGCAACTCAAATCACTGAAGTATTCATCAAATAAAAAAATTAAAAAACAATTAAACATTTGAAGATTACGTATTGAATGAGACAGTATAATGTTTTTTAAACAATTTTGTTTAGCTCTGAAAACATTTGATTGTTACGTAAAAAAAGTAAAAACTGGTCACCTGTGTATACTATGCAGCTTCACAATATTCGGGTGGTTTCGAAACGACTGCAGGAAAATAATTTCCCTAAATGTCCTTTGTGCATCTGTCTGGTTCCGGAACGCATCAAATATCTTCTTAATCGCCACCACATCCTTAGTCTTTTTATCAGCAGCTTTCCAGACAATACCATAAGCTCCTTTACCAAGCCTTTTCTTTATTTCAAATCTCTTAAGAATATGCTCATCAATTTCAGACATGTTTTTATCAGGGCTTTTCTTCTGAACAGGTTTTTGTCCCACATCTTTCTTCCGGTCATCTTTCTTAATTTGATTCTGAGACATCAGCACTTCTTTTCAACGCAAATAGTTACGCGGAGACTGTAAAATCAAATTCTGAAATGGTAGCCAATTAAAATTCATATATTCGCAATTCTCATGTTTTGTTATCAAATGCCTCTATAAAATGTAAATTCGAAGGGTATCGTGAGCTTATTTGAATATTAGAAAAGCGTGACTACCATCATTGTCAAAATATTGATTATTTACGCTAAGCAACGAGAAATATGTCGATAACAAACCAATGATTGGAAAACCATCTAAATTTTAAAATTTAACGATTTTAAACTTTACTCACGTAAAAAACGGCAGTGATTCTTCACTAATCCCATTATACGTTTGCTGTTTTTTATTCAAATCTGGGTTTTTTTGCCAATATTACTAGATGGACATCGGCACATTTGAATTCTGCCAGTCGAGTTTCATTTGTTTACGGCCGCCCAAACAACCTGTCAGTTGCCATGGTAACTAAAGATGTCAACTATAGTAATGTGGGGCTAAAATGTATAATCGATCGATTTAAAACAATGTCAGACGATTTTTTCTATACTTAAATTATTTTTGTTAAAACTTAAATAAATAGTTGAGAATTTTAATAAAATGCATTTAACTGGGGGTCTAAAATGGCCGCTTTAGCAGAATCAAAATATGAATCACGTTAAAAAAAATAAATTTTTATAATAAACCCTATAGTTGTGACTTTAAAGTCCATTTTAAGAAATAACATTTTTAACGTGATTCATATTAAGATTCTGCTAAAGCGGCAATTTTAGGCCCCTTGTAAACAGAGTCTTAAGATGACGAGTAATAAAGAAGAAGACATGCTGCGCCGACCCTAAATAAATTGGGATAATGGCAGGAGAATAATGATTGTAAGCAGTCTTCTACAAAAAAAACGGCATCCCATTTTTCACAAACTTTATTTAAATTTAACATTAGTACAGGAATTCCGACAATAAATACTATAGTACAGTGAAGAATTATATCTAAGTATTAATTGTCTTGTAATACTTCATTTTTTTACTTAGTCGGTAATTTATTATAAGCTAATACTTTTTTAAGGAATGATATTTTATAGCAATTATTCGCATATTATTTTTAAAAGTTGTAAATTATTGTTTTTATCCTTATAATAAATATGACAAGTAGGTACCGAGTACGCTAAACACATTTAAACTAAGTTTACCTATAATAATGAGGTTTTACGTACCATTATCTTATAAATACAAATAAAAAAAATATTTATAACAAACACTGAATATGGCTTATTGAAATACTAAGTGGGCTGTGAGTGACAGGAATGACTGTCCCTATTAATTGTAGTCTTTGGGAGTTACTACACCACATCGAGAAGACGGTGAATTGAAAATACCTATTTAAGATGCATCCAACTTAGATGTAGGTAAGTAGCGCTCGCCGGCTGCGGCCGCAGTCCCGGTATTTAGTTACTGCGACTATCTAGACTCGACTCGCACATAGTTGGCAATGGTTCTAACCTAGGTACTAACCTAAACTAACCGATTTGGTCACTCAGTTAAGTATTACAGTATGTCATAATCAATCACCAGTTTTGTTTTATAATCGCTCGATTTATATATAATACAGGGTGTTAAAGTAGTCGCGTGCCATAGCTTAGGGGTGAGTTCAGTATCGATAAAGGAACCCGTAAAAATAAAATATTAAAAATAAAAACATAAAAAAAATATTGCAAGATCAACCTAATTTAGGTACGGTCTACTAACATAAAATAGCAATCGTTTAGAATTAAAATTATTTTATATTGCCATTTGAAGTTAGTAGGTACTAAATTAGGTTGATCTTGCAATATATTTTATTTTTTTGTTTTTATTTTTAATTTGTTTTTTAGGTAATATTTTTTTTTTATTTTTTTTTACGTGTTCCTTTATCGATACTGAACTCACCCCTAAGCTATGTCACGCGACTACTTTAACACCCTGTTTATCAAAATAATACAGGTGTCTAAGCCCGAAAAAAAAACAAAATACAATACCTAAAAAATCTATGTAAAAAATAAAAATATTAATTAACGTAACATTACAGCAAGTAATATAAAAAAAACTATGTTATTTTAAAACGTCTTTGGGTACAAACTTAAAGAATGCATTTTTAAAGTACCTACTGACAATCGGTAGGGGTAAAATATCCCTATGCAATCTAATGCGCTCATTCATAAAGATCGGTACTGACCCGTACCGATTTGTCAGTACTTTAAAAATGCATTCATGATGTCTGTACCCTTTAGATTGCCTAAGGCTATTTTACCCGTACTGATAGGTACTGACCCGTACCGATTATCAGTACTTTAAAAATGGATTCTTTAAGTTTATACCCTTTGCCGTTATTGTGGAATTGGCGTTGGCTGGCGAAGCGTATTTTGAACGCCAATGAGGTAGCTAGCTATCATGTTTGTTACTTTGTTTGAGAAGATTTTTCCACCGACTTATAAAGGACTGTTTTTGCTACTATCCCGTGCGTGGCGTCGGTAT
Source organism: Xestia rhomboidea (assembly GCA_963853795.1). Lineage (NCBI taxonomy): Eukaryota > Metazoa > Arthropoda > Insecta > Lepidoptera > Noctuidae > Xestia > Xestia rhomboidea. Next base: position 14,525,084 of record OY970774.1, read on the forward strand.
GATTTCTTAACTATAACTATATTTTTTAAGTACCAACTTTCTAGGTTATAAGTACTGTGCATTAGCGCAAACACGGACAATCCGAAATCGGAGAAGAATGATTATCAACTGGAATCTCATTAAAAGTATGGAAGAAGAAGACATGCTGTGCCGAACCCAAATAAATTGGGATAAGGGCAGGAGAACGGTTGATTATGCATCTCATTAAAACCATTAGAGGTTAAAATCCGAAATGGCCGACAGGCCTATAGATTTGCAAATTTATAAATAGTAACTAGTGTAATCTCAAGATACTTACTACTACTAGTATCTTGAGATTCTCATTTAATTATTCAGAAAAAAGGAGCTTAATATTTCCATGACGCACTCTGCACAATCAGAGTAGGTAATGATGCCAAGCAAATCCCTTGTGTAGTACAAGAAATTTTCGTTAGATTAATCATTGTTAAACAGTTAAAATTACGATTCTGATTCTATTAATGATACCTATACCTGAAATTCAAAATGAGATTAATCGTAATATTCGATGAACATTCGAAGTTTAGAATATAACTACATTAAATTTTACGTTCGCTATAGAAGTGCCTGATGCCTCTACAATCTAGCTGTATCTATAACCGCATTTTCCTTAGATCCAAATTTCTCCACAAAAAGGTATTCCGTATCGAAAATTGCTCAGTTAATATGGTAATAAAATGTAACGACTGACAGTCAGGTGAGTAGCTTGACATTGACTCCAATGAGAGCACTTAACTTATATAAGAGCACCTACTCCCCTTTGCTGCGCACCGCATCGTTAAGACTTCACTAAAATCTCGAATCCAACCGTTTCGGACCTAATGCGGACCAGCTAAACTGACTGGTCACCGGACACTGAGAGATACTTCAGTACAATATCCATTAGATTCCGGTGTCAAATTGTGCGTAACTCCATAAAGGTTTCGCCGAACCATAACTAAAAGGATTCAGTGCTATTTTATTTCTCTTGAAAGACATTCAGGGAAATTCGACCTTTAAAGAGGGCCGTAATAGCATGTTTAGTGGTACTTATAATTTGTTTCTGTAGCAGTAAAACATTACATTAATGTGTTTTTAGGCCCAGAGGAATGTTGACCTTCACTAGGATTTTGGAGTTAAGTGGCACACGATATAATATCGGTCCTTATCTACAAACTGTTTCTGCCCTAACAGAAAACAGAAGAGATAATCTAGGTCTCCTGTATCTACCGCTTTTTAACTGACTTCAAAAAAGGAGGAGGTTCTCAATTCGTCGAAATCTTTTTTTTAATGTTCATAAAGCAAGATCGTTGTTAAGAGCAGTCCCATTGATCAATAAAATCCCTATATATCTCCTGAAATGTTCGCCTAAGGAAATGCAGGTTATTGAAAAGACGAAGGTCTACACTACCCGCTATTTTGATCTACGTTGCGGTGAAGGCACACGTCATTATTGAGCGCTTTTAGTTTACATCATCGGTGGATGGATTTTCTTCTTTTCTTCGACGTCTAAGCGTCCGAGATCAATGGAAGACGGTGTGGGAAGACCGCAAGGCCATTCGAGGGAGTCCGCTTCGTGTGTCATTATGTGTTCAGCTTCCACTGTAACGTATTTTGATAAATCAGTTACATTTGCGCAAGTACAAAAAATTGTGAGGTATCTAGAAATTCGTCAGGGAAGATTGTCTTTCCCTTCCATCAAAAATGTTAAGAGCGCGTATCCAAAAAGTTGGCAACGTCGCAAATAGCTGTCAAATATTTACCTATTTTAATTAATTTGGCAATATTACTGAATGGAAATAAGAAATATGGCTAACTATTTTATTTTTCTATGTAGTTTTCTCGTAATTAGCAATTATGTGATTTGGCGCTTACGTTATTTTATTCTAAGCGAGCGCACACTCTTTCTGTCTCTCGTTTTGCACACGGTAGTAATAGCGCTATCCTTTTCCATCCTTTTGTATTATTGTAGAGGGGGCGGGGCGAGAGGTACGAAATTGCTCGCCTTGGGCTGTGTAGTGGCAGGCTCTTAAAATACTGAATTTGATGCTGTAACTGTTTTAGGTGTAGACAAGGCATATGAAAAGTTTCCAAATAGTATTTTCTCTTTTAAAACTAATTATTCGGTGTTACGATATTAATTATTGCATTTCATATTCAATATTCTAGATAGTTATTTAGCCATATTCCTTATTTCCAAACAGTAATATTGCAAAATTAAATAAAACAGGTAAATAGTTGACAGATATTTGCGAGGTTAAATGCGAGGTTAGTTAAAATGCGCCCTATCAATGCTTGGTTGACTAAACCGAAATATGAATAGGTACCTTTAACAATGTTTTCTAAGACACAAATGAGTTGTTATTCAAATATAATCTCTAAAAGTTAACGCGAATGTAAATTTAAATATAATAACAAGGGTCAACTGTTTCCGTGAAGAGATTCCGAATGAACCCACATGAATCAATGCAACCTCGTAGGTATTCTCGGAGATTGATTAAAAGGCTGGCTAGAATCGAAATCCGAAAAGTCTACTTTAGAAATGCACTCAAATTTAATTTTTTGTTAGCTTAACGTTTAAAGTGATTATGATGACTCATGCGCGCGCTGATTTAATTGCGGAAATTGTTGCATTGTTTTAATTAGGTGCACCAACATTTTAAAATAATTTTATCCTATTAAGTAGGTACTTACTTCTGATTCTGTGAATTTTGTTTCCGTATGCAAGGTCCCAATAGTACAGAGTCGCAAAACTGAGAGGTATCAAAGGCATCAGAAGATATGGCCTTTTCGTTCTTCTGAAACTATAATAAATACATTTCAATTATGCAGTTCTTCGTTTCTGGTATGAATATTGAATATAATATTTCAACCTTTTCTTTTCTTTCCTTGTCCCAAGTTACTTGGAGTCAGAGCAACATGTTTGTTTCGCCCCTAACCCCACTGCCCAGTTTTAAATAAATAAAAAATACCCAGTAAAGAGGCCCGTTGCTGCAGTAACAGAAAACGCAGTAAGCCAAAGACAGGTGTCCCGACTTTTCGCTATCTGCAACGCCATTTGTCGTTCTTGCATTTGATATTGAAGTTGAATTTGTCTCTCCATCTTAAACAAACTCTATGCAGTTAATATAATATTACTGAGCAATTTATTAAGAATCTCAAACATGTTTGATTTTACCTTTATTTTATTGATATACTGTATGAATTCTTGATTCTTTTTGAAGTTTTCTTCCATGTTCACGGTAGAGTAGTTTCCCATCATGAAGACTTATTAATTTGTTTACTTAAACGAAAATTACAACAAAACACGATCGAGGCCCTGCCCTGACCCTGACTAAAAATTGTGTAATGCCATCAGCTGTTTGTTGTCAAAACATTTTTTTCAACAAAGGCGTAATAGCGTTTTGTTACTGCGTTAATCCTACTGTAACAATACCGTTAGGTGCAAATAAAGTTAGTATATTAAATTAAATCTTTTTTGTCTAAGTGCAGATCATTAAAATAATAATATTATTTTGGAAATCTTGATTATTAAAGTCCTTAATCAATATTTTGTAATAATGCGCACAACACTATTTTTGTTGACATTTGGTTTCATTATGGTTTGCCTTTGCCAGTTTGACATCTCGCGCTTGCTCGTCTTCATTCCCGCCAAATTCGTCAGCGTGAAAACGTTGGATTGACGCAAATTATCTTTTGTGCAGCTGCATTTCTGATAAAACGGCAGGATGGGTATTCTAGGTTTATCAAAGTTAATTGCAGATATTGCACCACATGCCATCAAAGACATGGAGATAAAAAACTACTTTGGTGATTTTCATATTTTTTATGCATCAATATTTTAACCTCTACGAATGTAAACTTTACTGTTTATTTTAATTTTTTAGGACGTAAAATTGCTATAGACGCGTATATGAGCTTGTATCAGTTCCTGATAGCTGTAAGAAGTGAAGGTAAGTGATTATAATATATATCTGACGATCTTTAAACTGATTGTTTGTTGCATTATTCTTCGAGTATTACAATACAATTGAATGAATGATTCATGGCTAAAAAAGCTATTTTTATTTTTATATCTACCAGCCACCCTGAGGGCTAAAATTATTGAAAAATCAATTTGGTCTGAGGGTGAAACATGTTAATGAATCTGAAATAAAATTATATTGTTGTCAATCAGCGTAGGATACATGGAAATTAGGAAGGCTGGGTACTTACCTTTGCCCAGCTGTGGGTTACTAATTTGAAAGTTGTTTCATTATTACATAAGTAACCTTGCTATTTTATAACTGGAGACCGCATTTTATGCAACTTAAAATGGTTGAAATGTGCATCGTAAAAATATTCGAAATAGTTTCGAGTTGGCAAAACATGCAACATAAAACATTTTTCGAGTTAGATTTGATTAAAATATGGCATGTATTATAACCCAATCTAACTTGAAAAATGTGCTAAATGATGTTTTTCAGCCAATTCTAGCTAAGACAATGCAATAACTTAAAATATTCAAATGCAATTATGTTTAAAACACAGGTTTGCATGTTATCCAGTCTCTAATCATTATCAAAATCTGTAGCAGACCAAAGCTTTAGTCAGACCTATCCCATCATCTTTATTTCATTTTAAATGTAACCCGCAGGTTCTCAACTAGTCTCTGTAGATGGAGAGACAACATCTCACTTGATGGGAACATTCTACCGAACTATAAGACTGGTAGAGAATGGCATCAAACCAGTGTATGTGTTTGATGGAAAGCCGCCAGATATGAAGTCTCATCAGCTGAATAAGAGAGCAGAAAAGAGAGAAGAAGCAGAGAAAGAGCTGCAGAAAGCCACAGAGGCTGGTGAGATATGTTTTATGAAAGTGTTCTCTGTCACTACTGCTTGCTAGAGATCCTGGGTTTGATTACCAGTGTTAAAATTATAGAATCAGCAATGCATCTCTATAAGGTGGGCTCAAATATCATAATTTCATTATAAAGTCATTCAATAGGGTAATTTGAACTGAGAGTGAACAAAAAAATTCTCTCTGAGGTCGAATGGACCGGTCAATCTTTTTGCAAGTACATCAAATAAGAGCTTGACAGATTTAATTACAAACTTTTCATAGAAAACCTCATTTACAGGTGATCAGGAGTCGATAGAGAAGTTCAACCGTCGCCTGGTGAAGGTGACTAAAGTTCACAATGAGGAGGCAAGACAACTGCTCAAGCTTATGGGTATGCCTGTTGTGGAGGCGCCGTGCGAGGCTGAAGCTCAATGTGCTGCCCTAGTAAGTTATCTGCATAGCTTTTTCCTTCGTCTTGGCTTCCTTAGGGACGACCCGAATGGCGGTAGTGAGGCTGCCTTACGTTCTTAGGGTCCCGGGTTTGAATCCCGGTACAAGCAAATGTTTGTGTGATGAGCATGGACATTTGTTTCCGAGTCATGGATGTTTATATGTATAATAAGTATGAATTTACAAACAAAAAGTATCAATGTAGTATATCAACTATCTGGTGTCCACGACACAAGCCTCGTTGCTTAGTGTGGTACTAGATGGTGCTGTGTGTAATGTCCAGCGATATTTATTTATTTAGATCTGTTTCACCCCCCGACGTTGAGGACGAGCAGTTTCGTGTGTGAGACGCCTAGTTATATACAGCTTAACACCTATCCTATGCCTATCTGACCTTCACAGTGTGCTGTTGTTTAGATAATAGTTTCTCTAAAACAACATCTTCTTAATCTCATGGCTTTATTTGTGGTGAAATCACGATATTTGAACAACCGGGACAACTCGACGCTGGTAACTGGATTCGCACAACAAACCCCAACAACTCAGTGTCTTGTTCGAGCAAAGGTGAAGATGCCTTCACCATAAAAAAATACAACATTCCTTGTACGGGTCTGTGGCGGCATCGTTTGTTATCGAGGCGGCTTCCTTTGATATTCGACCTCGCGGCCGTTTTTCAAAGGGAGCCACTATTTTAACCGATAGTCTACTATAGTACAGATGGAGTATCGGTTAAAATAGTATATAGACTGTATACAATACTGACTATGTCAGCTGGTCCACCGATCTTAACAGTTGACATTTATTTCCGACATTACCTTTCACAATGCACCAGATTAAGTATATATAAAGCGCATATACACCAACAAATATCATTATATTTTAGCCAATGTATACAAAAACTTGACAAATTATATCCTAAAACCTTCCTCAAGAACCACTCTATTCATTGGTAAAACAGGATGAAAATCGATGCAGTAGTTTTTGAGTTTATCGCGAACAGACAGACGCGGCGAAGGACTTTGTTTTATAATTCGTAGTGATATCTTTAACAATTGTCCTCAGGTTAAAGCCGGTAAGGTATTCGCCTCAGCGACCGAGGACATGGATGCTCTGACGTTCGGCACCAATGTGTTGCTGCGTCATCTGACGTTCTCCGAAGCGCGCAAGATGCCCGTGCAGGAGTTCCATCTGGATGATGTGCTTAAAGGACTGGAGCTGGAACAGAAGGAGGTAAGGAGACTATTGTGTTAAGGTTATTGAGGGTAATCTATTTTGGGATAAAAATGATGGAAAGGAAAAGGTTTCTTTTCAATTAAAAAGATCATCAGTTACACATGTCATGAGGGTATCACAGATTGAAATAGCGAATATTTTAAGTACTTGAATATTTTACTTAAATAAATAAAAATGTTTATTTCAATCACATAAGGCTTAAAGAAACAGGGTTTGGGGATCACCTTTTAAGCAAGGAGATGCTTGTGTTAGGTGACTCCGCTCTTCCACATTAACATTATAATGCAATTGAACACAACAAAAAATTAAGAATTATATAAAATTCAAAGATTAAAGTTAAAAATTAAATGAAGGTAAAATAAAGTTAAAGAGTAGCGCACTTGTGAGATGTTTGCAAGTGGGTTAATGTGTGTATGTGCGTGTTTGTGTGTGTGTGTGAGTGTGCATAGCATAGCACACACTACAAGCACAGTAGTTACTTAAGCACATTTTTGGCTCCAAACGCAGAAACCTGAATGGGTGTGAAGTGTTTTGATTATTTACATCATTATCTTCAAATGTAAAAATAATTAGGCCTTCAAAATCCAATTAATATAAACAAAAAAACACTAAATCCTTAGACCTTACTGATAGCCTCATACCCTAGTTAGTGATTGAGCAATTATCATGATTTATTATCTTCTTCTTAATCTTACTTACTATAATAAATGTGAATGTTGGTGACAATGGATGGATGTTTATTACTCTTTCACTTAATACTTGCTGAACGGATTTGAATGAAATTTGTCACAAAATTAGCTTATAACCTGCATTAACTATACACATTACCTATACTGATACTTTTTATCCCAGTAGTAGGATCCCGTGGGACAATTACCGAAATCACACAGGCGAAGCCGCGGCATAAGCTAGTATTTTTTTTTAATTGGCCTATATTCTCCCACTGCTGGGCAAAAGGCCTCCCCCATAGCGATCCACTCGTTCTTTACGTCGTCGCCAAGGGAGGCCAAGAAAACGCTGGCGTGACGAGAGATTGGCATGAGAGAGCCGCACGTCATCCTGCGTATCCTTTTCCCCAAATACGTTGGGGTCGGCTTCCAGTCTAACCGGGTGCAGCTGAATACCAATATTTTACATGAAGCGACTGCCTATCTGACCTCCACAACCCAGTTAGTACTGGGTAATACGATACCCCTTGGTAAGACTGGTTATCAAACTTTTTGGGCCACTGACTACCTGTAACGACTGTTAAAGATCTACAAACGACAGCCGGGACACGGAGGAAACTCGTTAAGGGTGGTCACCCATCCATAGACCAACCTAGGCAAGCACGGCTTAACCTAAAGATCGACCCGAGCGGCTGTTATTATTTAGCCACTAGGTCCTCCTCCGCACGTAGTAAATAATAAGTAAAATTTATAATTTCAGTTCATAGATCTCTGTATCCTGCTCGGCTGTGATTACTGCGGTTCCATCCGAGGTATAGGCCCGAAGCGTGCCATAGAGCTCATCCGTCAACACCGCTCGCTAGAGCAGGTGCTGCAGAACATAGACACGGATAAATACCAGCCGCCCGAGAACTGGGACTATCAGAGGGCGAGGGAGCTGTTTCTGGAGCCTGACGTCACTGATCCTAAGGAGATTGAGGTAGGTCAAAGATTACCTAGCGAAACTCTGCAGATATGACGTCTATCGATATTTAAACACGGTATAAAAGTTAAAGTATGATCACTTCCTTACTTGCCTTTTGTATTAATCTCTAGGTTAATAGTCTATGCAACGAAATTTCCGGTCACAAAATACTGAATACCAGTATTTTACATGGTTCCATTGCCTAGTCAGACCCCTTCGTTCTGACTAGGCAAACAAATGACTGCCAGGACCAATGGCTTAACGTGTTTTGCGAGACAAGGATCATATTCATCGTCATCATTCTTCTGCCATTATGCCAATTTGTTTGGGGTCGGCGCAGCATGTCTTCTTCCATTCTCTATTACTCGTCATCTGAGTAGTCGCCTCCATCTTAGCCATATCCTTCACAGAGCCCATCCATTGTTTGGTCTTCACCTTTATTAATTTAACAACAGATACAGCTATTATCACAGGTTTAAGTACCTAATACAATAGAGTAGTTATAAGTTTACAACAGTTTAGATAGAATTAATTATTTTGTAAACCAAGAGTAATTTTGCAAAATGCGGCCCGTGTGAATTCACTCAGTGTTCAATTGAAGCAGTCAATCTGTTGTGACACCATATTGAGTGTACGCGCTGCAGCAGGTTGGTGCGAGCGGCCGGCACCCACAGCTGCGCGAAAACGCCTTTTTTTTTTTTTACGATGGGAAATCATCAAATGACTTCTCCCGCTCTGGGCGGAGCAGGAGGGAGTGTCAGACTTTTACTGACTAAAACCCATCCATGTTCCTTCATCGCCCTTTGTGTTCCGGGGCCACGGTATCTCTTTCGAATAGTCCCGCAGCCCCGTCAGGCTTCGGCCCTTGCGGACCCCTTCCCTATTGCTGACTCTCTTTGAGGCGCGCGTGGAACACGAACGCGCCGTCGACACGGCCTGTCGTTATGAGACGGACGGACGGCGAGCTAGCCCATAGCTCCCCGTCCACAGGCACGCGCCTACGGTGGCTGGAAGCCACCACGTGGCCCCCGACGCCCGGGGCGTCTCCCGCGGCGGCCGGGACGTGTGGATCTCTCCCTGTCCCATTCCGCCACCTCCTTCGCTAGCATGACTGCTTCGCAGAAAGAGGTGACGGCGTCCCATTCCGTCTCGCTCCGGACCATGGCACGAACCAGGGCCGGAAGCGAGAGGTCGCCGCCGCCGATCGCCACCTCGAGGACACGGCGGTGCTCCACCGTGTCCTCCGGTCGATCCTCGCAGTGATAGCACCCGGGCGTTTCCTCCCACCCGATTCGGTGCAGGAACTTACCGAAACAACCGTGTCCGGTACCTGCGTCAGGCGGAAGGTGAGGACGCCGTGGCGTCTCTCCAGCCACTCCTCAAAGAGGGGACTTACAATAGTGGCGACTATTGTGGCGTGCCCTGCACGGGGTTGCGACAGTCGCTCTCTCCATGTCGCCATGAGATCACGCCGGAAGTCCGTCCGCTGAGCGACAATTTGCCGCGGCAGCGGAGTTTCCCCCCGGCGTAGCGCCTCCGCGCGCCACTCATGTAGGCGCGCGAGGACTATTGCCTCCAGATCCCATGGCGGCAATCCGGCAAGGAGGTTCGCCGCCTCGCGGGAGATCGTGCGGTACTCCCGGACCAGCCTCACGGCTACCACCTTCTGGGGCGCGTTCAAATGGTGGGCGGCTCGCTGCCTCAATGAACGTGCCCCACACCGGGGCCCCGTAAAGGGCCATGGACCGCACGACTCCCGCGTAGAGCCTCGGCCCCCCCAGATTGGGCAGGAGCCGCCTGAAGGCAGCCCCTGTCCGCTCCAGGTTGGGGGCCAAACGTCGGAAATGCTCCACGAAGTTCCACCGGCTGTCGAGGACAAGTCCCAGGTACTTCAGCGTCGACTCGACGCCGATGGAAACCCCTCCTGCCATCACTGAGGATCCCGGAGGTGGCGCATTCCGAGGCCCATGAAAGCACATGGCCTCGGACTTGTGCAACCGTGACATCGCAAGCCCACGTGTCATAGTGTCGGCCGCCGCCTCGTGCGACCTCCCCTGTGCCAGCACCAGCGTGTCGTCAGCGTAGCAAACTACGCTGACACCGCTAGGGAGGTCGGCGCGCAGCACCCAGTCGTACCCGATGTTCCACAAGGACGGCCCTAAAACCGATCCCTGTGGAACACCGCACGACATCTCTCGCCGGTTCCAGTCTCCGCTGCGACCGGGGTAGCTGACGGCCCTATCCGTCAGGTAGTCCCCGACCACACGACGAAGGTAGGTCGGCACCCGGTGATACCGGAGTGCCTCCCTTATGCAGCTCCAGGGCATGGAGTTGAAGGCGTTGGCGATGTCTAGAGACACCGCCAAGACAACCCCACCCCGGGACACCGCATCTCCCGTCGTGAGGGCCCTCACGCGCATGATGGCGTCCACCGTAGAGCGCCCCTTGCGGAAACCATACTGGTGTTCCGCAAGGTCCGGCCCCATCCCCGCAAGGTGCTCGGCGAGGCGGTTTGCAACTACTCTTTCAAAGAGCTTGCCCACCTCGTCGAGCAGCACCACGGGCCGGTAGGCGGACGGAGAGTCCGCCGGGCACGCGAAAACGCCTGGGTTGTGTATTTTACCATGCATAATCTTAAATAAGTAAGTGGCGAGAAGCTACTTCCCTTCTTACTTCTAGTTTATCATAGCCTACCATGTCCAGCACAAATAGAGTAGGATATAGCAGTTGATACCCTGGATATACACCATACAGCTATAGGTACAGGAATCTCACAAACTTGTTCTGGATACGTTATAGGAATCCATATTCATACTCTAAAACTTTTTGCACAACAGTTTCCTCATTCCCGCGCATCATATTCCTCATTATAGGGTAGATGACACCATAAAAAAATAATTCCAAGACACCAATCTCTAAAACAACACTTTATTTTGGGCCTGAAAACCCGATTTATTTTAAATTAATTGCCAAATTCGATTTTTTGTTGCTTTGAAATCAATAAATAGTTGAGTCATTGAGTTGACTAAACAGTGACGTCACAATTGGCTATTGCCATACAAAATATACGAGAGAACCGCGTTTTGACAGCTCTTAAAAAGTATCTCAATTGATTGGTGTGTCATCTACCCCATTCATAGTGAATTCTTCGTTTTCCAGTTAAAATGGTCAGATCCTGACGAGGAAGGCCTAGTGAAGTTCCTGTGTGGCGACAAGCAGTTCAACGAGGAGCGCGTGCGCAACGGAGCCAAGAAACTGCTGAAGGCGCGCAGCGGATCCACGCAGGGACGACTGGATGGATTCTTTACGGTACATATTTCTAGTTAAGCTAGCGACTCACCCCTGGTTCGCATGGTTGAATTGTAAATTATCTATCTATCGCAGGGCCAACGTGCCCAGAAATTGCACAGAACAGAGAGGTTGAGAAAGGGCAGACTGTATGGTTAGGGACCTTACACCTGGAGTTGATGCTGATTGATACACTAATTACTGATTGATTGATATTTATTGATAAAGGTACGATTACATGATAGATGAGTGCACGCAGTATGAATGCTATTCGTGTACTAAATTAGCCGGCCCGGCGCAGGTAAAATGCCGACATATTGATATACTGTGCTGTGCTTGCACTGTACAGAGGCCTTTGCCCAGCAGTGGAATGTAGGCTACCAAAAACAAAAAATACTTCTATTATAAAGAGTTTGAATATAAGTCGTAATCTCTGAAACTCTTCATCTGATCTCGGGAACTTTTTAAACGTCAAAGTTAAAACGCCCACCCTTCGCAACTCCCTAGTGTTTTAGCTGGGAAGAGAAGAAGTGGCAGAACAAACTCCCCAGCAACACATCTGTCTGTTTGGTAATAAAATCATAGTCTTTAGTCGTTCCATCTTTATTTGAGCAAAAGTTTGTGTGATGAGCATGGACATTTGTTCCCGAGACATGGATGTTTATATGCATAATAAGTATGTATTTACAAATAAAAAGTATCTATGTAGTATATCAACTATTAGGTGTCCACGACACAAGCCTCGCTGGTTAGTGTGGCACTAGATGGCGCTGTGTGTAATGTCCAGCGATGTTTATTATTATTACTTATTATGCTAAATGGACAAACGCGAAAAGCTTGCTTGTTTCAAATAATTTTGATAAAAGCCATTCTATTTTGTGTCTTAGATATCAACCACACCGAACCCAAAGCGCAAGGCGGAGGAAGACAAAAAGAACGCGGCCAAGAAAAAGGCGAAGACTGGCGGCGGCGGCAGAGGACGCAAACCTAAGTAGGCGATATTACTGCGTATATATAGACTGTTAGGTATATGAGAACTCAAGTATGCTATAGCAATGCAATATTGTTTTAATCCTGGTTCATGGACGGCTCAGATCTCAAATATGTATGCGGTGTGTGTCCACAGACAATGGCCCATCTTTCATCTTGCGCCGCATGCCCTGACACACACACTTGACGATCTTATGTCTGCATCAGCGAGCGGAGTTCGCATAGCTGAATTTTGGGCCAAACATATTTAATAAAAAAATTCCATCGACACGCTAAGAAGATCTTACTACAGTGTGTAAAAGAGCTCGACGTCCTGTAAAGTTTTATCTCTTTCCCACGCCGAAATGACATTAAAGGTCTTAGCCCAGTTACACGATTCCGCTCCCACTCTGCAAAAATAATATAATTCAAATATCGGCTTTATGTATTGCTCTTTAGATATACTTTACATTGGCAACATAAATTAGCAGACATCTCGCTGTCAGCGGGCTTACCGCCGTCAATGCCAATGTAAAGTATATCAGAGTAATACATATAACCCATATTTGAATTATATTATTTTTGCTGGGTGGGAGCGTCGTGTAACTGGGCTAAGACCTTTAATGTCATTTCGGTGTGGGAAAGATGAAACTTTCCGCCTAACCTAACCCTGATGAAAATTCAATGACAACTTCATGAAAAAGTCATTCAATGGTGTTTCATGAACTTAGAGGGTTGTATTGATGACTTTAATGATTATAACTCTGTAACTACATACGTGTCACTTGCGCAACTCATTTTTCATCAACAAACAACCTGTCACTGACCTGCAAATTGCAAAAAACTTAAGAAAATTTGAAGTTCGCGAGCTACCCTTTTTTTTCTGATGGGTTCAGTTCAATCATCAAATGACTCCTCCCGCTCTGGGCGGAGCAGGAGGGAGTGTCAGACTTTTACTGACTAAAACCCATCCATGTTCTTTCATCGCCCTTTGTGTTCCGGGGCCACGGTATCTCTTTCGAATAGTCCCGCAGCCCTGGCAGGCAGGCCCTTGCGGACCCCTTCGCGAGCTACCCTGATGTTTTCTTCTTGGCTTATTGACAATTGTTTTTATAGTGTAAAAGAATTCTTTGAAAAAAAAGTATCCGATAGATATAGCTACTAAATAACAAAGTATTGTAAGTTGATATATTTTTTAGTTTTCTCTATAATAATTATAAGAGTATTAATTACTGAAAATTTAAAATAGACATGAATCCTGAATTGTGAGTGCTATTCTTATTATCTAGACATTGTAATATTAATATTTACACCAATATTGATGTTGTGTAAAAATGTTACGTTTATGATGTTCTAATATTTGTATGCCATTTCTATGGCGAAACATGTAAGTTCATAACCCTATCCATAAGACCTTAATGTACTATCTCAACGAACGAAATCTTACCACCAATACGGCTCTTTTTGTTTGCAGCATCCGGCCGCTATTGAAGTGCTAAACTTTCTCTTGCTTGTCCTTTTTTTTTGTTTTTACTCCTATTAGTCAAAAAAGGTGACCAAACAATAAAATAGAATTTTTGTAAAACAAAGGATAACGTAAAAAAGGGTCACATATTTTTCGGCGTTTTACTACTATTGGTCCGCACACTCTTTGTGCGGAGCAATAGAAGTCCTTCTTCTTCTTCGTGTCGATGATTCGTTAAGGGTGGTAAACAGATGTGGACATCATGTGCACGGGATTTTATTTTGAACATGAGCAGATTTCGTTCGTTGTCATGGTACCATGTTTTTATACAAATAAATTATTCTATTCTACTCTTAAAGTGAAACTGCTAAAACAGGTGCATGGATGAATCAACTTCATGCTACTTTGGCACTGGTGTTGCTTGAGTTCTCACTTTATGTTAGAACACTAGCTTTATGAAGGTTTTTTTGTTATACTAGGATATTATGGACCTCTGCCTCCTTCTTCGGGGTATACAGGCTCGATATTAATTTGTTGTGTGATGATGACGACGAATGTTTAATGAAACATGTAATTATATAAAAATGGATGACGTGAATAAATATGTTTCGATATAGGCCACGTTTACACCAAATGGAGTTCTTTTTGCAGTAATTTTACCTCTGAATTTCTATTGCTGTCAAAAGCACTGTCATCTTTATTTTTGTTACCAATAGGTTGATGTTGGTTTGTTGCAACACAACGCTGTCTGTCAAAATCTAAATGGACTTGTTGAGCCGTAAGCATAGAGTTCAAAATTATCAAAGAAACAACGTCAGCCCCTAACTACGTTGCTTGTCATAAATTCTCGTAGTCGACGACAGATACGTTTGGTGTGAACATGGTCTATTATATGACTTCATACTAGCAATTACAATAGTTCGAATTTTATTTCCCTTTATGTTTTATTTGTTAGAGATAAACAGAGCAAGAAGACAAAACAATATTTTTAAGCTCAACGCAAACTGAGCACTGAACCAGCATGAACTTTATTTCTATAAAGCTACAGAGATCATAAAACTGCATACTTCAACGCAATGCCAATCCCGGGCGATGCCGTAACGATGCTTTACTTATTAAGGTCTTAGCCCACTCACACGACTCTGCTCCAACACCGCCCTAAACTAAGGCGACAGCTCGCAGTCCACGCGGCGACAGCTAGCAAGCACCCAGCTGGCCCTACCCTAACCGCTCTCCACCGACCGGCGCGGCGTCCGCCAGCAGCTAGCAGTCAGCGCGCGGACACCGCGCAGTAAGCGAGACGTCAACTACCGAGCAGTCTGACGGCGGTAAGCGAGCTGTCTGCTAATTTATGTTGCCAATGTAAAGTATATCTAAAGAGCAATATTTAAAGCCCATATTTGAATATTCTTTTTGCCGGGTGGGAGCGGAGTCGTGTAATGAGCTAAGCTAACCTTAAGCCGTGTGCAGTGCTTATACGATAGTGTGCTAGCTTTAATCTTCTGCGCTGGATCGCAATCGATTTGGCTACTGTCAGAATCTTTAAATTAAGAAATAATATCGTTTTTTTTCTTTCGTATCTGAGACTGATAACGTCCTGTGATCTCTATCATTTATTCAAATGTCAAAATTACATAAGACGGTGCTTAAAATGCTCTTCACTTTTTTTTTTGCGTGTCGATAGACTCAAATAATACCCGACCAGTATGTTGCCACCTGCACAGATTTCTCGTTGGCCTCGTTTAAATCCTGGAAGGTGCAAGCGGCTGTGCAGGATGGGCAAGAAAGTAGGTGGGGCATTTATCCTGTGGAGGGGCTCCACAATGACATTGTTTAGGGGACGGGTCGGTGATACCCCAT
Source organism: Xestia rhomboidea (assembly GCA_963853795.1). Taxonomy (NCBI): domain Eukaryota; kingdom Metazoa; phylum Arthropoda; class Insecta; order Lepidoptera; family Noctuidae; genus Xestia; species Xestia rhomboidea. The sequence continues at coordinate 14,540,802 of OY970774.1, forward strand.
TTGGCCAAATTATTTCTACAACAGCCAACCTGAGCCCGCAAACGGTTAAGAGATTTCCAGATTGGCCACCGCAGTTCCTAGTTAGCCCAGAGACTTTTTCAGCAAGCATATTCAGCATGATACCTTGAGACTGAGTAAGTAGGCGTGTATCCGATATCGAAATTACTGTCGACGGCAAATAAAACAAACAGAAATCGTGCAAAACAATGTTTTATTTCTAAAACACGTATCGTTTGCTTTTCAATACATATACATCTCACTAGGAGAGTAACATTTCATAATATTTTAATACATAACGCATACACTTAAAATTAAAGCACATTATATGATTGTTACCAAATTATTAAACCAAAAATTAAATTGTCAATGGGAATTTTAATAATCAACACCTTGATAAAAACGCTTGAAAATATTATTGTTTGTAATTGTCAATTTACAATTTAATCAAATAAATACAGGTTCAATATTATATACTTACATATATTCATGTATCCTATAAAGTGTGCTACACAAAAAAAGCATATAAGTGAACTCATTTGTTCGAATTCCACCTCCATTTTATCTTGCAGTTTTAATTGCGCATTATGCTTATTTTAAATACAAGTTAAATATGTATACTACAAAAGTGAGAAAAAGCGATCAAAATGTTTGCTTCTAAATAATAAATGTGTTTAATTATGCCGTTCGTTGTTACGTTCTTGATTATATATTTTAATAAAATCTGAAGAGAAAAATGAGTATTCCATTTTGAATTTTAGTTCAATAACATTCTTATCAAATAATTTAATAACTTAAAATAACAACAATTTTGTTTATAACGAGATTTTTGTGGTCCACTCTTCCAAAATAATTTATAACATACAAATAATTTATAGAAAACAATCGAAAAACTGTCACATTACATAAAGTTTAACATAGTAAAATAGATTTTTTATACACATCGACATTTTAATGATTTTCTTTACAATAATTATGCTTATGTCCAAAAAACTCATCATTACATACATTCAAAAATCATAAGAACGTTACTCAAACGGCTTCAAAATTTTCTCTTAAAAGTTAGCTTTCAAGAAGTTGATAAGGCCGTTGGTGGAGCCATCGTGGCTGGACACCGGAGTGTTGTCCTGAAGCTCAGGTTCTATCGCCTTCGCCAGCTGCTTACCGAGCTCGACACCCCATTGGTCGAAGGAGTTGATGTCCCAGATCACGCCCTGGGTGAAGATTTTGTGTTCGTAGAGGGCTGTTGAAAGATTGAATAAAACAATATGAATGTATTTGTGCCAAACTCAACTATAGTACATTTTGATATAAGTGGAGGAAGTTTGTAATTGTATTCGAGGCGGAAATAACATCCGAGACGTAGGCGAGGGTGTTTTTGAGCCGAGAACTGCAACAACAAATGTCCACGTGTATCAAACGACGTTTTTTAATACACTTTTGAAGAAATAAAATAACGAAAAAAAACAATCGCCGCCGACTATATTTGCACCAATTTGTACTAAGTATAGGTATAGTTTTATCTGTGACAATTTGCCAACACCACCACGCGGTGTGGGTAAATGAAAAATCGCACGTGTGTGAAATACATTGCATTGTGAACCTAATCGTAGTGCGATATGAACCAGTTTTCGAGGAAGTGTATTGAAAATTCTTTTTTTGACGTTGCCCTCGCCTTTCAACTGTATACGGTTGCAATATTGCTCAACCGGACTATCCTGTGGTGACCTCAAAATAATTTAAGGCCCCTCAACCAGGGCTTACAAAGTTAAATGACCGCTCGCTAAGGGCACCCCTGTGGGTTTCGGACCTCGGCTTAGGGTGTTAGGGGAGGTGTAATATTATTATTTGAGGAATTTAAAGCTCAACAGTTTTGGGGTCTACAGGCGTGATGTTCTATGTAAATTGAATAACATAGTATTAAAATTGACGTACCAATAAGAGCTCCTAGCGTGAAGGGCGTGACTTTCTTGACGACGATGGAGTTTGTGGGGCGGTTGCCCTTGAACACCTTGTGCGGCAGGATCTTAGCCACCGCCTCCGCTGCCATGCCTGACTTCTCTAACTCTGCTTTAGCCTGGAAATAAATAATAAAATAAATATAAATATCGCTGGGCATTACACACAGCGCCATCTAGTGCCACAATAAGCTACGAGGCTTGTGTCGTGGACACCAGATAGTTGATATACTACATAGATACTTTTTTTATTTGTTTGTAAATACATACTTATTATACATATAAACATCCATGACTCGGAAACAAATGTCCCTGCTCATCACACAAACATTTGCTCCTACCGGGATTCGAACCCGGGACCCTAAGAACGTAAGGCAGCAACACTACCGCTGCGCCATTCGGGTCGTCAAATAGAACAAAAATATTGAATCTTTCAAAAACGCAAGTAAAGTGTAATTATTTTATTAAATCCACCGACGAAAATAGTGTAGGTACTGAGTTTTGCGAAATCAACATTTAGGTATTTCATTTCTAGATGACGGGAATATTTCATTATTTTTAAAGTATACCGCCAACTTTTTATAGAGCAGTCAAAAATTGATTTCTATTCATATCTAATATACCAAATAAAATTAATTGCAGCCACTTATACTTCAACATACTTTTCACTTCGACATGAGTTATTTTTAAACCGACGCGACTTAAGACTCACCTCGTCCGAAGACTTGCCCTTCATGAGCGCTTCAGTCTGCGCCAAGAAGTTGGCGAGCAAGATCTTGTGGTGCACACCGTTTGAGATCGGGTTGTGCGTCTGCGCAGGGGCGATGAAGTCGCACGGGATCAGTCTGGGGGGAACACCAATGATTATATCTACTAGCTGTTGTCGGCGACCTTCGTCCGCGTGGAATTATTATATAACTATAACTTCCGTATTTGAATCTGATTCTGATTTGCAAGGGTTTTAATTTTTTTTCATGGATTCCTTTTCTAAAATAATAGTAGCCTAAGTTATTCCTTATAACATCAGCTATAGCCGTAAAAGCCTCGACAAAGTCAGTCCAGCCGTTTCGGAGATTACCCGAACAAACAAGACTGACAGACAAAAATTAAAATAATTGTTTTTTTTTTTTGTTATAAGTGGCGTATATACTTTCATAGGTAAACAGTAAAAACCTGTTATTTTGAAATTACAAACAGACGCTTCAATTTTATTTATTTGGAAAGATAACGAGGTGTAAAAATGTGGTTCCAGACTAACGACTAAAAAAACAGGTCGAGCATTTACCAAACGAGGTTCTTAATCGACTTTTAATAAAGGAGCTGTATTGAATCTACATATTTGGTCTGTACATCTGCTTATTTATCAAAAGATACGAAGAATTTGGCGATTTTTTTTCAAACAAAGCATTCTTTATTAAAGACGCTTATAAGAAAGGCGATCATATCACCTGGTCCCCTGGTGTATCAGCTGGTAGAAGGCGTGCTGTCCGTTGGTCCCGGGTTCTCCCCAGACGATGGGCCCGGTGCTGTAGTCCACTTGGGCCCCTGAGCGGGTGACGTATTTGCCGTTGCTCTCCATGTCGCCTTGTTGGAAGTATGCTGCGAATCTGCGCGGATGAAATAGTTAATGAAAGTTTTTGGAGTTTTAACAACTGTTTAAGACCATTGCGACATTCTGATAAAAGTGTTGGCTGGGGAGATCATATTACATTGTATCCAATGTTGCGTAATCCTACTTCAAAAGATGAAGGAAGAAATAAAAGAAAAATACCGTTCTCTCTTGAAAAAATCTTTCTTTTTTTTAATCCGACTTCAAAAGAAACTTAAGTATTCTCTTTCGAAGAAGCTTTTGCAAAAATTCTCTTTAAAAGAAAGAAAGATTTTTATGACAGAAAAATACATTAATTTAGATTTTTGTGTTTTTTATTCATTATGTATCAATCTAGATTATTCTAGATTTAAAAAATATTACTATTCCTTTATTCAGTCTAGAAATTATAATTTATTAAAAAAAAAACGTTTAGTCCGCTACAAAAAATAGGGCACCCAATTTCATATGAAATAGATTATTGATTACCTGTGTAAATACTGGTCATACGGCAACAGTGCGTGTGTTTCAGCGCCGTAGAAGTTAGAGTACCACACGCCAAGTAAGGCCAGGATGACGGGGGCCTGTGGAAGAAATATCCGTTAAGTAAATACGAATTATTTCGACAGTCATTGCAATCTATCGCAAACTCAACAACACGCCTGTAAACCAGGAAACCGCCTTTAAACTGGAGTCTTTCCTAACTTAATAAAGCATAAGCAAGATTTAAAGGCATGGAGGCCTATGCCCAGCAGTGGGATAGACACGTTAACATAAAAAAACCTGTTACTAAATCAATTCTATAAAAAAAAACATGGAACCAAATGGTTCTAATAAATATTTTGGGAGCCTTTATTTCGAAATCGGTGCACATACAGAAAAAAATACATACAGTCGAACATAGAACCTCCTCCTTTTTGAAGACGGTTAAAAAAAAAACAATTCTTACGTTCTTCTCAAGCGGCGCGGTGGTATAGTGTTGGTCCATGAAGCTGGCTCCCTCCAGAAGTTTCTCGAAGTTATCGTAGCCGATGTACAGCGAGATTGAGAGACCGATGGCCGACCACAGGGAGTACCTTATGAAAGTTATTAATTAGGTTATTATAGGAATCGTTATTAGTTAGGCAACTAATCTTCAGTTCACTTTGGAGTTTGGCCCTCTTGCAAAAATCTTTATAAATATACTTGAGATTTTATGGTATTTTTGAAACGTATAAACGTACTAAGAACCACATGAACGAAAAATCACTAAATGCATTTTACTCTAAACAAAATCAAAATCAAGGCATTTATTTCAAGTTGGCCAGTTACAGGCACTTTTGAATTGTCGAAACAAAGATGAAAATTAAATGTAGCTACAGTCCCAGTCACAAGACATAAAAACTGTGAAAGTATATATAAGATCTCTATGGAGAAGAACGGGCAAGAACTAACACGGGCAAAACTTTTTTTAAATGTTTTAATAAACATGTTTAACGCGATGAGAGCTCCTGGTGAGGGCAGAAAGTTTTTGGCCACAAGATGTGGTGTTTCAGCGCATTTGCGGACTAGAGCCACAAGATTCATACATAGTAACATAGTTTGAAGTTTTATTAGCATGGTATACTTAAGTTGAGGTTGAGGTTCTATGCAACCAGAAAATAAAGGGTTTAAAAAAAAGGATTGATTTGGAAAACGCATTTAGTTATCTGTGGTTTAAAAACTGGGCGTATCATACGCCCTCAAACGGTGGAGAAAAAGCATTATTTTGAACGAATTGTTTAAAATGTATACGAAGTTGAATATGTGTCGAGGTCTTACCTGCCGCCCACCCAGTCCCAGAATCCGAACATGTTTTTAGCATCAATACCGAATGCTGTCACCTTCTCCGCGTTCGTCGACAGAGCCACGAAGTGCTTCGCGACCGCTGACGGCTGCAGCAAGATAGTTTTGCGATAAGTTTAAATTAAAATGCGAAGGATACCTACAGTTAAACCAGAAATCAAATGCGCTTCTACAATATTCGTGTTTCCGAATTGGCATGAAAGTAATGTACACCCTAATCGGGACAAAAAACCGCTGTCCCATATTTGGGTCAATTAAGTATTGTAATTTTGTATGGGACAGCAGATTTTTTTCGCGCTTGCGGTGTTGGTCCAATCGAGAAAGTTGTTAAATAGAAGTTCTTCAGGTAAAAGTATGTGCTTCGAGAATCGTCGTCTATATTCAGAAATACGAACACACTGTGATAAGAATGATGAAAGAGCCGTTACAACTGTGTGCAACCATGAAAGAAAGTTGTTCAGCTTGATGATGCTTTGATTTTGTAGTGATAAACTACAAAATCAAAGCATTTATTTTAAGTAAGCGCAGCTCAGCGCAGCGCAGTTGAGCTGTTTAATTCATTGTTCTGTTTGTTGTTATATGTATATGTATGTGTTGCTCTATTGTGTTGATGCTGTCCATTAACGAATAAATGATTATTCTATTCTATTCTTTCTATTCTAAGTAGGCCAGTTACAGGCACTTTTGAATTGTCAAAACAAAGATGAAAATTGAATGTAAGTTCAGTCCCAGTCATAAGGCACAAAAACTGTGAAAGTACTGTAATTCGTCCTTAAATATGGCCACAACTTTCTGATACATGCTGTATTTAGATCACACTGTCTAAATCAATTAATATTACTTACATCTTTAGCAGCCTCCAAGAACCAGGTCTTGGCTGAGGTGGCGTTGGTGATGGTCTCCTGCGTGGTGAAGGTCTTAGACGCGATGATGAAGAGCGCTGTCTCCGGGTTCAAGCGCTTCAGGACTTCGGCAAGGTGGGTGCCGTCGATGTTGGATACAAAGTGAACCTGAGGTACATATTGGTTGATTAGTGGTTTTGCTCTTGGCTTAATAAGGACAGCTGCTCGGGTCAATCTTTAGATTAAGCCGGGCTTACCTTGGTCCGAGGATGGGTGACCACCCATTACATATACCGAGTTTCCTCCGTACCTCGGAAAGCACGTTAAGTATGGGGTATCTGCTAAATTAGCAACTCTATTTGTGGTGGTTCAAACTTCGTTTGAAACACTGTTAGAATAAAGTTCTAATCAGCTTGCACTACAAAATGGTTGTTACGTCTGTCGCTGCGGGCCGAATAGTGCGAAATGAGTGGTTTTTATTAAATTGTAGCCTAATAAATCATTAGATCAAAATGCCAATTGTACACTTTGTGAAGAAAAAAGTGACAAATATTTGTGTGAAAAAAAAATACTAAAACTTAATGCCGTTTAGGAGAAGTTACAAAATTTCAAAGAAAAAATGCTTCACTTTGTATATTTTTTTCATATAGTAATAATAAAGTTAGAATTATTTCAATTGTACCAATTAAAGTTTAGAGTCTAATAAGTAACATATATTTTTTTTGCACCTTTATTTTCTCTCATCAAAGAGGAGTTACATGGAGAAAACCTCTCGTTAGCTGGTACCACCCCCTTAAGCCGTTGGCCCCGGCTGTCATTTGTAAATCTTTGACAGTCTTTACAGGTAGTCAGTGGCCCGAAAGTCTGACAACCAGTCTTTCCAAAGGGTATCGTATTACCCAGTACTGGGTTGTGGAGGTTAGATAGGCAGTCGCTTCATGTCAAATACTGGTAGTTAGCTGTCAGGTGCATCCTGTTAAATTGGAAGCCGACCCCAATATATTTGGGAAAAGGCTAGGCAGATGATGAGTGGATTCAAGTCGATTACCTTCAGCTGGTTGGCGTAAGGTTTGAGCGCCTCAGTGACCATCAGAGGTCCGAGGTCAGAGCCACCGATTCCGATGTTGATCACATCCGTGATTGACTTGCCAGTGTACCTAAGCAATATGAGACAAAACATTATTTTATATCACGACTAAAACAGTCGCACTAAAGGGTTAGGCAGAGATGTACCTTTAGTACGTCTGTTTTATTTTAGTCCCGTTTTATAGGGAGCCTATTGGCATCAAGCGGGCACAAATCGAGGCTGCATCTGTAGGGCTATTACGTATCTCTGTTGACAGCTCGAAATGATAGTAACTGGGCTCAGTGTCCATCAATTAACTGTCAAAAGGTTAGTTTTGTATTATGTATGACCCTGTTAGTCACCGTAAAGTGATATCCACTCAGTGTGATACGTAATACCAATATTATAACATTCACGGTTGTCATCAAAGTTCGGTGTACAACCGAAGCTTGATAGTCACTGGATATCAGAAAGATACGTAATAGCCCTGCTGTTATTACAAATGCCATGATGGCATAACCCAATATCAATTCAGAAAGACCTTCGAATCGGACCCAAGTGAACCAAGAACTTTTACTAACTTACTAAGTATTAGTGGTTGCGACCTTTCACGAAGCCGTCAACCAAGCATTCTGTACATCAAACTATGTAACTCTACGCAAAAATTATTGCTAGGAAACGACTTTTTTAGGGGTGAAAACTCTCTTTTTATGGTAAAACTCAATGTCAAGCAATCAAAGCATTGTGCTGGTGGACGCATTGAGTAGCAACGGGGGTCGTGGAGGTATTTACAGTAAAGTTATAACATTAAAAAAAAAAAAACATTTAAAAAACCGACTGTTGCAGTCAATATGTCCTGTTTCTTGAACTTGTTTTTATCTTTTCAGTTTTTATTTAAGGTTATTAGTTATTTTTGATGCAGTCGGGTTTTTTAATTGTTTTTTTTTTTTTTTTGTTTGCACTTTTTAGTTACTTAATATACCATTTTAAAATCCTCATGATGAGCCTTTTATCAAGCCGTTCAGCCTGCAGAGCGAGCCAAACATTTGAACTTGGCACCAAAAATCCGCCATTTTGTTTCTTTTTTTATTTTGATATACTTACCCAGTGTCACTCTAACATTAAATACAAATTTAACGACACCTCTCAAGCTAAAATCCATCGAGCCATTCAGGCTGCAGAGAATGCCAAACATTTGAATTTGGCGCCAAAAATCCGCCAATTTGTTTTTTTTTTATTTTGATATACCCAGTGTCACTCTCACAGTAAATACGAATCTAACGACACCTCTCAAGCTAAAATCCATCGAGCCGTTCAGGCCACAGAGCGTGTCAAACAATTATACATACATACTCTCGAAAAACATAACCCTCTTTCTGGCGCAGTCGGGTAAAATCCTGTATTAAAAAAAAAGAATTGGAACTTTGACCCCCAATATCTCCGTAACTAGAAGGTTCCCAGGTGTGGTCTAGAACAAAAAAAATGATCGCATTGTCGGGGAGAACAAGGGTGACTTTCGGCTTCGTGAACACCCAGTTTAAGCCATTTGTCTCACTGTAAGGCACAGGCCTCCATTCCCTCCTTCCACTTACCCTTATCCAGGTGCAGATTTTTGGCAAACTCTGAAAAAAAAACTGTCAAGTTCGTCCCGCCATCGCCTCCTGGGCCGCGTTGCGGTTTCCCAATCTTAAGGACCCATTGTGCTGTTACATGAACCCATATCATAAAAGACTCATTATGCTTACCCCTTCCATTGCCCGCTGATAATATGACTGGAGAACTCCTTCATATGCGCGAGGACCGCGTTGACATCAGGAGTGACGTCCTTCCCTCCGACAAGGATGGGACGGTTCTGACGGTTGCGGAGAGCGATGTGTAAGACCGCTCGGTCCTCAGTGAAGTTTATCTTTTCACCTGGGGAGAAATATAGTGATGGTGAATTGGAGTTATAGAGCAAACCTATTGCAATCAACTGGGTACCTACAAATCCAGACTCCGTGGCTGCTACTGAGAAATTCTAGATGGAATCACTGAATAACACTTTGCCCGACCTGAGAATCGAACCGAGGTCAAGCTCAGCAGTCGTGCTTAATTGCTACTACTAGACCAACTAGGCACGGGCATGGCGGTTAACACTATTTTAACAATAACTTAGAAACTTCTTGTGTTGTTGATTTTTTTTAAGACCCTTTGAAAAACATCGTGTTGGAGTAATTTTAAAATTAATTATAACTGAGGCCTACTGAAACAACATACGTTTAATAGAGAAAACGCATTTTAAGTTAATAATGGTTTGGATTGTGGTTTTGACCAATTAACCGTTTTGACTGTACTATCAAGGACACTCCAGCCTGATCACCACTAAGCTAATTTTTGCTTGCACTTACAACATAGAAACGCTCTCTAGCCCCGCCCCGTTGACTATGTATAGAAATAATGAATGAAAAGATAGCGATCGGCCGAGCGCACTGACGACGCACGCCAAACGAGAGTTATTGTTATTTTGCGCGCCAAAGTTGACGCTTTCTAATAGGCCTAAACTTTAAGGGGGCGTGAGTCGGCACCTCCGCATGATTTAAGCGAAAAAAAATTTAACTGCTCAGGCGGAAAAGACCACGACTGTAAGTACATCCTAATAGGGATGACTGTATGAAGAATGATATGGCAAAAGGTGTCTGATGAGATGACGAGTAATAGAGAAGTATGGGAGAAGAAGACATGCTGCGCCGACTCCAAATAAATTGGTAAAGGCAGGAGAATGATGATGATCATGATCCCAATCAGGATCGGGCCACATTTAACAATATTTTAGATGACACAGCACTTTTTTTTGGTAATTTCATGCTTATTTTACAACATCATCCTTCGTACAATATGACTAACCATTTTATACAAATAAATATCTCAGAAACGCTACACGAGTGTAGCGTTTGTGTACATGTTCGGTTCAGCATGATTCGACTAATCGAAATATGTTGATCTCATAACTCGAATTTATAGAGCCAAACATGATCAGGATGGCAACCAATCGTTTGGCTTTCAAAATTAAAGTTCGAGAGTACTTTCGCAAGAAGCTGGCAGTTTCATCACAACGGTAATGTTTTCTCTATTGTTTGTCTTTTATTTTAGTAAATCCGTTTATATATCTATTTACAGTTATAAATAGTTTAATATATATTTATAGTATTTATTTATATTTTTAGTATTTTATATATCCTTCTAATTTACCTTAGTTTTAATTAAATTATTTTCAGATGTACACCTACCACTGCTTGTCTCTGCATCACCCAAAGGTTGACTGGTAGAAAATGCCTACGGCATTAAGTCCGCCTCTGTACTTTGTGCTTAAAGTGTTAAATAAATAAATAATAAATAAATGATTCAGCGATGAGACGAATAAACCAAGTTTGTGGATCGGCATGACCTGCATGAAAAGCGAATAATAAGCGTGTAATCATTGTCTCGGCTTTGTGCTTTAAGTTAAACCGTTTATAATAAAAAATACGAAGGAAATTTGCCGGCCTGAACACGAGAGTAATACAGAAAGGGGTTGAGAGTGATAGTTTCATTCAAAACTCAGTTCAAAGTTGAAGCAACAATACAACGAATGTGTGCATAAGTGGTACGTAATTCACCGACACGCCCACAGGGCCTGAGAGTAATATGTAGATAAGATAGATAAGATAAGATAAGATGACTGCTGCGGTTCTTAAGCCTATTAAATGTATGGTAAGGGGTGCCTTCGGCGGCGACCTCTCACTTCCGGCCCTGGTTCAATCCATGGTCAGGAGCGAGACGGAATGGGACGCCGTCACCTCCTTCTGCGAAGCAGTCATGCTAGCGAAGGAGGTGGCGGAACGTGAGAGGGAGAGATCCACACGTCCCGGCCACCGTAGGCGCGGGCCTGTGGACGTTGAGCTATGGGTTAGCTCGCGGTCCGTCCGACGTCCGCGTGTCGACGGCGCGTTCGTGTTCCACGCGCGCCTCAAAGAGAGTCAGCAAAAAGGAAGGGGTCTGCAAGGGCCGATGCCTGCCGGGGCTGCGGGACTGTTCGAAAGAGATACCGTGGCCCCGGAACACAAAGGGCGATGAAGGAACATGGATGGGTTCCTTACTGTATTTGACCGTATAATGGGTGGACCGTACACCGGCGCCAGCGCACAAACGGTTACCACGTATTTAGTACATCGTTCTAAGCCCCTCACCTCTAGTCCCCCACCTTGAAAAATTTCATTGGTAATTAAAAATCAGCCGTTCCATACATTTTGACGTGAAGGTATTGCACTTTTGAACGAAACAGCTAATAAAAAAAACAGCCAAGTGCGAGTTGAACTCGCGTGGAGAGGGTTCCGTACAATGCCAAAGTCAAATTTTCCGTAAGCGAACTATGATATTGAGTTTATCACTTTATTTTCAATTGATAGAATTCTTATAGGTTTGCCTGTAATCTACAAGCAATGAACTATTATTAACTAACTATTATATTTGCATTTTTTTCAAAATTTTAGGCTCAGTAGTTTCGGAGATCAGGCCCCTTATTCACAACGCTTCGATTCGATTTTCGATTCGGAAAGTCGTATGTATTTTTTTTGACATTACGAAATCGAGCGAGATAGACATACGACTTTCCGAATCGAAGCGTTGTGAATAAGGGGCCAGGGGGGAGGATGGTCAATTTTCGTCTTCTTTCATGAATAAAATCAAAACTAAGTATTTATTTTACAATAATATAAAAATATATTTGAGATCTTCATAAAAAGTCCTTTCATTAGATATATATGTATATGACACAGTACCAATGAAAATTTTCTACGTGGTAACTGTTTGTGCCCCGCGCCGTTGTCCTTATCACCCTGAATAGGTATATTATATTGTTGCAAAGTAGGTGCTAATTACCAGCTGCACATAACTGTGTAGGTAGATTATGTGATCTATCGTCTCATTAATAAATAATAAATATCGCTGGACATTACACACAGCGCCATCTAGTGCCACACTAGGCAACGAGGCTTGTGTCGTGGACACCAGATAGTTGATATACTACAAAAATACTTTTTGTTTGTAAATACATACTTATTTTTATTTTTGACAGCATGGTTGGAGCAGTGGCTGGGCGGATGGCTGCTGCGCTGTGTCGCGGTTTCGATTCCCGCTCGGAACAAATATTTGTATGACCTACAGGTAGTTGTACCGGCTCTGACTGTTTGTGTATGTGAGTTTAAATGTTTGTAAACGCACCCACTTTGACTTTGCATACGAACTGATGCGATCAGCGTATTAACATGTGTGGTCTTACTAAAAAAAAAAGTGAAGTTCCAAAAGTCACAGAACAAAGGTGTTTCATGGTATGAGACACCACATGAGAGGTCTTGCGTTTATTATGGTACACTCTGTATAGACTCACAAATATATGAATATCTAAACAAAATCCATTAAGGCGACTACAGGAGCTAAACGCGAGTTTTATAATGCAAAAAAGCATATGATTCATTGCAATAAACAAAACCAGAAAAATATATGATATTCTTCAGGATATATGCTAGTATGATAGTGTTTTGAAAACATAATACAATTAATTTTACTTGTACATATTTTTATGATTATTTAGAGTTATAGTTTGTATAAAAGTAGTGTAATTATTTAAATAAATTATTTGTTTTCGTTGCTTATCTCTAAAAATTTCTTTTAACAAGTAAAAACCATACTAAAATACATGCAATCATTCTGATTTTTTGGCAAATAATTCTACAAGCAACATATTAGCATGATAGTGTTTTATTATTTTAGTCCAATCAATAGATTTTATGTAAATTGCAAAAAAACACTCATTTCGCACTATGCGGCCCGCAGTGACTGACGTAACAACCACTTTGTAGTGCAAGCTGATTAGAACTTAATGCAACAGTATTTCAAATAAAGTTTGAACCACCACAAATAGAGTTGCTAATTTAGCTCCTGTAGTCGCCTTAATTCAAGGTTATGAAATGAAGGTACTTATCTAGGAGCATGTGCGGTGTACTAACCTGAGAACATAGCATCTCTGGCCTTCTCCACGTTCCTGCTCTTGGCGAGGTTGAGGAGCAAGCCCCACAGCTGTTCATTGATCCGGTTCTTTGAGTAGTCCAGCAGGATCTCTCCGTCATTCGGAGTTGGGATGCGGAGGCTAAATTTTAGAGCAATGATACATTATTTGTGAGCAATATTCATAGGACATTCATGCCACATTTGTTTAAGAAGTATATTGAGAGGCAATATGGTTGCTTCATGCATTCTTGCATGCCCGCGGCTTCGCCCGCGTGGTTGTCGGTTATCGCGACCAAAAGTAAAGCTGGCTTATTTTTTTCCAACACCTCTAACAAATATCATTATATTTTAGTCAATGTATACAAAAACTTGATAAATTATATACTAAAACCTTCCTCAAGAACCACTCTATCCATTGGTAAAAACAGCATGAAAATCGGTGCAGCAGTTTTTGAGTTTATCGCAAACAGACAGACAGACGCAGGCTTTGTTTATGATATGTAGTGATGTAAAAAAACTATATATTTAAGCAGTCAGTGTAACACTAAAGTTTTATGAATAATTTATGAAGCAAAAAATTTTCTTTAAAATATCTTGAAACTGTGTAATCATCATTACTTTAACTAATGACTGCAACTACATCAGAATATTCACATCAACTCATGATAAATTACAAGGAAAAAAAAACCATGTAAGATTTAAAAATATTGATGGAATATTGGGATAGTAAAAAAGTTTGAAATGGCAAACACTTTTGTAGTCATGTAATTATTTCTATATATTGATTTTTATATTCTTTATATTATTGATTTGGTCTATCAACATAAAATAATACTACTTATTTTTTATCAAACGTGACATAATCATTACATCATAAAGTAAACACAATTAAGATTAATAATATAAATGACATTGCTATCAAATTATAGCACTTCTTATTATAAAAAAAAAAATGACAACTGAACATGCGCGACCTTTTCAAGAACTTGTATGTCAATGATATAACTTGACGAATCTAATCGAAACACGACAATAGCCAAATTAGTGAATTAAATATTTATAGGACTATGTAATGACATAAAAACCGACAAGTTTTGATTTATATTAGCAATAGAAAACAAAATAAAAAGCCACAAACCTGAATTTGTTGAACCGATCTGCATCTTGTTGGAATAATTGCTGAATATTTATTTTGTCGGCGTTAGCATCATAGAATTTCTGGATTTCTACGTATGCGGGGTCTTGTTTCAGGTTAACTTTAGGATCCATGATTTTTAGTATAATTGAACAGGTTTTTCGCGAGCGGTCGCCGAATAACTGTATTGTTCTTGATAACAAACGTCTTTTTGACATTTCAATGTTATTTGAAGGTTATTCGCGTTTTGTTTTTGGTGTCGCATTATCAAACTTTCAGTTGTTTTCATGAGTGATACAAGGAAACGTTAAGAACGTTGTTAATTACACTCGAGAGCAATGAATCCGGGTCACTTAAAGAATCCTAAAAATCTCGGAAACTAAAAATGCTAGGTTAATGCAATAAATTATATTTAATAGACAATGTAATACTCCTTAAATGAAGGTATTAAAACTTCTTAGTAATTGTATAGTTATATCATAAAAAAATCAAATTTGAAAAAGGGCCACTTTCGAAGATGGAACTACGAAATTACAGCATTTGGTTTTGCTTTTGTTTTTAATCTGTCATTTATGTGGGTACATAAACCATGTTGATAGTGCTCTATATTCATTATTCAAGCTGAAATTATGTCGCTTACGCCTGAAGAATGCACCAGAATACTTACAATGCTGGAAACCGGCCGGAGTCAGCGCGATACAGCCAGGACTGTCGGTGTGTCGCTGTCAACAGTACAAAGAGTTCTCCGACGTTACTAAGAAACTGGTTCTAACCTACGCCCCTACTACACTCCACCCTAGACCAGGAACGGGCAGAACCAGGTGTACCACAGCACGAGAAGACCGATACTTGGTGAACACCATGCTTCGAAATCGCTTTCTCACAGGAACTGAACTCACAAATCAGTTTCGACGCCTCGGAGGAAGTAACCCAAGTGCATGGACAGTAAGACGTCGGCTTGCTGAATCTAACTTAAAACCCCTTAGACCTGCAAACGGCCCTAAACTGGAGCGTGGGCATCGTATTTCAAGACTAAGATATGCCCAGAGCCACGTAAATTGGAGTATTGAAGATTGGTCAAAAGTTATGTTCTCCGACGAATCAAAATTTATGCTCTACAAGCACGATGGAAGACACAGAGTGTATCGAAGACCAGGGGAAAGATTCAAGCAAGCATGCATCGAAGAAAAAGTAGCCTACGGTGGTGGGTCTGTACTTGTGTGGGCCGGAATTTCTTCTGAAAGTCGCACAGAGCTGGTGATCATAGAAAACGGCTCTTTAACTAGCGTAAGATATGTGGAAGAAATCCTCAATGATCACGTTGGTCCATTTATGGTCAATTTAGGTGAGGATGCTATATTTATGCATGACAATGCCCGACCTCATACCTACAGGTAGGATTGTGAATGACTACCTTCAAGAGATGAACATTACTCGTATGGAGTGGCCAGCGCGCAGCCCGGATATCAACCCGATCGAGCATGCTTGGGACGAGCTAGGCAGATGCGTAAAACAACGAAACCCTCCCCCAATCACGCTTCGTGAGCTCAAAATTGCTCTCACAGAGGAATGGGAGAATATTCCCCAAAATCGTATAAGGAACTTGGTGTACAGCATGCCAAACCGCGTAAACGCAGTAATGGAAGCACGAGGAGGCAATACGAAGTATTAAAATTCAAGAAAATCGTAATAAAGTTCAAAAATTTCATGTTTCCTATTTTTGTTTTAAGGAGAGATCAGCAGTTTTTTTCTTTATGTAATTTTGTGTTAATAAAATGTATGGTGACTCATATTTTTTTTACTTTCATTTAAGGAGTATTACATTGTCTATTAACATTAAATTGAGTGATAAATTACGATTATATCCAAACAGGGTTTACCATTAACTTATGGTGAAAGCGTCAGGGTAGCAAGCACGCAAAATTTTAATTCTCTTCTAAGTTTGCAGCTCAGTAGTTTGTTTATCGAATGAAATATTATTTGCGAATATCTAGCAGTGGATGTAGTGTAGGTATCACTATCTAATTTGTTCATCGGTGTAGTGGTCGCAACCACGACTGCCGAGCAAGACGTCCCGTTCGATTCCCGGTTCGGGCAGTGTTATTCGGTTGTTTCATCAGGAATTTCTCAGCCCGGTTGATGGCAACTATTACTATTAGGTTACTAGGTATATCTGATGATGTTATGTTATGTAATGATGTAATTTAGAAATTCTCAGTTTTTATGGTTGTAACCAAATTATTTTTTTAAAATATCAGTTTGTTGACCTCCAGTCCAGTCATCCACTGCCTAAGGCTCCGTTCTTACTATGTCGTGAAAACAGATAATCGTGTAGTTTTTTAGTGTCGTGGCTTGTGTATTTAAATGGAGGTGTTCACATATAGAACGACACGATTACTGTCGTCCACAAGTTTTGCCAATTAAATCCAACGATAAATTAATCGTCACGACATAGTGGGAACGGGGCCTAACTCCTTCTCTTATTCACTCAGCCCTAAGGGTTCCTACAGACGAGCGGCACTTTGCCAACGGCAGATAAACGCGCCACAACTGCAAGCGTCGACGGCTGCAGTTTCTCTGCAGTTGGCAACGTGCCGCTCGTCTGTAAGGACCCTAAGGGGAAAGTGCCAGGGTAGCCCGCAAAATTCAAATTTTCTTAATAAAACCAAAATTAAACATGACTTTTTATTGTCTCTATTACTATATTTAATAGCTTCGTGTGTCGTCACGGTTTTGCATAACATATACTACTTACATAATTACCTATTTTAATTTTATTGTAATATAAATAAGCTTAATCAGCCGTTTTTACGTTCCCACTGCTGGGAGACAGACCTCCTCTCTATGGTTGGGAGTGGGCGGAAATCCACTACGCGGGCCCCGGGTGGGTTAATGGATGTGACATTTGTCTACGAAACTTTTGGTTGGTTTAACAAATTACACAAAGTAATAGTAACGCGCCTGCCTTGAGTTTAGCCTACATTTTGTAAGCAGCAAGAGCAGATTTTTAAAAAATAATTTCTTGTCTAAAAAAACACCAGCTATGCCCCGTAGTAGGTATTATTGTACCAAATTGGTAAATACTCGATAAACGGTCTCAGTGCACTTGTAATCTACAATTCACGATGATCATTTTATTTTTCTTAAAGATAAGATTTGGATAAAAGATATCGTCTATTCATAAATTTATGAGTCTAAGTAGGTATACAAAATAATAAGAATTGGTGGAGTAACGTATGATGATATTTTGCAATTTATTACAATTATTGATTAATTATGTATGTAGGTACTAGATGGTGATTTGTGACTTAGCTTAGACGCTGGACACACTATACAGGTTGGAAGGGACATCGACGCACAAATGGTTACGTATTCGGTACATCATTCCACCCCACCTTATACCTGACACCTTTATCATAAGTACACAATTTACTTGACTACCATGAAAACGCTAAACCTACACTTATGGGACCTGTAAGAGCTCAAAAGTATCACTTTTTTCAGTATTAAGTATTTTACAAAACGCAACTTAAAATACCTACGGTGTGGCTGTGGGCAAATCTAGCCATTTCAGGCCCGGTTTCCACCAAAACAAAAACGAGCAAAAGAGAGAAGACGTGCGGGAAACGACCAATCACATTAGTTGAAATACACATCGCGTCAATCCTCTGATTGGTCAATTCTTGCACGTCTCCGCTCTGCTCGTCTGTCGTCTCTGTTTTGGTAGACAGTAGACCTAAAATGTTTGTTCTAGCTAGGCACAATAGTACATTTTGATACGAGTGGAGAAAGTTTGTTATTGCATCCGAGGCGGAATTAACACACGAGCCGTAGGCGAGGATGTTTTTGAGCCGAGAACTGCAATAACAAAATGTCCATGTGTATCAAACGACGTTTTTCAATACACTTTTGAAGAAATAAAACAAAATAATAAATAAAAACAATCACCGCTGACTATAGGCATTGTACCAATTTACTAACTATAGGTATAGTTTTATCTGTGGCAATTTTCCAAAACCCGCGTGCTGCGCCGCGTGCGGTTCCTTTCTGCACGCGACACAGCACGCGGTGATGGAAAATGAAAACAATCCACGTGTGTGAAATACAAGGCATGTTGAACCTAATCGTAGTGCGATAAGAACGCGTTTTCGAGGAAGGGTATTGAAAAAAATCTTTGTTTTCGTCTTTCCAGCAGTAACACACGATATTAAGCGCTCTTTGCAGCTGGGCTGGCTGGCAATGATGGTGCAGGCGGAGGAGGACCCAGCACTTGTACGAGGGAATCTTCCTCGTTTGTCAGAATGCTGTCGGCTTCAGCTGAAACAGATTTTGGTTCATTAGGCACATACTAAACTTGGGAAGGACCTTAGTAGGTAAGTAGGCTTTTTGTAGGGTCTCTGACAACGTTTGGAGTTTCGGAATGATGTCAGGCTAATGTGTTACTAGGAAGTGGTAAAGGGCGGGCGATTTGGAGAACCGTCTTATCTCATTTTCGAAGTTCAAAAAGTGCTGATTCTCAGACTTATTTTATTATTTAAATGGCATTTGATTTGATAGGACCAATAACACCACTACAGCAGGGCTATTACGTATCTTCCTGATATCCAGTGACTATCAAGCTTCGGTTGTACACCGAACTTTGATGACAACCGTGAATGTCATAATATTGGTATTACGTATCACACTGAGTGGATATCACTTTACGGTGACTAACAGGGTCATACATAATACGAATCTAACGTTTTGACAGTTAATTGATGGACACTGAGCCCAGTTACTATCATTTCGAGCTGTCAACAGAGATACGTAATAGCCCTACAGATGCAGCCTCGATTTGTGCCCGCTTGATGCCAATAGGCTCCCTATAAAACGGGACTAAAATAAAACAGACGTACTAAAGATACATCTCTGCCTAACCCTTTAGTGCGACTGTTTTAGTCGTGATATAAAATAATGTTTTGTCTTATATTGCTTAGGTACACTGGCAAGTCAATCACGGATGTTATCAACATCGGTATCGGTGGCTCTGACCTTGGACCCCTGATGGTCACCGAGGCGCTCAAACCTTACGCCAACCAGCTGAAGGTAATCGACTTGAATCCACTCATCATCTGCCTAGCCTTTTCCCAAATATATTGGGGTCGGCTTCCAATTTAACAGGATGCACCTGACAGCTAACTACCAGTATTTGACATGAAGCGACTGCCTATCTAACCTCCACAACCCAGTACTGGGTAATACGATACCCTTTGGAAACCCCCCCCCTACTGGTCTACCTTTACTGAGACGGTGTCTGAGATAGGTGCGCAGTTCGCGAGGGATGTGATGACCTATCGCTCAGCTCAGTCATTCGTCCGCTGATGGGCGTCAACAGTCAACACCCCATCACCCCTTGTAGTTACCTCAGGCACAGTTTAAGATTATAGGTACTTTACCGTCTGTTAACATAGGACATCTAAATTCTGTAAATCTCCGGCTTTGGAGAGCGTAGTCTTTGTCACTAAAACATGTGAGAGTCTCGTTCATATTTATTTATTTATTTAATTTTAAAGAAAGCTTACAGACTAAAAACAATCTTGAATATCATCCATAAGTAGTGACATTTGCTAATTACAAGCTTCCACATGCATTATATCATCAGGCTATTAATGTTACCACTGCTGGAACACAGGCCTCCTCTCTATGAGAGGGAAATCTCTCGTTCATATATGTATATCGTTCTATATCGCTCAGGCACTGAACGTAAACATGTTATTATCAGTACGTACCTTTAATCCTATGTATTTTGTTTCCGTATGCAAGGTCCCAGAAGTAAGCGGTCGGAAAAGCCAGAGGTACCAAAGGTGCCAAAAGACCTGGTTTTCTTGTCTTTCTGAACCTGAAAATTGTTTTACAAATAAATAAGTCGAACATACTGTGTCAAACCTTCGGCATTTGAACTTCGTACCCATGACCATGATCTCACTCGAACAGTCGAGGCCATTAGGTACTAGAGAGGGCTCCGGTGCCTTCTTCCATGTGCGGATGGTGACCACCGGGGTCATTTTAGTGAGGGACTAGGCTAAGGGCACCAATGGAAGCAAGAGCAACTACCTAGACTAAACAATAATGGACTGTAAATAATGGTGGATAGGGTATTATCTGGTTCATTATTTTCGTCAGTTTGAGTAGCTAGGATTTTAGGTCAAGCTATGACAAGTCCATCGGCAAAAAGACGAACTTCCAAACAAGCTGCACCTTGACGCCGTTAGGGAATTAATTTTCAAAATTCCTTCGTTATTTATGGAACTCTTTGTTAATTTGTTTGATGTAAAGAATGCTTGGTTGACGGTTTCGTGAAGGGTAGCTTTACACCCAGTTTAAGGTTAAACTTACCCAACGATAAGGCCCGTTGCTATGGTAGCATAAAACGCAGAAATCCAATGGAATGTATCCCTGCTCCCTGCTATTTGCATGGACATCTGTTTCTTTTGCATTTGGTATTGAAACTGTATTTGTCTCTCCATCTACAAAAAGTTGACCATCAGTTTTTGATATTGTATCGGACATACCGACAAACCGGTGAAGCACAGAACCTCCATAATTTTTCAACATAAAATATAGAGTATCGAGCCATGCAAGTGTGGGTACTACAAACATCTGCCTACCCTTTGGGGGAGTAGGTACAGGGAAGATAGATATTAAGATGAAAGCGCCAAGAGCCAGCGAAAAGACATACAACCTGACACTGACCTGCAAATATTATATTTATTTCCATAAATCGGTTATCAAAAACACTTCAGCACGTCAAAAGTAAATAATGGATTTGTTCGTATTTTCTAGCTATTAGAGTACCTAGGCACTTTATAGGGCATGCGGAACCCGATTTCGGTTTCATAGTACAACCCAGGAAATCCCGGGTTACTATAGGACCGAAACAGAGTTCCCTGAGAAACAGCGAAAGTCACACATAAAGTTTGGTCAAATCATATAAGGCTCTTGCAGGCTAGTGTCTGAGATGAAAATAAAACATTTATAGAAAACTCACCTTTATTTTATTCATTTGCTGCATTAACTCTTGATTCTTTTTCATTTGCTCTCCCATACTTCCGGCAATTAAGTTTCCCATCTTGATTTCTTTATTTTATTCTATAAACACACAACACAATCGCGGCCCTGCCCTTCACTGTAGCTTGTGTAATAGCAGATGGGCGATTTCACATAATAATATTAAGATATGATGCGATATTGATAACGGTATCGGCAGAGAAGGTAATCCCAAATATGTATATACGTAAAAGCGTCCGTACACTTTGGCGAATGCGCCGCGAATATGAGTGTTTGTGAAAGGCAATCGTAGAAAGTTGTTTGCTGTGACTGACGAATGACCTATAGTTACCCTGCTTTTAGGTACAAGGTATAAAACATGTTGTATGCCATTTATGTGTTTTTGTTTATTGTTTACATCTAAAACAATTAGTATTTTAACAATAAATGTTGGGCTCGTACTCAAAATACGCACTTTGGACGTGGATCTGCGGATACCAGCTCGATAAGAAATGCAATACAAACAAAAAATGGGTCAATATAAGTGGGATAGGTACCTACATGTTTTTTATACGACATGTTTTTGAAAAGTCTTTACAAGATTTTGAACAAATCACAAAATACAACTTGGTGGATTAACTGATAAAACTTAGTAAGCAGGTAACCTAGTCGTAGACAAATAACGATCGAACTTGATCAGAACAATTTATATTTCGAGACGCGATTTTCAATTGTTTTGAATATAGTTACACTATTGAACTGAGTTCCGCACCGATCTACTTTATTATTGTACACGGATACGCGATGCGTGACTGTTTACGTTAGACTAGCTTTCGATGTTTTTTGTTCATGATCATAAAAAACGCTCGTCGGATCTCCCACGCCGGTGTAAATATAGCTCAGAACGATTATCACTACAACTTGTAGAGTTTTTGAGGCCTTATCTATTTAGGTAAGTAGGTAAACATTACTGTCTCACCACTATTCTCTCAAAATCGGTGAAGGAAACCACCCGGGGTAACGTAAACCCCTAATGTGGACTCAATAATTTATACGAGTAGATGTAGGTACCTACGATATCCACTCGTGTGAAATATTTTTGTCATGTACTATCGAGGACACTCCCGCCTGATCACCACTAAGCTAATTTTTGCTTGCACTTAAAACATAGAAACGCTCTCTATCCCCGCCCCGTTGACTTTATAATAAATAATTAATGAAAAAAATACCGATCGGCGACACATGCCAAACGAGAGTTATTGTTATTTTGCGCGCCAAAGTTGACGCTTTCCTAATAGGCCTCACGTTTAAGGTGGAGTGGCTCGGCGCCTCCGCATGATTTAAGCGAAAAAAAAATTAACTAATCAGGCGGAAAAGACCACGACTGTACATGCCTACTGCTAATATTAACGTGAGATAAAGCGAGTGCATTCAAGTCATCGAGTAATAAACTAAGACCTTTTCATAGACTTGTGAAAACTCTCAACTATTCCAAACATTTCGACCGTATAGGCATTGCACTTTTGTATGGAATGGCAGATTTTTTTAATTGAATATTGGTGTTGACAGTGACAACTCTTGCAGCGGCGTATGCGTTTTCCTCCATTGGCCTCCGAGGCCAATGGAGGAAAACGGGAATCTAACCGACTGTAAATCGAGAACGGTTGGTTGCCCGGTCAACCGAATGATCTGATGTAGTTGGGGTCTAGATTCTGATCCAAGTCAACTTACTGCCAAGAATACGGTCTGGATGGTGATGAAGTCAATAGAACCGAGTGATTGCGAATTCGTCGTTGAGGTAAGTTGTCTTATCGATGATGAGTAGTCAGGCTGCATGCATGCTCTCGTAATAAAGGGTGGAGCTAAATGAGCGTAATAAAGTTAGAACTCATTTTGCGTTGCCGTGTGACTTTTTTGTATGAAACCGCATGCAGCGACTCAGCTCGCAAATTACTCTCGTTTGTCTTAACCAACCCAGATGCAAGATTCAAATATGTATTACCAGTGTGTAAAAATAAGGACATAAGTGTTGCCAATCGAAATAAAACAATAATTTAAACTTAACTTTTTATTATAATCACGTGAAGTTATAATCTTTGAAACTTGACAAAAAATAATCGATCCTATTTATTTTGTTCGACCCGTTTAATTATTATAAGACACTATTTAGACTTCTTACCTTCTCTCTTTATATTTTTCGTCAAGTTTTTACAATAATATATTAAGTTAGTGTAACAATGATATTGTTGAACTAGGATCTAGACACAAAACTGATCGAGTTCTCATCTAAACATATCCTTGCTAAATAGTCCTGACAACGATCATGAACGCGCGAAATAAGACTTTAAAATAATCAGCATAAGGTGTTATTAATTGCAATAATTGCGACACGCTCGACGTGCAATGCCTCAACTATACCATATTCTATAATATCATGGATTTTTTAAGAAAATAATGATTATGACGTCATTTTTAAACATAGTTCTAAGAAATCACTACTATA
Source organism: Xestia rhomboidea (assembly GCA_963853795.1). Classification (NCBI taxonomy): domain Eukaryota; kingdom Metazoa; phylum Arthropoda; class Insecta; order Lepidoptera; family Noctuidae; genus Xestia; species Xestia rhomboidea. The sequence goes on from OY970774.1 coordinate 14,564,765, forward strand.
TTACATACAGGATGTTTAGAGTGGTGTAAGAGTATAAAGACCGACATAATATTTTGATTCATTAACTAGGATACAAGTCCCTGTTTCCCTAAGAAAACTGCGTTGGTTCATTTTCTAAACACCCTGTATTTTTAATGGATATAATTGCGAGATTCTGATGAAACTGCCATATCAGTTTTTATTAGAATTACTTTCATGAAATAAATATGAATACCCAACAAAATAAAAAAATTGAAGAAACGAAAAAAAAATAATGAATAGTTTTTTTTTTATATGGCAATCCAACCTCGCGTCTAAACAAAAAACTGGCTTCCATTTTTAAAAAGTCGATTACATTACTAAAGCTAATATTTTAATTAATAATTATACATTTCTATACATGACAAAAAAATAATAATGCGCAAACAAAAGAAGAAATTAAACAAAAATGATAAAATTCAATTTATATTTTCTATATTGCTATTCAAACGTTATATCATAATTCATTTTTACCCTCCAACTAGTTAAGTGATTTAGGAATGACATACATTTTTCCATCATGTTTACTTTAAATAATCACCGTCATCTAAATTTTTGAGCAAAACGCTTAGAACAATCATTTACTTGTCTTTCAATTATTAGATATTTTCGGTGAAGGAAAACATCGTGCATGCCTGAGAGATATTTCTTGACGGCATGTAAATCCAAGTCAGAGGCCCATGGGCGGCATTAAAAACTCTGGGACACCAGGTTAGGCACTAACCACACGATAAGAGGATTAGATTTTTTAAACAATATTTTCGTCCGCTCATTCATTGCTACCTCGTAAAATCTTTCTAACTTGACGGTACCAAACCACCAACCATGTTGAATCTCTTATTCCGCAGACCCATTACTGCCTGCGGAGCCTCATGGCAGGCAATGACCCACCTCCTGTCCTGCTGCCTGTGTATCTCCACCTGCACCTTGGGTGGCCTGCCCGAGGTCACTACTAACGTTATTGAGATGGCAAGAGTTCTGCGGGTCCAAAATGGCCGCTTTAGCAGCCAAAATTAAATTCTTAAAATGGACTCCATGGACATAACCATAAAGTCCATTTTAAGAATTTTAATTTTTTTAATGTGATTCATATTATGATTCTGCTAAAGCGGCCATTTTAGGCCCGCTGGTATAAGCTTTTTGAACAGGAATCATCGCCCATAAAGAAGAATTCTTGACGACGCCGTGGAAAGGGCAAAGTTTTGGGCCAGCAAAATGTGGAGAAGAACGCAATTTAATTTATTGTTGATATGTTAATTTTACTAGCCAGGCTTCGGTTGGCAACTAAAACTCACATTATATCGGTTATTTGGGGCTTATTTTGTTCTAAAGGTGCATCCACACTGCAAGCATTCATCTGCGAATGTGTGGTTCGTTGATGTTCAAGTGGCGACTGTTGCTGATGCTCGCGATAGTACTCATTTTAGTGAACGAATGTTCAGGATGGGACGCACCTTGTATTGTGAATACATTTCTTTTTTATTACGAAGTTTAAAAAAAAAGGCAAATAAAATGGCTGTCCTAGTCCGATTCGAAAATTCTCATATTTTTGGAAAAAACATTTATTTTAATATTTTAAGTCAATTTTAAGGACTTTAATTTGGCATTCTCAACATAAGTAATATTTCAATTCAATACACATCACCCTTTTTAAAAATATTATTCCAATTCGTTCTGTCCTATCCTACCATACTAAAAAGGACCTTAAAACATAGTAGTAAGAATACCATTCCCATAATTCTCGCTTTAAACGATGTTCGAAATCATAATTCAATTGTTTTTTTACTCCGGTCAGCGAACCTAAATTGTACCTTACTACAGTGTACCAGCTATACCAAATTAGACCTTTTTACAGGGTGATAAAGACGCGTCTCCTGTGCAGAGCCACGCCGACGGCGAGCCATATGAGCATGGCGGCGGCGTGTGTGGCCAGGAGTTGAGCGTGCGTGGGAGACGGGAGGGCCCAGTGGAAGGGGAAGTTGCGTTTGAGGAGCTCGCTGCCTACGTACAGGAAGAGGGCGTTTTGACCTGAGGAAAGAAAAAAAAATGTATTAAAAAGTTGTTTTCAGGTAACCTAAGGTGCTAATTAGGAGCCTATGTATCAATTAAGAGCCAATCCAGTCGAAATACGGCATAGGTCATACACAGTTCAAATCTTCGAGTCGAATTACGGCATCAAGAACCCTAATTTAGGGACCCAATCGTACTCAAACTCGAACTTATTTTTAGTCACTTAACTATAAATAAATAATTAATATCGCTGGACATTACACACAGCGCCATCTAGTGCCACACTCAAAATCAAAATATTTTATTTCACATAGTCCTAGATGGGCACTTATAAAACGCCGAAAAAGGTGCACGGTTCGCGTTGGTCGTTTCCATGGAGAAGAACCGGCAAGAAACTCCATGGTTACTCTTTTCAAATCATTTGGTATTACAATATTATTTTGTTACAGCATTAGTACATAAGTATGGGGGGACAGCGTAGGCCCGACAATAGGTCGTTGCTCACAATACTAAAAGAGTAAAAAAACTTAACAAAAGTTAACAAGCATCTGGGAATTTACAAAGCCTACAATGTTCACTCATTCAATCTATACAAAGGTAGGGAAATTTTGTAAATATTTTTTTTTGTTGTAAATAATAAAAAAAAATCAAAATTAAACAAGTGACACAAATATTGTCATCAGTGTTGTGACTATTCTGAGCAAAAGATGCAAAAAATAAAAAATGATTTGAAAACTATTGTAAAAATCTGAATGGAAAGAAAAGAAAAAATGAGATTGAGAATAGTTAGAGACATCCACAAATTTGTGCCGTTTATGAGCTACCAGGGAAGCCGCATGCGCAGAAGGAACTAGAGCCAAACTTCTTTGTCTTCAACGTAGTCCTTGATTTTGTAATATGCTTTTTTAATAAGGACACGTTTGATATAGTTTTTGAACTTTCCATCGGTCAGTTCTATAATTGACTTAGGCAACTTGTTATAAAAGCGTATACTGTTTATAATAAAAGACTTGCTAGTTTTTGTTAATCTGAATTTAGGTATTACAATTTCATGTTTACTGCGTGTCTTTTTATAATGGAAGTCGCTTCTATTTTAAAAAGGCCACGATTTTTGCGGACATATAACTACTACTAGTATATAAATACTAACTAAGCAACGAGGCTTGTGTCGTGGACACCAGATCGTTGATAATATTACATAGATACTTTAATATCCTAAACTAGGATCGTATCACCCATTATAATGAAAAAGACGACCCGAATGGCGCAGCGGTAGTCAGGCTGCATAACGTTCTTAGGGTCCCGGGTTCGAATCCCGGTAGGAGCAAATGTTTGTGTGATGAGCATGGACATTCGTTTCAGAGTCATGGATGTTTCTAATATATATAATAAGTAGGTATTTAAAGTACTTACGTGGTACTTACTTACTACTAAGTGTAGTGAAAAACCGCTAAAAAAGTATGTATTAACAAACAAAAGGTATCTATGTAGTATATCATTTGGTGTTCACGACACAAGCCTCGTTGCTTGGTGCGGCACTAGATGGCGCTCTGTGTAATGTCCAGCTATATTTATATTTATTTATAATGTACTCACCAGCATAATACAGCGGCCTGCCTCCCCACTTGGTCTTGAGGTCCACAATGAAGTACAGTCCGGCTTGTATGAACAGCGCCATCGATGACGTCACCAGGCAATACGACACCGACCACAGGTTCTTGTTTATGGGTATGGGACCTCCGTTCTTTGAGAACATGGACAGAGCGCCGCCGGCGATGCCGAAGATTAGGGACCAGAATACCCAACGCATTATGCGGGCTCTGTGAACAAAGATATGATATGAAATAAGTATTGTGTGTAGAAATAAGTATTGTGTGCAGAAATAAGTATTGTGTGTAGAAATAAGTATTGTGTGTAGAAATAAGTATTGTGTGTAGAAATAAGTATTCTGTGTAGAAATAAGTATTGTGTGTAGAAATAAGTATTGTGTGCAGAAATAAGTATTGTGTGCAGAAATAAGTATTGTGTGTGGAAATATGTGGCCTTTGTTTCAAGCTTTCATGGTTCATGCCCGTAACCCGCGATCGATGGCGCTTGCAACAGCGTCGAAATATCGGGAGCTCAAAACAATTGATAATCACGGAAGATATCCCGTGACATTTTAAGTGTGTTGCCTTTACCATCAACACATAATATCAAGCCTGTAATCCCCAGAGGGTGAAGAGTACCTACTGTACCCACATTTCGAGAGTTATATTCAACTTCCATATACTCATCATCATCATCATTTCAGCCGAAAGACGTCCACTGCTGGACATAGGCCACCCCCAAGTGTCGCCACATTGACCGGGCCCGTGCGACTCTCCTCCAGCGGATTCCCGCAGCGTTCACCAGGTCATCGGTTCACCTAGTGGGAGGCCTTCCAACGCAACGTCTTCCGGTTCGCGGTCGCCACTCCAGAACTTTACGGCCCCATCGGCCATCCGTTCTGCGAGCAATGTGCCCTGCCCACTGCCACTTAAGCTTGGCAATTCTTCGGGTACGTCATACGCTGCTAATGAGAAATTCCTGAAGGAAAAACCCAATAACCTTTTGGCGAACTTGGGAATGGAACTCAACGCCGCGTGCTCAGCGGTAACGTTTGAGGTCACAAGACCTCCGAGGCCATAAACATAACAAAAAAAAAATGGTGTGCTTTAAACTGAAACGCATCATTGTTGTTTGAAGGTAGAAATAGGTGTTACATTTTTTCGTCGGTAAAAGAGCTAATTACAGTCATTTTACCGACAAAATAATGTCGTCATGATCCCGATGACACCCATCAGCACTCCTGACAGAATGGCCTCAGCGTCGAGTCGCATGGTACAGTCGTGGTCTTTTCCGCCTGATCAATTGAATTTTTTTTCGCTATCATGCGGAGGCGCCGAGCCACGCCCCCTTAAAGTTTAGGCCTATTAGCAAAGCGTCAACTTTGGCGCGCAAAATAACAATAACTCTCGTTTGGCGTGCGTCGTCAGTGCGCTCGGCCGATCGGTATCTTTTCATTCATTATTTCTATACAAAGTCAACGGGGCGGGGCTAGAGAGCGTTTCTATGTTGTAAGTGCAAGCAAAAATTAGCTTAGTGGTGATCAGGCGGGAGTGTTCTCGATAGTACATGTTTAAGAGCGTAGTTTCTCAATATTCCATTGAAAAGGCAGGGTTCTCCGACCAGATGGGTGTTGTGTCTGGTGGGTCACTGCCCGACAGTTGTTTCGGGCTTTTCTATTTATTCTTAACTCGCAGAAAACTCTTATATCGCGATGCAGGATCTTTACTTCTACATTAGCGTCATAGATGTAATAATAGTAATATGCTGATCCGCAGATTTGCACGTTGTACGACGCAAGTCAAAATAACCCCTTTTCAGAGCATACTGCCAGTCTTTTTACACGCCTTGCGTGTCCAGTATAATGGCTGAGGCCAGGTTTGATGGTTTCCATGCCATTATGCGGAAAAGGTGCGCGTCTATTCCCGGAAGAGTACGTGCTAGCTCCCCACAGCATTCTGAATGTATTCTGTGATAGGTGGGACAGCCCCATGCTAGCTCACTGGATATGGCTGCACACGTAGGTGTAAGTCGTTTCAATTTTGTTTATAGTGTGAGTTTCTTATTTTTTTACTAACATTAGATTTAAGACTTACTAACAACATATGGATTGTAATTTGATCTGAAATAAATATTTATATATTTATAATAATGTCCGCTGCACGCGGTACGTTACCTGGCGTGGTTGTAGGCCAGCATGATCCTGGTGGCGTGCGCGCCGGCCTGCACCACCAGCAGGCCCGACAGCACGCCCAGCAGCCCCTCCGGGTCGTGCGGGACTGTCGTGCGGTACATCGCGTGGAACGTGCCGCGCTTGTACAAGTGGGCCGAGCCTAGGATCACTCTGTAACACAAATATTGGTATTACAAACTTTTTTAATAACAACCCCCCCCCCCCCCCCCTACCCCCATTTTAAGTATAGTTATGAACCATGAAAGCTTGCTGGTGAAAGCGGAATGCTATTGGAAGCAGCTGAATAATGGGTGTAAAGGAACCCTTAACCAAGCCCCTAGGGACTTGTTCTCCCCGTCATTACAATCTTTTTTTGTACTACACTATACCTGGGAACCTGCTAGTTACAGAGATATTGAGAGAGAGAGATTGAAGTTGACCCTCAATATCTACGACTTTTTTTTGGGGTGAAAAATAACGTTTTCTTCCAACTATGCTTTAATTTCATCACAATCACACTAAAAACTCAGTACAAAGCGAGTCTTTAATGCTCTAGAGCAATAAAAATGTATGAAATTTCATTATTGCACAGTTTTTGTTTTTAATCGCACCAAAAGGTGCCAATCTCAATGGATTAGCTCTATTCAGCCAGCCGATATCAAAACTTTTTTTTTTTTACGTACGTATTATTCGTTTCTATCCTACTTGTTCCAAATTTAAAAAATGATTGCTGCTAACTCTGATTTAAAAATGAAAGAAATTTAAATCAATCGACATCGCCGCGCCCATCTACTTCCCGTGATAACGACTGCATTGTAACAAATCAGCCAGGCCCATCTACCTCGTCTGATAATATTATTCAGTCCCAAGTTAAATATAAATTTGCCCAACAAAACTCTTAACCTTCTTTTTTTTTTTTTTTTTAGGATGGGAAATCATCTGACGACGATGATGACTCTTCCCGCTCTGGGCGGAGCAGGAGGGAGTGTCAGACTTTTACTGACTAAAACCCATCCATGTTCCTTCATCGCCCTTTGTGTTCCGGGGCCACGGTATCTCGTTCGAATAGTCCCGCAGCCCCGGCAGGCAGGCCCTTGCGGACCCCTTCTCTATTGCTGACTCTCTTTGAGGCGCGCGTGGAACACTCCTGCGCCGTCGACACGGCCTGTCGTCATGAGACGGACGGACGGCGAGCTAGCCCAAAGCTCCCCGTCCACAGGCCCGCGCCTACGGTGGCTGGAAGCCACCACGTGGCCCCCGACGCCCGGGGCGTCTCCCGCGGCGGCCGGGACGTGTGGATCTCTCCCTGTCCCATTCCGCCACCTCCTTCGCTAGCATGACTGCTTCGCAGAAAGAGGTGACGGCGTCCCATTCCGTCTCGCTCCGGACCATGGCACGAACCAGGGCCGGAAGCGAGAGGTCCCCGCCCCCCGTCTCCCGCCCGATTCGGTGCAGGAACTTACCGAAACAACCGTGTCCGGTAAGAACCTGCGTCAGGCGGAAGGTGAGGACGCCGTGGCGTCTCTCCAGCCACTCCTCAAAGAGGGGACTTACCGCCACTATCGTGACTCTTAACCTTACGTTTAATAATTGCTCAAGTATAACTTTTAATTTCAATAATTAAACTTCTATTTTAACTGTTTGATATGAGTTTCTTTTATCTACTATTCCTATAGGTAATAGTTGAAAGAAAAGCAGATTATGCACCTCGCCTTAAGTAATTTATATTGCCCTCGTGCCTGTTAGATTAGATCTAAATCAGGCACTCGGTGCAATAATAAATTACTTTGTGCTCGATGCAATAATCTACTATTATGTTAAGACTCTTATATGTGACGCACTCAAAACATTGCGCTGATGGATGCATTGAATAGTGGAGTCGTGGAAGTATTTAAAGTTAAGTTATAACATTAAAATCAAATATATTTAAAACAACTTGTGAGAACGTTGACCTCCGATATCTCCGCAACGAGAAGGTTCCCAGATATAGTAAATAGGTCGTCGGTTCGTTACAGTATTTTTACACCCGACAGGTATACTATTAGGTACACCTCCGCCTACCCTTCGAGCCTTAAAGGCGTGATGTTATGCATGTATATACCTGTCTATGTAGCCAGCGATGCCCGCAGTGCAGTTCTGTAGCGACACATTGCTGACAGCCGACATGTGCAGCCCGCCGGGGCCCATGTAGCCGCGAGGGCAGCCCGGCGCCGGGACCAACAGGGTTATGCACACCTGCGAATTAAATTAATAATATTAAAGTTGCTGCCAGTTAAGATCGCAATAGCGGTCATTGCCCTTTCCGTAATATCTCTTCGTACGAAACAAAATAAATGAACCATATATCGTTTTTCATTAGAAAAAATGTTGAAGATCACGATAGATGACGATTCAAGACTTGAACAAGCTTATTTTTGGATTTCAAAGTTTTGAACTCCTCCTTAATAAATGTGGGTGGGTCAATGACCGTTATTGCGATCTTAACTGGCAGCAACTATACCAATCTGTTAAAATAAATACTTGGTGATTATGACAATCTAAATTGATTGAGTCAGTTGAGATTGGCCCTTTCAGTAGTGTCCAGCAGCTCCTGTGATGTGCACACAACAGGACAGGCAGGACACGATATCAAGTGTCCCATCGTTTGTGGAACAACACCACAATATATACACAAATAATATTTACATAATATTTAAACAATATTTGAAATCAATGAATATTGACAAAGATAAAACGCATCAAAACTCGGGAGTGGGGGCTCGTGACGTTAGAACGCACTAAAATTTTTACCATGGCGTGAAGTATTGATAATTTAAAAATCGTCGTATTTTCGTCAATTTTGGTTTACGTAACAAAAGAAAAAATACGGGTCAAATATTTTTTGAGACTTCGTCTACTACTGTTATCGAAATAGAAAAACAAAAACAGCATGATTTTTACGCTATTATATTACCTGTATGGCAACGAGGATGAGTGTGGCAAGCCATTGTTGCCATCCGGCGCTGATGTCGCGGAATAGCGAACGACCTGGGTGACAAACATTAATCATTAAATTAAAGGTAAAGTATTTAGTTTAGTTTAATTATAAACTAGCGGACGTCACGCGGTTTCACCCGCGTAGTTCCCGTTCCCGTGGGAGTACGGGGATAAAATATAGCCTATGTTACTCAGTAAAGACGTGGCTTTCTAATGGTGAAAGAATTTTTGAAGTCGTACATGCCTAGGTTGGTCTGTGGATAGGACCACCCATTACATACCGAGTTTCCTGCGTGCCTCGGAAAACACGTTAAGCCGTTGGTCCCGGCTGTCATTATAAATCTTTGACAGTCGTTACAGGTAGTCTGTTGGGTTAATTTCTTACTGGCTTGATTTGAAACGAACCATCTTTCCCGCCTCAACGCGCTCAACCAATCAGACGCGCGGAAATCTGCCAGCGCTCGGAACGAATGAGCGCATGCGCTGCGTTGAGAGACATCTTGAAGAAAAACGCGTGCGCGGCTCCGTAAAATAATAAGAAAACTCTGAAAATTACTAATTATCAACTATGAAAACTGTCTAATCCTCTTGTGCTAAGTGCTGTGAACCTCTGTTAATGGATTCCTAGTCCCGGGACAACGCAAAGCGGTGAAAAGACGTCGGTAAGTTTCTTCTATATATCAAGCCAGCGTTTTGTTCCTAGATCCAAAATTTAAAGCTATCGAACCACACATTTTGGTCATTCGAGCCAGGATTATCCAGTTACGAAATCAATACTGTTAAATATCTACTCATTTACACGTATTTATTGGTATAATTCTTGCAAACTTTGTCGATTCGTCTATTGCCGGTAGGCAATGCCGGTAGGTACCTACACTACACGATCCGTAATTTTACACACTAATTCACTTGCATCTCAGTAAATATACATTGTACAAGCTCCAAACCTATATTAAACACATTTTTACATATTCTGTTACCTAATCCAACGTTTATTTCAATTCCTAGCTTCATATTTCGAATCTTGAATTTAAAATTATTTCTTACGTAAAATTATCGAAACCGGGCAGCCGCCATTGTTAGTTGCCGTGTGCTTTGTAATAATTTTGTAGTAAAATGCCTAAAACTGATATAATGGATGAGGAGGAGTTCGATAAGTTGGTACAACCACATATTGCTACAAAAGAAATGTGTTTTATGAGATTGCAGGCCTTGTATCAGATTGCCAAGAATGTTAGTAACAAACCCGAGTTGAAAGGAGAATTTAACGCTCGTTTTAGTGAATTGCATAGTTGGCAGGAAAAGTTCGAAAAATCCATACAAAATATCACTATCCTAAAACGGAAATATTTTCATGACTACGTTCCGTCATATAAAGAAATTGAAAGTTTTGACGAAATTTATTATTTCATTGTCCGAGTTTCGAGTAGTGTGAACATAGAAATGAAACAAAATCGATCTGAACAGAAATCGGAGGGCAGCTGTGTAAAGCCTAGGTTACCTAAATTGGAACTATTCCCTTTCGACAGTAAACTCGAAAACTGGCCTACCTTTCGCGATACGTTTTCTAGTCTGATTCACACTAACAAACAAATAGCAGATATTGAAAAGTTTTATTATCTTCTATCGGCAGTAAGCGGGTCAGCTATAACGATTGTAAAGTCTATGCCGGTTACATCGTCTAACTACCAGATAGTTTGGGATGCGTTGGTGAAACGCTATGAAAATAAACGCGCATTAGCGACTACCTACCTCGACAAGTTATTTAACTTCAGTCCTTTAGTGAATGAGTCAGTCTCTGGTCTTAATGAATTCTTACAGACATTTCAAGAAAACATTAAAGCGCTTCATCTGCTTGAAATCAAGGATTTGTCGGGATTTCTGTTGTTTTATGTCGCGTTGCGTAACCTGGATCCCGTAACTAGGCGTGAGTTAGAACGAGAGTTGGGGCAAGATGAGCTACCTACTTATGACGAATTGATAACTTTTATCGAAAAACATGTGCGCGTTCTCGAGATGTCCGAGTGTACTACAAATTCCACTGCTATAAAAAGTGTAGCGTCCACTCGAGGTCAATCAAAGGTCAACCACCCTTCTGGTTCAAAATCAAATAATTTCCATTCACAACGGCCTACTTTGTCTTCAGCTGTTGCCAATACAGACGAGCCTGTAAAGTCAAATAAATCCATGGAATGTCTGTATTGCAAAAAGATGCATTCTATATATCGATGTATCGACTACACCGACTTGACACCCGCACAGCGTCTCGATAAAATCAAACAATTAAAACTGTGCGAAAATTGTTTACGCGAGCATTCTGTCGACGACTGTCCGTCGAAAGTACGGTGTACGATCTGCAAAAAAAAGCATCATCACACATTGCACATAGATTCTTTTGCAAATTCGAGTTCTAGTGCCATCGCATTAACGTGCTCAGCTAATTTGACAGTCTTGCTCGGCACCGCGGTTATACACGTCGCAGATTGTTGGGGTCAGTACCAAACCGTACGTGCTATAATTGATAGCGGCGCTATGTCGAGCTACATAACTCAAGACTGTGCAAAACGCCTAGGGCTGTCGCGACGTAAATGCAACTTTGAGCCGATCGGTCTAGGTGGCAATCCGGTGCGGGATTTCGGGCTAACAACTTGCGAAGTTAAGCCGCGACTCTGTGCTGGTCCTATCATGTCGACTGATGCGGTTATTGTTTCGAATATTGCGGGTAATTTACCTACTATGCCCCTCTCTGATAAGACTATTGTTGAATTCCAACACCTAATGTTGGCCGACCCGACCTACTATAAACCCGCGCCCGTCGACTTATTGATAGCAGGCGACCTGTTTCCCTACATATATGACGGTCAAAAGATACTTCCACGCGAACATGGCTTACCTGTTGCCATGAGCTCAGTATTTGGGTACGTCATACTAGGTCAGACTGAACTCGATCGTTCTGATCACACCGCTGCCACCTTATCCGCTAATGAAGGTCCCTTTTGTGGATTCGCCATGAACCTCGATAATATCATGCACTCATTCTGGGAGGTTGAAAATGTACCATCGGAGGTGACGCGTCGCAGCCCGGACGATGAATTAGCTGAATGTTTGTTTGAAAAAGAACATCGTCGTGACCCTACGGGTAGGTATGTGGTCAAGTATCCACTTCGGCCATCAGTTGAACTCGGCGACTCGAGCCAAATGGCAACTCGTCGACTACTCAACTTAGAGTCAAAACTAGAACGGGAGCCTGAGCTGAAAATTCAATATCATAAATTCATGCAAGAATATGAGGACCTCGGTCATATGACTTGTCTTGGTGATGTCGAGAATGTGGATTCAAAATACATCATCCCGCATTTCTGCATCATCAAACCAACAAGTACCACAACGTCTCATCGCGTGGTCTTTGATGCGTCTGGTAAGACATCTAATAACGTTTCGCTCAATTCATTGGTACTACCGGGTCCCAAACTTCAAGCTGATATCAATCAGCTCTTAATAAACTTTCGTCTTCACGAAATTTGTCTTTCAGCGGACATTTGTAAAATGTTCAGAATGATTGACCTTGACCAAACTCAACGACCTTATCAACATATCCTCTGGCGGTACTCTTTGGATCAGCCTATTAAAGTGTTTGAGTTGAATACATTGACTTATGGCGTAGCTAGTTGTCCATATTTGGCGATAAAGGTGTTACACACTTTAGCGGACGACGAAGCGGACAAATTCCCAAAAGCCGCTCCTCTTTTGAAAACAGCGTTTTTCATGGACGATCTGATATGGTCTGTGGCTACTGTTGAAGAGGCGCTTGAGCTGCAGAAGGAGCTTATGGACTTATTGGAAGCTGGTGGCTTCATACTCCGTAAGTGGTCTAGCAATTGCCCACAGGTTGTCGAACATCTAGATGAGGCTCATCGCGAAACGCCAGTTGCATTCGACGATGAGGCGAATTTGTCCATAAAAGTGCTTGGGCTTCAGTGGCTACCGGCATTTGATGCATTCTCCTTCTCCACTACTCCGTCTAGCTCAGTGATTACAAAGAGAACGGTTCTATCCCAAATAGGTCGTCAGTTCGATCCACTAGGTTTCGTGGCTCCATGTATGTTTTATGCCAAATGTTTCATGCAGGAACTTTGGGCTCGCCAGTTAGACTGGGATCAAAGTTTACCATTAGATCTCGAGGCTCAGTGGCAGTTATACGTCAAGGAACTTCCATTATTGACAAATTTAAAACATGAACGGCATGTCAAGGTAGTGCATCAGACCTACTGTCAGATTTTAGGTTTCTGTGACGCCTCAACTCTTGGGTATGCTGCTGTTGTTTATCTTCGAACTAAGAATGCGGATGGTGACACTAAAGTCAGTTTAGTCATCGCCAAATCTAAAGTCGCGCCTTTAAAGACAGTCACCATTCCTCGTCTGGAACTCATGGCTGCACATTTGCTGGCCAAGCTTATCAAGTACGTCCAATCCATTCTACACAATCGACTTGAGATCAATGAAACATTGTTGTTCACGGATTCTTCCGTAGTTCTTGCCTGGCTTAATACTCCCAGCTACACACTCAAAACATTTGTATCCACTAGGGTGTCCAAAATCAACGATAGTGTACCCAGTAAATGCTGGTATCATGTTAGTGGTGTGTCGAATCCAGCGGATATTTGCTCTCGCGGCGCGTTACCCTCCGTATTAATAGCGACACATGAATGGCTCAACGGGCCTGACTGGCTCAATCTTGACCCGGTACAGTGGCCAATCAAAACCATGAGTGAATTCCGTGACTGCATTCCTCCTGAACTTAAGTGTCCCAAGACGGTCCTCGTTTCCACTGAAACAACAGATGATTCACTTTACAATCTCACAGAAAAGTATTCTAGCTTCACTAAATTGCTCAACATTGTTGCTCGGTGTTACCAGTTCATCCATAATTGTAGATCACCTGCTCAGAAGCGCAGATCACTCTCGGTCGCTGACCTCAGACAGGCACATGATATTCTAGTAAAATCAGTCCAAAAACATCATTTCTCGTATGACATAGTAACATTATCAAAGGACGGTCACTGCAGTCAATCCTTGAGAAAGCTCAACCCTTTCGTAGATCCCAACTGTTTCCTCAGGGTGGGGGGTCGACTTTCCCAATCGGATCTAACTTACGAAAAGAAGCATCCGCTTCTCCTTCCAAAGAAATCTAACTTCACAAGTATCTTAATCGATCACTTTCATAAACTTCATTTACACGTGGGTCCACGCACTCTTCAAAGTTTAATCAATCAAAAATATTGGATAATTTCAGCGCGTAGTGCTATTCGATCACGTACAAGTAAATGTATGTCTTGCTTTAGGGTGTCTCCGACAAATCGACAACCTATAATGGGTGAACTGCCCAAGTTCCGCACTCAAGATATTCATGTCTTTCACACTGTTGGGGTCGACATAGGCGGACCTTTTCCTACCAAGGAGTCAACTCGTAGAAACACTCACGTATCTAAATCCTATTTGTGCGTTTTCGTGTGTTGTGCTACACGAGCGGTACATTTAGAAGTCTTATCTTCTCTGAGTACAGAGTGTTTTCTTGCATGTTTCGACCGTTTTACGGCGAGAAGAGGTTTATGCTGTTCCATTGTGTCCGACAACGGCACCAATTTTGTTTCAGCTGGCAAACAGCTAAAAGAAGTTACTGACTTTCTTAATACTGATTCGGGGAATCTATCCGGAGGCTTCGTCTCTCGTGGAATTAAATGGAGACACAACCCTCCGACTGGTAGTAACTTTGGTGGACTTTACGAATCTGTGATTAAATCTGCTAAACTACACTTAAAACGTGCCGTTGGTACTAGGGCTCTATCTTTTGAAGAACTCGGTACGGTTTTCTGCCGAGCTGAAGCTGTGCTCAACTCAAGGCCCCTCTGTGCTTTGTCGAGTGATCCTAGCGAGTTTGAGGTTCTAACTCCTTCACACTTCCTCATAGGTAGGGAACTCTTATCGGTTCCAGAGCACGACTTAAGGGATTTGTCTGGTTCTAGACTGAATCGTTGGCAGCTTGTCCAACAAATGTCACAACAATTCTGGAAACTTTGGAGACAAGACTACTTGCATACATTGCAACAACGGCAAAAGTGGTTTACCAACTGTCGAAATCTCAATATCGGTGATCTTGTACTTTTGAATTCTGATGCACCATCGCTTCAGTGGGTTTTAGCTCGAGTTTCCAAATTGCATAGTGGACCGGACGGGGTCGTGCGCGTAATAAGTGTACGCACTGCCAATAACCACCAGTTTACTCGTCCTGTTTCAAAAGTGAGTCCTCTCCCGTTGGATCAGGACTCAGAATAATTCTTTATTGTATAATTCTAACCGTCATTATGTAAATTCTTGTTTATGTATGACTTCCTATTATTTTCTATTCTACTATAAAATACAGTCCACTTGCTATACTATATTTATCTATATGAATCAAATACTTTCAACACACAACACACATCAATTCTTATAGTTAATTGCATAATTCAAGATTCAACAAATTCAAACCTCACTTATCCTGGTATCGTAACTGGGAAATCCTTGCGGATTTCGGTGGGGGGAAATGTTGGGTTAATTTCTTACTGGCTTGATTTGAAACGAACCATCTTTCCCGCCTCAACGCGCTCAACCAATCAGACGCGCGGAAATCTGCCAGCGCTCGGAACGAATGAGCGCATGCGCTGCGTTGAGAGACATCTTGAAGAAAAACGCGTGCGCGGCTCCGTAAAATAATAAGAAAACTCTGAAAATTACTAATTATCAACTATGAAAACTGTCTAATCCTCTTGTGCTAAGTGCTGTGAACCTCTGTTAATGGATTCCTAGTCCCGGGACAACGCAAAGCGGTGAAAAGACGTCGGTAAGTTTCTTCTATATATCAAGCCAGCGTTTTGTTCCTAGATCCAAAATTTAAAGCTATCGAACCCCACATAGTCAGTACCCTGAAAGTCTGACAACCAGTTTTATCAAAGGGTATTGTATTACCCAGTACTAACTTGGCTGTGGAGGTCAGATAGGCAGTCGCTCTATGTAAATACTGGTATATGTATAGCTGCATCCGGTTAGACTGGAAGCCGACCCCAACATAGTTGGGAAAAGGCTAGGCAGATATTGAGGGACTGGTCTATGGAGCGGGGCCTATGTCCAATAGCCGTTTTTAGCTGAATGATGTACCCAAAGTCTCACCTGGTGTGATATCCTGGCTGGTCCTCATAAAGAGGCACTCCAAAGCTCCCACAATGAAGTACATGGCCGCCAGTCGTTGTAAGACCCCCGGGAGGCGCACGTCTACCCATGAGGCGTTTGATGAGCTCAGGACTATGCCGATCAGGGACAGCATGAGAGACCGGGTAGCAACCTGTAAAGGCAAAGTAATATCATGCACTGCACGGAAAAATTGGATGGTTTGAAGAAATTCAGAGATTACTCCAGACCAACAACATGGCACACCTCCAAAATTCAGAAAAATTGATAAAACTAGCAAAATATTAGATCTGCCCCTGTACTCACAAACGCTTCGATTCGATAAGTCGTACGTTTATCTTTTTTTGGCATTACGAAAACGAGCGAGATAGACATAAATACGACTTTCCGAATCGAAATGTTTGTTCATACATCGGCCGATGTATGAACGTGAACGAAGCAAAAGAAATGTATTTATCAATTAATATAAAAATTAAAAAAAAAAAAATTGCCAGGCATCAAGGCCCATAGGGTGTTAGTATTACATCTTCCTTAAGGTGGATGCTCCAGGGTAGCCCGCGATATTCAAATTTTCTTACGTTTTTTGCAATTTGCAGGTCAGTGTTAAAATATGATTCGCGGCTGTAACACAAATGTAGTTACAGAATTATAATCATCAAAATCATTATACAACCCTCCAAGCACATAAAGGTACAGGAATTACTTTTTCAATGTCAAATTCATTCCTGCACCTTTGGGGCTACCCTGGAGCATCCACCTTAAGGTGAAAGCGTCAGGGTAGCCCACGAAATTCAAATTTTCTTACGTTTTTTTGCAATTTGCAGGCCAGTGCTAGGTTGTATGTCGATTAAAATATTCTTCGCGACTGTAAGACGTATCTAGTTACAGAATTATAATCATCAAAATCATCAATACAACCCTCCAAGCTCATACAGGTGCAAGAATGACTTTTTCAAGGTCAAAGTCATTCCTGCACCTTTATGCGGGCTGGTTGGAGCATCCACCTTAAACACTATATTAGTAACATGCAGGAAAAAGATAAAACACAGAAAGGTTTAACAAGCTTTGTTGCTAACGTGTAGCTTGGTAAACCTCCCCATTGTAGGCCCGTCCAGCCATTATGTGTCTGTGTTATCTGTTGCAACACCTGGATCTTGGGCAAAGAGCTCCTAGGTTTAGGTCCTCTGCATCGCCGTCAAGCTATTGGTCCCTGCTGTCATTTGTAGATCTTTGACATTCATTATAGGCAGAAGAAGCTCAGAAGAAGGTCAGAAGCTTGAATATCTGGCAACCAGTCTTACCCAGGGGTCTCGTATTACCCGGAGACCAGATAGGCAGTCGCTCCATGTAAAATACTGCAAGGCTATCATCACCATCAGCCTATAATGTTCCCACTGCTGGGACACGGCCTCCTCTCAATGAGAGGAAATGGGCTATAATCCACCACGCGGGCCCAGTGCGAATTTGTAGATGTCACACGTCCTCGAAGTTTTGGTTCTAGGACATGCCGGTTTCCTCACGATGTTTTCCTTCACCGTTTTGAGGGCAGTGCAGTGTAATAATGGAAAAGACTAAGCAGATGATGAAGTAAACAAACATCTAACCTGCTGCAGCGCCTGTATCCTGGGCAGCGAGGTCCTAAGCCGAGCGTTGAGGGAGAGGACCAGCGCCTCCCCCATGGCGAAGGCGAACCAAGGGAAAACGACATCTGCCACCGTGAGGCCGTTCCAGACGCTGTGAGAGAACATGCCGTATCCACCGCCACCTGCGTTCACGAAGATCTGAGAAGAAAAAAAAAAAAAAAAAAAAACAATTTAATTAATAGGCGAGACGACAAAAAAAACGAATTAGTCTGACAGTTAGATTATCGAAAAATATTTGACCCGTGTTTTTTCTTTTGTTACGTTAATGTAAATTTACGAAGATATGACGCTTTTAAAATTCTAAATACGTCCCGCCTAGGTATAATTTTTAGCTAGTTCTGACGTCACGAGCCCCCACTCCCGAGTTTTGATGCGTTTTATCTTTTGTCAATATTCATTGATTTATAAAAACAAAAAATACGTGTCCATTAATTTCCAATACTCTGACGGACTAAATAGATTTGCAATTTTTTGATACTGTCGTCATGCCTATTTGCACAGCAGATGTCATAAAAGAAATTGAGTTTCTTGTAACTCATTTTATTTCACCCTGTATACATACAAACGGACTGTAATGTCACATTATTTTCATTATACATTAGGGCATTTATCAATTTTAGGGCAATTTAAACTAATTGGCCGGAATAAATTCGGTCAGTTCGTGTTTTTTGGTGAGCCTTTATCCTTTTTCAATAAAAAATGGTACCAACATGCATTCAATAATTAGGGGTTTTGTGAAACTGAAATGACATGTTGATAAACTTCCTGAATAATTTATAGGTACTTTAGGATAGTTATACCGATCGAGGTAGAATGTACAGTTACGAGCACCTATATGTATACACTTTCCTAAATTTGAAAGCAGGGAAATGACAAAAAAAATCTAATTAGTTCGTCAGATAGATTTCCAAAAAATATTGGTCTTTTATCACGTAAACATGAAGACGATACAGTGCGTCGAAAACTCTTGTGACGTCACATTTGAGTACATTTTTTACTCAAATGTGACGTCACAAGCCCCCACTCATGATCTTTGACACGTTTTATCTTTGTAATTTTTTTCTTAATTTGATAAAACCAAAAACACGTAAGTATCCAATATTTTTTAAACAGAATCATATTTTTTTAGTCAGTCATCATCCCTATTGTAACTTGGAGATAGGATCTCTTTCATAAAAATATGAGTTCCAGAATACTATGTTCATAATAACATGAAATGTAAATCAGAACAATAGGAGAAAAACACTTTTAAAAGTTGTTAAGTGGTTACATATTGGTGTTCGTGATTGTACCTATTATTTAGCTTATCATTACCTAAACAGAACTGGAGGACAAAGATAAGAGAAATAACAAAACAATTTAAGGACAATGTACGTTTAATAATTATCCTTATTAAGTTTCGGTAAGTCTTAACATGCAATTCCACAACGAATTATTATTTTTTGGGATTTTCCTTCTGGTATTTTTTTAATTATTTCATTTTTGACAAAAAAAAGAGTTTCAATGTTTTAAAATTAGAACATGTTTCTTGACGAATGATATGAAATAAAAGCTTGTAAAAAGGACTAAATGATTGAGTGACTACTGACAGAGGAGAATGGAAGAAAAAAACGTCTTATGGTGACCCCACTAGCAGTGAAAAGTGCGCACAATACGAAATTGTGCGCACTTTTTATTTATTTTATGCGAACGTTTTTGATACGCTGAGTTTGTATCTTGGCATTTTTATAGTACAAAACAATCTGACACATGGTCGTGTCACTTGTCAAGAGTGCCCAAGAGCGCTCTCTTGTAATCCACCTGTACAATATCCGATACGGTTTTGTAACATTATCTTTTACATAAATTAGTTACACAAAGTGAATGGGCGAGACGTCAAAAAAAAAACTAATTAGTCCGTCACTTAGATTATCAAAAAATATTTGACCCGTGTTTTTTCTTTTGTTACGTAAACCAAAATTGACGAAGATACGACGCTTTTAAAATTCTCAATACGTCACGCCATGGTATAATTTTTAGCTAGTTCTGACGTCACGAGCCCCCACTCCCGAGTTTTGATGCGTTTTATCTTTGTGAATATTCATTGATTTACAAAAACAAAAAATACGTGTCCATTAATTTCCAATACTCTAACTGACGGACTAAATAGATTTGCCATTTTTTGATACAGTCGTCATGCCTATTGCCCTTGTTGTTGTTTCGTCATGTATATCGATGGGTGACCCCAAGTAATATCGGACAAAGGCAGGAAGGTGACAATACAATTTTTTTAATGTCCGTTGATTCTTATCGTTTTCCGTTGGCTAAGGAAATCTATTTTAAATGAATGTGTTATTGATGAATGTCTGTCCCAATGTTGAGCAGATTGTGTTTAAAGGGGTGGTATCTGCTAACGAGAGGTTTTCTCCATGTAACTCCTCTTTGATGAGTGAATATAAATGTGCAAAAAAAATATATGTTGCTTATTAGACTCTAAAGTTTAATTGGTACAATTGAAATAATTCTAACTTTATTATATGAAAAAAGTATTCAAAGTGAAGCATTTTTTCTTTGAAATTTCGTAACTATGGGGTTGCGGGTACACCGAGGGGTTGCGGGTACACCGAAAACCGGCAATATTGGCTCCGTATATTAAATTCATTTAAAAAGTAAACTACGAGTTATATAAAGTGAAAACCTCTTCAAACATTACCAAAACTAGTAAATAGTGTGTGACAGTGTTATCTAGTAACTAAATACACGTTCTGAACTAAAATCAATGAAATGATTATGTGACTATTGTGTGCTTCAATCCAAGAAACAAAGTATCTATTTGTCGTACGACAAGCAGTTATTTGTGCAGAAATATAAGTTACTATTCAGAATCTAAAAACAATTGTGAGTACAACAATACCGGATTAAATTCGTATAATTAACAATTGGCAGTGATAATAAAATTCTGATTAATTATACTGTGACAACAATTTCAACTAAGTACTGAGTGGTCTACCTACATCCTAAATTAATAAACACATAAACAGAACCAACATTTCGACACTAACGCTGTCAGTACAACTGGTCTAGCGGTTTGGGTGTTCGGCTATCTTAATTACTCGACGAGGCGCGAGTTCGCATCCCACTAATTGCTATACTTTTTGGATGTTATACAACATTCATTAACTGCCTGGGACACGTTTAAACTATAATACTGACGATATCGAAATTAGGATGGCAGAAAACTCAAGGCAAATATTTAATAATCCTATCACCACAAATGATGAGGTTCACACTGACAATGTTACTGTTCGAAATAAATATCCATCTGTTACTTCAAACAGTTCGTTTGATTTATCAGAAAAAGAGGAAGAATATAGATCACTTACCTCGACGACCTCTTACGAGTTGAACCGTAGCTATCCTGACTTATATTTAAAATCGAATGACGATGTGAAAGAACTGAAAAGCAGAATATGTCTACTCGAAGAAAAGTTAAAAATTGCAGAAACTGAAATAGAGAATTTGTTGTTGGAAAATAGTTCTCAAGCCAAAATAATCACTAATTACAAACTAAGAATCGACAAACTGACCCATATATGTACAACCACATCCTCAAAAAAATCCGAGGCCAAAATAAAACGCAAATGCCTTATTAGAACCAAGCTTGACTTCAAAAACACACAACAAAGTCCAATTCAACAAACTGGAATAAATAAAATGCCGTCGGAAGATACAATATTGGAACCTAATATGATTCAAGAGGATATACCACAGCGAGCAACCCTAGAGGGCACCACTCTTTTGGAAGCAACAGGCTCGATGGCACAACGAGATATAATTTTAAAAAACGCTCACATAAAAAAGTTATGTATAATAAGTGATAATAATGTTAATGCTGTGTTAGGGATTGCCGAAAACACCTTTCCGAATGACAAAATATGCCACTATTGTATGCCGAAGGCGGGTATTATCGAACTCCTTGCAACATTAGACATGAAACTCATAAATTACACTCTTAATGACTATTGTATAATCTTCCTAGGTGAAGCAGACTTTTTAGTCTCAAAAAATTATGAAGATTTAGTAGATCACATAAAATGTAAACTCGAAAAGATATTACATACGAATATTATAGTATGTTGTCCTACTTTTAAATTAAAATCGAATACTAGTTTGTTTAATACCAGAATAGAAGCTTTTAATCGACTCTTGTACCTAAGTAATCGGATTTTTAAATTTGCATACACTTTTGATACAAACGAACAACTACAATATTCATATGACATGTTTTCTAAGTATACCGGCAAAGTCAATAATACAGCAATAAAAAGTGTCTTCGGCAAATTGAAAAACTATTTGAAGCTATTTAAACTTCCAGATCATGAACGTACCTGTAGTTATAATAATTTTAATATGATGCAAACTTATGCAGATAGCAAAAAGTGTCGAATAAAACCTGGTACTATTCCTTATTATTTCAACAAAATGAATACGGACCAACTTTCTTCTAAAATTGTATCTAATCATAGCACAGTTGACGACACTGACCTTTTTCGTGAATAATGAATCATATACTACAGCCTGTAAAAGTACTTTGACGCAAAAAAATACTAGCTGTTTAAGGATTTTTCATCAAAACGTTTGTGGAATAAGTAATAAAAAAACTGAGCTAGAACTATACATTGCTACCACAGGTATTCAGTTGGACTACTTGTGTATAACAGAACATTTCTTAAATCTACAATCTGCCAATGTATTTAACTTTCCCAATTATAATCTAGTTTCATACAACACAAGGACGAACAAAAAAAGGGGAGGGAGTCTTATTTTAGCACATTTAAATACAGAAAGTGAAAACATCGATTTTGTAAAAAAAATGTATAGATCAGATAGTTTTGAAATATGTGGGGTTAAAGATTTTGAAACAGGGTTATATCTTTGTTGTTGCTACAGAAGTCCTTATGATAAAAATTTTGAGAGTTTTATGTCTAGTTTAGAAACATTTTTGGAACATTTTATTAACAAGAAGTGCATTATATGTGGTGACTTTAATATTGACGTACTTGTTGACAGTAAGAAACATACTGAATTTTTAAGCTTATTGACATGTTATAATTTTCGATACCTAATAAATGCTCCTACTTTTATACGGAACAACGCACATTCATGTTTAGATAACATTATTACAAATCTCGCTGATGATACCATAGATCATTGTTTTGTTGATCACAATGGTTTGGCAGATGGCCATAGTGCACTTTTCTGCAATGTGTCTCTTGAAAAAATTCATACTAAATCGAAAAAATCTAATCAAAATGTAATAATAAAAAAAAGAATATTTAATGATAACAATAGTATTGCTTTCAAGGAAAGTATAAGTAATAAAAATTGGACAAATATGGGAATAAATGGTTTTATAAGCTGTCTGGGTAAAGTATTTCAAGATTGTTACCGAAAGAAAACAATTAGAATAAAGCCATATAAAAACACCTCAATACAGTGGATTACAAAAGGGGTCAAAGTTTCAAGTAAGATGAAGAGAGTACTATGCTCAGGTACAGTAAATAATGCCAGCCTAAAAAAGTATAAAAACAGTTATGTTCGAATTTATAGAAGAGTTATTCAGCAAATCAAGAAAAAGGCCATAATAAATCATTTAAATACCGCTACAAATATAACAAAACAAACGTGGAAACTTGTTAATGAATGTACAAAGAAAACAACAAATAGGCAATCTAGAAACTTAATCCTAAAAGTGAACAATAAGGTGATATCTGACCCCCAGGAGGTCGCAAATCAATTCATTGACAGTTTTGTACTCAAATCGTCACTCGCTAGCAATGAAAAAGAAAAAGCAATTACTTTTCTATTAGAAAGTACAAAAAGAGTAGATAGTGATTTAACCTTCTATACAACAACACCATCTGAAATTACAAAGATTATTAGCAAAATGGCAAATAAAAAATCTTGTGGTTTTGATGATTTACCGATATCGATTTTGAAGGAGAATATAGACACCTTGGCTGTTCCTCTTTCTGATTTTTTAAATAAATGTTTAGAAGAGTCTGTCTTTCCAGACCAGTTGAAATTGGCTAAAGTAGTTCCAATATTCAAAAAAGGTATTAAGACTGATCCGAAAAATTACCGACCCATATCCCTTTTGCCAGTCTTGTCAAAAGTATTTGAAAAAATCATCAAAACTAGGCTGATGGTACACTTAAATGTAAATAAAATAATTAATTTAAGACAATTTGGGTATCAGAAAGGCGTCGGTTGCTCTGATGCAATAAACACTCTTATAAATGACATAATTAATAAATTAAATGACAAAATGAAAGTGGCAGGGCTATTCATCGACCTTAGCTCCGCTTTTGATACGGTTGATCATGACTTATTACTGACAAAACTTGAATATTATGGAATCAGAGGCAAGTCCCTGCAACTTTTAAGATCCTACTTACAAAATAGACGAATGTTTGTCGAAATAAAAAGCATCGATGAAAGTAATCATGAAGTCATATACACCTCTAAAATTACAAATATAAAACGTGGTGTGCCCCAAGGCTCTATTTTAGGACCTATACTTTTTATTTTATTTACAAATGACTTGCTAAACTTTATGTATTATATTCAGCCTGATGTAAAACTTGTTGTTTTTGCAGATGATACAAATATAATAATTGGGGCGAATGACTTAAAAGAATTGACCAAAAATGTTGATAAAAGCCTACAAAATCTCTGCGAATGGTTTACAGCCAATAACCTTTTGCTAAACACAAGTAAAACTAACATCATTTTATTTAAGACAACAACTCGCCATAATGACAATTTAGATGTACAAATCAAAGGAGACAAGATTGCATTAGTGGACAAAGTTAAATTTTTAGGTATTTCAATAGATGTGTATTTGAATTGGAAACAGGAGCTAGCTGCTATTGATTCTTCAATTTCATCAGCATGTTATGCACTCAGGAGCCTCAGAGATACGTTAGATCTGAAGCAACTCAAGGCTATATATTATGCGCTGGTAGAATCTAGATTAAGATACAGCATAATGCTTTGGGGCAACAGCTATAATTATAACTGTCAGAAAGCATTTATTTTACAGAAACGTGCCATAAGGACTATAGTAAGGATCTCACAAAGAGACTCATGTAGAGAGCACTTTCAAGAATTAGATATTTTAACAGTACCAAGTTTGTATATATTAGTAATCCTAAATCACTTTGCTAAGTATATTCATGAGTATGAATCACAAGAGGAACGTAAGATAAGAGAAAGCACAAGAAGAAAGGAATTTAAACACAAGATGGCACCAAAACTTAACATAGCTAAGCATTGTTCCAGATACCAAGCAGTGGAGTTATTTAATAGGCTACCGACTGATTTAAAATTATTAATTTATAGCTCTAACTCATTTAAAACTAAATTAAAAGCCTTCTTGTTGGAAAAATGCTTTTACTCGGTATCGGAATTTATGTCAAATGATATAAATAGTCACTTAAAATGATAGCAGTGAAGACGCTTTAAATCTAATTTTGGTGGACCTTGACGAAATTATTCTCTTTATATTTTTGACATTGAATTTGACATTATACCGCTATTTATTTCACATATATTGTTTCTTTTTTTTTTTTTTTTTGTTGACATATTTTAAATTATTTGAATGCAAACATTTCAATTTTTATCAATTTTGGTAGGCTATAAATAATGTATTTGTTTCCGCATGTAATAATTTTATTTAATAAGTAATGTTCAACACAATGTAAATTGTTTATGAATAAATAAATGAAAAAACTACTCATAAACGGCATTAAGTTTTAGTATTTCTTTTTCACACAAATTTTTGTCACTTTTTTCTTCACACAAGTATTGTACACTTCATGCAAGTGTACAATTGGCATTTTGATGTAATTATTTATTAGGCTACAATTAAATAAAAACCACTCATTTCGCACTATTCGGCCCGCAGCACGTGACTGACGTAACAATCACTTTGTAGTGCAAGCTGATTAGAACTTTATTCTAGCGGTATTTCAAACGAAGTTTGAACCACCACAAATAGAGTTGCTAATTTAGCAGATACCCCAGCCTTAAGTGCCATCCCCTCTGTAAATTTCTCTTAAAGCTTATTATTTTTATTTAAATCAGTTACTAAGAGCGAGATCTAAGAAAGTTACTTGTTAGCATAGTTTCATACACATCCCTCGCTCGCTAAGCATCCTCGCTCCGCTTCAATGGACAGGCAGCCTTAGATTTATATAAGAGCGTTCACTGTTCAACGTGCTCCGTTAAAATCAGACATTGATGACGTAACAAAAATGAAAGCACTTACAATCATAAAAGAAATTAGTTATGAACTGTATTTTGCTTGATTTTGCTTTTTTATTTTTAATGTTTTTTATGATTTTTTTGTAACGTTATTGAATTTTATTTTATTGTTGTATTATTTTCTATAATTTATTGCTGAATGTATTAGTTTAATCATTTTAATGAACGTGTTTTTTTTTTGTATAGGTTAATGATTTCAAACACAATGTGAATTATTCCTGAATAAATTGAATTGCTACTCACCATAAGAGCAATGGCGAATCCTCTGAAGATGTCAAGGGAGCGCAGTCGGGACCTGGTCGGGGATCGCGGGATGCTGGCCTCGGTCGTCAAGACGCGGGTCTCGGAGCCCAGCTCATTGTCTTCTCTGTAATCATATAAAGATAATGAAACATAAATTCGACATCACGGCAGATGAAGCTAGAACGTTTATGACCTACCAAAAGGAAAATAAAAAAAATGGTTTCCACTATAGCTTCTACTTATGATTTTTATGAGTACCATTAGTACTGAGTGTAAAATAACGTCAACCAAGCATTCTGTACGCTGAGAAACAAGTTTTTTTGGTGTGAAAATAACGTTTTACAGCAGGGCTTAATGTAACGCACACACATTGTGCTGATGGATACATTGAATAGTACGGGGCTTGTACAAGTATTTAAAGTAAAGCTATCTAACATTAAAAACTTGTGAAACATTTGGAACTTTGACCCCCAATATCTCCGTAGCTGGAAGGTTCCCACGTATCTAAAAACTGCAAAGTATGTCCAAACATAAAGCGGCAACCGCGCGCGGCGGCCGAGCTCGGCCTGTGCGCGCCGCGATTGGACGACTGCCGACCGCGACCGCGCAAACATGTGTCTGTTTAGACCTACTAGAGCGCGGTAGAAATGTGTCCTGCAAACGCCGCGTGTTGCTGCCGCGTTCTTGTTGCGCAATGTTTGGACACACCTCGGGAAGAACAAGTGGCTTTCGGCTTTGTTAAGGGTAAAGTCGTGGTCTTTTCCGCCTGATCAGATTTTTTTTTGGCTTGCATCACGCGGAGGCTCCGAGCCACGCCCCCTTTAAGTTTAGGCCAAGCGTCAACTTTGGCGCGCAAAACAACAATAAAAACGTTTGGCGTGCGTCGTCAGTGCGCTCGGCCGATCGGTATCTTTTCATTCATTATTTCTATACAAAGTCAACGGGGCGGGGCTAGAGACCGTTTCTATGTTGTAAGTGCAAGCAAAAATTAGCTTAGTGGTGATCAGGCGGGAGTGTCCTCGTCCTACTTTTACACCAATTAGTTTTAAGGCCCTCGAGCAAATAACCTTGAGCGAGCAGTTTTTTGGAGCCTACTCCTCTTTATCCAAAAGAAAAACGAACTAATAAAAATACAAGTTGATTAGAACTTTATTCTCACAGTATTTCAAACGAAGTTTGAACCACCACAAATAGAGTTGCTAATTTTGCTCGAGGCCTTATGTCAAGTTTTCAGACCAGGGACCAGAACCGAAGGTTCGATTTTGGTTTCAGCTGAAAAACCTGGTTCGGTCGGTCACTAATATTTAGAACTGTTTTTTCAAAATACTAACCTAGCAAAATATCTAGCATACACCCGTCCTGCGACCACCCTCTTCCCGATACCTTTGACGATATACCACAAAGTCGCCATAGACAACAGAATGACTACCGCCGTCAGTATCGGCAGGTAAGCCGCATCCGGTTCCGCTGTCATCCGTGGAGTACATCCTGTTATCACGTCGGTGACGTTGAGGCTGTACTGGCCATATTCACCGAACTGGTAGAGGCCTGTAAAAAAAGGAAAAGTGATTTGAATTTTCGAATGTTGTGCGTGAGATTGAAAACCGGCCAAGTGCGAGTCGAACTCGCGCATAAAGGGTTCCGTACCATCGTAATTTTTTTTGTTATTATTTGTTGTTATAGGTACTCGTAGCGGCAACAGAAATACATCATCTGTGAAAATTTCAACTAGAGGGGGGAGACAGTTAGAACATGCACAACTAAAGTGAAGAAAGAGTCGCCATCTACTTTATTTAACAAATAAACTATGTATTTCATAATTAACGATAGATGTCTGTGTTCAATTCAAATAATTTATGAGTTCTATAATTTAATTTATAAGTAGTCGTTTTTTTAACATAATTGTTAGATTTTTCATCAAAATTATCACGTTTTTATTTTTCATGGCTATTTCGTATTAAGTATCAATTATAATTGTCACAACCTTGTCTCGAAAATCCTTTTTGTGTAACATAATCTGGCGACATCATAATATTATGGCCGCCGCAACTTGCGCTTGCGCTTGAGTGTGTTTCGTTGGTCCATTTTATGTTTAATTATTCACTAGTTCTCTGTGTAACTGTCAATTCTATTCAAATATAAATGTAGCCGGCGAAATCCTTTCTTGTTTTTTGCAAAAAGAAGCTGTGTTTACATCGTATAGTTGATCAAAATGCAATTCGCGAATAAACTGATGGCTCGTATTAGAATGTATCATCATTAGATTATGTATTGGCCAATTTCATTATGATCAACTTATGACGTAAACAAAACAGCTTGCTATTTGCAAAAAAACAAGAAAATTTGAATGATCACCATTAGGTAAACAAATATTGACCTATACGTAAGTACACATACATTCCTATCTACCTATAGCTAGCCTTAGTTCTCGTTAAAAAATCTAGATGGCGCTTAAATCGGATGCTTCAAAATGGCACAAGAGGGCTCTCTTCTCTTATTATTTTATATACTCTTTCTCTCCCGAGGGGCCGTTTGATTTTCGCAAGATTTTCGAACTTTATGCTCCTTCTCACAAAGTTGATTATTCAATAACCTAAACAATATCAGTGATATCAGTGTTTTGTAGGTACCTTCCCAGAAATATTCAATTATTCATGATAGTAACATCATATTGTTTATCAAATTTCTAGTAAAACTTTTCCTGTTTAAATTCCATCCAAAAGTAAAACACGAACACGATATAAACTTGTTGACTTTCACAATTTATAGGAGATTCATGGATCATAATAAAATATTGAATGTAGACACTGCCTCGTTGGGCGAGTGGTCGAAAGCGCGACTGTTGTGTATGAGATCCTGGGTTCGATTCCCTGGTTGGGCAAAGTGTTTTTGGGCTTTTCTTTTCTGGATTTGTGCCCGGTTGTTGACAATAGGCTCGCCCCCTATCACATTTTAAGGCATTTAAACTTAACTGGCGAATAGGCATGACGACAGTATCAAAAAATTGCAAATCTATTTAGTCCGTCAGTTAGAGTATTGTGCAAATTAATGGACACGTATTTTTTGTTTTTGTAAATCAATGATTATTGACAAAGATAAAACGCATCAAAACTCGGCAGTGAGGGCTCGTGACGTCAGAACTAGCTAAAAATTTAAACGCGTCGTATCTTCGTCAATTTTGGTTAACGTAACAAAAGAAAAAACACGCGTCAAATATTTTTTCATAATCTAAGTGACGGACTAATTAGATTTTTTTGTCGTCTCGCCTGGTGTATTATTAGGTACACCTCTGCCTAACCCTCCATAGATAACAGGCGTGTTATGTTGTAGAATGAATGGTAACCATGTTTATCTTTCATTTGTAATTGAGCTCATGGCTAGCATGACTAACGGAATATCAATGCGCCTAAGTCCAGTACCAAAAATATTAGCCGATGCAGATGTAACTGGTTAAATATATTATGGTCATTTGTTTGCTAAGGACATGTTATGCTGATTTTATGCAAAATAAGCAGTTTTCTTATCTTTCTTTATCGTGTGGTTAGTGCCTAACCTGGTGTCAGAGTTTTTAAGCCGCCCATGGGCCTCTGACTTGGCTTAACATGCCGTCGAGAAATATCTCTCAGGCATGCTGGTTTCCTCAGGATGTTTTCCTTCACCGAAGCAAGTGATAATTCTACAATACGCACATGAATCCGGAAAATCAGAGGTGCGTGTCTTGGGTTCGAACTCGAGACCTACGACTTGGCAGTCCGACGGTCACACCACTAGGCCATCACTGCTGTAGAGTGTTTTCTTATCTATACTATATAGATTTGTATTTTTGTATGTAACAAAAACACTTAAATACTACTGGACCGATTTGAAAAATTCTTTCAGCAATGGATAGCTACATTATCAGAGAGTAACATAGGCTATATTTTATCCCCGTACTCCCACGGTAACAGGAACTACGCGGGTGAAACCGCGTGACGTCCGCTAGTGACTTATATTTAGCTTTTTGCCATAAGGCTTGGGTTATATGGATTTTGCAAAATCACACCTAAACTACAGAATCAATTGTTCTGAAAAACAGACAGGTATTCTGGAGACTAGAGAAGGAAATGGGCTTTTCATCCTGCATATTTATAATAAGATAAATGAAAGAGATGCAGTAGTTGTTTGAACAAAGTACCTACTACCAGTACATAAATTATAAAACAAAGTCTTCTGCCGTGTCTGTCTGTCTGTTCGCAATAAACTCAAAAACTACTGCACCGATTTTCATGCTGTTTTCACCAATGGATAGGGTGGTTTTCGAGGAAGGTTTTTCTATATAATTTGTCAAGTTTTTGTATACATTGGCTAAAATATAATGATATTTGTTGGAGGGTTACGGGAACGGGATCAAAATTTAATGATTACTTTTGGTCGCGGTAACCGACATCCACGCGGGCGAAGCCGCGGGCATCAGCTAGTGTTTAAAGAATTTTGTAACTCCATTGTAATAACATACTAGTTTTTTTAAACCAAAATTATACTGCAAGGAGGTTTTAATCAGCAATCATTCTTTGACTAAACCCTTCCTAATGCATAACAAACCTCTATGTATTTACATACTTATCAAGGAGTATGAATCACGTGAGTGAACCTAGATATGTAATAGGGTTATGTTTGTACATTATTGGATTACTTAGCTTCCTTATGTACTAGAGTACACTGAAAAATGCATTTTGCAATGAAAAGACAAGGTTCAAAATTGATTGTGAATTTTTGATACTAGATTTTATGAACTGTATGAGTACCAGCCACCCATTCTCAAAAAAACCGGCCAAGAGACTCGCGCACCGAGGGTTCCGTACAAACTTTTTAAAGGACAACTTTACTTTGCTGTTCGATCCCTAGAAACGGCTATTGCTCTAACCGCTAATAATAAGTTTGTAATAGTAAGTAAGAGTACACACAAGTAAAGGGAAAAGTCCGAGAAAAAAAAAATGGCGAAAATCTAAATTTGCCTATATCTTGTATACAACTTATTAGGGACTATAGAATAGACCTCAGTATCTGGTATAAATTTCAACTTGCTAGGTCCACCCGTTCCTGAGAACAACGGTGGTGATAGACAGACAAGAAAGTGATCTTGTAACGGTTCCGTTTTTTCCTTTTGAGGTATGGAACCCTAAAAAGAACCAATCTATCCTTCTTCCTTGAATGGGATTTTTCTAGATGGGAATTTGAGCCACTTAGCAAATTGGCTAGCATGGTAGTATTTAATTCATTCAGAACTAAACAAGACGTAACAAAAAAAAAAAGTAAAAAAATGGTTTGAATCAAAATCTGACAAAATTTGTGTCAAAAAGTTGAGAACTGCTGCTCGAAGTGTTGACACAATTTTTGTGATTTAAGCATGTGCCAGACTGTTGTAAACAAACCCTCCACATCGGTCTCCACCTGCAGTTTACAACAGTTCGTGCTGTTGGAAACCACCCATGGAGACCGATGTGGAGGGTTTGTTTACAATAGTCTGGCACGGACATAAGTATAACTATAAGTCAACATTAAAAAAAAATTACAATGTACCCAATATTTTAAGAAAATTGACTTCACATATTGGATGTAAACCTGAATATTTTTATTATTGTAAATCAATAATTGATAAAACAAGTTAGGTACTTTATTCTAAAATAAAATACCTATTATATTTGGCCAATAGATTTAAATGGAACTGGATGCAATAAAATTGCAATGTAGCAAACTTGTTCAAAAGTCATTGAGATATTAATGGAATGGCAAAGATATTACTCATCATGCCGATACCTAAATCTACCTAAAGCATACCTACGCAAAAAACATGTTTAATGGACCAAGAAACCTCTGAATACAACCAATGCAGTTATGAAATACTACTTTTACTGAAACTTTCACTATGCAACAGAAATGGGCAGCTGTGTGTGGTGTGACTCATTTGATTAAAAACGATTATCAAATCCAATACTTTGTGTAAATTAACAAAACCTTTTTATTTCCATGTTTTACAATAAATCTTCAGCAATCTTTTCTTTTCTCAGAACGCATCGTTCTAATTTTAAAATATCGTCAAGTGCGTTGTTTACCATCGAACAAAGACAAAAGGTGGCGGAACAATAATATTTTAGCCATTAATGTGTCATGTTACACAAATGATCTGTACTCACCACTGCATACTTGTCCCGTGCTATTTCGCACCTCATAATTTATAGGGCTCCCTGCATCCAAGATCAGTGCACGGGTCTCCGGTATTTTAGCCTTCTCCAGCAAAATACATCCCTCGCATTCTTCATACTGACTCCAAAAACTCACTGGTTTGTCCGTGATAATTTGTAAACAAGCTTGGTCGAAGCGCAATGTCGAACCATTGCAATCCCGTATAAATGACCCAACGTTCTCAAAACTACCGAACGACATTTTTTGGGGATATCCTACATCCGCTTCGCGAAAACAACTTTTTAGCTCAATTTAAAAACAATGCAATTGCACAGTCACAAAAAATAATCTGCGAATTGCGAATGAAATTTATAAAACGTCAAACTTGTGAATCATCATTGAACGAATGGAATGACAAAACGGTTTTTTTTAATACTAAATACGAGGATTTTGGCAACTATCAAGCTACTCCCACTAGTGTCTAACCGCGACTTCGCCCGCGAGTAAAAACATTTCATGGCACTCGCACAGGGTAATTGTGTGCCGCAAATAGTTATATGTGTTACATACGTGAAGGTGTGAATTTTTGAAATCAAACTCATTAACTTCACCTCTTTTTAAAATTAGTTTAAATGATTTGCCTTTGATTATATAAGCTTAGAAATAAGAATAGTTATAGCCCCAAGAATCAATTTTGTTTCTAAAACTTGGTCGCTGCTTTCGTTTTTGCCGCTAATACTAGGGATGAGGTATTTGATGCTGCATCAGCATTATCCAATAATATGACTTGAAATGTGAAAAATAAACAAAGTATACGAAAGTACGACCATTTTAAGTACCTACATAATGTATTAGGACGTGTGCGATCGATACGTCCATGGTGCGATCCCACACACAGGCGCGTTTTTGCGAATCTGCGTTTTCGCGTTTCTGCGTCATAATACCAAAATGTTCTAAGAACTCATATCGCAAGATGCAGAAACGCAAAACCATAATATCGCTTGATAATATCGCGCCTGTGTGGGGACACGTTATCGCAATATCGCGGGACGCAGAATCTAAACGCAAAAACGCGCCTGTATGTTGGAGCCATAAACACTGTATCCTGGAAGCTCGTAATTTGTTTTTTTAAAAGTGGCTGTCAGTCAATGAAGACTGAAGATAGTATGAAGGTCAAACCAGAATTTCAATAGGTAACATATTTAACAAAATAGCTGCGTTTTTTTTGTTTAATTTATGGGAAGTCTGATATACGCTTTGGCTAGTTAGGCCTTGTTCTTCCCACTATGTCGTGACAACACATAATCGTGTAGTTTTAGTTGTCGTGGCTTGTGTGTTTATATGGAGTTCACATAAAGGACACGATTATTTATAGAAATGTACCAAATTTGACATATCGATGAACACTTTCACATGGACATTTCATGATATGCGACGCCACCTAAAACTTCACACTTAAAACAAATATGCAATATCGCGGGAGGCAGAAACGCGTCTGTGTGTGGGAGCCTTTATGATAAAATCTACCTCCTGTTACAAGCGTAAACAGATATTTTTATCATCATTAGATTATAATAATACAACTAATAATACGTAAATAGTATTCATAACATATATCAGATCGTTACAAAAAAATACAAAAAGAATTCCTTCGAGCCGGATTTGAACCAGCGACCTATGGATGACAATTGAAACCAGCTACAGTCCACCGCTCTACCAACTGAGCTATCGAAGGTTCGAGAAACTCGGCGAAATAGTTAAGCGTATTGTGTAGAAAAAAGTTAACCCATTCGTGAGTGAATGCTTTTTAAATTCGTCATTTCGAAGGTTTTGTTTTAGTTTTTATTATGTATTAACAATCTCTACGATTTTATTTTGTAAGCAAAACCACAGACAAAGTATTTTCGATTGTTACATCAACCCATTCTACGAAAGATTGAGCCAATTTGGCCAAGTCAAGCCAAAAAAGTCGCATTATTTACACTCTATATGTAAAAGTTTCATGTAGTGAAAAAAACTAATTTAGCCGTATTTGCCATTCTAATTTCCGAGCCAACCATTCATCCCCAATCATAGTTAAAACCCACAACGGAGCTCCTCGATTAACAAATTCAGCAGGGAAGTGTGGAAGTGGGAACAGCCTCACTGTTGTTAAAACAGAATGCACGCACGCCATTTTCTTCATCAAACGATGTAGAATTAGAAAGTCTAGCTGAATAATTTAAAATTAGAACTACCTAATAATGTTAAAAAACGGGATAAGTAGATAAAATTGGATAGATGATTTCCTGTGTAAATTTTTACTGCGTAATTTTATTTCAGCTGAGTACATAAATTGTTTGTAATTTATGATAATTATAAACGGCATAATTTTCTGCGGACACGTGAATAAATACGACAATTTACAGTTTAATTCGCAAAATTTGTGTAGGTCGCTTTTTTTAAACTTATGGCTTTGTATCTGGGCGAGTTTTTTTTCAATGTTTGTAGATAGGTTTTTCTTAATAAAAAAACAGTTAAAAAATATCAATTTATTAAAATTATATGTATTTATAATCCTCTCGACGTATAATAACACGAGTAAGGTCAGTTTATTATTACATAATAAATTAATTATTATCGTAAGTTTGAAACATATACCGCTGAAAATAACTGCTTGTCATTTTCGCCTCAATTTTCGTAACTTTCTGTATAAAAATGTTTTTTTAAAGTCTAATTTATTTATTTGGCATATTAATGCTGATCTTACTACAATAAAAAAGTCTTATATACTAACAAAATAAGTTGTGGACTACATTTTTATAATAAATTAATATTGTACTGCTGATCATTTTGATAAAACCACTCGGGTCTATCTTTTGGTTAAGCCGTGCTTATAGGTTGCTCTGTGGATGGGTGACCACCCATTACATACCGAGTTTCCTTCGTACCTCGGAAAGCACGTTAAGCCGTTGGTCCCGGCTGTCATTTGTAGATCTTTGACAGTCGTTAGGTAGTCAGTGGCCCAAAATGACCGACAACCAGTTTTACAAAGTGTATCGTATGACCCGGTACTAGCTGGGTTGTGTAGGTCAGATAGGCAGTCGCTCCATGTAAAATACTGGTATTCAGCTGCATCCGGTTAGACTGGAAGCCGACCCCAATATAGTTGGGAGAAGCTAAATGATGATCATTATGTTAAAAATATATTTACACAAGCACTTCGTCTGCGAAAATTGTGATAGTTCAGCTAATTTTCATGATATCAAGATAATTTATAGCCTATGTTACTCGGTAAAGATGTAGCTTTCTAACGGTGAAAGGATTTTTAAAATCGGTTGAGTAGTTCTTGAGTTAAATCGTAACAAACAAACAAATAAAAAATCAAATCTTTCCTCTTTATAATATTAGTTTAGTTATAGAAAAATATTTTACTTCACAAAGACTATTTTGTCTGACTTTACATTGACATGATAATGAAATCAGTGCACTAAAAAGTAAAAAATCCACAACTTAAAACATATTTCTAGGTATAAAGGTTGACAATGTGCAAGTAGCTTGGACTTTGCCTACAAGTTTGTTAAGGACAATGCCTAAAAACTGGATCAGTTTATCAAATGGTATGGAAAATACATGTTTTAATATACCATGATGTTAACGCTAAGTATTGGCTTAGTAATTTCGCCATTTGTGTTTGAGCATTCTCCTTTTAACGCAATTAACAAAAACATTTAAACTCATCTTTCCCTGCACAGTACTTGCACAAAGCAAGCCTGGCCTAATTTTTATGGAATGCAGAAATAGAAAATAGTATTCTAAGTGGTAGCAAATAAGTACAGTAATGCCTTGGCGAACTGTATGATCTCTGAGCCTCCTAGCTTCGACTCGCCGTAGACGCGATCCACGAATGTGATTGGCACTTCCCCAATAGTGTACTCCAATTGTCTTGCCCTGGAAAGGAAAATGTTTAAATTAGTTAGAAACATTTAGCAATATCTTTTGATTGGATAGATTCTGCCACACTAAAGACTTAAACATAACATCTATTTTGAATCAATTTTTACCGTAAATATTAGTTTGAATACATAATAACACCCTCTCAGATCAATCTTTAGGTTAAGCTGTGCTTCCATAGGTTGGTCTGTGGATGGGTGAACACCCATTACAAACAGAGTTTCCTCTGAACCGAAAGTGGCCAGAAAGTCTGGGAACCAGTCTTACCAAGGGGTATTGTATTACCCAGTGCTAACTGGGTGTTAAACCAGTATTTTATATGGAGTGACTGCCCATCCAACTTCCACAGTTGGATGGGCAGTCACT
Organism: Xestia rhomboidea; assembly: GCA_963853795.1. NCBI lineage: Eukaryota > Metazoa > Arthropoda > Insecta > Lepidoptera > Noctuidae > Xestia > Xestia rhomboidea. The sequence continues at coordinate 14,601,407 of OY970774.1, forward strand.
CCATATAAAATACTGGTATTCAGCTGCATCCGGTTAGACTGGAAGCCAACCCCAACATAGTTGGGAAAAGGCTAGGCAGATGATAAATGTTTACAGATATTAGTTCCATCTAAAGGATTCATGATTGTTAGAATAAAAGGTCTTACCTAATAATCATTTCCATTTGGAAGACATAACCTTTGGACACACAGCTGTCTATCAACTTCTGTAGTACATCTTTTTTGTATAACCTGAAATACAAAAAATATTTATTTATTATTGAAATCTTCAGAGGCCAAAGACAAACCTACAATGGGCAAGCTCCTTTTAATTATAAACTGATTTCCTAGATGCCTAAATAATTAACTTTGAAAAAAAAAGAAAAGAAAAACCTATGTATGGTAGGTTATTTTATCATAGTTTTAATTCTACATGAAAATCTGGATTATATTGCTTTATATTTTTTTGATGCAACTTATAAATTGATTTAAGATGAGAATGTCAAGATGAGAATAGTCAAGATGACACTAAAATAACCTGCTTTCTTTTTCAAACAGAGCCTGTTAATAAATAATATCACAAGTTCAGTTATAGTACTCATGGGTTTAGTTAAAACCATCATCCTACCTAAAAGACCCAGTAAGGTCTGAAGCCCCAGGTCGCAGCAACATCTGCGTGACAAAGTTAGCTCCACGTGATATCAGCTTCCGTTTGAAGTCCCATCCATATACACCACCTCCATCCTGGTAGCGAGTACCTGATACCACATCGTAATCATGCTCACGTTGTAGTTCTATGAAGTTGGGGATGAACTTTGGCTGTAATTATGAAAAATCATGTTTGAATAGTCAAACATTTTATTTCATGACTATATGGGCAGGTAGAAAACATCGAGAAAAATGTGCACGGTTTGGGTTTGTCATTTCCTATGGAAAAGAACCAGCAAGAAACTCCATGGTTACTCAAGTAGTAGTATACTGTGGAGTATTATTTCTGTAACTTTGAAATGTGTAATTTTTTTCTTCATTCCTTTTGCAAAAAAGCAATGAAATAGGGCTGTTGACAGGCCCATTTTATTGCTGCCCCTGCAATTCATATTAAATGCTATAAAATTTATTGACATGTTACTTACATGGTGGCTTAGATCAGCATCCATAATAATGATAAAGTTACCGGTCGCATGTTTGATACCATGCATATACGCGGTCCCTAAGCCCAGTTTCTTCTCTCTAGGGCGAAGCACTATCTTATTCGATCCGTATAACTTCTGCAGTTGTTTGGCGATGTCCTGAGTACCATCCGGACTTCCATCATCGATTACAATCACCTCATAATCGTATCCGCTGCAAAGATATGCGAGAATTTTGGTAAATATACGTGTAAAAAAACCGACCTTTGTTTTCAAATAAAGTGGGAAAATAGGGAGTAGGAACTTTACCTGTTATCCAGAAATTTGACTATAAGCCATATTATGATGGGTAAGTTCTCCCTTTCATTGTAAGTGGGCAATAAAATGGAATATTTATCACTTTTTGTGATCTCCGAATCTGAAGCCGTGGCCGCCATGCTGTCAAATGTCATTCATACTCATTGATTGAAATGTCAAAACAAATTGAGACAGGACGTAAAGTGTCGTTGTAAACAAAACAATATTTTTTATTCTGTACAATGTATTGTAAATTGCGAGGATACTGTTTGGTTTACAAGTTATACCCACATAAAATTAATCTGAGAAGCCAAAATTATCAAAACCAGATCAAATCTTCATGCACTGTTACTTGTAGAAATAAGACCGCACTTCGTTCGTATTCCGTGCTTTTACTGGGTATATTCAGCTCACAGCTCAGCTGCTCATTTGTGGTTTGGTGTTAGACAGCCACAGAAAACATATTTTCAGAATATTTACTGTTTGATTCAATAATGATTATTGCAATAATATAAATAAGATAAGTATTCAAAAATAATGATTCTCCGAGTGATCTTCAACAAGATTATTAATTCTATGATTTTTGATTCTGGTATGTTATTTTTGTATAATTATAATGAAACACAATAAAATAAAACTGACAGGACTGACACTGACGGGAGAAAGTGACATTGACAAGAATTTTGTCAACAAAGCAGCTGTTAAGCAGCAGTCGACTCGTGAAAGTGGATTAGTGGAGTGGAGTTTATGAAATTACGAATAGAAAGAAAAATATTATGCTATAAATGAGTTTATAATCAATTTCAAGTACTTAAACAACGCAAGATAATTTGTTGTCTTTGTTAATATCCTATAGTAAACCTCTAAAAAAAAGTATTGCATCAAAATCCTTCGCAATGTTTCGAAAGTGAAATCCACGCTTAGACATAGTAAATTCCAAAGAAAATGGGAAAAACAAGCAAAGTCGTCATATGTGGAATGAAAGGGGTAGGCAAAACTGCAGTATTAGAACAACTTATATACGGAAATGTGAATTTAAAGTCATGTTTTTACCCAACAATTGAGGATATTTATGTGGCCAATATAGAGACGGATAGGGGGACGAAAGAGAGAGTTTGTTTCTATGATACGGCGGGACTGGAGCCCCCGCTTACAGGCGAGTTCAAAGGTTTAGTCTAGTTTGATTTGTTTTTGCTTGAGTGCTTGTACAGGCTGGCTGGCACTGCTTGGAAATTGGCGTTTTATTTTTTACTGCTTGTCTATGGGTAAGATGCTGGAGTGTGTTCCTTTTTTAAACATTGTGTACATAAATAAAAAAAAGGAAGCATTTCATCTGCACATCACAAGATTTATGTTCTGTCTAAGTCCCTGTGTCACTTTGTGTTCCACTTTTTCCTAGTTTTTGTTGGCAATAGTAGTTATAATCATGTTTAATTAGCAAGGTCACTTGGCTATGACTTAAATAGCGATTACCTCATTTCAACTGTTTTTACTACACAACTGCTAAACAAAGAATTCATAACTCCATACTCCTCAATACAATAATACAATATTCCTGAATTGAAATGTAAAATGGACTTATTACTTGGATTTACTACTAAATAAATGGAAGTTGTATTTAATTCACTTTCAGAGTGAAGAAACAACCTTTTGCCCAATATAATTTTTGATTGTTTATGTTGCTATTCAAAATTAACATTGCACAAGAGCCATAACAAGCACAGCAAAAATTGCACCTAGTTTTAAGAAATTATATGAAACCTGGATGTCAGGAGGCAGCCTCTTCATGTAAATATTTTCTAGGTTAAAACTCAACTGATAATAAATGTGGAAATATCCACATTATTGACGTCATTTAGATATTTAAGATTTCTCTTAGGCCTTTAGAAATATATTGGGTGGAAGGGATGCCGGACTCACAAACGGTTACCACAAATTCAGGTACTAAATCATTCTGAACCAGAAAAAAAAAAAAAACTATGTACTGGACATGTAATGTGGAGACCGTTTGTGTGTCAGTGTCCCTTCCACCATGTATGACATGTTCTTGTCTTTGTAAGTTAAGTCCTTCAGAAAATTTAACTGAACAAGCAAAATAATTGGGAATTGAGCTTGGAGATTTTTGAAAGTCATTTTGAAGCTGGAAACTGACAACAAGGTTTTGTCAAGGGTGTTTTGTTAGGGCGTAGGTATACACGTAGAACGCTGTCTGCCGGCGCCGACCTGCCAGCGCTTATCGGCACCGGTCCGCGCAGGTAGTCGGCGCAGGCAGTGTCTATACTTTGTGCCAACCCTGCGCCGATAAGCTCCGACAATTTCTGACGGCGTAGGCAGGTCGGAACTTGTCGGCGACGTTCGGTGCTTATCGGTGCCGGTAGCCAGCGTTCTACGTGTAAACGCACTTACACAGTAACTAGAATATGGAGGTCAGATAAGCGACTGCCAGAGAGAGAGAGCAGAGAGGCAGTCGCTTATCTGACCTCATAACAGAATATCCGTTCTAGGTGCAAGTGCCCATGTGTCTGCTGTTCAGCTGCATCCAGTTACACTGGGAGCTGATCCCAACATAGTTGAGAAAGGCTAGGCTAGGATCATGATGATAAATAAAGAGCTGACTTGCTCATCACAGCAATGCCATGCAAAACAGCCATCCGTTGAATACAAGCAGTAAAATTCTGTGTAGCCTTTCCATGTGATATGGTGACCTATTCTACTTCTTTAATAATACCAGCCTATTACCGTCCCACTGCTGGGCAAAGGCATCTTCTCATACAGAGAAGGCACGAGCATTGATTACCACGTTTGCTGAAAATAGATTGGGACTTTCAGACTATTAATTATTAGTCCAGGCTTCTGCACAATCAAAGAGATGTCAGCAGAAAGGAAGGGGTCCGCAAGGGCCGATGCCTGCCGGGGCTGCGGGACTGTTCGAAAGAGATACCGTGGCCCCGGAACATAAAGGGCGAAGAAGGAACATGGATGGGTTTTAATCAGTAAAAGTCTGACACTCCCTTCCGCTCCGCCCAGAGCAGGAGGAGTCATTTGATGACTTCCTATCCGAAAAAAAATGGCATCACACAATGTTTTCCTTCACCGACGTCTGTGATGTCCAAGTCAAAAATTTATTGTATTGAAAACATCATATTGAACCCACAACCTCGTGCGTGAGAGACGACGACGACCTCGATATATCTAATCCCCTCCTCATACACAGGTCCGCCACAATCCCCCACGATGCAGCTGACAGCCAACCAGGTCCTTCAACGTCACTACCTCGGCTTTGCTGAAGGGTTCGTCATGGTCTACGACACCACCAGACCAGAGTCACTGGACGTGCTCATGTATCTGAAGAAGGATATTGATAGGAATAAGGACAAGAAGGAGGTACGTTATTGATTATTTTATTTTGTACTATCTTCTGCCCGCGACTTCGTCCGCGACGCCAGATAACCAAAAAAAGTCGAGGACACTCCCGCCTGATCACCACTAAGCTAATTTTTGCTTGCACTTACAACATAGAAACGCTCTCTAGCCCTGTCCCGTTGACTTTGTACAGAAATAATGAATGAACAGATACCGTTCGGCCGAACGCACTGACGGCGCACACCAAACGAGAGTAATTGTTATTTTACGCGCCAAATTGACGCTTTCCTAATAGGCCTAAACTTTAAAGGGGCGTGGCTCGGCGCCTCCGCATGAGTAAAGCGTGTGCCAGACTGTTGTAAACAAACCCTCCATACACCTCCACATCGGTCTCCACCGGCGGTTTACAACAGCACGCACTGTTGTAAACCACCATCACCGAAACTGGCGAATTAAATAAACTGACGAGTGACGGTAACTGGCGTATTTTAAAATACTTATTCACAGTCCTCCTTGCACGTTTTATAAGTTACTAGCGGACGTCACGCGGTTTCACCCGCGTTATTCCCGTTCCCGTGGGAGTACGGGGATAAAATACAGTTATATGTTACTCAGTAAAGACGTGGCTTTCTAATGGTGAACGAATTTTTGAAATCGGCGCAGTAATTTCTGAGTTTATTAATTACAAACATACACACAAAAATACAAATCTTTCCTCTTTATAATATTAGTGTAGATTTCGTAGTATGACGGAAGAAACATCGATATTGTAATGTCTCTTTCGATAAAAATACCAGATGACGTAGGTACTTTTGATAAAACTAACACGATTTTTTAATTACTAGGAAATGCGACTATCTTTTATTTTTAATCTATTGAATGGCTGATGAAATTCTCAGCAAATATTAGAAACATAGAGCATTGGCCTCCCTGTGGTAACGGCCGTGAGTTGCAAGTTGTAGTGTGTTTACAAGCAGGTCCAGGCTCTGAAAATGAAGAAAATATAGCCAGAAAACTAGCAAAAACCAGATAACCCCACTAATTACATCCCACTCCCTCTCATAGAGAGGAGGCTTGCGTCGGTTTCCCAAGGGTGGGAATATTACAGGGTGATTGTGTTTGTTAGCCTGTACTGTCCCGCTTCTGTGCAAAGGTCTACCCCAAGTTCTTCTAGAACTCTTTTCTCGCGCTACCTCCAACCAGACCAAGTGGTACACGTCCAGTCCAGGTCGCACTGACCGATTAATCAGGTTAAGAAGTTAGCCGGCTAACCCATATGTTTCATTAACCATTCTACGGGTTAAACTTATTATTTAAAAAATTTTTTTCCATTTAAATATTACTGACTAACCAGAATGAAAAACACAAAGCACCGAGCACGGGCTAACTCATATATTTTTATGGACCGATTGCTATATAGCGATTAACACTATAATAAGGGTTAACCTTTACTCTAGGGTTTTTCACTTAACCCTAAAAATACCCGATTAAAACCCCCTAATACAGGTAACCTTTTTGGTACTCGTCCTGGAATTTATATACTTCGTTAGTTCTCGTTTTTGTATATTCGTAATCACGTTCTCGAAAACGGCTCTAACGATTTCGATGAATGCTGCAATATTATAGTGATCTAGCTAGGTCTCATATCTGGGAAAAATCGTGTTCTCTATTTTCACTCGAGCAGAGCTCGGTCGCCCAGACGAGTATTATAGTTAAACTAAGTAGGTATTTACGTATTCATCATAATTATGCTGGCCACTGGTCAGACAGGTACAACGTCGCATCAGACGTCCCCTGTGGCCGTGACCATGAGCTCAACACGCTAAATGACGACAAATGCGAGTCAAACACGCGAAATACTTAATTAAAGGAATAACTTAGCTGAAGGAATGGGAATGGGACTTTCATTGTGTTCAAGGTTTCTTTTATTCGAAACGGCGCGACCGCGTGCTTAGTTTATAGTCTCCTAGTCTGGCGATATTCACCTACCTACAGGGCAGGGCAAAATACATGCTTTGCTTTAATTGAAATACAAATTAAAAACTACTGCATCGCAAGTAATTAAAATACGAAATATCTTTAAGTAAGGTATTTGAAATATAAAATACAAAATACAAATTACAGAATAAGTAATCTAGACCAGCACGGGCTGAAAAGTAGAGGAAAACAAGATTAATTCATCAGTAAAACCGAGTTTCCTTTCATGAACACTAGATTTTAAATGTATTGTCAGACAAACACCCTCCTGTTGGAGAGTGAATAAAACCTGCTAAAGAAAACAATCTTCTATAGGTATCAAAAATGAAGTTAAATGTATTTTAATGTTCAAATGTATTTTGAAGCCTCAAGTATTTGAAATACTAATTACAAAACTTTTTCGCAAAAAATAAAACTGACTTGAGAAAAAACCTTTGTTTGATTGATTTCGTTTTTCTGTCACCGACTTCTGAAGCTAAAGTTATTTTTCACTTTTTAGTGTTTCACATGTGCTTACCCCTTCACAGCGTACCGGCGTGATGTTATGTTATGAACTGGTGTAAACAATAGACAGATGAGATTTCAGCAATCCCAGTCCATTTGCTATCATTTATTGAGTTCCGTTGCCTATCTCTGAAGTTCTTCATCAGATCTTCACCAAATTGAAATGTAACTACTCCGACAAAGTACTCTTCCACAAACTACCCATATCGCAAACCTATAAAATTGAAGAGTTCTCTATTTCTCCAGGATCCCATCATCAGATCCTGACTTGATGATCATGGGACCACCTGGAAAGTATACCCATCAAGTATAGCCATCTTCGAGTAATCGGGGAACATACATTCTCGAACAGATTACTCGAAGATGGCTGGACCGATTTGGATTTTTTTTGTTTTGTTTGAAAGAGTATACAATACTTCCCTGGTGGTCCCATGAGCATTAAGTCAGGATCTGATGATGGGATCCGGAGAAATAGAGAGAACTTTTAAAATTTTATAGTCACACTTGAAGCGGTTTGGGTAGTTTTTGGAGTAGTTTCTCGGAGTGGTCCCATTTCAATTTGGTGAAGATCTGATGAAGAACTTCGGAGATAGGCAACGGAACTCCTCAATAAATGATAGCAAATGGACTGGGATTGCTGAAATCTCATGTCTGTCTATTGTTTACACCAGTTCATAACCTAACATCACGCCGGTACGCTGTGAAGGGCTAAGCACATGTGAACTTGTGAACCACTAAAAAGTGAAAAATAAAAACATTTTTGCAAAAAATAAAACCGACTTTAAAAAACACATAAAAGTGAAAAATAACTTTAGCTTCAGAAGTCGGTGACCTTTGTTTGATTGATTTATATTGCAGAGCAAAGCTTTGTCTTTGTGTTTTTTGGCTCAAGCCAATAAATTACACTTCGATGTGTGGTCACTCCTTAAGATGAGCTTTACGCAGCATCAGCCGGCCAGGCAATCTTTATAACAAACTTCTTTAATTTTTCAGGTAGTAATGCTAGTTATCGGCAACCGCACAGGGCCTGATGACGTCAACAGCTTAGAAAACACATGCTCCAAAGCCTCAAACTGGTGCGCGCGGGAAAAAATCCGCCATTTTGAAGTCTCTGCCATGGACCGCCCTTCTTTATATGAACCTTTCATTTTTATGACTTCAAAACTCAACCCAGTTCAAAACAAAACTGCTTTCCCACAATTAAGTACGCTTAGCAAGCTGACCCAGAAAAATAATAAAAGCGAAGCCATGTAACGGTACGTTTTTAGTCTATGCCCTTTTTGCTATCAACCGTGAAGGTTGGTTGTGTTGTCTACTTGTCTGAGTGGTTGGAAGTGAGCTGTCATAATTTTGGCGCGTAATGTAATGGTGCTTGGTGCTTGTAGTTTTTTTATAATCGTTATAGCTAGAATTCGTAGCGGTTTGTGCTTTTGTAGACGATTCATAATCATAAAAAGTTTTAACGGCTTTTCATTGTCCATCTTGTATTAAATAAGCTGAAGGTACACAAGCTGGCCGGCTAGCTGGCTGGTATACAAGCTTATTGGATTTTCACACTTTTAAATTGTATGATAAAATTCCACTAGAATATAAGAAATATAGATTTACTGCTCTCTCCCTCTCTCTCTTCTACTTTGGCTAATTGGCTTGCTTATAATATTAATTTACCTACTTATGAAAATTATTATAGAAAATTAGGGACGAATGATTTAAAAATGCCTAATTTTGACAGCTTACGAAAGAGAATTTGACAAATTACGCAGGAATGCTCTTTGAATATCTAATTAGAATTATATTTTAAATTCACGACTGTTTGAAATAATTTAGCGCCCTTAGGGCTTTTTTACCGCCTCGAATTATTTTCCTGTTTAATAACTTGGCAGAAAATAGGGAATTATTAGCATACTGAAATAAACTCACGCCTTTTTCTATAGGGGAAGGTATGAACTACAAAACCTGCGAACCTTTATACTCTTTTCAACACAACTGCTCGTAAAGTGAGCCTTATTACTTTGTTCTTAGGGCCATAACCCGAAGTATAACACTGTGTATAATAATATTACACACTAGTGCGTAATAGAATTATCCCTACAAAGTTAAATTAGTACCTAACTGCAAATTATATGCGAGTAAACAGAGCATTTGCAATTTAACCGGGTTTTCCTTGCAAGTGTGTTGAAAAAGTGCGTATGAAACTCGTGAGCAATTTGCTCACTAGACACTCGGCTGATTTGCGCCCTCGCCTTCGGCTCGGGCTGCAAGTGCTGCAACCCATAGCCTCGTGTATAATGAGCAACTTAGGTCACACATCTGGTTGTACCTCATCTGGGCGTCCCCCTCCCGGCGTCTCCACTCACAGTCGCCTTGCAAATACCTATATTTTGTTAGCTTGCAGATATTTACTATTAATCAGATAAATGCTTAAATAAACCCAAAAGATAGGTAGTTGTATTAAAACTTATTGCCGAAAAAGATCTCAGGATATTCAAAGAGTGTTTCACGAGCTCATCGATTCATTGGATCTTATTTAATTTTAATGTGTTTAGTAAAATTTTGTGTTATTAAAATTTAATAAAAATTTACAAAAAATAAGTTATTTAAAAAATGTGGACTATTCCTAAAATCGTTACAGTAGAGATGTAATGAATTTAACATCAAACAATTGTACTTATTTAGACAAATTAATGTAATTAAAAACTATCGATATAGAGGGTGTAAAACACCTCTTAACGAAGCCGAAAGACACTTGTTCTCCTCGTCATTACGATCATTTTTTTGTTCTACACCACACCTGGGAACCTTCTAGTTACGGAGATATTGGGGGTCAAAGTTCCAACTTTTTGGCAACTTTTTTTTTAATATATGTTTTTAATGTAAGTATTTACTTTAAACACCTCCACGACCCCCATACTATTCAATCCATCCATCAGCACAATGTTTTGAGTGCGTTACATTGAGTTCTACCACAAAACATGAATTTTCACAAAAAAAAAGTCGTTTCCCAGCAATAATTTTTGCGTAAAGCTACTTAGTTTGATGTACAGAATGCTTGGTTGACGGCTTCGTGATGAGGTGGTTTACACCCTGTATTATAAATGACAGTATTGTTGGCTATGACTGATGATAACCACTATAGTCCATTCACAAATACAGGATCGAAGGGGCATCGACGTACTTACATGGTGTATTTGTGTGTGGCGTTGAAAGGTAGTGCAAGATTTGTTTGTTTTTGTCAAAGATATAGATTTTTTTATTAAAAAAGAAAACAACTGTGCCGTTCATTTTGACTGTGTAGGTATTGCACTTTTGTAGACAACAGCGGTTTATTTTTTTTACTACCGATGAGAAATTCCAATGTGGGGTGTTCAGAACAATGAAGTTATATATAATAATACTGAGTTAGATACGTTTTACCGACGTCAGCGTGGCAATGCAAACACAGCTCAGCTTGTGTAACCTCAGTCTGTCCTGTGCGACGCGAACTGACGTTTAAGCGGGAGTTTGGTGTATGAAAATAAACAAATAAAGCAAATTGTGTGTTCAGAAAGTGCAATACTTATACTGGGCCAGCTGTAAAAATCAAGAAGGACGTATCTTTTCATTTGTTAGTATTGTTTAGTCTGTTTAAAATGGAAAATCATAAATTTTATTTTACTCAAAAATCACTGCCGCGCTGTTGCCGCTTTGACACCTACACGAACGAGACAGGTAGTGCGTTGCATTAGGTTATTAGTGTTCTGTGCATATGAGTGACAGAGAGCGCGAGATAAAGCGTGCGCTGTTATCAGTTCGAACGACGCGTTCGAATATCGCCATGTTTTATTTGTTTTTAATGAGTATGACGTCTCTATTGGTAAAATCTCATTGGTTCGGAATGATGTACTGAATACGTGGCACCTAATTATTAGTGCGTCGGCGTCCCTTCCGCCCTTTATTATTATTATCTGTGACTTTGCATTACTGTTAAAATCACATTATATTTGCGGTAGTGTTGCTCGTACAGATTACCCTGTCAAAATCAGTGATCTCTATTTTCCACATGATAAGGTTGAAGGTTGGTTGCTGCTGTCAGAGGCAAAATAATAATAAATGTGAACTGACTGTAATTTAGTATTACCCATTAAAGGACTATCGCAAATACAGCACAGATAATTCCGGTAGTGTGACAACAAGTTGTCACTCTAATAGAAATAGCCGAAATAGTGTTTATAGTAATAGGAGAATTGATTGTACTTATTACAACAACCTTTTGTATTATAAGAGAAATCTCATTAGTTTTAAATTATTTAATTTTAAAGTATACCGTCTTTGTTATAAGGGTAAATACAATTCTATAGAATGGCTGTCGGCCCTCATAACAGAGTCCGAATGAGAAGATAACTATTAAATTATATGCATTTTTTGTGCATGAAAAGCTAGACCAGAATTTATTCTGCGATTTCATTATAATTCATACTAATTCACTAAAGAATATGATACATTATTTTAGCAAAAAAAATATTTCTTGACTTTGACTTTCAAGCCAGAAATCTCTAGTACAACTAGACTAGGATTCTGCCCCAATTTAAATTTACTTTGTATGTACTTAAATAAAGTTTTATATGTATCATAAATATCATGTCATTGCTGCATTTGAATGAACTTAGATAGGGGGCATAGATTTTTATATAAAAAAAATACTAAATTAACAGTTAAGCTAGGTACCTACTATGTATCAAAATATTAGATTTTAAGAATTTAGTGCAATATTTTTCTCATTGAAATGTCAAAAATGAAATTACACTTTTTAAATCGTGAATTGAGCTTCAATATCGACAGGGCACTTTTCAAATTGTATTTTTAAAACGATATCACCTATTGCATATTTTTATTAACAGACTGAAAATATTTCATCAAATGATTTTTATAAAATTAAGGAAAAAGGCATCATGCCTTGTATTATTATTTGTATTTTATCGGACATATCTCATACATTGTTCATGTATCTCAAAAATGTACGTATTTCTTAATAGAACGCTATGAAGCTTTCCAGTTACATATATTCAGGCCTGAATTCTTGTCGCGATGACGGTCTGTCGCGTACGAGTATACATTATCTTCTATATGGCATCATATTGCGACGCTGACGTCAGCGGCGACAAGAATTCAGGCCTAATGATTTATTGTAAAATGTTAAAAGTCTAAATTATTCCAAAATATATTTCATCTAATCTTAAAATAAACCTGTAATATAAATAAATTTTAAAACCTTATAAAAATTACGAGTGTTAATTAAACTAGAATAAATTGAATTACAGTGCTTTATTCTTAATTAGCGTTGTGGGCAACAATATTGTTCAATTGTTATGCGTATCTTTTGTTTTATACCTTATGGTGTAGCTGTTTGCTGTTCCTCTTGAATAAAATAAAATAAACCATAGTAGAAAACTTACTTTTACTAAATTTTCTTAGTTGTTTTTTATAATATAACTTTTATATAATTTATATAAGTAACTTTTTTGTTTGTTTACGTAGTTAAAACTACGTAAATAAACTAAAAAGTTATAATATTGATTAATAAATGTTTGTTAATGTGCCGGTATTTATTTATGTTAGTAATATTATGTAAATCTTTGCCTCAAGCTTTAATTCTTTGCTTTTACGCTTACGTTTGTATTATTGTGTACTTATTTATAAAATATCAATAACAAAATAAGTATACTTCGACAAGGAAAATCACCAATGACATTAAACCGCGTTCAAAAGCTGTCAGAGTGTGTTGTGGCTTTTCATGAACACGGTTTAGATAATTATGCTGATAACGCGATCAGCATAATTTTCTAAACCGTTCTAAATTTCTTCGTAAATTTCTTTACGAAAGAGCATATTTTATTTGTATTATTTGTAGATAAGACAACCTACCGAATTTGTATTTTCTTGTTAAATATTATTGATATCAGGGTCCGATTAATTGGGTTAAAAGGTCCTATGGGTAACCCTAATGTTTGACCCTTAATAGTTAGTCATTTAAAAATTGCTAATTAACTCAAATTAAAGAGAAACCTTTCAGCGCGGACTAACTCCGCCACTTTCTTGCATATTTTTTTACACAACAACAAAAATAAACTCTGTGCGTGAACTAGTTATTATAGGCTGATTAACCCTGTAATACGGGTTAACTTTTAGTCTAGGGTTTCTCACCAAGTAACCCGATTAAAACCCTTATACTGGTAATATTTTCGGTCCCTGATTGATACCATCGACATAATTATAAAAATAAATGTAGGCACCTACTTTAAAATTCCTGTTTCCACAAGTCAGAAATGACCGGGCGAATTAAAATTTTTCAGAAACCATGAAATGTATAAATAAAAGTGTATTGAACAAGAGTAAAATGCTCTACAGTTTTAAATATGATAATAAACTTAAATAGTTTTCGTTGATCTCTTTTTTATTTCCTTATTTAAATCCCTTTTACCTACCCATATAAAACAACAGTTCCATAGTCAACAACGCAAATGTATATTAAAAGAATGAAAGAATATAACTTATTCTATATTTATTTGATACAGACACAGGAGCTTATACAATTATTAAAATTATAAATTAAAAAAAAAACTACCCACTTTTTCTTCTTGTTCTTCTTAAGGTAAGAAAAGAGAACATTTCTCAATATTTCTAGGTGTCGTTAGTGGCTGCTATTCAATGCATCCATCAGTATAATGTTTTGTTACATTGAGTAAATAAAATAAATAAATATCGCTGGACATTACACACAGCGCCATCTAATGCCACACTAAGCAACGAGGCTTGTGTGGTGGACACCAGATAGTTGATATACTACTTAATATATAGTTTGTAGTAGTGTAGTTTTTGTTTGCAAATACATACTTAGGTACTACCATAAAAGAAAGTCGTTTCCCAGCAATAATATTTGTTTAGAGTGACTCAGTTTGATGTAAGGAATTCTTGGTTGACGGCTACGTGAATGGTCCGTTTCCACCTTATAGGTTGATTGGTTATGCTATGCTAAAAAGGTTATTATTGTCAGGTAGGATTGCATGGTCTTATTCATTGATCAGGCTTCAGCACTCCGATAATTCGTGCGTAAGGAGATTCGTCTTCTGGAGCGGGACTTGAAATGCTGTCTGGTCGAACGTTACGAAGCAAATCAAGGTCAACGTACAACACCTTGGAGTCCTGAAAAGTAAAAAACAAAAAGTAAAAACCATAGAGAGTTTACAAAAGCGAAATTATGAATTATATTATTATATTATGTGTAACTGGAATGTCGATGTAACAAAGGGTTTAAGTTGTAAACATTTTAAAACCATTTAAATCATGATCCTTCCAATGACCGATTTGGTCGAGACGCCATTCTTTAACTATTGTGTCTACTTCGTGGACAGGTCATGGGTTAATAGAGAAAGACAGCACTAATATATTAGCTTTTCTCTGCAGCTAGTGGGTAGAATAGTCAACGGACTCTTGATTCAGGTTATCAGCAAACAAGAAAAATCTACTCAGGCCCCTTATTCACAACGCTTCGATTCGATTATCGATTCGGAAAGTCGTATGTCTATCTTTTTTTGACATTACGAAATCGAGCGAGATAGACATACGACTTTCCGAATCGAAAATCGAATCGAAGCGTTGTGAAAAGCTATGCAGGTGGTACAAACGATGGGACACTCCAACATAATCGGTTTCCTAGGCACAGGAACTAATGGAAAATACTAGCCCTTTTAAACTCTAGGCAGAGCGAAAGGTCTTGTCGAAGATCTTTTAAAAATAACAATGTACAAAATTCCAATACCGCAGTCGATGAAAGTAAATGTAAATATCGCTGGACATTACACACAGCGCCATCTAGTGCCACACTAAGCAACGAGGCTTGTGTCGTGGACACCAGATAGTGATAATTATATTGGAAACATCCATGACTCGGAAACAAATGATGTCCATGCTCATCACATAGGTAAACATTAGGCCCTACCGGGATTCGAACTCGGGACCCTAGGAACGTAAGGCAGCCTCAATACCGCTGCGCCAATCCGCTCGTCATAGTGTACAGACGCCTAGCACATGAAGCTAATACAATCTGTCAACTTTCTTTAATATATGTATTTTCAACTTTATCACTAAAGCATTAAGATTCAAGGTTGATTGGGAAAATTTGACAGTTTTGGGTAGCTCGATGTATTGGCGTCTGTTGCATATGGGGCAGCTGACATTTTTTTCGCGATACCAATGTTGGTCCCAAGAACAAAGCGGTTCAGTTTGATGATTTGTGCCTATATTACCAAAATAAAGTAGCTAGCTATACCTAGTTGGTGCCAGTTAAGATGAGAATATCGGTCATTGCCCTTTCCCTAATATCTCTTCGTACGAACCAAAACAAATAAACCATGTATCGTTTTTCATCACAAAAAATGTTGAAGATAGATGACGATTCGAGATTTCAACAGGTTTATTTTTGAATTTCAAAGTTAAGATCTTTAATAAATGTAGGTGGGTCAATGACCACTATTCTCATCTTAACTGGCACCAACTATAGCTACTTTATTTGGTAACATAGGCACAAAGATATATCCTAGCTATGTATTACTGAGTTCACAGACGGTCTGTTATTTTCACTCTTATGCCAGAACCAATAAGGTTGAAAACTGAGTCCACCGTCAGTGAACTCGGTAGCAAGGAAAAACTAAACTTACCGATGTCGGTTTTTTACGGCACCGTTTTCTACAAATGACGATAATGACTAGCAGTATCAATACGCCTGCGACGGCTGTTGTTATATATATTGTAGTGGTGTGGTTGCCTGTCTGACCTGCTTCAGTATCAGCACTGGTCAGTTCTGAAAACAAGAAACAGCAGGTACTAGATATAGTACATTGTGTATTAAGGGCCGTAAGTAACGATCGAAGCTCTAGTAGAAGCTTTCTGAGTCGAGGTTCGTAAGAAAAGAAGGAAAGAAAAGCAATGTGTAGCGAGATTGCAACAAAATTCCCGTTTAGATAACATTTTAAGACAATTTTTAAATTTCGATCTGTAGGGTTATTACCTACGTATCTCTGTTGACAGCTCGAAATGATAGTAACTGGGCTCAGTGTCCATCAATTAACGGTCAAAAGGTTAGTTTCGTATTATGTATGACCCTGTTAGTCACCGCAAAGTGATATGGCCACTCAGTGTGATACGTAATACACGGTTCACATTCACGGTTGTCATCAAAGTTCGGTGTACCTACAACCGAAGCTTGATAGTCACTGGATATCAGAAAGATACGTAATAGCCCTACTGATGTAAACTCCTTGCTTGAACTTGAACCTGCATGACCTGTGCGCAGTGCTACAAATAAAAAAAAAATACTTAGCGACCTTGGGCTTCATGGGAAGAAAAAGGGTCGAGGGTTTTATACGGGGCATTGTGGCCAAGTTAACCTGCATGTTATGATACTGTTTACGTGTAAGTGTGATGAAATAGTACATTTTGATACAAGTGGAGAAAGTTTGTTATTGCATCCGAGGCGGAATTAACTCCCGAGCCGTAGGCGATGGTGTTTTTGAGTCGAGAACTGCAATAACAAATGTCCACGTGTATCAAACGACGTTTTTCAATACACTTTTGACGAAATAAAATAAAAGAACGAAAAACATTTTTTGTCATGAATTAATAAGAAACTTTCACCAGGTTGAACGAGAAGCAAGGGTATGAAGCAGGTAAACAGCCTAATATGAAAAATAGAAAATTTAAATATTTTTGAGTTTAGAACACTAATAAATGTTAATTTGTTTGTAAAAGTAAATAATAGGTTTAAATAATCATGTTTATCTATGATATTCTATTTATAAACACAATTTCATTATTCAAAAAATATTTACGCCGTAAAGACGCATTATTGCTTTGCCTAAAATAAAAAAATAAACATTCACCTCCGACTTTATGCATTGAACCAATTTGGACTAAATATAGGTATAGTTATCTGTGGCAATTTTCATTCCCGCACAAGTGTTGGAAAATGAAAAAAATCGCACGCGTGTAAAATACATTGCATGTTGAACCTAATCGTAGTGCGTTATGAACCAGTTTTCGAGGAAGTGTATTGAAAATAGTTTTTTAGTCGTGGTAATTACACACAACTTGGGGTCGGCCTGCTTCTGCATTGTTGAAAATAAATATTCGGTTTTGTCACCCGACCTGAATGGGCTCGACCCAAACATGTGCGGAACCCGATTGACAGTAAGGTAATGTCTGCTACGCGTTCAGCTACGGCGTAGCTAATGCGTTGTGCTACGATTTGTGAAAATTTATTTCGTTTGAATGTTACAGAGCCATTAATTTCATGATTAATGTGTCATCCCCATCTTTCACATTTGTGATACGTCCCACTTTTTTCAATTTTACATGTTCATAATGAGTTCGAAATACATTTTAAGTTTGTCGTTTTAGTTCAAATTTCGTGTTTTAATATTTAGATAAATAATGTACTTATTTTGAAATGTGACATCACGAAATTTAGGACCCCTCCCCACGCCTTGTCACACTTCAAATCAAATCAATTCAAATCAATTTATTTGCTACAAAGTATTGGTACAATTTCGGTCTTAACATCAATAATCCAGATCCATAATACTAAGTCATAATAATGTGACATGCAAACTTTTTGGGCTTATAATTATTATCATTAAATTCCTAATAAAAGTAGTGTAATTATTTAAATAAAAATTCATAATTCAATGTCAAATAAAATTCAAAACATTTCCCATAATATTATGACAGTGGTTAAATAATTACCGTTATATTTTATTTACCAATTTCTTATTAAATAAGTCACTGACTGTGTAGAAATTCTTCGTCGACCCTCCCCCCCCTTACCCCGTAACGTTATTTATGGATGGCCCCTAAGTACCTACACAATTAGAACAAAAACCTCACCTTTGCCTTCCAAACTATCCTCCTGAACAGTCTCATCGTAAATTAATAAACTTTTCTTGGCTACATGTCGGGTGATCCACTTTTCATCTGTTGTTCCGTTCACCTTATAATAAACGCAGCATAGAATTGTGCCATTGTGTGTTATGTTGAAGCTTTGGTGCACCGAAATCGTTTGATATGTTTTAATCACGTTGGAAGTCGTATTTATTACGCCCACGAAGGTATCTGTAAAGAAATCACAAGAATTTTTGGAGCCCACGTGTTCTTTTGAATCATCATCATCATCTGCTTAGCCTTTTTACCCGACTGCGCCAGAAGGAGGGTTATGTTTTTCGAGAGTACTTATAATTGTTTGGCACGCTCTGCGCTCTGTGGCCTAAACGGTTCGATGGATTTTCCTTGAGAGGTGTCGTTCGATTCGTATTTACTGTGAAAGTGACACTGGGTATATCAAAAAAAAGAAAAAACAAAATGGCGGATTTTCGGCGCCAAATTCAAATGTTTGGCACGCTCTACAGCCTGAACGGCTCGATAAAGGGCTCATCATGAGGATTTTAAAATGGTATATCTAAGTACCTAACTAAAAAGTAAAAAAACCGACTGCGTAAAAAATAACTAATAACTTTAAACAAAAACTGAAAAGAAAAAAACAAGTTCAGGAAACAGGACATATTGACTGCAACAGTCAGGACTCATTAAATAATCTAGACTAAAATCGTTACATCCAATAGGGCTCCTGAACTTGTATATATCTTTTCAATTTTTATTTAAAGTTATTTAAAAAAAAAAAGAAAGAGAAGAAGGGAAAGAGCCGAAAGAATCGAATTTTAGAAGTCATCATGATCAGCCTATTAATGTTCCCACTGCTGGGACACAGGCCTCCTCTCTATGAGAGGGAATGGGCTATGTAAGCCACCATGCGGGCCCAGTGCGGATTGGTAGATATCACAAGTCTTAATTTTTTTTTTGTTCTAGAACATTTCTCACGATGTTTTCCTTCACGTTTTATTTTAGAATTACTTTTATGAAATCCTATAAAACTTCGCACGGGGGGGTCTAAAATGGCCGCTTTCGCAGAATCAAAATATATTATCCGCGTCGAATCAGACGAATAGATAACGTTATATGGTTGAGAAAATGTTTCTTTCAGCGCGGTCGGTTCTTTCGGCGCGGATAAGTGTGCGTTCACCTTTAATAGCTGACATGACAATGCTGTATGGTTCTCTTTGATGGCGACGACGTTATTTCTGACTATGGACATGGGTACTCGCCATAGGAGCCATGTACACCCGCTATTTTTGAATTCAGTAAAATGGACTTACAATTTTTTTCTTGCGCGTATTCTTCACAGCTAAACGAAGTGATTTTTTTCTCAGAATATTTAAGTATTTTAGGTCCTTCGAATTTTGGCACTGAAATCATAAAATAAATCGGTTAAAAAAATAGCAATACCTACACACGAACATATAACCTCCTCCTTTTTTGAAGTCGGTCAAAAATAATTCACGGAAATATTCTTGGTTGTATAGCGCGACTGCTGAGCGTTAAGTCTTGGGTTTAATTCCCAGCTCGGGCAAAATGTTATTACGTTTTACCATCATGAATTTCTCAGTACCACGCTGTCTGGATCTGTGTCGGGTTGATGGAGCGAGCGGCTCACCCCCTGGTTCATGGCACTAAAAAACATAGGTAACTGGCGAAATGTATGTAGGTGCACTCGCACAGGACAAAACAAAATGAATAAAATTAAAAATAAAATAAAATTATATAAAAGGAAACAAGAAAAACCTAAAAATAAGACATACAATCATTGATATATAAAAAACCCAAGATACACACTCGGCGCGGCGCGGCGGCGTCTCAAAATCGTCCGCAGAAAATACAGGCACAATTAGCAATTTAAATGAAATGAACGTCTATTTTCAAGTAGTCTCACGTCGCTACGGTAACGTAAAATTTAATTGCTTTTTGGAGTGTGTTAGTTTTGTTCGAGACTGTGCATCTTGGGTTTTTTATATATCAATCCACACAATAAACTAAAGTTGGCCAAAAATGCTCTTTTCTTAGGTACGCCTCTGACAAATCCTTCAGTGATAACTGTCGTGATGTTATATTATGTATAGGCAGTAAATACTCACGTGCTGCATCGTCGATAAGTTGTATTCTAGTCTTGAAATATTTCATTTTATCCGACAACCAACCGAAAAAAATTTTTGAAACGTCATGAGTCGTTCTATCGCCTTTGTTCGTGTACTTATCGTCGTTCTCACAGTAAATAACTGTGTTAGCATCAAATTTTTCCACCCTTATTACGTAATGAGTTTTTTTCACTCCCCTCTGTAGCGGTATGTTTCCTATTGCTTCTTGTTTTTTGCTTGTACCTGAAGTAAGAATTTACGATAATATAAGCTTGTGTTCTGAAAAAATCTAATTAGTCCGTCAGTTAGATTATCAAAAAATATTTGACACGTATTTTTTCTTTTGTTATGTAAACCGAAATGGACGAACATACGATGCTTTTAAAATTCTCAATACGTCACGCCGTGCTATAATTTTAGTGCGTTGTGACGTCACGAGCCCCCAGTCTCGGGTTTTGATGCGTTTTATCTTTGTCAATATTCATTGATTTACAATGATTTAAAAATACGTGTCCATTACTTTCCAATACTCTAACTGACGGACTAAATAGATTTGCAATTTATTGATGGTGGAAACTAGCCTTTTTACATTTTTTTAATCCATCCATCAGAATAATGTTTTGAGGGCGTTACACCGAGTTCTACCACAAAACATGATTTTTCACTCCAAAAAAATAAGTCGTTTCACAGCAATGCTGAGAAGGAACATGGATAGGTTTTTTGTCAGTACAAGTCTGGCACTCCCTTCCGCTCCGCCCAGAGCAGGAGGGGTCATTTGATGGATTTCCATCCGAAAAAAAAGGGTGTGGAAGTAATAATATCTAAACAACTTTTTTTTAATTTTTACTATGACATATTTTTTAGGGGTGCCAAGCCCCCACTTTTTAAAAAGGTGTTATGAAAAATGCAACTGAATAATATAATTTTTCTTGCGTACATGAACGTGGATTACGCGAAAGGAGTATAATTATATGTAAGAATCGTAGCAAGAGGCGTTAGGCCTATGTCTCTGCTTATGGGAATAAGCGTGAGTTTATTTTTGATCAAATACTGTGTTATTATGGTAAGTTCGGTTTGCGGTTTGTCGGCTTTTCGATATTTTAAGGTTGGTACATCAAAATTATAAAAAAATTAAAATACACAAATTACTATTTTGATAGCCTTGAAACCATAGATGATAAAGTTTTGCAGATTCACAGACTATATTTGCCTCAGTCCCTTCGGAACGGTTGGAGAATCCGGGTTTCTCTGAAAACAAAAAAAGTTATATTATAGAGTGTAAAAAGCTACTTCGAAGCCAGGGGCTCGTGTTCTCAGGGAGAGATCCTCACGTCCCGGCCGCCGCGGGAGACGCCCCGGGCGTCGGGGGCCACGTGGTGGCTTCCGGCCACCGTAGGCGCGGGCCTGTGGACGGGGAGCTATGGGCTAGCTCGCCGTCCGTACGTCTCATGACGACAGGCCGTGTCGACGGCGCGTTCGTGTTCCACGCGCGCCTCAAAGAGAGTCAGCAATAGGGGAGGGGTCCGCAAGGACCGAAGCCTGCCGGGGCTGCGGGACTATTCGAAAGAGATACCGTGGCCCCGGAACACAAAGGGCGAGGAAGGAACATGGATGGGTTTTAGTCAGTAAAAGTCTGACACTCCCTCCTGCTCCGCCCAGAGCGGGAGAAGTCATTTGATGATTTCCCATCCTAAAAAAAAAAAAAGGGGCTCGTGTTCTGCCCTGCCTGTCATTGCGATGATTTTGTAGACCTGATTGCCTGGGAGCATTTTATAGGTTAAGGGGTTACGTAGTTTTTCCAACTTTTCACTAAACGAACAATGTATGTATACATACATTGTAACTATAAAGAAGTAATAATAACTAAATGTGTGTGTGTGTATGTGTGTGTAAATGTGGTACAAAAGGGTAATAAAAACAGCATGTAGTGCAATGACGCATTTCGCAATAAAAATAGCATGCAAATTACGATATAGTTGAGATCATCATAATTATGATCAACATAGAGCACGACGTAAATGGCTCTTGTAAAGTAGATAAAAATTGTATGGGACCACGGGACTTCCTCTACTAAACAAAAAAAGGATACCGGTCAAATACATAACCTCCCCCTTATCTAGAAGTCGGTTAAAAAGGACAATCTACAAAACTAATGTGCAATATATGCGTGTATTTTTTTCTTCAATTAAATCAATAAAGTACAGTACTATGAACCCAATAAAAAAAAAAGTTAAGTTCAACGACTGCTTGTCGCTCAAACAAATATTAGATCCCATGAAACGGCTATTGCACCAACCGCAAATAATAAGTTTGTCATAGTAAAATCGCTTTTTATATATTTATGTATATATTTATATATATTCTTTGTATATATTTATGGTTTTCAGATTTTTCCCTTTACATGTGCTGTAAGACATTGCTTCTCGCCAAATTTCGTGATTCTAGGTCAACGAGAACTACCATAAATAGGTTTTCGACCCAAAACCTATAGGGTACTTCCGGTTGACCTAGAATTGTCAATTTTGAATAAACGCAAGGTCTTACAGCACAAGTAAAGGGAAAATTCCGAAAAATAAAAAATGTTGAAAATTAAGGTAAATTTTATTACATAAAATTTTTCGCGTTATATAAATTTGCCCATATCATTTTATTGTGTTGACTCTAATTTTTATACATCTAATGGAGACTATAGACCTCAGTATCTGGCCAAAATTTCAACTTGCTAGGTCCACCCGTTCCTGAGAAAATCGGTGGTGACAGACGGACAAGAAAGTGATCGTATAAGGGTTCCTTTTTTTTACCTTTTGAGGTACGGAACCCTTCGGTTTGGCGTTGTTATAGACTCAATCGGGTTACGCGATGGTACCTAGTCAAAAGATAACTTACCCGTAGTAAGTGTATTCTGTTGAACGGGTGGTTCAGGTTTAGCGGACCCAAAACGATCTGTAAAAAGTTAATTTTCTAAGTATTATTATTTTTAAATCCACTTTGGTAATATTCAAGCCGATGAAGATACCATGAATAAAATACTTAGGGGGTGAATTCTGAAAGTTGGCATCGTCACAGGCAATATTTCACTGTTTTAATAAATAAATAAATATAACTGAATTAAATTAATTTCTAATCAATATGTTAGTGCAATAAAGAGGAATATTCCAAACTTTCATTGTTTGAAAAGTATGTGCGACGCTATCAACTTTCACAATGCACCGTCTGATTGAATCAGTATAAAATAAAATAAAAATAGCCTTTATTCTACCACAATTTGACAATTGCATATTTGAACGTAGCTTTCAAAATAATCATAAATTTATTTAATTATTATATACAGGGTGTAAACCACTTCATCACGAAGCCGTCAACCACGCATTCTGTACATCAAACTAAGTAACTTTACGCAAAAAATATTGCTGGGAAACAACTTTTTTTTTTGGGATGAAAAATTATGTTTTGTGGTAGAACTCAATGTTACGCACTCAAAACATTGTGCTGATGGATGGCTTGAATAGGACGGGGGTCGTGGAGGTGTTTAAAGTAAAAAATAAAATCTTACATTAAAAACTTGTATTTAAAAAAAAAGTTGTCAAAAAGATATTGGGGGTCAAAGCTCCAACTTTGACCCCCAATATCTCCGTAACTAGAAGGTTTCCAGGTATGGTGTAGAACAAAAAAATAATCGCAATGACGAGGAGAACAAGTGCTTTTCGGCTTCGTTAAGAGGTGTTTTACACCCTTTATAGTACAGTTGCATTTAAGTTTTAAATTAATATCATTAGTGAATAAAAATGTAAATTATCACTTTCGTACATAAATTTTTATCAGGATAAGTAATATGAAAAGACTAGCAATTGCCCGCGATTTTCCTCCGAGTAAAATTATTATAAAAACATTACCTACTTCCCTTTAAATCGAATATTGTTAACGATGGTTTTTTTTTCTACAATAACAGTAGCCTAAGTTACTCTTCTATAGTTTTAACAGCTATCTGCCAGTAAAAAAAATCAGTCCAGCAGTTTCAGAGATTAAACCGGAACAAACAGACAGACTGACAAAAATAAAATAAAAGTTTTTTTTTATTTTGTTGGTAAGTACGATATCCATGCCGCAGTATCATAATAATATGCATTCAGTAAAAAGCTGTTATTTTGAAAATATAAACAGACACATAAATCTCATTTATTTAGATTTTCCTCTGTAGGTGAAAACCAAAAAGGATCTGTAAAAACTTGATTACATAAATGTTTTTGTTTTTAACCGACTTCCAAAAGGAGGAGGTTATCAATTCATTAGATTTTTTTTTGTTTGACAAAAAAATCTAATTAGTCCGTCACTTAGATTATCTAAAAATATTTGACCCGTGTTTTTTCTTTTCTTACGTAAACCAAAATTGACGAAGATACGACGCTTTTAAAATTCTCAATACGTCACGCCATGGTATAATTTTTAGCTAGTTCTGACGTCACGAGTCTCCACTCCCGAGTTTTGATGCGTTTTATCTTTGTCAATATTCATTAATTTACAAAAACAAAAAATACGTGTCCATTAATTTCCAATACTCTAACTGACGGACTAAATAGATTTGCAATTTTTTGATACTGTCGTCATGCCTATTATTGTGAACCGATTTTGTTTTTTTTTTGTTTGGGAGAATATTATTTCGCGGTGGTCCCGTTTAAGTTTGGTGAAGATCCGATGCTGATTTTCAGTGATATACAAGGGAACTCTTCAATAATAGACATCCAAGCGATTGTAGCAATCACGACAGATTTGCTGTATAATATGTTGAAGTTCATAAAAATGGAAAAAATAAAAAACTTTTTTGCAAAAAATAAAACCGACTTTATAAACACATAAAAGTGAAAAATTACTTTAGCTTCAGAAGTCGGTGACAAAAAATCTGAATCAAACAAACAAAAGTCACCGACTTTTGAAGCTAAAGTTATTTTTCACTTTTTTATGTCACATAATTATGCTTTGATAAAATTCAGGAAAAATGAAGATAGTGTAGACAAAATACTTAATGCGTAGGCAATATTTAACGAGTACCTATATCATTAACTAGCTGATGCCCGCGGCTTCGCCCGCCCGCATATTATATACTAAAACCTTCCTCTTGAATCACTCTATCTATTAAAAAAACCCGCATCAAAATCCGTTGCGTAGTTTTAAAGATTTAAGCATACATAGGGATATAGGGACAGAGAAAGCGACTTTGTTTTATACTATGTAGTGATGATAGTGATAAATAAAATCCGATTAGGTAAGTAGGTACGTAAATATCGCCAACTGAAAAGTCTTATGCGGCCGTCACACTATGCTCCTTGCGCTACTCACCGCTATGCTTCTCGCGCTGCCGCGATGTTGCCCTCTCTGCCCACACACTGCTCAACTCGCGCAATTAATCGCGACGCTCCTCACTTGTCATTTGCCTTTGTTGGACAATGGACGATGAAACTGTGGCAGCGTGCGCGCTATGCATTTTTATATGCTAATTATATCAATGTAATAAAAAGAAAGGGTCCCTACGTTAGCGTGACCTTTGAACAACAGATCATAAGGGCACGCGCGTGCCCTCCACGCTAAGCCACAATTTCACCGCAAATAACAACAAATAGAAGAGGGATTTCAAAACTATTTAATTCTATATTTCGTGGTATGTATATAGTGCACCGCATTTTTTGTCACATATTTGTGTCGTTGGCGCACAGGGCACGCGCTTATTGGTCACTTATATGTGACAATGGCGATCAAAGCTGACTTTTTAAGCTAATTTTAATAAATAAACACTTAATAAAAACAGTATGCAACTTACTGCAAATAATGCCGGCTACATTTTCCAAACACAAAAATATTAAAGTCACAACACAAACACTTGAATTCATTGTTCCAAATTAAATTACATTATTAGATCGTCACAATAAACACAATAAAACAACAATTACATTTTCAAATTATATGGTAGGTATCCTGTTTTCAGTGTTATTGCTAAATTAAGTAACTTATTTCTAATCTACATACAGAAAATATTTTTAATTTAAATAAAATACAAATAAAATTTTGTCGTATTATGCTTGTACACTTGTTATTAGAATCTCGGTAGCTGTGGTAAAACTGTTTATGATGAGCAGAGTCATAAACAATTGTAAACAAATGTATATTTACCTATTATGTTCATTTATCCTGTTTCATACACTATTAATATTTATTTATTTAAACTTCATGTACAAGAGTACATAGGCGGACTTAATGCCACAAGGCATTCTCTACCAGTCAACCTTTGGGTCAAATACACGATCATGATAGGGTACAAAAAATAAATAAGAAAAAAAAAATATTTTTGTACCTTATCATCCATTTTGTTAACATAAATTGGTACACATCAATGAGTACATACTAATACATAAAGGGTGTAAAACACCTCTTAACGAAGCCGAAAGGCAGTTGTCCTCGTCATTGCGATATTTTTTTTGTTCTACACCATACCTGGGAAACTTCTAGTTACGGAGATTTTGGGGGTCGAAGTTCCAACTTTTTGTCAACTTTTTTTTAAAATACAAGTTTTTATTGTAAGATTTTTACTTTAAACACCTCCACGGCCCCCGTACTATTCAATCCATACACCAGCAGAATGTTTTGAGTGCGTTACATTGAGTTCTACGACAAAACATGATTTTTCACCCCAAAAAAAAAACGTTGTTTCCCAGCAATAATTTTTGCATAAAGTTACTTAGTTAGATGTACAGAATGCTTGGTTGACGGCTTCGTGATGCTTCGGCTAATTATTATAATACATACAAATAGTCCGAAATACGAGAAACCGTATAATAATTACTACGACTCAAGCAATGACTAGATAGTAAGCAATTTAGTCGGACTTTTAAATAAAACTTCCGAACTGCTCTTTTGAAAGCCATTTTGCTTTCAGTTTTTAATATATCAGTATTAGGTGGTCAGTGGCCCGAAAGTCTGACAACCAGTCTTACCAAGGGGTATCGTATGACCCAGTACTAACCGGGTTGTGGAGGTCAGATAGGCAATCGCTCCTTGTAAAATACTGGTATTCAGCAGCGTCCGGTTAGACTGAAAGCCGACCCCAACATAGTTGGGAAAGGGCTACGCCGATGAGCCACTCCTCAAATAGGGGACTTATTGCCACTATTGTGGCGTGCCCTGCACGGTGTTGCGACAGTCGCTCTCTCCATGTCGCCATGAGATCACGCCGGTAGTCTGTCGTCCGCTGAGCGACAATTTGCCGCAGCAGCGGAGTTTCCCCCCCGGCGTAGAGCCTCCACGCGCCATTCGTGCGCGGAGGGTATCGCCTCCAGTTTCCATGGCAATCCGGCAAGGAGGCTCGCCGCATCGCGGTAGATCGTGCGGTAACCACGGACTAGCCTTACGGCTCGTTCGGGGCGCGTTCAGATAATGGGCCGCTTCAAGGAACGCGCCCACACCGGGGCTCCGTAAAAGGGCCATGGACCGCACGATCCCCGCCAATAGAGCCTCCGGCAGGAGGCGTTTGGACTGCGATGATAAGCTGTCATGTGGAAAAACGTGTAATGTAGTACAAAGGTCCTTTGTATTTTATAGATGTGCCATTTTGTTTTTAATTCAATTTTTACATAAATTTACCAAAAGCGCTCTCCTGATAATATCATGCAGCTAAATAACATTCCTACATAAAAGCGGGTGTTTCAACAGTCTTTCGGCAACCATAGCTTAGACAGACGATAAGGCATAGTCTGAGGCATAAGGAACCGAGAATGTAAACAGGAAAATAAAAAAATGTCTACTTATTTAATAATATACTTAACATAAATTTATTTTCAGACTCACATAATTCTAATTTATATATTCAAATAATACTTAAATATAATAGGTAATTAATCTTAATATATATAAATCTCGTGTCACAATGTTTTTCCTCGATGGACTCCTAAACCACTTAACCGATTATAATAAAATTCGCACACCATGTGCAGTTCGATCCAACTTGAGAGATAGGATAGTTTAAATCTCAAATTATAGTCGCAATTTTAATTTATTGCTAATTATTTGTCTGTTACTATTTGACAGTCAAAATTATCTGTTAACTCCAAATGATTCTAACAGATGTCGATACCTTCCGACTGGGTTGAGTAAGTAATTAATAGATGGCGCTGCTATGGTAAATCTACGAACGTGTCATAAAAGCTAAAACAAAAAAAAAAAAAAATTACCAAACCCGTGCGAAGCCGGGACGGGCCGCTAGTTTTATTATAATTTAATATTGACACAAGCACACAATCATTATTAGTGTAAAGAAGTATCCTTGGCTGCTCCCAAATGTGTGTGGAGGCGTTGTTCATTTCACAGATATCAAGACAAAAAAATTACCTGTTTGTATTAAGTACTTTGTAATTTCGTAATTTCACTACACAACAGACAGATGATTTTAAAAAAAAGTTGTGCATAAAAAAATGTGGGTTTCGGAATGTTGTACTGAATTCATAATTCGTTTGTACGTCGATGTCCCTCCACCCTGTATACTATTATTTTATATCATATTTTAAAATAACTAAAATATTAAAGTTTATGTTCATTGAGGCCTTAATTCTCCGACAATTTGTGCGTAAGGAGACTCTTCTTCTGGCCCCTCTCTCGGCAAGCTCTCTGGTTCATTTCGACGAAGTAAGTCAAGGTCCGCGTACAACACCCTGGGCTCCACCTCCACTTTCTGAAAACGGGTTTAATAATGGATTATAATTATTATTATTTCGTAACCGCCTCGTTTGGTCTACTGGTCGTAAGTGCTATAGCTGAGCATGAGGTCCTGGGTTCGATTACCATGTCGGGCAATGTGTTATTGATTTTAGCATTAAAAATTTCATTGTACCAGCCCGGAGTCTGCTTTTGTGTCAGGTTTTATTGGCAATAGTCTCAGCTTATACTATGAACCATAGACACCTCTATAGCAGTGGCGTGTCTAGGAGCCAACTAGACGGTAAGCCCCTAAGGCAAGCAGACTGCTCAGAAACCCTAAAATCATGAAGTGTAGTAAGTATGTTATAAGGGCAAACCAAGCTTTTAGCGTCCCGGCCGCCGCGGGAGATGACCCGGGCGTCGGGGGCCACGTGGTGGCTTCCGGCCACCGTAGGCGCGGGCCTGTGGACGGGGAGCTATGGGCTAGCTCGCCGTCCGTCCGTCTCATGACGACAGGCCGTGTCGACGGCGCGTTCGTGTTCTACGCGCGCCTCAAAGAGAGTCAGCAATAAGGAAGGGGTCCGCACGGGCCGAAGCCTGCTGGGGCTGCGGGACTATTCGAAAGAGATACCGTGGCCCCGGAACACAAAGGGCGATGAAGGATGGATGGATGCATGGATGGGTTTTAGTCAGTAAAAGTCTGACACTCCCTCCTGCTCCGCCCAGAGCGGGAGGAGTCATTTGATAATTTTCCATCCGAAAAAAAAAAGGCTTGCACGAAAGTACCGCTACTACTCCATAGATATGAATACATTCTTAAAATTATTGATGATATTGTAGCAGAATTTCTTACCGGCTTTTTACGGCAACGTTTTAAATAAATGACTGAAACGACTAGCAATATGAATACGACTGCCACAGCTGATACTATGTATATTGTAGTGGTTAGGTTGCCTGAATTATCATCTTGCTTGCTTGAATCAGCACGTTGCTTGCCTGAGCCAGCCTCTTGCTTGTTTAAATCAGCACCTTGCTTGCCTGAATCAGCCGCTTGCTTGCCTGAATCAGTCTCTTGATTACCTGAATCAGGATCTTGCTTGCCTGAATAAGCCTCTTGTTTGTTTGAATCAGCACCTTGCTTGCCTGAATCAGCCTCTTTCTTGTTTGATTCAGCACCTTGCTTGCCTAAATCAGCCTCTTGCTTCTTTGAATCAGCACCTTGCTTGCCTGAATCAGCTTCTTGCTTACTTGTATCAGCACCTTGCTTGCCTGTATCAGCCTCTTGCTTGCTTGAATCAGCATTTTGGCTGCCTATGTCAACATCTGGACTTTTATCATCTTCACCTGTACTGTTATCTGCAATGAACAATATAAGTTAATAAAGTAAATGATTTCTATGTTACGCGTAAGGTAACCGACGATGTAGCTCGAGAGAGGGAAGAAGAGCTCGTAGAAGAGAGAGTTTTAGTTTTAAGTAACGTTAGTAACCGCCTACTAGGGAATGCAATCTTAAGTCGGAATGGACAACTCGAACTCGCGTATGTAAATGCTGTGGTCGAACATCACCCACACTAGAATACATGAATTATAATATTTTGTAACTGGCTTCTCAAGAAGCTTTTTAAGTGTGCTAGGTGAATCGCGATGAATCTCGAAATTTTGTTCAGAAAATTAAATACGGTTGACCTTTATTTCGTACGAGACTAAAGCAATTCTACTTTTTCGATGGAAGCCATATAAAAATAATTTTGGATTTTAGTTCCACTTCATCAAAACAATTACTTGTTTAACACTGGCGGTTAGATTATATTGTTAATAGGTACCGAACGTTATATTTGCTCTACTGGAGCAAACATCTGTTTCTGACTTTATTTTACTCCCTGAACAAATTTCTCTCAATATCTAAAACTTGCTTCTACCCGCGGAGTTCGCTTTCGTGAATTGTCAAAAGTCACTTGTCAAAAGTATAGCTTCCGGTGAAAGAAAATCGGATGAGTTGTTTTGGAGATTAACTCCTGCATCCTAACTGCACCCACCAATTATAATCTTAGCATAGAAAAGTAACCTCACCTTTCTCATCCGAACTATCCTGTCGATCCTGTCGATCCGGTATATCGGTTACAGTCTCGTCGTAAACTAATAAAGTTTTCTTGGCTACATGTCGGGTGATCCAACCTTTACTTCCTGTTTTGCTCGTGTTATAGTAAACACAACATAGAACTGTTCCATTTTGCGATTTGTTAAATATTTTGTCCGGAAAAGTCTGGTTAAATGTTTCTATCATGTTAGAAGTTGTATTTATAACGCCTATAAAGACATCTGTGAATAAATCAGTAAGTAAGTAAAGAAAAAGTAAGTTAAGGCGAGTCTCACACGACACCGCGCGGTCAGGCGAAGTGGGCGAAGCAAATGTATTGTCAGTGCGCCGCGCGGAGATCCGTTTCACTGACCGACCGCGCGGACGAGTGGTGTCGCGTGAGGATCACCTAACACCTGAGACACTAGCACAACATAATCAGCCTGTGAAGTCCCCATTGCACTGCATGGCCAAGGGCCTCCTGTTTGTGAGAGAACAGGCCCTGACGCGTGACGTGGGATTCGTTTATTGGCCCCCTTAAATCATAATGTTAGAAGAACTCCTGTGATAGTTTTTTTGTAGTCATTCAATTTTTTGTAATACAGTAGGTATAACCCGCTTTGGTTTCTGCATTGAGCGTTTCAAGTTTCGAACAAGTTAAACTCTATTTAAATTTTGATTTTGTATATTTCTGGCTACATCACCTTTTAAGTAATGCTTAAGTAGAGTTTGATTAAAACTTTTTTCAAATTCTCAAATCTGGAAGTGAACGTCGAAAGAGTTTCGCTTTGAGAAGAGAGAAGTCAAATGTTTATCTTTACTTTTTTACTTACTTGTTTTAGAGATATATTGACATGTAAACGAAACTTTTTGTGTCTCATTATATTTAAGAACGGCAGGTTCCTCGCTGTCTTTAGCTGTAATCAGAAAAAGAGATCTTTAGATCCATTCTTGTTGTGGCACCTGTCCCGATCTCACGTAGAAGTGACTATAGTTATCGACTACTTTCTCGCTCAAGAAACGCACAACAGATCGTAGTACTGTAGGGATCTAACTGTGTATATTTTGGTGTGTTTGTATGTATAAATAAAAGGCGTTTAGATGATTACATTGAGAAAATTATTGGTATAGAATTATATTATTTCATGTCACCACTTTAACGGTGCTTCGGTGGTATGCTTCTCTATGCTTTTACTAATTACAAAATTAGCGCTTCTTTCCTTTATAATGCGCCAGTCCCTTCTAAGATAAGCATAGATATTTAGGTCACTACATCAGTTGGGCACGTCACTATTGCGGCGGTTGCTCCCGTGACGAATGAGCGGCTGAAGAAACGGCAAGGCGCCTCCACTTTTCGCCTGACACGGGTGCTCTCCAGGCATGGGTGCTTCGAAAGTACCTGTGCTGTGCCCTATAGGTCTGGAACCGACGCCCGGTTCGGTGTCACTACTGCGGACACTGCATAGTCTGGAGGCGTGCCCAGTCTAAGCAATGCAGAGCCGCCGAGAAATCTTATCACCTTATCGCGGTGGTTGGTGTTACGGATAACCTCTCGCTTCCGGTCGTTGTTCAGTCCATGGTTGGGAGCGAAAGCGCGTGGAACGTCGTGGACGACTTTTGCGAGAAAGTAATGGTCGCAGTTGTGTGTGTGTGTATTTTTGAAAGTTTATGATGTTTATGATTAGTTTACTCAAAAATTGGATTTGAATTGTATACAATCACGAATTACATTAACCCGTCATTGTTTACAATTCCTAGGAAATGTGTACAATTTCTAAAATAGATAGGAAATCTATGATCTACTTTGTCAATGCATTTAATGTACTTTTCTAAACAAAAATTATTCTTAATAAGCACTTTTCCTAGGACATCTATACATTTCCTAAATAACGATCGGAAATGTATTACATTGTTAATGTTCTTAAGTACAGCGGGTATAGCGGCGCAAAGGGCGCCACGTACAGTCGAGAGGACTTGTTTTTTATGTTACCCTAATACACTACACACCACACCAACATAAACAAGGCTTTGTGGCAAGGAAAACTTACAATGCTAGTGAAGCGAGCTCGGGACTTCGGGCACGTTATCACAGTGCCGCTCCGGACAGTGTTAAGTTAGTTTAAGGCGACTACAGGAGCTAAACGCGAGTTTTATAATGCAAAAAAGCATATGATTCACTGCAATAAACAAAACCAGAAAAATATTTAATATTCTTCAGGATATAATTATGCTAGTATGATAGTGTTTTGAAAGCATAAAACAACTAATTTTACTCGATAAAAAAAATCACGAACTGATCTCTAAAAATTTCTTTTAACGAGTAAAAACTTTACTAAAGTACATGCGATCATTCTGATTTTTTGGCAAATAATTCTATAAGCAACTTATTAGCATGACAGTGTTTTATTTTTTTAGTCCAACCAATAGATTTCATGTAAATCGCAAAAAACCCTCATTTCGCACTATTTGGCCCGCAGTGACTGACGTAACAACCACTTTGTAGTGCAAGCTGATTAGAACTTTATTCCAACAGTATTTCAAACGAAGTTTGAACCACCACAAATAGAGTTGCTAATTTAGCTCCTGTAGTCGTCTTAAGCTCTGCAAACAGAAATAGGAGCCCTGCGTAGGGGGGCTACGTCGACTACGCCTTATTATTAACTACATTCTGATATTTAACTTGACGTTGATTTTGAGGAGCTCGTGGCTAAACAATAACAGCCGCTCGGGTCGATCTTCAGATTAGGCCGCGCTTGCCTAAGTTTGTCCGTGGATGGGTGACTGCCCATTGCATAGCTAGTTTCCTCCATGCCTCGCAAAGCACCTTAAGCCGTTGGTCACGGCTGTCATTTGTAGATCTTTGACAGTCGTTATAGGTCTTTCCAATGGGTATCTTAGGAATTGTGTGTATTAAAGAATCTTTGAAACATTTTTTTACACATTTCCTAAGTAGGCTCGGGATTGTATACATTTCCTAGGAGTTCTGTACAGTTCCTAGGTTTCATAAATTTTCTTTAACATTTATATAAATAAAAGGCGTTTAGATTAGTAAATTGACAATGCTCTCTTTAAGCTTTTTTTGTTTTTCAATGACAAAAAATTGTGGCCATCTCTTTTCCTTCTAAGATAAATCATGATCGAGACGCCATTGTTAAACTACTACTTCGTTGACAGATCATGGGATAACCTATTAGATCTCTACAGTACCGTGTCAGTAGTAATACATACATATATACGAGTACTCTGTCAAAGAAACAACTCGTTTTTAGTTAACACTACTCGCTTCTCGGTATTCGGCGGCGGCGGAGGACAGTGGCCTCGGAAATTAATAATCAAGTAGACACAACGTGCCTAGGTAAGGGCCGCCACTTTTTAAAAGTGACAGCGACCCCCCCCCCCCCTGCTCTCCACCGGTTAGTAGAGAAAGTTTATTTTTTTTCCTAATACCACGACCTTTTTAGAAGTTTCAGTTCAATAATAAATTCATGTAATGGGGAATTTTCCACTGACGTTTGTCACAGCGCTTCAGTATATATCAATAGATGGCGCTGATCAGCTTTGGGAATATTTTTTTACTACGTAATAGATTATAGGTCAATGGTAAAATCTTTTTGGTAGGGCAAAAAAAACTCTTCTAGACACATGTCAAACTCATTGTATGGTAAAATTTATTTATAATTCATTATTTATTGCTATTGTTCTTTTAAGTGTTTTTGCGTTACGTCTAAACTCCTGGTGCGTCGAGTCGAGATTAGGTTCCTCCGAACTTCAGTTGAGGCTGTGTGGAAATAAAAACGAGCCATTTTATTGTTCCCAAGGTTAATCAGCGCCATCTAGTTCGTTCATAAAAAGCACTGGAAAATTCCTCATTGTAGATCACAATATTATTTCAGCTTACTGTACTTTAACTTTTTTTATCTTGTGGTCCCAAAATACCACTCAAAAATATTTAGGGGGAATCTGGGACCGCGGTCCCGGTCCCAAAAGCCCCCCGACCCTTTACTACTAGTCTAAACATTGAGATTTCTCTGAAACCTTATTTTTATTAGATATATGAAAACTCACGGGAATTATTGGCCCCTATTTGTATTATCCAATCATAATTTGATGAGTCTTTTTCTGTGCGGCCGTTATCGCAATGTATTTCTGTATTATTATCAAAAGTTTCCAATTCTATGATGAATTTTGTGGTTTTCACACTTTTTTTTTTGGGTATGTTGCCTATGTATATTGGTTTTTGCCGATTGCCTGTAAAGTTAAAAGAATCGTTAGTTTATTTGACATATAGATATTCAGATTCATTAATTCGGCTGAAATATAATGTTATATTTGGCAAAGTACTTTACTTCAAATGGTAAAACAAATGTTTTTTTCAATACAGTTGTTACAACTGTATTGTGTTAATTAATTTTTTGTGTGTTATATTGATTCTTTTTTGAATTTTTAAATTTGTTTTTTAACAATTTCCCACAACTGTATTGAAAAACGTCGTGTGATACACGGTTATGTAGGTTATTTCAAACTCGTGTCATTAAAAACCCTCGCTTTTTTTCCGGATGGGAAATCATCAAATGACTCCTCCCGCTCTGGGCGAAGCGGGAGGGAGTGTCAGACTTTTACTGACTAAAACCCATCCATGTTCCTTCTTTGCCCTTGTGTTCCAGGGCCACGGTATTTCTTTCGAACAGTCCCGCAGCCCAGGCAGGCGTCGGCCCTTGCGGACCCCTTCCTTTCTGCTGTCATCTCTTTGAGGCGCGAGTGGAACACGAACGCGCCGTCGACACGGCCAGTCGTCATAAGACGGACGGACGGCGAGCTAGCCCATAGCTCACCGTCCACAGGCCCGCGCCTACGGCGGCCGGGGGCCACCACGTGGCCCCCGACGCCCGGTGCGTCTCCCGCGGCGGCCGGGCCGTGAGGTTATCTCCCTTTCACGTTCCACCACCTCCTTCGCTAGCATGACTGCTTTGCAGAAAGAGGTGACGGCGTCCCATTCCGTCTCGCTCCGGACCATGGAT
Organism: Xestia rhomboidea; assembly: GCA_963853795.1. Taxonomy (NCBI): domain Eukaryota; kingdom Metazoa; phylum Arthropoda; class Insecta; order Lepidoptera; family Noctuidae; genus Xestia; species Xestia rhomboidea. The sequence goes on from OY970774.1 coordinate 14,637,485, forward strand.
TGAACCAGGGGCGAGAGGTCGCCGCCACCGATCGCCGCTACGAGGACACGGCGGTGCTCCGCCCACGCGGGGCAGACCTCCACCGTATGCTCTACCATTTCCTCCGGTCGATCCTCACAGTGGTAACACCCGGGCGTTTCCTCCCGCCCGATTCGGTGCAGGAACCTCCCGAAACATCCGTGTCTGGTAAGAACCTGCGTCAGGTGGAAGGTGAGGACGCCGTGGCGCCTATCAAGCCAAACCTACTTTCCACCCTTGTATCACAATGTACTATTTTGTTACAAATACCGTATATACTCTCATAAGCATTCGGTAAAAAGCTGTTATTTTGAAATTACAAACAGACATTTCAATTTTATTTATTTGTATGTATAGATGTATAAGTAGAGAGATTGACCATCTTTCTGAACGTGAAAGTAATTAGCATCAGCATGTTCCAGTACTGGTATGCGCACCAGTCTAATAGTGTTAGGTGTGCAGGGGCAATGTCGGAAGCGTATCAGCTCGAATGCGGAGTCAGGCAGGGGGGCTTAACCTCCCCTACCCTCTTTAACTTATATATTAACGGGCTGATCGTGGCGCTCAGTAGCCAGCATGTCGGCTGTCACATTGACGGTAAATGTGTCAATAATCTAAGTTATGATGACGACATGGTGCTGATGAGCGCTTCGGTCTGCGGCTTGAGAAAACTGTTGCGGATATGTGAGGAATATGCTTGTGGTCACGGTTTATTGTATAATGTAACGAAGAGCCAGTGTATGATCTTTGAGACTGCCAGTGCAAAATGTCCGGGAAGCATACCTCCGGTCAGGCTCAATGGGGTTCCTCTGGAAAGAGTTGACAAGTTTATACATACTTGGGGCATGTTTTAACTGTCGACCTCAAAGATGACGCAGACATGGAACGGGAGCGGAGGGCGTTGTCTGTTAGAGCTAACATGATTGCCCGCAGATTTGCGCGGTGCTCTAAGGAGGTTAAGGCCACGCTGTTTAGAGCGTACTGCACATCGCTGTACTCATGCAGTCTGTGGGCTCACTACTCTAATAGAAGTTACAGCGCCATCCGCGTCCAGTACAATAATGCGTTCAGGGCGGTGATGGGGCTCGATACTGCAGCGCCTCGGGAATGTTCGCTGAGGCGCGTACCGATTGCTTTCACGCGACCATGTGCACGCGCCGCGTCCTTGGTGCGTAGGGTACGGGATAGCCCCAACATCGTGCTGGCGATGATTGCAGGAAGACTGGATTGCCCCTTCATCCGACATTGTTCCAGCAGACATAATTGCTGTACCAGTGTCGGAGAGAAGGTATTAATTTTATTATGTATTTATTTTGACTTGATTTCATTTCATTTTATTTTAATTTTACATTTACGATTTATTTTTGATTTTATTTAATTTAATTTGTTTAATTGGTTGACTTAGATTTTGATTTAATTTGATTGAATTTGTATTATTTTGATTCTATAATTTAAATTAATTCTAGTTGATTGAGTCTGATTTTATTTTTATTATTTTTTTGTAATGATGTTTTTATCTTTAATTTTATTTGGCAATGGGTGTTATTTACCTGAAATAAATGAATTTATTATTATTATTATTAATTACATCCGAAATAAAAAACCCTTAGTTTAGGGAACACTTTAAAAAATGAAAAACACAAATAAACCTTACCGTTTGGGTAGGCATGATACCATTGATGAATACTCCTTTTTTCAGAACTGCAAGTCAAAATCCGCTTCTTTACTGAACCGTCGTTGTATTGAAAATTTTCTGAAATACAAAAAAAAAATAGGTAAGTATTTCTAATAAGTCTCTAAAAACATCAGGTAAGCCTGCCTCAGAGTTACCAATTCCTAACCTTTGGTAGGTTGAAAGGCAAAAATTATTTATTCCAATTAGACCAATAAAAGGCACTTTTGAAAGTCAAAGCAACCCTTCCCTGTTCCCTATATGCTTACGTCGGGGGTGTCAAGGGCGAAAGTGACTTGTGCTGTTCCAGAAAGGACGATTATTTTATCTTCTTCTTCTGCGACGTGTCGATAATTCTGGTTTGTGTTAGATGAGATTCGACCAGATTTCTGCCACATCGACGGCGTTATCAGTGGCTTCGGACAGATACCTCAAAGTACTGGCGGAGTTGCAGAAACAGCAGTAGGTGGAACATTGTTTGTGTGGCTCCGCAGTCATCAAATGTCCCGCTCGGGCGGAGCGGAAGGGAGTGTCAGACTTTTACTGACTAAAACCCATCCATGTTCCTTCTTAGCCCTTTGTGTTCCAGGGCCGCGGTATCTCTTTCGAACAGTCCCGCAGCCCCGGCCGGCGGCATAGACCCTTGCGGACTCCTTCTATATCTACCTATATATTTATTGTAAGTAATGGTTATTTTGTTTCTTATGTTGTTTTATGTTTAAGTACTGTTTGTTTTATTCTTTTCATTACTCATACTCTGAAAGTAGGTCTGAAGTTGCCTGAGGAGCGGGTTGAAAGTAATACTTTTCAGCCCTAGGGAGAATCGTTTTCAACTGACAACTGTCAAATTATAAAAAAAATTGTTCATTTTTCTATTGAACCATGTTCCAACTTTCTATACAGCCACGATGTAAAATTGAAATAACAAAGTAAATATTTTTTTAAATAACTTTATAATAATTAAGTTTCAACTATTTCTTTAAAATAACATAGATTTGGGCAAATATTTACCATTTTTTCGATGATGAAAATGAAAAATAGGTAATGGCTGAATAGCTGGTCGGCCATAGAAAAAAAAAACAAAATAGGCGGGAAAGCGGCAATCCGATCTTCATTTTTTTTTCGAGTTGAGTCATGTTTTTATTTTTACTTTCTTTGTATTCGTAATGAAAAGCACAGTGTTTACCTCGGGTTAAAGACTTATTTAGTCCCTCGAACTATTAGCGCCCTCGCTTCGCTCGGGCACCAAACCACGTCTCGGGACTAAATAAGTTACTTTCACCCCTAGGGTAACAATGTACTATTTTCAGTTCAATCAAATACTTTATAATTATGCTGTTTTGGCTTCCGTACGTTTTTCTTTTCTTTTCACGGGTGACCACTGAACCAGCGCTGTGCTGTGGGCCCCCATAGTACAGCATCATGCTGAGTGGTTACCTATTTGTCGCACTCACGACGTGCAAGCGGTCAATTTATTTTTTATTTTTTATAATATATTTTGTGTTGTTCCGTTTTGTAATATTCTGAATGTTTTTATGTTTATTATTTCTGTTTTCAAATTTTGTATGCACTTCATGTCCCTGCGATAAATAAAGATTTTTTCTTTCTTTCTTTTCCTTCCTATTTGCTGACATATGTTTACCTAAATTACTCTTACAATTCATTTGGCCACGTTATTGTTGTTCTGTAAAATATTTTGCGAGTGCTCCGTTGGTTAAGTGATCGCATGCATTACTATAGGCGAGACGACAAAAAAAATCTAATTAGTCCGTCACTTAGATTATTAAAAAATATTTGACCCGTGTTTTTTCTTTTGTTACGTAACCCAAAATTGACGAAGATACGCTATATACGCTTTTAAAATTGTCAATATGTCACGCCATGGTATAATTTTTAGCTAGTTCTGACGTCACGAGCCCCCACTCCCGAGTTTTGATGCGTTTTATCTTTGTCAATATTCATTGATTTACAAAAACAAAAAATACGTGTCCATTAATTTCCAATACTCTAACTGACGGACTAAATAGATTTGCAATTTTTTGATACTGTCGTCATGCCTATTGAACATGAGGTCTTGAATTCGGGCAGTTTTATTGGGTATGTCCATCAGGAATTTGTCAATAGCAGCCCGATGCCTGGCTTTGTACCCGGATGATGGCAATAGGCTCGCGCTCCATAACATTTGACTTAAACATAACCGATGGGTGTAAATGGTATCCATAATTAAATATAACTTGCCTGTTGAATCTTGTGAATGAGGTTTCCACTGATGTCCTGAAAACGATTACGAAAATCATTTAATAAACACTTTCTTGAACCTAATGCTTCAGCGATAAAGTTGAAAATCTATTAAAGAAATTTGACAGATCGTAGTAGCTTGGTGTTCTGGCGTCTGTACTAACGCGCTAATACTTTATTGTAAGCCTAATTACTAAGGATGTAAGGGTGAAAGTGATCGACCGTCAGCGAGCGCCGCAGTACCTACAGTGTTGGGCGTAATTAATTACTTTTGTATTTTAATTACAAATTCAATGAATAGTAATTGAATTACTTTAATTGAATTACTTTAATTGAAATTACATGTAATTGAAATTTACCATGTTTTCATTTTTTACCAAGACATTTAGGTGTAAAATTAGATGAATATGTATTTAATTAAAACAGTATTGATGCTACTCACCCCCTGTCAAACCGGCGACATTTCCCAATCACAAATATATCAAAGTCACGGAACAAACAATAAAATTCATTGTCGTAATTTAATTAGGACAATGAATTCTTTGCTTCGAAAAGTTCATTCTTGTGGTAACTGAAGTATTATACGAAACATAATGACGTATTTATTCCACACTAAAATAAACGGGCAGATTTCGAGAGTATCCTTAATAATAATTTAACTTCGTCGTGACCAGTGTAGTCGAATCGAAAACACGAAATCTATTGTTAAACTGTTCATGGTGAGCTCATTTTGATTTATTGCGTCAATTTATCCCGTTGAATTCAGCCGAGTCAACGTCTGTGGGGAGGCAAATTACATGTTAAATACCTTCCTTAAGTGGACTACAGGAGCTAAACGTGATTTTATTTAGTCCAATCAATGGATTTTTTGTAAATCGCAAAAAAACCACTCAATTCGCACTATTCGGTCCGCAGTGACTGACGTAACAACCACTTTGTAGTGCAAGCTGATAAGAACTTTATTTTAACAGTTTTTCACGCGAAGTTTAAACCACCACAATTAGAGTTGCTAATGTAGCTCCTGTAGTCGCCTTAAGCCTAGAAGTGTTAGCAGAAATATTCTGTCACGTCACGGTTTTTTTACTCTCAAATCATATTTTTCGTAGTCTTTGTAGGTTCATTTATTCGACACAAACAATTAATAACTTATTTCAAATTTACTAAATTCTGATCTCTTTCCCTACATTGGTGGACAGTTTATAATTTTCATAAATGAGAAGACCCATTAGTGATTCGTTAAGAAGTGCATATACAGGCTGGAATTTTTCCATGCCACCTGGAGGGAAAGTACTCGAAATACTGGAAATAGCAAATTTTACTCAAAGTAAACATTCCTCTATTTTTAAAAAGAAACAAATCTGCATTCACAGATTTTCGAAAATTCGCTAGCCACACTCGGGAATCGAACCGACTAAAGTTCGAAAAAATAACAGCCTGTACTTCAGGACACAAGCCTAAGCCTATTGCGTTAAAATTTTTAAAATGGTCCTAAAAGACAATTCATAATATTAACTGTATCTGTGACCATTTTAAAATGGTCCTAAAAGACAATTCATAATATTAACTGTATCTGTGACCATTTTAAAATGGTCCTAAAAGACAATTCATAATATTAACTGTATCTGTGACCATTTTAAAATGGTCCTAAAAGACAATTCATAATATTAACTGTATCTGTGACCATTTTAAAATGGTCCTAAAAGACAATTCATAATATTAACTGTATCTGTGACCATTTTAAAATGGTCCTAAAAGACAATTCATAATATTAACTGTATCTGTGACCATTTTAAAATGGTCCTAAAAGACAATTCATAATATTAACTGTATCTGTGACCATTTTAAAATGGTCCTAAAAGACAATTCATAATATTAACTGTATCTGTGACCATTTTAAAATGGTCCTAAAAGACAATTCATAATATTAACTGTATCTGTGACCATTTTAAAAATTTTAACGCAATTCATATTGTTATCCCATCATGATTCTGCTAAAGTGTCCATTTTAGACCCTCTGGCAGCAACTATACCAGGGGGACCGTTTTTACCAAGATCACGTCCTTTTAAGGATTTTGCCATAAAATAATGTTAGAGGCCGACTGTTGACCCATTTTATGAGAAAGTAATCCACAATACAAAAAGTCGAGTTGACGAAATTATGCTATTCTTATTTTTTTGTTCAAAATCAAAATCAAAGCATTTATTTCAAGTAGGCCAGTTACAGGCACTTTTGAATTGTCGAAACAAAGATGAAAATTAAATGTAGCTACAGTCCCAGTCACAAGGCATAAAAACTGTGAAAGTACTGTAGTTGCCCATTCCCTAGCGTAGATCTCTATGGAGAAGAACGGGCAAGAAACTCCATGGACACTCTTTTAAATCAGAATATGGTTACAAAATCTTGGTTACATCATTCATGTTGAGATGGTATATTATGTGAGAACAATGTAGCAAGATGTGCACGTTAAAAGTGTCCACAGTAAAACAAAACAGAAAAAAAAACAATTCAAAAACTAAAATAATTCATTAAAATAAGCCATGGCAACTGAGAGATGACCAGTCACAACTGACAGCGCCCGTTCACGGACATGACGCATAGATCAGCACCATTCAACTCAACCATTTTGAAGGGAACTAAATGATCCGACACATGCGCCACCATCAGCGAGACTAGTCGAGTAGACGAGTTATCAGACTTTGTCGTTTTCATGTAAACAAATATTTCCAAAAGCAGACATTTTTTTTTCTGGACAACTCTTTCCATAATAAACATAAACAACTTTCAGAATAGAATAGAATAGAATATCGTTTATTTGCCTACTTTTTGTTTTACAAAATATGTCTCTGTGGCCGGTGGGCCACCCGGCCGTGCAGAGGTGAAGGATCTCCGTTTGCTGTGTTCTGATATTCGTAATTGGTTAGGCTATACAAACATAAATTACGTGTTTTATTTGGTTATATGTGTTGTGTATTTACATTATTATTAACGTTTATTCATTTGACAAAGTGCATTTTATATTGTTTTCTTTTAACAACTTTCAGCTGGGGTATCAAAATCGTGTAAACTAGTGTAATTAACGACACCTTCTGTGTGTACATATTTATTGTGGGCGGCAGGGCGATGTTGCATTCTACACCCAAGCCTGGATCTATTACTTGCGTAATATAACAACAAAGTAGGTGATCATGCATACTTATAATTTTATTCACTAGTTTATTAATAGGTACCTAAACAGTATAAATTATGCAAAAACTTCGTTGTTCTAGTAAAGCACAGCGCAAATTTCAATTAGACTTGTTTTAATTAAGTTCATTTATGTTTAATGAAGAACTCGATGAATGCTGGCAGCGAAGGGGTGGACTCGTTGATGAATAGCAGGAATTCTTCTTAATGAAACTCCAAGCTTGTACAATAATGATTAGGTTTAATGAAATAACCTTTACAAAAATAAAAATAATGGGCAACTACAGTACTTTCTCAAGTTATTATGCCTTGTGAATGTGACTGTAGCTTTGCTTTTTTTGTATTTTCGACATTCAAAAGTGCCGTAATGGTCTAATTGAAATAAATGATTTGAGTTTGAGTTTGAAAATATTTCGACACAACTTAACGACTGGTGTCGTCGGCAGACATATTCGAACGGTGGGTCGCACCCCGCACCCCGCGCGCGCCGCTGCTACCACAGATAACTATATTTTCAATACACTTCCTCGAAAACTGGTTCTTATCGCACTATGATTAGGTTCAACATGAAATGTATTTCACACGCGTGCGATTTTTTTCATTTTCCAACACGTGTGCGGGAATGAAAATTGCCACAGATAAGCTTAGTCCAAATTGGTTCAATGCCTATAGTCGGAATTGAATGTTTTTTTTTATTTCGGCAAAGTAATAATGCGTCTGTACGGCGTAAATGTTTTTTGAATATTCAAATTGTGTTTATAAATAGAATATCATAGATAAACATGATTATTTAAAACTAATATTTACTTTTTTAAACAAATTAACATTTATTTGTGTTCTAAATTAAAAAATACAAAAAAAAACTATTTTTTATATTAGGCTGTATAACAGCTTCATACCTTTGCTTCTCCTTCGACCTGGCGAAAGCAATGCGCGGAAAAAAAGAAAAGAAAATCATAGTTTCCTAATGATTAAATTATTATAATTTATTAATTAAAGTTTCTATTTTCAGAATTCAACTCCGATAGTATCATTATAGGTGACGAAATTGACGCTAGCGGTGAAATAGAGTGCACTGTAGTAGATGACCCCTCTACCTGTAAAATGCTATTTAAGCCCTCCCTTTCCAAAAAGTCATTGACAATTCTTGCTGTGAACATTCGTAGTGTCAAGAAAAATTTTGATGCCCTAATGCTTTTTCTCTCTAACATTGACATTGTTGTAGACTGCATAGTGTTGACAGAATGTTGGATAGACCCTGGCTTGACTATCAATCACATTGACAACTACACCCCGTTTCATACTACTTGCAGCCTTAAGCAAAACGATGGTGTCATAGTTTACGTCAGGGAATGCTTTAGTCACGGTGGAGCACACGGTGGAGGTGTGCCCCGCTTGGGCGGAGCACCGCCGTGTCCTCGTAACGGCGATTGGCGGCGGCGACCTCTCGCTCCCGGCCTTGGTTCAATCCATGGTCCGGAGCGAGACGGAATGGGACGCCGTCACCTCCTTCTGCGAAGCAGTCATGCTAGCGAAGGAGGTGGCGGAACAGGACAGGGAGAGATCCTCACGTCTCGGCCGCCGCGGGAGACGCCCCGGGCGTCGGGGGCCACGTGGTGGCTTCCGGCCACCGTAGGCGCGGGCCTGTGAACGGGGAGCTATGGGCTAGCTCGCCGTCCGTTCGTCTCATAACGACAGGCCGTGTCGACGGCGCGTTCGTGTTCCACGCGCGCCTCAAAGAGAGTCAGCAATAAGGAAGGGGTCCGCAAGGACCGAAGCCTGCCGGGGCTGCGGGACTATTCGAAAGAGATACCGTGGCCCCGGAACACAAAGGGCGAGGAAGGAACATGGATGGGTTTTAGTCAGTAAAAGTCTGACACTCCCTCCTGCTCCGCCCAGAGCGGGAGAAGTCATTTGATGATTTCCCACCCGAAAAAAAAAAAAAAAAAAAAAGGGAATGCTTTAGTAATGTGCGAGCTCAAGAGCCTGCAGTGACTGATGGTAACTGTCTTGTTATTAACATGGACAATTTTACGCTCATTGCCTCATACAGACCACCTTGTTACACCAATCCGGCTAATTATATTACCTCGCTCAACGAACTGCTCACTAATATTCACTCCGAAAATATTATTCTTGCTGGTGATATTAATATCAACATCCTTCCGGACAAGATCACTGGCCATGCTGCAGAATACATCACTATGCTAGCTGCCCATGATCTATGACAAGGTGTTGACAAGCCCAGACAAGGCAACTGCCTAGACCATTTTATGGTCAAAACACATAAGCATGTTAAAACCTTAATTTTTGACCCACTGACAGATCATAGTCCTATATTGTTGCACTTAAAAGACATTAATTTATCTAAAAAAACGACTGAGCTCTTTAGAACAACTATTAATTATAAAGAATTAGCGACTGATCTAGACAACATCGTTTGGGACGATTATTATAACTTGCCTAATGTAAATATAACCGCTGAATTCTTAGTCAATACGCTGCGAGAAATCATCACAAAAAATACAGTTAAAACCAAAATATCAAAAAAAAGAAACCGCTTAAACCGTGGATTACAGTTGGCATAGTGAGATGTATAAGAAAAAGAGACAAAATGCATCAAAAAGTAAAGAAATCGCCAAATGACGAAGAACTTCGACAACGGTACACTCGATATAGAAACACCTGCAATAATTTGACAGAAACGCTAAAGCGCTCTTACTACGAAAGGAAACTACTAAACAATGAAAACAACATGAAAAAAACCTGGAGTGTAATTAAAGACATGTGTAACATAAAGAAAGGATCTAGCAGAGCAACTGAGTTGTTGCAGATAAAATCTATCCCCGCTGACTCTCTTAATGAAGTAAACAGATACTTCCCGTCAATTGGTAAAGACTTGGCAAATTCAACTCTAAGTAAACTCAAGCAGAATGAAGGAACATTAGCAACACAAGCTCAGAAGTCGACAGGTCTTCTTCATTCGATGGCATTATCTCCCACGGATGAATACGAAGTTATCCAGGTGATATCTGGCCTTAAAAGCAGCAGTGCCTATGGTCTGGACAATATTCCCGCTAACATTCTAAAAAAATATAAATTTAAATTAGCATCTCCTATAACCCACCTCTGCAATATCAGTTTCTCTTGCGGTGTTTTTCCTGAAACTTTTAAGAAAGCGGCCGTCACTTCTGTTTTCAAGGCTGGTGACCAGGGTCTTGTTAGCAATTACCGCCCCATCTCTGTACTTAGCTCACTGTCAAAAATATTGGAAAAACTAGCAAACAAGAGACTGATAAGATATTTAGAGATAAATAATTTACTTTCGTCAAACCAATTTGGTTTTAGAGCCAATCGGTCCACTAATGACGCTATTCTAAAACTAACCGAAAATATGACCAAGTATATAGACAAGGGAGAAAAATGTGTCGGTCTTTTCCTCGAACTTCAGAAAGCATTCGATACCGTCTCGATCCCTATTCTAATAAGCAGATTAGAAAACATTGGAATCAGAGGAGTGCCACAGGAATGGCTGTTAAGTGGAAAGAAGTGGAAGAAGTCAATGCGTTCGCCTTGATAATATGACTAGCGATGAAGCTTCCTGTTCATACGGAGTTCCCCAGGGAAGTACAATTGCTCCAACCCTATTCCTGGTGTACATCAATGAACTTTGCGATATCTCAATCAATAAAGCCGATGTCATAATGTTTGCCGATGACACAGTTCTTCTGTTCCATGAAAAGTCATGGCAAGATCTAGAAACAGTCTGTGAAGCGGGTCTTTCCAAAGTAACAGCTTGGTTGGAAGATGGTCTGCTATCATTAAACACCTCTAAGACAAAATATCTATGTTTTAGTAAGACTAGAGCAGGAAGCCCCACAAACTTCAAAATTAGCACCCACACGTTTCCTTGCAATAGGAATAGCAATAACTTTTCCTCCTGCACGTGCCCTAAGCTAGACAGAGTGTACTCCATTAAATATCTAGGAGTAACCGTTGACGACCACCTTAAATGGACACAACATATCTCGGTTACCGCCAAAAGAGTGCGCAAGTTGATCCATATCTTTAAAACCCTAAGACATGTTGCTAGTCTTAAACTTCTGCTGCAAACTTATAAAGCCTTATGCCATTGTGTCTTGGGTTACGCTATTTGCGCATGGGGTGGGGCAGGCAAGACCCACATGATCGAGCTGGAACGGGTTAAACGTGCCGTCCTAAAAGTACTTTTGTCACTAAAATACCGTACGCCCACGACTGAGGTATACGTAAAAGCCAAAGTACTTAGCGTCCGCAAGCACTTTTTTTACGAATGCCTGCGAAGATACCACCGATACGCCGTCCCGAGTCTGCCTACCTCATCCAAGAGAATAGTCAGGTGCCCAGTCCAAGGTACCAGGAGCATCTTCGCCAGATAAAACTACCACCATATTGCCCCACGTCTTTACAACAAAATCGGTCAGGAAAAAGGGATACAACAACTTATAAAACTTAACAACTTTCAATTTAAAAATTGTATTATTGACTGGTTAGAAAAATACGATTATGACGAATCAGAAAATCTATTCGGCAGTGTTACATGATCCCTATCACTTTCACACACTCATCACACACACACACACACATACACATACTCACACCTTACACACACACACACACACACACAAACCAGACACATTTACCCACACTTTCCTCAGAATGCGTTGAGTAATACTTAACTTAATTTATAAAATTGCTTACCCATGAAATGTACTTACATATTATGATCATATTTTATTTTTTACTCTTTTTTATTTATGCATGCCAAATCTATAATGTATCTAAATTTTTTGTTTTTTTTGTCTATCGTTTTTTACATATTCTCTGTTAATTGAGAGGTCTGGCTCTTGTGATACAGGAACTCCTAGTACAAGAGCCAGGGCTACACTGATGTTTGATTTGTCAATAAAGATTTTTTTTATTATTGTATTTTAATTCATGACAAAAATATTTTACGATCTTTTATTTAATTTCTTCAAAAGTGTATTGAAAAACGTCGTTTGATACACGTGGACATTTGTTATTGCAGTTCTCGGCTCAAAAACACCCTCGCCTACGGCTCGGGAGTTAATTCCGCTTCGGGTGAAATAACAAACTTTCTCCACTTCTATCAAAATGTACTATTCTAATCTATGCTCGCGCGCGCCGTGCTGTATGCGTGTTGAGATGGACGAGCCGAACGACCTATTCCTTTTGCATATAGAATAAATAAATAGCTTACTTTATAGCCATCCTTAAATTTCAACCGTTGTCAAAAACTGCCTATTGAAATATCGATGGAGAGAAATTACTTAGAAACAAAAGATAAGCAAACGAACCCCAAACCACTTAGAAAATAAAAATCTATTGAATTTAGTTTAAATAATATTACAAGACGACACTCGAAAAGCAATAAATCGTACGTTGAAGTAACCTTTTTCGGAATATCTGGATATCTGGTAAACAGATGTGTAAAATAGACGCCTGAGAGACGCGGACGCAACAACTTGGCGGGAATCAACAGACGCCATGCTTTTGACCAATGAGCAAGCGTCCTACACAAGACAGCCAATGAAACAGATTACTTGCGTGGAATTATATTTCTAGGAGGAGCCTATCTGGATGTTTTTGTGATGACGGGGGCACGGGGAGAGCAGAGACAGACGAAGCTTGACGACGGGCCGAGACGGTTGCGTAGCGATAATTATAGAAGTTTGATTGAATATTGTTTGTATTTTAAATAAAATTCTACTTTTATTTAAAATACAAGCACATGTCACACATGCAGTGTATCTAAGTAATATTAGTGAAATCGAGAGACAGAGAGAGAGCTGAAATTTGGTAACGTATTCCAAGTTCAAATTTTGTGTTAAAGCAAGATCCCAAGCTAATTTACAATAACTTCAGTCACCCAATCTATTTAACGACCCAAGTAAATATGGAGGCTGCCACAAACTTCGATATCTTATGTTCACTAAGGCAAAAGACACGAGCGCACCTTTGGTCTAACCTGGACAAGGTAGCTGTGATACTATTTTTGATAATGGTAATTTATCTCCTAGTGATAGCTTGTGTAGAAGTTTGTAGGAGATGGAAAGGTGGAAATTGTGGAGAAATCGCTTTGAATTGTATAAGCAATATACATCACGCAGACCATGAACTACGCGAAATGGTTAAAGCCAGGAATTTGAATACACTACTGTAAATTATCATGGGATATTGTGGCTAAAGTACCTTGAATAAAACTGTATAACCATTATGTGTGCATTACCTCTCCTCTCAGTTGTCTTGAGATTTATATAAGCTGATAAATAATTGTCAATATTGTGTACATATGTGTGTTAATCTAATTTGTGTACGTCAGAAGGGTTTTTCGCTTGAGGTGTTCCGTATTCCCTTATCTGACTAGGTTAGGAATGGGACTCTCGACCTAGGTTCGTTACCATCTTAGCGAACCTTGGCCTAAATAAACAAACAGTTTCTTTCGTTCATTTTATTGAAATAAACGAATAATTTAAACCATAATCACCTCTTTCTTTTATATTCCAAGATTACATGTGTAGAGAATTTGATAATGGAAGATTGATAAAACTAAGATCAAGTCGTAACAAAAGCACTGTATTAAATCTGTGTAGTAAATCAGTTTGGATCTCCAATAATGAACTCTCTATATGTATACTGAACCTTGAATTACATGATTTTACGTTATTGGAATTAACCAAATATAATAATTTGTACTACTATAGACCAGGTCAGAGATAGGAATCCAGACCTAAGTCTGATACTTTAATTAGGGTTTGAGACTATAAGTTCCTTCTGAACTGAATTAAACCTAGTATACATCAGTAAAACCCAAACTGAGTGAGTAGAGATACTAGTTTACAGTAACTCAATCAACACCTTGGTTCAAGTCAATAATCACTTAATTATTCTGGAGGAGAAATACTGTTCTTGAGAGAGAGACATTTCGGCTGTGTTGTGATATAATGCACATTAATAATTCCTTAACTCCGATAGACTGATGTATTGAGAGACACGACTGAGCGACGCCTCTGGCAGTGATAACTTAGCATATCATTACACGACATGTCTTGCAATCTGAACCCCGACCTAGATTTGGCCAAATCTAAATATAACTCAAATATAAACACATATCAAAACCATGGTTCAGGGGGAGTGTCTGCCCTAAATGGGAATGTGACAATAAAAAAATGCAAGTACCAGCCCTTACGGGATTTGGGAATCACCAACGCTTCGTAGCGTCTATATAGGGAGTCGATTGCCCCCCCATAACAATGATTAAGGACCGCTTGAACGGTGTACGGTTCCCCCATGCTAGAACGATATCAGTCAGACGCGGTGGCTGAAACAAGCCCAAACACACATGTATCAACTTACACAATCATTCTAACGTGTCTAATTGAATTTAACTTGTAAAATCCTTTATTAAATCCGAGTAAGACTGATTAAGTATTGTACTAAATAATAATATAGATGCGTTGAGACAAGCTCCGCGTTATCGAGTAGAATTATTGATAAGTCTACATTGTTCGCACAGTGGAGTGTACTCAAGATAGACCTGTGGTCAATCTAAATCTAATTTTTGACTGAAAACCCCGAAATTAACCTCTTGATACAGTATTGTTTCCTAAACACTGGTGTTAGGAACTTCGATCCTTCCTAGATTAAACACAGTATTGATCACCAAAGGCTAATTAAGAAAGTTCGACTCTTTCTCAATATATTCATTCACGAAAACGAACAGACTAGACGATCAACGCGAGCCAACTCAGAACCTTGGTACGATGACAACACAGGTCGTCATCCTTACCGTTACTGGATCTGGTCTCAGGACCAGGCCTACCATCACAGTGTGTAATGTCGTGTCCACACACATGCAAGGCATCAACATTTAATTATTCATAAAATAACAATTTTTTTTTGGCTTGAATTATACATGGAGGAGGGAATTCGACGTACAAACGAATACCATGTAGGTATTCAGTACATCATTCCGGGTTTTCGAACATTGAAATTTTACATAGCCAATTAAAAAATAAATCTGTTGTTCCATACATATTGACCGTGATTGCACTTTTGTAGGAAACAGCAATTTTTGTATTTAATTGTCTATGAATCATTTCTACGTGGGGGGGGATTCGGAATTATGTACTTAATGTACGCAGTATTCGTTTGTGGGTCGTTGTCCCTCCATACTGTATACTATTATTTTATATAATATTTTAAGATATCATTGAGGCCTTAATTCTCCGACAATTTGTGCGTAAGGAGACTCTTCTTCTGGCGCTTCTCTTGGCAAGCTCTCTGGTTCATTTCGACGAAGTAAGTCAAGGTCCGCGTACAACACCCTGGGCTCCACCTCCACTTTCTGAAAACGGGTTTAAAAATAATATACTATATTAGGAACTGCCTCATTGGCCTACTCCGGGCCTACCATGACGTCTTAAAGCAGGATCGTTTTAATTTCGTGCCAGTGTGGGAAAGAGATGGCGCTAGACGTCCTCTATAACTCCGTCTCTTACCCACACTGGAACGCGATTAAAACGATCCTGCTTTGAGACGTCATGGTAGGCCACCTGGTCGTAAGTGCTATTGTGCTGAGTATAAGGTAAGGTAGTAATTTTACTGTATGAGCCTTAGCTTATAGGATGAACAATAGACAGCTCCTTATATATACATTCTTAAAATTATGAATAATATTGTAGAAGAAGTTCTTAGGTATATGATACGGGCCTCCCGGGGCTGCGGGACTATTCGAAAGAGATACCGTGGCCCGGAACACAAAGGGCGATGAAGGAACATGGATGGGTTTTAGTCAGTAAAAGTCTGACATTCCCTCCTGCTCCGCCCAGAGCGGGAGGAGTCATTTGATGATTTCCCATCCGAAAAAAAAAAGGTACGATGATGCAATAGTGACACACTATTTTACTTACCGGCTTTGTACGGCAACGTTTTAAATAAATGACGGAAACGACTAGCAATATGAATACGACTGCCACAGCTGATACTAAGTATATTATAGTGGTTTGGTTACTTGAATCAGCATCTTTGTTGCCTAAATCAGCATCTTGCTTGCCTTGACTTTTAGCATATTCACTTGTACTGTTACTGGAATTTAAATCTAGAACTAAAAAGTTAATACATGGTCTCATTTCCTCGTTAGGCGTGAGGTAAGCTAAACGTAGCTCGAAAGAGAAAGAAGTAGAGTTCGTAGAAGAGAGAGTTTTAGTTTTAAGTAACGTTAGTAACCGCCTTAAGTTAGCAAAACTAAGGAATACAATCTTAGGTCGGAATGGACAACTCGAACTCGCGTATGTAACTGCTGGGGTCGAACATCACGCACACTAGAATACATGAATTATAATATTTTGTAAGTGGCTTCTCAAGAGGCAACATCAAATCAATCAAAATCAAAGCAATTATTTTAAGTAGGCCAGTTACAGGCACTTTTGAATTGTCGAAACAAAGATGAAAATTAAATGTAGCTACAGTCCCAGTCACAAGGCAAAAAAACTGTGAAAGTACTGTAGTTGCCCATTCCCTAGCGTAGATCTCTATGGAGAAGAACGGGCAAGAAACTCCATGGACACTCTTTTAAATCAAAATATTGTTACAAAATCTTGGTTACATCATTCATGATGAGATGGTATATTATGTGAGAACAATATAGCAAGATGTGCACGTTAAAGTGTACATAGTAGGTATAAACAAACAAAAAAAAATACAATTCAAAAACAAAATAATTCATTCAGTTAAGCCATAGCAACTGAGAGATGGCCAGTCACGTCGCTAGGTGAAGCGCGATGAATCTCGAAATCTTGTTCAGAAAAAAGAAAAACGACACGAATATTTGGACTATTAGCGGAATTAAATACGGTCAACGTTTATTTCGCACAAAATTATTTTTTTCTCCCTGATTATAGAGACTAGATCAATTCTACTTTTAAATGAAGGCTTTGTAAAAATAATTTTTGATTTTTGGGTTCCGATGGGTTCGATATTTGGGATTTATGAAAAAAAATACTTTTTTAACTCTGCCGGTTAGATTGTATTGTGAATAGGTACCGAACGTAATATTTGCTCTACTGGAGCAAAAATCAGACTTTAGTTTTCTCCCTGGACAAATTCCTCTCAATATCTAAAACTTGCTGATTTTTTGAACTTGCCCGCGGATTTCACCTTCGTGAATAACATATTCTACGGCACTCAGCATTTGTATTTATTATATATTGTATAGCTTCCAGTGAATGAAAATCGGATAAGTGGTTTAAGAGTTTACCTCCTACATCCAAACTTACAAAGATCTACTCTTTATAGTATTAGCATGGAAAAAATCTCACCTTTCTCTTCCGAACTGTTCTGTCGATAAGTTACAGTCTCATTGTAAACTAACACAGTTTTTTTGGCAACATGTCGGGTGATCCACTTTTCATCTGCTGTTCCGTCCACCTCATAATACATACAACACAGAACTGTTCCATTGTGCGATTTGTTGAATATTCTGTCCGGAAAAATCTCATCAAATGTTTCTATCATGTTAGTGGTTGGATTTATTAAGCCTATAAAAAGATCTGTGAAAGAATCAATACGTAAGTTTCGGGTGGTAACTGAGAAATTAAGGCGAGTCCAACACGCGTTCCTCACGTGACACCACTCGTCCGGGGGGGCTCGGCGGGTCCGTATCTGCCAATTATACGGGGGCCCCGTATAATTGCTACGCCCCTGGTTATTGCATTCGAAGCGGAATTCACTATTGTTATGGAGCCGAAATCTGCAGTAACAAATGCCCACGTGTATCAAACGACGTTTTTCAATACACTTCGCTTTGAAAATAGAGAAGTCAAATGTTTATATATCCCTCTCTAAGGACTTACTTGTTTTCCATCGGCGTCGAGTCGACGCTGAAGTACCTGGGACTTGTCCTCGACAGCCGGTGGAACTTCGTGGAGCATTTCCGACGTTTGGCCCCCAGACTGGAGCGGACAGGGGCTGCCTTCAGGCGGCTCCTGCCCAACCTGGGGGGGCCGAACGCCTCCTGCCGGAGGCTCTACGCGGGAGTCGTGCGGTTCATGGCCCTTTACGGGGCCCCGGTGTGGGCACGTTCATTGAGGCGGCGTGCCGCCCACCACTTGAACGTGCCCCAGAAGGTGGTAGCCGTAAGGCTGGTCCGGGGGTACCGCACGATCTCCCGCGAGGCGGCGAACCTCCTTGCCGGATTGCCGCCATGGGATCTGGAGGCAATAGTCCTCGCGCGCCTACATGAGTGGCGCGCGGAGGCGCTACGCCGGGGGGAAACTCCGCTGCCGCGGCAAATTGTCGCTCAGCGGACGGACTTCCGGCGGGATCTCATGGCGACATGGAGAGAGCGACTATCGCAACCCCGTGCAGGGCACGCCACAATAGTGGCGATAAGTCCCCTCTTTGAGGAGTGGCTGGAGAGACGCCACGGCGTCCTCACCTTCCGCCTGACGCAGGTTCTTACCGGACACGGATGCTTCGGTAAGTTCCTGCACCGAATCGGGCGGGAGGAGACGCCCGGGTGTCACCATTGTGAGGATCGACCGGAGGACACGGTGGAGCACACGGTGGAGCACACGGTGGAGGTGTGCCCCGCTTGGGCGGAGCACCGCCGTGTCCTCGTAACGGCGATTGGCGGCGGCGACCTCTCGCTCCCGGCCTTGGTTCAATCCATGGTCCGGAGCGAGACGGAATGGGACGCCGTCACCTCCTTCTGCGAAGCAGTCATGCTAGCGAAGGAGGTGGCGGAACAGGACAGGGAGAGATCCTCACGTCCCGGCCGCCGCGGGAGACGCCCCGGGCGTCGGGGGCCACGTGGTGGCTTCCGGCCACCGTAGGCGCGGGCATGTGGACGGGGAGCTATGGGCTAGCTCGCCGTCCGTTCGTCTCATGACGACAGGCCGTGTCGACGGCGCGTTCGTGTTCCACGCGCGCCTCAAAGAGAGTCAGCAATAGTGAAGGGGTCCGCAAGGACCGAAGCCTGCCGGGGCTGCGGGACTATTCGAAAGAGATACCGTGGCCCCGGAACACAAAGGGCGATGAAGGAACATGGATGGGTTTTAGTCAGTAAAAGTCTGACACTCCCTCCTGCTCAGCCCAGAGCGGGAGAAGTCATTTGATGATTTCCCATCCGAAAAAAAAAAAAAAAAAAAGGACTTACTTGTTTTATATTTGCTGTAGTCTTTACATGTAAACGAAACGTTTTGTGTCTCATTATATTTAAGAACGGCCGGTTCTTCGCTGTCCTTAACTGTAATCAGAAAACTTTAGGTTGAATAATTATAGATCCATTCTTGTTGTGGCACCTGTCCCGATCTCTCGACGTAGAAGCGACTATAGTTATCGACTACTTTCTCGCTCAAGATTATTAAATTGGCATAATATTCTACTTTGACATGCTCTCTTTACGCTTTTCTTATTTGCTATTTGCTTTTCTAATTATATAATTAGCGTTTATCTCGTTTCCTTTATTTTCCTTCTAAGCTAATAACTAATAACCTAGGTTTGGATCTCTATATTACCGTGTCACCAACGGGTGATTTATATGGATGTAGTTTTTTCAAAACTAAAAAAAATATGAAACAGTCTAAGGATAATGGGCAGAACTGCCCAAGCGACGAATGGATAGATCTCTTTAACAAGAACATAGCAACATCCTAGATAGCTAGCAGTTAGCACACACATAAATTTGGCGGTGCATGCACGCACACAAGTGCATTCATTCCCACTAGGTTTATGATTTAGGAAATTCTTAGGACATGTTCAAATGAATGCTATTAAGTATTTTACTTTATATATTTCGACAATAATATTTATAATGCACTTTTGGTTTGATATCTAGATCTTAATTTAAAATTTTGGCTGCTCATTAAAAACTAATCCTGTATAAAGCTCGATTATATTATAAGCCTTTAAACGACCTTTCGAATACATTGACATCTTAAATGCGGTTTTAAGAACAAATGCATTGTTTTTACAGTAGTTTGGATAATCGTTAATTATGCCCCAGCGCCCATAGCGTTCAGATAATTAAGTATTGATGGGTTGATCTCTTCAAGGAGAACATTTCTTGGTTTGACAACTTTTCTCGATTCGGAGTCAGAGAGGAGCTACAGTTCGGTGCCAAATCAACTGTTAGATCAGTAAAACCGAGGAGACTACGAATTAGCAAAAGTTATATTAGTAGCAAATGTTCTTATTCAAGAGCTATTTCGAATGCCTTATTGCTATTGGTTACCCATAAAATCGTTACTTCAGTGCGGTGTTGTCAATAAAATTAGAACACATTTTAGGTCAATAACCCCGGACGGACTGTGAGTTGACAAAAGTTCTCATTGCAATGCGCTCTCCAAATGGTATTTATCTTATTGCTATTTTAGTTACCCAAAAAATCTTAACTTCTAATCTAATCTAATCTTATCTTGACCTAAATTAGTGCTCAAATACTCACCAATTTAGGTCAATAACTCCGAACGGACTGTGAATTGTCAAAACTCGTGTTACTAGCAAAGGTTCTCCTTGAAAAGCTTTATCGAATAGTGTATATCATTTATGGATATTGGCCCATTCAGGAAAGGTGAAAAAGTGGTTGAAGGACACATGCGGTATAGACCAAAGTTGAGTATAGCTGGACTAGACTAAATACAAAAATACAAAATGTTTTAGTCAAGTTTGTTTCAACAATGGGTGGTTGTGTTTGGGGACTCCTTTTAAGCCATTTTTGCCTGTGTTAGGAGACCCCGCTCTTCCATAGCAAAATAATTACAACAGTAACAAATATGTGGATAATTAAACTTATACTTAACTACCTAATGCTATTATTAAAAATGTTTTTTTTATTTATTTAAAAAAGAGTAAAAATAAAACAAGAAAAATAGTGTAAAAGTGTGAGTGTTTGATGAGTGTGCGTGTGTGTGTGTGTAATGTGTATGTTTCTATTTGCCAGTTTTTGTGAGATTGTATGTATGTATGTGTGTGACAATTGAGTAACATATTGTTATTATGTATCTTGCTATTTAATGTATTGTAGAAGTGCCTCGGTCTCTTCATACGTGAGTTTTTCGATCCAATTTGTCTAAGACTAAACATCGAGATTGTTTTGAAACTTTATTTTTTATTAGATAAATAAATAAAAACAATACTCACGGGTTTCATTGCTTATTGTCCGATAATAATATGATGAATCTGTTCTAGTGACGTAATTAATAGGACGACTATACCAGGGAGCGTTTACGGTAGAGCCGTAACGTATTTCTGTATTATTATCAAAAGTTTCCAATTGTATCGTGAAATGCGTGGTTTTGACGTTAGTTTGTTTGGGTATGTTGCCTATGTATGTTAGTTGTTGCGGACTGCCTGTAAAGTAAAAAGAATCGTTAGTTTACTTGTTATTCAGATTCATTTATTCGTTTGAAATAATGTTGTTCGGTAAAGTAAGTAAGTACCTACGTTACTTCAAATGGCAAATACCAACTTTATGTTAAAAATAGACTGACTTATTCAACCATCTATCTGAACGTGAAAGTAGGTAGGTACCTACTATCGAGGACACTCCCGCCTGATCACCACTAAGCTAATTTTTGCTTGCACTTACAACATGGAACGCTCTCTAGCTCCACCCCGTTGACTATTTGTATAGAAATAATGAATGAAAAGATCCCAATCGGCCGAGCGCACTGAGGACGCACGCCAAACGAAAGCTATAATTATTTGCGCGCCAAAGTTGACGATTTCCTAATAGGCCTAAATTTTGAGGAAGCGTGGCCTCCGCATGATTTAAGCGAAAAAAATTTTAACTGATCAGGCGGAAAAGACCACGACTGTACATTGTAAATGAACAACTTTTACTTTAAGGACCACTTTAGAGAGTGAAAATTAAATCACAAATAATCCTTACCGTTTGGGTAGACATGGTACCATTGGTGAATACTTTTTTTTTGAGTAATACAAGTGAAAATCCGATTCCTTACTGAATGGTCGATGAATTCATTTTTTTCTGCAATACAACAAAAAGAATTGGTATTTATAATAAGTATCCAAAACTATCAGGTCAGCCCGATTAACAGTTACCTATTCCTGGTTGGTAGGTCCAATGTCAAATTATTTATTTCAATTAGACCAATAAAAGGCACTTTTGAAAGACAAACCGAGCCCATTGTTCCCTGTTCCCCATAAGCTTACGTCGGGGGTGTCAAGGGCGAATGTGATTTGTGCTGTTCCAGAAAGGACGTTTATTTTTCTTCTTCGACGTGTCGATGATTCTGGTTTGTGTTAGGTGAGCTCCGACCAGACCCCATAATCACAACGCTTCGATTCGATTTTCGATTCGGAAAGTCGTATGTCTATCTTTTTTTGACATTACGAAATAGAGAGAGATAGACATACGACTTTCCGAATCGAAAATCGAATCGAAGCATTGTGAATAGCTATGCAGATTTCTGCAACATCGACGGCGTTATCAGTGGCTTCGGACAGATACATCAAAGTACTGCCGGAGTTGCACAAACAGCAGTAGGTGGGACATTGTCAGTGTGGGAGCCACACTTTTTTTGAAGTCACAGTTTTAGTCAGATAGGAATACATGACAAACCATCACGCCTGTTACCCCCGAAAGGTCACATTTTGCCGGTTAGGTATGTTTAAGTCCCATGTAACAGGGGGCGAGCCTATTGCCGTCAGCCATCATCATACATGCGTATTTATTTAGTTAAAAATTGTATTTATGACTCCTTCGATCGTCTAGTGGTCGTTGGCGCTACTGCTTAGCAATGAACTATGGGTAGGGTAAACCGGCAGGCCTAACCAAGTTACAAACGATTCGTATCGATTCTCTTTCTACAATCGTAAACGTTAAGTCACGTGGTCAAAACAAACGAATAGAAACTTCGTAGACAAGTTTACATCGATCAAGATGATAGAATGAAATGTATTCGTTTCTACAATCGTGATCCCTACATTCCATATAAATCGTAGCTAACTTACAGTTTTGACTAAACTTTAAAGTTTCCATTCGTTTGTTTTGACCACGTGACTTATCGTTGATAGATGTCATTCCCATACATTTGGTTAGTTTTCTATTAGCGTTAACGATTGTAGATTGTCAACTTGGCTAAGCCTACTGGTATCAATTCTAGGGTCGCGATATTTTTAATAAAATTTTCCAAGGTATAGGTTCCGTTACTCTCGCTCCGTAGTCCGTAACAAGCAACTTAAACATAACTGCAAAATGTGAGTAGACTACAGTATACACCTTTGCCTTGTTTATAACACATTTGCTCGTAAAGAGTTTCTTATTTCACCAATTTCAATATCGTAATGTATCTCATTACGTACTTGTGCGTTATTGTAAAGTAAAATGCACGGTTTATCAAGATGTTCCGTCTAAACCGAACGGTATTTATTTAAATCTTAGCAAAGAGTTTTTATGTCAGAAAAATGGTCAACATTTTATGAATAAAATTAACTTTGGGAGATGAAATATAATAAATACTTAAACATTTTTTAATTCTTTAATTTAATTAATTTGACAATAAATTACAACCATTTATCTATAACAAAAACACAAAAATATTAATTTACTTTATTAGTAATACTGGCTGTTTTTGTCTTTGCCTTAAAAAAATCGCGCATCGCTAATTTGTGAACAAGTAAAAATTATTCCGCGCGCTTTTTCTTTTTGCTGTATTGGTTTTATTTTTTTATTTATTTCCTCGCAAATATATGTTATAAAACGTCGTATGACATACGTGCGCTTTGATAATTACAGCCTCTGCTTTCTTATAGCTCTCGCCTACGGCTCGGGCTAGCAATATCGCCTCGGCTGTAATTTTCAACTGCAACCGCACTTATATCATAATGTACTAATTATTGTTAACTTGCCTATTGGTTGGTGTGCAACGGGTTTCGCCGATTTCCGAGGAAGATATTCGTAACAATAAATTTTAACAAATCAAGTTTGTCAATTCATTCCAATTTATCCTGCAGTCAGTTTGTTTATAGAGAGCGACCACAGTGACTCAGGTTATATGAAACGTTACCTCATTCATTTGTAAACAACATTTTATGAAATTTATGAGAATTTGAAGTTGCGAGCTTGTCGAACTGTGTTTCAGCATTAGTAACTTAATATAGTGTTTCATTTATTTTAAAAAAGGTCACAAAAGAAAGGGTGGAGGGAAGAGATTTATCTATTATTTTGAACAATATATTAAATAATAATATAATATCATTTACACTTTATACCAAGATACCCCTAACATTTTGGAGTAAAATAAATGAACATTTAACGTATGCAACTTACCCTCTATAGAACCGGCGACATTTCCCAAACACAGATAAATTAAAGTCACAGAACAAACAATATAATTCATTGTTCCGAATTAAATTACATAAGTACACGTCACTTTTTCAAAATAAAATATCAACAAGAAAAGTTAATTCTTGTGGTACGTAACTGAAATTATACCTAAATATAATGACTTATTTATTATTCCACACTTAAATAAACGACCAGATTTGTAGAGTATCCCTAATAATTATTAAATTTCGTGGTAACCAGTGTACTGGCATCGAAAACACGGAAACTATTGTCAAATTGTTCATGATGAGCTAATTTTAATTTATTGCATCGATTTATCCCGTTGTGTCAACATCTGAGGATGCGTAGAGGTGCGAATCACGACGTGTTGGGTATAGATTTAGGTTGCAAGTTGCATGATAATTAATAACACCTTCTACGTGTGCACATTTTTCATCCAAGCGTGGATCTATTTCTTGTGGAATGTAAAAATAAAAGTACCTATTCATGCATACAATTTTATTCACTAGTTTATTAATAAGTACTTACACACTATAGATGATGTTAAATCTTTGTTGTTCGAGTAAAGCACTGCGCAAACAGTTAGGGATGATTCTCAGTAGAACGGGCCGTGCCCGGGCGTGCCGAGGCCGGGGCGGGGACGGGCCGGAGCCCGTCCGTGCTGCACGATTTATATTACACCGACTTTTAAACGGGTTATAAGTCGACACGGTCGCGTAGTGCTGGGAATAACCCGTACGCAGTACGGAAGAAGTGTTCGCATTACGACGGGACGTGGAGGGGGCGAGGCGGGACCGTGCAACAACCGTGGCGTCGAGCGGGCCCGGACGGGACACGGAACATGCACTGTGTAATATAAATTGCTTCATACGTAATCTATGTAACGTTTCAAATTCGTGCCCCGTCAAGCAATTTATATTACACAGTGCATGTTCTCGCCCTCTCCACGTCCCGTCGTAATGAGAACACTTCTTCCAAACTGCGTACGGGTTATTCCCAGCACTACGCGACCGTGTCGACTTATTACCCGTTTAAAAGTCGGTGTAATATAAATCGTGCAGCATGGACGGGCTCCGGCCCGTGCCCGCCCCGGCCTCGGCCCGCTCTAATGAGAATCATCCATAAGACTTCTTTTAATTAATTTAATTTCATAATTAGTCGAGAAAATGTTTGAGGAAGAACCGCAAAGAAAATAATACGGGGAACGACCGTATTATTTTCTCCTTCGTTTTTTCTTCTAGTTTTTTTTTTTTAATCTGGTACTCGTTTGTGCGTCTTTGTCCCTCCACCCTGTATACTATTATTTTATATCATATTTTAAGATATCACTGAGGCCTTAATTCTCCGACAATTTGTGCATAAGGAGACTCTTCTTCTCGCCCCTCTCTCGGCAAGCTCTCTGGTTCATTTCGACGAAGTAAGTCAAGGTCCGCGTACAACACCCTGGGCTCCACCTCCACTTTCTGAAAACGGGTTTAATAATGGAATATAATTATTATTATTTCGTAACCGCCTCGTTTGGTCTACTGGTCGTAAGTGCTATAGCTGAGCATGAGGTCCTGGGTTCGATTCCCATGTCGGGCAATGTGTTATTGGGTTTTTCCATTACCTAGAAATTTCATTGTACTATCTGATATATGGTACTATCTATAGGTATGGTACTTTCTCAACGAACGAAATCTTACCAACAATACTTACTTACTTAAAACTTAAGAAACACTTAGCTAAACAAAACTTAAAACTTAGCTAAACTTTCTCGTCCTTTGTCCTTTTTTCTATTGGTCAAAAAAAGATGGTCAAACAATAGAATAGAATTTTTGTAAAACAAAGGATAACGTAAAAAGGGGTCGCATATTTTTTTTCGTTTTACTGCTATTGGTCCGCACACTCTTTGTGCGAACCAATAGAAGTTCTTCTTCTTCTTCGTGTCGCTGATTCGTTAAGAGTGGTAAACAGATGTGGACATCGTGTGCATGGGATTTGATTTTAAATATGAGCAGATTTCGTTCGAGCCCATGGTACCTACCAGGCCGGAGTCAGGATCGGTGTCCGGTTAATGGCAATAGCCTCAGCTTATAGGATACTATATTGTAGTAGAAGTACTTAGGTACGATGGTGCAATAGTGACAAACCATTTTACTTACCGGCTTTTTACGGCAACGTTTTAAATAAATGACAGAAACGATTAGCAATATGAATACGACTGCCACAGCTGATACTATGTATATTATAGTTGCTTGGTTGCTTGAACCAGCATCCTGTTTGTTTGGACCAAGATCTTGGTTGCCTGAATCAGCATCTGGGTTGCTTATTTCAGCATCTGGGTTGCTTATATCAGCACCTGGACTTTTAGCATATTCACCTACACTGTTACTGGAATTAATATCTGAAACAAAAAGTAAAGTTAATAAAATACATGGTTTCTATGTTAGGTGTAAGGTTAGCTATACGTTGAGCTACGACGTAGCTCGAGAGAGAGATAGAGAGAAGAAAGAGTTCATAGAAGAGAGAGCTTTGTTATTAAGTTACGTTATTAAACGCCTAAAGTTGGCAATACTAGGGAATGCAATCTGTAATCGGAATGGACAACTCGAACTCGCGTATGTAACTGCTGGGGTAGAATATATCTACACTAATATTATAAAGAGGAAAGATTTGTATTTTTGTGTGTGTGTGTATGTTTATGATGAATAAACTCAAAAACTACTGCGCCGATTTCAAAAATTCGTTCACCATTAGCAAGCCACGTCTTTACTGAGTAACATAGGTTATATTTTATCCCCGTACTCCCACGGGAACGGGAACTACGTGGGTGATACCGCGTGACGTCTGCTAGTGAATTATAATATTTTGTAAGTGGCTTCTCAAGAGGCGTAGTGCGCTAGGTGAAGCGCGATGACTCCTGTATAGAATAAAACAAAATGGTTCACGAATATTTGGTCTATTAGTGAAATTAAATACGGTCGACATGAATTCCATACAAAAATATTCTATTTCGGTCGGTTCGATTGTATTGTATATAGGCAACGACCGTTATACGACGTTTTTTCGGACGATTTCGATAAAATTCGAACGTTCATTGTACTCATCATTATGAACAACTTTTACTATGGGACCAAACCCTGAATCGCGAAAAATATCTGCTCTTCCCTACATTTTGACGAGTTATGCGAACATAATTGTAAGGAACAGTCGATTTTTCTTTCGCGATTCAAGGTTTGGTCCCTGGTCAAATTTCTTTCAATATCTAGAACTTGTTTCTACCCGCGGAGTTAGCTTTCGTGAATAACAAATTCTACGGATTTCTATAGATTTCTTCTAACATGTTCTAATAGTCTAGCTTCCAGTGAATGAAAATGGGATGAGTAGTTTCAGATATTACCTCCTACATCAAAACTTACAAACATCTACTCTTTATAATATTATCATAGAAAAAATCTCACCTTTCTCTTCCGAACTGTTCTGTCGATAAGTTACTGTCTCATCGTAAACTAACACAGTTTTCTTGGCAACATGTCGGGTGATCCACTTTTCATCTGCTGTTCCGTTCACCTCATAGTAAATACAACATAAAACTGTTCCATTTTGCGATATATTGAATATTGTGTCGGGAAAAGTCTTATTGTATGTTTTTATCATGTTAGTAGTTGTATTTATTACGCCTATGACAAGATCTGTGAATGAATCAATAAGTAAGTTAAAGCGATTCAGACATGACACCGCGCGGTCAGGCGGAGTGGGCGAAGCAAATGTATTGCCTGTGCTCCGCGCGGAGATCCGCTTCACCGCCCGACCGCGCGTACGAGTGGTGTCGCGTCAGGAACACCTAACGCATGACACACTAGCACAACATAATCAGTCTGTAACGTCCCCACTGCGTCTGCAAGAGAGAACAGGCCACGATGCGCAAAGCGGGTCTATTGTGTGTTAGTATTACTGAATTAAATTACTTCGTTCAGTGTCCCACTTAAATCAGTAATAAAATGTAAGAAGAACTCCTGTGATATGCCTGTGATAGTTTTTTTGTAGTCAGTTGTTCCTAATTTTTGATGTAGGTATAGCCAGCTTGTCGTAGTGTACTGCTGGTTTCTGCATTGAGTGTTTCAAGTTTCGAACAAGTTAAACTCTACTTGAGTTGTAATGCATTTCTTGGGCTACATTACCTTAGGTTATGCTTAAGTAGAGTTTGACTAATTCTTTATTCAAATTCTCAAATCAGAAAGTGAACGTTAAAAAGAGTTTCGCTTTGAGAAGAGAGAAGACAAATGTTTATCGTCCTGCTTTATTGAAGTAGGTGAAACGGACTTACTTGTTTTATATTTGTATTCTAGACATTTAAAGGAAACTTCTTGTGTCTCATTATATTTATGAAAGGCAGGTTCTTCGTTGTCTTTAACTGTAATCAGAAAACTTTAGATTGAATAATTATAGATCCATTATTGTGGCACCTGTCCCGATCTCTCGACGTAGAAGTGACTATAGCTATCGACTACTTTATCACTCAAGAAGCGTACTATCTTGGACACTCCCGCCTGATCACCACTAAGCTAATTTTTAGCCCTGCCCTGTTGACTTCGTATATAAATAATGAATGAAAGACAATACAGATCAGCCGAGCGCACTGACGACGCACGCAAACGAGAGTTTTCGTTATTTTACAAACTTCAGGCCTATTAGGAAAGCATTAATTTGGCGCGCTAAAATGATGCTTTCCTAATAGGCCAAAACTTTAAAGGGGTGTGGCTCGGAGCCTCCGCATGATTTAAGCGAAAAAAAAATAAGTGATCAGGCGGAAAACACCACGACTGTACAACAGATCTCAGGTAGGATCTTCAGTCGGTACGGGATCTAGCTGCGTTGTGTCACAGTTAGGGCTTGCATTCCGGATATCCGGATATCCGAATTATCCCAATATCCGCACAATGTTCATATTCGAATAATGAAAGCAATTGAATCCGGATAGTACGGATTTTACGGATAGTAGTTTTTTTCGAATTTATTATGTATTTTAAAGCCTAATAATTCATGTTGGCATTGCGTACAGTACAAGTACCAAAATACGTGTATCTACTCTACAGTATTATTTACATATTTTTCGTTCAAATTTGACTTAATCAAATCAAAATTCAAATTGGCAACACTGGCGATACCTAGCTCAAATGGCGCTTTATGATCAGGGAGGCCAAAGAAGCAAGAACTTGGAGAGGGCGTACAATGTTAGGCTAGCAATCCGCCCACTAGTGTGGAGGCAGAAAGAGTATTTTCTGCCTCTGGCTATCTATGTAACCATTTACGGACAGCCATCAAAGATGACTCTCTGAGTTGCTTAAGCTTTTTGAGATCTCGTTATCAAAATTAAAATTAAAAATGCATGAGACAAAGACAAAAGTTGATTTTTGAAGAAAATAAAGGGTGTAAAAAACCCCTTAACGAAGCCGAAAGGCACTTGTTCCCCCCGTCATTGCGATCATTTTTTTGTTATACACCTTACCTTCTAGTTACGGAGATATTGGGGGTCAAAGTTCCAACTTTTTGACAAGTTTTTTTTTTAAAACAAGTTTTTAATTGGGGTTAACGGGGTTTTTCTTTTAAACAAGTTTTTAATTGGGGTTAACGGGGTTTTTTTTTTTAAACAAGTTTTCAATTGGGGTTAACGGGGGTCGTGAGGGTGTTTAAAGTAAAAAGCTTACGCTTACGCTTTTTACTTTAAACACCTTCACGACCCCCGTACTATTCAATCCATCTATCAGCACAATGTTTTGAGTGCGTTACATTGGGTTCTACCACAACACATGATTTTTCACCCCAAAAAATAAAGTCGTTTCCCAGCAATAACTTTTGCGTAAAGTTACTTAGTTTGATGTACAGAATGCTTGGTTGACGGCTTCGTGATGAGGTTGTTTACACCCTGTATACCACGAAATTAAGATAGGTAGCCCAGGGGTACTCTCTAACGCTTCGTCCGTATATTCGGATATATCCGTCTCTCTCACTCGCACTCATCTACAGATGTGTGTGACAAAGCGTTATGAGTAGGGCCTCAGGGCCTGCGAGGAATTTGATAAATAAAGGTGTTTAAAGAAACTGTAGCGGCACTACAAAAAGTACTACGCTACATTGGACAAATAGTACTACAACGCCATTTATGACATGAATGATGAACTAACAAGCGAAACACGTCAAATTCAATAACTGTCGGGCAGTGGCCCACCAGACATAACACCCGTCTGGTCGGAGGATCCTCCCTTTTCTATGGGGGATGAAGAGCTTTACACCCTGTTCTTCATACCCCCAAAAAACAATTGCCGCTGCTGTGCGTCAAGGCTGCCCTCCTAGAGTACGATAAGGATAGCAGCAGCTCAGACCGATTAAATTACAAATTGTGCGTTCGATGTTTTGTATTCCCTTTTGTTCTCCTCGAAAACTGAGCCGATTCGATTATTTTTGACATTACAATTTTAAGGAAGAGTACTTTTGTCTACGTCCTTATCAATTTCTTGTAAAAACTTTTCGAATTTGCCTGGGGGTCCTCTAAACATGGCTGTAAAAATGAGGCATTTTTTGTTATTTCTTTTGGTTATTTTCTTTATTTATTAGTTGCTCAAAAAAAGGAAACGACAGTTACATATCTACAATAGACCTTGATTTTTCGGGAAAAAAAATTGATTGGTCTAGCCTTAAAACACAGAACAAAAAAAACAGAAAAAAGGGGAATAAATTTGTATTGAGAACCGCAGCCCCTGTTCCCTCTTAATAATCAATTTTACGACTAGACGACAAGTCGAGATTTCCTTGTAACCTAATTTTGTATTAGTTAACGAAAATGTTTAAGTTTAATGCAAACAATACTCACGGGTTTCATTGGTCCCTATTCGTATTAAAAAATTGTAGGACTGATTACAATCTGGTCTAGAATTCCAAAATGATGAGACTGCTTCAGTGAAATATTCAAAGAAATTATAATACCAGACAATAGTTTCTACTTTTGCGTTACTGCCGCTATCGCAATGTATTTCTGTATTATTATCAAAAGTTTCCAATGTTATGATGTAATGAGTTTTGACTTTTTCTTGTGTGGGTATGTTGCCTATGTATATTTGTTTTTGCCGACTGCCTGTAAATTAAAAAGAATCGTTAGTTTATTGTTGATTCAGATTCATTTATTCGCTACATGTTTGCGTTTGGGCGTTCCTTGTCTCTGCTCCGGGCCCTGCTGTCAATGTGGTGAAGCAGTCGACTGCCTCGGACACCATGGCCTGTCCTGCAGTAAGAGTGCAGCATAGCTATTCACAACGCTTCGATTCGATTTTCGATTCGGAAAGTCGTATGTCTATCTCGCTCGATTTCGTAATGTCAAAAAAAGATAGACATACGACTTTCCGAATCGAAAATCGAATCGAAGCGTTGTGAATAAGGGGCCAGGTCGGATAGCGCGGCACGCTAGCATTAATGATCTCATCCGTCGTGCTCTTGCCACCGCCGGGGTGCCAGCTGTATTAGAACCCACTGGCTTGGCACGCGTCGATGGGAAGAGACCAGATGGTATGACCATAATGCCATGGAAGTTGGGTAGGCCTTTGGTGTGGGACGCAACTTGCGTCGACATCACCCTTGCGCCATCCCATCTTCCTAGCACAGTGGGCTGCGCTGGGGCGGCTGCGCAAATACAATAATTTAATTGGTAATTATGTGTTTGAGCCGTTTGGGGTTGAAACACTAGGGCCATGGGTTCCGAGTGCCCACCTAGTATTTCGAGAAATCGCCAAGCGGTTGGTCGACTCTTCACGTGAGCAGAGGGCGGGCCTATTTTTTGGCCAAAGAATCAGCATTGCCATCCAACGTGCAATGCTGCCAGCCTTCTGGGCACTTTTCCTGTTGACAGCGATGTGGACGAATTTTTTGACGCCCTGTAACGGTTACAGGTTGTTACTTGTACATATTTTTATTATTATTTAGAGTTATAGTTTATATAAAAGTAGTGTAATTATTTAAATAAATTTCATTAACGTGTTTTTTATTCGTTTGAAATAATGTTATGTTTGGTAAAGTAAGTACTTTACTTCAAATGGTACCAACTTTATGTTAAATAGACTGACCTTATCAACCATCTTTCTAGAGCGTGTGCCAGACTGTTATAAACAGACCCTTCACACACCTCCACATCATCGGTCTCCACCGGCGGTTTACAACAGTGCGTCAACAGTGCGTGCTGTTGTAAACCGCCGGTGGAGACCGATGTGGACGTGTGTGGAGGGTTTTTTTACAACAGTCTGGCACACGTTTGAACGTGAAAGCAGGTACATCGTCTTCGAAGTTCAGTAAATATGTACAACTTTTACCTATTAATTTTAGGGACCACTTTATAAAGTGAAATAATTACACAAACACAAATAAACCTTACCGTTTGAGTAGACATGATACCATTGATGAACATGTTTTTTATGAGAAACGCAAATGAAATTCTGATTCCTTTCTGAACTGTTGTTGCATTCAGCATTTTCTGAAACACAAACAAATAAAAGGTAGGTTATAACAAGTATCTAAAACCATCAAGTCACAGTTACCCATTCCTGACCTATGGTAGGTTGAATATCAAATCATTTATTTCAATACACTTCCTCGAAAACGGGTTCTTATCGCACTACGATTAGGTTCAACATGCCATGTAGGTATTTCACACACGTGGATTGTTTTCATTTTCCATCACCGCGTGCTTTGCCGCGTGCAGCAAGGAGCCAATTGCCTCAGATAAAACTATACCCATACTTAGTACAAATTGGTGCAATGCCTATAGTCAGCGGTGATTGTTTTTTTTCAATATTTTATTTTATTTCTTCAAAAGTGTATTGAGAAACGTCGTTTGATACACGTGGACATTAGTTATTGCAGTTCTCGGCTAAAAAACACCCTCGCCTACGGCTCGGGAGTTAATTCCGCCTCGACTGCAATAACAAACTTTCTCCACTCGTATCAAAATGTACTACACTGACCTGCAAAAATAAGTACTACACTTCTAAAATTTAAATTTTTCTTAAACTATAGAAATTAGAGATTTAAAATAAAAAACCTTATAAAGCAATTTTTATCAGCTTTCTTTGAAACTATAGACAAAATTAAACTATTTTTCGAGTCCTTTTTTTCCGCAAGTATATATTGTGTACTTACGTAAAAAGTTATTGCAATTTTAAAAGTGTGATACTTATTTTTGCAGGCCAGTTTATTTCAATTAGACCAATAAAAGGCACTTTTGAAACCCAAACCCAGTGCTCCCTGTTCCTTACATGCTTACGTCGCGGTCGGGGGTGTCAAGAGCGAATGTGACTTGTGCTTTTCCAGAAAGGACGATTATTTGATCTTGTTCTTCTTCTTCGACGTGTCGATGATTCTGGTTTGTGTTAGATGAGCTTCGACCAGCAGGCCTAGCCAAGTTACAAACGATTCATATCGATTCTCTTTCTACAATCGTAAACGTTAAGTCACGTGGTCAAAACAAACGAATATAAACTTTCGTAGACAAGTTTACATCGATCAAGATGATAGAATGAAATGTATTCGTTTCTACAATCGTGATCCCTACATCCCATAGAAATCGTAACCAACTTACAGTTTTGACTAAACTAGTTTCCATTCGTTTGTTTTGACCACGTGACTTAACGTTGATAGATGTCATTCCCATACATTTGGTTGGTTTTCTGTTAGCGTTAACGATTGTAGATTGTCAACTTGGCTAAGCCTACAGATCCCTGCCACATCGACGGCGTTATTAGTGGCTACCTCAAAGTACTGGCGGATCATACACAAACAGCAGTAGGTGGGACATTGTTTGTGTGGCTCCGCAGTCACAGTTTTCTTCATAGGTATATATACATAACATGGCCTGTGATCCCCCAAGGGTCAGGCAGAAGTGTACTTAATAGTACACCCACATTATATCTCTACCCATTTTGCCAGTTATTTTTAAGTCTCATGTAATAGCCTATTTTTTTTACTTTTTATTACAAAATGGTCCTGCTCTTGACCTCGATCACGCCTGATGGAAAGCGATGGATGAGGTCTATGATGGAACGAGCGTGCCCAGAAGATGCCTGTTCACTCTTGCTTTGAAGGCGGGCGGGTTAAATGTGGGTGGGAACACAGATGCAGGCCGAGAGGCCACACTTTGGCAGTGCGCGTAATAAACGTGCTCCTGCACGTCGGGATATCTACCAAGTGCGGATCGTTCGCCGCAGTACGGCTGCTAGTCCGTTGGTTAAGGGGTGATGGTGGGATCAGGTCGTAGAGCTCCTACACTCTCCGAAGTAGTCTGTAAAAGACGTATTGCCATGTGATTGCCATCAACCGGGCACAGAAGGTAGATTCTGTAAAATACAAACACCAACTCGCATCACATCGCTATTCACTCTCACTTCGCATAAGGTTCAAAATGACCTTGATTTTGCATTCTGTTAGCATCTACATTCACTCTTGCGAAGTGAAGTGAAGAATGCCCGAATGTCCGAAGTGACCAATGCCACTTCTTACATCATCTCATA
Organism: Xestia rhomboidea; assembly: GCA_963853795.1. Taxonomy (NCBI): domain Eukaryota; kingdom Metazoa; phylum Arthropoda; class Insecta; order Lepidoptera; family Noctuidae; genus Xestia; species Xestia rhomboidea. The sequence goes on from OY970774.1 coordinate 14,672,503, forward strand.
CTTTATCTGTCAAAATCTCTCTGTTAATTTAGTTCAACTCGCTGACACGCTCGCAAGGGTGGCGCTAGTGTAAATTCGAATTATCAACCGAGTTTTTGGAATGCAAATTAAGAAACTCACAGCGAATTCAGATTCGAAGTTTAGAATGAGATCTTACAGAATCACAGAGCAGGTCCAGACACCGTGTCTTGACCTGCCGTGCCTACCGAGAAATTAATGATAGAAAAATCCAACACTTGGTCCGTCCCGGGAATAGAACCCAGGCCCTCTTGCTCAGCAGTCACGCTAGCGACCGACTGAGGCAGTTCTAGGAACACCTCCATACCTAACTTAACAATTACATTAATTATTTATATTTTATTTCGTTAAAAATTAGATAAAATATTTTTGACTCCTTCGTTGGTCTAATTGTCGCTAGCGTTACTGTTGAGCATTAAACCAAGGGTACCTGGGTTCAATTCCAGGGACGCGAATTTTTTTATTAAAGATTAGCGGACGTCACGTGGAAAATTTATAGCCTATGTTACTCAGGGTGAATGTAGCTTTCTAATGGTGAAAGAGTTTTTGAAATCGGCGCAGTAGTTTTTGAGTTTATTCATTACAAACATACATACAAAAATACAAATCTTTCCTCTTTATAATATTAGTGGAGATTTCCCAGTTAATAGCAAAAGCTCGCGCCCCTTAATACAAGTTTTAACAATGCAAGTATGTCAATTAATTCCAACTTATCCTGTTCTATGGTTTGCTGTAAGTGACTCAAGAAATATGAAACGTTACCTCATTCATTGTAAACAACATTTTATGAAATGAGAATTTGTGTTTCATTTAAAGAAGGTCATGAAAGAAATGATGGAGGGAAAGGACCTTTATTATTTTGGACAATGTATTAAATACAATGTCATTTGACGGCACGGATGGCGCAGTGACTGGTGCGCTGCTTGTCGCAAGTTCGATTTATTTTGCCTACATGTAGCTGTTTCGGTTCTGGCTGTTTGCGAGTTCAAATTGCAAACGCACTCACGATACTGGAGAAATTAAGAGGGTGGAGACACGTTTAAAAAATAAACACTTTTTACCAAGTTACCCAAAAAAAAATTGGTGAAAAAAATAGATGAATATTTATGTACTTACCTTTCACAATGAACAAATAAATCAAAGTCATTGAACAAACAATAGACTTCATTGTTCTAAATAAAATTACATAAGTACACTTCACAATAAAATATCACAACGTTCGTTTAACGCTTCATTGTTGAAGCGTTAATCATTCTTATGGTAACTGAAAATAATGACATATTATGAGTCCACACTCAAATAAACGACCAGATTTGGAAAATGCACCAGATAAATAATTTAATTTCGTCGGAACCTGTGTATTGACGTCGAAAATACGGGCAGTATTGTAAAACTGTTCATGGTGACCTCATTTTAATTTATTCCGTCGATTTATCCTGTTGTATACAGCTGAGTCAACATATCCAGAGGATACCCAGTGGAGGGGCGTCACCGGGGATAGGTTTGGGGCTCAAATTGTTCCTATTATAAGTTTAGCATCTTTGCATTTTGCGCGTGGTACTTCCTGGCCGCGCCACAAAAGCAATTTGGATCGGAGTAAATCCAAAAAAATGTTCGTAATGTGTTCATTATTGTTCATGAATACAAAAAAAGTACTTAAATGGTTTGCGAGAAATTGAACAAAATTGGTGGCGGGGCCTGGAAGTATGCTTCCTAGCCGCGCCACCACGTACACAGCAAATAATAGTCCAATAATGTACAAAATCATTGGTAAACAAATGTTAAGGCCAGACCTTCAAATTTTATTCTATTCTCGTGATTATTGTAGCCTAGCCGATATCATATCCGACAACCTTGGTCACTGACAGGCATATACTGGCATCTTCCTGGACCTCGCCAAAGCATTTGACACGATTTCTCGGAAACTCTATATTTATTACTCTTTATTTATTCTATTCTATTCTATTCTAAAAAAATGTCATTACTGGGAATTCGTGGCGTTGCTTTGGACTGGTTCACCTCATACCTCAATGACAGAACCCAAAAAGTCATATTAGGGGAATATTTTAGTGACTCAACAGTAGCACATTTTGGTGTGCCGCAGGGAAGCGTGCTGGGACCTACCCTATTTATTATACAACGTGTTACATAATTAACGCACATCCTGAAATTACTTTGTTCAGAATCGTTTACTGAATCGATTTCTATAATTTTTAGTATAGGTAATTTTTTTATCCCAAAAATAATTAAAGCTACGTAAGTTATAGCTACACTACCCCTGTATAGTCCAAGCGAACTGAAATGGACCGTAACTCAAGGCAATAAGACTTTTAAAAGTGCAGTTTTATTTGTATTAATACAAATTCCGCCATTCAATACAAAATAAAGAAAAATGAACCTTATTTCAAGTAAGTTAAAGTCGTTACAAATACAGTTAGGTAAACTTGGCGACTCAACCGCACGCACACATTAAACAGGCACTCGTTAAAGGACACAATAGATAAACCAACAAAATGTAAAATATGTCATACTTGTTTTCGTTCCCTTTCTCGTGCAAATTAAAAACCTGGGATAGAGCGAGATAGCCACCATGACACCGGGTTGCGCCGGCGCCTACCATCAAAGTTAACTTAAATAAATGTAAACAATTTTAGTCACGCCCGGCCTTCCGTTCCGTACAGTGTATGCAAATAGTTCGCGCGCGATGTCTTTACAATAATTGACCCAAAATGTTCAGTGAAATGGTGACTAATGGTGGACTGTGGCACGGTGCAGTGTGGTGATAATGTGGTTCTAGCTGGCAGAACATTCAAGTCAACCAAAGGTATGATACTGGAGTAGACCGCAGGGTAGGACTATGTTAGCTGCTACTTCGTGGCCATGGAACGTTCCGTCCGAATACAGCCATCGACAGGGAAGCCGATTCTCGTACACGTACTCGTTTTCAAAACGAAATATGGGATTAATTCGATGAGAATCCCCAATCAGCTGATTTGACGACTTTTTTTGTGGGGACGTATTAAATCGTTAGTTTATTTTAGTGCGACAAAAAGTGCCGAGGATCTAAAAAATAGGATAGTGAACGCTTTTGATAAAAAATGACGAAGTGCTTTCTAAATTAAAACATCAATTAAGAAAACAGGCATTAAAATGTATTGAAGTTGAGTCGAGCAACGACGTTAACAGCTGTGTCGAACGCGAGCGACTACCTACTAGGCTAGCAAGACTCACACAGTCGCATACGTAGGTATGAGACCTACGTATGCGACTGTGTGCGTTCGTTGATTTGTACTGTGACTACAACATTCTTCCGGAATTAGGAAAATTAATTTATTAAATAATCATTGCCTAGACATGTTTAATTAAAAATTCAGTGCATGTATTATGATTATAACATAATAAACTAATTGGGGTGTCTGAGGGTGTGCGTTAATTACGTTACATGTTGTATATATATCTTATATTATCTTGGACTCTAAACTCACATTTATACCACATATTGAGAACGTAATCAGTCAATCCCAACGTATGCTTGGATTTGTCATTCGCAATGGAAAGGTATTTCAACGCCCACATACTAAATTAGTTCTCTACAATAGCCTTATAAGAAGCATCCTGGAATACTGCAGTGTGGTATGGCGGCCTCACTACGCAACCCACTCGCTGCGAATAGAACGAGTCCAAAAAAGGTTTATCCGATTCTTAGGGTATTCAAAGGGCAGGCAGTTTAAATATCTCCCCTACCCCGATAAACTAGCCTGCTACAAAATGAGTTAGGAAGGTGAGGAAGATCGAAGACACTAAACTAAAAACTAAAAACTAAAACTAAACTGTTAAACTGCTCAATAACACCATTGACTGCCCACAATTGGTATGTAAGTTTAATTTCAGAGTACCCCGTAGACTCCCTCGCAAACCTATAACACCCTTAGCCCCACCTCTTCGCCGCACAGTGTTTGGTGCTAATTCACCTGTACCCCGCATGTGCAAACTCATTAACGAACGCAGCGACCTGGTTGACGTCCACGCAGACTCAATATCGACGTTTGTCAGACATAATTAGTATTGGCACATGTTACTATTTAATATAATCATCTAGAATTTAAGTATATTAAGTTATAAAATTAATTTATAATTACAAAGAGTTGCCTGTAATTGGTTGTGCAGTTAGATTTAAGACACAATTACTTGTATGTTCCTAGCTGTAAAATATCTGTTACAACTGTTGGCGAACCTTAATTAAATAAAAATATATATATATATATATAAACGGACTATGCGCCATGAAAATCCCTCCAGCCAAAATTTTTACTTACGCTGATCGCCGCAATCGTATTTTATGGGAAAACTTGGGATGACGTTCAGGCTGCAGTTGAAACCGGGATTAAAGCTGTTGCGTACTGGCTGCAACATAATCTCCTGACGCTTAATGTGGACAAAACGAAGGCAATAAACTTTGCCATCTCGAATTCACGTCGCCTAGCAGTGTTGCTTGTCTACAGCTACACTCCTGTTCTAGCCCAGATAACTGTACTTGCCCACGTATCGAACAAACAGACACGATTAAATATCTTGAAGTCTTTGTAGATAACCGTTTGTCATGGTCCATACATCTGAGTGCTTTAAGGGGTAGGGTGCGAAAGATGCTCCGTATCTTTAAGCAACTAGGTAAGATTGCCGACGACTCAGTACTAAAGATGATTTATTACTCTCTGTGTCAATCAGTCCTTAACTGCTGTATAATAGCATAGGGTGCTGCAGGCAAAACCTCATTAATAAATGTAGAAAGAGCCCAGCGAGCTCTGCTTAAAGTTGCCTACAGACGGCCGTTCCGGTACCCCACCAACACATTATACACCGAAGTGGGAGTTCTTAGAGTCAGACAGCTTTACATCCTATCTGTCACTCTAAGATTTCACAAAACCTCCCTGAGCACTTGCATTCTGTCCAGTCAAAGGGTACACTGGGAAAGGGTGCGATTCCGTAAAACAATCGGTAGAAGGTCTTACGGTTTTATGGGAACCGCACATTTATACGAAACTTAATGACCGACACAAAATTCTGCTACCAACACATAAAAAATGTAAAATTACGGTAACAAAATGGCTTCTTAAACTGGACTGTGACTTGACCGAAAGCATTTTATCCTAAAAAATGCTCTTGGCTCACCTTGATAGGTACCTAGCAGGCTAGGCATTTATATATGTATTTACAATAATATATTCACAACTATAAATCATAAGAACACTGAAGCCCTGGATCACTGCGGGAGCTCTGCGGTGCATAAGACTTAGAAACAAAATGCAGTACCAAACAAGATTAGACCCTTTCAACTTAATTTTAATCATCACCTTTAAACGCTTCCGCAACTTTTGCTCCAATTTGATAAAAAAGACAAAGAGACAATATTATAAAAAACAAATAGAAGAATCAGCTAAAAGTTCGAGACATCTTTGGTCTACAATTAATGAAATCACACAGTTTAAACCACCCAAAACTTTAAATACTCATCTCTTAAACATTACCACACACCCTCTAAACTCACTAAATAGAGTCAACTTGTTCTTTATCACTGTAGGAAAATCCTTAGCAGAAAACATCGTAGCTCAAACTGGCTTGCCAGTTGTGACAAGCTGCTGCAGTGATTCTAGGGCTTCCTCTTTTGTGTTGTTAGAGACTGGCCCACAGGAAGTAGACTGTATCCTAATGAATCTTGATTCTGAGAGTGCACCAGGTTGGGACGGTATTCCTACAAAATATTTAAAACAATCGAGGGATTTTGTGGTTCCACTCATAAGCCAGTTAGCTAACTTATGTTTCAAAACTGGTGTTTTCCCGAAAGATTTAAAGCGATCAGTGGTCACTCCTGTGCACAAGGGCGGCGACGTAAACGATGTCAACAACTATCGCCCCATATCAGTTCTGCCAGCAATTTCAAAAATTTTAGAAAAAATAATAAACAAGAGACTAATCAACTATTTACAGAAATTCAATATTCTATCAAACGCACAATATGGGTTTAGACGAGGACGTTCAACTCAAGACGCTATCTCGGCTTTGACATCTGAAATTGTCGGTAGGGTGGATAGGGGTCATAAATGCTTAACAGTCTTCTTAGATCTGAAAAAAGCTTTTGACACCGTTTCCGTCCCGATCCTTCTGCGCAGGTTAGAAAACATAGGTATAAGAGGCTAGAGGTATAATAGGCTTGCCTCTCTCCCTTTTTGAGAGCTATCTCAAAGGTAGACAGCAAATGGTAAAGATTAGTAACTTGTGTAGTGTTGAGGGGGATGTCTATTACGGAGTTCCACAGGGGAGTGTTTTAGGTCCGACAATGTTTTTAATTTATATTAACAGCCTTTGCAACATGCAGATCATTGGAGGGAAAATCTTCTCTTGCGCAGACGACACTGCGGTTGTTTTTTCGGGAAACTCATGGAACATTGTGAAAACTGTCGCTGAACAGGGTCTGATTAAGATAGCTGCCTGGCTTAGAGCAAACCTTTTAACCCTTAATACCAACAAAACTAATTTTATTTGTTTTTCCCCAAGCCACAGATCACAACCTGGAACTGACTTTGGCATTACTATTCATGTTTGTCCAAATTATTCTATCTATAACTATACAAGTAACTGTGGCTGCCAGAATATACAACAAGTCAGATCCATAAAATATTTAGGCATACTTGTTGACCAAAGACTGTCATGGCACCCTCACATTGACATCCTCATGAAAAGAATCAGGAAGCTCATATGGGTCTTCAAAACTTTACGTCATGTTATGTCCGCCCAACTTATAAACAAGATCTCTAAAGCTCTAGCGCAATCCGTAATAACTTACTGCATTCCGATATGGGGTGGAGCTTCCAAAATGAAATTCCTCGATCAAGAAAGAGATCAGCGATCACTTATCAAGGTGATGTATTTTAAACCGTTTAGGTTCCCCACAACAGACCTCTATAAAGTCAGCAACTTGCTTTCTATTAGAAAGCTTTATGTTCTAAATGTGACCTTAACCCTGCATAAATGTCTTCCTTTTGACTCAGATACTCAGAGCAGAAGACGCAGAGATATTGTGGCCTACTCTCCAGGGGTTCGAACAGCATTTGCTAGACGTCAATATGTTACACAATCCACCTACATCTACAATAAACTGAATCTTAAGTGTGAAATATATCCCATGCGGCTATACGATTGTAAAAGAACAATAAGTGATTGGTTAAAATCTTTAACATATGAAGAAACAGAAAACATTCTGATCAGGGTAGGGTAACATGCTGGATATACACATGCACGCAAAAACACACACACACGCAAACTAATACACACACACACACACCACAAAACACACGCACACAAAATAGAGCTGCTTAATTTATTAATTAACTATCATTTGTTTAATTTCTCTTTTATTGTATTTTTATTCTATTCGTTGACTTCATTTTCATTGTCAGTATACCACTTACGGGAAGAGCGAGACAGCTCCGACACAAGTACTATTGTAACTTACTGGGGCTGCCTCAATTTATGTGTGACACAATGTTTGAGAAGTAATAAATATTTTTGTATTTTTTGTATTTTGTATTTTAAATCACAAACTTCCATATACAACAAGTATAAGACATTCATTCAGACACAGTGTCACAACACCAACATAACTCTTAATTCACCCCCCCAACACACACACACACACACACACACACGCACACACTATTCATACAAATTTACATAATATCTTAAGTAACCAATAACTGTTTTCCTTATGTTTTAGATTACTATTAGATTAGATTAGATTTAGAAAGGAGACAATTTTTTTTGTTTGGAGATTAGGCCACCCACATAAATTGTAGCGTTTAATAATGAAACGTACATCGATTTCTTCCCTAAAATATCTAGATTACGTGGTTATATTAGCTAAGCCTTGTCTAACCGGAATAAATGCGAAAACTGCAAAAACACTTTTACGAAAATCGAAATAAACAGAAAGAGTAAATGTCAAAATAATGAAGTTTTCTGTCAACCACTAAAAAGGCGGATTTACAACGCTCCGTGACATGTTGATTGTTTAAACCATCTACGCGATTTTAGCGTAAGCTTTAAAAATAGCATTAAAATGCTCACAGTTTAATAATATTTCTTTTTATATTCTATTCTGTTTTAATTAAAGCAGATATGATTAACACTGGGTACCGTACTTTTTTTTGTAAACGGAAAAAAAACGTCCCTATTCACGCAAGTATTTTCTGTCAAATGACATTGACCACAAAAGGATTGATTTGACTCGCAAAAAATATCATAATATAACTTTTTATTTTGATTTTAAGATTCCGGTTTCGTTTCTATGTAATCTTTCCTTTGTTGCTATCATAAAACTGTTTCTTATTTTTGGTGTAATATGAATAATAAACGCAACGTCCAAGTAAGCCTAAAAAAAAATTGTCTCCATTGTGCGGATACTACTATTTGTATCTCAATAAAATGTAAACGGAACGAAGGAGCCTGGAACTCACGACACAGGGAATCCTAGTGTGAGTTTCAGGAATCAATGCATTGAATGTACTTTTCTAAACAATAAATTATTCTTATTCTTATTGTGCGGTATGAAATGTTACGTCATTAATTTGATTGTGCACAACATTTTATGAAATGAGACTTTGAAGTTGTGAAACTGTGTTTTAGCGTTATTAGGCATTTAATTTAGGTGTTTCATTTAAAGAAGGTCACGAAAGAAAAGGGCGTAGGGAAGGGATCTAGTGATTATTTTGGACAATATTATTAAATATAATATCGTTTACACTTTTAAATTTATTTATTATATGTTAGAATGGAAGAAAAAAACGTGTTGCACCGACCCAAAGTAACATGGGTCAAGGGCAGGGAGATGAAGATGACTTTATTTATAATAAAACAGCAACTATGCAACTTAGCCCCTTTTTTTCTTTCGGATGGTAAATCATCAATGACTCCTCCCGCTCTGGGCGGAGCAGGAGGGAGTGTCAGACTTTTACTGACTAAAACCCATCCATGTTCCGACTTCGCCCTATGTGTTCCGGGGCCACGGTATCTCTTTCGAACAGTCCTGCAGCCCCGGCAGGCATCGGCCCTTGCGGACCCCTTCCTTTCTGCTGACATCTCTTTGAGGCGCGCGTGGAACACGAACGCGCCGTCGACATGGTCTGTCACACGTTCCGCCACCTCCTTCGCTAGCATGACTGCTTTGCAGAAGGAGGGGACGGCTTCCCATTCCGTCTCGCTGACCGGACCATGGATTGAACCAGGGCCGGGCGCGAGAGGTCGCCGACGCCGATCGCCACTACGAGGACACGGCGGTGCTCCGCCCAAGCGGGGCAAACCTCCACTCTGTGCTCCACCGTGTCCTCCGGTCGATCCTGGCAGTGGTGACACCCGGGCGTTTCCTCTCGCCCGATTCGGTGCAGAATATAAACCTCCCGAAACAACCGAGTCTGGTGAGGACCTGCGTCAGGCGGAAGGTGAGGACGCCATGTCGCCTCTCAAGCCACTCCTCAAAGAGGGGACTTATCGCCACTATTGTGGCGTGCCCTGCACGGGGTTGCGACAGTCGCGAGATCGTAGTGGAGTGAATCATGTCGCCATGAGATCACGCCGGAGGTCGGTCCGCTGACCGGCTGTTTGCCGCGGCAGTGGAGTTTCCCCCCAGCGTAGAGCCTCCGCGCGCCACTTTCGCGTCCAGATCCCATGGCGCCAATCCAGCAAGGAGGCTCGCCGCCTCACAGGAGATCGTGCGGTACCGACGGACTAGCTTTACGGCTACCACCTTTTGGGGCGCGTTCAAGCAATGGGCGGTTCGCCGCCTCAAGGAACGCGCCCACACCGGGGCCCCGTAAAGAGCCATGGACTGCACGAGCCCGCGTAGAGCCTCCGGCAGGAGGCGTTTGGACCCCCCAGGTTGGGCAGGAGCCGCCCTGGTCCCGTTCCAGTTTGGGGGCCAAATGTCATAAATGCTCCACGAAGTTCCACCGGCTGTCAAGGACGAGTCCTAGGTATTTCCAAGTCGACTCGACGCCGCCGATGGATAGCCCTTCCTACGGTCAGTAAGGATCCCGTCGGTGGCGCATTCCGATGCCCATGAAAGCACATGTCCTCGGACTTGTGCAATGCCACCTCGAGACCCAGTTGCCGGATCCTCTCAACGACTATCGCAACCCCGCGTGTCATGATTTCGGCCGCCGCCGCACCAGCGGGTCGTCTGCATAGCAAACCAATGCAACTTACCCCTTATAAAACCGACGTCATTTCCCAAACACAAATAAACTAAAGTCATAGAACAAACAATATAATTCATTGTTCCAAATAGAATTACATAAGTATTACACAAGTACACGTAATTTTTCATGAAAATTTCAATAATTTCGTTAAACACTTAAAGTTAATTCTTGTGGTAACTGAAACAATAATATATGAAAATATAATATCGTATTTATTAGTCCACACTTAAATACACGACCAGATTTGCAAAGTATTCCAAATAATAATTTCATTTCGTCGTAACCAGTGTACTTGGCATCAAAATCACGGAAACTATTTTAAAACTATTCATGATGTGCTACTTTTGATTTATTGCTTTGATTTATCCCGTTGAATTCAGATGATTTAACATCTGAGGATGTCCATAAGCCCAGTGGAGGGGCGATTGGGTTTCAAGTTGCAAGATAATTAATAACACCTGCGTGTGCATATTTCTTGTGGGCGGAATGGATGTTGCGTTTTGCATTCAAGCTTATTTTGGGCAATTGAATATAAAATTAAAAATACATATTCATGCATACAATTTTATTCACTAGTTTATTAATAAGTATAAATTATGTAAAACCTTTGTTGTTCTAGTTAAGCACTGCACCTAGGCTTGAGATGTTTGAGCCAGAAGCGCCAGGAAAATAATGTGGACGTTCCGTTCGAACGACAATAATTTATTTGGGGTCGGCGCAGCATGTCTTCTTCTTCTAAGTCAATAGTTATTATTTTAATAAATAATACAGGGAAGAGGGGCATCGACGCACAAACGAATATCACGTATTCAGTACTTCATTCCGAAGGTTCGGACGCACATAGATATTTTACATCGGCAATTAAAAAATTAATCTGTTGTTCCATACATACATACCGTGTAGGTCACACTTTTTTTAAAACAGCAGTTTTTTTATTTAATTCATGAATCATTCCTACGTGGGGGGGATTCCGAATGATGTACTTAATTTATACGAGGTATTCGTTTGTAAGTCGTTGTCTCTCCACCCTGTATACTATTATTTTGCATGATATTTTAAGATATCACTGAGGCCTTAATTTTCCGACAATTTGTGCGTAAGGAGACTCTTCTTCTGGCGCCTCTCTCGGCAAGCTCTCTGGTTCATTTCGACGAAGTAAGTCAAGGTCCGCGTACAACACCCTGGTCTCCACCTCCACTTTCTGAAAACGGTTTAAAAACATGATATTAGTATTTCGAAACCGCCTCTTTGGTCTACCTGGTAGTGCTTTTGCTCAGCATGAGATTCGATTCCCATGTCATGCACTGTGTTATTGTTTTTTTTTCAGCCCGGAGTCTGGTTTTGTGTCCGGTTTTATTGCCTCAGCTTATAGAATGCACAATAGACACCTCCATAGATATGAATAGGTCGCGATGGAGTTTCTTCCCTCCGGCGGTAGATGTCGTTGCCAGCGTCGCGCTGTGCTGCTGCTATGGCTCCTTGCCAGTAGAGGGCGCCAGCAGTGGCGTGGACACATTCTTAAAATTATGAATGATGTTGTAGTAGAAGTTCTTAGGTACGATGATGCAATAGTGACACACTATTTTACTTACCGGCTTTTTGCGGCAACGTTTTAAATAAATGACGGAAACGACTAGCAATATGAATAAAACTGCCACAGCTGATACTATCAATATTATAGTAGTTAGGTTGCCTGAATCAGCATCTTGCGTGCCTGAATTAGCATCTTGGTTGCCTGGAGTAGTAACTTGGTTGCCTATATCAACATCTGGATGATTGGTATCTTTACCTGTACTGTTACTGGATTTATTATCTAGAACTAAAAATATAAGTTAATGAAATACATGGTGTCTATCTTAGACGTAAGGTAAGCTATACGTTCTTGGCGTGTGTAAGTGTGAAGTGATTTAAAAGATTGGTTCAGTAACAACGTCTCAAACGCATCATTTGCATCTGAAACATTCTCATTCCGCACGCGACGCGTCGCTCGCGAGGCGACTGAGCAGTGAGCGAGCGAGAGAGAGAGAGACTGAGACACACCGAGTTACTGAACTAAAAGAGACGCGAGTGAGCGGGCGACATAATTACAATCTATACAAGTCAGAAAGAGATACCAAATGAGATGAGTATCACTCATACACTCACAGATTTTCGTTGTCGTTATTCAAGTATAAAATGTTTGCACTAACAATTAGTTATCGTTTTACGTTGGTATTTTATATCCTTTGAGCTGATGATCCAAATGAGTCAAATGAAACATATCAGTGATTCGGATCATTTCAATGATCGAGAAGCAAATGTTCCAATATCAAAACGATACACTTTGCCCACCACTATTACGTTCAGCTACGACGTAGCTCGAGAGAGACAAGAAGAGCTCGTAGACGAGTGAGTTTTATTTTAGGTGACAATACTAGGGTAATGCAATCTTTAATCGACTGGAATGGACAACTCGAACTCGCTTATGTAAATGCTGGGGTCGAACATCACGCACACATATTTTGTAACAGGCTTCTCAATTGACATAGTGCGCTAGGTGAAGCGCTGAAGATGACTTTCGAAATCTCGGTCAGAAAAAATAAAATAATACAAGAATATTTGGACTATTAGCGGAATTAAAAACGGTCGACGTTTATTTCGCACAAAATTATTGTTTTTCTGCCTGATTAATGAGACTAGAGCAATTCTACTTTTTGAATAAAGGCTTTGTAAAAAAACTAATTTTAGATTTTAGGGTTCCTATTTGTGAAAACAATTACTTATTTAACTTAGGTTAGGTTAGATTGTATTGTGAATAGGTACCGAAAGTTATGTTTGCTCTTTGGAGCAAAAACCAGACTTAAGGTTTCTCCCTGGACAAATTGCTCTCAATATCTAAAACTTGCTTCTACCCGCGGACTTCACCTTCGTTAATAACATATTCTATTAAGGGCATTCGGCAATAGTGTAGATTCCAGTGAAAGATTGGATGAGTAGTTTCAGAGATTACCTCCTACATCCAAACATCTACTCTTTATAATATTATCATAGAAAAAACCTCACCTTTCTCTTCCAAATCCTGTCGATTAGGAACAGGAACAGTTACGGTCTCATCGTAAAGTAATAAAGTTTTCTTGGCAACATGTCGGGTGATCCAACCTGAACTTGCAATTCTGATCACGTCATGATAAATACAGCATAGGACTGTTCCATTTTGCGATTTGTTGAATGTTGTGTCAGGAAAAGTCTTATTGTACGTTTTTATCATGTTAGAAGTCGTATTTATTACGCCTGTAACAAGATCTGTGAATAAATCAATGAATAAGTTAGAGCGATTCTCACACGACACCGCGCGGTCAGGCGGAGGGGGCGAAGCAAATGCCGTCCTAAAGCGCGCACGAGTGGTGTCGCATGAGGATCACCTAACATGAGACACTCATCATCATCAGCCTATTAATGTTCCCACTCCTGGGACACAGGCCAATGGAAATCCACCACGCGGGCCCAGTGCGGATTGGTAGATGTCACATGTCTTCGAATTTTTGGTTCTAAGACATGCCGGTTTCCACACGATGTTTTCCCTCACCGTTTTGAGAGCAGTGGTGATGAAATAAATTACACAAAGTAATGCGCCTGTCTGGGTTCGAACCCACGACTTACTGTTCGTAAGTCGGGGCCGCCACCACTGGGCCACCGCTGCTAATGAGACTAGGACAACATAATCAGCTTGTGACGTTCCCACTGCCGGGCCACAGACCTCTTGTCTTTGAGAGAATCCTTAAAGAGAAACATCCACGACGCGTAACGCGAGACTAAGTGTGTGTTAGTATATCATTATGTTAGAAGAACTCCTGTGATAGTTTTTTTGTAGTCAGTTGTTTCTATTTTTTGTGCAATAGCCTGCTTGTTGCAGTGGACTGCTGGTTTCTGCATTGAGTGTTTCATGGTTAGAACAAACTTAAACTCTACTTAACGCGACTACAGGAGCTAAATTAGCAACTCTAAGTATTTATAGTGGTTCAAACTTCGTTTGAATTGCTGATAGAATAACTGTGACTAGTCACTGCGGGCCGAATAGTGACAAATGAGTGTTTTTTTTTGCGATTTACAAAAAATCTATTGATTGGACTAAAAATAAAACACTATCATGCTAATATGTTGCTTGTTGAATTATTTTGCCTAAAAATCAGAATGATCGCATGTATTTTATAGTATGGATGGCTCTTTAAAAGATTTTTTTAGAGATAAGTTATTGATTTTTTTCTATCGAGTAAAATTAGTTGTATTATGTTTTCAAAACACTATCATACTAGCATAAATATCCTGAAGAATATAATATATTTTTCTGGTTTTGTTTATTGCAGTGAATCATATACTCTCATTATAAAACTCGCGTTTAGCTCCTGTAGTCGCCTTAAGTTGTATTTTTTAATGTTCTCGGGTTACATCATCTTAAGTAATGCTTATATAGAGTTTGACTAATTGATTATTCAAATTATCAAATCAGAAAGTGAACGAAAGAAAGAGTTTCGCTTTGAGAAGAGAGAAGACAAACTTTTATCCTCTTCCTTTTTTGAAGTCGGTAAAAAGGACTTACTTGTTTTATATTTGTATTTTAGACATTTAAACGAAACTTTTTGTGTCTCATTATATTTAAGAACGGCAGGTTCCTCGCTGTCTTCAGCTGTAATCAGAAAAAGAGATCTTTAGATCCATTATTGTTGTGGCACCAGCAAGCCTAGCCAAGTTACAAACGGTTTATATCGATTCTCTTTATACAATCGTAAACGGCTCGGCGTAAGCGATTGTAGAAAGCGCTAAATTGGTAGCCAAGTTGACACAACTGAGTCGATCGCTCGATCTCAAATGTCTGTAGAAAAAACCTACACTTTAGTCTATGGTGAGCGTTCCTACCACAGAGTATAGCGATCAACATTGTAGAAACGATAACATTCTATTCTATCATTTTGAACGATGTAAACTTGTCTACGAATGTTCTATTCGTTTGTGTTGATCACGTGATTTACCGTTGAGATGTTGTCATTCTACTAGCGTTTACGATTGTAGATTGTCAACTTGGCTAAGCCTGCTGCTCCGCTTGCTTGTAGTAGTGCAACCGATTCGCACGGTTGAATGAAGCTTAAACTCTGTACCGTTTACTTACTCATGTGACTAGACTAAACATCACGATTTCTTTGCAACCTTATTTTTTATAAGATAAATAAATGCAAACAGTACTCACAGATCTCATTGGTTATAAAATTGCTGGACAGATAGATTGATTTAGAATTCAGATACGGTAAATATGTTTTAATTAAATCATCAAAGAGATGAAAATACTTGACTTTAGTTTCTACTAAAACGTTACCGCCGCTAGCGCAATGTATTACTGTATTATAATCAAAAGTTTCCAATTGTATGATGTATAGAGTTGTTTTGACTTTTGTTTGTATGGGTATGTTGCCTATGTATGTGGGTTTTTGCCGACTGCCTGTAAAGATAAATAGTAGTTAGTTTATTCTTAATTCAGAATCAGAATCATTTATTTGTCAAACTTGGATCTTATAAATAGTAAAAGCTTTTGCTATGTTTAGTCATTACTGACATTTGAATAGAAAAAAAAACAATTATAATTACAAATAAAATGTCAGCTCAATTAAAAGATTACAAATAGGTATTAAAATGACAATTAAAACAAGTGTTCGTGTTTCTGATTTTTTGTAGTTTCGTATTTGGCCACCCACGCCACCTTGGGAAATTCACCCTTAATGTAAAATCTTTAAAATCCTTTATAACATACAATATTTATTATGTTGACAGGAAATGTTCCTTTACACACTGTACACTTTATTCGTGAACACTTCTAAGGGCTATCACGCAAGGAGTACTGAATGAAAAGGAGTAGGCTCCAAAAAACTGCTCGCTCAAGGTCGTTTGCTCGGGGAGGCGCCTTAAAGTGGACGGCGCGTTTGGCGCAATTGCCTGCTGCGCTGCGTGTTGCGGGTTCGATTCCCGCACGGAACAAATATTTGGATGGCTTACAGGTAGTTGACTGTTTGTGTATGTGAGGCTAAATGTTTGTAAACGCACCACGATACATGACAAATTCCTAGTACACTAGACAATGTTAAAAAAAATGTAGGTAGGTACTTACTTCAAATGGTACCAACGAGACGAAGCAGGTACTATCGAGGACACTCCCGCCTGATCACCACTAAGCTTATTTTTGCTTGCACTTAAAACATAGAAACGCTCTCTATCCCCGCCCCGTTGACTTTATAATAAATAATTAATGAAAAAAATACCGATCGGCGACACATGCCAAACGAGACTTATTGTTATTTTGCGCGCCAAAGTTGACGCTTTCCTAATAGGCCTAAAGTTTAAGGTGGAGTGGCTCGGCGCCTCCGCATGATTTAAGCGAAATATTTTTTAACTGATCAGGCGGAAAAGACCACGACTGTACATCGTAAATGAGCAACTTTTACTTTAGGGAACACTTTAAAAAGTGAAAATTTAAAGACAAATAAAACTTACCGTTTGGGTACACATGATACCATTGATGAAAACTTTCTGTTTTAGAATCGCAAAGAAAAAACCGTTCCTTTACGGAACTGTGGATGGATTCAATGGACATGGATTCAATTTTTTCTGAAACACAAAAAGAAAATAGGTCTACATTATAATAAATCTGTAAACGTGGCGTTTCTGTACATTGAAAATATTTAGAAAAAAAATTGGTAGGGGTGTTAAAGGATCACTGGAAACTGGACTGGACTGGAGTGGAATGGTAGAACCCATTTCTACCATTTTTAGAATTTTTGTCTGTGCGGGGACTTTTGTTCAGAAACAAACTTTAAATGCACAAATATTGTGCACAACTTAGAGAAGGTTTTAGATTTTGTTACATTGTAATCAGTGCTCTCTATCAAAAGATAGATGAGTGGCTCCGGGTATTTCTTGTGTTACAGCATCACGTGTACATTATAAAAGCAATGCGGTTAGTTACATAACTTAGAGAAGATTTTAGTTTTTGTTTCGTTGTAATCGGTGCTCTCTTTCAAATGACAATATGAATTTAAAGTGTTACAGATGAAGTTATAATCAATATATATAATCAATAAGATACATGCAGCGACATCTATTCAACCAAAATGGTACTAATGACTAAAAATGTGCTCACAAGATAACTTTTAAATGACACCTAAAGTACTTACGGGATAATATCCGTGATTTTCTTTTGTTTCTATGAGCTAGCTTTTGTTTCTTTAAGGTGGATGCTCCAGGGTAGCCCGCGAAATTCAAATTTTCTTACGTTTTTTGCAATTTACAACCTAGCACTGGTCTACACCAGTGCTAGGTTGTAAGTTGATTAAAATATTGTTCGTGACTGTAAGACGTATGTAGTTACAGAATTATAATCATCAAAATCATCAATACAACCCTCCAAGTTCATAAAAGTCGAGGGACGACTTTTTCAAGGTCAAAATCATTCCTCGACCTTTATGAATTCGGAGGGTTGTATTGATGATTTTGATGACTATAATTCTGTAACTACACACGTCTTACAGTCGCGAACAATATTTTAATCAACTTACAACCTAGCACTCGTCTACAAATTGCGAAAAACGTAAGAAAATTTGAATTTCGCGGGCTAGCCTGACGCTTTCACCTTAAGTGTAGTGAAAAACAGTGAAAGTCTAAAACAACTTTTAAATTGACTGCATGACCGGCTTTCAAAAAGCTTATTATGGCAAAAGGTACTCTAGTTTAGTGTGCGATCGCTTTCCATGCATTCATCATCACCTTTATTCATCATCCATTTTAGCAGTTTGATGAGAGCATTTTTTTTTTGTATGGGAAATCATCAAATGACTCCCTCCCGCTCTGATCGGAGTAAAAGGGAGTGTGTGTGACTTTTACCGACTAAAACCCATCCATGTTTCTTCTTCGCCCTTTGTGTTTCGGGGCCGCTGTATCTCTTTCGAACAGTCTTTGATGAGAACTTTCGACCTAGCTGGAGTATGACTGTCATCGAGTGTCTAAGAATGAAAACGTAAGGCTGTCGAGGGAAGCCTTTATTTGGAAAAACATACCTAAGTAGAATATTTAAGCGATTAATGCAAATATTTCTGAGAAATTAAATTACATACCTACTTGAATCTATACTAATATTTTAAAGCTGAAGAGTTTGTTTGTTTGGTTGGTTGAACGCGCTAATTTCAATATTAATGGAATTACATGCATAATCATGTCGTTAAAAAACATACATCCAAGATGCGATTCGCGCAAGCATCGTTATTGCAACCGGATTTATTCGTTAGTAATTGGCAATCAAAAGTTAGCGATTTTATCGTTATCTCTGTCGAGACTGCCGGCGCCCAGGGATACTTGGGTTCAATTCCAAGGAAGCGCATTTTTTATTAAAGTTTCCTAGATTATTATTGCAAAATGTGAGTGGACTACGGGATACACCTGTGCCTTACCCTTCGATGATTACTGGCGTGATATTATATTATGTTTTGATATTAGGTAACACAAATTTAACTTGCCTATTGAATGATGTGCAACGGGTGTCGCAGGTTCCGGAGGTTGTTCTGTAAACGATTAAATCTTATTTAGCTAAGGATAGTATGGATGATATTCTTTATATTCATAATACAGGGTGTAAACCACCTCATCACGAAGCCGTCAATCAAGCATTCTGTACATCAAACTAAGTAACTTTACGCAAAAATTATTACTGGGAAACGACTTTTTTTTTTGGGGTGAAAAATCATGTTTTGTGGTAGAACTCAATGTAACGCACTCAAAACAAAGTGCTGATGAATGGATTGAATAGTACGGGGGTCGTGGAGGTGTTTAAAGTAAAAATCTTAAATAAAAAACTTGTAATTAAAAAAAAAGTTATCAAAAAGTTGGAACTTTGACCCCCAATATCTCCGTAACTAGAAGGTTCCCGAGAAGGTGAAGGTAGGGTAGTTAAGGTGTAGAACAAAAAAATGATCGCAATGACGAGGAGAACAAGTGCCTTTCGGCTTCGTTAAGAGGTGTTTTACACCCTTTATAATACCAATTTGAACAAAGCAAGTTTGTCAATTATTCCAATCTGTCCTGCGTGTGTGTTTTGCACGGCCACAGTGACTCAGAAAACATGAAACGTTACGTCATTAATAATTGTAAATCAGCATTTTATGAAATGCGAATTTGAAGTTGCAAACTTCTTGAACTGTGATTTAGCGTTGGACACTTTTATGTGCTTTATTTAAAGAAAATCATGATAGAAAGGCTGGAGGATTGCGATCTTTATTATTTTGGACAATAAAGGAAGTAAATCGACCTCGAAAGGCAGTTGTTCTCCCCGTCATTGCAATTTTTTTTTTGTTGGACCATACCTGGGCACCTTCTTGTTACGGAGATATTGGGGGCCAAAGTTCCAAATTTTTACCAACTTTTTTTCAAATACTAGTTTATGGTCATAACTTTGCTTTCAATACAACCCGTAACCCGTTTTCTTTTAAATGCGTCCATCAACACAATGTTTCTAGTGCGTTACATTGAGTTTTACCGTAAAACGTGATTTTTCACCAAAAAACAAGTCGTATCCCAGCAATAATTTTTGCGTAGAGTTACTTAGTTTGATGTACAGAATGCTTGGTTGACGGCTTCGTCAAGGGTCCGTTTACACCCTGTATATCTATACTAATGTTAGAGGTAGTTTGTTAGACAAGGGGGTAGTCTTTCAAAAAATCTTTCACTAACGGGAAGCTACATTATCCTAGAGTGTATAGGCTACATTAAAAACGTTCCCGTGGTTTATTTCCGTACAATACGGGAGCGAAGCCGCAAGCAGTATCTAGTTAAGAGGGAACAGGGGCTGCGATTCTCCATATAAATGTATTCCCCTTTTTTCTTCCTGATTAATAGACGAACCTGTCTACTGTGTAGACACAGCCCTGTCATTTTCTTTTTTCAGCAACTATTAAGTAAAGAAAATTTTAAAATAATAATACCAGCCTATTACTGTCCCACTGCTGGGCAAAAGCTTCTTCTCATACAGAGAAGGCACGAGCATAGAAAATATAACCCTCCAAAATTACAAAGAATGCCCCATTTTTACGGTTTGATTAGAATTAGAGGAATATAAATTCATACTTATTCTTTTGATATTTTAATGTCAAAATTCGAATTGGCTCAGTTTTTGAGGAGTACGAAGAACGTCGTTTTCGCCATTTTTTGTAATATAAATAGTCTGAGCTGCAGCTGCCCCTATCGCACTCTACGGGGGCAGGCTTGACGCAGCGCAACAGCAATGGTTTTTCTCAAATACCTATGTTTTGGCCCTGTTCGCACGTGTTGCGCGATACTGGAGTACCTAGCTGCCCTCGTGAATGAAAACACAGTAACTCTGAAAATGCCATTTTGTAAAAAACGCAGTTAAAATTAAATTGTTAAATCGTTTTGTTATAGACAAAACATATAAGTTAGGTTGAACATTACATTTTTATATGTTGTAAAATGAACCAGGCTTCAATTCAGTGTATAAAGAACTAATATTTTATTGTTTTTTATTTAATTAAATCAGTTAATGTGTTATAGAAGAGTCCCTATAATGCACGTCACTGTAATGCACACACCAGCAATGCACGACACAGGATTGCACAATCTGTAATCTGTGAATTATTCGTGTACCAGACCAGATAAGTTTGGTAAAAACTTTAAAAACGCAGTTTGGGTTTTCTTGTTGAGTTCTGGTTGTAAGGCACCCTCCTACAGCTAAATTAGGAAGAGAAAATGGTCCTGTTAAGAGATAGAAGAAAACAAAAGATAATGACAACAAACATGAATCATTAGCAACGTGCAAGCGTTTTCAACAAGAAATGATATTTCATTGATCAAGTAAGTACCTATGCTATTACAAATTACAACATCATTGGTAATTAGGTGGTAATTAGGTTAATTTGGTTGGTTAAGTACCTACTACGGAAGTTTAAATAACAGCATTACAACAATTTATCCATGAGCAACCAGGGCTCTTACTATGAGCTCCTTACTAACCCACCTCAATAGCATTATTCGGTTGGAGTGTAGCCAAAGAGATTTAAAATAATCATATATTTGGGTGTATCCTTGGGCGCTACGGCGCGAGGACTTGTGTTATTTTCGCAAATCGTTTATTTTCTCGATTCTGTCGTTTAAAACACCTAAATATAAGTGCTAAAAGTGTCTTGGTGTTTTTTGTCTCCGACTAACCGTTAGTCGTAAAAACGATGTTGAAGGGATCCATAGGTTAAGTTAGAACTGTGACCAACTGTCGCGAAATTTTTCTAAGTATTTTTTTCATAGTGCCCCTAAGACGACACTGACCCATTATTCTTTAAGATTCTTTCCGTAACTTACAAATCGTCTCAATTATTATGATACCCTATGATTATCAGTGTGTAAATTATTAGAGCTCTTTATCTGGGGGCTGTCAGTTTGGTCCCTTTGGCTTTGTTTGTGATGTAATTAGTCAATCCTTGTAGGTACTCTATATTATGTAATAATATGTAGGTCCTTACTATCTGATAAATAAATACCTATCCACAAAACATTCCTACATAATTACCTACAAACACCAGCTGTGGAGACAGTGACAAGATCTACAACATAGCACGTAGCTTTAATACAGAATAAAAATAGCAATACATAAGTAGGTACCTACTATATATATACCTACGTGCTAGCAGTCTAGCTATGAAAAAATTTCATCAGTGTTTATTTTATTAAAACTAGGAATTTTGTAGAAGGTTACCTTTAGCTGCCATCATAATAACTTTCTAATGAATCTTATTTGTTTTAGATTTTCACTGCGATCGTAAGATGTGTGCGACTCAAACTTGATGGAGATGGTTATAAAAGCAATTAAATATTTGCCGCGAACATAGTCCATACCACAATTGTCTTGCTGCTTGCTGCTCAAGAGGACCGCAAGCCTAGCATAGAATTCCATTATTAAAAATATGTTATATGGTTTCATCGCAGAAGAAAAGAACATTTTAGTAAAAATTTAATTGGCTACACCTAGTCAACAACCCTACCTGTCAACTTGTCAAGTATCGAAAATAAAATTATTTAAAAAAAAATTAGAATTATTATTGAATTATTGGATTGGTATGCAGTGTCAAAAGTGCAAGAAGAAACTGGCGAGTAATGGATCTCATTTTCTATGCCAAGGTACTTGCCAAGGAACATTCCATAGGAATTGTGTAAAAGGCTTGATAGCAGACATGAAAGCAGGTAGAACACAAATTTTTTGTAATAATTGTGAAGATGAAGAGTTAGGAAGAGGAGCTGGAAGTAGAGGGACAAGGGTTCGAAAAAATCATAAAGGATATACAGAACAAAGTCAATTCCATCTAAATTCCATTATAACTAGCATGGCGGTTCTATGAATGCATATCTCTCTATCTAAAATAATCAAAAAAACCAACTAGGTAGGTACTTAATACTTTTATTTTTGATACAGACGAAAATAATAATTTCTTATTTTTTTACTGTAGGTTCTTATCTGATCACATTTTAGAAATCCATGACAGTTAAATAGCCTTTAAAATAGTAGGTACCACCTACTAATTGTTTATTACATAATTTTATTTGTAATTAAAATTAAGAAATAGGTAATTTATATGATGATCATTATTTTAATATAAATTTTACATTTAGTGTAAGAAAAAAAATGTGTAAGAAAATGTAGTGAGGAAAGTTTTGAATATGAATGTGGATGGGTATGTGAGTAGAGGAAGACCAAAGAAACGATGGATGGACTGTGTTAAGAATGATATGGCAAGAAAAGAAGTGTCTGATGAGATGACGAAAAATAGAGAAGTATGGAAGAAGAAGACATGCTGTGCCGACCCCAAATGAATTGGGTTATGGGTTAATTAAATTAATTATATATTTAATTTCATTATCTTTTATTCACTCTTCCTCGTCCGTAGTAGGTACGTCTTGCAGGATACTCCTTTCCCTTGTTCACACAGATCCCGTGACCTTAAATACATCATCTCTTGATCTCTATTCGTAGCTTGCTTCTTTCCATGATACATAAAATTAACATTAAATAAACAAAAATGCAGTAAGTATAAATATTATCATCATATCAGCTATAGGAAGTCCACTACTGAACATAGGCCTCCTAAATAATATAGTATATACTTTTTAGATAAGTAAGACAAGTTGATTTAAAATGAACGTCAATATGGCGGGACCACGCCAAGTTTTGCGAATATCATGGGAATAGGATATAATACAATATTTCTACTATTTCATACTTTCATAGAAAAATTCTACACCCATTAAATTAAAAAATATTCTGCAAAGAAAGTGGTCCCTCTATTTTTATATCAAAATGACGGGACCACTATTCATTTGATGAGAAACACATGGCGGGTTCTTAAACTGAACACACAAAATTTCAATACGAAATAGTACGAATTCGTTTGAATCGTTATTTACTTTTAAAACTGTAATTTCAATAAATAAATGTTTATCATATTTACATCAGAAAAGCGCCTGAAGTAGTCGTACTATTTCGTATTGAAATTTTGTGTCATCAAATGAATTAGTGGTCCCCTCATTTTGATATCAAAATAGCGGGACCACTGTCTTTGCAGAATAATTTAAAACTAGCTTCTGCCCGCGGCTTCGCCCGCGTGAAGTTCGATTACTGTCCCACGGGATCATACTACCGGGGTAAAAAGTATCCTATATGTTAATCCAGTTTATAAACTATCTATGTGCCAAATTTCATTCAAATCCGTTCAGACGTTTTCGCGTGAAGGAGTAACAAACATACACACTCACAAACTTTCGCCTTTATAATATTAGTGTGATACCATATTCTCATGATATTCGCAAAAGTACGAAATTCCGCAATTTGTGAGATGAAATGTATATCATTGGCATTACGATGTTCGTTAGTTTGACAGTACAATGTCGTGACGTTTGAAATTCCGTAGGTAGTTTGTGATATCTAAAGAATACATACAGTACGATATATGTACGTCAGTTCGAAAGTGCACTATAGCATTTTATTTTCCTGTTGTCACCATGCTGGGCAGGCGGGCTGGAAACCGCATTTATTTTATTCTTTTTATTGACTAAATTACAACCATTCTAACACACGACATACCATTCAAGCATTGTATCTCCAGTACCTACTACTGGACTGGACAGATTTGCATTTGAATGAAGTTAGTAGATAGTGATACCGTCAGCAAAACCTCATCAAATGAAATCTGCTTTTGACTTCAGCGATATGATAACATGCATTAAAACTCTAGGAAATACTGTGGCTCTGTTTCGTCTACATCGCGTAGAAAATAACCAGGACCAACAGTAACGTGCCCTCCGAATCCGAAGCACGGAATCATTTTACTTTCTAAACAATAAGGTGATTTATTTAACCTGCAATGCCCTAACTAAACTTGGAACAGTCCCATAAAGATATTTTTGTGAGACAGTGTCCCCACCGGTAATCGAACCCAGAACCAAAATGTACTCTGTGCCCAGAACCTCGGATCGCGAGCCGAACACTCGGATCACTAGACAATGGAGGCTGTTAATTTGTTGATGATCTAATAAAAATAGCTAATGGTTTATCATCATCATAATTGCAGTCCACTGCTTGACACCACCTTGCACCATGGTCTAGTGGTTAAATTAGTCTTTGAAATTTTGTGTGTTCAATGGGGTTGGCCGGTGAAAGCTTATTGTAGATGGCGTGTCCAAAGCTTGTCCTAATCTGACCAATGAGGTCAAACTATTTTGAAATATAAAATGACATTGACAGATATTCAACTCGATTTCTAGCTGTCATTTGTATGGGACAGCCAATCCAGTGTTTGCATAGTCTATGGTCCAGTGTACTGTACTGCGGGCCTACCATGCCAGTGTGGGAAAGAGATGGCGCTACACGTCCTCTATAGCTCCGTCTCTTACCCACACTGGAACGCGATTAAAACGATCCTGCTTTAAGACGTCATGGTAGGCCACCTGTACATAGTAGAGGTCAGCGTGCACGCACCGCTCGGCTCACTCGTCCGGTGATTTATGCAACCGAATAGGAACACCCATCTTCTAAACATTGTCCGAAATAGCACAGGCTCCATAATTTTGTATATTGCCAGATTGAACTATTAGCCGCCAAATTGTGCCTTTTTATGGTCGGGGGGTTAATGGGCCATGTATGAAAAATTTAAATTGTGTCGTTTTTTTTTCTGCACATAGGAATAGTAGTAGTAGGCAGTTTTTTAATTTTCAATTGAGTAGGCTAAGGAAATTGAATAAAAATCCGTAGCGTACCGACGATAGCCGCCTCTAACAGAATAATTTATTTCTCTGGAAATACTTAACAGATAAATCTGATACTTTTTTTGTAGATAGTATTAGCTTATTCCTATGTGCAGAAAAAAAACGACTCAATTTAAAAGTTTCATACATGGCCCATTGGGTGGGCGAGGCTCCTTGGCGCCCCTAGGCCCGGGCCTTATGGGGCATATAGGGTTAATCCGGGCAGGAGAAAAAATTCATGTGACAGCGCATATTCCCTTCGTTTGTGTTATCCCAAGAAGCAATATATCTTTATTACTCTGTGCCAAGTTTTTATTTACAGTTATTAGTTATTTTTTACGCAGTCGGGTTTTTTAATTTTTTTTTTACATAAATATACCATTTTAAAATCCTCATGTATCCAAATGAACAAGAAATAATTCAAACTTTTATTTATTTACTTTTATACGATTTGTTATTTCGAATTACATTCAAACATTTATGTTGCATATATTTTTGTAATCACCAAACCGTTCATTTTGATACCCCACTTGATGGTATTAGAAGAAAAAAAAAATCGAACTATGGCACCCCATATCCACGATTTTTATTTGTTTTTTTTTTTTTTAATTATAATGTAGCCAGTGACACTCGCGCCATCAAGAACAATCTAACGACATATAATATATCCAAATCCCTCCAACCGTTGAGGAGTTACGAGGGAACAAAGAAACGGACTTACATACATACATACAGGTCAAACACAATAACCCTTCCTCGGTCCGCAGTCGGGTAAAAAAGGCAAAGCGTCTAATAATTACCTTCACAAGATAGGCTTATCGCGTGCTAGGTATGTTATTGTACTACGCCTATACCAAATTTCATTAGATTCGATCGGATAGTTTTCACTACAGAATAGTTTTTGTTATAAAAATCGAAATTTAATTTTTTTTCACAAAACCATAACTAGACCGTGGGTTTTCGCTGATGATAATTCATGATAGTCCTTAGCAAAAAAAAATTGGACCCCTGTAAACGGGCCATCCTGTTTAAATACCTACCTTGTTTTATTATTTTAAGCTCCTGTTCGCACTTTCGAATATTGTTATACCATAGATAGGTACTAAGTTTGTAGTTTAAACCTTTCTCAGTTTTGGGGTGGGTCCTGTTCCTGTAATACAGTTTGCCCTAGCTCAGGCTCGCTCCCACAACATTAATATTAAGTGAACTAGCTATATGTACCTACCGCTGATTGAACTAAATGTTAGGAGGAGAAATAAATACTTTTTATTATTATTATATAATATTATTTATTATAGTATCGACAGTATTGACATATGGCGTTACTATCGATATTCTGAATAGTTTTCCAGGTAAACTATCGATAATAAAAGTATTAAATGTACAGACCTAGCCACGAAAGAAGAGCGTGGCCAAAATAGGAACTAACATTTTTGTACTGTTTTATGTGTTTGGTAGAGACGAGTGGCGCCCCCCTTCAGTATCTTCTTTAATGGCACGGACTGTAAATATAGTCGAGTGCAATTAGACAATAAGGTGGAACGAAGTTTATAGTGGTCGGATTTTCATGGGACTTTTTTTTATTAAGTTCCTAGAGGAGTGGAGAAGAAAGCGATTTGCGACTAGAGGAACAAATTATTTCTTGAAAAGTATTTCATCCGAGCTACCATTTTGGAAATATACAACGTTTTAGATAAATAAAATAATATTCGGAGACCCATAATTCGGGAACGGTGCGTCACAGGGTCAGACAAGGTTAATAAGCTGCTGCAAGAATAAAATTTTAATCAAAAAACATTTTTAAAATAAGCTTTCATAAATATGCACTGAAAAGAATAAAATAAACCCTATAGTAAATTAAAACGAAAATTTCATAAAAGCTTGTCGTGCGAATGGTAAAGGCAAAAGAAAGTCTATACGCGACAAGCTTTTATGAAATTTTCGTTTTCATTTACTTACTAAAAGGTTTATTTTCATCTTTTCAGTGCATTTTTATAAAAGCTTATTTTTGATAATATTTTTACATTTATAATTTTGTCAATCATTGAACTCGTATAACAATTTTCGGCGCAGGCCAATGAACGCGTACCTTTAGGGCCGAGTCATACCGGAATGGCAGCGGCCGGCAGCGACGCGGCGAGCACTTTCAGTGTGAAATAATTTTGAACTTTATCCACATACTTAAAAGACCAGTATCGCTTGAAAAGCTTTATAGGTCGCGAGGCTGCCCGCGGTGACGCGAGCGGCCGCAAGCGGCCGCCAGCGGCTGCCAGTGACACCGCGAGGCCGCTCGCGGCACCGCGGGCGGCCGCGCAACCTATCAAGCGATACTGGTCTTTTAAGTATGTTTTCCTTTGTTTGTTTCTTTCTTTTTCTTCCGCAATAAGTGCTCACTCCAAACACACGAGTTTCCTTGCCGAATGTAGAAACTAAACTAGTCAAGAGGAGACTTGGCGCGTGGGGTTTGGAGGTCGCGCGAGGCCGCTGGCGGCCACAAGTGGCAACGCCGGGGGACGCTGGCAGCCGCTTGTGGCCGCTGCCGGCCGCTGCCATTCTGGTGTGAGTCGGCCCTTAGGGTGAACTGTAGGCCTATTACGTATCTCTGTTGACAGCTCGAAATGATAGTAACTGGGCTCAGTGTCCATCAATTAACTGTCAAAAGGTTAGTTTCGTATTTTGTATGACCAGTCGCGAACAAATATCACGTCATCAGAGTCACCGTAACTCATTTTGACAGACGCTTCCGTATCGATATTTTTAATATTGCGATTATGTAAGCATAGTGGACATCAACTTGACCGCATAATAGTCAATAAAAAATAGAGTGGTCAACTGCTGAGGCGAAGAGCACCGTACCCGGGCTGTAAGTCACCGTAAAATGATATCCACTCAGTGTGATACGTTAAACCAACTAACTACTGTTACTAAATAATCATATTATAAAAGCAGCATTAAAAATATACATACTTATGTATGTATATTTGTAATGCTGCTTTTATAGATTATGGGGGTGTGTTAAATAATATTGAAATAAATACTAATCTAAAAAAACAGTAATTTATTCTAGATAATCGATGTAGTATTTCATTTTACCTCTTTGCCTTTGTCTGTGGTAGGAGATATTAAGAAAAAAAAACACCTCTCTGGTATCATAAAACAGCAATGTGTATTTTATTTAATAATTAATACTCTGATATTAAAACCCCTAAAACCTACAAAATACCAAATAAAATAATAACAATGAAAAACCGCTGTCAAGATATTTTGTGACCAACCTTTTCAATCATTCAATCAATGAAATCAATCGTCTTTCGGAACAGCACTACCTAGTATCCAAGTCTCAAAATTTCGAGGCACCTGATTGGCCAACCAATCGGCCAATCACGTGATGTCGCCAATTAACATGCTGTACATTCTTGGATCGGACCAGCAAGGTACAGCCCAACAATTGGAGACATTGAGATGGTTCCTTTTGCAGTGGCGTACACTCCCGTGTTGTGCAATCCAGTGTCGTGCATTGCTGGTGTGTGCATTGTCATGCTGTACAATATCAAGTCGGACAATCTCGGTACAGGCCGAGAATGCGCGACATTGGAATGTACGTGTTTTGAATTCCGTGTCGCGCATTCCTGTGTCGCGCATTCTCGTGCCGTGCATTGTTGATGTTGAGCATTGCTGGCTCCCGTTATAGAATAGGAACAAAAAAAAAAAAAATTAAGTAAAAACCCAGTAACTGATTGGTTACTGTGGTCTAGGTTAGTTTTACACGTTACTGTGTTTTAACCATTTAAAGACAGGAACTCTAGAAACGACACAGTAACTGTACACATACTGGGTTAAAACCTAATAACAGCGGGCTTCACAGGCATCTTAAACACAGTAACTAAGATACTGTAATTAATTTAAGTTTAACTTAAGATACATTTTACGGAAATTTTACATAAAACCACAGTATTCGAAGAAGCTGTGTTATAACCAAGCAAAACATATTTCTAAAACTACATGAACACTTAATACAGCACTGTAAATAGTAATTTACTGTGTTCAAACCAAATAATTATAACGCACTGTGTTTTTTATTAAAAATGTCTTGATTTTTAGAGAAATACTGTGTTTTTATCTATCGCATCTCCGTAACGGTGGTACTTAGATACAGACAAACCGAAAATGTTTCCAGATATCGCTCGCTCTCCTTATAACAATAAAAAATACAAGCATAAACACAGTAACTGAAGTTACTGAGTTTTCATTTACGAGGGCAGCTAGTGTGGGGCAACTTTCTTTTGATGTAATAAAGATTAATATTTATTTAAGTAATTAAAAACAGTAACTATGCGACTCACCCCTTCCAAAACCGGCTACATTTCCCAAACACAAATTAATTAAAGTCACGGAACACACAAAATAATTCATTGTTCCAAATAAAATTACACGAGTACACAAGATATTACAAGGGCGACATCTTCAAATTAAAAAAAAAATTACACAAGTAAAAGTCACTGTTTCACAATAAAATACCATAACTTTCGTTGAATGCTTCAAAAAGTTCATTCTAACTGAAACATCACCAAAATATAATGACGTATTTAAGAGTCCACACTTAAATATACGAAAAGATTTAGAAAGTCTCCCAAATAATAATTAAATGCGTCCTAACCAGTGTCTTTGACATCGAAAACACAAAAACTATTGTTTAACTGTTCGTGGTGACTTCATTTTGATTTATTGCATCGATTTATCCCGGTAAAAATAATAAGAAAAAGGAAGGAAAATGATGTTACATTGACTCATCTGAATTCAACGGGATAAATCGATGCAAAAATTGATGTGTAATATTATTTCGTTTATTTATTTTATAACATATTTTTAAATTTTTCATTACTCATACTCTGAAAGTAGGTCTGAATTTGCCTGAGGAGCGGGTTGAAAGTAATACTTTTCAGCCCTAGGGAGAATCGTTTTCAACTGACAATTGTCAAATTATAAAAAAAAAAAATTGTTCATTTTTCTATTGAACCATGTTCCAACTTTCTTTCTATACAGCCACGATGTAAAATTAAAATAACAAAGTTAGGTATTAATTAAAGAATATATATTTTTTTTAAATAACTTCATTATAATTAAGTTTCAACTATTTCTTTAAAATAACATAGTTTTGGGCAAAATATTTACCATTTTTCGATGATGAAAATGAAAAATAGGTAATGGCTGAATAGCTGGCCGGCCATAGAAAAAAAAAACAAAATAGGCGGGAAAGCGGCAATCCGATCTTCATTGTTTTTTCGAGTTGATTCATTTATTTTTATTTTTACTTTCCTTGTATTCGTAATGAAAAGCACAGTGTTTACCTCGGGTTAAAGACTTATTTAGTCCCTCGAACTATTAGCGCCCTCGCTGCGCTCGGGCACCAAACCCCGTCTCGGGACTAAATAAGTTACTTTCACCCCTAGGGTAACAATTTACTATTTAAATATTCCTAATATAAAAACAATATAAATAAAAACTGTTTCCGCCTGACAAGAGACTGCCTAGCACCTTATTCAGGCGGCCAAAGAAGCGCTCCTTCAACGATTGCTTCATGCCAGTTACGTTAATGCCTAACGCTTCCGACATACCTAAATACTTGTAGGTTTCTGTTGAGGAGAGGGATCTAAGGTGTATGGAATCCGAGAGCTGGGTTCCCACGGATTCCATAATCTCCCCTCGCTTTACATGCATGACTGCACATTTGTCCACACCAAATTCCATCCTGATGGCGCTACTGAAAGTTTCTGTTACCTTCAGTAGCTTCATCAGTTGCAAATTGTTGGGGGCAAAGAGTTTCGGATCATCCATGTAAAGAAGGTGAGATATGATCTGACCATCTTTCCTCAACAGATAGCCTAAACCTGAACGCTGAAAGCAGTGTGCTGAGAGGGTTCAAGGCTAGACAAAACCACAATGGACTCAGACTATCACCCTGGAATATACCACGCTCGATCCTTATCGGTTCGCTGTTCTCTTGGATCTGTCGACATCCTGGATAGCGAAGAACCGTTCTCCAGTGCCCCATACATGACATCAGGAAGGTACGTAGAGTTGCATCTACTTTATACAACTCCAGCACCCTCATGAGCCATGAATGGGGCACAGAATCATAGGCCTTCTTATAATCTATCCAACATGTAGACAGATTCTTTCGGGAGCGGCGAACCTGTTGGCTAATGGCCATATCAATGAGGAGCAGCTCCTTAGTGACGCGGGACCCGTTCCTTCATCCATTCTGAGAGGCAAACATGATAGTATTACTCTCAATATGTTGGTTGATTTTAGCTCTCAAAATGGATGTAAGAACTTTATAGACCGTTGGTAAACAAGTGATAGGACTATAATTTTTGGGCTCCGCAGTACTACCTGATTTATGGAGCAGGTGGGTAATTCCTGTCGTCAAGAACAGTGGCAGTGACCCTGACTCTAAGGCTGATTGAAACTGGGATGCCAAGTGAGCGTGTGATCTTTGGAACCACTTGATTCAGAAGTTGTGCAGTCCGTCCGGCCCTGGAGAGCCCAGTTAGGCAACGGACGGACCGCACGAGCTACGTCGTGGGGGCTGATGATGATTGCCCCCATTTCTGGTATAGGATCACACGCTTGTTCAACCTCCCGGGTCCAATCGCCCTCAGTGTGACTGACAGGCACCGACCAGATGCTGCGCCAGAATGAACACATAGCGTTATCATCCGTGTCAGTCATACCTTGGTCCGGTCGCTCCCAAGCCCTATATACCCACCTTTCATCGCTTTGGAATGTGCGATTCTGAGTGTACCGCTCCACTCGCCGCTTGTACCGACGAATACGGCTTGCCCATGCACAGATCTTCTGCTTCAGGAAGTCGATACGCTCTGTGACGCGGGCCAAGTAAGCTCGAAAACTAACATCAGTTCCCGAGAACACCCGCCTCACAAAACGCATCACTCTAGGGCGAGTATTGCCCTCCCTGAAGCAGATTAACTTGCCGATGAGTGCCCTAGCCTCACCGATACGCCGCTCAATCCTGCACTGCCAAGCTGGAGCAGCTAATTTTGGTCGTGTAGCTCTGTCGTTGTTGGGAAATTTGACGTGAGCTACACGACATGCCGCCACAGCTCCACAGTACAATATTGAGTGAGTATCGGCAAAAGGTCTTTGCTGCTGTCAAAGCAGTTTGACAGCTGCGAATCTAGAGCACACACCAGTGCCTTGTTTTTGTTGTGCATCGGCAAACGAGGTAGACGTGGTCTAAGTTCAGGCGGTGTGGAACGGTACTCCCGGAATGCACTCTCCAAAGCGCTCCTCAATTGTGCGTTGCACTGGGTACTCACGGAAATAACTTCGTCATCATCCTCTTCACCACCTCGGTCGGATCGCGGTGGCGCACTGGGTACATTTATATTATTATTATTATGCTTTTTGCATCTGAGGATGTCCACTGGCCCAGTGAAGGGGCGAACCACGTGGTGGGTATTGATTTGGGTTGCAAGTTGCAAGATAACTAATAACACCATGTGCAATACCGTGTGCATATATTCTGCACCCAAGCGTGGATCCTTTACTTGCGGAATATAACAACAAAAGTATTCATGACTACAATTTTATTTACTAGTTTATTAAAATCTACCTAATATGAATTACGAAGTATGAAGTACGAAAAGCTTTGTTATCCGACTGCAACAAGCACTGTGCAAACAATTAGACTTTTTTAAACTTGATTTTAGAATGATGAAGAAACGCAAACAAAATAATGTGGCCGTTCCGTTTGAACGACAATAATATTATTAAATGGATCATTTTGCGGTCACGCTGTGTGACAAACGCAAATGCACTCATAGTTTTGATAACAACACAAATAAAGATTATGAAAATAATAGTATCACTAATCAAGTTCTATTTACAGGGTGTAAACCACCTAATCGCGAAGCCGTCAACCAAGCATTCTCTACATCAAAATAATGTTATATTTTATTGGTTTTACCTTTAAGTAGTTAGTAATAGTAGTAGTTGCTCAATTGATTAAAAGTGTTTTATTTTTATCTGTGCTAGTTTCATATCAGTTGATCAATTGATTTAAAAGTGTTCGTAATGTGACGGATTCCGGAAGTTACACTTTTAAATAAATTAAATAGAATTGGCGGTAAAGCAATGGCGGGAATAGTTTAGGTGGCAGCCGTTCTGAACTGAGTGTGGGGCATTCTTTCTCCAGCCGTTGCCACTTCTACATTATTTTATAATATTTGTTGAGAAATAATAAATACAACGAAAAAACGGAAAAGTAATACTGTGCTTTATTTCGCCTCCTTACTTCTGAACTTTATAATAAATAACTTTACGCAAAAATTATTACTGGGAAACGACTTTTTTTTTGGGGTGAAAAGTCATGTTTTGTGGTAGAACTCAATGTAACGCGCTCAAAACATTGTGCTGATGGATGGATTGAATAGTACGGGGGTCGTGGAGGTGTTTAAAGTAAAAATTAAAAACATTAAAAACTTGAAAAAAAGTTGGAAATTGACCCCCAATCAAAATCAAAATCAAAGCATTTATTTCAAGTATGCCAGTTAGAGGCACTTTTGAATTGTCGAAACAAAGATGAAAATTAAATGTAGCTACAGTCCCAGTCACAAGACTTATAAACTGTGAAATTACTGTAGTTGCCCATTCCCTAGCGTAGATCTCTATGGAGAAGAACGGGCAAGAAACTCCATGGACACTCTTTTAAATCAGAATATTGTTACAAAATCTTGGTTACATCATTCATGTTGAGATGGTATATTATGTGAGAACAATGTAGCAAGATGTGCACGTTAAAAGTGTCCACAGTAAAACAAAACAAAAAATAACAATTCAAAAACTAAAATAATTCATTAAAATAAGCCATGGCAACCGAGAGATGACCAGTCACAACTGACAGCGTCCGTTCACGGACATGACGCATAGATCAGCATCATTCAACTCAACCATTTTGAAGGGAACTAAATGATCCGACACATGCGCCACCATCAGCGAGACTTTTGAGTGAGCATGACATATTCTCAACCGCCAGGGCACATTCAAGTCAAGAAAAGACGTAGGTTTCCAGTGAATGATAGCTTTCTAGTACATAGTACTCACACAATATGGGCCGATTATATAATACTAAAGAGATTGAATCTATACAATGCAAAGATAGTTGTACAATCTTCAGCAGCTCCAACAATACCATTTAATGATATCAATTTAAGCGCCCCTGTCCTTGTGGAGCAGGACCAGCATTGAGCCAAGCATTTTTATCAGCGATATAATCGCTCAACTTGTAATATGCTTGCTTACATAGTGTGCGTTTAATGCATGTTTTAAATTTCGTCTCATTCAGTTCAAGAATACTTTGTGGAATTTTATTATAGCATCTCAAACAGTACCCCATGAAAGATGAGTCTACTTTAGCGAGTCTGAAGCCTGGCTGAACTAGTTGGTCCCTATTTCTAGTACTGTAATTATGTCTGTCACCCCTTTTACCAAAAAGGTGCAGATTTTTTCCAACGTACATTATGTTTTCGTAGATGTATTGACAATGTACTGTCATGATGCCAATATCCTTAAACAGTTCCCTTAGAGAATCGCGCCTACGAAGATTATATATGGCTCTGATGGCTCTTTTCTGCAGAATAAATGTAGACTCAATATCTGCAGCCCGTCCCCATAGCAAAATGCCATAAGACATTATACTATGAAAGTAACTAAAATAAACCAGTCTAGCGGTATCTACATCAGTATATTGACGGATTTTTCTAATGGCATATGCTGCTGAACTTAGCTGCCCTGCAAGAGATGTTAAATGAGAACCCCATTGTAGCCTTGAATCAAGCGTAATCCCCAAGAAAACCGT
The DNA here is from genome assembly GCA_963853795.1 of Xestia rhomboidea. Lineage (NCBI taxonomy): Eukaryota > Metazoa > Arthropoda > Insecta > Lepidoptera > Noctuidae > Xestia > Xestia rhomboidea. Next base: position 14,707,960 of record OY970774.1, read on the forward strand.
TTTATCTACGAATTCAAGTTTCTCTTTAATCAGTACTATATCACAATCACTACTTTTAACATTCGGTAAAGCAAATCTTATGCATTTGGTTTTTTTTTCATATAATACCAAATTGTTTGCTGTGAACCAATTTTGGACCTGAAGTAGGGCATTATTTACGTCATCTAGGTTTTTGGGCCCGCCTATTTATCTTAAAAATTAAGGAAGTGTCATCAGCAAATAACACCATATTTTGAGGTTGGTTTTTCAATAAATAGGGGAGATCATTTATATATACTAGAAAAAGGAAAGGGCCCAATATTGAGCCTTGTGGAACCCCCATTTTTACTTATAAACCATGTGAATTAACACCATTTATTTGAACATGTTGTTGTCTATCATTCAAATAAGATTTTACCAAACTAAGTGCAAGTTTACCCAGTCCGTAATGCTCAAGTTTCAAAAGTAATGTGTCGTGATTTACACAATCAAACGCTTTGGAGTAATATCTCCGTAACTAGAAGGTTCCCAGGTATGGCGTGGAACAAAAAAAATATCGCAATGACGAGGAGAACAAGTGCCTTTCGGCTTCGTTAAGAGGTTTCTTACACCCTTATATTGACGTCCAGTTGTTAAGATGATTTGCGCTATTGAGATTTTGTAAGGTTCACGGCGGAGTTTTTTAGTGGGCCCAACATAACCAAGCCGTCTTCCCAGACGGTGCGGTATGCTTAGGCATTTTTCACCGCTTGATTAAAAAAAAAGGTTAGACTCTAGTCTAACCTAACAAAATCTAACTTTCACTACACTGGTACTGCTGGGTGGTTGTATTTTTTGGATATTGCAAATATGTCCCTGTTCCCTAGCCAGAAGTGACGAGAAAGAACACCGTTTGGTTTTAGTAAGTAGGTGTCTGACAGACCCAATCGGTAACCCCCTGGCGGAGAACATCCATGAGGTTCGACTAAGAAGCGTTAAGGCCGGACTCCACCTAAGCGAAGACGAGACGAGAGGATAGGAGCTGTGTTGTAAACCACCAACAGAATTTCGCTATTCAGACTTCTCGTTTCCGCTTAGCTTTAGTAGATACGGTTGAGCAAAGAGGAGATGAGATGTCTCGAAATTGTTTAGACCAGCAGAGACAAGAAGAGACATTAGCGGTGTGCTGTGTGCGGCGTGCCATGTGCTGTGAGCGGCGTGCCATCTGCCGTGTGCTGTGAGCGGCGTGCCGCTTTGCACATCTCTCCTCTCCGCTTTGCATATCTCCACACAGTTTCAGTGGATATACACTCTAGCTTTTACGCATATCCTTTCCTCTCGGCTTCGCATATCTCCGCTCGTCTTACTGGCCTTACTGGTATATGACCGAGGACTACTTTGGTGTCACTAAATGTCGCTTTGTAGTCACCGAATGTCTTACTTCTGTCAAACTTGTATGAATGCGATCGTGTAGGTTTGCTCCCTTAGCACGAAACGTAGTTTTAGCCGAAGTTAAAAGTTTGTCCGAATTTTTACTAGACGTCTATCTTTCATAATTATCTCTAGGAACAATAAATCATAGTCCTGCTCTTGTCCCCTGTTACTTGGTATCGGCGCAACCCTTTGTTCGGTTACTGGACAGATTCTTGGATTGGACAGATAAGTTAGTTCAGCAGATTCTCTACTCGACTGATTCGTGGATTCGTCATATTCTAGGGTTCGACGGATTAGCTATACGGCAGAAGTACAGGTGAAAACAAAAACAAATAAAACGCACTTTAATTAAGGAACAAAAAAATCATATTTAACTTTTAAATATAAAATTAACCTTGCACAAATGTTGTAAACAATCAATCACGCTAACTTCATACTTCATTGCTGCAGTAACAATTTTGTTTATTTGTCAATTTTTTTGTATGAGTTTTGCATTACGCTGCTTCCCGTTGCAATAAATTTGTTCTCTTTTTAACTTTGTGTCTTGAGAACGGGATTCTTTTTTTAGAAATTGTATAAATAGATAGAGTGGTGGCTTAATGGGAAATCTTTTTTTTAGTCTCGCATGCCACCCTTCGATTGGGTTATTTGTACGAAAGTTTTCATTATAACTAGTAAACACATTCTCGGTATATATTCCCATCCATTGAGTTGAGAAATAATTATTAAATGTATTATATTCCGGTGAGTCATTAACCAGTTCTTGTATACTTAATTAATATTGCTTCGGGAACCATAATCGGCGCAAGCAACGGCAGTTGCATATAAAGGCGCATGATATACTCTCCATTTTCAGTTTTATCTAATCCAATATTTTGGCTCTTTTTAAGTATCGCTTTCCAGTAATGAAAGTAGCAGCCAGTTACTTTTACACCAGTATAAACTGATTTCAGGGCTTGAATGGTTGCTATTTCAAAGTCGCACTTATCATTTTCAATTATCACGGAAAATTGGTCCCTTAAAATAGTGAACAATCGTTCATAAGTTGCCTGCGTTTTATTACGTAGAAGTATGTAAAGCACAGGAATAAAATTTATGGTATTGTCATCGTGAGAAATATTTATATGAAGACTGTAGACTTGATAAAAAGGAGTCGGGCATGTTTTAAAGGTGCCATCCCAGTAGTAACTCTTACTTTTTTTCAGATAGTCTTTCGCCAATATTGACCCAAAAATCAAAATTTAGTCTTCGATTCCATCATCAAATAAAAAGAAATCACCCACTAGACTGTGCGGTAGCTTCAGAGATTTCATATATTTACAGTTTTTCGTATTCATTTTCAGGTAATTACATCTAGCTTTATACAACACATCCTTTTTCTGTACAAATGTTGGTTTATCTTCATCATTTAATTTGCAGTCGGCAGTGTCCATAAAATCTTCAAATAATTTTGGGATCGGTTCGAGTTTTTACATTCGTCTATTAAACTGTCTACTACGTTTTTGGTAAAATCGGGCATGCAAATATGACTTGACTCTCTAACAATTCGGTTTAGTTTGCCCAAAGTGATAGAACTGCTGCATTCTGCCTTATTTACACATCGCCAGTTTGTAGTACCACATTTGTTATTTTTTACAAAATTGTATCTGTGTCCAGCATGTAAAACAACGGGCTTTCCCCTTTCACTTTTAATATATTTTAAATCCACTACATCGGTGCTCGAGCCGGCAAGATCCATTTCTTGCAAAAGTGGCCTGTTAGATAATTGAGTACCTATTCAAGGAGTTTACATACTTAACCATACGAGTATATTAGTTGTAAATCATAGATTTAGAAAAATTATAAATAAGTAGGTATAATACCCTGCTAAGGCTGTTTTTTTGTTTAATCTTTTTGTGCACAACTGTCCATTTTCTGTCGTATAGCTAATCCGTCGAACTCTAGAATATGACGAATCCACGAATCAGTCGAGTAGCGAATCTGCCGAACTAACTAATCTGTCCAATCCAAGAATCTGTCCAGTACCGAACAAAGGGGTAAAAGAAATAAAACACACAATCTGACAGCAATACTTTATTCTTGCGTTTGAAAATGTTCTTACAATCATTCTTAACCGCTAATATCATTTCTTGCCTACAACTAGAGGGATGTCGTCCCGGATCTACCGATAAACGCAGCTCGCTTGAGCATTAATCGTTTTTCTATCGTTAACACTACTAGGGCTCGTTAAATGCGCTGTTTTTGTGTACTTTTCGTATAACAGATTATTCTTCTTTATCGTGTGGTTTGAGCTCCTGGTGTCAGGGTTTTTTTACCGCCCATGGGCCTCTGACTTGGCTTTACATGCCGTCAAGAAATATCTCTCAGGCATGCTGGTTTTCACGCGATGATTTTCTTCACAGAAGCAAGTCATACATAAAGATGGTTTACGTCAAAGTAGTAATGTTTAAATTTTACTTCAGTCTGTGAAAGAAATGGAGCTAGACGTCCTGTATGACACCGTCTCTTTCTCACACCGAAATAACATTAAAGTTATAGCAGAAAGAGGTGATACGGGCCCAGTAGGGCTATTACGTATCTCTGTTACAGCTCGAAATGATAGTAACTGGGCTCAGTGTCCATCAATTAACTGTCTTAAGGTTAGTTTCGTATTATGTATGACCCGGGTTATAAGTCACGGTAAAGTGATATCCACTCAGTGTGATACGTAATACCAATATTATGACATTCACGGTTGTCATCAAACTTCGGTGTACAACCGAAGCTTGATAGTCACTGGATATCAGAAAGATACGTAATAGCCCTGCAGGAGTATGTAAGGATCGCTGGTGGCGTTCTGTCGCTTTGTCTACCCTCTTGGGAAAAATGCGTGATGTTAACCTAATAACATCCCATTATCCACATCCCATTTACTGAGTTGTAGATGGTCTACATACCTATGTAGACCATCTACAACTCAGTAAATGGGATGGAGACCTGTGGTGGTCAGATAGGCAGTCGCTCCATATACTGGTATTCAGCAGCGTCTATCAGCTCGATGGATTTAAGGCCTTAAAAAGCTGGTTTAGACAGACTGGGTTGTGGAAGGCGAAGAACCAGACGTTGTGGTGCGACCTGGTCTTGGGCTAAGTCTAACAGTGGACTGCCATAGACTGACTTGATTGATATTGAAAATGTATGTATTTTGATGAGATTTTAAATTGTTGTCGTTTTTTTTTTTAAATATCACAATAGCAGCGCATATAAAAAACCCTAAAAATTCAAAAAGTGATATTCTATCAATATTTTATTACATTTTCAGTAGTTCATCGAAATTATTAATATCTATTCGGAATTAAATATTTTTTAATAATAATTATTAGTGATGTGTGATGCTTAACGACGTGAAATTGTATTTATGGTTTTTACAGAAACGTTAGCCGGTTGTTTTTTTTATTGAATTAAGACTGAACTATCTCGTCTCATTGGCTAGTGCGTCCTTATTTATGTAATTTTAAATATCTCCTCGCTATCCACCAAACACGAGAAATAAAAAAATTACAACATAACGATTTTCTTCAAATCTTTGATTAAACTTGAAATACAAATTGAAAACTTCAAAAATTCTTAATAATTACAATAAAAAGCTTTTTTTTTCAACCTGTCTGTAGCTTTCTTTGAGAAAGATAATAAAATTTCGCGTCTAATATAATTTTGCTTACTTTTTTACAGCGAATCTTACATACAAAGGGACAGACTGGTCTTATTATACTATCAATATAATATTATACAGATAACGACTAGTCCACTGATTGACGGGTTGAAATAAACACAAAAATAATTTACCCTAATGATAAAATATGGTTTCTAAATAAATTACGCCTATCAAACAGGTATACAAAATAATCTTTAAAAACCAACTCGACTCTTTCTTTTAAAAAAAATGCACACTGCAACAAAATTTTGAAATTGGAAGGAACCAAAATAGCTACCGCTGTCAAAAATCTTAAGAATCCAAAATGGTTGCTTCTGCCAAAGAATCTTGATATTCAACGCAAAATGACTGCGTCTTTTAACATGTATTAATTTAAGCACCCGACAACCAGCTTAATTACCTACAAATATGCCTAAAATGCCCAAAATAATGGCCAGTCTGGCCCAAATAACACAGAGCCCAACAGCTGTGCGTCGTACGCGTGAAACTAATATCATAAGTACTACGGGTAATAATTGTGACTAGCATCGGTGTCCTAGTACTTAAAACAGCCAGCAAATACCTTGAAAAAACAAAATGGCGTCGAACGCAAAGGTCTAGACAAAATGGCATTGTATCAAATATGAAAATTGTATAAATACAAATCGCTTTGAAAACGATTGTTTCTTGGGTTCCCAGATATCCTGTCTAAATTGTGTTGTAATCTTAATGGAAACGCGCCTGGCTTACCATACTCGGTAGTATATTTTTTGCCCCTATTCAAGATTTTCGCTGGCTATTATAGGTACTTCCAGTAGGTATCGAATATTATATTCATGATTTTGATTGAATTAAATATTAGAAACTGTGAGAGTACTGACTGAAAATGAATGTGGATATTTACCAATATACTCGTACCTATTGGTAAATTTACTTATATTTTGGTAGATTTAACAAAGTATTGGTAGGTTTACCAATGTTTTGGCAGATTTACCAATGTCTTGGTAGATTTACCAATGTATTGGCAGATTTACCAATGTATTGGTAGATTTACCAATGTATTGGTATATTTTGCCCATACATTTGTAAAATAACTGATATATTGATAGAAAAACCAAGATATACAACGTGTAACAGAAAGGGTGTAGTCATATGGAAGGGTGTGCTACAGACCATCAAACTGAACATCTTACTCCATGAGACCACCATCGCAATCGCGAAAAAATAATCAGCTGTCATACATTTGGTCGAGTAGGTATTGGAATTTTGTATGGGGCTATTAATTATTTTTTCGCGATTACGATGGTGGTCCCATGGCGAGAGCTGTTCAGTTCGATGGTCAGTAGCACACCCTTCCATATTACTAAACCCTTTCTGTTACACGTTGTATTAAAAAGTGTATGAATTCAGTCAATACTTGCACGGGAGCTCAAACAATTGATTTATCCCACTTTCTACAAATGACTAATGAATTATCAACATTTTCGTATTATGTCATAGATTGAATCTACGTTTTATAGTGCATGACACTAGATCGAGATTAAAATTGGTTCATAAAATCGTTCTGCTCATGGATGAATAAGAGGGGACGAGTAGGTCACAATTTTAAGCAGAGTTTTTCAATAAGTTTTACGAAATCAAATGATTTGATCAGACTCTTTTGGGTAGTGATTTTACAATTTAAAACCCAAGTTAACCACCCAGTAACGCGTCTAATTTCGTCGTTTTAGGACCCATACATTCCAGGTTTTGGTTTCGTAAAACTCATTGCCAAAAAATGCAATAATTTTTGTCTTAGACAATTTTTACTGAATCTCACACCAACTCCTAATACATCCATGATCTCTAGCCAAGTTTCACTTCCTCAACATTTCCTTCTAATCCTTACCTACCAATATCTTAATAATCCAGTTTAATTTTGATAAACCTTGCCAATATTTAAAGCCATCCCACATACGAACACATTCAAATATTTTATCTAATATTTCCTTACTTTAATTCGCTTCCAAAAATACTGCTGTTATGCCTATTTCTCTGGTCTTTTTAATTCAAAGCTCTTTCATGTTTTTTTGTATCTCTATTCCATTATTTTTGAATGAATCCAATAATATTATCAATCTTTGTTTAAGTTTGATTGATGGATTGACAGTTTCAGATCTATGTTTTCTTAATTAAATATATATCGTTCGTCGTGAATGTAATAATGGGTGTAAAATACCCTCAACGAAGCCGAAAGCCATTTGTTCTCCCCTTCATTGCGATCTTTTTTTTTTGTTCTGAACCATACGTACAGAATGCTTGGTTGACGGCTTCGTAAATGGTTCGTTTCCACCTTGTTTACAAAAAAAGAAAAAAAGAAAATTCGATTATTTAAAAAAAATTCATGACGTAATACGTATATTATATTATATTTAGCATTGATTCGTTATGCTATATAATTTTGACGTAATTATAGTATTTTACTTTACTCCTTATTTAAAACTTGAACCATAATCTCGATCTTGCTGAAATTAGTGACGATTTTTTAAACCTAGTTTTATCTAAAGTAAAGGCTACACGATGACCGTAAGATGACATTATTTTTATTAAAAAGTCTGTGTGCATGAAATTTTAACAATTTGATAAATATCGTCAACAATTTTACAATTACATAGGGCCGAGGTGATGAAGGGTAAATTTATATCGGAGAGTAAACATGATAAGTTACTGCGTTTACGCTAGCAATGATAATAATGTTTTTTCCAAGTATACTAGTAATACATAATTATTCAAATTATTTATTAAAAATCAAGTACATCATACATAGCAATTTGAACTGCTATTTGCTTTGGTATTCTTACTGTTATGGATGGGTCAATTGAGTCTTATATTATATTATTTTATAATAATATTTAAAAAAAAATTAAAATATCTACTCTCGAGTTCCGTTTTCTGTGAAACTATAGTTTGTTCTACATAATTTCTGGTTGTAATGTCTGAACAATTTTTACCGGCCCTGCCTTATACCTAAATTAATGAAAAACATTGACCAGACTGTCGATATTATGATACGCATGAAATTATAGTGGTTATAGATATTGATATTGTCTGGGCAATGACGCATTTTTTTAAATATATTTATTTTAGATTTAATACATAAATTAACCGCCCAACACTTATATTATAACTGCAATACAATCAACACGAACTTTGGCGGTTTCAAATTATCTATAGGAAACAAAAGAATATTTCAAAAGTAACGGTCATTCGTCGACTACATCCATTTTGAACGTGGTCGGCTTACGACCAATGGGCTTCATTGCTAGTCTACGAACGGTTGCTTTTGTGCAATTTGTATTTAGAATTTCCTCGTCACTACTGCTTGAGTCGTCGAAGCGGCCGGTCGTGCGTATGTTGTCATCTGACTCCGAGGACTGTAAATATTTAAGAAGGTGAGTTATTGTAATGTAAAGTAAAAAGTATGAATTGAAAATTCTAAAGAACATTTTTTTTCAAAAATGTGTAATATGTAATTCTAATATAGGTTTTAAATGAAAGCTGGTGCGTACGTGTTATGGTAATTAATGATTAGATATATGCTTTTGTGAAATACGGTAATGAGACGAACAATCTATCTACATAGGTATAATTACATGATGCGATCAATAAAATGTAATAATTACAAATTTAACTTTATTACAAACTTCGTTGCGTACACTATATGTAAAACGTAAACAAAAAACACATGCTTTAATAAACAGCTCAGTATAATAAATACAAAAGTAATAATTACACATTACTACCATTCATAATATTGAAAACATAAGGTTGTAATTGAAGACAAAATACTGTTTAAGGCGGCATATAATAAATATATTTAACAGAATATACATCATTCAGGAACCATAAAATATGCCGTAAAGACTTTATAAATAAAAGAGTTAAAGAACCAAACATCATGCGAAGCTGAGGACCATTCACCAGACAGATCTATCGTCAGATATAATAATATGTATATTTGTCTACCGAGCTAAAATATTATAAAAAAAAACTAGTTATAAAGACGAGTTCTGCTAAAATTTGCCTAGCTTTACTCAACTATGTTGGGGTCGGCTTCCAGTCGAATCTTACCCTAATCCAACATTCTAAATGAAAGTATGCTTTGAACAGATTTTAAATTTATTAGCGTGTATATGCGGTCACTCCATGTAAAATACTGGTATTCAATTGGATTCGGTTACACTGGACGCCGACTCCAAGCCCAACATAGTTGGGAAGAGGCTAGCTAGACAGATGATACAGCATGTGTCAGACACCTCTTAACGAAGCCGAAAAGCACTTGTTCTCCTCGTCATTGCGATATTTTTTTTGTTCTACACCATACCTGGGAACCTTCTAGTTACGGAGATATTGGGGATCAGAGTTCCAACTTTTTGTCAACTTTTTTTTTGTAAATACAAGTTCTTAATGTAAGATTTTTACTTTAAACACCTCCACCACCTCCTTACTATTCAATCCATACATCAGCACAATGTTTTGAGTGCGTTACATTGAATTCTACCACACACACACTACACAAAACATGTCAACAAAAAATGTCGTTTCCCAGCAATAATTTTTGCGTAAAGTTACTTAGTTTGATGTACAGAATGCTTGGTTGACGGCTTCGTGATGAGGTGGTTTACACCCTGTATTTTGGCAGAACTAAGATTTTTCTTTCTTCTTTCTTTAGATTTATCTGACGATAGATACGGCACAAGCTGAAGCGAGTTAGAAAAGACACGAACATTTATTTCTTGGGGCGGCCGCGGGCGATCACCTCAGGCAGGCGCCTGTTGGGCCTCTCGTCGCTGCTGTCCACGCTCTAGAGTTGGATTGAACATATTTACATACACATCAACTTAGTATTGCGTAATGAGGTTAATTTTGAATAAAAACTACATTAGAAGACTAGAGTAGAATAATTTGGCCTATTCAAAAAGTCTATGATCTGAAATCGATTAAGACGCCGTTGGTGAAAGGGTATATGACAAAAAAATCTAATTAGTCCGACAGATATATTTCCAAAAACATTGGACACATATTTTTTCTTTTTTCACGTAAACAAAAAAATGAAGACGATACAGTGCGCCGAAAACTCGTGTGACGTCACATTTGAGTACATTTTTTACTCAAATGTGACGTCACAAGCCCCCCTCATGATCTTTAACACGTTTTATCTTCGTCGATTGTTATTAATTTGATAAAACAAAAAACACGTATCCAATATTTTTCGATAATCTAACTGACGGACTAAACAGAATCATATTTTGTTAGTCAGTCATCATCCCTATTATTGGAGTAGACCAAAAGTGGATTTCTTGGGAATCCTCGTACATCAATAAATTCTAATAAACTGAACGTAGATATTTCATAACCTTCAGTGCATTCAAACAATACTCTCTACGAGTTGAGAGGCCTATGTCCAGCAGTGGACTTTATTATTGTAGCCTGATGATGAAGAAAAAATATATATCTTAAAAACACAAATTAAACTGACTTTTACAAGATTTAAAGCTATTTTTTTATAATGCCTTTTTTTTGTCTGATCAACACGTAATTATCCGAAAAAATACTTAAAATGTAGTCACAAGAATGTTCCATATAATACTTACACTTCTAAAAATTTGAATAAAATGAACTGAAATCCCAAACCAAATGAACAGAAAGAGAATATGTTAGTAGGCTCAAAGACTGGCTGTTGTATTATAAATTAATTATCTATACTAATATTATAAAGGGGTCGAATTTGTAAGTTTGGATGTAGGGGGTCATCGAATTCCAAAAATTCTCTCAGTAATGAGAATATATTTTAAAACGTTCGTCTCGGAAAATTTTCGGACAAATGCTGGTTTTAAGAATATGTAACCTTATTTAGAAGGTGGAAGCACACCGACGCCAAAACGGTTGAAGAACACAATGTTTTGTTATGTTAGTATTGAGTAATTAATGATTCATTTGGTTTTTTAATTTTTTTTTTCTTTTATAATTTTAATTATTATACTAAGTACTTCTTTCTTTATTTTAACAATGTTATAATAATTTTATTTTTATTCATAGTTCTGTTCTCATTTTTATCTGTCTTAGCAGTAATATCCATATCTTGTCTTTTAAATTTAATTGTAAGTAATCCCTTAAATGTAGGGTCTATGTATTTCATGTATATAATATAGCCATTATTTTAATTTTATTTTATTTTTTCTCTCTTAAAAGTTAACACTTATTTTTGTGAATGCTGGTTAACCTGTCATTGGCGACTGTGTAAGTCCAAGACTGTAAATCCTATGTATACCTAAATGCTGAAGAAGCTGTTGGTGAACCTTTAATAAATAAATAAGAACACTGATTCCGTACATCATTCTGAGCCCCACCACACAGAATAGGGATAATTCCTGACTAGAAAACCATGATTTTGTTTAGTCCGTCACTTTAAAATTAAAATATTGGATACGTGTTTTTTGTTTTATCAAATTAATAAAAATTAACGATAAAACGCGTCAAAGATCATGAGTCATGAGTGGAGGCTTGTGACGTCAGTTTCCGGTAAAAAAATGTACTCAAATGCGACGTCACACGAGTTTTCGTCGCACTGTATCGTCTTAATTTTTTGGTTACGTCAAAAATGAAAAAATATGTGTCCAATATTTTTTGGAAATCTATCTGACGGACTAAGTGGTTTTTTTTTGTCATCTACCCTATTGCTTCATCGTTAATTAAAGAAAACAAAACAGTTGATTTTGACCGTGTAGGTATTGCAGTTTTGTAAGAAACTGCTGTTGTTTTTTCAATGACTGACCAAAAATTTATATGTCGGATTCAAAATAATGTCCTGAACACGTGGTAATCGTTTTAGCGTCGATGTGCCTTCCATCTTGTATGCTTCAAAGGCGAGCTATTTCTTTGCCATTTAACTTGGCAATTCTGGCAGTTCTTTTGTGATTACCATTCTACAGTTACCAGCCCTCTTAAATTATAAACTCTTACAACAAAAAACATCTAACCAATCCAGTCTCAGAACCTCTTAAGCCACAGTGATCTTACATCAAAGTCTCCGATAGTGAACCGGGTGCCGGCCGCCTCAGCCACCAGCTGCGCGGGCGCAGGCGGGGCGTTCTCGGGAGACAGCACCTTACACGCGCGACACGATTACACATGAATGTATGTACATTAGCACGATTGTGTTACGATGGTACAAGCGAAGGCAAACATTAGTATATTGGTTTTATTCAAATACGAATATATCGATATATCGACAAATACAACGTTCAGCTCAGTGGAGAAAGTTGACAATCCAACAGTAAGGCCTGAATTCCTGCTACGCTGACGACGGTCGCGTACGTCAGCGAGAAATATGTAGCGACGTACGCGCTGCTGACGTCAGCGTCGCAGTATGGCACTATACAGGGTTATTTGTAAAACACCAACAACCTCTCAGGACTGTGTTACTAACATCATAATCAACAACTTTTGTTCTATGACTTTTAAAAATTCATCATATTTTAGTTCATCAAATTTTCATAAAAAAAATAAAAATATTTAAATTGAACGCTTTTACGGGCTCTCGCTGCCCTGACCCCGCTGACGCTCCCCTTTGTACTATCGCTTTCTTTTGCTTCGCATAGATTTCTTAACATTTAGAGCGTTCAATTTAAATATTTTTATTTTTGTACGAAAATTTGATGAACTAAAATATGATGAATTTTTAAAACTCATAGAACAAAAGTTGTTGATTATGATGTTAGTAACACAGTCCTGAGAGGTTGTCGGTGTTTCACAAATAACCCTGTATAGAACACAATGTATACTCGTACGCACGGCCGACATCAGCGTAGCAGGAATTTAGGCTTTAGGTTTGCGCCTCATCTAACAGCACGGTATCGCATTTTCCCGTGCTCCTTTACATTTCTGCCGCCATTTTCACGTCCGATTATCTACCGAGCGGGAAAGCTATCGCACGCGGCAGTATCCACGATGCGCTCAGCTCGTGTTCTCCGTGTTGTCCTCGGTTCTGAGCGACAGAAAAGGATAGATACGATTCCGTGCTGCTAGATGAGGCACGACCCTTATACGCATATTTTATGAGGTACTTTCGATATAATATGGGTGTTGGCAGATACTTAAATACCATTTAAATACCTTTAGGCACATTACCATTTAAATAGAAAGTTTAACAGAAAATGGCTTTCAAAATTCGTTTAATGATTACGAACATATTTTTGCCATTGATTGTAGTATTGCATAGTCAAGACTAGACGGAGAATAAGATAAGAGGGTGAGAGGACCAGTATTGAAATTACCCTTTGACTTGCTGAGCAGTTTATTGCTGTTGTTCATTGTTGTTGTGAGCAAACAGATTAATATTAGGGAAAAAACCCGTAGCAAGTGATAACATCACCACTACTTTGAACTAAATTAATATATTGTCCAAAATCATAAGAATAAATTTGAATACTAGGGTACAATAAGGGGAAAGAGTAAATAAATATGATATTTTAGAGGAAAAGTTAAAACGGTAAAGGTGGGACCTTCCGGACTATGACAATAAAAATATATCCGACCGCTTCGATTCGATTTTCGATTCGGAAAGTCGTATGTCTGTCTTTTTTTGACATTACGAAATCGAGCGAGATAGACATACGACTTTCCGAATCGAAAATCGAATCGAAGCGTTGTGAATAGCTATGCTGATTTTGCCTCATCAATTCATCTTTTTGAACTATTTTTTATGTACATGTTAGCAAATGATTGATTACCTAGCTTGTATAAAAAGTGCCATAATTATAACAGCTATCCCACATTTTTAATAAATAGATTGCTACGTCATGGATCGACACCTAAGTTTGATGTTATACGAGCAATGTTCTAGCCAATTCACCTTAGTAATAGAAAATATGACAACCGTGCATAAAAAAAAGGTTAGATTTTAATCAAGATAGTAATGATTGTAAAAAGACCCTTAACGAAGCCGAAAGCCACTTGTTTTACTCATCATAGCGATATTTTTTTTGTTCTAGACCATACTTGGGAACCTTCTAGTTACGGAGATATTGTAGGTCAAAGTCCCAACATTTTCACAAGTTTTTTTTTGTAATACAAGTAAAATTTAAATACTTCTATAACTGCGCACTCAAAACATTGTGCTGATGTGTGATAGATGCATTTGTAGTAAACAAATGCCTCTATCACTCGTCAGCACAATGTTTTGAGTGCGCTACATTGCACCGTGATTTTTCACCCCAAAAAAGTCGTTTCCCAGCAATATTTTTTGCGTAAAGTTAGTTAGTGTGGTGTACAGAATGCTCGGTTGACCGCTTCGTGAAGGGTCCATTAACAACTTGTATAATTCGTAAGTTCAATTCTAAGTTTAGCTATCGCTTAGACAGTCAACCGCAAATCAGTCTATTACCAAATTGACACTATAAACGTTCGCGGCTTGTGTAGGTGTGTAGGTCTCACGAAAGCAAGCCATCAAATAACTTAGTTTTCATCACTTTTATTTTAAGGCTTTAGTCCCCAGCGTCGATTTTTATGCACAGTTGTCATTATTGAAGTAGGGATGAGTAAAATTAAGAATCCGGTTAAATATACTATGGTTTTCATTTTGAACTTAGACTTAAAAGTATGCATTTGCTATTTGTTATAAAGCTTTAATTGATTTGATGTAACAATAATGGGAATTTTAAAACCACAATCTTATAAGGAGACTGACAAGACTATCTTTAGACAGACAATTACCCAACTAGTGCGAGCGAGAATACATAGTCTGTCTCGCTTGCACTTGTAGGGTAATTGTCTGTCTTAAGACAGTCTTGTCTTACTAAAATAGGAGATTTTTTTAGTAAGTACGTAGTAACTAGATTCTTATTATTACCAATCCTCCCAATAAATAAATCATCGATTTCTATAAGAACCCCTCACCCAAATATTCTTAAATTATCTACCCAAACCAGACCCTAAAAATCATATACATTATTTACCCAGACCATGATGCCTACCATGGCCTTCTATGACAGTTTCGTTTTCATCTCATTTCAGTGTGCGAATGGGATGGAGCCAGACGTCCTGTATAGCTTTCTCACTCACCCACACTGAACTGCTATAAAAGGTGGCCATTTTAATGCCAAAAAATTAATGCCACTTACATCCTGGTCACTCATCATCTCCTTAGTCGATACAGTGGTTTCGATCCTCCTGATGGAGCCCTGGTGGATGTCCACGTCGAAGGCGAGGCACTGGAAGCGGCGCAGAAGCAGTACAGCAGGGATCGGGAGTACGCCAGCCATTATCATCAGCACAGCGATCACCAGGACCCAGGTTGGGTATTGGGTCTTGATTACGCGGCCCTGCAAGGAACAAATAGATGTTAAAACTCTCTTCTTCGACTTTTGGCGACCCAATGTTGAGTGTAAGTAGGTCTTTTTAAACCTCTCCACTTTTGGCGGTTTAATGTCGTGGCTATCCAGTTTGGTCTGTCCACTTTGTTTAACTTATTCTAATTTTATTGTTTACTATAGCTGTTGCCACCGGCTTTTCCCGCAACACCATCATCATTATACCAGCCTGGAATCACCCACTACTGGGTCTATACTCTGCAGTGGGTGATTCCGGCCTCCCATATCTTCTGCCATACTTCCTGGTTCTCTGCGTCCCTGATCCAGGGCCGGCAGTCTCGACATAGATAACGACAAAATCGCAAACTTTCGATCGCTAATTACTCACGAAATAATTCGGTTACAATAATGATGCTTGCGGGTAATGCAAGTCACTACATCCAAGATGCGATTCTCGCAAGCATCGGTATTGCAAACGATTTTTTTTTTTTTGTTATTTTAGCGATCAAAAGTTAACGATTATGTCGTTATATACCTATCTATGGCCCAGGTGTTTCCCGCGACTTTGACGATATCGTCAACCCAACAAGCTTTGGGCTTTATTAACGACAGAGTTGTCCAAGTCGCTACATACTGATCGGACGAAATCCGAGTCATCGATTCGAGAAAATAAAAACTAAAATATGTAAAACTCTGTGGAGTACTCTAAGTAAAATGTATAATATTTTAATTGCAGAATGTTGTATGGGCCCGTATATTTCATGGACGGGTTGGGGCAGACCGAGGAGAAGATGGCGGGACGCCTTGTATGGCTTCCTAACAAGTTGGCGATATTTAACGAATTAGAAGGAATAGGGAGAGGCCTTTGAGAGTATAGGGTTGCCAGATGATAATTTAATAAAGGAGCCCGGGCAGACGGGTCTAAAAAGGAGGGTTTTCTGTAAAAAAGGAGGACATTCAGAAATTAAACGAATTTTTTTATATTATTTTAATCATATTTAGCTGAGTTACACATTCTGGAAAGAACTTCTTGGTTTTTTAACAAATAATTATGAAAATCTTCACATGTCAAGTTTTTGAAGTTGTATTGAGTAAGAATTAAAGATTTAACTGTCTACACACTAAGTCCGTTCCTCTCTTTGAAACTCTTCAAAGACAAAGACATTTATTCGTTGGATATGGTAGGCACAGAGTTGTTTAATAAAAATAGCAGGACAGGACATATCCGCCGCTAGACGTGGCATACGAATATTTACATAGTTCCACGATGTTTAGCAAAAAGGAGGACTTACAGTAGGTAAGGGAGGACAGGAGGATAAAATATGGAAAAGGAGGAGATGTCTTCTTTTAGATACCATATGGCAACCCTACCCAAGAGTAGTAGTTCAGGAAAATAAAAATAAAGGGTGTAAAACACCTCTTAACGAACCGAAAGGCACTAGTTCTCCTCGTCATTGCAATATTTTTTTTGTTCTACACCTTTACTGGGAACCTTCTAGTTACGGAGATATTGGGGGTCAAAGTTCCAAGTTCTTGACATCTTTTTTTTTTAAATACAACAAGTGTAAGATTTTTACTTTAAACACCTCCAAGACCCCCGTACTATTCAATCCATCCATCAGCACAATGTTTTGAGTGCGTTACATTGAGTTCTACCACAAAACGTGATTTTTCACCCCAAAAAAAAAGTCGTTTCCCAGCAATAATTTTTGCGTAAAGTTACTTAGTTTGATGTACAGAATGCTTGGTTGACGGCTTTGTGATGAGGTTGTTTACAACCTGTATATCTACATTAATATTATAATCTACATCTACACTAATAATACAAGGGGGAAACATTTTATAAAGAGGAAAGATTTATATTTTTGTGGATATGTTTGTAATGAATAAACTCAAAAACTACTTCGCCGATTTCAAAGATTCTGTCACCATTAGAAAGCCACGTCTTTACTGAGTAACATAGACTATATTTTATCCCCGAACTCCCACGGGAACGGGAACTACGCGAGTGAAACCGCGTGACGTCCGCTAGTTGTGTATTGAAAAACACACAAATTGCTTTGACTCTGTTTTATAAGGACCAATTAAAAACGCATGTTTAACGATCCATCTTCATTAATAAAATATGTAGAAATAAAAATTATTGCCTTGTTTTTCATTATTTATTGTTATTTCATCATTCATCATCATCATTTCAGCCGAAAGACGTCCACTGCTGGACATAGGCCTCCCCCAAGTGTCGCCACATTGACCGGTCCCATGCGACTCGCATCCAGCGGACTCCCGCAACCTTCACCAGGTCATCGGTCCACCTAGTGGGAGGTCTTCCAACGCAACGTCTTCCGGTTCGCGGTCGCCACTCCAGAACTTTTCGGCCCCATCGGCCATCCGTTCTGCGAGCAATGTGACCTGCCCACTGCCACTTAAGTTTGGCAATTCTTCAGGCTACGTCGGTAACCTTGGTTCTCTTGCGGATGTCTTCATTTCTGATTCGATCGCGCAAGGAAACTCCGAGCATAGCCCTCTCCATTGCCCTTTGGGTGACTTTAAGCCTTCTGATGAGGCCCATTGTGAGCGACCACGTTTCGGTCCCGTATGTAATCACTGGCAACACACACTGGTCATAGACTTTCGTCTTGAGACACTGCGGTAAGTTGGACGAGAAGATACCGCGCAACTTCCCGAACGCTGCCCAGCCGAGTCGACGATTAACCTCTTTCTCGAAGTTAGACCTACCTAACTGGACCGTTTGTCCCAGGTACACATAATCGTCTACTACTGTTATTTACTAAAAAAATATCAAACAAACACCATCTTATCGTTCATTTATTTATCATTATCTAGAATAAATAAAAACAATCAATGTGAGTGTTTATCTAAAGAAAACGCTTATGTTATTGTTGATTCAGGTGTTTATAAGATTAGTGTGTTAAGAGAACAGCGCTGGCCCAGTCGTGGCGGCCCCGACTTAACGAACAGTAAGTCGTGGCTTCGAACCCAGACAGGCGCATTACTTTGTGTAATTTATTTCATCACCGCTGCTCTAAAAACGGTGAAGGAAAACATCGTGAGGAAACCAGCATGTCCTAGAACCAAAAAATTCGAAGACATGTGACATCTACCAATCCGCACTGGGCCCGCGTGGTGGATTATAGCCCATTCTCTCTCATAGAGAGGAGGCCTGTGTCCCAGCAGTGGGAACATTAATAGGCTGATGATGATGATAAGATTAGTAATGTCAAGAAGGCCTCGTGGGTGTAGTGGTCGCAAGCGTAACTGCTGAGCATGAGGTCCTGGGTTCAATCCCCGGGTCGGGCAAAGTGGTATTGGGTTTTTCCTTGAGGAATTTCTCAGTAGTAGCCACGGAGTCTGGATTCGTGCCCGGCTGATGGCAAGAGGCTCGCCCCTTTATTCTTTTCTTAAGGTGGATGTTCCAGGGTAGCCCGCAAAATTCAAAATTTCTTAGGTTTTTTGCAATTTGCAGGTCAGTGTCAGGTTGTATGTTCATTAAAATATGATTCGCGGCTGTAACACGTATGTAGTTATAGAATTATAATCATCAATACAACCCTCCAAGCGCATAAAGGTGCAGGAATGACTTTGACCTTGATAAAGTAATTCCTGCACCTTAAAAAAAACGTAAGAAAATTAAAAACAAAAAAAAACAAAAACCTTAAAAGGGTTCTTAGGGTAAAGAAAGTTTGTGGTACTAATACCCACATGTGACAGAATCGTTCAATCGGCTGTGTGAAAAACATTGAACAGTTAGGGCTACCGCAAACTATAGACAAGACCGTCTTTAGACAGACAATTACCCTACTAGTGCGAGCGAGAATACATCCTATTAAGTGGGACTTAAACATAACTGATATAACTGTTATGTGATGTCAAGAAGCTGTTAATCATCATCTGCCTAGACTATCCCAAGTTATATTTAAAAAAGTGTGGTACAGATCATCAAACTGAACCTTTTTTACAATGTTTTAGGGTTGTAGTAATTAACTCCGTAGGTACACTAAATTGTCGTGAAGTATTGTGAGTTTAGTCCTCATCTGCTTAGCCTTTTCTCAACTATGGTGGGGTCGGCTTCCAGTCTAACCGGAAGCACTGAATACCAGTATTTCACATGAAGCGACTGCCTACACAACTCAGCTGACCTCCACAACCCAGTTAGTACTTTCGGGCCACTGACTAGTTTAAACGACTGTCAAATATCTACAAAAGACAG
The DNA here is from genome assembly GCA_963853795.1 of Xestia rhomboidea. Taxonomy (NCBI): domain Eukaryota; kingdom Metazoa; phylum Arthropoda; class Insecta; order Lepidoptera; family Noctuidae; genus Xestia; species Xestia rhomboidea. The sequence goes on from OY970774.1 coordinate 14,727,602, forward strand.
CCGGGACCAACGGCGTCACGTGCTCTCCAAGGCACGGAGAAAACTCGGCATATAACCCATCCACGGACCCACCTAGGCAAGCACGGCTTAACCTAAAAATCGTCCCAAACGGCTGTTATTATTAAGCCATGAGGTCCTGTTCACGGTCCTAATGTACAGACGCTAGAGCATCAAGCTACCCGAAACTGTCAAATTTTGCCAATCAACCTTGGACCTAATTAATACTTAAGCTGATAAAGTTGTTGACAGATTGTAGAAGCTTGATGTGCTTGGGTCCGTACAAAATACATAAATGATTAGTTTAGGTATCTACGCTTCGATTTATATTCATAGAATTTGGAAAATTTTGCAAAACTAAAGAAAATGCTAATTGACCGAATAGCTAAAATGTAGCCCACAGCATAGTTACAAGTTGAGTCACACACGTAAAATGACTTGCGAAATTCACGTTCATATTTTGTTAGAACTAATTTGCGGTATTTTTCCTACATTTAGTTACCTACCTATGGGTAGGTACGTTGTAGTATTATATTATCTGTGCTATGGGTTTAATTATAGGTAGTCGCTACTTTACGGTTTAATATAGGGTTTAACCCAACTATTGGGTATATTATAAATATGCTCAAAGGACCAAAATTATCACTATAGTCTCCGCCAGATAAGTAGGAATCAAAGGTCATTGACCCGCATACATTTATTCAAATACGTAATTCCGAAAACAGAAATAATGACATAAACTTGTCCCGAAACGACCTTCATCATGATCCTTGACTTTTTCTAGTAATCAAATACGATTCATAATGTATTGTCGTCGTACATACGCAGAGAAATTAAAGAAAGAGCAATGAACTTTATTTCAGATTTAAGTGGCGGCCAATATGGCATTGTTCAGCTATAGATTCAACATGAACCAAATATTCTCTATGATTCATTATAATCTTTAAAAAAAACTTAAAATTGTATCAGTCAGAACCAGTAGACGGTTCTCCAGGTTCTAACTTAACTTAAAAAGCTATTTTTGACGCTTGTAGCGAATAACGCCCTAAGCGATATTTTCGTGGCCCAGCCATAAGTCAACTCAAGACCGTTTCTGTACACCTGACAGCGTATATATGCAAAATTTCAGAATGATCGGTTCAGTGGTTTAAGGTGTGAAGGTAAGAAACTTACTTTAGGATAAGACTAGCTGTTTATGCTGTTGTATTTATTGTGGCACGAAGCTAATGGTTGTTTGTCGACGCACATATTATCGAAGAAACACTCGTGCATGTGACTCACAGATGAAGCCTCGTTGAGGAAAACTGTGTCGTAATAAACGTATGGTTCCGTCTAACAGATAGAATATTTAAAACGAATTGGAATATTTTTTGTTGATTATTTTTATGAATACATTCACCGGCCCGCATTAGGCCCGCGTAGTGGATCATTCATGGCCCACTTTTTCTCACAGAGGCCTATGTCACAGTTTTGGAAACATTATTGATGGATATTCTTAAGGTGGAAGCGCGCTTTTGGGTGAAATGATAATGTTTGTGAAGGCGATTTTCAGAAGCTAAGCTATCTTTAGTGCTATTTTCAAGTCCCAAGAGCTTGCTCTAAATGCGCAATTGCCCAAAATGTATACGGAAACGTTACCAATTACCATACAAATATAAATATTCCAGAACAATAAACCCGTGATTACTGATGATTGCTACCGGAAAACCACAAAATGTACCTACCTACTGAGAATAAGTAGCAATAAAATATCATGACGTTTAAGGCGTAGCAAAGTACAGTCACGGGCAATATCAATATACAGGATGGTAACGACACCGACGCACAAACGGCTACCCTCTATTCAGTACCTACATCGTTCACAAAATCCGATCCAAATATAGTCATGTATTTTTTAACCTCAGACGCAAAAATGACAAGGTGTAATAAGTTTGACGTGTCTGTGTGTGTGTGTGCATGTGTCTGTCTGTAGCATCGTAGCTACCAAACGGATGAACCAATTTTGATTTTGTTTTTTCGGTTTGAAAGGTGAATTCATCGAGAAGTGTTCTTAGCTGTTTGATGAAAATCAGTCCAGATGGCCGCCTCATAATTTCAAGGTTATTTTTTTCTTTTTAAAGGGTTTCACGTTTATACCTTTTTTTGTACTTGTTTTAGGCTTTTTACGTTCATACTATTTTTTTGTGTCGGGGGTTTTTAAATTTTAAATTTTAAATTAAATTTTTATAATAATTTCCCGCGGACAAAGGTTGCGGGCAAAGGCTAGTATACATCAAACTGCGCGTGGGTATACAAATACAATACGTTCTGGAAAAACCAGATTCTCATTAACATTCAAGGAACCCTACTCATCGGTGTTTACTGTAATATATACGCCCTATTCTCTGCGTTCATCTTCAGTCTGAGTTTACATTCTTACTAGAATGGTCAACTTAATATTATTGTTGTGTTTGTGCGCCGCCCACTGTTGGGCAGAACGTGTAACGATAGCTACAAGGAAAGGTGTTATTGTAGGGCAAAGCCATGAGGGTTATAACTCGTTTCTTGGTGTGCCGTACGCTTTGGTTAATGAGGAAAATCCTTTTGGGGTAAGTGTTGTGTTTAAATGCTACATTATTGTAATGAATTAGGTGAGAGGCCCCAGTATGAGCGCGCGGTGTAAATACGACTATACGAATTTTTGAATCGAAAATACAATTATTATTATCCTGTAGCATTTTAGTTAAATTGACATTGGTTTCGGTTCTAATGTGCACAAACTAAACTTAATTTAGACTATTGCTATCTTTTACTAAAAGTAGGCAGTACGAGAAAAGGACGGCTATAGCTATGAACTAAGTTAGAAATGTCAAACTAGTTTATGCCTTGCGCTTCACCGTGTTTTTAGTCGACATGTTTTTACCGTGCACCCTTCATTTGTATGGAAATATTAGTTCCAATTAAATTTGACAGCTCTAAATTACGTCCGTCTCTTTCTCGTTTTATTAGAGGGAAAAAGATAGCAACAGCCTACATTAAGTTTAGTTCTCAAGCAGAATCGACACCATTGTTATAATTTTTAGTTTTTATGTTGTTTGCAACAAGCACAATCAGTATCAAATTCATAAAATTATGTGTGAAACACCCGTTCCACACATAATTTTATAATAATATGTCATTATCATTAATATGCCCGTAATTTCAAAAGTACCCACTTTTAACGTTAACATCGACGTTTTCACGTTTTGTTTAAACCGCGCGCTCCTGCTATGGCCTCAGATTAGATGGTTTTTAGATATTTCTTTATGTACCTACGTTTGCACAAACAATTTTAAACAAATATATATCATCGTCTTTTGTTGTTGTGTTTTCTATCTGGAAAAACACTGAAATAAACAGACTGAAATATACGACGCAGTTTCTTTTAAATCCAGGCAGTTTATATGTGAGGACCATACAGATCAAGATCAGATCTTCTGAAATCTAGTAGTGTAGGAAGAATATAAGCAGGCTGGATTTATGGTAGATTTCGTTTGTAGGTTTTATAAATAAAACTAATATTTTTATAAATAAAAATAAACTATTACTACGAAAAACAACTATTACTAAGACGTGCCGTCTGTCCGTCTGTCTGTCACCAGGCTGTATCTCATGAACCGTGATAGCTAAACAGTTGAAATTTTCACAGATGATGTAAGTAATTTTGATTGCCGCTATAACAACAAATTCTAAAAACAGAATAAAATACATATTAAAGTGGGCTCCCATACAACAAACTTGATTTTTTGATAATAATGGTACGGAACCCTTCGTGCGCGAGTCCGACTGGCACTTGGCCGGTTTTTTAAATACTAACATGCAGTTCATCCATTTTTGTTTTGCTATTGACATGTCGCAGGTCGACTTAGGAGGTTCCGAGGTTGTCGTATGCTTAAGGGCGAAGCCCTAGGGTAGTCCGCGAAATTCAAATTTTCTTACGTTTTTTTTTTTTGCAATTTACGGTGTGTCAGGTTGTATGTTGATTGAAATATGATTCGCGGCTGTAACAAATATGGCTTTACAGAGTTATAATCATTAAAATCATCAATACAACCCTCTGAGTTCATTTAAGTCCATTGAATGACATTTTCATGAAATAGTCATTCAATCGCGGGCTACTGGCACTTCAACCTTAACCGGACGTTAAGGCATGCAGAAGCGGGTTTCGGTCCCATAGTAAAAACGGTTTTTCCCGGTTTTTACTATGGGCCCGAAACCCGGTTCCACAAAACAAAAGTCCTCCGGCCAGGGGTTATTATTTCATACATTTCAATGTTTGAATTTTGTCGTGATCTTATTTACGTAATCAACTTTGAAAAAAACTTCCATCAAATTGAAAATTCACTAAGGGGCCATCCATAACTTACATCACACATTACAACACGCATTGTGTGTGAAAAAATGTGAGGAGACATTTTTTAAATCTAATTTATCCAAGTATTAAAACATGAAAAACTTTCAAATATTTTCAAGTTTCTGTGTGATCATGTAAAAATTGAAAAACATGTGACGTCACACTAGGGAGGGGGAGTCTCAGAAACGAGGAGGGGGGTAAAATCCCTATCCATAATTTATGGATGGCCCCTAAGCTTGAGTCACACGCTTCTATCAGTCACATTGGTGTACAAGCAAAAATAGATCTTATCGTTTTATGACCTGCAAATGACATTCAACCTTACGGTAGATAGTAAATCAATAACACGGTCAGCTATACATACATATACATAGATATTAGAGTACCTATTTTCCTTCACGTTAACAAAACAAATTAGTCAAAGTTTATGATAATGGTTATCTGTATTAGGTATTTGTTATTTATGTCAAATAAATGATTCAAACGTAAATATGATGCATGGTTATATGCCAAAAACAACAACATTATTGAAATACCATCTAGATTATTGTTTAATTATTTTGTTTTTCCAACTATTGAAATGCCTCGTTGGTTACCGCATTTAATGTTTATTTCACAGTTGTGTTTTGAAATTAGCATCTAATTCTTTAATGTTTGCATTCCAATTTTATAGCGAAATGTGTCATTGCATAGCCTATTACTAGGACACTCCCGCCTGATCACCACTAAGCTAATTTTTGCTTGCACTTACAAAATACACTCGAGAGCAATGAATCCGGGTCACTTAAAGAATGTTAAAAATCTCGGAAACTAAAAATGATAGGTTAATGCAATAAATTGTATTTAATAGACAATGTAATACTCCTTAAATGAAAGTAAAAAAAATATGAGTCACCATACATTTTATTAACACAAAATTACATAAAGAAAAAAACTGCTGATCTCTCCTTAAAACAAAAATAGGAAACATGACATTTTTGAACTTTATTACGATTTTCTTGAATTTTAATACTTCGTATTGCCTCCTCGTGCTTCCATTACTGCGTTTACGCGGTTTGGCATGCTGTACACCAAGTTCCTTATACGATTTTGGGGAATATTCTCCCATTCCTCTGTGAGAGCAATTTTGAGCTCACGAAGCGTGATTGGGGGAGGGTTTCGTTGTTTTACGCATCTGCCTAGCTCGTCCCAAGCATGCTCGATCGGGTTGATATCCGGGCTGCGCGCTGGCCACTCCATACGAGTAATGTTCATCTCTTGAAGGTAGTCATTCACAATCCTACCTGTATGAGGTCGGGCATTGTCATGCATAAATATAGCATCCTCACCTAAATTGACCATAAATGGACCAACGTGATCATTGAGGATTTCTTCCACATATCTTACGCTAGTTAAAGAGCCGTTTTCTATGATCACCAGCTCTGTGCGACTTTCAGAAGAAATTCCGGCCCACACAAGTACAGACCCACCACCGTAGGCTACTTTTTCTTCGATGCATGCTTGCTTGAATCTTTCCCCTGGTCTTCGATACACTCTGTGTCTTCCATCGTGCTTGTAGAGCATAAATTTTGATTCGTCGGAGAACATAACTTTTGACCAATCTTCAATACTCCAATTTACGTGGCTCTGGGCATATCTTAGTCTTGAAATACGATGCCCACGCTCCAGTTTAGGGCCGTTTGCAGGTCTAAGGGGTTTTAAGTTAGATTCAGCAAGCCGACGTCTTACTGTCCATGCACTTGGGTTACTTCCTCCGAGGCGTCGAAACTGATTTGTGAGTTCAGTTCCTGTGAGAAAGCGATTTCGAAGCATGGTGTTCACCAAGTATCGGTCTTCTCGTGCTGTGGTACACCTGGTTCTGCCCGTTCCTGGTCTGCGTAGGTTAGAACCAGTTTCTTCGTAACGTCGGAGAACTCTTTGTACTGTTGACAGCGACACACCGACAGTCCTGGCTGTATCGCGCTGACTCCGGCCGGTTTCCAGCATTGTAAGTATTCTGGTGCATTCTTCAGGCGTAAGCGACATAATTTCAGCTTGAATAATGAATATAGAGCACTATCAACATGGTTTATGTACCCACATAAATGACAGATTACAAACAAAAGCAAAACCAAATGCTGTAATTTCGTAGTTCCATCTTCGAAAGTGGCCCTTTTTCAAATTTGTTTTTTTTATGATATAACTATACAATAACTAAGAAGTTTTAATACCTTCATTTAAGGAGTATTACATTGTCTATTAAATATAATTTATTGCATTAACCTAGCATTTTTAGTTTCCGAGATTTTTAGGATTCTTTAAGTGACCCGGATTCATTGCTCTCGAGTGTAGAAACGCTCTCTAGCCCCGCCCCGTTGACTTTATATAGAAAAATCGAGCTTTATATAATATAATAATTAATGAAAAGATACCGATCGGCCGGGCGCACTGACGACGCACGCCAAACGAGAGTTATTGTTATTTTGCGCGCCAAAGTTGACGCTTTCCTAAAAGGGGGCGTGTTTCGGCGCCATATTATTTTTACCATCTTTTGTACCACATTTACTGCAAATATAAAAATAATTTTAACTTTGACTTTGAATGTAGTTATCGCAAGAGCGAATGCTGAGCATAAGGTCCTGGGTTCGATTCCAGGTCGGGTAAAGTGTTATTGGGTTTTTCCTTCAGACATATCTCAGTAGCCGCTACGGAGTCTGTATTTGTGCCCAGTTGATGGTAATAGGCTCACCTTCTATTACAGCGAAACGTAACAGGCATGACGACAGTATCAAAAAATTGCAAATCTATTTAGTCCGTCAGTTAGAGTATTGGCAATTAATGGACACGTATTTTTTGTTTTTGTATATCAATGAATATTGACAAAGATAAAACGCATCAAAACTCGGGAGTGGGAGCTCGTGACGTCAGAACTAGCTAAATATTATATATACCATGGCGTGACGTATTGAGAATTTTAAAAGCGTCATATCTTCGTCAATTTTGGTTTACGTAACAAAAGAAAAAACACGGGTCAAATATTTTTTGATAATCTAAGTGACGGACTAATTAGATCTTTTTTACACCAGGCGAGACGTCGCCTGGTGTACTATTAGGTACACCTCTGCCTAACCTTCAGGAGATTACAGGCGTGATGTTATTTTATGTTTGCCTAATTTTCCTGTTAATGATTCAGTTAAGGATAATTAGGTCATCGTTTGAAACTATATATCAAATAAATCATATCTATTAATAACTTTCTGCTATAAATATTCCACTGCTGCACAGAATTTAGGGGTTATCATCATGTTCCTAGCCTTTTCCTAACTATGTTGGGGTCGGCTTCCAGTCTAACCGGATGCAGCTGAATACCAGTATTTTGCGTGGAGCGACTGACTATCTGACCTCCACAACCCAGCTAGTAAATAAATATCGCTGGACATTAACACTCAGCGCCATCTAGTGCCACACTAAGCAACGAGGCTTGTGTCGTGGACACCAGATAGTTGATATACTACATGGATACTTTTTGTTTGTAAATATATACTTATAATGCATATAAATATCCATGACTCGGAAACAAATGTCCATGCTCATCACACAAACATTTGCTCCAACCGGGATTCGAACCCGGGACCCTAAGAACGTAAGGCAGCCTCACTACCGCTGCGCCATTCGGGTCGTCACAGCTAGTACTAGGTAATACGATACCCCTTGGTAAGGACTGGTTGTCAGACTTTCGGGCCACTAACTGTAACGATTGTCAAGATCTACCATTGACAGCCGAGACCAACCGCTTAGCGAGCTTTCCGAGGCACGAAGGAAACTCGTCATGGTCATTCAATTATTATAAAGATATATTTATTAATGTGTGTAGCTTTGTGATTGCAAAATAATAATATCTATCTTATTGTTACAGGCCCCTCTGAGCTATCCAAACTTCAACAAGCCATTCATGGCCAACGACTCTTCAATATTATGCCCTCAACTATATTTCAATGACAAAGGAAGAATACAGTGTCTTGTCCTCAACATATATATGCCACATACAGCCAGCACCAAACCACGGCCAATATTGGTCTGGTTTCATGGAGGAGGCTTCGCCTTTGGCAGCGCCGGCGAATATGACGGCAAATACTTGGTCCGACATAACATTATGGTCATTACAGTGAACTATAGACTAGGGCCGTATGGATTCTTGTGTCTGAACGAACCTAGTGTCACAGGCAATCAGGGCATGAAGGACCAGATAGAAGCTTTGAGGTGGATAAAGAGACATATAGCTGATTTTGGAGGTGATGCGAACGAAGTCACTATTGCTGGCGAAAGCTACGGCGGAGGTGGCGTAGACCTTCATCTGTACTCACCATACGAACATTTATTTAACAAAGCTATCATCCAAAGTGGTTCTATATATGTTACCGAAGGAATTTTCGTGGAAGCAGAACATCGAGATGCACTGACACTCGCAAAATATTTAGGAAGTAACGTTGGTACGACGAGGGAAGCTCTAAAATTTCTTGCTAAATCAAATCCTATCGACGTAAATGCAGCAACCAGACACATGAAGATGATTCTGACGCTTTGTAAAGAGGAGAAGTTTAAAGGCGTTACGAATTTCTTGACAGAAGACCCCTTCCATTTGAGACCCCAACAAAGAATAAAGGATACACAAATAATGATCGGCTACACCAGCCAAGAGATGTTGTATGAGTTCGTGAACAAGCCACAATCGTTTTACAATGAATCTGGCAATCCATTTATTCAACAACTTAAAAATGTATTCGTTTTTCCGGCAGATAAGCTCGAAACGCTCGCTGGTATAGTACAGAATTTCTATTTGGGAGGAAAGGAAATTGGTCCTGAGGTACAATTGGAACTGAGTAACTTTTTATCAGATTTTGCCATAAATTATGGTGTTGAATGGTCAGTCAACAGGTATATGGAACAAGACGCTGAAGTTTATAAATATGTGTTTTCGTATACTGGTGGTAGTGATTACCAGAATGTAACTGGTGCAGGGGCAACGCATACGGAAGAGCTGAAGTATCTTTTCGATTGGGTTTGGGCGAAACCATTGACAACTAAAGAGCAGATCATGATGAGGAATAGAATGACAACGATGTGGGCCAATTTTGTTAAATACGGGTATGTTGATAACAAATTATTTCATTTTTTTTTTAATGGCAGCAGGTGCGCCTCTTATTACATGGGAGTTAAAGAAAACTGTCGAGGTAATAAGACAATAAATTAAATTTATAAGTTTAGACGTCATGGTTTTCCCTTCATTTAATTTATTATGTTTGTTATAGAGATTTCAAATCTTGTAATCTCCATTCATGTAAAAAAAGTACAGGCTGTTATTTTTTCGAACTTTAGTCGGCTCGATTCCGGAGAGTGGCAAGCGAATTTTCTAAAAACTGTGATTGCAGATTTGTTTCTTTTTTAAAAATAAAGTTTCGTTAAAATATGCTATCTCCAGTATTAAGAGTACTTTCCCAGCAGGTGGCATTGAAAACACACACACATCTGTCTAAAACTGTGGGGATTGCCAGCGAGTTTTTATGTTATTGTATTTTGCAGTTTTTTAAAAAGTAGCAGATTTCGGCTAATTTGTCTGCCATCAAACATGTTTTTTTTAGATTATGGTGTTATCTTACCCCTGGAACTATTTAAGGTTTTTTTGCAATCGACAGCTCAGTATTGTGTGATAAAAAAGTTTTATAATACGTTTGTAATGTATTCATCGGTGAAGGAAAACATCGTGAGGAAACCGGCATGTCCTAGAACCAAAATATTCGAAGACATGTGGCATCTACCAATACGCACTGGGCCCGCGTGGTGGATTATAGCCCTTTCCCTCTCATAGAGGGGAGGCCTGTGTCCCAGCAGTGGGAACATTAATAGGCTCATGATGATGATGATGATGAATGTATTTACGGTAGTACGAGCATCCAAATCATACAATGTCTTCTTACAATGTCTTCTTCGTCCGTACCAGTACCAGTTGCCTCCTTTCTAGTCATATCACGCAGTCCATCCATCGTTTCTCTGGTTTTCTGCTACTCTTATAGCCACTAAAATTCGAACACAAAACTTCCACACGACATCACCTCATTCCGGCGCATCACATGTACAGCACCTCAATTCACCACAAACTGTCGAATTTCTTTAAGTGATTTTTTTTTCTTGTGTATTTGCAATCAGCCCTAAGGCTTTGAGCAAATGTGTTCTGTGATGCTGTCATGCGGAGTGGCTTCCATTGGAAGCATCTACTCATCTGCTGCCCAGTGCTACTGCTGGTCTTCTAGCTCTAGGAAATGATGACGTTTTAGTCGTCTCACATACTGGTCCATGGTGAGTTGGCGAGCAAGTTCGTTAGGGTGATGGATTAACCGCTCTTTCTTGCCAAACTTCGAATTTCCTCTTTGATTGTTCTTATTTCGAGATGCTCGTGAACTTCATTGTTGATTATGTACCATAGTACTTTTGCAATTGTTCTTAGGATCTTGTTCTGTTGGCGCTGGAGTATATTTATGTTGGAATCGCTTGCACTGCCCCATAGTTGCAGGCCTTTTTTTTTGTTTTCGAATGGGAAATCATCAAATTACTCCTCCCGCTCTGGGCGGAGCAGGAGGGAGTGTCAGACTTTTACTGACTAAAATTCATCCACGTTCCATCATCGCCCTTTGTGTTCCGGGGCCACGGTATCTCTTTCGAACAGTCCAGCAGCCCCGGCAGGCAAAGGCCCTTGCTAGAGTCAGCAAAAGGGAAGGGGTCCCCTTCCCTTTTGCTGACTCTCTTTGAGGCGCGCGTGGAACAAGAACGCGCCGTCGACACGGCTTGTCGTCATGAGACGGACGGATGGCAAGCTAGCCCATAGCTCACCGTCCACAATCCCGCGCCTACGGTGGTCCCCGACGGCCGGGGCGTCTCCCGCGGCGGCCGGAACGTGAGGTTCTCTCCCTCTCACGTACCGCCACCCCGCCACCGCCGCCTCCTTCTCTAGCATGACTGCCATGCTTCGCAGAAGGAGGTGACGGCATCCCATTCCGTCTCGCTCCGGACCATGGATTGAACCAGGACCGCGAGCGAGGGGTCGCCGCCGCGGATCACCGCTACGAGGACACGGCGGTACTCCGCCCACGCGGGGCAGACCTCCACCATATGCTCCACCGTGTCCTCCGGTCGATCCTCACAGTGGTAGCACCCGGGCGTTTCCTCCCGCCCGATTCGGTGCAGGAACAATCCGAAACATCCGTGTCCGGTAAGAACCTACGTCAGGCGGAAGGTGAGGACGCCTTGGCGCCTCTCAAGCTACTTCTCAAAGAGTGGACTTATCGCCACTACAGGTTAAGGGTTTAACTGTTAAGGGCTAAGTTCAAAATCGAATGAGTTTGTAGTAACTTGACGAACTCGCGACTGTATATTGCCCATACTATCTCAATTAATTACCACACAACTTTTCATACACCGCGCCACCGCAATTGTTCAAGCCAAATTCTTTAGAATGCATTTCTATTTTCAGGAACCCAACGCCTAAAACATCAATCCTTCTCCCAGTGAAGTGGACCCCGGTCTCAGGCCCCACCAGACCATATATGGACATCGATGTGGACATGGAAATGAAAGATCGCGCATACAGACACAGAATGGCCTTCTGGGAACTTTTCTGGCATGAAAATCTTAAGCATCATATTCGTTTTCGGGCACACTCTGCAAGTATTCCTGAATGAAGTTGCCTCAGGAGCGGGTTGAAAGTAATACTTTTCAGCCCTAGGGAGAATCGTTTTCAACTGACACCTGCCAAATTATAAAAAAAAACTAGTTCTATTTTCACATTTCTATTAAACCATGTTCCAACTTCCTATAGAGCCACTCAATTACAGCGCGATGTAAAATTGAAATAACATAAAGTTAAGTATTAATTAGAGAAAATATATTTTTTAAATAACTTTATTAGAATTTAGTTTAAACTATTCCTTTAAAATAACATAGATTTGGGCAAAACATTTACTATTTTTTCAATGATGAAAATGAAAATTAATGGCTGAATAGCTGGCTGGCCACAGAAAAAAAAACAAAATTGGCGGGAAAGCGGCAATCCAATCTTCTGTTGTTTTTTCGAGTTGTAGAGTTTTGTTAAACTTCCATAGCAGAAATTTGTATTTACACAATGAGTTCATCTGAATCAGATAATTCTGGATTTAACGACTGATTTCCTAAGACAAGAGGCTAAAGTGGTAGTGGAAAATAAATTTACTATTTTTTTCTTTTGCAAATTCATGTTTTTATTTTTACTTTCCTTGTTTTCGTAATGAAAAGTACAGTGTTTACCTCGGGTTAAAGACTTATTTAGTCCCTCGAACTATTGGCGGGAGAAAAAAGACAACGAAAAATGGTGAAATATAAATGAAGAAGAAGTATAAATAAAGACAGTGGAGATCGGATGACCAATTTGTGGGCTAAATAATGGGTATAACATACCCTTAACGAAGCCGAAAAGCACTTTTTCGCCCTTCAATGCGAACATTTTTAGGGTTCTGTAATCCTGACAAGGAACCCTTATAGTTTCGCCAAGTCCGTCTGTCTGTCCGAGGTTTTGCTAAAAGACCGTTAGTAATAGAAAGCTGTAATTTTGTAGAGATGTGTATATCAATAACGCCAACAAAGTGGTAAAATATTTTTTAGAAAATATTTTTTTGGGGTAGCACATTTTTTTTTCGTCGTGATTTAGGGGTTGCTAATCCTACTTTTCGACTTAATGCTCCATTTACGAAATATTAAACTTTAAAGTGCAAATTTTTGTTCCAGTCCCCCCCTCTAAAAGCTACTGGCTGCTAGCTTAAAAAATCTGGGAAAATTCGTGATGATAGTGCATTTTATGAACTTTAAAAGAAAACTATAGCGGTTAAGATAACTTTATTAGTTTAGCAGTGATAGTCATTGAGCTTAGGTGTTGGATAATTTTGTACCAAATACAAAATTCTTAGAATAAATCCTATAAAGTGACTAAGATGAAGTAGTTGTTTGTTTATAATGGGTAAAGACTTGCATTGAAAAACAAAATCTAAAATATAACGGGCTACTACGGAACCCTACACTGCGCGTAGCCCAACACGCACTTGTTTTGTTCTGGAACTGGAGTTACGGAAATAATGGGCCAGTTCCAACTCTTTTACAAACTGACTACTTTAAATACGTCCACGAACCCCGTACTATTCATTCAATGCATCCATCAGCAATGTTTTGAGTGCGTTACATTGAGTCTAACCGTAAAACATCATTTTCACCCAAAAAAAAAGTCGTTTCTTAGCAATAACCTTTACGTAGAGTTACTTAGTTTGATGTACAGAATGCTTGGTTGACGGCTTCGTCAAGGGTCCGTTTACACCTTGTATAAGGTTTTTTTTACTATACGTGTTACTGTTCAATTGTTTTTTATTTATTGGTTACCCCTTTTTTTCGGATGGGAAATCATCAAATGACTCCTCCCGCTCTGGGCGGAGCAGGAGGGAGTGTCAGACTTTTACTGACTAAAACCCATCCATGTTCCTTCATCGTCCTTTGTGTTCCGGGGCCACGGTATCTCTTTCGAACAGTCCCGCAGCCCCGGCAGGCATCGGCCCTTGCGGACCCCTACCCTTTTGCTGAATCTCTTTGAGGCGCGCGTGGAACACGAACGCGCCGTCGACACGGTCTGTCGTCATGAGACGGACGGACGATTATTGGTTACCAATTGCACACGATTATCGAATCGAATTAAAAAGAACATGTGTCCTCCACGTCCGTCCACGTGTCCTGTAATTCGTATAAAAAAAAACTAGGTTGCAAAAGTCTTGCAATCGTGTAAAGGTGTAAACGATGTAACTACTATCACCAAAATATTGCTAAATAGCAAAAAGCGTATTGAACTAGAAATGTTATGTTCTGAAGTTCTCCAGGTCTTCCGTTCCTGGTACTGTTGTCTCCCTTTTGGATATTGCAGAATAATTGCGTTTACTTAAGGCGACTGCAGGAGCTAAATTCGCAACTCTAATTGTGGTGGTTCAAACTTCGTTTGAAATAATGTTAGAATAAAGTTCTAATCAGCTTACACTACAAAGTAGTTGTTTACGTCAGTCACTGCGGGCCGAATAGTGCGAAATGAGTGGTTTTTTGCGATTTACAAAAAATCTATTGATTGGACTAAAAAAGTAAAACAGTATCGTGCTAATATGTTGCTTGCTTATATGTTGCTTATTTGCCAAAAAATCAGAATGATCGCATGTAAATGAGTATGGTTTTAATTTTTTTTAGAAATTAGAGATAAGTTCGTGATTTTTTTATAACGAGTAAAATTAGTTAATAATAATAATAAATATCTTTATTTCCCAAAAACACAGATAATTGTACCTACAGTTTACAATTTGAATTAGTGATAGAGAACACTTACATTAAATAACATTTGGATGCTTCAGAAATCTCTACACAAAAGTTTAAACTCTGTCTCTTAAACTAGGGTATCCCGTATCTTAAGAGACAGTGTTTCATAATGAGGTTCCAATTGATTGATGCATGAGTGGACTGTGTCGATTAACCATCAGAAGGGAGAGAAGTTATTGCTTACATTAGTTTTTTTAGTTGTATTATGTTTTCAAAACATTATCACACTAGCATAAATATCCTGAAGAATATCATATATTTTTCTGTTTTTGTTTATTGCAGTGAATCATATGCTTCTTTGCATTATAAAACTCGCGTTTAGCTCCTGTAGTCCCCTTAATTTAAATGTTGATGGATGGAGAGGGAGAGGAAGACCAAGGAAACGATGGATGGATTGTGTGAGGAATGAGATGAAAGATAAAGGAGCTAATGATAGCGTGACGGTTGATAGAGGAGAAATAAAGATAAATAAAGTATCAAAATTAACTAACTCGTTGGTCGAGTGGTCGCAAGTGTGACTGCTGAGCATGGGGTCCTGGGTTCGATTCCCGGGTCGGGCAAAGTGTTATTGGGGTTTTTCTATCAGGAATTTCTCAGTAGCAGCAGTTGATGGCAATAGGCTCGCCCACTATTACGGGATCACAAGCGTGATGTTGTGTTATTAAAACTAAGTTATTAACGGCCATTTTCAATAACTTACTGACAGGTAACGGTGGTTTGCTATCTCTGTCTGTTTGACATTTAGCTTACGGACCGATAGAAACAAAACGTCACAGAAAAGCTTTCTTTTATTCTTCTATGAATCAAGTGACAGGTAGGTGACGCGGATAGGATATTTCAAGCTAGCTTTGCTTATAGAAACAGCGATAGCTACGAGACGTAGGCATATTAACTGACAACTATACGTAAGTGAGTTATAGACTAACTGCCTTAAGTCTTTAACGAGTACTTTTAATTTGTAAATCGGTAGAATTCACGTTACATTTGTTCTGCGTGATTATTCTGATGCTGCCCATTGATTGCAATTGTGTATTCTTTAAAGTTCTGTTTAACAATGGATATTATTATTAAGGTGAAAGGGACAAGTACTTACTCATCAACGCTGTCGTAACAGCTATTCAGTCGCTATAACACGATGATATCATAGAAGAAATGAATACACTTATTGTTAAGGGCGCACGGGATGACAGCTCAAACATCGTGGGAATCTACGACATCGCAACGTGCCACGATGCACGGTACGACGTCGTTGAAACTATCTCTAGTGCGGTCCATTTTTCGATATTTACTGCGACCAACATTGAATTCGTGATACGTTGCGATGTCGTGGCACGTTGTGATGTCGTAGATTCCCACCATGCGACGTCGTATCGTGTTTATATGTACAAGTCGAAATTCAAATTTTACCCCCGCTTCTCCAGCCATCTATCTTCTATCCCTCTCGCACAGTCGAAACGATTAGGTTCGGGTGAGCTACACTATTGATGGAAAGATGACGATGATGGGACTTGGGCCACCCCGATGTTAGGTTGGGTTTGGTTACTTTAAACCCTGCAAATGTGGCATAGCGCTTTGTTCGAGTCCATGGAACTTCAAAATTCTTTATTTGCATGAAATATGGAATGGTACATGATGGTCTTAAGAATAAAAGGTTTCACATATTTCGCTGACTTCTTTCAGCGTGCAAACTTAAACATTAAAATACCTAACACATTGTACTCATACTTTAGGTACTTAGTTAAAAATTTAACAAAACATCTATGAAACATCAGGTAAATATTTATTATCTTTGACAATAATATAAAGGTGACGCTTCGCCGTATCTCTGCTCGTCCGACGATAGAATTAGATTGTGTAATTCCAAAGCGTTCCCCGAAATGTAACCGATATACAACCGATAGACTGAAAATTTACGGTGACGTTCCGCGAATTCGACCGATTTTTGAATTGAAAATACATGTTATGTACAGTAGTGGTCTTTTCCGCCTGATCAGTTAATTTTTTTTTCGCTTAAATCATGCGGAGGCGCCGAGCCACGCCCTCTTAAAGTTTAGGCCTATTAGGAAAACGTCAATTTGGCGCGCAAAATAACAATAACTCTCGTTTGGCCGGCGTCGTCAATGCGCTCGACCGATCGGTATTGTCTTTCATTCATTATTTCTATACAAAGTCAATGGGGCGGGGCTAGAGAACGTTTCTATGTTGCGAGTGCAAGCAAAAATTAGCTTAGTGGTGATCAGGCGGGAGTGACCACGATAGTACATCATCATCACCCTACAGCAGTCCACTGCTAGACATAATCCTCCTCCAGTTGTTACCAGCCACGGCAATAGATCCACACGTACCGACCGCCCGAACGAGGGGCGCTCACTGCTTTTCCGCGCGGCGGCGCATCGCCACAGAATCTTAGTCAGCGCTTCCTCTTGACCGCGCGGATTGCATTGTCGAGTGAGAATAGCCGTAGTTGTTATTTCTTGAACCACTTCCTTTTAGCCATTATAATCTTTCTACAATAGGATCTACAACTACTAGGTATATTATTATAACAATTTCTCTCCAGTCGTCTCGGATTACCATCCCAACGGACGTTGAGACATTCTTTTAACTCTTAAGGGGACTACAGGAGCTAAACGCGAGTTTTATAATGCAAAGAAGCATATGATTCACTGCAATAAACAAAACCAGAAAAATATATGATATTCTTCAGGATATATGCTAGTATGATAGTGTTTTGAAAACATAATACAACTAATTTTACTCGATAGAAAAAAATCACGAACTTATCTCTAAAAAATTCTTTTAACAAGTAAAAACCATACTAAAATACATGCGATCATTCTGATTTATTTGGCAAATAATTCTACAAACAACATATTAGCATGATAGTGTTTTATTTTTTTAGTTCAATCAATAGATTTTTTGTGAATCGCAAGAAAACACTCATTTCGCACTATTCCTGACGTAACAACAACTTTGTAGTGCAAGCTGCACTACAAAGTTGTTGTGTGTGCAACCACTACAAATAGAGTTGCTAATTTAGCTCCTGTAGTCGCATTCATTGGCTTGCGTTTGGCCAGTACTCGCCTGATGTGAAGCTATGATGGAGCGCGCATGTCTAAAGAAACCGATTGATTCGAACTTTATAGTGATCTAGATTATAATGATCGTGAAACAGAGAAGCCGAGTAAGGGAAAAGAGTGTTCACCCTTGTCGCACACACTTGTGCACTGTCATTTCGTCTACGTCAATGGAAGCTGAAGAGATTGTTTGGTTGAACGCGCTAATCTCAGGAACTACTGGTTGGAATTGAAAAAATCTTTTTGTGTTTGATAGTCCATTAATCGAGGAAGGTTATAGGCTATATAAAATCACGCTACGACCAATAGGGGGGAGCATAAATGAAAAATGTTGCAAAAACGGGGAAAATGTATTCCATTTGTGATTTTTTTCTCTTATGTGACGCAGACGAAGTTGCGTGGGTCAGCTAGTAGTATATATTATTGTATAGGTATCAAGTATCATTGTAATCCTTTATCAATACAAGTAGACCGTCGTGCGCTTGCTTACAAAATGTTGTTACACTTTTCATGCGTTAGTAAATTGTAAGTATAACTAGTGTGATTCATTAATGAAAACATGCACTGGGAAAGGTTGGCAAATTTGGCATTTGGTTCCGTAGGTATTTTCCTTGTTAAAAATGCCACTGACTATATATTTATACCACTTCATCGGGTTCATTTTGAATGAGCCAATTTTATTAGGCATGCCCAGAGGCCCGCCGCATGTCCCTAAGTCTTCTAAGTACCATTAGGTTTATTAATAGAGACATTCATCTTATCTATAAACAAAATAATTAATTCAATGTGTGTGTGTGTGTGTGTGTGTGTGTATGTGTTTGTTCAATGTGTATGTGTGTATGTTTGTTAATTGTTAATTTTTATGTAGTCTCTGACATTATAATTTTGGAATTTTAGTTTTAATTTATATTATTTATTTGATTATTTTTTATAGTACGCTGATTGAAATTTTCATTTTTTAATTGTTAATTTTATTTCAAATATGTGCATAACTTATGATCCTAAATGGATTGAAATAAATTATTTTGAATTGAATTGAATGTACTTTAATAATTTTGGTTCAGCCACAATCAGACGGTGCACACCAGTGTCAAATTGTAAGTGTCAAATTGGTAAGACAAGCTTTTAATTTATCGTAGATTATAACAAAAAATCACTCGTTCTATACAAAAGTGCAATACCTACATGGAAAATATATGGAACAGCATATTTTCTAACTCAAGTTCTCAAGTCACTGGTAGACTATTAAAAAAAAGTTAAAACGTAACGGGAAAACCCGATATCTAAAATACCCAATAAAGAATTACAAATGCAACATGAAGCATGCGGGTTCGGGGAGTCCCTAGATCTGCATAAAGAACCGCGGAACCCTGATTCACTGCACTCTGGTCGAGTGCTCACCGTTATAAATAAGAGTTACCTTGCCTCTTAGTTCAATATTGATTAAAACGTGAGTGCAATTATGTTCCATATTTTAATAACATCGTTGCTTTTTCTCGGGAACGCGCAAGCCTGGGTCGAAAGAGTCACAGTCGGAACAAAGAGCGGATATATAGTAGGCTTAAAAAATGATGGGTATAATACGTTTTTTGGTGTTCCGTACGCGCAAGTGAATGAAAATAATCCTTTTGGAGTAAGTGACATTTTTTTTGTATTTTTAGAGCTTTCTAATGGTTTCTAAAGTAGTATCTAAAGTATAAATGGAATGTATAGAGACGCAGGGGTGATTCAAGAAAAAAAATGAAAGGAATTTTATCGTTGAATTATATGATATAAGCTTATGCCCGCGGCTTCGCCCGCGTGGAGTTCGGTAAATGTCCCACGGGATCATGTCTACCGGCATAAAAGTATCCTTTATGTTAATCCAGGTTATAAACTATCTGTGTGTAAAATT
Source organism: Xestia rhomboidea (assembly GCA_963853795.1). Lineage (NCBI taxonomy): Eukaryota > Metazoa > Arthropoda > Insecta > Lepidoptera > Noctuidae > Xestia > Xestia rhomboidea. Next base: position 14,747,343 of record OY970774.1, read on the forward strand.
GCATCCAAATCTGTTCTGTAGTTTTTGCAAGAGTAACAAACATCCATACATCCATACATCCTCACACACTTTCGCATTGATAATATTAAGTAGGATGTTCCCAACAGTTTTCTATTTTATTAACTTAATTATGTAGAGACCTTGTTGTCCACATAACATATACTCGTATTTCCCTTTCAAAATGTTGTCTCGATTCAGGCGTTCGTTTTAATTCACGCCGTTTAACGGTACAGTGCTTTTAAAGGTATTATCTGACTTTCCACCACTGTCTGGCAAAATCAGAGTTTGATCCTTATTTTTGTTCTAATATGCATGCTGTTGGGTTTCTGCCACTACTGACATTTCTGCCATTATAACAGTGATCTTTGCGGTCGCTGTAATAAGGTTGGTCTTGCGTTGCTGCCAACAAAGGTGACTGTGAGAGGACTGTAGACTCAAGTGACCGCATTTACTATTTCTTCAATAAAATATTAGTTACGATCTGAAATCGTTGGGTCCACGTTAAAATCTATGTTTTTTTTTTTCTATTTCAGAGCAACTTACCACAGAATTACTTCCGAAAACCGTTTATTGCTAACGACTCCTCCATAAAATGCCCTCAAGTAGTCTCCAAACGTGGCGGAACACTCCAATGTCTTACCCTCAACATATACGTGCCGCAAACGGCCAACCCACACCGCAGGGTGCCTATATTGGTCTGGTTCTACGGAGGGGGCTTTGTTTTCGGCAGTGCTGGAGACTACGGTGGCCAACATTTGGTCAAACAGGATATTATTGTCATCACCGTCAATTACCGGCTTGGCCCTTACGGCTTCCTGTGTTTGAACGACGAGACCGTACCGGGCAACCAAGGCCTTAAGGACCAGATTGCAGCGTTGAGGTGGATCAAAAAGAATATAAAGAGTTTTTACGGAGATCCGAATAAAGTTACCATTGCTGGTGAAAGCTATGGCGGTGGGGCAGTAGACCTACATCTTTATTCAAGGTATGAGACGTTATTTGATAAAGCTATTATCCAAAGCGGTTCTCTGTATACGCCAGGCTTCTATGGAAATCGAGATTATGAAGCTCCTATAAAACTTTCTGCTCACCTAGGACTTAAAGTAACAACGAACAGCGAAGCATTACAACATCTGGCTAAACAGAACCCGATTTCTGTGATGGCAGCAGCGAGAAATCTCTCCATGAGTCTGACGCCTTGCAAAGAAATGCGCTTCAGAGGGACCCAACACTTTGTTACCAAATGCATCAATCATTTAAGCAACTCCGATAGAATCGAACGTGTAAAAATCATGATTGGTTTCAACAGTAAAGAAGATTTTGGTACTTACGTGAACCAACAGGAAGATTTCTACCACCAATTAGACGACATATTCTACAGGAATTTGAAGAGCAATTTCGTACTAAGGAATTGCGAAATAGACAGATTGAGTGAAATTGTGAAGACCTTTTACTTGGGAAGCAAAAATATTGGTGTTGAATCTATGTTGGAGTTGAGTGATTATTCTTCTGATTTTAAACTGAATTATGCAGTGGAGAAATCTGTGACTAAGTATATGGAGCAGGGTGGGAGGGCGTATAAGTATATGTTCTCATATATTGGTGGCAGTTCCTATCAGAATGTAACGGGAGCCGGGGCGATACATAGAGAGGAACTGAAGTATTTGTTTGAAACCACTGCTGTGCTGAGTTCTGATGAACAGAGGATGATGAGGGACAGAATGACCACCTTGTGGGCTAACTTTGTTAAATTCGGGTGAGTTTTAGTGATTGTCCGTTCCCCTTCCGTTTTCCTTCCCTTAATAAAAATATATATATATAAATAAAGGGTGTAAAAACCTCTTAACGAAGTCAAAAGGCACTTGTTTTCCCCGTCATTGCGATCATTATTTTGTTTAACACCATACCTGGGAACCTTCTAGTTACGGAGATATTGGGGGTCAAAGTTCCAACTTATTGACAACTTTTTTTTAAATACAAGTTTTTAATGTTAAATTTAACTGATCAGGCGGAAAAGACCACGACTGTACAAACGTTTACCACTTACGTCCGTTTTCTATAACTTACTTACGTATAACTGTTAGTTAATATGCCTACGCTCGTAGCTATCGGTGTTTCTATTAACAAAGTTAGCTTGAAATATCCTATCCGCGTCACCTACCTGTCACATTCGTAGAAAAATCAAAGAAAGCTTTTCTGTGACGTTTTGTTTCTAACCGTCCAGTAAGCAAAATGTCAAACAGACAGAGATAGCAACCTACCGAACAGTAAGTTATTCAAAATGGCCGTTAATCAAGATGAAAAGCGAGGCCAATTGCAGAAGTGTGAGAGTAGTATCTTAGGGCATCCTGGGAGGTTACCATGACGTCTTAAAGCAGTATTGTTTTAATGTCATTCCAGTGTGGGAAGAGGCGGAGCTATAGAGGACGTCTAGCGCCATCTCTTTCTCACTCTGGAATAAGATTAAAACAATCCTGCTTTAAGACTTCATGGTAGGCCACCTACTGTGAACTCATGGATGTTTATAAATATGGTACCTACTTAGTAGTTTGTTATAAGATTAAGCAAGCATAGCGCTGTAGGTTGAATGATTGAGAGAAACTTACTTTATTTTTATAATTAGGTACCGATAAAAAATTCTACGTGGGGGGTTCAGAACGGTGTACTGATTACGTGGTAACCGTTTTAGCGTCAGCACCTATTCGTCATCTTCCAAGCCAACTATGTTGGGGTCGGCTTCCAGTCTAACCGGATGCAGCTGAATACCAGTATTTTACATGGAGCGACTGCCTTTCTGACCTCCACAACCCAGTTAGTACTGGGTAATACGATACCCCTTGGTAAGACTGGTTGTCAGAGTTTTTAGGCCACTGATTACCTAAATTATCACAGATCTATTTTAACGCACTGTATTAACATATCCAATGTCTTTCCAGGAACCCGACGCCCCAAAACACAACCCTCCTTCCAGTGGTCTGGGAACCTGTCACCGGGTACTCCCGACCATATATGGACATCAATGTCAACATGACCATGAAGGACCATGCTTACAAGGAGAGGATGGCCTTCTGGGACCTGTTCATGCAGAAGTATACTGCGAAGAGTTGATAGAAGAACGTGTAGAATTGTGCTAGTTTTTTTTACCTCCCTAATTGCGTCATTAAATTGCAAATACTTTCTCTCTTTCTTTTATGATGTAATTAATAAAGACTGTACTGTAAATTTGTTTTATATTGTACGGTCGACCAAACTATTTGGTTCACATTTTAACTTGCAAATTACATTGTAAAATGTAAATCCAATAGCTTGGTCGACCGTACATTCTAGTTACAATATTACTGGGTTATGCCCGCGGTTTCGCCTGCGCGAAGTCCGGTAACTGTTTCACGGGATCATACTACCGATACCGGGATAAAAAGTATCTTATGTGTTATTCCAGTTATAAAATATCTACGTGCCAAAGGAGACAATTTTGTTTGTTTGGAGATTAGGCCACCCACATAAATTGTAGCGTTTAATAATGAAACGTAAATTGATTTGTTCCTTATAATATCTAGATTACAGTGGTTATATTAGCTAAGCCTTCTCTAACCGGAATAAATGCGAAAACTGCAAAAACACTTTTACGAAAATCGAAATAAACAGAAAGAGTAAATGTCAAAATAATGAAGTTGTCTGTCAACCACTAAAAAGGCGGATTGTAAACGGAAAAAAACGTGCTTATTCACGTAAGTATTTTCTGTCAAATGACATCGACCACAACAGGAATGATTTGACTCGCAAAAAACTTTTTATTATGATTTTAAGATTCCGGTTTCGTTTCTATGATAAAACTGTTACTTATTTTTGGTGTAATATGAATAATAAATGCAACGTCCAAGTGGGCCTACAAAAAAATGTCTCCTTTCATCCAAATCCGTTCAGTAGTTTTCGCGTGAAAGTGTAACAAAGTCTTTTAATTCCGGTAGTTCGATCGCGTGGGACAATTTTTGAACTCCACACTGGCAAAGCCGCGGGCCAAAGCTAGTTTAAAACTAAATTCAGTCGGGAGTCATATTATTACTAAGACCCACGCTAGGATATAAATCGCAAAGGTGCGCCATTTTCAAAATCGATAAGGAGGACTTCTTCTTTTTCTCGGGAGATGTTGTCCAAATGCGTGCGACCTGGACAGCTTTGCCAATTGCCAAATTTAAGTCCTAGAAGATGCAGGTAGTCCATTGGATAAGAGACGAGTAGGAGGACTATATACAAAAGAATTACTATCAAAACTCACCTCTTCAGCATTCCAAGCGCCATAGGTCGGAGGGTTGATGAGCATGAAGACCATCGAAGACAGCAGGATGCAGGTGACGATGAAGGGGCCGACGTAGCGCCAGGTCACCTGCCAGTAGATGCCCGGCCGGTAGCCCGTCATCTCGTATATGTCGTTGGTGAATCTGGAAGGGAGATTGGATTGGTATCCGGCTCGAAGGACGACCAATTTTTAGGCAAGGGATTTTTTTTAGGCATGTTATGGACAAGTCGTTGAACCAATGCTGTCAAACCAAATGGAAATATATGAAATTAAAAAAATTACATGACTCACAAAAGACCAAAAGTTAAAAAAAGGCCTTTATGATTAAAGACATTTCAGAACTCTAGGTCTAGCAGTTAACTTAACCACATATCACTGTTACATTGTTATACTATCGATTTGTGGACGTCTCCTACTTTTACAGCCGTCCACATGAAGTCTACATACCTCTCATGGCCATAAATGTAAACGACAGAGACCATCTCGAGCAGAGCGACGACCACGAGTCCGATGGTGCCGGCGAACGAGTCGAACATCTTGAGCCAGTACTCTCCGGCGCCGGTCGTGAAGATCAGGCCCACGAAGAAACAGAACGTGCATACGCAACCTGGGAAAGTAATTGTTTTAGAGTTTAAATTAGTCATTCGTCGTCTGCCTAGCCTGTTCCCAACTATGTTGGGGTCGCAGTTGAATACCAGTATTTTACATGGAGCGACTGGCTATCTGACTTCCATAACCCAGTTAGTACTGGGTAATATGATACTCCCTGGAAAGACTGATTGTCAGACTTTTGGGCTACTGTCTAACTGTAACGACTATCAAAGAACTACAAATTTTCATCTATCCTTCTTCGAGAACCAGCCAATCGGGTCTTTACTAAAAACTATCGCTCACCAGGTGGCTTAAGCTAATTGAAGAACTTGATATCGAATATAAGCGATCAGATTGAAATTATGAAAGATATGCTCTTCAGAGAATTTCCTCTTAAGCAAAGACAGCAGCATCATGAAGAAGACGATGGAACATTTTGTGGTGATAAGGGTTCTTGTGTGACTTTATTCGATCGAGTATAATACTCACGAAAGAGAATCCATTCTATTTTCGATGAAAATTCATCAGAATACTAATATATTTTCGTTTTCTGAACTCCCCTTTTCTCTTTACCAAGTAAACCATCATTTTAGACCACTTACCAGTAATGACAGGCTTACTGAGCCGCTTAAAGAACTCGATGTCGAACATAGTGCACAGCATGCCTTCCATGATGCCGATCTGACTGCCGAGCCCCAGTGATAGTAGCATCAGGAAGAAGATGATGGACCAGAAGGGGGCAGGAGTCAGCTTGAGAATCGCTTGGGTGAAGACGATGAAGGCTAGGCCAGTTCCTTCGGCGGCCTGGAGGGTTAAAAACAAAGAATTACGTACTTAACTTTGTGCATGTAATTTATTTCATCACCACTCTCGAACGATGAAAATATCGTGAAGTAACCGACATGTCCTAGACGGTTTACTAACGATATTTTGCTTCACTGGTGTTCAATTTATTTAGGATCAGCGCAGAATAAATTATCTTCTTCCATACTTCTCTATTACTCGTCATCTCAGCAGTCACCTCCTTTCTAGCTATATCGCCCTTCAAACAGTCTATCGTTTCTTTGGTCTTCAACTCTTACAGCATAATTATATATTCAAAACTTGTCACTGATGTCCATGATAAACGATATCATACGTAATATTAATTGAAAATGTCACATTTACTTGCTCGGAATTGAACCGACAAACCTCGCGTAGCGGCGCAGCATGTCTTCTTCTTCCATACTTCTCTATTACTCGTCATCTCTTTTCTAGCCATGCTTATCATCCTTCACATAGTTCATCCATCGTTTCTTCGGCCTTCCCCTACTCTTATAGCCATCCAAATTCATACTCAAAAATAATTTCCAAATATTTAAAACAAAAAAAAATCATATACTCTGCATAAGCTCGGACTTGCAGGACTATTACGTATCTTTCTGATATCCAGTGACTATCAAGCTTCGGTTGTACACCGAACTTTGATGACAACCGTGAATGTCATAATATTGGTATTACGTATCACACTGAGTACATATCACTTTACGACTTTATCACTTACTTTACGACTGGTCATACATAATACGAAACTAACCTTTTGACAGTTAATTGATGGACACTGAGCCCAGTTACTATCATTTCGAGCTGTCAACAGAGATACAATAGCCTTACTGGTACTTCTTGCGGAACTTTTCTACTTGACTATCCAAGCATAAAATTGGTCAACGGGATCAGTTGACCAATTCAAAAATGCATTAGGTCGACTGATCACGCGGGATCTGCCTGTGTAGGTTCACTTTACTAAAGAGCCCTACTAGGCTAGCAGACACGAACAGGTCTATCCTTACCTCTTCAAGCTGTCGGCTCATAAGGCATCCAGTGAGGTTGTACTTCGCCACGATGCTCTCGTTCACAGATTCGAAATGATCGCGGTAGTAGTCGTGAGTTGAGTTGGTAGTGAAGCCGGATTCGTTCAGACCGGCAAGGATCTTGATCTCCCTGGAAAAATGAAGAGGAATGTTGAAATGGAGGGACATAATATTTTGTCAAGGGGTAGCATTCATGTGTGTGTGGTACATTAGAGGCCCGTGAAGAACTAATGCTGTAAGATGATAACATTGTAAAAACAAATCATTTTAAAAGAGTAACCATGTTTCTTGCCGGTTCTTTTCCATAGAAACGACCAACCCGAACCGTGCACCTTTTCTTGTCGTTTTATAAGTGCCCAAGTAGGCCTATGTGAAATAAAATATTTTAAATTTGGATTTTAAGAGTATCCATCAAGTGTACTGTTGGCATTACCACCATTAGGGAATATGCATGAAATACAAAACTCTTTTTATTTATGAAAAATGCCTTGTATTGGCGCATAAAAACATTGTGGTACACTTGTTTAAGTTTCTAATACATCACTTATTTTACAATTTACTGTTTTATATAGCATGTTTTTGGTGAAACGGAACGCACTGTCAAAGCACACCGTCTTCGATAACGCCGGTATTGACGTCAAAGTTTATTGTGTCAAAAAAACACTTTTATTTGAAAAGTGCTAAAAGTTTCACTAAAATTTAATTATATTTTTATTGCAATTTTTACTTGAATAAAGCACATAGAATTGGTAAAATTATTTTATTAAGGCCAAAACAATTAAATGTAAAAAAGGCAGATTGTGGATAATGACGTCACATCACGGCAGCGACAGCTACGGACGTTTGAACTGTCGTAGAAAATTGCAGGAGTTTAATATTATTTTTGTGCGTCTAAACTTTTAATACTTTTCTTGGGTTGATAGTACTGTATTTTATTGATCAAAGTGAAGAAAAAAATACGTGCATATTTCCTAATGCATCACCATAGTATACTCTGGGTAATAGTAGTGTACGATGACAATTTAGGTAAATAATGTTTTTATAGCTGACTACCTGTAACAATCTTTGACAGTTGTTACAGGCAGTTATAGGAAGTCAGTGGCCCGCAAGTCTGACAACCAGTCTTCCAGGGTCAGATATACTCACTCCAAGTAAAATACTGTGTCTTGTCTACCCAATGGAAAAAAAAACACACCAAATGTGTTTTTTTTTCCAAAATATAGCGAATTCAATATTTTGATGATATCTCGATGAATCACTAATTTGTAGATAGCCCAGGTAGGTTCTTATTTAGAAAGAACCTTGAAAAGTGACGGAAAAGAATAAATTTGAAATACAACGAATTCAACAAAGTCATAAACTTCAAAACCCCTAGCTAGAGGATACCCCACTATTACATACCCGCATTTTGCATTTAAAAAATTCACCCTCTCGCCTTGCCCGAGTAATTCAAACCAAGGCCCTTTAGACTATAAATAGTGGCAACGCATCAATCAAAGCTGATTGCATCTTGATTCTGTCGTAATCAAATAAATTGCACTTTGTATTAAAACAATGGAGAGTTCTTGTGTGATTGTTAGTTATGAGCGTTTTGTGGTTGTTACGTGGTCCAAACACACGTTTAGTGTTAACGCTGAAAACACCGGCCAAGTATAAGTTGAACTCGCGTACCGAGGTTTCCGTACATGCTAGTGGGTATTTTGTTATATATTAAACTACACATTTACGGTTTTCAGATTTTTGCTTTACACTAGCTGATGCCCGCGGCTGCGCCCGCCCGCAAATTATATACTAAAACCTTCCTCTTGAATTACTCTATCTATTAAAAAAACCCGCATCAAAATCCGTTGCGTAGTTTTAAAGATTTTTTAACACCCTTGCTCGTAAAGCTGATGTAATTCCACCGGTTTTAAATATGTAAAGCGGGTCATAAAAAACGCGTGTGTTATCAAAGCAAATAGTTAAGTTATAGTCCATACAAATTCCATAACAGTATTATTTGCCATTTCAAATATGGAACTGATCGCCGCCGCACGACTCCAGCTAGTGAGCAACGCGCTGTTGCTATTCAAATTTCGAACTAAACGCCGCGCGGCGCCAGTCAGTAGGCAGCGCTAGCGCGCTGTTAAAATGGCGGGAAAGCAACAGTGTGCATTCACAGATTGAGTTTATTTAAAATAAAATAAAACAGTTTATTCGGTAATTTAAAACTTGGCTGCATGCTCTAGCGTCTTTGCCAACATTTTCACGCAGCCACGGCAGAAAATAATTCTCGCGCCATTTTTTTCAAATTTTCTTTTCTTTGTACTTGTATTGTGAATATCTGAAAATGACAACTTTCAATAATGAAGATGAGCAATATATTACTTCAACTCCACCGGATATACTAACAGAAGCGCGAACCGCATGCGACAGCTTGCTGCCGTCAATATCCAAGGACAGATACATAACCACGTATGAAACATGTTTTTTTTCTGTTATCTCGCAAATGTGTTAAAAAACGTCGTACGATATACGTGCGTATTGGTTATAACATCTTAACGCACTAATATCGTAATGTACTATTATAACACATTTGCTCGTAAATGGTCTCTTATTTCACCAATTTCAATATCGTATTGTATCTCATTACGTACTTGTGCGTTATTGTAATGTAAAACGCACGGTTTACCAAGATGCTCCGTCAAAAACGAACGGTACTTTATAAATCTAATATGACATACGTGCGGTTTGATAATTACAGCCTCTGCTTTCTTGTAGCAATATCGCCTCGGCTGTAATTTTCAACATACCGTACTTATATCACAATTTACTATTGTAGCTCTTTTTCTTTCTTGAAAAAGAGTATGGGTGTATTAGAACTACACCTCTGCCTATACAGGTTTGATGTTATTTTCTTCAGTTTTTTTGTACATTTTGTAATACATAAAAGCTTCAAAAAAACTGACTAACTTGAAAACATGACTTGAGTTATGAAACTCTGCAGGAAGCCGCCATCTAATATTCTAGTACGTACTTTTTGCTTTTAAGATAATTACATTTCCTCAGTAACTTTATATTAGTGTCTATTTTATAAATATTTATAACGGCCGAATTTTAACGAAGGTCGGAGGTTAGGTTGTGCTTTCCGAGTCTCGCTATGCATTGGATACTTAGCAGTACTAGTAGCTCAGCTTGTGAGACTTCTTAAGATTCCGTACACAAAGGGTAAAAACGGGACCCTATTACTAAGACTCCACTGTCCGTCTGTCTGTCTGTCTGTCACCAGGCTGTATCTCATGAACCGTGATACTTAGTTGAAATTTTCACAGGTGATGTATCTCTGTTGCCGCTATAACAACAAATACTAACAATTAAACCAAACAAAACAAATATTTAAGTGGGGCAGCGGTAGTGAGGTTGCCTTACGTTCTTAGGGTCCCGAGTTCGAATCCCGGTAGGAGCAAATGTTTGTATTGCACATGCATGGACATTTGTTTATAAACAAAAAGTATGTATCTAAAAGTATGCATGTATCGGGTCGAAAAGTATGTATTTACAAACAAAAAGTATCTGTGTAGTATATCAACTATCTGGTGTCAACGACACAAGCCTCGTTGCTTAGTGTGGCACTAGATGGCACTGTGTGTAATGTCCAGCGATAAAAAAAATTTAATTCTTTTATTTTATTCCCAATACTAACTACTACTACTAACTTGCACAATCAAAAGAAACATAAGTTTCTTTTGATTGTGCAAGTGCTTGGATTTTTCTGTTATATTGTACTGTATGTTTTCTCAAATAAATAAATGGATGGTCAGTGATCCACAGACTAACAAGCAAGCAAGCATTCCTACCTTGAAAATCCCGTACGGCTGTAATCAAACACAAAAGGTACTTACTTAGTCATACAAGTCTCCACCATAGTAAAGGCCTTGAAGCCGAGGATACTAAAGATGACCACAGACGCGTAGATGGCCGTCAGAGCGTTACAGACGGACACCAGTAGCACATCCCTCACGCAGTTGTTGTTCGGCGGGTTGTAGGAGCCGAACGCGATCAGAGAGCCGAAGGCGAGGCCGAAGGAGTAGAAGACTTGGGTCGCTGCGTCCAACCAGACGGTCGGGTCGAGGAGTTTTTCGAGCTGCAAATGAAAGACATAAAGGGTGTTTTTTTATTAAGCATTTCTCTTACACTTTACAGTTTGATGGTGAGAAGCGCTCGTTGTAAACTAAATTTAAAATATCTATTTTATTAAATACTTTTGGAACCAAATATTTAGTCGTTCTTTTTCCGTGATAGTTTGTTATTATTGGTTGTACTAGTCTTTTCTCTCTCACACTCCTTGTGTTAAACTTATTTTCAACATTTACTTTGAATTTATGACTATAATAGTGTTCTTACCCTATTAAATACTCAACTTTCATATCTACTGGCAAGATTTTACAAATGGAAAACAATTTATCGTACTCTTTGTTACACTTTATCTTAACCTCTTTGCTAACTAGGAACTTGATCAGTCTTATCTGTAGATTCTTTATTTCTAGTAAATATGTTTTAAAAGCACGTCCATACACAATAAGTCCATAACTGATTAGTGAGTCAGCGAGTGCGTAATAAACAATCAATAACGTGTGTTTATTCGCTACACTTTTCAATTGATAGAACTTCCTTAGAACATATCTCAGTCTATTACAAACATCGTGTAAAAACACTCTTAACGAAGCCGGAAGGCACTTGTTCTCGCCGTCATTGCAATCATTTTTTTGTTCTACTAGACCATTGGGAACCTTCTAGTTACGGAGATATTGGGGGTCAAAGTTCCAAAGTTTTTTAAATACATGTTTTACTTTAAACACTTCTACGACCCCCGTACTAGTCATTAGCCAACCATCAGCACAACCGTAAAACGTGTTTTTCACCCCAAAAAAAAAGTCGTTTCCCAGCAATATTTTTTTCGTAAAGTTACTTAGTATGATGTACAGAATGCTTGGTTGACGGCTTCGTGAAGGGTCTGTTTACACCCTGTATGCTTACATGTCTGAACACCGTTTAATTAGAATTCAACTCAAACGCAGTTGTTTTGGTCTAGTGACCACGCCCTTTCTCAAGTTGATTAACAACGTGATTAGTCGTGATTTTTTTGGGTAGACGTACCCCCCTCCACTTTTTGAACCTCATGTACCATATATCATGGTACCCATGTTTTGAAGCACCCTTCATATTTTTATTTTATTTAATATGGGATAATAAACAACTACAAGATATATAATTTACTAGCTGACCCGCGCAACTTCGTCTGCGTTATATAAGAGAGACAGAGAGATGGTTAGAGAGAGTGTGAGACACCCTTAAAAGATAGACATTATGATGCTATCGCGGATTTTTATAGATTTTTTTCCGTCATACACGATTGTTGCGTAACTTTAGCCGTTTACGCAGCGCACGCAACGAAAGATCTCAAAAAGAATATATATTTTTCCTTTTTTTGCAACATTTTTCATTGATGCTCTGCTCCTATTGATTGTAGCGTGATTTTATATAAACGTTGTAACGTTGTTGTTCGTTGTTGCATTCCCCGATTAATGGGCTATCCAACAGTAATAGATACTTTCAACTCGAACCAGTAGTTCCTGAAATTAGCGTGTTCAACCAACCAAACAAACACAGCTTTATAATATTAGGTATAGTATAGAATCAAGTAGGTAACAATTTAATTTCTCTGAAATATTTGCATTAATCGCTAAAATATTCAGTTTTTCTAAATAAGGGCTTCCCTCGCCAGCCTCCTCAGCCTTACGTTATCATCCTTAGACACTTGATGACAGTGATACTCCATCTACGTCGAAAGTTCTCATCAAGGTTCATAAAATGAGTCCAAACACGACATAGATGCTGTAAACTCTTGATGACCTCTTGCAACTGCCTTCCGTCTCTATCGTCGACCTTCGATGAAAGTCATAGTCTAGCTAAGTTTAAAGTTTTCATCAAGGTCCATGAAATGAGCCCAACACGATTTAGCTGCTGCAAACTGTTGCGAACCTCTTGCAACTGACTTTTGTCTCCACCGTCAGACCTTCGATGACAGTCCAGGAAGGTTTTAAATTCTCACCAAGATGCATGGAATGAGGCCAATAACAATATAGCTGTAAATATAATATACGTAAACTGCATATGCACAGCACGGTTCTTGCACGTCAAGTTCAACACGTGAATTTATCAGGCTTCCGTTCGCTATACTACTTTTTGGAGAAATCATCATCATACTCCTGCTCCTTATCCCAATTTATTTGGGGTCGGCGCAGCATGATTGTATTCTTCTTCCATACTTCTCTATTACTTTTTGGAAAAATAATCACGAAAAAGTAAGAAATATAGAAATGCAAACAATTTAAATACAAAAAGAAATATAGGCAATCTAACAACCTCAAAAAAAAAAAAAAAACACGAAAAGTGAAAATAATGTTGCGGGGTTTGAACCTGCAACCCCGTAGTTTACAGAACGGTCATGAAACCGCTAGGCTATTTACTTCGTCGAAATAAGCTACAAATAGCCGTTCTCAAGTACTTACGTCATGACTGAAACGTCAAACAATTGAAGTATACGGACATAATGTTAAATTGCCTACCCCCTTAAGGAAGTAGCGTGATAATATATACCCTAAATATTTAAGAAGCCTATGCAGTAGTTTTGACGTGATGCGCGCACAAACATTTCGTAGCAACTACTTTTACCGAAGAAAGTTGATTTTCTTGAGTTCCACTATTTTGTGCGTATTCACCTCAAAAATCAAATTTCAAGAAAACTGAGAAATTATATTTACCTGTATTAGATATGAAGTATATGTAGCAACTTTAAAAGGTAAAACTTCATTGGTTTTGATTGTATAGGTGTTTGAAGTTTATTAATTTTAAACACAAAACCCTCTTTTTTGCGTCTCTGGATGAGATTTCAAAAAAATGCTAAAACAGGTATTTCTTTATTTTTATTAATAAGTATTTTCTCTGAGTTACATGGTTCTAGAACAAACTATTTTTTTTTTTCATACAAACTTTACCCCCCCTTTTCACCCCCCTTTTCCCAAAAAGAAACAAAATTTCTATAGCCTATATGTTAATCTGAATTTATTTAAATAGATTTGTGAACATTTCAACAATATCGGTTCAGTAGTTTTTACGTGATGCGCGGTCAAACAAACAAACAAACAAACAAACAATTTTTTTTTAAATGGATTTAATATGTTCTGTTACTTATTTTAAGTCACCTTGGCTGGTTTTTTTTTTTTTTAATCTTCAATGTACAGATTTTTTGGTCCTAACGATTTTATTATATGTATAGATAAGGTTAACAATGTGTAAGTAATAGCGTTGCAGTCAACTGCATTATCCGCAGATAGACATTTTTAAGGATATATATGGTAATAATTATAATTAATAATATGAGAATATTATTAAAGAAAATTATTTTTAATTGAGTAACCGTGGTGATTTTATCCATTTCTGCTACAAAGCAACCGACCACACAGAAACGTGCAACTAGCTTCAATCGTTTCAGAAGTGAATAAAAAATATTCGGAATTCAAAGGATTCTGTTCCATATTTAAATTCAAAACTCAAACTTGGAAAACCTGGTATTATATTCGAAACCACAATAATGTGTAATGTAAAGTTAGTAGTAATGAGTACGAACCGTGAAGCAACATTTAAACGTGTTTTAACCTTTACAAAGCGCCGTAATAATACTCCTGGAGTCCTGGCCTCATTAATTATGTGAATGAACAATGTTTTAATGCGTAGACACTATGCAAATATTCCACGGCGCCCGGAAAGTTTTGTAGCGAAAGGGCCTTCTATATTATTCTAGCTTTCTAGAACGATGTTGAGAGTTTACGACGTTTTTACTTGTTTTATTCACAAACTAACACACTTAATATGGCTCCAGCCCATCTCGTAACTTTCCAATTTCAACAACTAAACAAAATAGCATCACAAAAGTCCCATTTCGTAACTATTTTGATCTTCATACATTAAATCCCATTTGGTACACTTTTTGTTCGGCAAGTTCAGTTAGCGCTCGGGAGAACTACTTAATATTATTTTCACAGGTGATGAGAAAATGTGTTTAGTTGGAGTTTCATAGATGAACTCCGCTTTAGAGACAGTGTAAAAATGCTCCTACTTCACAACTCACATACATAAACAGCTAGACCCTGAACCACATGTAAATCATATAAATATTGAATTTGTTCCGTGCGGGGCTCGAAACCGCGACACACAGCTCAGCAGCCACTCTCTTAGCCACTGCGCCAACCGTGTCGTCATAATAATATGTATATTACGTCATTATATGTATTTTAGTTTTTAGTATTCCTGTTTTCAGCGACGAAGGTCATACGCCCCCAAGCGACTCGTCAAAGAAAACAAACACTTTAGTACCCCGTTGCATAACGGAACATCAAAAGAGGCACTATTTTTAGCTTCTGAAGATAGAAGTCTTCTTGTACGTTCTTTAAGTTTTATGTCGGGTGAAATTTTGGGGGAGAATTTTTAGGGCCAGAGTCATATCTATATCAACAAAACTGTTAATCGGTCAAACCCAGTTTTGACTGATTTCAGTCAAAACCCTTATGAAGTTAAAATGCGTTTTCTGCATTAAAAATATGATGTTTTAGAACGCCTCAGTTGTAATTACCTAGTCCTAGAATTTAATGATGTTTTTGAAAGGGTCACAAAAAAAAAATCCGAACAACCTAATAAGTTTCTAAATAAATGTGAGTTTTTGTTAAAATGGTTTTCACCGGTCAAAAGTAGTTTTGACTAGTTTTCACCAGTGAAAAGCAATTTGACTGATTAAGAGTTTTGACTATGACAGGTATACCTAGATAACGCAAGAGCATCTACTTCGCGTACCAGGCTTAAGAATTTTATACTTAGCGTAGCTACTGTCGCAGCAGGTTAATTTGTTTAAAACAACAACGTTACAACTCAAACTCAATAACTGAATTCTAGATATTTAAAGAACAAAAGTCATAGTAGGTCGTCAAAAAATGGCACGCATGGTTTTCATACGACTCGTGCTTGCGTTATTTAAGTATATATTATCTATATCTGTGGCCATAATACTTCGGCGATTTGGCGACTGCAGATGCAGTTGCCAAATCGCCGAGGCCCTCGAAAGCGAATCTAGGTGTATCGAAGATGGAAATGTAAGCCAAAGAAAAGCTCCGACCCATCTCGTAACTTTCCCATTTCGACAACTAAACAAAAGACGTGCGAAACAAGTGAAAAAGTGTGCCAACTCGTAACTATTTTAATCTTCATACATTCAATCCCATTTCATCAACCAGAAAATTCAACTGTTTTTTGTACGGTACGGTCAGCTCCCAAAGTTGCAAGGAAACCATTTGTTGATGTTGCTATTTTTTGTCTCTCTCTGGCACACTAAAATATATACTAATTTTAATTTATATTTGAAACCGATTGCCATTTGTCTAACAGCCATTTTCAATAACTTACTAGCCGGTTTCGGTAGGTTGCTATCTCTGTCTATTTGACATTTTGCCTACGGACGGTTAGAAACAAAACGTCACAGAAAAGTTTTCTTTGATTTTTCTATGAATCAAGTGACAGGTAGGTGACACGGATAGGATATTCTTAGTCTTTAGAAACCCCGATAGCTACAGAATTAGGCACATTAACCAACAGTCTGTTATACGTGAGTAAGTTATAGAAAACGGCCGTAAGACATAGATCGGATACAAAAAAGGAGGACTTTCAGCAGTTCTAATTTCTTACCTTCGGCTTATACATGTGGATGATGCCGTCAGCTGAACCAGGCAGGGTGACGCCGCGAACGAAGAAGATTGTCAGCACGACATACGGGAACAGAGATGTGAAGTATACCACCTGAAAGGTTTGGAGGTTCAATGTTTTGGAAGCCTTGCTGGGTTAGTACCCCTATTAATTAAAAAGCCGTATTTCGTTTTCAGTGTGACTGTACTCTGTGACAGCTATGTCGAGGCGAAACAAAAAACAGTGCATCAAAATCACGAAAAATCACGAGTCGACGTATATGCTTTCGACGCAGGGGGAATGATTCCTTCCTACACCCAAGACACGGACTTCTGATTTTTCGGATTCATGTGTATATTATATAATTATCACTTGCTTCAGTGACGCTTAACATCGTGAGGAAACCAGCATGCCTGAGAGATATTTCTCGACGGAATGTGAAGCCAAGTCAGAGGCCCATGGGTGATGGCATACAAACTTTGACACCAGGTTGGGCACTAACCAAACGAAACGGAAGACTGGTTCCTGTAATAGTCCTCCTGGCTATATTTTGGTCATAGCGACCATTACTCAGCTGATACTAGACATTGAAGTAGGAGATATTATAGTGTACAATTGAATGCGCAAACACAGGTGCACTCTCTCTTTCTTTACCCCCATAATCCGATGGGACTGCAATAAAGACAGACGCAAGACCAACGGCTTTACGATCTTTCGTAGGGGGTGTCGCACCATTTTCCAAACTGCTTCGGGCTGCTAAAGAGAACTTTTTAATGAAAGAACACACCATGCTTATCGAAGGAATTGAACCTTTTTTTTCTCACAACTGTCTGGCAGTTTGAGTTCTATAAGCAAATGTCCTTTCTTTGGTATTGTTCGTCGTTTCGCTGAGCTCCTTAAGTTGTAAGTCGAGCTATACGATAACTGACAAATGCTTGCACTGACTGGACAGTTCCACTCAAATCTGTGTGGTTCTTTCTTCAAAAGACCATCTCAGATCTGCACAGTCTTCATGTGAATTGAGCAAGATTATGTCTGGACTTCAAAAGAGACTATGACCTCTGAGTTTGTTTCGGCTGTTTCTTCTCAGAGTAGTCAGGTACGAAACACGGGCCCCATCTAGTTTTTAAAACATGACGTGTAAAAGTGTTTGTAAAAACCTACTTGCAAAATAAACATCATTTATCATAACCCAGGACCAATGCTCAGTAACCGCGTGGGCCAACGGGGCAGTTCCGGTTCCCCTAGGCATGTACAAAATTGTTGTAAATACACACTAATATCAATTTTCTCGGTTCAAATAAAAAGTTACAAAACGTTTAAGTTACCAATGGCCATTCTTGAAGAAAAATCTTGTTTTTCTTTTTCCAGCTATTGTTTACGTAAAATTGATGTCGCAAAGGAAGCCACTCACAGGCTATGGGGGTAAACTTTTCCTTAGTTACGTAAAACTGACCAGGGAGTTTCATTATATAAGCTTGTTGTGTTGTTGAGGGGTATTTTCTCCTCCCTAGAATCCACTAGGATTTGGTGACGCTTAGATAGGCGCTTATAAGATCTGCCTTATGTAATTTTGATGTTGAAAAACTGCAAATTCTCCGCCTAATTGGACTTTCTAGATTCTGTTTTGGCTTTGAAGAAAAAAGCTCTATTTCTAAGGAACCTACCTTCCCACTGCTCTGGATGCCCTTCATCACGATAAAGAAGACAATTATCCAGGCCAGAAGCAGGTACAGCACGATCCACCACCGCGGCACTCCAGGCTCATCAATGCTAGGAGACGCGTCCAGGGCCTCCCGGTACCAGAAGTAGACCGTTGATGATGCCTTGTTGCATTCAGCTTCGCGGGTGCCATTGTCGACGGGGCAGTGGGCCCAGGGCAGAGTATCCGCGGAGAGCTGGTGGGCAATAAAGAGGTCGTTAGGTAATTGCTGAGGACAGGATGTTTTGGCGCAGCTTCGGGGAGGCCATTATCCACGTTCATAATACAACGTGTAACAGAATGGGTTTAGTCATATGGAAGGGTATGCTACTGACCATCAAACTGAACAACTCTCTCCATGGGACCACCATCGTAATCGCGAAAAAATAATCAGCGGCCCCATGCAAAATTTCAATACCTACTCGAACCAAATGTATGAGACAGCTGGTTATTTCGTTACGATTACGATGGTGGTCCCATGGAGACAATAGTTCAGTTTCATGGTCAGTAGTCAAAGTCAAATTTATTTGCATAGATTGCAGGTACATAAAATCAGTTGTTACAGTAAAATAGGTGAGCCTTGTGCAATCTACCTAATATTAGGCATGCAAACATTAATTTAAATTATTATCTAATCAATATTACAAATAAAATTAAATTATAGTTAACGGTTAAAACACTAGTCGGCATAGTACATTGAATAATAATGGTAGCACACGCTTACTGACTATACTCTTTCAGTTACACGTTGTATATGGGTTAACCATTTATATATTGCTGATTAAACAAAATTCCTTGCACATTTTATGTACAAAAATTAACTCAGTGCGTAAACCGGTTACTATAGGCTGATTAACCCTATAATACGGGTTAACTTTTATTTTTACGGATTTCCCCTAACCCCTAAAAACAACCGTAAAAATACGGGTAGCCGTTTCAGTCCCTGGTTTAAATTGTATAAAAAACGTTATAAATACTGACCCGAATACTATTAAAAAGATAGAAGAACACCCAAGTGATGATGACATTGTAGTACAGCGCCACGAAGAGAGTCACCACGCAGCTTGAGATCCCAATGCCACCCAGCCAAGGATGGATAGTGTTCCAGACCCCGAGGGAGCCGAGACGCATCTTCTGACCGATGGCCATCTCGATCAGGAAGAGGGGTATGCCTTCCAATATTAACATTATGAGGAATGGAATTAGGAAGGCACCTGTGGACAGAGAAATGTTCTTTTTAATGCTGGAGAAAAGTCGGTGATAGTAGAGTGTTTGCGGAGTTTTGAGGAATGAAGACTCAAACACTTAAGTTTTATTTAAGAAAAATAACATGCTGTGCCCGCAGTTCTACTTGTGTGGAGGAGATTTTTATTTTTTTGGGACAGCCAAACCACTGCAACTCCTGAAAGTCAGAATCAACAGTGACGACCACCAGAAAAGCGCCGAGACAATGAAGTTCGACGAAGTCCCAGAGAAACAATTTAACTGTCTTGGATCCCGTAACGAAATTAATCAGAAAAGAATAGCGGAGAAGTAGGAAAAACATAACTTCCGCCTCCATATCAGCAGGAGACAGAACAAAACAGGTCCAATAGGCACAAAGGGGCGTTTACAAACTGGGATAAACCTAGAAAAATCACGCATCAAAATATTTAATCAAACCCAAAATAACTGTCCTTTTGATTTTATAAAAATATTAATGGAACCCCTTTTTGAGATGCACAAATAAGTCCTAATTTGATTGCCTAACAATACAACATCGATACGTCTTTTCGCGATGTACCATATTAAAATCATATTATCAACTTTTCATCCCCGATCATCGTGATTTTTGTATTTTATTTTTTGTATTTATTCAAATGACTCACAATAATCACAAAAAATATAAAAAAATAAAGGTTTTCTGGGAAAGACAGAAAAATTAGGTTCAAAGTGTACCATAACAAATAAAATAACTATTTCACAATTTTTCATCTTCTGTTCAAATAGTAATTGTTAGAACGCAATGAACCGAGTTTGTGGAACAGGTTTATCCTTGTACAGCAGATATCAAATATCTTATTATTACCTATTTCAAAGATTGATATTGTATTTTCGCAATTTAAATTTTAAATAAATATTTGTTATTAGATTATGTAAGGAGGAAAATGATTTATTTTCCTTAATGATTACATAAGTGCTTATCTGAAACAGTATTTGCGTGTTTCTAGTGAATTACACACGGTTCCTTATGTCAAGAGCCATGGAAAATAACGCTAAAGAAGGCGCATATTCTACCGAGTCATCTTTTTGCTCAGGTATTTATTTTAATTCTTCTTTTAATACTTGTTGCTATGAAAATTGGCGACATCAGTGCAGGGGCGCATTACGATTTTGCTTTTTGCGACAAGATTTTTAAATCAAGCTGTAGAATATCGCAAAAACTATAGGGCGCGCACTGTGGTAAATAATTCGGTAAGTATTGTTCAGTCTCAGCATAAATACATGCTGAGACTGACGTACAAGTTGTTTGTATCCACATACTACTTCATCAGAAAAGAGTTAAAGGAAAAATATAAATCGTCGATACTGGACTCGTCCTTTTACAGCGAAAAGATTTATCAAAGGTTTCTTGAATCTGAAACACAATGGCCTTCGGCTCAAGAAGGTGTTTATCCCATAAAGGTGGTTTTTGTTTAATTTTGGGGCATGGAGGTCTAAAGCTCTTGATCCCCCATGGAAAAGAAGGGTCCTCCGACCAGACGGGTGTTATGTCTAATTACTGCCCGGCAGTTGTTGTCGGGTTCTTCTATATAGTCGTAAGTCGCCGATAATTTTTCTTGCGCGATGTAGGAATAGATGGATTGCGATGTTTAGTTCGTCATCTGTGTCATAGATGGCGCTGTAATACTTTTTATTCTATGTTGATGTAGTACTCTTTCTAGTGCCGCTACACTTCAACTGCTATTATTATATGTTGCACGTCTAGCATTGTGCCAGACTCCAGTGGAGATGCTGGCGCCGACATGTTCACTACTGTAATAGCGGAATGCGACTGGGGCCCGAGCTCACGATTTATTATCCATTTTACATTATGGCCATATTCCGGCGCAGTTTACTTTCGCGACAATCGCGTCGCGAGCTGTCGCGGCCAGTCGTGTCGTGATTTTCTACTCACATGTGTAATGCAACGTATGGTGTAATACTCCCATACGTTGCATTTCTGCGAAAAAAAATAGCTCGGAAATAAATCGTAGTACGCAGTAGGCCCTACAAGTACTCATCTTTATACTAACATTATAAAGCTGAAGAGTTTGTTTGTTTGTTTGGTTGAACGCACTAATCTCAGGAATTACTTTTTGGAATTGAAAAAATCTTTTTGTGTTGGATAGTCCATTTATCGAGGAAGGTTATAGGCTATTTTAAATCAGGCCACAACCAATAGGAGCGGAGAATAAATGAAAAATGTTGTAAAAACGGTGAAAATTTATTCCTTTGTGTGTGCTTTTTCTCTCGTATGTGACGCAGACGAAGTTGCGTGGGTCAGCTAGTACTTAATATAAAATCTCAAATATTCAACCGCTATTTTAAACACAATGAAAACTGTTTCTGTTTCCGAAAATAACTCCTCTTGTATTCAGTCAAGGTATAATTTAAATAGAACAATTATTAGAAGCACTGATTCATTGCGTAGGTTACACAATCATTTAACACAAGGGAATGAAACTTTATTTATAGATAGGGCTTCACTTCGTGGTTATTTTGGCCCACAGCTCTTCAAGCATACGGCAGACATGCCAGCCCAGTCCCACTTCAGCTTAACGGCTTTTTGAGCAGCGTCAGTAATTTGTGTTTGCTAGAAGGTGACGTGGTAGACCTCGCAGGAGATGGCAGGACGAGCTGGACAGAACCAATGACTTTGACTAACGAGATTTGGAGGTCATGGAGGGAGGTCTTTGCCCAGCATTGGGATGATACAGGCTAACAGTAACCGTATAGATGGTGATCGAAGATTAGCTTTACCAAACAAAACCGCCTTCAACGACAAACACTCAACGAATTTCAATCGCTTTATAAGTTCGAAGGCATGAGGTTGGTTGAATTTAAACTGGTGTTTGATTTTAGATGAGTCGTCATCTTTCGAAGGGAGCTTAGATCCGTTGTTTAATAAGAACACTTGTGAGAAGTTAAACACACAACTTATAGAATTGATTCCGAATGGTGACATCACACACATGAAGAGGTGAGTTCTACTTCCAAGGTCAGACAGTTCACAACATTCATTTTCATCCCATCTATTCGAAAGGGACGACTTGGTTCGCTTTTAAGTGCACCCAAAGGTGGTGTTTTCTATAAGAAACTTTTAGCGGGCAGTAATGAGTTTTTAATCCTCTTTATAAGTGTGCCGCAATAATCTTTGCCGCGCACTTTTTGAATTTGGAACATCTTATTGTTCAGCGCCAAAGAAATCAAACGCAAATATTGTTTGAATAAAGACTGGTTGGTACGACGGCCTATAGTCACGCTGCCGCCGGCTGAATAAAAAAAAAGAAATCAGATTAAAAACGCGCGAACTACAGCCCGCGTTTTCGTCAATTTTCACGGATTGTTAGATATTCATGGTTTTGTTTTGAAAAATGAGTTCTTCAAGTGACAGTGAATAAAATATGAGGCACCATTTATTTTCTCATAGTGGGTGATGAAAAGTAGAGTGTATCACTCGGGCGCAAATATATTTTTGGCTCGGGGACGTACTTTGAATCCCTCGCTACGTTCAGGATTCTACTAAAGAATAAAACACTAGAATCCTACTCTAGAATACAAAAAGAAAAAAATACTACTCTAGAATCCCTCACTTCGCTCTGGATTAAAAAAAGCGCCCTCGCCGTAAAAATATAATTTTGCTCCCTTATGATACAATCTACTATGAAGCATGTAGATCAGTTAATGAGCCTTTTCGGCAAAAGACTTGTAAAGAAACAATGATTGTTTTAGAATTATAGCAATGGGTGCCAGCGTGACCACGTGTCAGCGTGCCACATCGCCGCCATGTTTGACAACGATGCCTTAGACTTACTGCTCAGCTCAGGAGCTGATAGCTTCAGGTCTGACCAGCACGGCAGAACACCTCTCCACCTAGCCGCCTGGACAGGGAACGTGAAGCACATTGCTGTACTGCTGAACTTTCCGGAAGGTTATTTGAATTGTTGCGAACGCTGTCTCCTAATTATGAATCAGCACGTTTATACCGCTACATTCAAGCAAGATTTAGTAATGTTTTCAGTCCTCAGGGAGTAAGGGAAAAAAGTCAGTTTATTGAACATTCTTGTCAAAATCAAAGATATTGTGCATTATTTTCAGCACTTAGAAAAAGTGTGGCAGATCAGGTCGTCTTGTCACCTGAAACCGTGGCAGAAGTTACGCGGCATAGTTTATCGGTGAATAAGTTGACAAACTTACCATGTCGCCGTAACGTCGAGTCTACTCTGCCGGGTGATTGGAGCGACGGCGTGGAGCATAACTGCGACAGTATTCAAGAAATGGTGGGTTTGAACTTTATATTTTCTGCTTTACGCACACTTTTTTGATATTGTTTTCTTACACTAGTCCAATCCAATAGTCTGATCCGATTATCGGAAAGAATTTTCTCGCCTTATTTATTGTTTCTTTTTTTCTGTACGGCCAGTTGCCAGTGTTCGAGCAAGAATGGACGGTGCTGCACGCAGCCAGCGCCCGCGGACAGCACCATTGTGTGCAGTTACTACTCGCTGCCGGCACCGACGCGAGCGCGGAAGATCATCTACATAGGACTCCACTGGACGTTGCTGGCTGTGCTTATTATTCTGATCACAAAATTGATGTTAAAAGGTACGTAACTTAATTAAAAGGACAAGTGCCATATGTTTTTAAACTGGAGTAAGGAGAAAAGTTACAATGAATCTAATATTTCTTTTCAGTTTTATGGAAACCGTAGACTTACTACTGAAAGCCGGAGGCAAGTTCCAGAGATGCAATAACAGTTTGAATACCCTAAGCACACCACTACACACCGCGGTGGAGCTTAGGAGTAAGGCGGCTGTGGAACTGATGCTACAGGGTGGTGCGTCTGCCACTGTGTGGAACAGCCGGGGGGACACTGCCATGGATATGTGTGTATATACAAAGGATGAAGAACTGTTGCAGGTATTATACGTCTAAACTGAAAACAGAGCAAAATATCGTGCTGTTTTGATATCTTTTGGGTTATTTTAACACACCTGACCTCAACATAATATTCATAACAGAGGTAATTTATATAATATATTCCAAAAAAAGTGTGGGGCCCAAAACACTACCCTGAGGCACGCCGTATGATACTTCTGCATCATCACTGACGTATTGCCCCAACTTAACTCTTCGCTTCCTGTTAGAGAGTAATCTTTCAATACTTAGGAAATTCAACAAAAAATGAAAGTCACGGGCATCGTATTTTTTTCTAGTTTCTTCTCACCACCCCTAGGAACTCAATAAAATTGATCAAAACTCAATAAACACCATGATCCATTCTTTGCGATTATTTATTATTTTTAGGATAATTGCGTTAAGGTAATATTGTGTTGTTCTAAACTTACATGTATGTCCGTGTTATTTTTCTAGTTGTTAGCCAACTATAAGAGCAGCAATGAAGCATCGAACTTAGCCTCTATAGACGTAGTAGATCGGGAGGGCCTCACTGTGCTAGCAAGAGCTGTCCAAGCAGGGTGGTTGCAAGGAGTCCGTATAGCTACCGCCTCTGGGGCCACCAACTTAAAATTTGTCGTAAGTATTTATCTAACCAAAGGAATTCAGTTTAAAATCCAATTAAACATAAAGCCAGTATACAGGGTGTAAACAGACCCGTCACGGAGCCGTCAACCAAGCATTCTGTACATCAACGCAAAAATTATTGCTGGGAAAATACTTTTTTTTGGCGTTAAAAAAACTTTTTACTGTAGGACTCAATGTAACGTAATCAAAACACTGTGCTGATGGATGCATTGATTAGAAAGGGGGTTGTGGAGGTATTTAAAGTAAAGAGTATAACATTAAAAACTTGTATTAAAAATAACTTGTGAAAAAGTTGGAACTCTGACCACCTAATCTCCGGAACTAGAAGGTTCCCAGGTATGGTCTACAACAATAAAATGATCAAAGACGGGGAAAACAAGTGCCTTTCCGCTACTTTTACACTGTATAGTATAATTTGATCGGGGATCGCATGATGGATTTTGACCCACTACCTCTCACAGGCCTGACGCAAGCCTGTGTTAATAAGCGAGACGACAAAAAAATCTAATTAGTCTGTCACTAAGATTATCAAAAAATATTTGACCCGTGTTTTCTCTTTTGTTACGTAAACCAAAATTGACGAAGATACGACGCTTTTAAATTTCTCTATTTACAGGTACCGAGGATTAATTCTGAAAGTACTGTGTTTCATTTAGCCGCTCGTCTAGGCAGCAAAGATGTTCTAGAACATTTACTCAACTATTATAATCATGAAGAAGTAAAAAAACATATCAACACGTCTGACTGCTTTGGTACACCCTTATTTTACGCTATGTGCTTTAATCATGTCGATTGCGCAAAATTGCTTATCTGCAAAGGTGCTGAAGTGAATCGGGACGGGCATAATAGATTTTTGTATCTAGCAGTACGAAACAATTATACTGAGATAGCAGAAATGATTATAGAAAGCGATGTTAAAACTGTTCACGCTGTCAATGGCGAGGGTCAGAGAAATGATTGCATTACTACTCCGCCACGGAGCTGACCTATCTGGTAGCGTAAACAATAATGGAAGAAAGTTTGTCCCCATAGAAATATTGATGAATACACTTTCAAAACCCACTGAATTCATGCAAGACATATTTGACTCGGATATAAAGTGCTGTATTCCGGAGTTTTTTTATCAATCAGATTGCGAAGACGTATTTGTAAACTTTCAAGTTTTATCACCTTTATATCACCGAAAAAAAATGAGGGTGATCCAGGCGCTGCTTAATACCGGAAATACACACGACCAGCAGAAGCTACTCCTTCATCCCTTGGTGGAAAGCTTTTTGTTTCTACAATGGAAATCATTATTACCATTTTTCTATATTATATTGGCATTACACGTGAGCTTTGTGTTGTCTCTCAATGTGTTTGCCTTGTCTTTGTTTTGGTATACAGACAGAAAAATTGAACCTGTGCCAAATATATTTCGAAGTGGTGTATGGATTTATATCATTTATTTGGCGACCTTCCTGCTTACTGTACAGGTACATCATCAGTAAATCATTAATTCTTAATGAAATTGTTTTTGTCGCTGTTATTTTTTACAGACTATAAAACATATTTTCTGTCACTAGGAGGTCATCATCATTCAATGGAAAACCATAAGGTACCGTCTATGTTTAGAGACGTCAGTGAAGTGCTTGTCCACCTTACTTGCGGTTGTCTTGCCTCAAGTTGTGTCGTGGGATTCAAAATCCAATCCAGAGTGGGTGCGGCTATTTGTGTCAGTCACATTGCTCCTCGCCTGGGTTAGAATGATGTACTTACTTTCCAGACTCCCGGAATGTGGATATTATGTTCTGATGTACGGAAGAGTGGCGATCAAAGTATTTAAGGTGAGCTAAAATAAATAAATAAGTGGTTTACAGGACTGCCCAAAGAAAAGAGCGTGAAGTGGTAAAGATTCACGTGTGTACATTGTACCAACATTGTACATGTGAGTTTCTGTATACCACGGTAACTTGTCTTATACGATTTGAAGAAATGATGACAGTTATCGTTGAAAACTTGAAACCCTTGCATTGCATTATTCTCGGTCCCAGACATTTAAGTAAACAAAAACACAATGAAAATTATCCTATTATTGTCTTCGTTATGTTGATAAGTAGATTCCAAATTAGTCGTTCTCAAAAATATCCATTGCAAACAAAAAAAACCCTTCGGCAAGCCGCAGGAGGAGGTAGATTTCGAAGAAGGTTCCACCAATATTTTTTTCAACCCCTTGTTAAAATCCTCCCAATAAGAATATAGCATGGAAAAAAAACTAAAAATTGTAGAGTAAACAATTTGGTTTAAAAAAAATATTTCCGACCGTAAAATGTTTAGCGTTTCGGAGATCAGATATAATTTTTTGGCCAAATTTGAAAGCAATCGGTGCATAATTGCGACCTGTAGAGTGTGGCTAAATTTTGCTTGGCGCCCCACATTCCAACATACAGACATACGTATACTTAAAAAATTAAATTGATTTAAAACCATATTTACATTATATAATGTAAATATGATTTAAAATCAATTTAATTTTTTCTCATCCTACAACTAGAACTCTATATAATTACAAAAATAAACGTAAGTACCTACATATATACAACGACGTCAATAGGCGTCAAAGTACACCCTCCTCATCGCTGTCATCCGGAAACGTGCCCAGAAGACTGGCAGCATTGCCACATTGAATGGCAATGCTCATTCTTAGGCCAAAGAAAGAGCCAGCCCTCTGGTCACGCGAAGTGTCGACCAGTCGGTGAGAGATTTCCTTAAAAAAGGAGACGCGCACTTGGACCCCATGACCCGAACGTTTCGACCCCAAACGGCTCAAAGCTGTAGTTACCAATAAGGTTACGGTATTTGCGCCGTTTGAGGATCTCAGCAGCCGCAGCAGCAGCGCCTGCACAGCCCGCCGTGCTTGCAGCGTGAGAAGGCGCAAGGGTGTCGACACAGGTTGCGTCCCATACCAAAGGCCTACCCACGTTCCAAGGCACCAACGTCATGCCGTCCGGTCTCTTACCATCGCCACGCACCAAGCCGTTTGGTTCTAAAACCGCTGGTACGCCGGTGCTGGCAAGAGCTCGATGCATAATGTCGTTAATGCTGGCGTGCCGTGCAATGCGACCTGCGTTCCTGTAGCTGGACAGGCCATGGTGTCCGAGGCTGTCGACAGCTTCACCGCAGTGACACCGATGCGGAGCAACACAAGGTATACATATAAATATAAACTTTTTAACTGGTGATTGATTTGGACTCTAGGGATCATAACTAGACCCCTATGGTAAAATTTTCGGAAAACTCGATTTTAGGTGCAAGACCAATATGTCGATTTTTTCTGACGAAATCTACCTAATAATAATGTGCATACATTTTTTTTGTTTGCAATGAATATTTTTGAGAACGAGGCTATTGATATACCAACAAACACGATTTTCACCCAAAAATACCAAATGGTTAAACCAATTATAGTCGTGATTTATTTTATTATTATTAATTTCCGTTTATCTTCCAGATACTTGCATCATTTGGGTTCCTCATAATTGGCTTCAGCGTGAGCTTCATGATACATTTCCATGCACAACAACCATTCGAAGATCCTTGGACTTCTCTCCTGACGACAATGGTCATGATGACATCAGAGCTTGGTTATAATGACATTATAAATAAGAAGAGCGCTGAGCATGCATCATCATCTCTTTTTATAATACGCTTAATATTTGTATCGTTTCTCATACTTGTTTCAATCATTCTTATGAATCTCTTAGTCGGTGTTGCCGTTAATGACGTCAATACTTTAGAAATAATTGGTAACATAAACAGATTGAAAAAGCAGGTGCAATTTATAAAATCATTTGAAGATACGGGTTGTAATCATTTTATTGCAAATATACTTCCTGCGAGTCTATACATAAGATGGTTTGAGGTCTACACACCGAGGGACTTCCGTCTAAGAAAAGGTCAGATCAGAAACGACAATCATGGTTTACCGACTCGTTTAATAGAAGCCATATTTGAAAACGTTCAGTTACAGAAAAGGAAATCGCATGAAAAGCTAGGCACGGAACTGTACCAAACGAAACTGGATGAGATTCATAAAGTTATTGTCAAAAAAGACAGCGGTATACCAACCAATCCAGAGATAACAGATAATGCAAAACTATTAGAAGAAATGAAACTAAAAGAAGAAATTATTAAATTACGTACTGATATGGAATTATTAAAAACCATATCGTTAAAAATTGCCGATGCTCTGAATGTAGTCATCAGTAATCCTAATTAACGTTAAGTCCAGCTGAAAACCAGCATCGGGCACTAGTTGTCCGATATTTTGTAGAACTGGGCCTATTTGACGCAGCCGTGAGCACACTATATTGTGTTTCTTGTTTAGATTTAAGTGTTTTTTTTTTTTTGTTTTATACAAGATGGAAGGGACACTACCGCTAAAACGGTTACCAAGTAATAAGTACCTCATTCTAAACCCCCCCACAAATAAATATTTCATCGGTAGTTTAAAACAAAAAGGTTGTAAAGTCGGTTTACGGGCGATAATTTTACGTGATACGTTATCATAAGAAAACATTGATGAAAACTTGCATACTTTTATGAATTGAATTATTATCACTGAATTATCACTAATAGGCGAGACGACAAAAAAAAACTAATTAGTCCGTCACTTAGATTATCATGAAATATTTGACCCGTGTTTTTTCTTTTGTTACATAAACCAAAATTGACAAAGATACGACGCTTTTAAAATTCTCAATACGTCACGCCATGGTATAATTTTTAGCTAGTTCTAACGTCACGAGCCCCCACTCCCGAGTTTTGATGCGTTTTATCTTCGTCAATATTCATTGATTTACAAAAACAAAAAATACGTGTCCATTAATTTCCAATACTCTAACTGACGGACTAAATAGATTTGCATTTTTTTTGATACTGTCGTCATGCCTATTCTCTTGTATGATGATTTTTCAAAAAACGCTGAGACATGTAAAAAAATAATTTTCATGATATTAGTGATTTTAACTTAAAAAAAAAACAAAACTTATTCCCTCTTTTCACCCCCTTAAGGATTGAAATTCTAACAACACGGTTGCGTTAGTTTCCTATTTATTATCTAGGCGTATAAAAATTAAGGACTTTCCATACACAACTTCATCCCCTTTTTTAACCCTTTGGAGGTGGAATTATCAAAAACGCTGAGACCTGTAAAAAATAATTTTCAATCGTCAGCCTAAACACAATTTTTTAAGATCCTAACTTTAAAACTGACGAACTTTCATACAAACTTTCATCCCCTATTTAACTCCCTTAGGGGTTGAATTTCGAAAAAAAAAATCCTTATTCCTTGTCTACTCGATAAAGGGAACCAATGTGCAAAATGTCAGTTTTCTAGGTTCACGGGTTTGGGCTGGGCGTTGATGAGTCAAACTGAACGTGACTGGCGCGCGGAACGGTGTGCCACTTTTTCGTGAGTGCAGCCAATTTTCATCGATTTATAAGACGTTATCACGTCAAAAAATTTACTGTTCCATTCTGTTCATATTTTGACCGTGTAGTTATTGCAGTTTTGTAGGAAAAAGCTGTTTTATTTTGTAATAACCGACGAAAAATTCATGTGTGGCCGGGGTTCAGAATGATGTACAGAACACGTGCAGGTAGTAGATTTTTTTTATTTTTCATACTCGGAAAGTAGTGTTAATTGTTTTATCCGATTAGCGGGTGAAAATGCTACTTCCCACCTTTTGACGCGAAAGATTCATAGTAATTGCTTCAGAGGTGGGAAAAAAAATTAAAAATAGAACTAAATTTGGTTATGCAGTCGGCTGCAAAAAATCTAACATCTGCGGTCTTGTGAGTGCATAAACAATTAAACAGCCAGTGTGAATTAAAAAAAAAAAACTAAGCGGGTCCGCCCACGGCAGTGACGCGGTGTGTTCCATATAGTTAAAATTTTAAATAGACTATATAATTTGGTGGGATACTAATTCTGTAAGCTGTATCGAAATCTCGGTTTAAATGTAGACTAATATCTTATTAAAAATGAGTTCAAATGATTCTGAAATGTTGAAGCCCAGATTCTGTCAAAGTCGAGGCAAATACAGTTATCGAAAATGTTTTGCCAGAAATTTCAAAGGAAAGATACTTAAAAACATACAATGATTTTAAGAAGTGGCGAGCAGATTTAAAAATAAATCATTTGCTGAAAGTGTATTTCTTACATACATCAATGTTAAAAAGACATGGAGGATGGAAATCCAGCACAGTCGCGGAAGGCTACATTGCAGATTCTGTCCAAAATAAAACTAAAATTTCAAACAAATTAACTAAGACTATAAATTTACGCCCCACTTCGCCTAAACCAACTACTTCAAGGGAGTCTGCGCTATGCATTCCACCGTTTAATCAAATACTGGAGTCTCCTACTTTTACAGAAATTCACAGCCAAATTTGTCACAACATATCAAACAGCGTAAATAAAAAACAAAAAAAAAACTAACTTACTAAAAATGTAACTTTGAATTTCACAAATTGTTCTAACTTCTCAATTAATTTTAAATAGGTACTACTCATGTTATTATTATCAATAAATATTTTAGAAAAACTACTATTTTTTCTTTCCTTATATTCAAAATGAAAAGTAGAGTGCTTAACACGGGTGAAAGACATCAATTCCTACTCGGTCTATAGCCGCCCTCGCTGTGCTCGGGCGTCTAAATGCCTCGTATGGGAATTGATTCCTTTCGACCCTCGTGTAACAATCTTCTATAGTATCGGTGTCCCTTCCATCCAGCACTGTGTCTACATGTACCAAATAAACGTAAATAAATTTTTTTTATTGACTTGTGTCCTTATAAATAAAAAAAATAGTATCGAAACGGGAAAGTCTTGCAAAGTAAGTAGTCGATTTCTTTGCGAAGATTCCGTTTTTAGGGTTCCGTACCCAAAGGGTAAAAACGGGACCCTAGTACTAAGACTCCACTGTCCGTCTGTCCATCTGTCTGTCAGACAGTTGAAATTTTCACAGATATTGTATTTATGTTGCCGCTATAACAACAAATACTAAAAACAGAATCAAATTAATATTTAAGTGAGGCTGATATATATTTTTTAGCCGTTTTTTGCTCGATATTAATAACGGAAACAGGTAGACGCTTGAAATATGCACAGAATATTTAGTTGTATATTCAATTAAAAAAAAAAAAAAAAACAAAAAAAAATATATCAATGCTCGTGCCTTCTCTATTATGAAAAGAAGCCTTTGCATAGCAATGGGGCAGTAATAGGCTGGTATTATTATTATATTTAAGGGGGCTCCCATACATCAAACGTGATTTTTTGCCGTTTTGTCTAATGTAATATAATGGCCCTTCGCGCGCAAGTCCGTCTCGCACGTTTTTTAAAATACAAGTGTTAATAGTTATTTGTTATACAAGAGTGCAAAGTTGCTTTTTAACCGCGTGTCAAAAGAGCACGAGGTGAAAAATCTTTGCACTCGAGTGCAACACGTAACTTTTCATTCCATCTCAGCGAGGAAATGACTAAATGCAAAAAAAAAACGTTTACAATCATAAGATAGGTACACTTTTATTTCAGTTTAGGTATTAATTACTACATTATGACAGGTAAGTATTACAGAATAATCTTTAAATTATAACAAAATAATACTAAGGTATAATTAAGAAAATTTTTAAGTAACGTTGCTACAGTTATTTAAATTGAGTGTAATATTTTTGTTTGGTACTGTAATATTGGTGTTAGTCACTTGTGTACTGTTTTTCGGTAAACTATCTGTCATACTTAATAGTTGTACCGATTCATCGGATTCCCTTGGCGTGAATGTTGGAGAGAGACGGAGATGGTTAGGTGTTTCATAACGGCTTAGTTTTGATGTAGAAGGGCCAGTCCAAGGATCCGATTGAGGCTCTTTCAGTGTAATGGCTCCTACGATGCCTTCACATATTTTAGACTTATTTTGGATGGAATCTTCTATGTATCCCTCTACAACTGCATTGGACTTCCAGCCTCCGTGGCGCTTAAGGGACAGGAGATCAGCTCCGGAATCAGCCAAAAGTGTGGCTGAAGTTCGTCGGAAACAATGACCCGTGTAGGTACAACAGGGGTTCTGGAAGTTCAAGAAATGTTGCTATTTCTCGTGGGATACTGCCAATTTTATTAGTACCCATAGGCTGTCTAACACACTTTCCATTGCGATACTGTAGAAAAAATCGATTGATTGGAGTGTTAGGCGGGCGTAAGGCTTGATATTTCTCAACAATCGTTACGTATTCCTTGCGAGTGACGAAGTTGTGGTCTCTTTTTGTCTTTGTATTAGGTAAATTAATTAATAGTAAGTCATCTGAATGTTTCTCAATGTTTTTGACATTAAGTTGTGTTAGTTCATTAGTTCGACATGCTCCGTTTATTCCAATAATAAGAACAACCTGTAACGTAAAGAGTATTGTAGTAGATAAATGAATAAAATTGATATGAACGCATAATTATGCCTATCAACATCTACTAAGTATACTATTTAATTGAGATTAATATACTTAAGTAGATACTGAATGTGCAACTGACTTACTTTTGCCGCCAAATATTCGGAATCGGGTGCTTCGTTAAGAAACTTTTCAATATCAGATACTGTGAAAACCTTCGATTTTTTTGGTTGATGACCAGATGAGGCTCTTTTTAAAAATGCCACTAATTTAGGATAGGTATCGATATGTTTGTCTTTTTTCATCTTTGTTGTTGCTTTTAGCATCGAATACGTACTCCATAGAGTGCTTGCTTTCCTGTTCTCGGATAATTCTATAAAATATGCCAGCAAAACGTTTTCTGAGAAAGTTTTGGCTCCTTTTGCTAGTCGCCACGTTTTGAACATATCGTACTGTTTTAAATACTTCTCGCGTGATTGTTGAGGGAGAAAGCTCATTTGCGCATTATTAACAGTTTCAGTCAATTCTGTTGGCGTCAAGCAAACTTCCTCGTCGCTAGAATCACTCATTTTAGTTTTTTCACTTGTTTTCAAGTTTCTTGTTTTTAATATAAGGTTTAACAATGACGTGAAAAAATGCCGCGTAAAGAACCGCGTACAAAGCAAATTGAAAAAAGAACTCCAAGAAGGTTCCGAGTCTGAGTTTTTAACAAATTAAAAAAAAGTTGTATGATATATTCGGCACCATAGAGGTAGCAGTAAATAGGTTTAATGTTTTTTTTAATTCACAAACTTAGTGCACACGATGTTCTAAATTCAATTTACTTTATCCTCTAGAGAATAAAAACGGCTTTTCCACTCAGATATTGAAGATTAAAAATACTCTTTCCGAGATGGTGGGATGAAAAATATGTTATAACGCATAGTAACGTGAGTGTTATGTTGTTACGCAGTTTGTTGGGTGTATAAAATGTACAAAATGTTTCGTCCTAATTACTTTTTTTTTTTTTATATTTAAATACCTCCATGACCCCTGTCTATGGATCCATCAGCACAACATCTTGAGAGGGTTACATTGAGCGCTACCGTAAACCATGTTTTTACAGACTAAAAAAATAAAAAAAGTCGTTTCTCAGCAACAATTTTTGCGCAGAGTTACATATTTAGTTTGATGTACATAATTTCATTTTCATTCACAAAATTACATTGAAATCTGATATGTATATGATGATGAAATCTGGATGGTTTCAAAGATTAGCGGGTACTAATATAGTGACACGTGATTTGTAGATATGAGGATTATGGATTATTAATTAAATAACTAGTATCGCTGAGTTATGAACAGAATTATTATTAA
Source organism: Xestia rhomboidea (assembly GCA_963853795.1). NCBI lineage: Eukaryota > Metazoa > Arthropoda > Insecta > Lepidoptera > Noctuidae > Xestia > Xestia rhomboidea. Next base: position 14,782,116 of record OY970774.1, read on the forward strand.
ATTGGGATTTTCGAATCACTAAGTTCACCAGCAAAGTTTAAGCGTAAAAATGGCCCTTGCCTTACCTTATTGTAGATTTATACCTACAGATACTGTTTTAAGCTTTCACGGTTTAAAACTAAACTTATATTGTCACTTACGGGTTACGGTACGGGGTACGGGTTGACCACCCGCGATCATGGTGCTTGAAACAGCGTCTGGAGCTCAAAACAATAAATAATCAGGGAAGATATATCCTCTAAGTGACAATATAAATTTACATACAGATGGTTAATTTAAAAAAAACATTACATCATCATCATCTGCATAGCCTTTTCCTGTCTATTTCTGCTGGGGTCAGCAAACCAGATGCAACCGAACACCAACATTTCGTCGATGTCGAGCAAATACCTATCTATCTTCCAAAACCCAGTTACTAAAGGGCTTGCAATTACCCGTAATGACTGTCAAGATCTACGAATGACAGCGAGCGTGTGCAAGTGCTTTCTGGGGGTTTCCCATCCGCGTATAGACCTCAGAAAGCGTTGTTGTTCCATGAAAATCGAGCCCCACAATAAAAGTAGGTTTGCATGAAACATCACGAAATGCTCTAAAACTCAAGCACGTCTGGCCAATGTTTGTACATACTCTTTGAACATCAAACCACACAGCACATTTAAGCCGCTTTTGCGCTGCCACACAGATTCAATATGAACGTTATGGTCGCTGGACGCTGTTTGATCAAGCCGCTTGTTTGCCAGGGATGCTTTGCACTCTTTGTTTTACATCACATTTTTTTTCTTCATCATTTTTCAGGGTTCCGTTCCTAAAAAGTAAAAGAAGGAACCCTTATAAGATCACTCTCTTGTCCGTCTGTCAGTCCGTGTGTCACCACTGATTTTCTGAGGAACGGGTGGACCTAGCAAATTGAAATTTATGCCAGGTACCGAGGTCTATACTCCCTATTAGGTCAGGGTAGTCAACACGATAAAAAGATTTGTGAGATTTTCGCGAGAATCGCATCTTGGTTGTAGAGACTTGCGTTTCCCGCAAGCATCGTAATTGCAACCGAATTTTTTCTTATTATTTTAGCAATCGAAAGTTAACGATAATGTCTATATCGAGACTACCGGCCCTGCTCTGGATCTCAGGTCCATCTTCACCGGCAATAACAATGTCGTCGGCAAATAGCGTGCACCAGGGTGCCTCTTCCTGAATGTCCGACGTTAGAGAATCCGTGATCAACAAGAAGAGGTAAGGACTTAAAGCCGAGCCTTGCTGCAAGCCTACAGCCACACTGAACTTATCGGTGTTGCCAGCAGTTGACCGGACGTAGGTACAAGATTGACTGTACATAACACGAACTAACTCTACACTTTTCCCAAGGATACCTTTCTCTTCCAAGGCCCACCATAACACATCCCGAGATACCTTATCATACGCTTTCTCCTGATAAATGAACAATATGTGCAAGTTTTTGTGTGCACGTCTGTACTTCTCGCACAATAGGCGAGACGACAAAAAAAAACGAATTAGTCCGACACTTAGATTATCAAAAAATATTTGACCCGTGTTTTTTCTTTTGTTACGCAAACCAGAATTAACGAAGATACGACGCTTTTAAAATTCTCAATACGTCACGCCATGGTATAATTTTTAGCTAGTTCTGACGTTACGAGCCCCCACTCCCGAGTTTTGATGCGTTTTATCTTTGTCAATATTCATTGATTTACAAAAACAAAAAATACGTGTCCATTAATTTCCAATACTCTAACTGACGGACTTATTAGATTTGCAATTTTTTGATAATGTCGTCATGCCTATTGGCGAAGTGCAAAAGTGGCGTCCATGGATCCTCGACCTGGCATAAACTGGTTTTGGTAACTCTCGTCTCTTATTTTTTTTTCTATCTTTTTCTCCCATATTTTATGTGACATGAGCTTTATAACGATAGTTGTTGCAGTCCTGCACATCACCTTTATTCTTGAAGATGGGCACTAGCGAACTATTGCACCATTCTTGTGGGATCGCTCCTTCATACAACAACTTATTGAAGAATAAAGTCAACCACGTACATCCGTCTTCTGTTATTTTTTTGGTTTCTTTTACATTTTTAATAATATTACTATTTATTAAAAATGAACTTAAAACAATGCATTAGCAATATTAAAAAAAAATTAAAATAAACTAAGATAACTAACTTAAACTAAAAACTTAAAAAATGGCGTCAAAAAACTCCTCCTCAACGCTGTCAACTGGTAATGTCCCCAAGAGACTGGCGGAATTACCACGCTGTATGGCAACGCTAAGCCTTTGGCCAAGGTAAAAGCCAGCCCTAGGGTCACGGGAAGTGTCAACTAAACGTTTGGAAATTTCCTTGAAAAGGCTGTGAGCGCTCGGACCCCACGGTCCTAGAGTTTCAACCCCAAACGGCTCGAAAATATAGTTACCAATAAGGTTACTATACTTTCGCCGCTTGAGGTTCTCCGCTGCCGCAGCGGCAGCCCCTGCACAACACGATGAACTAGGAAGATGGGAAGGCGCAAGAGTATCGACACATGTAGCATCCCACACTAAAGGCCTACCCATCTTCCATGGAAACAAAGACATGCCGTCCGGTCTCTTGCCATCGTCGCGTGCCAAGCCATTGGGTTCTAAAAAAGCTGGAACGCCGACGGTGACAAGAGATCGACGGATGATGTCATTTAAATTCGCGTGCCGTGCAAAACGGCCCGCACTTCGGCTGCAAGACAGGCCGTGGTGTCCGAGGCTGTTGACAACTTCACCACAGTGACAGCGATGAGGAGAACGGCATGGGGCGCCTAGGCGTAGAGCAACAGCGAGGCGGAAAGTGGTGTCGTCGAGCAACGTGCCTATGCTCGACGACGGTAGTGCGTGAAGCCAAAGACCCGATTCCCACTCACCCACAGCCAGCAGGCGCGCACGCTCAGCAGTAGTAGCAGACGTGTTCAGTAGATTTATCTGAACTACTTTGCAGAGCGGCTCATCCCACCGTCTCTGGGAAAATGGGTGGTCGGGTTCTTCAGAATTCGGGCAAGCGAGTTTCCAAGCGTTGATAGCCTCGGAGAAGCACGGCACATCAAAATCAATCAGTGTGGAAGCCAGGATTTTCCTGATTAATTTCTCAGTGCCGTGGACCGAGGATATAAAAGCCGGTAAACTAATACTAGAAATTTTGCGGACACCGAGCCCTCCCATACGAATGGGAAGAGTAGCTTGGGTCCAGGCTCGGTCGTCCAAGGCCACATTTAAAATGGATGATAAAGTATTTCTGATAATTTGATCCATTTTGTCTAAAAGATGAGTGTGCTTCCATAAAGAAGAAGCACGTAGGAAATATGTTAATTTAGGGCCAAAACAGCAATAACGGATAATGGTAATGGCCGAATGCATGTTAATTTGGAGTAACCTTTCCGAAATATCATTGAAATTTTGAATTTTTTCCTCGATGAAATCGGGAAAGGAAGTTTCGAAGATTGGAGACCCAAGGAGACGAAGAGAACTTTTTTCAATAATTTTGATGTTAGGGGCTATTGCGTTAAATTTAGGAATAGTCATTTGTCTGTCGGTACAGTCTGCTAAAAACAATTCACATTTTGCAAGGTTTAGGTCAAGGCCAATGGAGTGAAGATTATTTTTTAAGAAAATTAAATCATGTAAAACTGTATCTACATCGCCGCCCAAGGTTCCGTCATCAAGATACCAGACGTTCAATTTTGAATTTAGCTGTCTAACAATTGGGTGAATAGCTAAACTAAATATCACTGGCCCGAGGGGGTCACCTTGTTGGCAGCCAACAGCAGATTCCAAAAGGTTGTCACGGTACAGTAATTTAGAAGGGTGTCTGTAGCACTGCCAAAGAAAACTATAAATTTGAGGTAATTCTTTTTTAATTTCTGTTAACAAGGTGTCCCTATTAAATGATTTAATGATGATTTGCATTTTCATTTTTATTTTGATTTGATTGTAGTTTGGATTTTGATTTTATCTTAATTTGATTGTAATTTTGATTTTGAAAATGATTTTATTTCTGATTTAATTATGAATTTAAAAACCATAGCTGAGTGTGGTGAGTACCTACTTAGGTACTCATCTCATTCTAAGTAGACGGCGACGGCGTCCCATTTAATAGGAGAAAGATGAAATAAGCTGCCGCATTAGTGACAGCATCAAACTAAAAACACCGTAGATAACTGATCCTTGGGCACCTTTGTCACCACAACCTTCCACATCAAAACACTATTCATCTAGCCCGCTGCCTCAAGCACCAACTTCACCATCTTTCACGATCTAAAATGGTCCTCAGCAGACCCAAGTTTCTGAAACTTTACTTATCAGTAATACTCAAATAAACTCAAATTCAATAAAAGTACCGAACAAAAACACAACTTTGTCTTTCCACAATTGGTCTAATGTATCAAACGTTACCTATAACTTTTAATTGTTTTAAATAGGTGTACTTTTTTTTTTTTTTTAGGATGGGAAATCATCAAATGACTTCTCCCGCTCTGGGCGGAGCAGGAGGGAGTGTCAGACTTTTATTGACTAAAACCCATCCATGTTCCTTCCTCGCCCTTTGTGTTCCGGGGCCACGGTATCTCTTTCGAATAGTCCCGCAGCCCCGGCAGGCTTCGGTCCTTGCGGACCCCTTCCCTATTGCTGACTCTCTTTGAGGCGCGCGTGGAACACGAACGCGCCGTCGACACGGCCTGTCGTCATGAGACGTACGGACGGCGAGCTAGCCCATAGCTCCCCGTCCACAGGCCCGCGAAATAAGTCTACTAACTGTTATTGTAATGTATGTAATGTATGTGTATTGTAACTGTAATTGTATTGTAATGTTTTTTTAATAAATACTTTGATTCTAGTACTATTGCTTTTTCTTTTTACTGTCTTGTAGATGGTGTGAAAAGTAGAGTATTCTCCTCGCGGATAAAGGTGCTTTTGTCTTGGGCGACCTTGAATCCCACGCTGCACTCAGGATTCTTGGCGCCAGTTACATAAGACACTACTTTATCCCCTTCGATACTGGAAATATGAAATAACGTAAGGGACATTTTGTCGAAAATGAGTTATATATATCGTTGGTTTCAGAATTTTTTGCTCTATCGATTGGTATATTTAAAATCTCGATATCTTAAAAAAAATGTCCTTTACATCACATATTTTCCGTAGGCCTAGACAATTTTTTGTCTAGAAACTGGCTGTATATGACATTTTTTTTTATTTTTTTTATAAAAAATAATGTAAGTGTCTTTACTCACAGTATTTGGTATTTACATTAAATCAAAATCGAGTACATTTTACAACATGTCACATAAATTATTCCATAATTTGAGATGTTTTATTATTGTCTTATACATTAGTGTTCACTATACTACTCGAGAAAGTATGCTGTTTATAATTTTACTGTATACGAAAGAAGAACACAGAACGGTTATTGCTACACATGGGTAAAAGCAGATGGCAAACGTGGAAGCTGTGAAATTGTAACATGTCTGTTTCACTACCTTAAGGAACTTGATTCAAGGGGGTTACAACTGTATTATTCTATTGTGATAACTGTACGGGGCAGAATAAAAACAAAGTGATTTTCTCAATGTTAAAATATTTTTTGGAACGTTCTGCAAATATACAAATGATTCAAATAAATTACTTATTAGCTGGACATACATACATGCCAGTAGATAGCATGCATGCTATCATTGAAAGGGAGGTTAAAAAACTGATTGTGTCGGGGACCTTCCCAGTGGCCATCATTTATGGAATCAGCCAGAAAAAGACCTCATGCTTATCGAGTGAATGTGTTGGGACATCAGGATTTCTTTGATTTCAATGATTTTGCTGAATCAGTTTTTACTCCTGCTACTCTCAAAAACAAAGACCTGCATTTTAAGAAAATTCGAATATGTACATTTCAAAAATCGAACTTAAAGCTAGGGGAATTAAAATATACAATGTTAGAGGATGGCACAACTCACAAAATAGAACTCTGCAAAGAAATGCAAACTGGAAGAAAGACAGTGAAGGGTAAAGGGAAGGGCAAGGGCCTTGTAAAGAATGACCAGTCCGAATTAGAAAGTACCAGAAATCTATCTGTGCCCAGTGGCTAGACAGCTTACCATTTCTGTATAAGGAAAGACTGCCAATTTCAGTTCCAAAGTTTAAAGATCTCAAAAAATTATGTGGCAATGGTATAATTCCAAATAGGTTTCACAATGAATATTTGAATCTTCCTAATAAGAGTATAATTAAAGATAGGCTCAATGACACCGACGATGATGAGACCGATAAAGATAATGACAATTTTTTGAATTTAACTGTAGGCTTTCTAGGAAGAAGTTAATTTGTTTTGTTTTATGTTTAATGATTACTATTTACTTAAGAAGACTGATTTGTTGATTTTGTTTATTTTTCAAGTGAATTTTATTTTTCTTTTGGGATAATGAGTCTAATTTTAGTAAGCAAAAATAGCTATTTTTTATTGTGATTTAATACAGAATTTAATAATGTCATACTTAACATAATTTACGAGAGTACCTAAATTGCGTTTATAAAAGAGGATTAGTGAGCACAAATAAAAGTTTTGATCTATTTTATTCGTTTATATTTTATCCCTATGAGTCAGCAAGTCTTGTAGTTTTAAACTGTATGGCGTAGGCATAGGAGGTCACGAATGTATAAAATTCTATTTTTTATATTTTTGTTAACATCATTAACAATATAGAGTGTACCATTATGAGACCTTTACTTTGAAAAACTCTAAATATTTATTTCCTAAAGTGTCCCATACATCAATGCCGTTTATTTATATCTAAAATTTTGTAAACGTATGTCACTCGTATTCATTATTATTTAACGTAAGGGACATGCTATCTTTGAAACTGTAGGCTTTATTGATTTTTTACTATTTTAGCTTCAAAGAATGAAGAAATCTAAGAAACTTTGTCCTAGACACTTTTTACATAAAACATATAGTTAAAAAATTATTGCTAGTTTTGTAAGAAAAATATCTTATTTTTGCTCTCCTGAAAACCTTAGTTTTGTCCCTTACGTTATTTCATATTTCCAGTATCGCCTTATTAGTGCATAATCTATTATTAGTTCAAAGAACTACGTATTTTATTTAAGGATACCTAGTCGTGATTTATTTTTATTATTATTAATTTCTCTTTATCTTTCAGATACTTGTATCATTTGGGTTCCTCATAGTTGGCTTCAGCGTGAGCTTCATGATACACTTGCACAACAACCATTTGAAGGTCCTTGGTCTTCTCTCCTGACGACGATGGTCATGATGACATCAGAGCTTGGTTATAATGAGATTATAAATAAGAAGAGCGTTGAGCATGCATCAGCATCTCTTATTATGATACGCTTAATATTTGTGTCGTTTCTCATACTTGTTTCAATCATTCTTATGAATCTCTTAGTCGGTGTTGCCGTTAATGACGTCAATACTTTAGAAATAATTGGTAACATAAACAGATTGAAAAAACAGGTGCAATTTATAAAATCATTTGAAAATGCCGCTTGTAATCATTTCATTGAAAATATACTTCCGACGAGTCTATACAAAAGATGGTTTGGAGGAAGGATACATATGAAATCATCCTTGACCATTTTTTTTTTTTTTTTTTTTTTTTCGGATGGGAAATCATCAAATGACTTCTCCCGCTCTGGGCTGAGCAGGAGGGAGTGTCAGAATTTTACTGACTAAAACCCATCCATGTTCCTTCCTCGCCCTTTGTGTTCCGGGGCCACGGTATCTCTTTCGAATAGTCCCGCAGCCCCGGCAGGCTTCGGTCCTTGCGGACCCCTTCCTTATTGCTGACTCTCTTTGAGGCGCGCGTGGAACACGAACGCGCCGTCGACACGGCCTGTCGTCATGAGACGTACGGACGGCGAGCTGGCCCATAACTCCCCGTCCACAGGCCCGCGCCTACGGTGGCCGGAAGCCACCACGTGGCCCCCGACGCCCGGGGCGTCTCCCGCGGCGGCCGGGACGTGAGGATCTCTCCCTGTCCTGTTCCGCCACCTCCTTCGCTAGCATGACTGCTTCGCAGAAGGAGGTGACGGCGTCCCATTCCGTCTCGCTCCGGACCATGGCACGAACCAGGGCCGGGAGCGAGAGGTCGCCGCCGCCGATCGCCACCTCGAGGACACGGCGGTGCTCCACCCAAGCGGGGCACACCTCCACAGTGTGCTCCACCGTGTCCTCCGGTCGATCCTCACAATGGTGACACCCGGACGTTTCCTCCCGCCCGATTCGGTGCAGGAACTTACCGAAACAACCGTGTCCGGTAAGAACCTGCGTCAGGCGGAAGGTGAGGACGCCGTGGCGTCTCTCCAGCCACTCCTCAAAGAGGGGACTTACCGCCACTATTGTGGCGTGCCCTGCACGGGGTTGCGAAAGTCGCTCTCTCCATGTCGCCATGAGATCACGCCGGAAGTCCGTCCGCTGAGCGACAATTTGCCGCGGCAGCGGAGTTTCCCCCCGGCGTAGCGCGTCAAAAAAGACAAACCAGAAATACCAGATATAGCAAAAGAAATTATTAAATTACGTACTGATATCGAAGTAATTAAAAACCATATCGTTAAAAATAGCCAATGCTCTAAATGTAGTAATCAGTAATCCTAAGCACTATTAGATCCAGTTGAAAACCAGTGTCGGGCATCAGTGGTGCGGCATTGTGTTGTATTAGGCTTATATAGCGCAGCCGTGAGGCACACAATTAAATGTTGTCTTTCTTTAGATTTAAGTGTTTTTCTTAGTTTTATATTGTCTACGTGCCAAATAAACGAATTTTCATATGTTTCATTATTTTTTTTCTAGTATGTATGCCTATAAATAATGTATGTATAGCAAAACGGGAATGTCGTGCAAAATAAATAGTGACTACAGATGACATTAGCATTAAATCAGACTCTCGGACTTCTGATTTCTTTGCAAAGATACTCTTTTTAAATACAAGTGTTAAATTTTAACTGCACTCGGCTCCTTTCACAAGGATTGGCGTTTAACAGCACTGGATAGGGATAAGTGGAAGGAGGGAAGGGAGGCCTTTGCCCTACAGTGTGTTACGCCGCTTAACAATTTTACAATGTTACAAGTTTAACATGTAAACCTATGACAGACAATACCTTGGTCTCTCCCCATTTGCACTCGCAAATTACACAAAGACAAACTGGGAGCACTTTGTAGTTTAATTGTTTGCGAAACAAGTTCCTAATTTACAAGTTTAACTGCTGAACTACCTAAAGATTTACCTTTTTGTCTTGTTCATCTTGAGATCGTTTGTAAACCTTCGGCAGATATGCGGTTTTTGACAGTTGAGTTCCATTCTTCCAGCGAAGAAACAGTTTTTAACCATTTTTAGGGTTCCGTAGTCCTGGCAACCCTTATAGTTTCGTCGTGTCCGTCTGTCTGTCTTTCCGAGGTTTTGCTAAGAGACCGTTAGTACTATAACGCTGTAATTTTGTAGAGGTGTGTATATCTATAAAACCAACAAAGTGGTAATTTTTTTTTTGAACATATTTTTTTAGCGTAGTAGTACCCTAAAAAGAATATTTTCAAAAAAATAAAAATAAAAAAAAACAATAAAAAAAATCATCCCCACTTCACATGTAGGGGAGTACCCCTACATGTGAAGTGGGGATGATTTTTTTTTCGTCGTCTAACCCATTGTGTAGGGTATCGTTGAATAGGTCTTTTAAAATGACTTCGGGGTTGCCAATTTTACTTTTCAATGTAATGCTCCATTTACGAAATATTAAACTTTAAAGTGCAAATTTTTGTTCTAGTGGGCCCCTCTAAAACCAAACTGCGGGCTTGAAAAATCTGGAAAAATTCATGATGATAGTGCATTTCATAAAATTTAAAGGAAAACTATAGCGGTTAAGATAACTTTATTAGTTTAGCAGTAATAGTCATTGAACTTGGGTGTTGGATAAATTTGTACCAAATACAAAATCCTTAGAAATAATCCTATAACGTGACTAAGACGAAGTAGTTGCTTGTTTATAACGGGTAAAGACTTGCATTGAAAAACAAAATCTAAAAAAACGTAATAAATTATCATAAGTTTCACAAAGCTGCCGCCAGATGGTGCTGTACCAACGGGTTCGTTCTATATTGTGATAACGGGCTACTACGGAACCCTACACTGCGTGTGGCCCGACACGCACTTGGCCGGTTGTTTTCCTTGTTCATCTTGTGATCGGTTGTAAACCTTCGGCAGATATTATGCGGTTTTTGACAGTTGAGTTCCATTCTTCCAGCGAAGAAACAGTTTTTAACCATTGTTGGGTTCCGGAGGACTCGGAGGATGGTACACTTCTTCAAATAACACAAGCACTGTACTTTATGACCTTTTTACTATGAACTCAATTCACTCTTAAACTCGACATATTTGAACTGTATAATTTTTGAACTGAAACTGAACTCTATGTACTTTTACCTAACCAAACGGCGTGACAACCTTAATTGCGACTTCTAATTCGCCGTCAACACCATCTAGTTCTGCAAATGTACAACTTTACATTTTGAACTCTTGGTGAGCGGTTTCTAGACTAACATGGTTGTGAACAACCATTTTTTTTGTTTTGTCCTTTGTGAGACTAATATATACTTCACTTACATTGTATGACCCATTAAGTTTGTAGTGTTATTCTTTATTCATCTTTAACTATATGATTACCCGATTGTACTACGGAAATAAAATTCAAAATACAAAACCTTTTATAAGTGAAGGTACCATAGATATAAAACCAGATATTTATATTCAACCTAATAACATAAACAATCAATTCTATATTTAGCCGTGCCGCCTTGTCTGGCTCGAATGATATCGATTTTAAATAGCTACGGCGGAGCTACGAAATTGTGACGTAGCTCGTAGCTCGTAGACGTGCTACGCGTGCCTTGCTCTTTGCTACGAATGTAGAATGTACGAGTATGTTGCTACTGTATAATTTCAAGTTGGTGTATGTGAAGGGTGTATTTTACATAACTTTTTTTGAGGATACCTATTATAAATATAAATATTATAAAGATGAAATATTTGTATTTTTGTGTGTATGTTTGTAATGAATAAACTCAAAAACAACAGCGCTGATTTCAAAAATTCTTTCCCCATTACAAAGCCATGTCTTTACTGAGTAACATGGGCTAATTTATCCCCGTAAATCCACGGGAACGGGAACTACGTGGGTGAAACCGCGTGACGTCGGCTAGTTATAAATATCTAAAGTAGTGTTACACAATTCCTTAAATCTGTTAGTAAAATATTATAACAACATTAAATCATGATCTGTCATATGACCAATTTGGTCGAGACGCCATTGTTTAACTATTGTGTCTAATTCGTGGAAAAAAAAAAACAAAATTAAAAGTGTAAGTATTAAGTAAAAAGTTAAATTAAATTTATTTGGCACAACACATTCGCCTTACACCTTACGAATTAGCGTTGTTAGTACTCAATCTGCTTCTCATCGACACAGCTATAACATACCATCACGCCTGTTATCCTTGAAGAGTTGGGCAGAGGTGTACACTTATGTACCTAATAGTACCCCCACATCACCAGTTATGTTTTAGCTCCATATACTTAATAGGGGGCAAGCCTATTGCCATCAATCGGGCACAAATCCAGACCCCGTGGCTGCTACTGAGAAATTCCTGATGAAGAAACCGAATAACACTTTGCCCGACCCGGGAATCGAACCCAGGGCCTAAACTATCAATGACAGTCAGTGACGCAGCTAGCCTATATGGCTACGTCGTTCTATTGATATGTATAATGTACATTTCGCTGGATGGCGTTAGATTAGAAGTTAAAAAAAAAAACGTTTCATATTATCCGATTCACAAAGTAATCCTCATGAAAATATGCCACCTGAAATTCCTGAGGCATCGTAGGTGCAAGGCCATTCGGGAGACAAAGCTGGAATGCCTTAGAGGCCCACCCAAACCTTTCAATCCGGAATATAACAACGCTACGGCAGGAATAGGTATGGAACTTCCGCATACCACATAAACATCACGCCTATAATCCGAGAAGAGTTAGACAGAGGTGTACCTAATAGTACACCGACATTTCACCAGTTATGTTCAAGTCCCATGTAATAGGGGGCCAGCCTATTGCCATCATTTGGGCACAAATCCAGACCACGTGGCTGAGAAATTCCTGAAGGAAAAACCCAATAACACTTTGCCCGACCTGGGAATCCAACCCAGGGCCTCATGAGCAAGAAGTCACGTTTGCGGTCGCTAGACCAACGAGGCATATCATACATTCATAAACTCACGCTTCTTCCCATGAGGGTTAGGTAGAAACCATAACAGATAGCTAGCTGCTAGGACCCTTACATATTCCTCTTGCTACGTACACCTTGAAAAGACAACAATAATACTACGAATTCTTCACATGAAACTTCTTGATTTCCAATTAATCTTGCTGTTTAATGAAGAACATTCACACATCTCTGTCCCTGATCATTATAATCTGGGGCCCTACTCTCTAACGCTTTGTCCGTATATTCTATCCGTCTCTCTCACTCGCACTCATCTGGAGACGTGCGCGAGAGAGACGGATAGATCCTCACAATCACATACGGACGAAGACGGATAGATCCGAACATACGGACGAAACGAGAGAGTAGGGCCCCTGGATCTCTTCAAAGTTCGAGTGAATCGGTTTCTTCTAGGCAAGCGTGCTCCAGCCTAGGCTGCGTCATCGCTTCACATCAGGCGAGTTGAATCCCCGATGGGTTAGGCAAAGTTTTACCATACTACACCCACATTTCGACAGTTATATTATGTTAAGGTTCCATAAAGCGCTTATTTTTATCTATTATTATCAGCCGGCCACAGATTCCAACTCCGAGTTACTACTGAGGTGGGACGAACTGAGATTTATTTGGAATGTGGGGCAAAACTTCGGAACAAACGAAGAATTAACCGAAGTTAAAGTTTATTAGTTTGACAATGACATTTTCTACAACTGTCAAGGAGTAAAAATTAAAAACAAAAGAAGAAGGTTGCGATTTGTATATACCGTTAATGTAAAGCCAACGCAGACTGGGACGGGCTGGCAAGGGATTTAAATGTTTACTAATGAATATTCAAACGTATTGATATAGAAATACGACATTAATTGCTTTAAAATGATCCCGTGGCATCGAAACGGAATTGCATTGAAAGACGCGCCACGGTCGTATTTCTGTAACAAATAAAAAAAAAATATCAATACGTTTGAATGGCCATTGGCATAAATTTAAATCCATTGCCATGCCGTCCCGGTCTGCGTTGGCCATTAAGTTGACAGTTGACTTGTGAAAAAACTACGACGATGTTCCAAGTAAATTCGAGGCCCTCATAGGCCGATATACATATTATAGCCGATTATAAAAGGCTAGTTTCATGATGATGATGTCATTCTGTTGTATTAAAGTTAATTATAGAGGTGAGCACACTGTGTATAACAGGCATCTGAGTCAGGTGGTCATTTGATAGCATTGTGCTGGTTTTAACTTGACTTTTTTTAACTTAAACAAACTTCTGTTAACTTAAAAACAAGCAAGAATCGCGGTACATATCTACATCTACACTGATATTATAAAGAGGAAAGATTTGTATTTTTGTGTGTAACAACACACAAAAATACAAATCGTGAGGAAACCTGGACTTATAGTCTGAAATCGCTAACCCGTCTTGAGCAAGCCTGGTGATCAATGCTCGTGCCTTCTCTGTATGAGAAGAGGCCTTTGCCCAGCAGTGGGACAGTAACAGGCTGGTATTATTATAAAGAATAAGAACCTTTATTCCGTATCCTTCCCTCGGGCCTCGTTCTCATCTCATCAAGTCCTTGTAAACAGCCCTCCTTTCAATAAATCGATGCAGCGACTGGTAGAACTTAGACCCTCTCTCACCAACAACACTGCAATATCAGTTCTATCCCTTTGCATACAGGATTCAATGTCACCTGCCCGTTTACCTGTCTAGCTTTGTCCGGGCCGCCACTAGGCATATATTACTTACTTGATAGGTGCAAACTGCGTTTCTCGGGTATCGTGACTGCAGGCTAAATTGTGTTTATAGACTATACTCGGGTATAGTTATGTGGAAGTAGGTAAGTCATGGAGTAGAAAGAAATGGAGTGCTAATGTGCGAGTGATTAGTGTTTTCCGAATATGGTAACAGATTTATTTAAGCCAATCTTAGAGCGCTGTTTGTGTGTTGTCTTTCTGGAATTTATACATTTTTAACGCAACTAGGTAATTAAAAAAGAGTACTTATTAATTTTGCATTTTACTTTAACATTTTTATTTTTATTCTGTTGAATAAATAAATAAATAAATAAATAAATAAAAGCATTTATTTCAGGTCCGAGACCCATATTAATCAAAAATACAAACACATAAATAATTGATATAGCAGAAATTACATTAGAATTTCATACGGAACAATTTTTAAAAAACAAAAATAAATAGACACAAATACAAACACATAAATAATTGAACCTTGTCCACTTTCAATTCAAAAATATGGTCAAAAACCACTACTTCTCTCCATAAACATCACATGGATTTCTGCTCCTGTTACGAACCTCCCGTCCGTTACGAAATCTCCAAGAGATTTATGTCAATTGTTTAATTATTGTGTCTACTAATAATTAGTCGTATAAAGTTATATATAATGTATATATTTATTCAGATTTGTATATGCTACATGTACACATAGACTACCTGCAGAATTCCTGTAATCCATCCAAAGCTTGTCTTGAAAAGATCGCCTTTAGCTATAAGACCGCCCATTCTGTCAACCTATGTGATTTTTTTTATTGTATGAATGTTACTTATATTGTGTACAATTTTACATAATAAAGAATATTATATTCTGATATTTCTTATTTATCTCTAAAAACACATTCTCATAACATTACATAACTCGCTTCCTAAAAATTAGCATCAGCACTCCATTTTTCATTCCTCCATGTTACACGAAACCACGTAATTATATTTGATCTGTAGCCAGGCCAGACAGGCGCACACACAAACCCCTTTTGTTTATGAGTAAAACGGTGTTTACAAAGATGTGATAATTTTCATCTTTGACTGTGTTTATGTATGTAATGTGAGGTAAATAGGCGTTTCTATGCGGAATTTAGGGGTAGTGAAGTGGGAGTGTTGAGGTTACTTAACGTTTGAGGATCAGTATAATATATTGTATACAAATAAATAAAATTAAGGTGTCGGTTTGTAATTTCAAAATACCAGCTTTTTACTGAATGCATATGAAAGCTACTTATAACAAAAAAAAAAAAAAATGTCCGCGAACATTCTGTCGTGTGTGATAGTTGTTTGCACTTTGTCTTATTTTATAGCCGTTATTGGTACTATGAGATGCGACAAATCGTTTCGAGCGAGCTATTAAAACACATACCATCACGCCTCTAATTCCCGAAGCGTAGGCAGAGGTTTACCTAATAGTACACACTGATGTTTACTCCATATTAAGTATATATTTTTAAACAAAAAGTATCTATGTAGTATATCAACTATGTGGTGTCTACGACACAAGCCTCGTTGCTTAGTGTGGCACTAGATGGCGCTGTGTGTAATGTCCAGCGATATTTATTTTTTTATTTTAGCAGTTATGTTTAAGTCCCATGTAACAGGGGGCGAGACTTTTGCCATCAATCATTTGGGCACAAATCCAGATTTCCGTGCTACTCAGTTACTGAGAAATTCCTGAAGGAAAAACCCAGTAACGCTTTGCTCGCCCTGGAAATCGAACGCTTCTATATACGGACAAACACCCACCATACGATTGCAAATAACACGCTAGAGTAAGTACTATTTGAACGGTTGCGGATAGTATGACGCTCTGTCGCTCGGTAGTACTATAAAATCAATACTTTATTTACTGCACATACAGTACAGTCTTTTCACGGCTCTTTTACCTGTAAAGCAGGAAGGCCTTTTTTGGCCCAGCTGTTAACGTGATCACAAGCTAAAACTGTCCTGCAGTTTGGCAGAAGATTTGTGAAAACTCCTATGTAACTTTTTGTTGAAATAAATAAATAAATTTAGAAAATGTATAGAAATAACTGTTTTTTTTCTCAACGAAAGCACAGACTGCAGCAGCTATTTATTTATTTTTATTTATTTATTTTATAAAAGGTAGCTTCACAGCTGACAGTACATTAACATAAAAAAAAATCGAACATTACGCCAATTACGAAGTACACAGAAAAAACATTTGATTAGCCGAGAGTGACTCGAATTAATTGACATTTTAATTTGTGGTGTGCCTGTGTGTGTGTGGGTAACTGTACGGTGTCTGTGAATGTGTTTGATGATGTGTGTATGTCTATGTACTTATGACTAACTGGCACTAGTGGCGGCACTGAGTATCACGCGTTTGATCCAGGATTATAATTATCTCTTTTTTAAGACTCTTTTTTTATAATCGTGCTGTTGTAATAATTAAGCTGCAAGCTCTTCAGGTACTCTTCAGACACGTCTCATGTTACTTGAGGTCGGCGCTACACGTATTTTTCTCCCATTCATCCCTGTCAACCGTCACGCTATCATTTACTCCTTTATCTTTCATATCATTCCTCACACAATCCATCCATCGTTTCCTTTGTCTTCCTCTCCCTCTCCATCCATCAACATTTATATTCATCACTCTTTTAATCACATGCGATCCGATTTTTTTTTTTCTTTTTTTTTTTTGGAGTATTGTTAAAATAAGGTTGGTGTTAAGTGGCCCGTGTCCGCTCTCAGAGGTAAACAACCTTTGAAGGGACTGTAGTACTCAAGTCTAGTACTTGGCTAGCTAAGCTAGATTAAAAAGTTAAGTATATGGTATACGGCCTTTATGGGCGATTAAGTGATTGGGTTTAAGTAATCGAAATGATGGAGTCGTATTGTGAGTTATTTTGTAGTAAACTTATACGTGATGGAGTTTGTTTTCTGTCTATTTGATAATATGTTCTTAAATAATTAAGTCCTGAAGATTGATACCCACTCAATCTGTCTTGGGTCATTATCATCTGCATAGCCTTTTAGGGGTCGGCTTACAGTCTAACCGGATGCAGCTGAGTCTGACCTCCACAACCCATTTAGTACTGGGTAATACGATACCCTTTGGAAAGACTGGTTGTCAGACTTTCGAGCCACGACTACCTAAATTATCTGTGAGCATGTGTGAATTTTATCCAAATCCTTTCAGTAGTTTTTACGTGACAGAGTATCAACCATCCATACAATACATCCATATCCATCCTCACAAACTTTCGCTATTATAATATTAGTAGGAAGTAGGCTTTACGACGTCGCGTCGTTGCTAACTGAGCGTTCGTTGCGAGCTTTAAGCTATTAACATACTTGACATAAATCGTAAAATTCAGAATGGTTAGATTTAAAGCCTGGTTTTAAATCTTTTATTACGCGGCTGGACTCACCGCCGAACAGCGCGTTTCGAACGTTAGGATTTATTGATTTATTACTGAATTGTGAATCGCGTTTTCTTTGACTGCCGCTTAATGATCGGAAAACGTTTTAATAAATCTTGATTAAACCTATTTCTGCCGTACGTAATAATAACATACAATGTTGATTGGACACCGACACTAATCGGCTACAACGTATTTAGTACATCATTAAATAAATAAATAATAAATATCGCTGAAATTTACACACACCGCCATCTAGTGCCAAAACAAGCAACGAGGCTTGTGTCGTGGACACCAGAAAGTTGATATTATACTACATAGATACTTTTTTTTTGTTTATAAATACTTAAGCATAAGTATAAACATCCATGACTAGGAAACAAACGTCCATTTTCGATTCGAACCCGGGCTCCTAAGAACGTAAGGCCACAGCACCAAGCTGAGATAGGAGCCTTTTGACCTCGCACAGGAACAATTTCCAATTTGATTGTTTTTTATTTTTGTCATGTTTACTTTTTTATATAATTTTGTCATAATTCTATCTTTTTCAGCTTCACCACCGCTGCGCCATTCGTGTCGTCATTCCGAATCGCCGAAACCTGATGTTGACAGAATACAGAATCAACGTCATCACTCTTCTGCCCTTATTTAATTATTTTTTTGGAGTAGGCGCAGCATGTCTGCCTCTTCCATACTTCTCTATTACTCGTCATCTCATGTGTGCCTTTCTAGCCATATCATCTTTCACACAATCCACCCATCTTGTCAAACACAGACAGAATGATGCTTTAAATATGTAGCTTTGGAAACTGTAAACTCAAGAATTGAGTTGTGGTGTTACCCAGTCCGTAGTATTTAAAACACGTCAGGAATTAAAAAGGCGACCTCCTTCAACTATGAACAACCAGTTCTTTGTTTGAAGCCGTTGGAACTAGTCCAGTGGCTGAAGTTTAAAGCGACGCTTTGTAAGTAAAAGAGTTAGTAAGTAGGTACTTAACTAGCGGAAACTATTATTTTCATGTAGGTAAGTTCATGGAAGTATAAAAAACCTAGGTGTAAAGTTCTTCTTTGTCTATACAAAAGGGAGGATCCTCCGACCAACCGGGTATTGTTTCTGGTGGAATGCTGCCCGAAAATTGTGGTCGGGATCATAGACATATGCTAATAGCGCGGATAACAGGGTAATTTACAATCCAAGTAATTTAGTTCGCCTGTAGCGCGATAGATAAATAAAAATAAATATCGCTGGACATTACACACAGCGCCATCTAGTGCCACACTAAGCAACGAGGCTTGTCGTGGACACCAGATAGTTGATATACTACATAGATACTTTTTATTGTCTTTTTGTTGTTTTGATATCGTTATAAGTTGATAAAAAACTCATCTGCCTCGCCTTTTCCCAACTTTTTTGAGGTCGGCTCCCAGTCTAACCGGATGCAGCAGAATACCAGTATTTTACATGGAGCAACTGCTTATCTGACCTCCACAACCCAGTTAGTATTGGGTGATACGACTGGTTGTCAGACATCCGGGCCACTGACTACCTGTAACGACTGCCAAAGTTGTACAAATGACAGCCGGGACCAACAGCGACGTTCTTACCGAGGCACGGAGAAAACTTGGTATGTAATGGGTAGTCACCCGTCCACAGACTAAACTAGGCAAGCGCGGCTTAACCTGAATATTGAACCGAGTGGCAATTTAGTTTAGCCACGAGCTCCTCCAGTATCAGTTGATATAATTACTATGAGTGAAAATAAAGGCTGTAAACAGACCCATAACGAAGCCGATAGGCACTTGTTCTCCTCGTCATTGTGATCATTTTTTTGTTCTAGACCATACCTGGGAACCTTTTGTTACGGAGATATTTTGGGTCAAAGTTCCAACTTTTAAAGTTTTTTTTCAAATACCTGTTTTTAAGGTCATATACTTTACTTAAAACGTATGTTGAACAAAATATGTTTCGCGACCGTAACACGAACAGAATTATTAATCATTAAATCATCAATACAACCCTGTAAGTTCATTTAATCCCATTCAATAACTATTTCATTAAGAAGTCATAAACGTGTACTCGCGAATCATATTTTAATCAACATACAACCTGACACTGACGTGCAAATTGCCAAAAGCCGTAAGAAAATTTGAATTTCGCGGGATACCCTGTCGCCTCCACCTTAAGGTGACTGCAACAGCAGAGCGGTCCAATCGCTATGACATTAGCAGATGTAAGCAACGCGATTGCTTTTCCAGGTAGGTAACTGTATGAAAACGCTTTCTGCCGGCGGTTTCCGTCTCCAGAGAGTTTCATAGAAACTATTTTTGTTGCTGCGATTTAACGTTGTGTGGCTTACCGCTGTTGCTGTCGACTTTGATTTTTTTTGAATTTCGTAATTGTACAAAAAACATAGCATCAAAAACTCCTCCTTGGCGCTGTCAACCGGTAATGTGCCCAAGAGACGCGACATTGCAACGCTGTTTGGCATAGTTGGATAAAAACCAGCCCTTGGGTCACGGGAAGCGTCACTAAAGGTTGGGATATATTCTGAAAAAGGCTGGGTTGTAATTGAAACACACGGACCCGAGGGTTTCAATTACAACCCAAACGGTTCGAAATCCACTATATTTACGCCGCGCCGCTTGAAGTTTAAACTTTTTTCAAAAATAAAACCTTAATTTACCCTAAAATAAACATTATAAATAATAAAAATCCACGTGAGCACAGTTGCGGGCACAGTAATCTATAAACTGAATCAAGTAAGTATTAGGGTTTGAATATTGCGAATTGAAGAAAAAAAAACTCACCTCCTCCATTCTGCTGGCACAAATACGGGAACCGCCAAATGTTCCCAAGTCCCACAGAGTATCCGATGATAGACAAGAAGAACTGCAGCTTCCCTGACCACGCTGCACGGTCTTCATCAGGAGCCTCATGTTGTAGGGAACCCCTGGAGCCTTGCAGCACGATCGTGACCCCATGGGGTCGCTCGCTTCCGTCAGCGCGCGCGTTTAAAGGCGCCAACTCATGACCATTGCGTGGCCCAATCGCTTCAGCTTTTCCCGCCATTTTAGCTGTCAAAATCCCTTTACTCTTTTTTATCTATGGTTTTTTTAAAATAGTTTTTTACTTTTAATTCTTTAGTCGAGTTTTAGAATCAATTCAATTTTTCGTCTACTTAAAATTATTAATTGTTTTCTTTCTTCACTTTTATATATTTTTATTGTCTTTTTTAATATTTAAGTTTAACAAGATTATTAGAGTGATTTCCTATGAATATGTTCATAATACGCTATTGATGTATTTCGTAATCGTACGTGAAGTATCGGATAGCGTCTTTTTTTACGAATTCGACTACTTTAAAATACGTTGTTGTTCTCTGCAGTAATTTTTGACGTAATTTTAGTGAATCTCTGAACACGTAGTCGGTTTCTCTGTGCATATGAGAAGGTTATTTTGTCGTCAATATGTCAATAACATCGCGTTTTCACTCCATTGGTGATCGAGAAAAAATGGTGTCATTTTAATTTAGACATCTTTGAAATCAGTTTTCATCCAATAAAGGAGTCCAGTAATCTGAAACAAAAGAAAGACAATTAATTTCGTGTTCCTTTGTCTTGAATACCGTTGAACTAAAAAAGAAAATGTTGAGTCCTCAATTCACGAAGCGATACATGACTTTCGTGAGTCTAGCCATAATGGAGAGATTAAGGCGACTACAGGAGCTAAATTAGCAACTCTAATTGAGGTGGTTCAAACTTCGTTTCAAATGCTGTTAAAATAAAGTTCTAATCAGCTTGCACTACAAAGTGGTTGTTACGTCAGTCACTGCGGGCCAAATAGTACGAAATGAGTGTTTTTTTGCGATTTACAAAAAATCTATTGATTGGACTAAAAAAATAAAACACTATCATGCTAATATGTTGTTTGTAGAATTATTTGCCAAAAAATCAGAATGCTCGCATGTATTTGAGTGTGGTTTTTACTCGTTAAAAGAAATTTTTAGAGATAAGTTCGTGATTTTTTTTCGAGTAGAATTAGTTGTATTATGTTTTCAAAACACTATCATACTATACATACACCCTGAAGAGTACCATATTTTTTTCTGGTTTAGTTTATTGCAGTGAATCATATGCTTTTTTGCATTATAAAACTCGCGTTTTACTCCTGTAGTCCCCTTAAGCAGGTTGTTCTTATTAGCCGAGTCGTAATCAACTGCCTACCCTTTCCCCAACTATGTTCGGCTCGGGTATCGTTATGCGTATGTTCGGACCCTTGACAACTTAAAACCCAAAACGGTACCTACTTATGTAAGTAGCAAGTTAAACATACGAGCGAAAGAATGTTATTAGAACTAATAACTATGTATTTAGTCAGACAGAGTCGCAACTCGCAAACTGAAATATAGCCTTTCATTAGAGCGTGCTTCGAGCCCATCTCTGACGTCACAGACGTAGCCGTACGAAATTGGACGACAGCCCTCGTGACAAATGTACCAATTTGACAATCATGCTCTGAGGCTTTATGTCTAGTGAGCTAAATGTACCGTATAGTATATTTCCACTTTATGTGTACAGTTCAAGGTGACGTTGCTTGTCAAGAAAATTTGCATCGATAAGTCAAACTTGGTACATTTATTTTAGTCCTGTATTACAATAAACAAAGGGACCTGAAGCCGCCATCTTGTGTTTTCATTATTATTTCCATAGACAATTTTATAAATGTTTACCAACTTCGTTTTCCTGTCAATGCCATTCAAGCGCCAAATTAACAATGTACTTAAAGAAAGAAAGAAAGAAAAATATTTATTTGACGTCAGTTATTAAAGCACACACACATAAAAAAATAAAGATACAAAATAAGGAGGAAAACATAACATGTGCTGTGTGCCTCACGGCTGCGCCAAAAAGGTCCATTTCAGCATTCATGCCAGACAGGTGATGGTGATGCTGTCTGACGCTGGTCTTCCAATGAACCTTGAGGGGGTAGGTAAGTGACGGAAAAACAGTTTCAAACAAAATGTATAAATAAATCGTTACAAATAAACAGATAGCAAGTAAATTAATGAAATGTGTATTAATGTTAATGTCGCAACACAGTTTGAGATCGTTAGCACAGTACAGTTTTATGTACCTAGGTATCATAACATAACATCACGCCTGTAATACATGAAGCGTTAGGCAGAGGTGTACCTAACAGTACACCCACATTACGCCAGTAATGTTTAGTTATGTGGGTACTTGAAGTCAAATGTCAAAGTGAAAACTTCGATAAACGTGGCGTGGCAAGGCCCCCATCTTGATGGAGCAAGGATCTTATAAAAGCGACTGGGACCCATGAATGGGCACCGGGTATTGTGGCAAGTGGTCTTGACCTAGCAAAACATAGCGATCTTCCCCTTGCTTCGTACGAGGTCGACGTTACAACTCAGACCAAATGAAAAACCAAGACATAGCGCTGCGAACAATAAAGTGAGGCCAGCGCAAAACTACGTCTCGCTCTGTGCATACACGCTCACCCGCACACATTTACATCAAACTACAATGAAACACGTCTCAATAAATGCACACATGTTTACGAAACCGACCTCACTTCTCTGTTCGCAGAGTTCCGTCTTAACTTATTTATTTGGTCTGAGCGTTACAAACCATCGAGATTCCTTTATTAAAAGAAGAGTATATGTATGATAAACGAAGATTAAATTCAAATTAGATTGCGTAATTTAGGAGAACAAAGCGGCTACACAGATAGACGCGAAGACTTATAGCATATAGATTTAGCCGTGGGTAGCTCATCTGCCTAGCCTTTTCTCGAGCTTCCAGTTTCACTGGATGCAACTAAATACCAGTTTTTGACATGGAGCGACTGCCCGTCTGACGTCCACAACCCATTTACTGAGTAATAGGTAAAACAAGTTGCCATACGTTCGGGCTTTTGACCACACGTAACGACTGTCAAAAATCTATAAATAACTGCCGGGACCAATGGCTTAACGTGCTTTCCTGCAAATAGCAAAAACCGTACGAACATTTGAATTTCGCGGGCTACCCTGCCGCTTCCACGTTTACCTTGAAGATCAACCCATACGGCTGTTGGATAATTTAGCCACTGAAGGAAAACAGGGAAAAACTTGTTTACTTGATATAAATGTGCAGCGGTACTGAGGCTGCCTTTTGTTTTTTGGGTCCCGGGTTCGAATCCCGATAGGAGCAAATGTTTGTGTGATGAGCATGGATTCCGAGTCATGGATGTTTAAATGTATAATAAGTATGTATTTACAAACAAAAAGTATCTATGTAGTATATCAACTATCTGGTGTTCACGACACAAGCCTCGTTGCTTAGTGTGGCACTAGGTGACGCTGTGTGTAATGTCCAGCTATATTTATATTTATTTATTTATATTTACATACCGACGACAAACAATACACATAAAGGGGGTTATTCATAAAGTACTCAATTTCCTTTGAACTACAAATATAAGAATCTCAAACATTAATTCCCAAGTTACTCCAAGGAATGATTATTATTTAGAAATACTTGTCAATTTACTTACGGGATAATATCCGTGATTTTAGTTTGTTTCTATGAGCTCCCGATATTTCGACGCTGTTGCATGCTATTATTCAGTAAATGGCTTCAAATTACACTGACTCGTAATTTAATAGTTAATGTATGGAATAATTTTATT
The DNA here is from genome assembly GCA_963853795.1 of Xestia rhomboidea. Lineage (NCBI taxonomy): Eukaryota > Metazoa > Arthropoda > Insecta > Lepidoptera > Noctuidae > Xestia > Xestia rhomboidea. The sequence goes on from OY970774.1 coordinate 14,806,272, forward strand.
TAATGTAATTTAATTAATATTGACATACCTAATGATAATTTAATGGAATAATTTTATTTAATGTAATTTAATTAACATTGACGTACCTACCTAATGGTCTTATTCTTTCAATGTTTCTCCGATATAATAATAACAATACTTAAATAATAATTTAAATTAATGTTTGCATGCCTAATATAAGGTAGATTGTACAAGGCTCACTCATTTCACTGTAACAACTTATTTTATGCACTGTTTTAGACTTTCACGGTATTCCCGCGATCATGATGCTTGCAACAGCGTCGAAATATCGGGAGCTCATAGTATCTAAGGAAAATCACGGATATCATCCCGTAAGTACTTTAAGTGTAACTTATTTTATGTACCTGCAATCTATGCAAATAAATTTGACTTTGACTTTGATTAAGCATCATGATCGCGGGAATAAAATAACAGCGTCGAAATATCGGGAGCTCATAGAAACAAAAGAAAATCACGGATATTATCCCGTATTTACTTTAAGTGTAGTGAAAAACCGTAAAAGTCTAAAACAGACAAACAATAGCCCGCCAAGCAATAAAGACAATGGAAATAGCCGTAAAATATGATTGCTCTGAATCAATACCGTGATTGGAAGGGGTGGATTACTTGAAACGTGCCCCGTGGGGCCAGACGAGTCTTATTCAATCCGCACGTGTAAGATATTGTTAACAAACCGCAAGTGACGAAGAAATATAAAGTTGGTACATATTGGTATTGTTGGTATTTATTATTAGTGACGAATGGCGCAGCGGTATTGAGGCTGCCTTACGTTTTTTCCCGAGTTCGAATCCCGATAGGAAATGCAAATGTTTGTGTGATGAGCTTGGAAATTTGTTTCCGAGTCATGGATGTTTATAATATTTATAATAAGTATGTATTGCAAACAAAAAGTATATATATAGTATATCAACTATCTGGTGTCCACGACACAAGCCTCGTTGCTTAGTGTGGCACTAGATGGCGTTGGGTGTAATGTCCAGCGATATTTATTTTATTTATTATATTATACGAGCATCTATCCCATTGATCATATTTCACGAACTGGGCACGAATTCTAACTTGATATTACACGCTTTGGATACAATTTCCAGAATGCGAAAAGCGTTTATTATTATATTATGTTTAACATTCTACACGGTACCTACCACCTATTCGTGGAACGAACACGTCAGAAGCTAGCTAACTACAGCGAATAAATTCGGTTTCAATAATGATGCGACACAAGCCTCGTTGCGTAGTGTGGCACTAGATGGCGCTGTGTGTAATGTCCAGCAATATTTATTTAATTTATTTATTTAAGTAAATCGATTGCTTCGCTAACGATTGACAAAATAACGTAAGTACCTATACAAGGTCTAAACGGACCTTTCACGATACCGTCAACCAAGCATTCTGTACATCAAACTAAGTAACATACATACGGAGCATCACGCCTGCAATCCTCGAGGGGTCAGGCAGAGCCGTGCCTAATAGTATACCCATATTTTGCCAGTTATGTTAAAGTCTTATGTAATAGGGGGCGAGCCTATTGCCATCAACCGGGCACAATCCAGACCGTGGCTGCTACTGAGAAATTCCTGATGGAAAAACCCCAATGACACTTTGCCCGACCCGGGAATAGAACCCAGGACCTCGTGCTCAGCAGCCACGCTTGCGAACCCTCGACCAACACAAGACACCAGTTTTTGTAAACTTTACCTTTTTTCAAGCATTTTAGTACTTCTACAGTAAATTATATCACAAAACCTCGATTACTATATGTACCTAATTGATTCCATCAGAGAACACGTGTAGCCGGCACTACCGAAAATTAACAAGTAACTACCCAAGCTCAAATTACCGTTACCCACGTAATAAAATGGTAATAACAATAACACCTATGTACCTAGTTTGATTGCGATACCTAACACCTTAACATAAAATGAACAGAAGTTCCATTTCATTTATACTTAAAATGTCACTTACGGGATATCTTCCGTGATTATTTAACGGTTTTTCAACGGTCGCGGGAGTTGACCCGCGATCATGGCGCTTGAAATATCGGGAGCTCAAAACAATAAATAATCACGGAAGATATCCCATAAGTGGCATTTTAAGTATAGTTATGAACCGTGAAAGCTTAAAACAGTGTTCCATTTCATTTTTTCGTCGAAAAGAGTCTGGAAAACGTAGGAACGTCTTTTAAAGTCCTTTCATTTTTTTTCCGAAGTTGGTTCAGTAGGGCTATTACGTATCTCTGTTGACAGCTCGAAATGATAGTAACTGGGCTCAGTGTCCATCAATTAACTGTCAAAAGGTTAGTTTCGTATTATGTATGACCCTGTTAGTCACCGTAAAGTGATATCCACTCAGTGTGATACGTAATACCAATATTATGACATTCACGGTTGTCATCAAAGTTCGGTATACAACCGAAGCTTGATAGTCACTGGATATCAGAAAGATACGTAATAGCCCTGCAGGTCGACTTCCAGTCTAGCCAGATAGGATAACAGCTGAATAGGAAAACCATCAGTTTACATTTAGGCTGCTTAAGTCATTTATTCAAATTAAGCTGATAAACAGCACTTTTTGAACGTCCAAGATTACAATCGTGTGGTTAGTGCCTAAACTGCAGGCCTAGCCAAGTTACAAACGATTCGTATCGATTCTCTTTCTACAATCGTAATCGTTAAGTCACGTGGTCAAAACAAAGGAATATAAACTTTCGTGGACAAGTTTACATCGGTTAAGATGATAGAATGAAATGTATTCGTTTCTACAATCGTGATCGCTACATCCCATATAAATCGTAGCCACCTTACAGTTTTGCCTGAACTTTAAAGTTTTCATTCGTTTGTTTTGACCACGTGACTTATCGTTGATAGATGTCATTCCCATACATTTGGTTAGTTTTCTATTAGCGTTAACGATTGTAGATTGTCAACTTGGCTAAGCCTACTGGTGTCAGAGTTTTTATGCCACCCACGTGCCTCTGACTTGGCTTTACATGCCGTCGAGAAATATCTCTTAGGCATGCTGCTTTCCGCACGATGTTTTCCTTCACCGAAGCAAGTAATAATATAAGATGTGCGTGTCTTGGGTTCGAACTCGAAACCTATGACTTGACAGTCCGACGGTCTCACCGCTATGCTATCACTACTATAACGATTTAAAATTGGTCATTCGAATCGAAAAAAAAAACAAATTTATTTGCTCTTTAGTCTGGTTTAATAGTTTCCTTAGCGCATCAACATGCGTGAACAATGACAACAACAACAATGTATGCGACTGTAACTTTTTAAAATTCCAGATTTTGAAAAAACCCACGACGGTTAAGAAGAATAGATTAGAATGTCTCTTTAATCGAGTATCCATGACTCAAAAAAGATAAAATAATTAAAAAAACCAAGAATATCCGTCGGGTATGCCAATAAATGAACTAGTTTTACAGTAGCGTGAATAATTGGAGATTTTTAGCGCTATACTTACACCCTTAATGCGTAGGCCGTGCCCCTACAGTTTGCCCCTTTAGAAGTTGATGATGATACTAATTTTTATTTACGATGGTTAAAATAGTGGGCTGCAATAGCCCCCGACGGATATTCTTGGGTTTTTTATTAAGTTGGGTTTTTTAAATTATTTTATCCTTTTTAATATTATATTATAATATTACTTTTTAACCGTCGTGGGTTTTTTCAATTTTTAATTTTATTTTAAACTTTTTATAGAGCATAGATATTATGTACCTACATAACGCGGCGCCCCGGGCGTTCGCCCGAATGATCCTATGAAAGATACGCCTGGTGAGTTCTAAGAACTTGCACCAATAAAACCGAACCCATGGCTGAAAACTGCATCAAAATCGGACTAGTAGTTTTGGAGAAAAATGGCAAGATGGATTTGCACAAACAAACAACCTCTCCCCCAACGCATATACCGTCTCCGTTCCGTCGTGGGTAAAAATTATTATTTATTGTGTTTTTTAACACCAGTCCGTTCGGGCGTAGACATTTTTTGTCTACGTCTGAACGTACCGCGGTCCATTCATTTTGGTCCGTTCAGACTAAACACCCTTTAGAGTATATAATTACTACAGTTTGTGCCAATACAAACAAGGAAGACTGTGAATGTACCGTCTGCCAAAAAAATGTAGTTTAAAGTGAAACTTCTGCTCTTTCGCTTTTCCATTTTACCGGTTCAATCCAGTTTGATCTGACAAAAGGCAGTCGGAACCGAACTATGTATGTCAAGGTCCCGCAGATGGGATATACCCTCTGTTAAAACCCGTTTGGAAGATGGGGGACGAATTTAAAGGGGTGAGCTTGAAAGGAAACGATTTGTATAGATTTGGTAGGGAGGTACACAGTTGTTGGACTAATGTGAGTTTGGTTTGCGAGTCTTGTTGTAAAACTACGGGGGGTGATATTTCAGTGCAATTTTGTTCTTGCTTGGAGTCAAAAAGATGCTTAGGAGATAGCCCTGTGCGATAAGACCACCCGTTTGCACTAGTTTTTCGGAGGGCCTTTTTTTATCGGATGGGAAATCATCAAATGACTCCTTCCGCTCTGGGCGGAGCAGGAGGGAGTGTCAGACTTTTACTGACTAAAACCCATCCATGTTCCTTCATCGCCCTTTGTGTTCCGGGGCCACAGTATCTCTTTCGAATAGTCCCGCAGCCCCGGAGGGCCTAAATTACTGCTTTAGCAGAATCATGTACTTACGCAGATGCAGTTAATATTATGAATTGGCACTTTGTGATAGCCTAGGTGTGAACATCGGAGTGCCAAGTCATAGGTATCGAGTTCGAACCTAAGGCACGCAACTCGGATTTTTAAGATTCATGTGCGTATTGTATAATTATCACTTGCTTCGGTGAAGGAAAACAGCGTGAGGAAACCAGCATGCCTGAGAGATATTTCTTGACGTCATGTAAAGCCAAGTCAGCCAACCAGTCTTACCAAGGGGTATCTAATTACCCAGTTCTAACGGGTTGTGGAATCAGATAGGCAGTCGCTCCATGTAAAATACAGGTATTCAGCTGCATCCGGATAGACTGGAAACCGACCCCAACATAGTTGGGAAAAGACTAAGCTGATGATGATGATGTAATCCCAAGTCAGAGGCTCATGGGCGGCATAAAAACTCTGACACCAGGTTAAGGCACTAACCACACGGTAAAGAAAAAAGATACGCGTGGTTTAAACTCACGATAATGCCAGTGGGTGGTGAAGACCTGCCCTCTACCCCCAACAGCATTAACTGACAATGGCTAGAGTAGCATAATACAAAACGTTACACGAAAGCTTTGACCACAAAAGCTCCACATAAAAGCTTTTATCGATTTAAGTAGCGAGTTCCATTGGAGATAGTAAGGATATCCTACACACAAAAATAGATTACAATGCATGATTTCTAATAAACTCTTACTGATTTAGTGCTTTGAACTTACTGGTCTACCGTTTCTGAATTTTATTACAAGTCCCAACCTTGCCCTATTTCATGTTTAGCTCTGAACAAACAGTCTGGTGCAAGAGTAGACGTAACGTACAGTCCGTGCCACGAAAGATGAGACCTGTCACACCACTTGACACGAGTGAAACTTTGTGAAATCTTGATCATGCCTCCAGGTAAAACATTAAGAAGACAAAGTAGGAAGATGATTTACGACGAGTACACCTAAATGTCAAAATAAGTATTTCGCTACACAATTATCTCGTATACAAGTGGTGTGACAGGTCTCATCTTTCGTGACAAGCCCGCCACACTTCCCAAACCACTGCAACTCCTGAAAGCCAAAATCAACAGTGGCCACCACCAGAAAAGCGCCGAGACAATGAAACTCGACGAAGTCCCAGAAAAACAATTTAACCGTCTTGATCCGGCAACGAAATTTATCGGAACAGAATAGCGGAGGAGTAAGAAAAACATAATTTTCACTTCCCTCCATATCTATGGCTATCATATGGCTAGAATCTAATAATTTACGTGTAAACATTCAAAAGACAAAGTTAGTACAATTTCAAACATATTTCTTTAGTAAAACCACCTCAAATACGCTACAATAATTCAATTTTGGAACCCGTACCTTCAACATTATTTTTGGGAATAGTTATTGACGAAAAATTAAATTGGAAAGAACATGTAGAAAAAGTCTGCACCCGACTCGACAAATTTGTGTTTGCTCTTCGAAAACTGAGACGAATAGCCAGCAAAGAAATAGCCCTCAATGCTTATCATGGATATGTTGCATCAGTACTGCGTTATGGCCTCGTGATATGGGGAAATTCAGTAGATGTGAATAGAGCATTCATTGCACAAAAAAAATGTGTCAGAGCTGTGTATGGTGCAGAATATTTAGACCATTGCAAGCCATTATTTAAAGCGCTAAAAATTCTTCCACTTCCATGTCTATATATCTTTGAGATTTGTATGTTTGTAAAAAGGCATTCACACATGTTTCCATTATATGAACACATTTCAAAAAGAGTGAAAAGCAGAAGCCCAAATAAATTACTTGCACCTAGCCAGAGACTACATTTGTATAGCAGGAATTCCAATTGCATGGCGATTAAAATATTTAATAATTTACCCCCACGCATTAGAGTGCTGCCCACTAATAAATTCAGGAAAGCAATATTTGCCTGGCTTTTAGACAACTGTTTCTATTCGATTAATGAATTTTTAAATTATAAATTTTGACATTATTTTGAACACCTATTGAATCGTATTGTTTTATTTTAAATCATTTGACATTGTATATCTAGTAAATTTTGACATTTCCTTCATAAATAAAAATTCTGTTTATAAAACTTGACATTGTATAAAAAATCCCAATTTAGTATCAATAAATTTATAATTTTATTAATGGGGACTTTGCATTGTTACGACATAAAGAGCTTTGTAAATTAATTTTAATATTTCTACACCGGCAACGGTAGTGTATGTGAAACTGTATAATATTAAGATCTCAATGTACCGTATACTCAGAAATAAATGAATCTATCTATCTATCTATCTATCAGAAGGAGACAGAACAAAACATCTTAACTAACTTTGATCTGTTTAATTCCAATACTTGTTTCGCACACAATATTTATATGTAGGACCTGGGGAGAATCTATTCCACGCAAGCGCCATACCTCACTACGGGCAAAGCTAGACTGTAAATAGCAAAACCATATCTTTTTTTTCTTCTGCTGGGAAATCATCAAATGACTGCTCCCGCACTGGGCGGAGCGGAAGAGAGTGTCAGACTTTTACTTTTTACCCTTTGTGTTTCGGAGCCGGGGTATCTCTTTCGAACAGTCCCGCAGCCCCGGCAGGCGTGAGCCCTTTCGGACCCCTTCCTTTTGCTGACGCTCTTTGAGGCGCGCGTGGAACACGAATGCGCCATCGACACGGCCAGTTGTCATAAGACGGACGGACGGCGAGCTAGCCCATAGCTCACCGTCCACAGGCCCACGCCTACGGTGGCCGGGGGCCACCACGTGGTCCCTGACGCCCGGGGCGTCTCCCGCGGCGGCAGGGACGTGAGGTTCTCTCCCACTCACGTTCCGCCACCTCCTTCGCTAGCATGACTGCTTCGCAGAAGGAGGTAACGGCTTCCCATTCCGTCTCAATCCGGATCATGGATTGAACTAGGGCCGGACGCGAGAGGTCACCTCCGCCAATCGCCGCTACGAGGACACGGCGGTGCTCCGCCCACGCGGGGCAGACCTCCATCGTGTGCTCCACCCTGTCCTCCGGTCGATCTTAACAATAGTAACACCCGGGCGTTTCCTCCCGCCCGATTCGGTGCAGGAACCTCCCGAAACATCCGTGTCCGGTTAGAACCTGCGTCAGGCGGAAGGTGAGGACGCCGTGGCGCCTTTCAAGCCTCTCCTCAAAAAGGGGACTTATCGCCACTATTGTGGCGAATCGCTCTCTCCATGCCGCCATGAGATCACGCCGGAAGTCTGTCCGCTGAGCGACAATTTGCCGCGGCAGCGGAGTTTCCCCCTGGCGTAATAGCAAAACCATCAAAGCTTTGCTATGCTATCACACGTAGGTGGATGATCATATCTCATTCCTGTATGTGATGACATAAGAGCTCAGCAGTCACTATCTAGATCGATAAACTAGGTATATTATATATACGATAGATGACCCGAATAGCGCAGCGGTAGTGAGGCTGCCTTACGTTCACAAGGTCTTGTGTTCGAATCCCGGTAGGAGCAAATGTTTGTGTGGACATTTGTTATGTAGTAGTCATGGATGTTTAGATATGTATAATAAGTATGTATTAACAAGCAAAAAGTACATTTGTAGTATATCGACTATCTGGTGTCCACGACACAAGCATCGTTGCTTAGTGTGGCACTAGATGGCGATGTTTGAATGTCCAACGATATTTATTTATTATTATATTATACGGAACATCTATCCCATTGAACATATTGCACCAACTGGGCACGAATCCAAACTTAATAGTGCAGCCGTAACACGCTTTGTGTACAAGTTCCAGATTGCGAAAAGCGTTATTAGGTTTAACATTCTACACGTTACCAACCACTTATGACACGTCAGAAGCTAGCCCTGGGCTAGCTAGGTTATTCTCGACAGAGATAACGACAAAATCGCTAACTTTCGATCGCTAATAACTCACGAAAGAATTCGGTTGCAATAACGATGCTTGCGGGAAATGCAAGTCTCCGAATCCAAGATGCGATTCTCGCAAGCATCGTAATTGCAACTGAATTTATTCGTTAGTAATTAGCTATCGAAAGTTAGCGATTTTGTCGTTATCTCTGTCGAGAATACCGGCGGATCGTATCTCTGTCGAGAATACGGAGACTGCCGGCCTAGAGAACACCACAGCCTACTGTAAGGTTAGGCAGAGGACTGCAGTTACGTTCAAGTGCCATATAAAAGGAGGCAATTTCAGTGCAACTATCACAAATTTTCCCCATTCTGCCATTTCTGGTTGATAAGCACGATACTGGTGATATTCGTCCAATATCATGCTTGAATTAAAGGAATTGGTCTCGCGATTCCCTCTCGATCGATTTGATTCAATCTCGAGCACTATTAATCTTGATATCGCAGCGGTTTCAACGGATATCTGCTTTTCGTTTTTCTATTTGCAATATTTTAAATGTTTGTCAGTATTTATTAAACACTTCAAGCACAAAGTACACAGGCGGACTTAATGCGATAGGCATTTTCTACCAGTCAACCTTTGGGCGATGCAGGGACAAGCAGTGATAGTTGTATTTCTAAAATACACTTTGTTGAAAAAATACATTTTGGGGCTGACCAAAACCTGTTTAAACAGCTTACCAATTTCAATGATAGCCAGTCCAAAATACAAGATAAAATAAAACAAAATAAATAGCTGTCGATGTCGTTTTGGTCCAACATAATTTGAAATAACATCGAACTAATGACACAAAAAAGAAAGAAACAAAAGAAAATATCAACAAAACAAAGCGCCGCCCACCTTACATAATTCCTAACAAAATTGTTCCCGACAACAAAATACCAATTATTCCTCGTGAATCTTTCAGGAGAGACCCAGTTTGTATCATTGGCTGTATAGCTATCGATCTGCCGACCCAGTGACCGCTATATTGTGTTTGACAGCTGCCTGCCATGCCATGGAAGTCGACGTGGACTGACATGTGTCTGAGGGTCTTATGAGGGCAAGATAAAGGAGAATTTTATGAAATGATTGGAGAAGGGTCTCTTATTTTCTTGTTGCCATTCTACCCAGAAAATTACTCGTAACATGATACTGTATTTGAACTTAAATAACATAATGGGATGTAAAAGACCCTTAAAGAAGCCGAAAGGTACTGTTCTCCCCGTCACTGCGATACTTATTTTGTTCTGGCCAAACCTGGCAACCTTCTAGTTACGGAGATATTGGAGGTCAAAGTTCCAACAATTTCACTAGATTTTTTAAACACAAGGTTGTTACTTAAATAGGTAACTCCATGACCTCCCTAAATACTATTAAATGCATCCATCAGCACAATATTTTGAGTGCGTTACAATGAGTCCAACCGTAAACCGTAACCCCAAAAAAAAGTAGTTCCCTGCGTAGAGTTACTTAGCTTGATGTACAGAATGCTTGGTTGACGGGTTTGGGAAGGGTTCGTTTACACATTGTGTAATATCAAACCAGTAACCCCTAAAGGGTTATGTAGATGTGTAGACTGTCCGTAACGTACAACCCGCATTTCGCTTGTTGTTTCAGTCGTATGCCATACGAGGCGAGCTAGATATCTTTAGCTAGAAATCCAGATTCCAGGTAGATTTGAGCAACCCATACGCCATCTCACATTGCAAGCACGGCGGACTGTGCAGGCGCTGCTGCTGCGGCTGCTGAGATCCTCAAACGGTGCAAATACTGTAACCTTATTGGTAACTACAGTTTTGAGCCGTTTGGGGTCGAATCGCTCGGATCATGGGGCCCGAGTGCGCGTCTTTTTTTTAAGGAAATCTCTCGCCGCCTGGTCGACACTTCGCTTGACCAGAGACCATAAAAACTTATTAGCACTTTGCTTGATCTGGAAATCGTGGAGCTCAAGCACCGAAGAAGCGCTTTCAAACACTTGACCAAAAAATAGAATAAATTACATTCAGAACATAAACATCACGCCTGTAATCCTGAAGAGTTAGGCAGAGGTGTACCTCATAGTACACCCACATATCGAAAGTTGCGTTTAATTTCCATGTAATAAGGAGCGAGCCTCTTGCTATCAACTGGGCACAAATCCAGACTTTGTAGCTGCTACTGCGAAATTCCTAATGGAAAAACCCAGTACCAATTTGCCCGACTTGGGTATCGATTTATCGGGTTGTGGGACATCTCGTCCACGCAAAAACGATGTCAACTTTTTAAAATGTGTATGGGTATTCGCCCGGACCAGCTTAGTAGAACGGGCCCAGATGTCTCCTACTAAAAAGTTAAGGGATATGACCTCACATACATTCAAGACACTCAGTCTTTTTAAGACGGAGTGTTTTAAATGTATGTGAGGTCCCCAAGTTATATTTTGAGACCTACTACTTTTGAATTTAGGGGTAAGTCTCATTGAATTGAAAACCCCACGATACCCACTCAGCCAGGTGTTCATTTAAACATATTTCAATGGGTAGCTCCCCTCTTTCTTTACTTCCGACCACCATTTATTTAAAATCGCTAAATTGAAAGGAAAGTAGTTTTTTTATGCTTTTAGTTTTTTGCACACGAGTCGCCGCGTTGTCACGTTGCACATTTTCTTTGATTTAAAATAATGACACAAAGGTCACAGAAACAAAATACCTATCTACAATTAACTAGCAACATTAAATGAAATGGGTAACTTTTGAAACAAGCTGTGGTATCACAAATTACTTAGCGGTCGGGGATACCCGATCTGTGATTGGCGGAAACTAATTAGGACACGCCTGTCTTCGAGAAGCTTCGATAAGAAAGGTATAAATAGTTCGCGGAGCGCAGTCGGCAGGAAAATGCCCTGGCTGGAGGCCTTACACTTAAGGCACCCACAGGAAAGTCCGGTTAAGCAGACGACAACCTCTCTGGTTGAACTGCGAGATGCCATTTCGAAAAAAAAAAAAAAAAAACAAAAGTCGGCAGGAAAAACCATCGCGACAACATCTCCTAAACCATCTTCACGACAGACAGTTTTACTGTAGTACTCGCAGAGACTCAGCTGCTAATAACTTTGAAAGTCAACCATTAATCACTATTGAGAATTAAAATCAGTGCTTGTGAACGACCCCAAACTCGGGTAAGTGTCTCAACATCTAATGTATTCGCCACATTCCTATAAAGTGTTCAGCTTCTCAAAATACCTGTTTATTCTAGATACTCGTAATATAGATTTAACTGCAAGCTCGGTGTCATAAGTTTTCTGAGCGCTTATCTGTTTGTTGTAACGCCTACCGCGCATCAACTATAAAATCTCTGCACCAATACCGGTCCAGGTCTCCTTGTTCTATTCACCTACCTAAGAGGCCTGTGAACTTGCTAGCTTACGTACAGGAACCATGTATCGTGCGATGGAGGTCCAGATATTTTCGTGGAGCATATTCTTGTGCAAAAATTAACACTATAATTTTTCTTAAACCACCTACATATTTGGATAATATCCAAACCATATTTTCTCTTCACGCTTCCTACTGTAACGCGCCTTCCAGACTGCCCCATCTCGATAACCAAAGGAATCTAGCTCACCGCTGTTCCTCGCGGACTTCTGGGCCTAAGGTTGTCGGGGTGTGGCAGTTGGCGCGCTTGTCCGGCCTACACCTAACCGGACAAACCCGACTCGTTCCAGGGTTCCAAGCTCACGCTTTCTATCGTGAGATTCTACCAGAGGCAACCTCCACTCGCGGCCCTCTCAGCCAGCGGCCACGCAGACCAACCGCGCAGACTCCAGAAGCGGTTACTAACATCCTACCGCCGCAGCAGCAGGGGAGTGGCTGGACATCTCCTGTCGCTGCGCCTCGGACCCTGGACATCCACGCCGGAGCCGCACGTCTGCAGGGCAGTGCCGCTTCTCGGCAGTTCTATCATAACGCAAGCTCGATACCCTTTCCACGACCCGGCTTAACCGACTTCTAGAACCTTTCTAATAAACTTATATGGTAACGTCTACTTCTTTTTATTTTTCACCCTACCTACCCTAAGGAAGCAGCACTGTTACAGCGTATTGAGAAAAATAAAACACGGTGAATAGTTGTTTTCTCCCCCAATTCTGTTGATTTTTAATTAAACTAGTGTTTTGGCTCTAACACAAATTATACTCTCTCCTCGTAACGCTTTTACTAACCGTCTAACAGACTAGCTTACACCTAAACTATCTATGTGCCAAATTTTATCCCAATCCATCCATCCATCAGAAACATTCGCAATTATAATATTAAACTAGGATTAACCGACTAACCGACCTATTTAGAAACGGTTAATTTAAGTATAAATATCGCTGGATATTACACACAGCGCCATCTAGTACCACACTAGGCAACGAGGCTTGTGTCGTGGACACCAGATAGTTGATATACTACATAGATACTTTTTGTTTGTAAATACATACTTATTATACATATAAACATCCATGACTCGGAAACAAATTTCCATGCTCATTACACAAACATTTGCTCCTACCGGGATTCGAACCCGGGACCTTAAGAACGTAAGGCAGCCTCACTACCGCTGCGCTACTTTTTACTACTGCGCTGTTCGGGTCGTCACATAGATAAAATATCTTATTATTTGGCACATAGATAAAATATCTATGTGCCAAATTTCAGCCAAATCCTTTCAGTAGTTTTGGCGTGAAAGAGTAACAGAGTCTTTTCAATCCGGTAGTTTGATGAACTCGGGACCATAAGAACGTAAGGCAGCGTACAACTTTCCGACGTTTGGCCCCCAAACTGGAGCGGACAGGGGCTGCCTTCAGGCGGCTCCTGCCCAATCTGGGGGGGCCCGAACGCCTCCTGCCAGAGGCTCTACGCGGGAGTCGTGCGGTCCATGGCCCTTTATGGCGCCCCAGAAGGTGGTAGCCGTAAGGCTAGTCCGGGGGTACCGCACGATCTCCCGCGAGGCGGCGAACCTCCTTGCCGGATTGCCGCCATGGGATCTGGAGGCAATAGTCCTCGCGCGCCTACACGAGTGGCGCGCGGAGGCGCTACGCCGGGGGGAAACTCCGCTGCCGCGGCAAATTGTCGCTCAGCGGACGGACTTCCGGCGGGATCTCATGGCGACATGGAGAGAGCGACTATCGCAACCCCGTGCAGGGCACGCCACAATAGTGGCGATAAGTCCCCTCTTTGAGGAGTGGCTGGAGAGACGCCACGGCGTCCTCACCTTCCGCCTGACGCAGGTTCTTACCGGATACGGATTTTTCGGTAAGTTCCTGCACCGAATCGGGCGGGAGGAAACGCCCGGGTGTTACCATTGTGAGGATCGACCGGAGGACACGGTGGAGCACACGGTGGAGGTGTGCCCCGCTTGGGCGGAGCACCGCCGTGTCCTCGTAGCGGCGATCGGCGGCGGCGACCTCTCGCTCCCGGCCTTGGTTCAATCCATGGTCCGGAGCGAGACGGAATGGGACGCCGTCACCTCCTTCTGCGAAGCAGTCGTGCTAGCGAAGGAGGTGGCGGAACAGGACAGGGAGAGATCCTCACGTCCCGGCCGCCGCGGGAGACGCCCCGGGCGTCGGGGGCCACGTGGTGGCTTCCGGCCACCGTAGGCGCGGGCCTGTGGACGGGGAGCTATGGGCTAGATCGCCGTCCGTCCGTCTCATGACGACAGGCCGTGTCGACGGCGCGTTCGTGTTCCACGCGCGCCTCAAAGAGAGTCAGCAACTGTGAATGGGTCCGCAAGGGCCGAAGCCTGCCGGGGCTGCGGGACTATTCGAAAGAGATACCGTGGCCCCGGAACACAAAGGGCGAGGAAGGAACATGGATGGGTTTTAGTCAGTAAAAGTCTGACACTCCCTCCTGCTCCGCCCAGAGCGGGAGAAGTCATTTGATGATTTCCCATCCTAAAAAAAAAAAAAAAAAGGCAGCGTACAACGTCTAAAGTCAGATTTAAATTGTTATTAAATTAAGAAATTATTGTACCTACCTTGATGGAAATAAATATTATTATTATTCTGAACCGACATGGAAATTTTTCAAAGGTTTTTAAAAAAATCAGCTGTTCCGTACATTTTGACTCTCTCTGCTCTTTTCTTTTTATCTTCTCTTTTAGTTTTGTTTTATTGTTTTGTCCTGTGCGAGTCTAATAAATACTCTTTAGGGTTTTAGTTATACTTGAATTATGCATTACATCGACAACAATTAACAAAGAAACAGACCAAGTTAGCGTTTAATGGATGCTTGGAGGTCACACTATTACGCTACAAAATGAATTCGTCGAATTTGAAGTTATTCATGAACGACAAAAATATTCCAAAGGAAATAAAAAAAGAAACATTTTTTTGTTAAATATCTTCTCCACTCCTCTAGGAACTCAATAAAAAAAGTCTCATGAAAATCCGACCACTATAAACTTCGTTCCACCTTTTGAGTATTGTATGTCTAATTGCACTCGGCTATTTACTAAGCATCCGCTGTCCGGCTGTCCTTATGTCTGTCAGCGGGCTGTATCTCAAGATCCGTTATAGGTAGACCGTTGAAATTTTCACAGAATGTGTATTTCTGTTGCTACGTTTTAATAAAAATAAATTAAAATTAAAGGGGCTCCCCTACTACGACGGTACGGAACCCTTTATGCAAGAATTAGACTTGTACTTGGTTACTTACTTACATACTAAATTGAACTAAATAAGTAATGGCAACAATTTCTATTAAATCCATTACATTACAAAAAAAAAACAAATCTCAGTTCTAAACACTGCACCAACAAAGTTGATACTTTACGACTAAGAACTAAAGTTCTTCGAAACAAGATCTAGGAAACTTTGCACTTTGCCCGGCGCAAACTTTAGCAATTTTAGCACGTTGAGACCTGAA
Source organism: Xestia rhomboidea (assembly GCA_963853795.1). Taxonomy (NCBI): domain Eukaryota; kingdom Metazoa; phylum Arthropoda; class Insecta; order Lepidoptera; family Noctuidae; genus Xestia; species Xestia rhomboidea. The sequence goes on from OY970774.1 coordinate 14,821,782, forward strand.
CGAAGCCGTTCGCCATATTGTGTACGATATGGTTTTATCGCGCACTTTCTTGTTGGAAAATAAGTATTACAGAGAAGAACTTCATATGCAACTCTATGCACAAACGCCAGTACAGCAAGCTAGGTAGGTACTATAATCTGACAAATTTCTTTAATATGTCGATTTAAAAATTAAAAATCGTTTATTCTATAACCAAAACAGAACAACAAGTTGATGATTGTTTCCGCTCTTTCATAGCTAGACAATAATTTTGCAACAGAACAGAATAATATATATATATATATATTTAACATAACTTAACATAACATTTTATACGTCTAAGTTTATGGGGATGGGGGGGTTGTGTGTGCTTAGTGCGTGTGTGTGTATGTGTGTGTAGGTGAGTGTGTGTGTAGACAGAAATGGATGAGTTAAACTATGTGTTGTAAGAGCGCCTCAGTATCATCATAAGAAAAAGGTTTTATCCAATTTGTTACCATTTTTTTACATTCCTGTAGTTGTTTCGTGTATATGTATATCTCCTTGTTTACCCTATTATAAAGCTGAGCAGAGCGTTTGTTGTATTGTATAGCAGCGAATTTTGATTTAGTTTGTGGGATTTGAGCAATTATATCTTTCCGTCTCTTTGATAGTGTGTTTGCATTATTAACAGCCTCTTGATAACTGTGGCCGATAGGGCAGAAGGTCTAATACTCAGGCACTGGACCACAACACAGGTATTACCTTCAACTCGTGCCTTGAAATAATGTTTCTTTTGATTATTGTCTTTTATTATTTCTTTTTATTTCCTGACTATGTATTATTAATGATTTTGACATGATTGGTGGTGATTTTGACATTTTTACTATTAATTATTTTGACATTATTGATAATAATTATTAACAAAATTTTACAAAAGAGATCTATGTACTAACACTAGTGTTTAAGATGTGTATGTATTACTAACAAATTGGATTGTATGATCTGTTAAATAAATGATTATTATTATTATTATTATTATAAGGAAGTGTCTTGTGTTTTTTTAGGACTGTGTAAGAAATGTATAGTTTTCTAACAAAAGTAGGCCACTCATCTGGTAAAGACTTTCAGTTGGGTATCTTTTCTTTTTTCTTATCTTGATTTTCCACTTTATTATTACATTCGGTTCAAGGTCGTCATCAGCTACCGAGCCTTTTCCCAACTATGTCAGGGTCGGCTTCCAGTCTAACCCGATGCAGCTGAATACCTGTACCTACTTTTACATTGAGCGACTGCCTATCTGACCTCCACAACCCAGTAAGTACTGGGTAATCACTACATAGTATAAAACAAAGTCGCTTTCTCTGTCCCTATATCCCTATGTATGCTTAAATCTTTAAAACTACACAACGGATTTTGATGCGGTTTTTTTTAATAGATAGAGAGAGTGATTCAAGAGGAAAGTTTTAGTAAGTATATAATTTGCGGGCGGGCGAAGTCGCGGACATCAGCTAGTACTATTTATATTAATATTTATTTTCAATGTCATGTATCTTAATGTAAGTTAATCTGTGAACAGCGTTGTGGGCTGCAATATTGTCTAAAAGTTTTGTATATGCTTCTTATTTTTTTTTTTTGCTGTGGTTTGTTGTTCCTTTTGAATAAAAATAAAATATGATACCCCTTGGTAAGACTGGTTGTCTGACTTTTTGGGCCACTGTCTACCTGTAACGACTGTCATAGATCTGCAAATGACAGCCGGGACCAACTGCTTAACGTGCTTTCCGAGGCACGAACGATAACATAATAAAAACAACTTAACGTACCGGGTCCACCCGTGGTCCCGGTGAGTCGACCCATTACCGGGTCCATGGGTAATTTTAATTACCCGTGGTCCCATGGCATTAGGGATTGTTTCCTGGATTTCTGAAAATATCGATAGAAAATACAAAGCCATAGTAACAGCATATCATATCCCACCGGGACCACGGGTAACAAGTCATTGCATAAATTGACAATAGGTTTATTGGTTTTTTTAAGGATAGTAAAGTCTCACAAACTACCAGGACGCCAGAATCATGAAGAATTATTTTCTACATTGCATATTGCGTGATACTCGAAATGTACACGGATTGATTATGAGATTCCTATTAAAAATATAAAATACCTCCTCCCTTTATGGTTCTGTCCTCCTGGTAGTTGGTAGATAAATAGAACATAGAAAACCAATAAACCCGTAGTCAAATTATGAATCACACCCGTGGTCACCACCCAACGTACCCACATAACATACCACGTACGCACGCACTTGTTACGTACGTAACATAACGTTTTATTTTTTACATAATTTTAAAGTTCTATTTACTAACTTTGTATTTTATCATATAATGTAGTCTGTAAGGTATAAGTATGTCTATGTGCCAAAGTTACCTGTTATTCTTTTGTTTATTATACGACATGCAAATGTCACAATGAAAAACGAAGAAAGTGTTCAGCGGAAACCTCTGAAAGTTTGAATATAGAATGCAATAATCAGACACGCTAAGAACTAGATGGTACCACCGTAACTGGTGGTAGTACCATCTACCAGTTAGAACTTTAAGTAGGTATGTATGTACTATCGTGGACACCCCCACCTGATCACCACTAAGCTAATTTTTGCTTGCAATCACAAAATAGAAACGCTCTCTAGCCCCGGCCCGTTGACTTTGTATAGAAATAATTAATGAAAGACAATACCGTTCGGCCGAGCGCACTGACGTCACAAGCCAAACGAGAGTTATTGTTATTTTGCGCGCCAAATTGACGCTTTCCTAATAGGCCTAAACTTTAAGGGGGTGTGGCTCGGCGCCTCCGCATGATTTAAGGCGACTACAGGTGCTAAATTTGTGGTGGTTCAAACTTCGTTAGAAATACTGTTAGGATAAAGTTCTAATCAGCTTGCACTACAAAGTGGTTTTTACGTCAGTCACTGCGTGCCGAATAGTGTGAAATGAGTGTTTTTTTTGCATAGAAAAAATATTAATTGGACTACAAAAATAAAGCACTATCATGCTAATATGTTGCTTGTAGAATTATTTGCCAAATCAGAAAGATCGCATGTATTCTATTATAGTTTTCACGTTAAAAGAAATTTTTAGAGGTATTTTTTTTTATCGAGTAAAATTAGTTGTATTATGTTTTCAAAACACTATCATACTAGCATAATATATCCTGGAGAATTTCATATATTTTTCTGGTTTTGTTTATTGCAGTGAATCATATGCTTTTTTGCATTATAAAACTCGCGTTTAGCTCCTATCGTCCCTTTAAGCGAAAAAAAAATTTACTGATCAGGCGGAAAAGACCACGACTGTACCTACCTACCTATCTATTCTTTTGCACTCTTCATGTCTCACTAAATGTGATTATGTCAGTAACACGCAAGGAAAACACCACTACCTAGCAGTGGCAAAGGATCCATACAACTCGATTCTTACCCCTTTGAGAAATGGCACAGTCAGTATGCTATAGAGTCATACTGATTGTGCCATCTATAGTACAGACAAATAATATAATCACATTAAAGATAATGTACTCCGGCTTACCTCTTACAAAAATTGACCCTTCGCTAATGCTACCTACACTATTATAACCGGTATTTGTTCAACTCCCCGACACCCATTTATTTACAACATTGATTTAGTGCCCTAGGAAACGCCAATGACCTTGAGCAGCACACATCTTTATTACACAAGAAAGTGGTTACAAAATTGTGTGAAGTCCCTGACTCCTGCGCTATGTGATAGACCTGTGGTACAAGAGGAAATATTACAGAATCTTAGGCAATAATATTAACAAAAAGGCAGCTCTCAAGCCCTTTTTTTTCCGGGTGGGAAATCATCAAATTACCCCTCCCGCTCTGGGCGGAGCGGAAGGAAGTGTCAGACTTTTACTGACTAAAGCCCTTCTTGTTCCTTCATCGCCCTTTGTGTTCCGGGGCCACGGTATCTCTTTCGAACAGTCCCGCAGCCCCGGCAGGAGCTCTTAAGCCCTTAAGTAGGTCAAAATTCCGTAATAGGGGGCATTCCAGTCTACTACAGAGATATCTTCTTTTAGAAAACTTGAAACATTCAATCCCCAACCCGGGAATGAAGCTCAGAATTTCAGCGGTTCAGCAGTTGGGACCAGTAGCCTCTTGATTTACGAAGCAGTCAACTATCAAATCAATTATGTCCATCGCTATTATTATTGTAGGCCATAATTATACCGAACCACTGAAACGTAAGGGGTTCAAAGGCTGTTTACCTGTGTGGTAGGTGCTGTATAAAGGCTCTTACACACTAAGCATAATCAGCCTATAAGGTACACACTGCTGGGACACAGGCCTCCTCTCTAGAGGGAGAGGGATGTAGGTAGTACACCACGCGGGCTTAGTGCGGGTTGGTAGATGTCACATTTCTTCAAATTTTTGGTTCTAGGGCCGGCTGAAACCTCACGATGTTTTCCTTCACCGTTTTTAAAAACAGTGGTGATGATATAAATTACACTAATGCGCCTGCCTGGGTTCGTAGCCATGATGTTCAATTCATTAGGTGCCGACAACACTTGGCCACCACTGCTCTTTCTATCCATATGTGCATATCCATGTATCATGTCACACATGTTTATACAAATAAATGCTGCAAAATCTTTATCTATGGGGCAGAAAACCTGCTGGCTGTACAAGTATTAGCAGAGTTTCCAGTAGCCATTAGATAGTTCAAGCTAATTAGGTTTCTAGTTAATTACCGAAATAATTGGTTAGTGAGACGTTGGGGAGGAAACGGAGATGATTTGTTTGTTTGTTTATACAGGATGGGGCAAAAGTAATGTCACAATGAGGATTTTCTATTATTTTGTCAAGAGGTTTAAGGTTCACTTATAAAGGTGTAAAAATTATGATAAACAAATTAATAAATTCTTTATTACAATAGAGTGACAACATTTACAGACATTTTAAAGTACCTACTTGTACTTTAAATCTTGTCAAAATGTTGTTGTCAAAATTTAAGATGAACAAATTAATAAATTATTTATTTCAATACAGTGACAACATTTACAGACATCTTAAAGTACAAGTACTTTATTATTAATTTGTTTACCATAAATTTTACACCTTTTTAAGTGAACTTTCAACCTCTTAACAAAATAATAGAAAATCCTCATTGTGACATTACTCTTACCCCACCCAAAGATACAGACATTAATTTATGTCCCACAGATAGGTACCCTTTTTTTTTTTTTTTTTTTTTAGGGTGGGAAATCATCAAATGACTTCTCCCGCTCTGGGCGGAGCAGGAGGGAGTGTCAGACTTTTACTGACTAAAACCCATCCATGTTCCTTCCTCGCCCTTTGTGTTCCGGGGCCACGGTATCTCTTTCGAATAGTCCCGCAGCCCCGGCAGGCTTCGGTCCTTGCGGACCCCTTCCCTATTGCTGACTCTCTTTGAGGCGCGCGTGGAACTCGAACGCGCCGTCGACACGGCCTGTCGTCATGAGACGTACGGACGGCGAGCTAGCCCATAGCTCCCCGTCCACAGGCCCGCGCCTACGGTGGCCGGAAGCCACCACGTGGCCCCCGACGCCCGGGGCGTCTCCCGCGGCGGCCGGGACGTGAGGATCTCTCCCTGTCCTGTTCCGCCACCTCCTTCGCTAGCATGACTGCTTCGCAGAAGGAGGTGACGGCGTCCCATTCCGTCTCGCTCCGGACCATGGCACGAACCAGGGCCGGGAGCGAGAGGTCGCCGCCGCCTATCGCCACCTCGAGGACACGGCGGTGCTCCACCCAAGCGGGGCACACCTCCACAGTGTGCTCCACCGTGTCCTCCGGCCTATCCTCACAATGATAGCACCCGGGCGTTTCCTCCCGCCCGATTCGGTGCAGGAACTTACCGAAACATCCGTGTCCGGTAAGAACCTGCGTCAGGCGGAAGGTGAGGACGCCGTGGCGTCTCTCCAGCCACTCCTCAAAGAGGCGACTTATCGCCACTATTGTGGCGTGCCCTGCACGGGGTTGCGATAGTCGCTCTCTCCATGTCGCCATGAGATCCCGCCGGAAGTCCGTCCGCTGAGCGACAATTTGCCGCGGCAGCGGAGTTTCCCCCCGGCGTAGCGCCACCGCGCGCCACTCATGTAGGCGCGCGAGGACTATTGCCTCCAGATCCCATGGCGGCAATCCGGCAAGGAGGTTCGCCGCCTCGCGGGAGATCGTGCGGTACCCCCGGACCAGCCTTACGGCTACCACCTTCTGGGGCACGTTCAAGTGGTGGGCGGCACGCCGCCTCAATGAACGTGCCCACACCGGGGCCCCGTAAAGGGCCATGGACCGCACGACTCCCGCGTAGAGCCTCCGGCAGGAGGCGTTCGGCCCCCCCAGGTTGGGCAGGAGCCGCCTGAAGGCAGCCCCTGTCCGCTCCAGTCTGGGGGCCAAACGTCGGAAATGCTCCACGAAGTTCCACCGGCTGTCGAGGACAAGTCCCAGGTACTTCAGCGTCGACTCGACGCCGATGGAAACCCCTCCTGCCATCACTGAGGAACAGATAGGTACCCTGGCTCCCAAACTAAGTCTTCGCCTGTGACTTGGGATACAGCGTTTCTCCATTAAAAGTCATTTCATGACTTTTTTAAAGAAAAAAAAATCGAAAAAATGTTATCGGTCAAGTGTTTTAAACAGAAACTCAGAATTAAACGGACAATAACACCTCGTCAGTTGATGCAAATGTTTGCCCCATTTTATTGAGATTTCAAAAAGTCCAAATAGCGATGTGGCCGGCAAGTTCAATTTCCCAAGAAATCGTATTATACTATAAATAAACAGTAACAATAACTCCACGTTTTTCAGGATGTGTATCGCTCCATAGCTCATTGTGGACTGAATCTATTTGTCTACAACTTATATGCCAAATCACAAGCCTCTGACACGTGACGCGATTTGCAAAAAATATGGCACATTCAAATGATTCACATTGTGACATTACTTTTGCCTCGCCTTGTGTATGGGTCGACGAGATAGGTGGCAATTTTTCGTTTCAAGTTTCTGAAACGGATAAATGCGTTCCATTTTCTTTACTCATGGGTAAAGCGTAAAGGTGATGTATTTCATGTACCTGTTTATGTACAGCGTGTATATTTTATTGTTAACTAGTCGGGCCCCGCGATCTTCGTCCGTGTGAATTTATTTATTTATCCCTATTTGAATCGATTTTTTTTCAACAACTTCAAGGGTTTTATTTCCTCCTTTTTCTAAAAATAAATAAATAAATATCGCTGGACATTACACACAGCGCCATCTAGTGCCACACTAAGCAACGAGGCTTGTGTCGTGAACACCAGATAGTTGAGATACTACATAGATACTTTTTGTTTGTAAATACATACTTATTATACATTAAACATCCACGACTCGGAAACAAATGTCCATGCTCATCACACAAACATTTGCTCGTATCGGGATTCGAACCCGGGACCCTAAGAACGTAAAGCATCCTCACTACCGCTGCGCCATTCGGGTAGTCAAAAATAAAAGTCGCTTGTGTTACTGCTTACTATCATTAGCTATCTGCCATTAAAAGTCCCGTTAAAGTCGATCCTGCCAGCCGTTTCGGAGATTAGCCGGAACAAACAAACAGACAAAAAGTGCGGTATACTTTCACATGCATTCAGTAAAAAATAGTAATTTTAAAATAATTACAAACAAACACTTCAATTTTATTTATTTGTATATATGTATAGACTTGATTTATCTATTGAAACTACTTTATTCACTTGAAAAAACCGGAATTTGTGTCAATCTTGTGACCACAGTCTCACAACCGAGAAAACCATCACGATGACAACTGATGAAGCGCGATTTTTCTGCACTGAACCTGAAGCACCAAGAAGCAACAAACAGTAACAGTTCCGTAAACTTACACTGTCACACGGGATATCTTCCGTGTCTTCCGTAATTCCGTATCTTCCGCTGTTGCAAGCGCCATGTGTCATCCCGCGATCATGGCGCTTGAAACACCGACGAAATATCGGGAGCTCAGAATAATTGATAATCAATGAAGATATCTCGTAGGTTTAGTTATAAGCCGTGAAAGCTTAATCACTGGTGATATATCCCTTAGGTTTAGTTATAACTTGCTAGCTTGACTGCCGTTTTTTTTTTTTTTTTAGGGTGGGAAATCATCAAATGACTTCTCCCGCTCTGGGCGGAGCAGGAGGGAGTGTCAGACTTTTACTGACTAAAACCCATCCATGTTCCTTCCTCGCCCTTTGTGTTCCGGGGCCACGGTATCTCTTTCGAATAGTCCCGCAGCCCCGGCAGGCTTCGGTCCTTGCGGACCCCTTCTCTATTGCTGACTCTCTTTGAGGCGCGCGTGGAACACGAACGCGCCGTCGACACGGCCTGTCGTCATGAGACGTACGGACAGCGAGCTAGCCCATAGCTCCCCGTCCACAGGCCCGCGCCTACGGTGGCCGGAAGCCACCACGTGGCCCCCGACGCCCGGGGCGTCTCCCGCGGCGGCCGGGACGTGAGGATCTCAGCTTGACTGCCCTTCATCCGACATTGTGCTGACAGACATGTTGTTGTACCAGTGTCGGAGAGAAGGTATTAATTAATGTTAAGTATGGTTCGTTATACATTTAAATTCGATTTGGCTTGATTTAGCTTTATTAGATGTATTGTGATATAATTTTAATTTGTTTTATTTGGTTTTAATTGATTCTATTTGATTTATTCTGATTATATTGTATTTTACTTTATTTTACTTTTAACTTATTTAATTTTGTTAATGGTCTGATGTTATTGTGTATTATTTCGTTTGATTTTGTTTTAATTATTTTCATTTTTTTTGGATGTTGTTGGTTATCAATGTATATGTGGCAATGGGTGTTAGTTACCTAAAAATAAATGAATTATTATTATTATAAGCCGTGAAAGCTTAAAGCATTCCGTGTTTATTACTAGTATGTATAATGTACTAGCCATATTTGTCGGTTCATCGTCTCCACAATAAGGGAGGGCTCAATGCCGCGGAAACTTTACGGATGATGTCACAACATCTTGCGTCATGAACTCATCGTTTTGGGACATACCCTCAGTTATTTCCCTAAATAATTTAATTTGGTTGTTGTTTTAATAGCTTAACATGACTGTCTAAAACACCTCTGTTTTTTGTTTGCTTGCCCACTTCAAAAACTAAATTGGAATAAGTATAAATTATTCATAACATTTAGTAGTCTATTTCATTATTTTTAAACATATATGTTGGGATCGTTACGTTTTTATGCGAATTTCTAATAGGGCTTCTAGAAAAGGTAGATTTGAATTTTTCCGATTCCCGTATTAACAATTTTTTACCTGTTTATTGATTCCGAACTATGATTCCGAATGTTTGCGAGTGCGAGATTTAATTATGCTCAGAAAAATAATAAAAAAGGGCACTACGTTTTCAAAAACGGGACTTTTTCAATTCTCTATAGTTTCTAAACGGATAGCTATTCACCTGCTCTTTGATCTTGAATTTAGCCCGTCACAAGGCTGAAACCTTGACTTACTGCCTGCGGCCTGCGCTATTTATCTAGATCTGCGATCACACTAGAGGGAAATGACGAAAAACAAAAGAAAAATGAAATATTTCAGTACCGTATTTATGCGTATAAGATTGTGGCATTAACAAAAGACACATGAATAAACTGACCCATTGCGTTTAACTCATTGTAGTCATAAACTTATGTTAATACTGATTATGTGGATTAAAGACACATTTTAAAACATTGTAATGTAAATCATATATCTGCCTTTCCCAACAATGTTGTGGTCAGTTTCCAGTCTTACTGGATGCAGCTAAATACCAGTATTTTACATAGAGCGACTCCACATCAGAATTAATACTGGGCAATACGCTAACCCTTTGTAAGACTGGTTGTCAGACTCTCAAGCCCTGACTACCTATAAGGACTGTCAAGGATCTACAAATGACAACCGGGACGAACGGCTTAAGGCTGGGGTATCTGCTTAATTAGCAACTCTATTTGTGGTGGTTCAAACTTCGTTTGAAATACTGTGAGAATAAAGTTCTAATCAGCTTGCACTACAAAGTGGTTGTTAGGTCAGTCACTGCGGGCCGAATAGTGCGAAATGAGTGGTTTTTATTTTATTGTAGCCTAATAAATCATTAGATCAAAATGCTAATTGTACACGTTGTGAAGAAAAGAATGACAAATATTTGTGTGAAAAAAAATACTAAAACTTAAAGCCGTTTAAGAGTAGTTACGAAATTTCAAAGAAAAAATGCTTCACTTTGAATATTTTTTTCAAATAGTAATAATAAAGTTAGAATTATTTCAATTGTACCAATTAAAGTTTAGAGTTAAAGTAGGTACTTACGGGATGATATCCGTGATCTTTCTTTATTGCTATGAGTTCCCGATATTTCGACGCTGTTGCAAGCATCAAATATCAACAGCTTCGAAATATCGGGAAAACCGAAGTGTCGTGAAAAACCGTGAACGTCCAAAACAGTGCATTAAAGTTTAGAGTCTAATAAGCCACATATATTTTTTTTGCTCATTTAAATTTACTCATCAAAGAGGAGTTACATGTAGAAAACCTCTCGTTAGCAGATACCATACCCTTTACGAGCTTTCCGAGCCACGGGCACAACTCCCCGGAGCGCCCTTGGCAAGTATTGCTTGCAGATCGGCCCATGGAGCCGATATGATTATTTGTATGATTATTATAATGCAGGTATGATTATTTACCCACAAGCCCATTGTAATGTACAAAAAGACAGTTTACAGTGAGCACCTAGCCTAAGGCCTTCATTTTATTTTTACAATCTATCAAATTAATCTTGGACGGATCCATCATATACTGTTTGTATGTAACTACATATGTGCTGAATACACATCTGTATATACGAGGTATATAGACCGATCCATCATTATGATATCTCGGAGTAGATACTCTTATTCAATAGTTTATTGTAAAAGCTTATCTTGGTAAATAGTCAAATATTTAGATAATTATGTAGGTAATATCCGGACATCGATTTTATAGTTAGAAAAACTTGAATAAGTACGGGCGTGACAACAATAAGGCTGTATTCACCCGAAGGGTGAGCAGAGGTTATGCTCCATATAACAGGGTACAAATTAATGGCTATGAACCAGACACATATCCGGGCGGCGCTGCAACTGAAAAAATATTAATTAAAAAACCCTTTCTAAATTCACCCCTTTTAAAATTTATGGGTGTAAAAATACCATTAACGAAGCCGAAAGGCACTTGGTCTCTTTATTATTGCATTTTTTTTGACCGTACTTGGGAACCTTCTGGTTACGGAGATATTCAGGTCAAAGTTCCACATTTGACGCACTTTTTTATTTAAATACAAGTTTTTACTGTTACAACCTCCACGACCCCCGTACTATTCAGTGCATCCTTAAGCACTACGTTTTAAATGAAACATTGAGTTCTACCGTAAATCGTGATTTTGCACCTCAAAACCACTGTCATTTGCCAGAATTTTTGCGTAGAGTTTGTTTGATGTACAAAATGCTTGTTTGACGGCTTCCTGAAGGATCCGTTTACACCCAAGGTGTAAACGAACCCGTCGCTTTTGTATTTGCGGGACATAAGGTCAGTGTTACAAAGAGAGGCACTCAGATTTGATTTTGATTAAAAGTGGTTAGATGTCTTACTTTTTCTTAACAAGGGTTATTTTTTTTATAACCTCTATTCTACTCCAGTTTGAAATACAGGCGCAAGCTCTAGTTTGAAGGAACCTTAGATATGATGGCTGATCGTTGAGATGCGTAAAAAAGGTATGGACAAGTTTTAAACTATTTCAAGAGAAAGTTCAAAAAAGTCATGTAGACGATTTATGTAATAAAAAACTGTAGTCAAACATTATCAAAAAACCTTATAGGTACTTACCTACATGACTCGGGTATCGAACGAGTTTTTTTCAGATAACTACACTAAAGCTAAACAATAGCTTACGAAGACAGGATACAGTACATTTATTTTTGTCACGGGCTAACAATGGCCGGTTTATCGCTAAAAGCGATGGATTTAGATATCGCACTGTATCTTTCATCATAAATTAACAAGGATAATATCAGTCTAGCTTTTCAGAAAATGAGGCAAAGGTTGTGCTAAATACCATCAAATTGAGCAACCCTCTCCAAGGGACCAACATCGCAATCGCGAAAAAAAATCACCAGCCCCATACAAAATTTCAACACCTACTGAGGAAACCAGCATGCCTGAGAGATATTTCTGGACGGCTTGTAAAGCCAAGTCAGAGGCCCATGGGCGGCATAAAAACTCTGACACCAGGTTAGGCACTAACCACACGATAAAAAGAAGAATACCCTTACCGACCTACTTCAACCAAATGTATGGCATGGCTGACCAACCATTACATACCGAGTTTCGTCCATGCCTCGAAAAGAACGCTTGTTTTTCGACAATCGTTACAGGTAGTCAGTGGCCATTAGGCTAATTCACGTAACTAAAGAAGTGCTGTTGCAGTTAAGTTTCGATGAAAACAACGCTTTTCGTATTCTCTACCGCTGTCGGACACGCATTCTACTGTTGCGCGTCTTTGGTGCGTGCTTCGGAACGCAACATGATCGGTATTCTAATAAGCAAGAAAAAGCACTAAAATCTGAACTGGGGTATTATTTTAATAACGTCATATTCATTGAAATGTAATCAATTCTATTCGATTATTTAGTGAGTAATATTTTTTATCTCATATGGCCACACCATAAGTAAGTTTAGTTGTTGTACAGTTGACGTGCAGTTCAAGCGCAGTTCAAAGGTTACAAGAATACCGTTTATAACTCGAACTTCAAATTAACTGCAACTGCACTACAACTTCATCGGCGCGTCATAAAATTACGCGAATTAGCCCTCTGAACCAGTCTTACTAAAGTGTCGTATTATTAGTTTGGCAGACGCTTAATGTAAAGTATTCAGCTGAAACCGGTTAGACTGGAAGCCGACCCCAACATTATTGGGAAAAGGCTTGGCAGGAGATGCTGTACTTCTTTATAAAAAAGAAACCGGCCTAGTGCGAGTTGTACTCGCTCACGGAAGATTCCGCATAAACTTGTAGGTATTTTGTTATTAAACTAAATATTTACGGTTTTCAGATCTTTTCCTTGACATGAGCTGTAAGACATAGCTTCTTGCCTAATATCATGATTCTAGGTCAACGAGAAGATTTGATTCTCTCGTGACATCACAAAATATGCGATATAGACGGCCTTATCTTTGGATCGCGTTTACGTAGAAGTTTGATTCTTTCACTGCTCCAAGGAGTAGCAGGCTTGAGTATTTGACATTAATTTCAGCTTGATACCTCACTGTATTCTTGAGAAAAAGGGACAACAAAGTGATCCTGTAAGCGTTCCGTTTTTGCTGACTGAGGTAAAAAATGAACCAATATGTTACATTATACAAAGTCAAAAACGAAGTACAGTCGTGGTCTTTTCCGCCTGATCAGTTAAAAAAAAATCGCTTAAATCATGCGGAGGCGCCGAGCCACGCCCCCTTAAAGTTTAGGCCTATTAAGAAAGCGTCAGCTTTGGCGCGCAAAATAACAATAACTCTCGTTTGGCGTATGTCGTCTGTGCGCTCGGATCTTTTCATTCATTATTTCTATACAAAGGCAACGGGGCGGGGCTAGAGTGCGTTTCTATGTTGTAAGTGCAAGCAAAAATTAGCTTAGTGGTGATCAGGCGGGAGTGTCCACGATAGTCCACTAACTACTAGCTGGTTTATATTTTACGATGTACGATATTATTCATAGGCAGTAATACTTGATTGACTGGATCAGATTGCTGCCACTTACTACTGGTTTTATTATTGATAGTTTCCTCTGATATTTACGAGTTGAGCGCCATGGGCAGCCTTAACCACGCCACAGCACATGTCCTTGTAATATCGCACTGTTTAGATATAACATAACATAACACCACGCCTGTAATCCCCGACGGGTTAGTCAGAAGTGTACCTAATAGTACACCTGCATTTCGCCAGTTATGTTTAAGGCGACTACAGGAGCTAAATTAGCAACTCTATTTGTAGTGGTTCAAACTTCGTTTGAAATACTGTTAGAATAAAATTCTAATCAGCTTGCACTACAAAGTGGTTGTTACGTCAGTCACTGCGGGGCGAATAGTAAATAAATAAATAAATAAAAAATAAAAAAAACTATCATACTAATATGTTGCTTGTAGAATTATTTGCAAAAAATCAGAATGATCACATGTATTTTAGTATGGTTTTTACTCGTAAAAAGACATTTTTAAAGATAAGTTCGTGTTTTTTTTTCTATCGAGTCAACTTAGTTGTATTATGTTTTCAAAACACTATCATACTAGCATATATCCTGAAGAATATCATATATTTTCTGGTTTTGTTTATTGCAGTGAACCATATGTTTTTTTGCATTATTAAAATCGCGTTTAGCTCCTGAAGTCCTCTTAATTCCCATGTAAAACACACTGTACCATTGTCGTTTATTTACAGTTTTGCTGCTCTCTCCATAACCGTCTAACTTTGTACAACATACACCTTTTTTGCTTCAAGATTGATTTGTTAGATGATTATTAATATCAGTCACTGAACCATCTATTTTAGTACCTACCAATTAAAAACTTTTAACGACGTTTTACCGTTGACATGCGCCATCAATAATTAAACAAACTCAATCAATTGTTCGACAATGTTGACATCGCGTGTAGAACAAGAACGTCTCTTATTGGGTATTAACCAGCAGAGCAGCTCACTTTGCCTGACCTGGGAATCAAATCCGGGACCTCATCTCAGGTGGCCTACCATGACGTCTTAAAGCAGGATCGTTTTAATCGCGTTCCAGTGTGGGTAAGAGACGGAGCTATAGAGGATGTCTAGCGAAATCTCTTTCCCACACTGGCACGAAATTAAAACGATCCTGCTTTAAGACGTCATGGTAGGCCCACAGAAGTCGCATACCTAATTCAAATATAAATAGAACACTGTTCATAACTATACTTAAAATGTCACTTACGGGATATCTTCCGTGATTATCAATTGTTTTGAGCTCCCGATCTTTCGACGCTGTTGCAAGCGCCATAATCGCGGGTTACATATCCCATAAGTGACGTCTTTATATAGAGCCTATAAGCCTACTACACACAATCAAGATAATACCAGTGTGCTATTTATAAGCGCATTGTCCATCGTCCTTGATGTCCGCAAATCTTTGTTCGCGCCATTGTAGTGGTTACCTGAATGCATTTCATGATATACGGTAACCGCATGACGTGTTATTTCCTGAATGACAAACCTTTTCATTGATCGGTGTGGCTAAACGGCCTTTGCAACTTTACTGGCTGATTTTTAGGGTTCCGTACCTCAAAAAGTAAAAAAAAGAACCCTTATACGATCACTTTCTTGTCCGTCGGTCCGTCTGTCCGTCTGTCACCACCAATTTTCTCAAGAACGGGTGGACCTAGCAAGTTGAAATTTATACCAGATACTGAAGTCTAATAGTCCCTGTCAGGTGTATAAAAATCAAGGTCCTGAGTCAACACGATAAAAAGATATGGGCAAATTTAGATTTTCGCGAAAACTTGTAAGTTACAAAATTTACCTATATTTTCAACTTTTTTATTTTTAGGATTTTCCCTTTACGTGTGCTGTAAGACCTTTCTTTTAACCAAAATTGTAAATTCTAGGTCAACCGGAAGTACCCTATAGGTTTTGAGTCGAAAACCTATATGGTAGTTCCCGTTGACCTAGAATTACGAAATTTGGCAAAAAGCAAGGTCTTACAGCACATGTAAACGGAAAAATCTGAAAACCGTAAATATGTAGTTTATAACAAATTTACTCGTAAAGGATCTCTTATTTCACCAATTTCAATATCGTAATGTATCTCATTATATACTTGTGCGTTATTGTAAAGTAAAACGCACGGTTTATCAAGATGCTCCGTCTAACTAAACCGAACGGTACTTTTTTAAATCTTAGCAAAGAGTTTTTATGTCAGAAAAATGGTCAACATTTTATTAATAAAATTAACTTTGGGAGATGAAATATAATAAATAAACATTTAATTCTTTGATATAATTAATTTTGACAATAAATTACAACCATTTATCTGTAACAAAAACACAAATATATTAATTTACTTTATTAGTACCTAATACTGGCTGTTTTTTGTCTTTGCCTTAAAAAAAAAATAAAAAATGTGCGTGCATTTCTAATTAGTAAACAAGTATAAATTATTCCGCGCGCTTTTTCTTTTCATTGTATTGTTTTTATTTATTTCTTCGCAAATATGTTATAAAACGTCGTATGACATACGTGCGCTTTGATAATTACAGCCTCTGCTTTCTTATAGCCCTCGCCTGCGGCTCGGGCTAGCAATATCTTATTTTCAACTTACCACACTTATAGGTATCATAATGTACTATTAATAACAAAAAATAAGCGATTTTACTATTACAAATTTATTATTTGCGGTTGGTGCAATAGCCGTTTACATACAGTATTTAAATTCTATATACCAAGGCGCGCACAGCAGCTTGACTGCGGGCGTCATCCGCGACACGCGATTGTAGCCGAAACTATGCTGCAACGCGCGATCGGCTCTGTTCGCCTGTCGTCGTATCCGATCGCAGATCAACACGGCAGGAATAAACTATTTGACTAGGTACAGAAATGGACATGTTCGCAAGCGACGGTACGGAGCCCATCGTATTAGTCGACATCCTGCCGTACGCGATCAGCGGTCGCCGCATCCGTTCGTATCGTTTCTGTTCCGATGCGATGCGAGCCGTTTGGTGGAAATCATCCTTTAGACAGACGGGCGTTTTGAGGGACTTTTTCATGAAATTTTCGACGTTCTTTAGAGCTAGTCACGGGTCTCGTCTTTATTTCTTACTAGCGGACGTCACGCGGTTTCACGCGCGTAGTTCCCGTTCCCGTGGGAGTATACGGGAATAAAATATAGCTTATGTTACTCAGTAAAGACGTGGCTTTCTTTGAAATCGGCGCAGGAGTTTTTGAGTTTATTCATTACAAACATATACACACACAAAAATATGTAAATCTTTCTTCTTTATAATATTAGTGTAGATTTATGTTATTCGAAATACGGGTGTACTATTAGGTACGTACAAATCTTCATGCCCAATAACAAACTTACGATAATAGTTTTCATGAAGCTTGTGCATAATCTTCTCAAACATTTGGGCAAGGTTTTTTTGTTAGAAACTCTTTCTATTAAGAATCGGATCATTTGGATTAGCATATAAACTAATCCGCACTATCTATTATCTCTGCTTGTTTAACGTTTTTACGACTAAACCACTGAAACAATTGCCACTTAGATAGTCTGGGATTTAGCGAAGGACATAAACTACTATTCATTCTGGTCAGTCATCATTATCATCATTCTCCTGCCCTAGGGTCGGCGCAGCATGTCTTCTTCTTCCACACTTCTCTATTACTCGGTTAGTATACTGGGTTATTTGTAAAACACCGACAACCTCTCAGGACTGTGTTACTAACATCATAATCAAAAACTTTTGTTCTATGACTTTTAAAAATTCATCATATTTTAATTCATCAAATTTTCATAAAAAAATAAAAATATTTAAATTGAACGCTTTTACGGGCCCTCGCCGCCCTGACCCCGCTCCCCTCACTATTATACTATCGCTTTCTTTTGCTTCGCATAGATTTCTTAACATTTAGAGCGTTCAATTTTTTTTTTTTTTTTATGAAAATTTGACGAACTAAAATATGATGAATTTTTAAAAGTCATAGAACAAAAGTTGTTGATTATGTTGTTAGTAACACAGTACTGAGAGGTCGTCGGTGTTTTACAAATAACCCTGTATAAAAAAACCGGCCAAGTGCGAGACGGACTAGCGCATGAAGGTTTCCATACCATCATAGTAGGGGAGCCCCCTTTAATTTTTAATTTTATTATTTGTTGTTATAGCGGCAACAGAAATACATCATCTGGGCAAATTTCCGGCTACCTGGCGACAGACAGACAAACGGACAGTGGAGTCTTAGTAACAGGGTCCCGTTTTTACCCTTTGGGTACGGAACCCTATAAATAATGAAATACAAAATTCATGCAGACAAAGTCGCAGGTAAAAGAGCTAGTACAAAGTAAGCTTATGTAAAAAACCGCTACGTCTTAAAACTTAATAATCGGTTTTGGGGACAGGAGTCCTGAAAATATAAAATCGCGATTTATTTATTTATTTATTTATTTATTTGCTTACATGTAAAACACTGGTTATTAGGCATGCATTAAAATTTCATGACACAGTATTAAGACATGCACCCTGTTAGGGCACTGCAAATATTTTATATATATTTAAAATTATTAAATTACGTATAATATTGATTCTAATTATTACAATTATATTACATTAAAATTGTTTACATTACAAATATTATAGTATTAAAATTATTTACATTACAAATATTACATTAATTATACAAAACATTAATCAATCATTTATTATATATTATTTTAAATTTAATCATTATTATCAGTTCGTTCAATCATTTTTGTCATAGGTGTAGGTAATGTAGCATCTATTATTATTTTACATTTACGTCAAGTTAATTTTATTACTTACAGGATCGATCGATTCACAATTTGTCAGTAATAAATTCCTCAACGGTATAGTAGCCTTTCTTTATTAACAAAGATTTCAACTGTTTGGAGAAAATTGAGTCATTCGGTAGGGATTTTAATTTTTCAGGTAGCTTATTAAATAAATTGGCGAGTCTTGAATAAGGGCTTTTCCCGATAACTTTTAAATTTGTGATGGGTAGTATTAATCTATTTTTATTACGTCGGTTATAGTTTTTATTTAGCTCGATATTAGATTTGAAGAGGTGCCTATTTTTTCTAACGAATATACAACTTTGCAATATGTATATTGCTGGTAGTGTGAGAATTTGTTGTTTAATAAAGTGTGGCCTACAACTCTCTCGTTGATCTATGTTCATTAGTATTCTGATACATTTCTTTTGCTGAATGAAGAGGTCCAAGAAGTCAGTGCTTTCTCCCCACAGGATGATACCGTAATTTAGCCAGGAGTAGGCGTACGCGTAATAGGCAGATAAGGCGGTGTTATAGTCTGTGTTACGTTTCAATATGCTTAGCGCATAGATAAATTGGGACAATTTTGCTCTTGTATTTTCTACATGTTTCTTCCAATTTAGGTTTGAGTCTAATGTTAGGCCTAAAAGTGTAAATTCATTTATTTCTTCTAACTTAATTTTTTGTGTTAATATATTTAGATTTATTGGGGTTCTTTGGTAAGTTCTGAATTGGCATATTTTAGTTTTAGATAGGTTTATTTCTAAGTTATGTTCGTTTAACCATTGCTCAGTTTCTGTGAAAGTTTGTAAAATAGCTTGATGGTCAACATTCGCTGGCGTTTTAAATAATAATGAAACATCATCAGCGAACAAAATACACGTCGAACTTATCTTTTTTGGCAAGTCATTTACGTATACTATAAATAGGGTACATCCTAAGACGCTTCCTTGGGGTATTGAATTATTAATGGTAGCCATGTCTGATCGTATGTTGTACATTTCCTGTTTAATGTTATCGAAGTATTCTACTTCTACAAATTGTACTCTGTCCTGTAAATATGATTTAAACCAATTAAAAGCTTGCCCCCTAATACCCGATCCGTATAGTTTTCGTAATAAGATTTTATGTGACACCCTGTCATACGCCTTCGTCATATCTAGGAATAGTCCAACAGCATACTTTCGTTCGTTAATGCAACTGTAGATTTCCTGTACGTAATTGTATACCGCTAGAGTAGTTGAGCATTTTTTCCTAAAACCGAATTGATTTTTATCCAAAATGTTAAATTTCTCTAAAAACGTGTTAACACGATTCGCCATTTCTTTTTCGAAAATTTTTGAGAATGTAGGTAATAGTGCAATAGGCCTATAATTGCTAGGATTTTCTGAATTTCCTCCTTTTTTAGCAATAGGGCGTACTTTCGCAATTTTAAGTTTTTCTGGGAATCGTCCCTCGTTGAAAGAAATATTTATTAGTTTAGTGAGAGGCGATGATAGCTCCTTTGCGCATTTTTTTACTAATATCGACGGGATATCATCCACTCCAAAGCTACGTTTGTTTTGCATTCCGCGTATTATATTAAAGACGTTTTAGACACTGCTTCTGTCGAAAAGGTGATTTTACCAGTAGGTAATAAGGTAGGTATTGTATGTATTACGTATATTATATTGTATGTTTTAGTTTAGTGTATAAAATAAGTTAATTTAAGTTTTTAACTGTACTGTTTGTGCACATAGGTATATCCTCTTCTGCAAATTTCGCAACGAAAATAAGGTTTGCTGTAAGAAAACCCAATTCTGGGTTAAGCTCGCCGTTGTACATAAACTATATATTTGAAATTTGTGTTTGCGTATATATATTTTTTTAATTTTGTGTGCAATAAAGAATATGAATATGAATAATAAAAAACTTTCGCTATGAATTAACTCAAAATCCGATTCGCGTAAAATGACTAATTCCCTGTTTATGATTACAACATTTTGATTTGATTTCATTGATTTTTAAATCATCTTATTGCGTAAGGGGCTAGTGTCCGCAACTCCACGTCCTATTTTGCGAACGAACCACTATAATTAGAGCTTCATTAGCTACTTTAATCTGAACGCCCAATATAATATACTGACAGCTCTTGAACGTGGTTTAAATGTGTTGAACACGTTCAGTTTAAACAGTTCAGTTTCAGATGTAAAATTCTTCAATTCACCATAATTGGCCACTTTATTATGTATCTAGATTCTTTTTATCTACCAAACACTGTCCACGTGCAATATTCACGTGAGGCCTTCTCCCCTGACCTTCCCCATGGCTCCTATGCGCATCCCCAGTACACCCCCCCACCTACCCCCTGTCAGCCGCGCGTAATCAATAAATACACCTTCCAACATGTGGACTTTAGGCCTACTTATTTATAACCTCTTTACTGCAGGCTGAATAGAATGTTACCTTTTCTTTTAAAAAGCGTGATTTAAAAATAAAGAGGCCGTTTTTTTTTTTTTGGGGTTTCGTCCAAGGTGAGAGGTTACCTTTGTGCCTGCTTGAGTTAGTTTACATAACACTTGAAGATCGATATTTTCATATTTTTTCACGTTAATTGTCTATAAACGGGTTTTTATTGACCCTGGTCTACGTTTTGTGAAAATCAAATTATAATGTCGCATTGAAATCCAAGATTAAGCTTTTTGGTTGGAAAACTGCACTTTTACCTGATAATTCGCTTTCGTGGGTCTTTTTTTTTAAATTAAACTGTAGACGAAAGTAATATCAAATTGTAAACATTCATCCTAATTAAATTAAATGTACTTACGTGAAATTATGAAAAAAAAAGAAAGTAGAAACTTACAAAATTGAAATCCAACTTGAAATCACTCAACAGCGGCTATTTTAAACCGAATCGAATAAATAATAATTAAAATAACAATTTGTATTTTTTTTTCGAAAATTCCTTTTTTAAATCGGTTCGCGGCGCGCGCACTTAAGCGTCAGGCGTGCTCTACTGACTGCCGACATCGACGGTGAACTAGAGGTGGGACACTCTTTTTAGGTGAACATCGATATTAGAGATTTACAGAGTGGACATCGCATCGCATTAATTTATTCTATTCAAAAGAGTTTCTGTATTTTCAAAGGAGATTTAATGCTTGTGTCAAAATGGATTATCTGTAAAAGAGTACTAATAAAATTATGCGTCACACAATAAAAAACATTTTAATTGGGTACGGTTTTGTGATATTGGCAATCTATTTAAAAATAATATTAAAGTTACATATGTTTACAGAAGAGGAGTGTGGGCAAAATACTATTCTTTCGTTCTATTATAGATACTATAGATATAATAGTTAGTGGTACCCAACCAACGGGACCCTATTTATACTAAGCCTCCGCTGTCCGTCCGTCAGTCAGCGGGCTGTATCTCATGATCCGTGATAGGCAGACAGTTGAAATTTTCACAGAATATGTATTTCTGTTGCCACTACAACAACAAATAATAAATTAAACATTAAAGGGGGCTCCCATACTACGATGGTACAGAACTGATTGTGCTGATTTTCGTTCCAGAAATCTACCTAAATCTATAAAATGCGAATGACCAGTATATCAAGAATGTGCAGATACCATGCTAGTGATTAATCAACCGAGTGTTCCTTTGATACCGTGACCTTTGACGCTATATCTTAATTACTAATAACAGCTTGTCCCGTGGGACTGACTGAGCAACCTTTTCATTTTCTACTACAAATTAGCTCAGGACATAACATCATGATATTACGCCTGTAATTTTCGAAAGGTTAGGTTGGCACTAAACATAACTTTGTTTTTTTTTCGTAATAAGTACCTAAAAGACCATAAATTCTAAACAGATGAAGAGATACAAAGTTAGATTCGGTAATCGGTATTTAAAATAAAATACCTTCGCTTCATTACTTATTTCTACTGTCTGTCAAAAAATATATAATCACGCGTGTGCCAGAATTTTTCAAATCGGTCCAGTAGTTTTTAAGTTAATTCGTTACATACAAAAAAACAAATCTTTCCTCTTTATAATATTAGTATAGATTAATGATAGCTTGAGAGGCTAAATAAAACGATAAGCCTGTTGATACGGGCCATCAACTAACATAAAAGTTGTATTGTTCATATCGAGTTGCAAAAACCATCAGTCTAGGGAGCGCAGCGTATAATTAGCTAATTAAATTGTAATACAAATTAATTGGTTTCTAGCCTACCAATTATACCCTGTACCTACTCGTATTAATAGAGTTCTTGTTACTGGGCTGGCAGTCTCGACAGAGTTGACGACAAAATCGCTAACTTTTGATTGCTAATTACTAACGAATAAATTCAGTTGCAAAAATGATGCTTGCGAGAAACGCAAGTATAATAACTAGACGAGCCAACAGAGAAAAAACAGCCGAAACAAACTACCTCTGAGTTTGTTTCGGCTGTTTCTTCTCAAAGTAGTCAGGTACGAAACATCGGCCTCGTCTAGTTTTTAGTGATGCGTTTCTCGCAAGCATCATTATCGCAACCGAATTTATTCGTTAGTAATTAGCCATCGAAAGTTAGCAATTTTGTCATTATCTCTGTCGAGACTGCCGACTGCCCTGGTCATAATCAGTTTAGTAAACATGTTATTTGAAACTTGCTGTTTGTCCATGACTTTTTCAGCAATAGATGAACCTGTCACCATTTTTGGGATCTCAGGCTATCTGGCTCCGGGGCTGCGGGACTATTCGAAAGAGATACCGTGGCCCCGGAACACAAAGGGCGATGAAGGAACATGGATGGGTTTTAGTCAGTAAAAGTCTGACACTCCCTCCTGCTCCGCCCAGAGCGGGAGGAGTCATTTGATAATTTCCCATCCGAAAAAAATAAAATGAAAAAAAGGCTATCTGTCTATTAAATTCTATAAAGATCGGTTCAATAGTTTACAGACAGACCACAAAAACAGAGTTTCTCACCTACAAACGCATTTATTATTTCAATACCGTATGGATTTCCTGGATATTAACTTTAGTATCAGTATCATTACTTTCCTGACCACGAACACTAGATAAGATCAATTATTGAGATTGATAACTGAAAGCAATGAGAATAAGACTTTTGATTGGTCTAAACAAATAACTACTTATCCAGTCACCTTACACAAACCAATCCTCAAAGTATCACAAGTTATGTGTTACCTATATGGAATGAATCTCTAAATATTTATTGCAATGTGCCTAGGAAATGCACTATGTCGTGAAATATAAAAACTACTAGTACAATATGACAGCATCCGAGAGTAAGGTTAAATGAATGGCGAAGCGGCAGTGAGGCTGCCTTACGTTCTTAGGGTCCCGGGTTTGAATCCCGGTAGGAACAAATGTTTGTGTCATGAACATGGACATTTGTTTCCGAGTCATGGATGTTTATATGTATAATAAGTATGTATTTACAAACAAAAAGTATATATATATAGTATATCAACTATCTGGTGTCCACGACACAAGCCTCGTTGCTTAGTGTGGCACTAGACGGCGCTGTGTAATGTCCAGCGATATTTATTTATTTATTTTATTTCGAAGGCAGTCACTCAAGTCCCACTATTGAAACTAAAATCAGTTACGATAATCTATATTATTATTACCTACTTACTACATTTTGAAGGACACAATAAATTGTCTCACTCCTAGCCAGAGGAAGTTATTTTTACGCTAATAACTCATCACTATCTTAATTATAATGTTTACGAAGACGTCGACACGTCACAAAGTCGCGTAGGTACTTCAAAATTGATTGCCTATTAGTGAAGACTAGCTGATGCTCGCGGCTTCGCCCGCCCGCAAATTATATACTAAAACCTTCCTCTTGAATCACTCTATATATTAAAAAAACCCGCATTAAAATCCGTTGCGTAGTTATAGAGATATAAGCATACTTACATAGGGACAGACGCGGCGGGCGACTTTGTTTTATAATATGTAGTGATAGTGATTATGAGTTATAGTATATTTTGCGACTTTATCTCTCACAAGGCACAGGCCAGTTGAGTTTATCATTATTGGGGGAATCCCATCGTAGGGACAGCCCTACGATGGAATCCCCCCAATAATGATGAACTTCAACTCTTACCTTAACCCGATTAAGGGATGATCTTTCAAAAATCTCTTCCTATCGTTCATTTTTGTTACGCAATTAACGGTTGTAAAAATTTATATCTTGTACGTACAGTGGTTTAGACTGTGCGTTATCGTCAGTGAATACAAATCATTCTTAACTTGTACTTCTCCGCCGACACCACAACTGTAAGCGTCGACGGCAGCCGTCAACAGTTGGCGACGGCTGCAGTTTGTCTGCCGTTGGCAACGTGCCGCTCGTCTGTAAGAACCCTAAGGTGGATGCTCCAACCAGCCCGCGAAATTCAAAATTTCTTACGTTTTTACAACCCTCCAAGCTCATAGATATAATATGCAAAAGGTGCAGGAATGACTTTGACCTTGAAAAAGTCATACCTGCACCTTTTGCGTATGTATATGCAAAATTTCAGGATGATCGGTTCAGTGGTTTATGCACACCTGACAATGTTGTCAGGTGTACAGAAACGGACAAAGGGTACCTTTTATCCCGAAATAATGTGCTCGAGGAAAAAAAAAAAGTTCTTACGATAATAGACGGCGCCACGTGTCTTTGGAATCGTGATTGAATTATTATTAATAACCCGAATTGATTGTTAAATTCAGCAACCGCGGGCAAGAGCTTGTACTTTATAAAATGTGAAAACACACTGACCGACGTCTACTGACGTTTTCATTTTATAAGGAAGAAGATAAGATCCCTGTGGTATAGGTACTCAATGTCAAGGTTCGAACAATACCAGCAATCAACTGCATCACAGACTATCAAAATAATAAATCTTCATGCAGTTCCCCCTAGCTAGACTAATGTTATGATAGCTCAATAAAAAAGATATTATCTCCCTGCAAAATGTACACTTGTAGGATGGTTGATTATGGCGTAAGTCATACCTATTATTAAACGGCATAAAAAGTGCAAGCTAGGTATGTTTAACGAAAAACTGGTCCCGTTTTTCAACAAATAAAAATCTTTTTAGGTCCTAATACTACCATAGTAAGTTAATAGATGAAAAATATACTCTGGGCACATTAATTCCGTAAGTTATTAAACTAATAATTTATGGCAATAATTATCCAAAAGCATATTTATGATTTTATATTCAAGAATCCAGATCCTTAAAAATATCGATAACCCACAAGGGATGTTGTGCCTACCCCATCCCTATTTCTAACTGACGTCACTTCAGACGAGGGGTGAGCATGCGCGGGAAACACTCCGCCATCTTGTTCCCGTTCGCGCGATTTCGTGAAGCTTCGGATATTTTCGTAAGATGAGGTCACATCCATCCATCGGTCTCAGTGAAACTGAAAATATTTATGCAAACGAATTTGAACTATAAACTTGTTACTTTTAAGTTTAATTTGTAGTGTGGTGTCGAGAATATGGTGCAATGTAAGGTATTTTATCTATTAAGGCTGACTATGAATATGCGTCATACAATTTCAGCCTTTTATTGCGTTGTAGGTGCACGATACAATGTCAAGGTTTCGGAGTTATGTAAGTTTATATTATTATGTAATCATTTCTTTTTCCAATGCTCTGTATGGTTTTAAAAGATACATCATCACCTGACTAGCCTTTTCCCAACTACGTTGAGGTCGGCTTCCAGTCTAACCGGATGCAACTGAATACCAGTATTTTACATGGAGCGACTGCCTATCTGACCTCCACAACCCAGTTAGTACTGGGTAATACGATACCCATTAGTAAGACTGGTTGTCAGACTTTTTGGGCCACTGACTACCTGTAACGACTGTCAACGATCTACAAATGACAGCCGGGACCAACGGCTTAACGTGCTTTCCGAGGCACGGAAGAAAATTCGGTATGTTATGTATGGGTGGTCACCCATCCACAGAAGACCTACCTAGGCAAGCACGGCTTAACTTAAAGATCGAGCGGCTGTCATTATACTTGAAATCGAATGACGTGGGACCGAATAACAATTGCTCGAAAACGTTTACTCGATAGTACCTACTTGAAATTGATAAATTATGAGCTCGACAGTTCACTACCTCGATGCATCAAAATCTCGAATAACTATAAGCTGGAATCATCGGCAGCGCGAAGGCCTTTATCTTGAAACATCATTTCTCGACCGACCATCGAATCGATTTACAGTCTGCAAACTGTTTTATCGATTTCAAGTACTATCGAGTAAACGTTTTCGAGTAAGTGTCATTCGATCCCACGTCATTCGATTTCAAGTAGGGAACCCCATAAGCATTACTAATGCTATAAACACAGTAGGTGTATTAACAAATACACCTACTGTGTTTACATAAACAAGTTGCATATGCTGCACAACTGAAAGTCAGTTAGGTGTGGTCATGGATTGTTATACAGGGTGTAAACAACCTCATCACGAAGCGGTCAACCAAGCATTCTGTACATCAAACTAAGTAACTTTACGCAAAAATTATTGCTGGGAAACGACTTTTTTTTTTGGGGTGAAAAATAATATTTTGTGATAGAACTCAATGTAACGCACTCAAAATATTGTGCTGATGGATAGATTGAATAGTATGGGGGTCGTGGAGGTGTTTATTGTAAAAATCTTATTAAAAAACGTTATTAACAAAAAAAAAGTTGTCAAAACGTTGGAACTTTAACCCCCTATTTCCCCGTAACTAGAAGGTTCCCAGGTATGGTGTAGAACAAAAACAATATCGCAATGACGAGGAGAACAAGTGCCTTTCGGATTCGTTAAGAGGTGTTTTACACCTTTTAAATACATAGGTAGAAAGTAACTAGCTAATTATGAATGCAAGCTTTATTTAGAAAACAAAATAAAGCAGGTATTATGGTAGGCAAGAATGTCCAGACAAATAGATTTTGTTTTAAACAAAAGGCATCTATCTTAGGCCGTTGGGAAGTTTCCTACCCATTCTTCTCCATAGAACATAACATAATATCACGCCTGTAATACCCTAAAGGATAGACAGACACCTCTGTCTACTTACTGTGCACCAATATTTCGTCAGTGTAGTTCAACCCCATGTAATAGGGGGCAAGCCTTTTGCCATCAATCGGGCACCAATCCAGACTCCGGGGCTGCTACTGAGAAATTCCTTATGGAAAAACCCAACAACACTTTGCCCGACCCGGGAATCGAACCCAGGACTTCTTGCTCAGCAGTCGCGATTCGAAACACTAGACCAATAGGATATTGTGGGTTGCTAATTTGTAAAAAAGGTTTTTGTAACAAAATCAATATTCCTATAACTAGATAAAATAAAAACAATTGAACGACTAATTGATAGGATGAAAATTGAAAGGCTGTCGATAGTCACTTGTTTTCGAACGAACGATATCAGCCAATATGAGCTTTACAGTCTCCACAACTCGTCAATATGTAAATACAATTCTGCTGTACATTTCCCTGCGATGGCTAGGCCACTGCAAAGTTATATGCAGAAGGCTTATTTTATACAATAATGAAAAGTTCAAAGTTCTGTATCCTACTAACACAAGCTTTTTTCATAATCTATATAAATAATAGTACATTATGATATAAGTGCGGTAAGTTGAAAATTACAGCCGAGGCGATATTGCTTGCCCGAGCCGTAGGCGAGGGCGCTAAAGAAGCAGAGGCTGTAATTATCAAAGCGCACTTATGTCATACGACGTTTTATAACATATTTGCGAGGAAATAAATAAAACAAATAAAAAAAAATACAGCAAAAAGAAAAAGCGCGCGGAATAATTTTTACTAGTTCACAAATTAAATTAGCGAGGCGCGCGCATCAGCGCTTTTTTTTAAGGCAAAGACACAAAAAACAGCCAGTATTACTAATATAGTAAATTAATATTTTAATGTTTTTGTTACAGATAAATGGTTGTAATTTATTGTCAAAATTAATTAAATTAAAGAGTTAAATGTTTATTTATTATATTTCATCTCCCAAAGTTAATATTATTCATAAAATGTTGATCACTTTTCTGACATAAAAACTCTTTGCTAAGATTTAAAAACGTATAAACCGTGCATTTTACTTTACAGCACAAGTACGTAATGAGATACATTACGATATTGAAATTAGTGAAATAAGAGACCCTTTACGAGCAAATGTGTTATAAATAAAATTTAAGTTCATTTGGGTGGGTGTCATTTGGTGCTAGTGAAAACTACACGAATGTTTGGATGTGTGTATGTTTGTTACTCCTTTGCACTGAAACGGCTGAACGGATATAGATGAAACTTTTCTAACAGCTACACCATGACCTGCAATAACACATAAACTACAGATTTAACGCAACCAAAGCCGCTGCCATAGCCGGTAACATTTAAAGATCTTGTTCGATTCCCGTACGGAACAAATATTAATTTTATGACCTACAGGTTGTTGTTCCGGGTTTGGCGGTTTGTGTATGTGAGTTAAAATGTTTGTAAGTGCACCCACGATACAGGAGAAATTCCTAGTGTCCCAACGTTATTTTATTTTAAACTAAAAATTTTTTTTTTTTTTTTTTTGTTTTAATGAACCTTCTGCCCCGATCATTTTGATTTGAATGTTGTTCTTCACTTGAGGAACACCTTCCATATTTATGAGGCCGCCCTATCCCTGTGGGCGTTCCGATTTATTTTCATAACCTAATCCCCGTTTTCACTAACTGTAAGCGACATCTAAATGTCCAACAAGAATTTGTGTGACTACTAAAATACCTGACTACTGAAAAATGACACGCTCTAATTAAATTCGGGGCTTACAAGGTACAATCGATTTCTCCAAATTTTGAAGTCGGTTAAAATGTAGCCTATGTGCCCGAGCCATACTAACGAATCGATTGACATCTTATTCATCAAAATCAGATGAATAGTTTAGGAGCTACGGAGGAACATACGTAAATACAAACATACAAAAACATACATACATAGACTGCTAAAATCATTACCCTTCCTTTTGGCTTTGCCGTAGTCGGGTACCTAAACGAATATCGTTTTGATGTATATCTAAGTAGCTCCAGAGGCGCCATTTACACTCCGTCTGACCAGATTTTCTTTTCTTCAACCACTCTGGATCTGCAGTCTGTTTAAGGCGACTACAGGAGCTAAATTAGCAACTCTAATTGTGGTGGTTCAAACTTCGTTCGAAAAACTGTTAGAATAAAGTTCTAATCAGCTTGCACTACAAAGTGTGTTGTGCCAAATGAGTGGTTTTTTGCGATTTACAAAATACCGTAAAATGGGGTGTATAGAAACGCAGGGGTGAATCGAGACAAAACTTTGAGAAGGATTATAACGTTGAAATAGTAATTATGGTATGCTGTCAACGATCGTGATATCTCAAGTAAAATTAAGCAAATAAAATAGAGCACTTTTTGGTAACTTGTCTTATCAATACAACGTTAAAATTCCTTTCAAAGTTATCTCTCGATTCACCCCTGCGTTTCTATACACCCCATTTTACCGTTATCTATTGATTGGACTAAAAAAATAAAACACTGTCATGCTAATATGTTGCTTGTAGAATTATTTGCCAAAAAATCAGAATGATCGCATGTATTTATTTGAGTATGGTGTTTACTCGTTAAAATATTTTTTTAGAGATAAGTTCGTGATTTTTTTATGGAGTAAAATTAGTTTTATTATGTTTTCAAAACACTATCATACTAGCACATATCCTGAAGAATATCATATATTTAGCTGGTTTTGTTTATTGCAATGAATCATATGCTTTTTTGCAATATAAAACTCGCGTTTAGCTCCTGTAGTCCCCTTAAAGACAAGACATCCAGGTGTTCCAGCATCTAACAACAGCTGTACACATTGCGCTGTCATGCACGGCATGTACCTACCTACGATAAAAAGTTGGAATCATACGTCAATAAACTATATCTTACTAATAAAATAAATGCGAAAGTTTGTGAGGGGGTGGACGGATGGAAATTTGTTACTCTTTCATGCGAAAACTACTGAACGGAATTGGTTGAAATTCGGCGCATGGATAGTTTATAACCATAGATATAGGATACTTGCCATGGATATAGGATACTTTTTATCCCGGTAGTTTGATGATCAAACTTTGATCCCGTGGGACAGTTACCAAACTTGACGCGGGTGAAGCCGCGGGTATAAGCTAATTCTTTATATTATGGTTAAAAAAATGCCATACAGAACTGCCATATTTTTATTTTTTAATTATTATTTTTTTGGTGGTCAGTACCACCAAATTGAATTCATTCATTTCCATACTGTGACCGGTTAAACAGCACAAAGCGTGGGCAGTCCGTCACTACGATGGGCCAGCGAGGACATGCCCTTTGACTTCATCGCAAAATACGCAGCAATTCGAGGTGCTCTATGTGACTCAGACCGTCTAATTCCATTAAGACAACCATCGTTGCTCTAATTCTAGTACTATCAGCATTGTATGATATAAATGTTAATTAAAACTATGTATTAGTTGCACTACAGCACTTTAGTACCTACAAAACAAAAAACCTAGACATGGTGACATTCGACGACGATAGAAAACTAAAAAATTTGAATTGACATAAGCTACCGAATAGCTTGAACTGTATTGTATAACGGGCTAACCTCACACAGTTACCGAATAGCTTACTGCGTGAATTCTTTTGTAGGAATGAGGAGACGAGGCCTTTGCCCAGCCGTGGGACAAAATAGTTCAACTAAGAAACAGTACAAGTACCTAGAAGTACTTCAAACACAAACACCACAACAAATGTTTAAACATTTACTTATAGAACATAAGGCACCTCGTGACGTGACCTAACATACCGGCAATATGTATATAGAGCTACTAAATCATTCACACAATACATATGTCAGTACACATCGCCCAGAAAAAATATGCGCCTCGGCAAACATCGTCGACCTTTTTAATTATGAAAGACGAGAGACGACGAGACGAGAGACGAGATGAGTTGTTTATTAAAAAAGTGTAGTCATGGTCTTTGAGGCCAGAGGTAAATACCCAGAAGCAGAACCTTCAGTGAAATTAAGCAGTATACCCCTTGTGAGGGTGAACCAATTTAAGTATGTGGGTCACTTATTGACCACTGGCCTCAAAGACGATGAGGATATAGATAGGGAGCGTAGGGCGCTGTGTGTGAGAGCAAACATGATTGCCTGCAGATTCAGGCGTGCCTCCAAAGAGGTCAAGCGCACTATATTTAGTGCTTACTGCACGTCATTTTACTCTTGCAGTCTGTGGGGTCATTATACTCAAAAATCATACAGCGCCCTTCGCGTCCAATACAATAACGCATTCAGGGTGCTGATGGGGTTGCCCCGATACTGCAGCGCATCAGGGATGTTTGCTGAAGCTCACGTAGACTGTTTCTACACGGTGATGCGGAAACGGTGCGCATCTCTGGCCCGTAGGGTGCGAGGCAGCGCCAACAGCATCCTGTCTATGATTGCAAGTAGGCTTGATTGTGCGTTTGTGAACCACTGCTGCAAGGTTTCAGCTGGGCCTGTCACCTTGCAGCAATGATGTCACAATCTGTCTCTTTTCTTTTGTTTGGTTTGCAAGTGCATTACTAACTTAGTTTATAAGTATATTGTTACTAACACTATGAGTCTTGTTGCTCGAAATAAAATGATTTAGTAATAATAATTATGTGATCTAAACCTCTGAACGTGGATTGCATAATCGTCTGCATAATAATCCTGGTACGGTTATTTTTTCTCTGACAGCAGAAACTCAACAGCAACCTTAATGCCTTGAGTATTAAGATCACTATAACGTTGACAGACTTCAGAGGAGCTCGTGGCTAAAGAATAACAGCCACTCGGGTCGATCTTTAGTAAAACCGCGCTTGCCTAGGTTTTTCCGTGGATGGGTGACCGAGCTTCCTCCGTGCCTAGGGAAGCAGATTAAGCCGTGGTTCCCGGCTGTCATTTGTAGATCTTTGACAGTCGTTACAGGTAGTCAGTGGCCTGAAAGTCTGACAACCAGTCTTACCAAGGGGTATCGTATTACCCAGTACTAACTGGGATGTGGAGGTCAGATAGGCAGTCGCTCCATGTAAAATACAGGTATTCAGCTGTACCCAATTAGACTGGAAGCCGACCCCAACATAGTTGGGAAAAGTTTACGTAGACGATGATGAATTTGGTAGACTTGTCGGTGGCAGCCACCATAATTCAACGGGAATAATAATCACTGTGATTTTGACAGTGACGCCAAATCAGACCCGATACTGACAAATTGTCCCAATCAACCTTGAACTTATTGCTTCAGCGATAAAGTTGAAAATCTATTAAAGAAATTTGATAGATTGTAGTAGCGTGGTGTACTGGCGTCTGTACAATAAATGTGCAAGGACTGTAGAACTGCTACAACCAAGGAAGTTGGTGTCTATCTTGTATTGCCGTGATTACAAAATTTGAGAATTCCAACTCTATGCCATCCCAAAGAACTTTGCAAAACTTGTGCGTGAAATAAGACAAGGTTTAACCAGAAACAGGGTACAGTCGAGGACTTTAATTGATGAGCCACTAGCCACTATTCGTATTTTAGCCGTGTAATGCAAATCGGGTTTAGTCGGTAATGTTCGTACCTACTCGTGAATGTATAAAAGTGCAAAATTGGAAAGTAGTAAAGTGGCTTATCAATTAAAGGCCTCGACTCTACCTAATCCAACAGAGAGGAAATTCATATAAACGCGTATGACAGAACTCAGAAGTACAGAACTTTTCCTCTGTTGGTGCACTCTGTGACGCGCCGTCCATAAGGAAAAACACATACACGCGGAAAAGACATACATAAAAACCGACTAAGTGCGAGGTGGACTCGCGCACCGAGGGTTCCGTATAAACTTGTAAGTATTTTGTTATTGAACTTCATATTTACGGTTTTCACATTTTTGTCCTTTACATGTGCTGTAAGACATTGCAAAATTTCATGATTCTAGGTCAACGGGAACTATTCTAAAGGTTTTGGTTCCCTTTATGTTGCACAATTATGTTGCGATTTCACAATCGCAAATATCCGACATAAATGGTCATATCATTTGATCGCGTTGACTTAAGAGGGCTATCACATTTTTCTTGTATTTAGAAAGAAAGAAAGAAAAATATTGCTTTGAGTGTAACACTCAAATACAAGGAAAATTCCTAGAGAAATAATCAAACTTACTCGGGCACCTTTTTTTTTTAATTTCGTGGCCATAGCTAAACTATAATCACACATCTAAACTGAGATTATTCTGGAGCGCTTTAAATAAAAATCAAAATTTTCCTTGTATTTGAGTGCTAGACTCTGAAATCACTCAAAAACAAGAAAAACTGTAATAGCCTTCTTGAGTTTGATTTTTTCACTGCTCCAAGGGGTAGTAAACTTGAGTATTTGAAATTAATTTCAGCTTCATAACTCCACGCGTTCCTGAGAAAAACGTCTATGACAGACGGAAAACAAAGTGATCCTATAAGGGTTCCATTTTCCGGACTGAGGTTCGGAACCCCGGAACCGAAGATAACCAAAGCGCATACTTTCTCAAGTATACCAGTACTTTGCTACCGTTAGCTAGACATACGAGTGCAACAGCTCCTGCATTATTGAAGCCACCCTGAGAATACGAACTAACTCCAACGGGTCGAAGTTACAAAATTAAAATTGTATATCCCCTACAGAATGTTACGAAAAACTTGAAGCTTTTTAATGTCGAGTGTTGGGCAGTTGTCCGCTACTGTCCATTCTCAGTTTATTTATCTTTAGGTATTAATAATTAATTGACTAACCTGAGTTTTGTGTAAAAAAATATGAGTTGGTAAATACGAATTCTATTATATGACTTTTGAATTTTATTGTTACGAGGAAACAGAGAAGGCTAGTTTTAAAAGAATTCACAAATTACGGAAGAATAAACAGGATTCGATATTTAAATTTTTCATCGTATCTCGTTCTTTTGCCCTTATCCCGATTCATTTGGGGTCGGCGCAGCATGTCATCTTTTTCCATAGTTCTCTATTAGTTGTCATCTCATCAGACACCTCCTTTCTTGCCATATCATTCTTTATAGAATCCATCCATCGTTTTTTTGGTATTTTAATACTCAATACTTTATTTGCTTTCCACAATGTGTAGGTTCTTAGGTGGTAACTTAAAAGATAGTGATCATTGTGGATTGTCGGGCACAGCAAAAGACAAAAATGTAGTAGGCGAGAGGAAGCTTTAAATAAAAGATTATATATCCAAAACGAAATCCAACGAACCATATTAGGAATTATTTATATCTACATAGAATTTTCTATACATTATTTATAGTTTTTCTTCCAACTATGCTTTAATTTCATCACAATCACACTAAAAACTCTGTACAAAGCGAGTCTTTAATGCTCTAGAGCAATAAAAATGTATGAAATTTCATTATTGCAAGTTTTTTTTTAAATCGCCCCAAAAGGTGCCAATCTCCATGGATTAGCTCTATTCAGCCAGCCGATATCAATACTTTTTTTTTTACGTACTATAATTCGTTTCTATCCTACTTGTTCCAAATTTAAAAAATTGATTGCTGCTAACTCTGATTTAAAAATGAAAGAAATTTTAAAAAAAGATTTGACGGGAACTTTGTTAATTTTGCTTGACAATATTTTTGGAAACGATAAAGTGTGATACTATCTGATTTTGAGTGCTTCGGCTTCGAATTAAAATGGAATCATCTAGCGACACATTAACTCCGGAAAACATTCTAAATGAAGCCGACGTGTTATAGAAACTTCTATTTTAACTGTTTGATATGAGTTTCTTTTATCTACTATATTCCTATAGGTAATAGTTGAAAGAAAAGCAGATTATGCACCTCGCCTTAAGTAATTTATATTGCCCTCGTGCCTGTTAGATTATTCTAACAGGCACGAGTTTACTAAATCAGGCACTCGGTGCAATAATAAATTACTTTGTGCTCGATGCAATAATCTACTATTATCGTTTAAATATTCGTTTACACTTTAATAGCATTTTTCTGTTAAAAATTGTTTTAGTTTTTAGCAATTTTATTATTAATTATTTGCTTTATTTGCTTAAAATATGTTTATTTTATCTTCTTTTTTTACTATTTCAGGTAGTTTGTTATATATTTTATAGACATTACATTTCTCTACTCTTATACCCATCCACATTCATACTCAGAACCTTCCTCACGACACATTTTACATCGTATCTCAGAATCGTAAATCATTGGGCTAGTCCAAAGATGGGTGATCACTTCTTAAATACCAAGATCCTTCCCTGTATCGAAAACACCTTAAGGTGGATGCTCCAAGGTAGCCCGCGAAATTCTAATTTTCTCACGTTTTTTGGAATTTGCAGGTCAGTGTCAGGTTGTATGTTGATTAAAATATGATTCGCGGCTGTAACACGTATGTAGTTATAGAATTATAATCATCAATCGCATAAAGGTGCAGCTAGCTACCCTGGAGCATCCACCTTAAGCTGTTAGCCTCATTTGTCCAAAAGGTATCATCGTTTGGGAGCTCATAGCAACAAAGGAAAATCACGGATATCATCCCGTAAGTACTTTAAGTGTAGGTAACATCGTGTTACCAATGAATTTGATGGTAATAGTGATCACAGGTCCCAGCACGACCGCGGGGTGTAAACGTAACGAAAATACGTCGATTTTAAAAGTAAAATATCGAATTATGTCGATTTTAAAAGTAAAATAACGAATTACGTCGATTTTAAAAGTAAAATAACGAAAATACGTCGATTTTAAAAGTATAATACTCGTTTCACATACAAAGTGTAAACGGATACTTCACGAAGCCTGACAACCAAGCATTCATTGTTGCTGGGATTAACTTTTTTTTTGGGGTAAAAATCACGTTTCACGGTAGGACTCTGTTCAATTTCTCGTCAACCGTTACAGAACTTTTTTTTAAATCATCTACTATAATGTACATATTACGAACATTTTTTTAAATTGCTTTTGTGGCGCGGCCAGGAAGTACCACGCGTATTTTCGATTCAAAAATCGTTCGCTCGTGCGTCTGATAAGCACTAGCTCCACGTGAAATACTCGTATTCAGTTTCATCCGGAGTTTCAAAGCCGATCCCAACTTACCTTTTTGGGAAACGGCTAGTCACACGATGGGAGCAGACTCTAATAGCAAAGTCCTGTCACACGTGGCTAACAACTTAATCTTATATGCATAATTACTTAAGAGGGCCGTTTTTCTATAGAAACGTAATCCCCTGTTTCCTCCCTAGATAACGCCAGTAGAGCAATATTTTTTTCCAAAAAATCCACCTAGCTATCTAGCCACATTGGCATGTCCCTATGATAAAAAATTGCCAGATTTTCCGCTGGGTTCAAACATCCAGAAAACAAATTTGACTAATTATATAAAAAAAGAAAACATAGGAACACGGCCAAAATCTTTCTTTAATTTGTAATGAAAAAGTAGTTAAATCGGCCAAGTTTTGGAGAAGTAATCCGGGGAGAGCAAAACGTTGATTTTGTGTCCTTTCAATTGGTATTTTAGGTCCAAGCTGCAGTTGTCTCTATCGCTCTCTGCTCTCTCTGTTCGGGCACTGCACGACAGCAATAAATTTTTCATTACTCATACTCTGATAGTAGGTCTGAAGTTGCCTGAGAGCGGGTTGAAAGTAATACTTTTCAGCCCTAGGGAGAATCGTTTTCAACTGACAACTGTCAAATTATAAAAACAAAATAGTTCATTTTTCTATTGAACCATGTTCCAAGTTTCTATACAGCCACGATGTAAAATTGAAATAACAAAGTTAAGTATTAATTAAAGAATATATGTTTTTTAAATAACTTTATTATAATTAAGTTTCAACTATTTCTTTAAAATAACATAGATTTGGGCAAAATAAATACCATTTTTTCGATGATGAAAATGAAAAATAGGTAATGGCTGAATAGCTGGCCGGCCACAGAAAAAAAAACAAAATAGGCGGGAAAGCGGCAATCCGATCTTCATTTATTTTTTCGAGTTGATTCATATTTTTATTTTTACTTTCCTAATGTATTCGTAATGAAAAGAACACTGTTTACCTCGGGTTAAAGACTTATTTAGTCCCTCGAACTATTCCGTCTCGGGACTAAATAAGTTACTATACCCCTAGGGTAACAATGTTACAAATACCTATTTTTCAATTCTCTCGCCCTCAGTGTTTCCTCTTAAGTCCTTAAAGCCAGCAGCGCCCGACAAACGCAATGCAAATGTGACTCTAATGTTATGCAAATACCTGAACCGCAGTCACACTCCTGTGAGAATTTTGAATGCAGCTGTGAAATAACATTGCTATTTCTATGGTTTGTCTTTTGAAGTCAGCTGAAAGCTTTTGAATTTTGCGGTTTGTCCATTTAACTATTACGAGTGTCTTCTATATTTTTTTTACGAATGTGATACTAGTTAGATCAATTCACTTCGAAGGCATGAGTTGCTAGGGCACGCCACAATAGTGGCGGTAAGTCCCCTCTTTGAGGAGTGGCTGGAGAGACGCCACGGCGTCCTCACCTTCCGCCTGACGCAGGTTCTTACCGGACACGGCTGTTTCGGTAAGTTCCTGCACCGAATCGGGCGGGAGGAAACGTCCGGGTGTCACCATTGTGAGGATCGACCGGAGGACACGGTGGAGCACACGGTGGAGGTGTGCCCCGCTTGGGCGGAGCACCGCCGTGTCCTCGTAACGGCGATTGGCGGCGGCGACCTCTCGCTCCCGGCCTTGGTTCAATCCATGGTCCGGAGCGAGACGGAATGGGACGCCGTCACCTCCTTCTGCGAAGCAGTCATGCTAGCGAAGGAGGTGGCGGAACAGGACAGGGAGAGATCCTCACGTCCCGGCCGCCGCGGGAGACGCCCCGGGCGTCGGGGGCCACGTGGTGGCTTCCGGCCACCGTAGGCGCGGGCCTGTGGACGGGGAGCTATGGGCTAGCTCGCCGTCCGTTCGTCTCATGACGACAGGCCGTGTCGACGGCGCGTTCGTGTTCCACGCGCGCCTCAAAGAGAGTCAGCAATAGTGAAGGGGTCCGCAAGGACCGAAGCCTGCCGGGGCTGCGGGACTATTCGAAAGAGATACCGTGGCCCCGGAACACAAAGGGCGATGAAGGAACATGGATGGGTTTTAGTCAGTAAAAGTCTGACACTCCCTCCTGCTCAGCCCAGAGCGGGAGAAGTCATTTGATGATTTCCCATCCGAAAAAAAAAAAAAAAAAAAAAAAAAGGCATGAGTTGCTGGATTGTAAAAAGTCTAAGTTATTCTTACTTGAGGAAAGATCAGTTGTCAAAATGTAGGAAACAGCTGACTTTGTTCACGATTCGCCTTATTGTTTAACGGCTATGTTCAATAACCTACCAACAGGTATCGGTAGGTTGCTATCTCTCTCTTTTTGACATTTAGGTTACGGACCGTTCGACACAAAACGTCACAGAAAAGCTTTCTTTGATTTTTCTATGAATAAAGTAACAGGTAGGTGACGCGGATAGGATATTTCAAGCTAACTTTGTTTATGGAAACACCGTCAGCTACGAGACGTAATATTAAATATCAGTTATACGTAAGTAAGCTATAGAAAACGGCCGTAAGTTGTTAACCTTATAAATCATGATCTGTCTGGTTTTTTAATAGATAGAGTGATTCAAGAGGAAGGTTTTAGTATATAATTTGCGGGCGGGCGAAGCCGCGGGCATCAGCTAATGCGATAATAAATGCGAAAGTTCGTGAGGTATCGATTATGCTCCGTTGTTCCTCTTTCACGCCAAAACGGTTGAACAGATTTGAATTAAATGTGGCACACAGATAGTTTATAACCTGGATTAACATATAGAATACTTTTATCCCGGTAGTACGATCCCGTGGGATAATTACCGAACTCGGCGCGGGCGAAGGCGACATAAGCTAGTTATAAATAATACAGTGACCTATTGAGAGGTTAAAGCTTAGTTTTAAAGCTTGTTTATTACAATAATTATGAGCCCTGCAACTTAGAGTTCTTACAGACGAGCGGCACGTTGCCAACTGTAGGTAAACTGCAGCCGTCGCCACATGTCGATGGCTGCCGTCGACGGTTGCAGTTGTGATGTCGGCATTTGTCGCGTCGATGTCGGCCGCCGACACACATTTATGCCACAACTGCAAGCGTCGCGACCCGTCGACGGCAGTCGTCGACGCTTCGGTGGCTGCCGCCCGGCGCGACGACGGCAGCCGTCGACAG
Organism: Xestia rhomboidea; assembly: GCA_963853795.1. Lineage (NCBI taxonomy): Eukaryota > Metazoa > Arthropoda > Insecta > Lepidoptera > Noctuidae > Xestia > Xestia rhomboidea. The sequence continues at coordinate 14,861,657 of OY970774.1, forward strand.
GTGGCGATGGCTGCAGTTTATCTGCCGTTGGCAACGTGCCGCTCGTCTGTAGGAACCCTTACGGGTATAATAAGTTGTACCACGAGGTAGGCACATATATTGATTAACCTTTTAGTTTGTAGAATGCATACTTGCATAGTCATACAATTTCAGCTTTTATGCTTAGTCATAATAGTCTCGAATCCTCTTATAAAACCTACACGGGCGCGAAGAAGTGAAAAAGTGCACTTTACATAGGTTGATAGAAAAATTCAATCATCTGAATTGTTGGTGTCTGGCAGTAGGCCAATCTTCGAGAGAACTTGAGACGCCAAGTCGCACATAACTTGCATTTTAACAACATTATTGTGCCTAGGTAATCAAAGTCAAAGCCAAACCATTAATTCAATTAGGCCATTAAAGCAGGCACATTTGAATTTGAAATTTTACAAGAAAATAGAATTTATCCATTATAATTAAGTAGTACTTTGGAATGTTAAACTTTGCAAGACAATGGTATTTATTTAATGAGTTAAAAATGATTTATACTTACTATTAAGATTTTATGTAATGTATAATGGAACATTTTCTTAACTTGGCATAAAATAATTCGAGGGCTTGTTTTTCCAGTATTGGTAGGTAAATAGGAACTAACCAATCACATAGCTAGAATAGCTCAAGCTGTGAAAAAGAGGCGGTATTGGTTAGTTTCACACATACGCATCCCGCGAGCGGCACGTTGCCAACGGCAGATACCACTGCAGCCGTCGCCACCTGTCGACGGCTGCCGTCGACGCGTCGGCGGTAGCCGTTGAAACGTTGTTGACTGCCGTAGACGGGTGGCGACGCTTGCAGTCGACCCCCACTGCAATGGATTTACGCGGCCGCAGCCGCTCGTCTGTAAAAACCCTAATAGGCGAAAAAATAATGAACCCTGTTTTGGCCCATTTGAGAACTACTTGCGTGTCGATAGCAATCGATGCCATACAAAGTGACAACGCCGCCAGTGTCTTGGGGACATTACCTGTTTGACCGCGTTGAGGAGGATTTTTGGACGCAATTTTTTAGTTTATTGTTAAGTAAGATAGCAATCTAAAGTCGGCCCAGAATTGGGTAGGTATTACACCCATTTTTGAAAGTGTTTCAATTCGATTCTATAGTGCTAATGAACCACTAAACAATTCACAAAAATTTTATTCAATCGTTAAGTGCCATAAAAATGCATTTAAATTTAGCATTTTCAAATTTCGCGAAAAGCTGGACGCAGTGGACGCCATATTGCTCTGTGGTCTTGACGTCACTTGGCTATGTAAACAAATGCAGTGATATTTAAAGTTGACAGTTGACACTTCAATGTTTACATAGCCTTATGACGTAATAACATGGCGACTACTATAATAGTGTTATGAAACAGATTAAAAAAGCTGAAACCTTTGAATTGGATTTTAAAATTTTAGTTTGCTATTTTATGAACTAAAACTAACGTTTTCCGACTGCTTTTTGCCTAAGCTATCTCAATAATATATATTTTTAGATTTTTTCTCATATAGAGTAAAATACCCTATTTGGCTATCAGTTTGGCGCACTCCTAAGCGTCCATTGATTGCAGGCAACGGAACACGCAGGACACGATAATGACTATTCCATCGTGTGTGGAACACCAACATTTACATTACCAACAAAAAATATTTTAACCAAACATAGCCAACAAGACAAAACCTAAAACTAGGCACTAGGTACTAAAAACAGTCAGTTATTCTCGTGACCTTGAGGGAGCAGTGCTGGGCTGGCTCACAGCCAAAAATGGGTAAAATCGATGCACTGGAGCTTCGCGTGCCAACCCGTATACCTACGTTATATGCACCTACTAAAACCCAAGAAATGTGATCGATACTGGTTTATGGTAGGTTGAGTAAATAAGCATAGATCTGTAGGGCTATTACGTATCTCTGTTGACAGCTCGAAATAATAGTAACTGGGCTCAGTGTCCATTAATTAACGGTCAAAAGGTTAGTTTCGTATTATGTATGACCCTGTTACCACTTGTCACCGTAAAGTGATATCCACTCAGTGTGATACGTAGGTAATACCAATATTATGACTTTCACGGTTGTCATCAAAGCTCGGTGTACAAGCGAAGCTTGATAGTCACTGGATATCAGAATGATATATAATAGCCCTGCTGCCCCTGCTGGTGGAAATAAGTTGCATCTCTGAGTGGAAAGTGCAAAATCAAAGGGATTTTCTCCTCATCATTATTTCAGCCCAATCACACTGATGGAGAAAGAGGATACCATTCTTCTCCCATACTTTGCTTGCATGAGTGTTGTTGAATTTATAAACAAACTTTCACATAAGTATTTTTTGCCGGCAGAGTTGCGCAAAAGATAAATTGACAATCAACAAAATTAAACATTAACAATCAACCAAAACAAACATTCATTGAGAAAAAAAAACAAATATGTCATACATTTTGTTGTTTTATAGTTGAGTGTAAAATGAATAAAGACTTTTTACGATGACTTTCCGAGGTTTAGTTATTCGAAATCGCATGGCTACGGCGGCGGCGTTGTTCAGTTTTTCTTGGTAATGTGCATTAGTTGTTAAATGTTTAGAATAGGTGAAATTAGAGATTTAGTTATTCGAGATCCCATGGCTGCGGCGTATGGTTTTTCGTAATAGCGTGCATTCGTTGTTAAGGTGGATGCTCCTGACTTTTTCAAGGTCAAATTCATTCCTGCACGTTTATGCGCTTGGAGGGTTGTATTGATGATTTTGATGATTATAATTGTGTAACTACATACGTCTTACAGTCGCGAATCATATTTTAATCAACATACAACCTGACACTGACCTGCAAATTGCAAAAAACGTAAGAAAATTTGAATTTCGCGGGCTAACCTGGAGCATCCACCTTAAGTGTTTCGTATTCGTGAACTTATGGGGACGTGATCTTCAGTGATTCACTTTTCTAAAGCACGTATCACGCGGTTTTTTTTTACTATTAATTTATTTTTGAAATTTCGCTTGTTTCGTATTTTTAGTCCCTTTATTTTGCAACTGGCAAAATAATAACAGCCGCTCGGGTCGATCTTTAGGTTAAGCGGTGATTATAGGTTGCTCTGTGGATGGGTGACCACCCAGTACATACCGAGTTTCCTCCGTACCTCGGAAAGCACGTTAAGCCGTTGGTCCCGGCTGTCATTTGTAGATCTTTGACAGTCGTTACGGGTAGTCAGTGGCCCAAAAAGTCTGACAACCAGTCTTACCAAGGGGTATCGTATTGCCCAGTACTAACTGGGTTGTGGAGGTCAAATAGGCAGTCGCTCCATGTAAAATACTGGTATTCAGCTGCATCCGGTTAGACTGGAAGCCAACCCCAATATAGTTGGGAAAAGGCTAAAATGATAAGTTTGCAACTTGAACCCCAATCCTATACCCGGTGTCGCCCATCCACTGGGCATCCTCTGGAGATGTCGACTTAGATGTTTACAAGCCAAGTCAGGGGCCCATGGGCGGCTTAAAAACTCTGACACCAGGTTAGGCACTAACCACACGATAAAGAAAGAAAGAAAGAACAGGATAAATCGACGCAATAAATTATAATTAGCATAAACAGTTCGACATTAGTGTCCGTGATGGCGTTGTCAATACACTGATAACGACGTAATTAAGTTGTATTATTTTAATTTGGGATACTTTCTAAATCTGGTCGTTTATCTAAGTGTGGATGGTCTAATAAATACGTCAGTTATATATTTATTTCGGTATAATGTTCCAGTTAACACAAGAATGAACTTTTTGAAGCGTTAAACGAACTTAATTGATATTTTATCACGAAAAAGTGACGTGTACTTATGTCATTATATTTGAAACAATGAATTCTATTGTTTGTTCCGTGACTTTAATTTATGTGTGTTTGGGAAATGTCACCGGTATTCCAAGTTGTAAGTTTTTATCATTAATCATTTATTCTACACCTAAATGTTTTGGGTATCTTGGTTAAAAGTGTAAATGACATTAGATTTAATATATTGTCCAAAACAATAGATACATCCTTTATCTCCACCCTTTCTTCCATGACTTTCTTTAAATGTTTCACCTAAATGAAATGTACAATAACGCTAAAACACTCTTTCACAACTTCAAATTCTCAGTTCATCAAAATAATGTTTACAATTCAATGACGTAACGTTTCATATTACCTGCGTCACTGTGACCGCGCCCTATAATCAAAACATACTACGGATAAATTTGAATTAATTGTCATTGTCAAACTTGCTTTGTTCAAATTGGTATTGTGAACTTCATCCATGTTATCTTTAAATAAATAAGAACTAATCGTTTACAGAACGACCTCGGGAACCTGCGACGTCCGTTGCATATCCTCCATTATGTACCTAGATTTAAGTTTTTTTTTTTATCAACAGTTCAGTTTCAAGGAATCAAGGTTTCTCTTGCGTTTCTCAAATGAATCGTGATCATCAATGGTATCAAGTCTACCCACACCGTAAGGTTTATTTGTGTTTTATTTTTCATTTTTAAAGTAGTCCCTAAAGTAGGTAAAAGTTGATCGTATTTATTTCTTAAAACTTTATTTACAAGTAAAAACTGTACAAGGGCGGACTTAATGCCTTGGTTATTTGTACCAGTCTACCTTAGGGTGATGCAGAGACAAAACAGTAGGTGCAATAACAGAAAAAAAACTATTAATAAATATTTACGATGTGCCTTCCGATGTTCAACCTGCTGTCACGTTCAGAAAGTTGGTTTGAAAAAGTCAGTCCATCTAACATAAAGTTAGTACCATTTGAAGTAAAGTCAGTCCATCTAACATAAAGTTAGTACCATTTGAAGTAAAGTAAGTCTATCTAACATAAAGTTAGTACCATTTGAAGTAAAGTCAGTCCATCTAACATAAAGTTAGTACTTACCATTTGAAGTAAAGTACCTACCGACTTTACCAAACATAACATTATTTCAAACGAATAAATGGAATCTGAATTAACAAGTAAACTAATGATTATTTTAACTTTACAGGCAATGTGCTTAAACAAATATACAAAATACCCACACAAACAGACGTCAAAACCACTGAATACATTATAAAATTAGAAAATTTTGATAATAATACAGAAATAGATTGCTTTATCTACGGTAAAGAAAACACCACTACTGTACCACTGCATATTAAATAATAAATATCGCTGGTCATTACACACAGCGCCATCTAGTGCTACACTAAGCAACGAGGTCTGTGTCGTGGACACCAGATAGTTGATATACTACATAGATACTTTTTGTTTGTAAATACATACTTTTGGTTCTTCCACAGAAAAAATCTGAATACGAATAAAGACCAATGAAGGCCGTGAGTATTGTCTGCATTCATTTATCTAATGAAAAACAAGGTTTCAAAGAAATCTCGGCGCTGTCACTTTTACAACAAAACCTTCGGTTTCCCCGAAGAGGTCTCCAAAGCGCAGCCAGGATACGGACGCTAAAAAGTCGACATCGTAGGGCCCGGTAAAAGCGTCCGTGAAGCTCCTTGCCCTGCCATTCCTCCCTGCGGTCATTAGTGTCTCATACTTTTGGCTTGCGCCAGTTCTCGTTGGCCAGGGAGAGCGGGGTGAGGCCCTTGTCCTACATCTCGGTGCATCCCCACGTCAGCTTCTAGGAAGTTATCCCTGAGATTGCTTTCACCTCACGGTTGTGCAGGTTGTTAGCATTGAAGCATTCCGCACTTCCGCGGGATATAGGTACAGTCTCATCATCGACGACCGTTGGTGATGCATTCGATTTGCGGTCAGCAGTGTGCGTGGTCCTATCCAGGGCATCAAGTTCCGTCTGAGAGTCCATTTGAGTATGCCGAAAGAGTACATTAAAACCGGCATGACCCAACCATTGAAGGCGTGCGCACCTTGTTCCCGCCTGAAAGAATGCTATTTAATACCTTCTTCAGGCGACCGAAGAAGCGCTCCCTCAACGATTGCTTCATGTCAGTTACGTTAATGCTTAACGCCTCCGACATACCCAAATACTTGTAGGTTTCTGTTGAGGACGGAGATCTAAGGTGTATGGAATCCGAGAGTTGAGTTCCCACGGATTCCATAATCTCCCCTCGCTTCACATGCATGACTGCATATTTTTCCACACCAAATTCGATCCTGATGGCGCTACTGAAAGTTTCTGTTAGGTACCTTTATTTTCATTATTTTTTGCTGGTTTGGTAATCTTCTGACCAAATCCTTTTAAGCAATGCTCATAATTATCATGGGGATGCATCAAAATAACAATTTCACCATCTTTGAGAATCCGCCTTAATGGATTTAGAATGACGTCACTTAACTAACCATGCATTGTTATCCAAACTAAAGGTGTATGCGAAATTTCAGCTCAATCGGTTGGGGTAGCTGTACAATTCTGTTGCAAGATTTGACTTTAACAAACATACGTAAAGTTAAATAAAATCTTGAAAAAACAATTTAGAGCCTTTCAATTTCACATTTTCGTCAAAACACACAATCACGTTACGTTTTTCAGAAATAGAAAGCAATTCGTCTCTAATGTTAACTTTGATTGTGTCGTTTAAATGGTGAGGGTAACTGGAAACACTTTCTCACGTGGACTTGGATGTAGGGTTACCATTTGCTCGAATTTGTCCGGTTTTGAGCAAACTTGTACTGTTTTAGACTTTCACGGTTTTTCACTACACTTAAAGTACTTACGGGATGATATCCGTGATTTTTCTTTATTGCTATGAGCTCCCGATCTCGAAAAAAAAAAACGAAAATCACGGATATCATCCCGTAACTACTTTAAGTGTAGTGTTTGAGCATACTTGATACTTTTCCGCTATTAACGTTTTATTTGAAAATAAAAAAAAAAGGTTTCCGGGAAGTGTTAATGGGTTGTTTCCATCAGGAATTTCTCAGAGCCGCCACGGAGTTTGGATTTGTGCCCGGTTGATGGCAATTGGCTCGCCCCCTATTACATGGAACTGAAACATTTTAATCGTTTTTTTTTTTTAAATTGCTGTCCATACATTTTGGCCAAAAAATCTCTGTTTAGAGGGGGTACAGAATTTTGTACTGAACATGTGGTAACCGTTGTAGCGTCGGCGTCCCACCCTGTATATTGCGCAACTCTTTCCACGGGTTCGCGTGCTCGTGAGTGAACTTTTAATTTTCCGGAACGGAAAGTTTCGGTAAAATGGAGTGAGAGGGAGTCGGGGTGACTCGGTGGGATGAAGCTTTGAAAGGTGCTTTCACGTTAATTAAATGTTATTGGTAGCGTAAAGAGATTCTATTTTTGATTAGTTACAAATTATTTGTATTCAACGTTGATATACAGTTCGGGCAGCTCTTGACTTAATCATGATCTGTCGAATGACCGATTTGGTCGGGACGCCATTGTTTAACAATTGTGTCTACTTCGTGGATAGATCATGGGTTAATAACAGCATCTCGGGGTCGATCTTCAGGTTAAACCGCGCTTGCCTCGGTTGATCGGTGGATGGGTCAGATAGGCAGTCGCTCCATGTAAAGTACTGGTATTTAGCAGCATCCGATTAGACTGAAAGCCTACCTCAACATAGGTAGTTGGGAAAAGACTAGGCAGTGGTGTTGAAACACAGTTCCAAGTGTTGTACTATTGACCCTCGCCTCCCCTTCACCCCGTTTTATGATACTTGAATCTTCAGCTTGTTTTGTTTTGTATTTCTAACGTAACATCACACCTGTTATCCCAGAGTGGCTAGGCTAATTTATGCTAGCACTTACAACATAGAAACGCTCTCTAGCCCTGCCCCGTTGACTTTATATAGAAATAATGAATGAAAAGATACCGAACGGCCGAGCGCACTGACGACGCACGCCACACGAGAGTTATTGTTATTTTGCGCGCCAAAGTTGACGCTTTCCGAATAGGCCTAAACTTTAAGGGGGCGAGTTTCGGCGCCTCGCATGATTTAAGCGAAAACGTTTTTAACTGGTCAGGCGGAAAAGACTACGACTGTGCCTAGAGTCAGCTTCACGATGTGGAACCCCCCTTGAAAGCACCTACGTTCGAACCCGGAATTCATGCTGCCCACCGTACATTTAATATTACATTCAACAATAATCTAACATTCTTCGGTCCGGGCTTAGTTGCTGGGACTCTGACAACCAGGGACTTGCGCTCAGATAGAAGAAATACGACCGAGCTGCTGCTGAGATCTTGATGGAAAATGACCCGACCAAGAGTTCGAACCCTGGACTCCACAGCATTAGCATCTGTGACCACTAGCTAAGTAAATCAACGTCATCTTTCTATATTGGGTAAATAAATAAAACAAAGTCATACTACTTACAAATCTTATTTAATTTAGATTTATTTATTAAACGACCATCCAGATACAGGAAATAACTGGTACCTTAATTTAAATTATTTACAAAATTTGCCGAAACTAACTTTAATTCGAATTACTAACTTTTAGAAGAATCGCATCGCAGAGATCAATTTAATTAATGTTATTACAATTATTTTAACGTTATTTGACTGAGTTAGCAGATTCTAAGACACGCGGGAATGAAATATCAAGAAAAACATAATCCCACGTTCTAACCAAAGCGATCGTTGCGCTAACAGGCGTCCATCGCGTTCATTTAATTATATGAGCCAACGCATGGTCGCGCAGATAGATGGCGCCCTCCCGTTTAGTTTATGCATGAATGATATCGTATACATATCGTGTGGCCGATAGCTTTGGTTAAGCCGCAACCTAATTTTGTCATCTGTATAGTATAATAAATACAGACATAAACAATAACAGTCTGAAAATTATTTCGAACTTTTGAACATTGCTATATAACGTCGTAAACACAGCACATAAAATTTTTAAAATAAATTTTGGTTTAACTGCACCTAGATACATATCGATGATAATGATATGGCTAGCATTCTAATCTACAATATGAATAACAATATTGATTTATTTAATTATTAAAAATACAGTGAAAATAATTCATTATCACGTAGTCCTATATTTTTATTTAAAAACTAGCTTTGTCCTGCGTAAAAACGACTGAAAATGTGTATTGCATTTTACATAATAATAATTATATAGGTATGTCTATTGTCATCCTTTAATCATACATTAATTTTACCCGACTGCTCCAAAAAGGAAGGTTGTGTATTTTTCTTAAATACTTAGTAAATCTACTGAACAAGACTTAGATCACACACAACTAGCAATCTACCACTAATAATAGAATAAAATAGCAAAATAGATATTTTATTATTAAAAAATATAATTCTAATGGCGCGAAATATATTTTTATTTACTAATTGACGGAAATTTAAGCGATGTCCGAGTTATATTTAGGAGCCGACCCCGCGCCCTAATCATAGCGATCGATCACGCGAATACGCGATCGTCGTTGCTATGGTTAGGTTGTGGTATGTTGGGCTCGCGTCAGTGTTGGTCGAGTAAATGACAAAAGAAAGCTGATTTATATAATCAGTTATTTACGGAATATTTCCGAAACTAACTATTTGAAAGATAATTTGAATAATTAAGTTTAACTGTCGTTCAAGAACCGTAAGGGCGTCAGATATAACACGTGCAGGCTCGCATGTCAATATTGAAACAATCTAGGAATAGTGCCAAAAGGCGTAGAGGCGTGCGGCGGGTTTTTTAAGGAAATTTTGACAGTGAGCACCCGCGCGTTTTAGCGAACGTCCTTAGACCCACTACACACAACAGGCAACGCTAAACGAGAATATCATTATATTTCTGTAAATCGCTTGAATTTGACAATTATATTTTAAATGCCTTGCTAAGTACTGCAAACGAGCTTTTGCGGGCTTATAACTGCCATTAATGTAAAAAATGTTGAACTTTACCGAATATTTTAAGTCAATTTAAATTACCTAATTTAAATTGACCTAAACCAGTATCGGTAGAGTTCAACATATTTTTGCTGTTTCCTAACACAACAAAAAAAAATCAGCCGAAAAGAGTAGGTACCTATAAATGTTAAATTCATCCAGTAGGGCTATTACGTATCTCTGTTGACAGCTCGAAGTGATAGTAACTGGGCTCAGTGTCCATCAATTAACGGTCAAAAGATTAGTTTCGTATTATGTATGACCCTGTTAGTCACCGTAAAGTGATATCCACTCAGTGTGATACGTAATACCAATATTATGACATTCTCGGTGGTCACCAAAGTTCGGTGTACAACCGAAGCTTGATAGTCACTGGATATCAGAAAGATACGTAATAGCCCTGCTGAACTAGAACGCTACATTTGTAACTCTATATACCTAGAACTCTTGACAACACAATTATTATACCTACAATATTTGGACTACAATTTCAACAGTTTGGCAATATTTAAAACTCTGAAATCGTTCTTTGAAATATAATATTTACAAAGATATGTAATGTCAGCTACTGGAGAAACACTTCTAATATTTTTTTAATATTCTATTTTGAACTTTTTGGCGAATTATATTATAAAAATAATCTCCTCGTTACTAAATTACATAAAATAGTAGGTAATTATGTTTTTCTTTTTCTACATATTTACATTGCATTAGAAGCTTCAGCAAGCAGAAACACCACCCCGTGTCCTAACCGAAGCAATCGGTCGAAAAACGAACATCGCGTTCACAATAATATGTAATGTAACCGAAAAGCGATTGCGTTGATTAGGATTCAGAGTCATAATGAAATAAACGTCTTAAAACGACTTTAATATTACACCTAAATGCAAAAAGATGTAAGCGTCTTTTTTAACAGCTATGTTTCCCAGGCTAGTAAAATCTGAGCAAAGTTCATGCACTGCAAGCCTACAAATGCAGAATCCTCTCAATTATCGATCTTACTACTTTCAAGTGGACCGTAGCGTGTAAGTTTAACAAAGTGGAAGGAACACCGACGCTAAAGGTAAGCGTCCACCTGCCCGCATCGTACGCATCGCATCAAACGGATTGTAGTATTATTTGCATAGAAAGTCACCAAATGCGTCCACCTGCCCACATCGTACGCATCGGAATCTGTTCGGTGCGGACATGTGGACGCTTACACGATACGTCACCCACATAGTTTTTTTTTTTTAAATCAGTTGTGCTGATTGCGTGGTATTTTTTTTCTGTATATAAAAGTCGCTAGCACACAAAGAAATAAGCATTATTTAACATTATTACTAATCGGAATCTAACCAATCATCGAAACTTTATAAAAACGAAGCCGTATAAGCCGAATTTCACTTTAAAAATCTTTAACTCAAAGCTTTTCTTACACTTCAGAGGGTATAGACAATAAGGAATTCGTAGAAAACGATTACTTTTTTTTTATAACGACTTTCAACAGGATTGGAATAGTACATTTTGATACAAGTGGAGAAAGTTTGTTATTGCATTCGAGGCGGAATTAACTCCCGAGCCGTAGGCGAGGGTGTTTTTGAGCTGAGAACTGCAATAACAAATGTCCACGTGTATCAAACGACGTTTTTCAATACACTTCTGAAGAAATAAAATAAAATAACGAAAAATATTTTTGTCACAAATTAATAAGAAACTATGATTTTAATTTTCTTTTTTTCCGTGCTTTGCTTTCGCCAGGTTGAAGGAGAAGCAAAGGTATGAAGCCGCTAAACAGCCTAATATAAAAAATAGTTTTTTTTTTTTTTTTTTTTTTAATTTAGAACACAAATAAATGTTAATTTGTTTATAAAAGTAAATATTAGTTTTAAATAATCATGTTTATCTATGATATTCTATTTATAAACACAATTTGAATATTTAGGCGGTAAAGACGCATTATTGCTTTGCCAAAATTAAAAAAAAAAACATTCACCTCCGACTTAATGCATTGAACCAATTTGAACTAAGTATAGTATAGGTATAGTTATCTGTGGCAATTTTCATGCCCGCACACGTGTTGGAAAATGAAAAAAATCGCACGCGTGTGAAATACATTGCATGTTGAACCTAATCATAGTGCGTTAAGAAACAGTTTTCGAGGAAGTGTATTGAAAAAAACTTTTCGATAGTTTATGTCAATCGAATACACTTCAACCAAATTATATGCGCAGGCGGGAAAATACGGAACTAAAATAAATATACCAAGTCTGACATATTGAAACATATTTTCTCGACGAGCAGCGCCACCTTGAACTACAGACCTAAGTTGGTCATATTGTAATTATTTTTGTTTTCCGCCATCTTTAATGCTGATAGATTGACATGACACTCTGTCTATGCTCTCTGGTGAATCTTTGAAGATCTATTCAAGCTTCTTTCTTTAACATTTAAACTGACTACATTTATTTAGAGACTGTAGTATTAAAAAATAAGTCGACTATCCATACTTTTCTTCTATTTTGGCACCGACCACATACAATAATTAAAGTTTATTTCTAGGCGGGGCTTTATTTTTGCAAGAAAATCTTGTTATTTTAACTTCGAACAGAACCAAAAATCAATTAAAGCGCTCAAACACAAAAAAAAAAATGTATAGGTACAAAACTTGTCTAACTTATTTAAAAGTCTAAAATATTTTAAAATACCTAATTTTTTCATACTTTACTGGAAACAGAAAATCAAATTACCTATAGAACAACAATAAATAAACCAAAGCTCCGTCTTCTTGGTGAACGAAAGTTGCACAAGTTTGTTGCAGGAACATGTTTTTATGTTGGAAAACACATGTGTGAAACATTAACATGTTGTTTGGAACATTTTAGTTCTTCATTTACCACCTGGTTTACCATGAATGCGGAGCATAAAAGCAACTTAATACAAATATTTCGAACTAAACATAGGAAAAAGCCAATCAAAATAAAACAAAAAAGAGTTAGGTAATTTATGTTTATTTTTTATATATTTCTAAGGGTTTCCGTATAAATCAGGCGAACACCGCTGTTTAATATCACAACTCTCAGCGGATAGGAACGAGCGCCCCGCCTTCGCCATAGCCTCTTCTATTTACTTCCTACTTCAATTATTATAGTTATTTTATTTATTTAAACATACAATTAGTTTCGTGAATAGTTGCAGTAATATAGGCTTGTGGACGCAAGCTTTGGCTTAAAAAAATTGACATTATTGACTTAGAATCTTGTGACGAAAATTATTGGGGGTTTTACATAAGACAACATCATGCGTGTAATCCCGAGACACCTCCGAACACACCAGCATTTCGTAATTTTCAAGTCCCATGTGTAGGGGCGAGACTAATGCCATCAACTGGGCACAAACTCCGTGGCTGCTACTGAGAATTTCCCCATAGCAACACCTAATAACATCATGTCCGACATGTACCCACAAAATAAATACGTGTAACACCGATAGTGAAAACGAACGTCACCAGAGTTAACTATTCACAAAACTAACTGTAAATACGTATTATGATAGTATTGAAAAACAAAGAGGGAATGGATATGAAAACAACACATAGCTGCACGAGGATCTAACGTTGCGTGGAGAAAATCGGAACTAATGCCGCCATTTTGTTTTTATATTTCAATTCAATTTACTAAATAAATGTTCACCAGAAGTGCCTATAATTGTCTTGCAACCGCCAAAAGATCCTTGCAGCACTGTAGAAGTTTTACTAATCACTTATGGGCACGACACACTGAGATCTATAAAACAACTATATGATTTGAACAAAAAAAAACTAAAAAATATATAATTATAAGTAACGAAAGTAATTAATTATGGTAACATTATTTGTATCTGCCTAAAGAAGGAAGTGCCGTGCATGAATAATCTTATTAAAAAAATGAATAAATATTTCTTTTTGTGATTAAATTACGCCTACGCCTGAACTAACTGTAAAAACATTTATTTCCAAACGACTGTCCTAATTTTCACATTTAAATAAGGAATTTGGCATAAAGAGAAATAACATAAAAGTTTTACATCGAATATTAGACTAATAAAAGTCAGATTTAAATACAAAATAAATTGTAAGGCAATACTCAATGTGTGGAATTGTTATTTTACTCCGAGTTATTGAAGACGATTAAAATAAAATATAATTTTATACAGATAAGTTTTTACTCGATAATTCCGTAAACTTGTTAGTCGAATAGTCCGAATCGACTAATTTTTGACAGTGGACCACTAGTTTTGGGGACATCACTATTTCTAACCCCATCAAATCTCCATACAGTTCTCCGGCACTGTTTTCAAGTCATATACGAGGTTTTTACAGTAACTGGTATTCAAAGAGTTCACGATAAGTTCCAGAAAAAATAAATTACAAGTTCGTAACATTCACTGTATCACATCACTGTTCACTGCGTTTGTACTGACGTATCACCGTTATTGTAACCGTTATTTTTATCGTTATTGCAACAGTAACCGTTTTTTACTGTTATTTTTAACAGTTTTTTATCGTTGTTTTTTACAGTTATTTGTTCACTTCGCCTTTGAGCGCTCGTTCGAGGACACATTTCGAGGCTATCTCCACGGTAACTGTATTGCTGATGGTTGACAGTTGTCCCTGGTCGGTGTGACCGGTTATTTCTGTCAATGGCTCGGTCAGAATGCGTAGAGATGACACCTTTGCTCTCTGGTACGCGCTGACTGTATTCATGCCGAGGAACCTGTAAGTAGAAATGTGTCAGGATTATAAGATATTTTGGTTGTGTAAGAATACGTTCTTCAGAAACGAATAAAACAATATATTTTTAAAATAAGTTTAGAAAATTTGTAAAAACACGAAAAGACATACTTATTTAAGAAAAGTAAAAATATTTCAATCTATGATGAATAAATTCACAGAAAATTAACCAATTCATAGAATATTAACCAAACTCACGGAAAGAAAACCAAACTCATGGAAAGTTAACCAAACTCACGGAAAGTTAACCAAACCCAGTGACAAAGTATCACAAAGACCATGGATCACCCTCCCTCACCTGATAGCGACATAGCACACCAACAGCGCAGCCCCGGCAGCGAGCACGCGCGCGACGGGCGAGGCCGCCAGCTGCACGCACATCCACGCGGCCGCGCCCGCGCCGCACATGCACGCCACGGCCAGCGCCGTGCGCGCCCAGTGCGCTACGGTGAACCCGCGCTCCCATACCACCCTGTAAGAGGAAATGTCAACTTACTACTTGACCACAAAGCGTATCATCGTTTAATGGAACTAGGAGAGGGATATACTGCTAAACAAATACCTCACTGAAAATAATCCCCGTCATTATGATCATCATTTTTAGTTCTGAACCACACGTGGAAACCTTCTAGTTACGGAGATAACGTTGGAAGTCAAAGTTCCAACTTACTAACTATCGCTGTACGGCATATCTTCTGTGATAAAACATTGCTGTGAGCCCCCGATATTTTAACGATGTTGCAAACGCCATGATCGCGGGATAACTGAACTTTAATGTTTCACGTACCTGTTAGTCTCTTGCACTATGTAGGGCGTGTTGCAAACTTTGCACTTCAAACCATCAGGACTGGCCGCACTCTGTAAATACAAAAATATTGCATTAAAAATAGGTAATCGTAATAAATTATATTGTTGCTACGAAATTGATTTGACGGAATAACTCTCGTAGCAAGTTTCGTAGACCGGTCGTAGCAGTCGCTACGACACGATACCCACCACTTCTTACTCGCGACCTTACAACTTCGACTACGAATGGTATTATGAAAGTCCATCAGTCATTTTTTGGGATCTAAAGCTGTCTTCTCACGTCGCGTGATACTAATACGTCCGTGGAAACGGTTCCTGTCGAGGTAAGGTACCTTGTGGTAACACAAACCGAGAGAAATGAGTTTTACCATTTGTGTTACACTGTTAAGCAGTGTATTATTACCTCAACGAGCCAGCGGCTGAGGCAGTCGTGGTGCACGGCGGAGACGTCACCGGTACAGCGGCACGGGCGGATGAGCGGCTCGGAGCGCGCGCTGTCGTAACAGATCCAACAGTCGCGAGCCGAGCCCAAGCTGCCCACCAGCGAGTCGGTTTCCACATTCTGCTGTTAGGAGAAATGGATTGTTCATATTTTTGTTTGTTTGGGTGTAAAAAAGTGATACATAAAACGGATGGGGATGGTGAGATCTACCAAAGAACTTGAATGGTCAAAATCCTTTTGCCAAATAGAGACTGACGCGGGTTCAATTTTCAAACAAAAGGTACAGAATATGAATAAAAAATCTAACAGAATTTGTATCGAAATCCTAATTGATGAGTAAACAGAAAAAGAAACGGGGCTGATGCTAAAAGTCACAGAAGATTTAAATATCTCTAAATTATACTTGCAAACAATTCGGTCTATATTAATATAATCTTAAAGAATAATCCCGAGCCGCCTCGATTCTATTTTTACAATAAAACTCTCAGAGTTACAACTATTTGAATATCATAAGGACACAAACAAATAACCTGGACATCGACAACACCTCAACTCACCCTTGATTTACTCTGCAAATCCAAGACCGTATCATCATTAATAGGTTTCTCTCCGTCCTCCTTTATAGCTAAAGGTGGTCGGAGTACTTTGAGAATAATCTTCGTTATCGCACGGCGCCAATACCAGACTATTTTGAGAACAAACTGAGCCTTCTCCATCCAACATTGGCGGTAGAACTGGGTTACAGTCTGAGAATATAAACCATTGAGGTTTAGAAGTGTGACTGCTCAATTTGAAGCCCAACACGTGCGCTTACCGGTGCCAGAATGTGTATGGAACATTGATGAAGCGATTTTAGCTGGAGACGACATACGTATATATTTGGGATGAACTCGCTTTGGCTCAGTGGATGGCTTCAGAATACATATATTTACATTTATAAAAGGCTTTCGAAGTTTTTTTTTGTAATTTTCATAACATCTATGTATACCTTTTTACAGGAAACGGGGGCTCAATGACATGGGATATCTTTTATAGTAAAAAATACGAATAAATTCGATATTATAATACAAAAGCGTAAGCATATTAAGCTTGAAGACATCTAACCGATACCATAATGATAATAATATGGGACAACGGAGTTCGTTTTACACCGAATTTTCCGATACAAAGATATAAACACGTGTCACAAAATACTATGAAAAATGCTAATATATTAAAAAGTACAGGCGTCGAGAAGATATGACGCAGTTCTAAAACAATTTTAAAACAGACCTCACAATAATATGTAATATGTCTTAACAGAAAACAATGGATCTCCTATCTACTTATAAGTAAACGAACGAAGGTGTTTTTAATTCGTGAATGGCCTTTACTCATAATATAATATATATGTTATAAATACACTACTGTTAATTTATCCTGTCACATGCTAATGTCAACGACCGGCCGATATACAGTTCGCAGTTTATCTCAAGTTATCATGTCTGCAATAAAATGTATTTGTGTATTGTCTGCCTCTGTTTGTTTCTTGTTATGAACTGTTTTGAGGACTCTTTGTACCCAAACGCCTACTTTTTAGCAGGCGACAATTTTAATGTTTTAAATTAATATAACTTATTGAGACAAACGTGATATAACTATAGTTTTATCGTTTAAAATATCGTTTCAAAATAACGGTAGCAGTAACGGTTTGCTATAGTAAATTACTTGACTATAGAGTTTGCAGAAAGCCCCTGACGCTACCATCTGATGATTCATATCGTTTTGTTTTAACGATAATAAATATTTTGATAAATTACTCATTTGCAAGGATTCCCATTTAGTATAACAATGATTTACTTCGCCACAACTCATTGTTTTAAAAGATATTTGTTCTAATAAAAATCAACCGCAAAAAACAACTACGGAAAATTGACTGATTGTTTGTTTGTTTACGCATATACATACATACAAGAGCAAATATCATATTTTTTCCATTTTTCTCTTTTCTTTTGTAATTAGTTCAGTAAAAGCTAACAATAGGTACCTTTACTTGGGAAGAGACTGAACTCCACGACACAGGGTATCCTAGTGTTGAGTCCAGGGAATATGTTAACATCTAGCGCTTAAGGGGACTACAGGAGCTAAACGCGACTTTTATAATGCAAAAAAGCATATGACTCACTGCAATAAACAAAACCAGAAAAATATATGATACTCTTCAGGATATATGCTAGTATGATAGTGTTTTGAAGACATGATACAACTAATTTTACTCGATAAAAAAAAATCACCAACTAATCTCTAAAAAATTCTTTTAACGAGTCTAAACCATACTCAATTACATGTGATCATTCTGATTTTTTCGCAAATAATTCTACAAGCAACATATTAGCATGATAGTGTTTTATTTTTTTAGTCCAATCAATAGATTTTTTGTAAATCGCAAAAAACCACTAATTTCGCACTATTCGGCCCGCAGTGACCGACGTAACAACCACTTTGTAGTGCAAGCTGACTAGAACTTAATTCTAACGGTATTTCAAACGAAGTTTGAACCACCACAATTAGACTAGCTAATTTAGCTCCTGTAGTCGCCTTAAGGCTCATTGTTTTTTAATAATGTACCATGTTATGCGAACAGATTTTTTATTTATTTTATCATTGCGTTTTTATGCGAAACTTGTCCACACACTTAAATACACTGAAATAGGCGATCCCATTATTATACAGCATGTAAAAAGGTGCGGTAATATTTATGGATGTAGTAAAGACTATCAAACAAAACAACTTTCTACTTGAGATCGTAATCGCGAAAATATATTCAGCTGTCCCACAGAAACAAATCCAAATGTATGGGACGGCAGTTTTTTTTTTCACGATTATAAATTTGGTGGGACGTTATAGGTAAAAACATAATCTGCTGTACAAAAAAAAAATGATCAACCAAACGCGCTCGGGAGCCATGGTTATTTGTCTCTCCATATTTCTTACCTTGGCGTCATGATGGTTCGCTAGCAAGTCCGCGAGTTTGGCGTCGTCGAGCTGCCGGGCCAGCAAGCGGCGCGGGTTGAGCAACCACAGGCGCTCGGGAGCCATGGAGTTCCACAGCACGCACGGGAACCATAGCGCTACCCCGATCTCCGCTAGACGGAAGACAAGGTCGTGCCAGTTGCGAGACACCACCGGGACTCTGTGGGGGAAGAGATGGACATTGAGCTCAGGGTTCCAGCAAAGTGTTATTGGGTCTTTTCATCAGGAATTGTTGGCAATAGGCTTGCCTATTACATGGGACTTAAAAACATAACTGGCGAAATAGGAGTGTACTTGTTAGACCCACACGAGACCTTAACCTTTACACAAGGCGTTACGTTTTGTTTATTTACAAAATAGCGGCTTGCAAGCCCTACGAGCATACAACTATAAAAATAATCGTCATCGTCATCAGCCTATTAATGTTCCCACTGCTGGGACACAGGCCTCCTCTCTATAAGAGAGAATGGGCTATAATCCACCACGCAGGCCCAGTGCGGATTGGTAGATGTCACATGTCTTAGAATTTTGGTTCTTGGATATGCCGGTTTCCTCACGATGT
The DNA here is from genome assembly GCA_963853795.1 of Xestia rhomboidea. Lineage (NCBI taxonomy): Eukaryota > Metazoa > Arthropoda > Insecta > Lepidoptera > Noctuidae > Xestia > Xestia rhomboidea. Next base: position 14,881,079 of record OY970774.1, read on the forward strand.
TTTCTTTCACCGTTTTGAGAGCAGCGGTGATGAAATAAATTACACAAAGTAATGCGCCTGCCTGGGTTCGAACCCACGACTTACTATTCGTAAGTCGGGGCCGCCACCACTGGGCCACCGCTGCTCTTATAATAAATAAAAAATATAGTTGCGTGTTTATCCACACAGAGAGGATACACATCCCAGAGACCTAACTTGACCGTTTCAAATGGACAAAAAAAAACTTACCTACCTTAAAAGTTTTCTCAACAATCCGAACGAGAATTTAAAACAGTCCTGTCCTGTCACACCTGAACTAAACATGCAACTACTTAAGAAACAACTAGAAAGATCACATAACAGGCAGTGGGCGTGCATGACTCGGAATGTTTGCGTAATAAGCGTGGTACTCTGATGGAGCGCTTCCCTTACTTGAGACCATAATGATCCATGTGTATATATAGCATTAGTCCTTGGCATTGTGCACTTACATTGATCTTTAGAACAAGAATTTGTGTGGTAGGTACACTACCACTAAAAACACGACTACTGAAAAATCACGCTCTAATAAAATTTGGGGTTTACATGGTAAAATCGACTCCTCTTATAGTTGAAGTCGGTTAAAATGTAGCCTACGTTATCCGGGCTATAATAACGAATCGATTGACACCTTATTTATCGAAATCGGATGAATAGTTTAGGCACTACGGAGGAACATACGTGAATACAAACATACACACATAGACTGCTAAAATCATAACCCTTCCTTTTGGCTTCGCCGTAGTCGGGTAAAAACACTTATGTACTAATATTAATCCTCCCGACGGTTTTCTATAACGGCAAACAATATCAGCGAAGATTAGCATGGTCGTCTACTCACTTGGTCTTCCAGAACTCGCTGAGGGTCTCCGAAGCGAGGAAGCCGGCGATGAGGATGAGCATCAGGGCCTGGCTGATGAGGCCGAAGCGGGACTGATGCAGCTGGGAGACGTTCACGGAGCGAGGGTCCACCGTGCCGTCTGCTGCCAGGTCTGTTTGTATACCCTGCGGACAAGAACAATGTTATAAGTATAAAATCAGCTTATACAGTTTTGGACCGATGAAATTTATATACTGTCGTGCCAGCCACACGAAGAAGAATCAGCCTGTACTGTTCCCATTGCGGGCCTTTGGCAATAGGCGAGACGATAAAAAAATCTAATTAGTCCGTCAGTTAGATTATCAAAAAAAATTGACCCGTGTTTTTTCTTTTGTTACGTAAACTAAAATTGACGAAGCTATGACGCTTTTAAGATTCTCAATACGTCACGCCTAGGTATAATTTTTAGCTAGTTCTGACGTCACGAGCCCCCACTCCCGAGTTTTGATGCGTTTTATCTTTTGTCAATATTCATTGATTTACAAAAACTAAAAATACGTGTCCATTAATTTCCAATACTCTAACTGACGGACTAAATAGATTTGCAATTTTTGATACTGTCGTCATGCCTATTGCGCCGTTTTTTTTCTCGATGTGAAAATCCTCAATGGATATCCTCCGCCCTGGGGAGAGCGAAGCCGACCCGCTTGACCTACAGGGCTGCGGGCCTCCTCCCTAAGAGAGGCGCGCGTGGGGAGTGGCCCTAATTCAACATGCAAACAAGTGCAGATCACATGTCGCCGAGTTTTTCAGTTCTAGGACGTGCCGGTTTCCTTGCGACATTTTCTTTCAAATTTTCGACCATTATTTTGCTCTTTATTTTTATATAATGGCTATTAAAACTAAGTTTTCCTGTTTTTTAAATTCCTTAGGACAGGTCATGCCAGATCAATTTTACGCAGTAAATATAAATCATCCAATGCTAGTCAGAACTACATGAAAATAATAAATTACTTCTCGCCGATGTTAAAGGTTAGGTTAGGTTATCATACGAATGATGATGAGTATGATGATTAATAGATAGGGGAATACCTAGAGAAATAATATTTATGTAATAGGCAGGCGGTAGGCTAATGATGTAACGATCAGTATGTTACTAATAATACTTCATAAAGGATATTCAAAGAAGTGGCTGGAAAGGATTTTTTTTACAAAAATATATTATGCCTTATCGCCTTGGATTGCCTTTTTGTAACAATGCAGTGACTTGCGCGCATCATAGCTCTGAAATGCAACCACTGAGAGCCGGCAGACCCACTTGTTTCATCTGCGGAGACGTCATACTTTGAATATGTACTAAAACTGACCATTTCTGTGATCGTTTTTTTTCCTCAACAGTGAAGCATCTTGTAGGCGCTATAACTCTAAGTTGCAACCACTGAGAGCAGGCAGACCGAGATCATTCACATTAGGTACTACTCTACAAACCATAAAAGTAAACCTAACCGTATCCATGATCGTTATGAAAAATCCCGTCACCTCTTAGACGAATAAGTTTGAAGAAAAAGACATGCTGCGCCAACCCCAAATAAATTGGTATTTTGATGAAACATAATAAATAAAGTCACAAATCACAACGCGTACGTCTCAACTGCGTAACAAATTTTCATGCAAATTTACCCATAATTTAAAGAATTTATATTATTAGAAGTTTTATGTGAAGTATACATGAATTTTATTAGTCTTAGCATAAACTCCTTATTTAAATATTAGGAGACTTGACAAGTTTCTTAACGCAGATTTTTTTGTAAACGTGTAATTCCATTTATACCTTACATGTGGCATTTGTAATCCCCATATTATTAATGTAAGTATATGTAAAATAATTATATAAACATTAAGTTGGACAGATAATTTATGATATAACTGATTAATAGCTTTACAGTCATTTAGTATACAATAGATAATAAATAAAGCCTTTTATCTTTTCCTTATGTAAAGGCGAATGCACATTACTGATCACTTTGAGCATTATTTTGGTCCTATAAATAAAATAAAATTAAATTAATTTACTTCAGATAACATGATCCATACAGTGAAATTAAAATTAGTATTACAAAATAAAATAAAATAAATTATCACAAAAACAAAAATAAATTAACATCAATTATTAAAATCAAATAAATAATCAGTTACTAAAATAATCAGAATCAAAGTATTTAAATATAAAATAAATATGGTTGGACATTACACACAGCGCCATCTAGTGCCACACTAAGCAACGAGGCTTGTGTCGTAGACACCACATAGTTGATATACTACATAATATACTTTTTGTTTGTAAATACATACTTATTATAGGTATAAACATCAGTGTGTACTATTAAGTACCTCTGCCTACGCTTCGGAGATTAGAGGCGTGATGTTCTGTGTTTTAATAGTTCGCTCGAAACGATTTGTCGCATCTCATAGTACCGCACCGACGGTAAAACAGTACCTACATCATTGTGAGCCCCCCCACAAAGAAATAAATTTTTCATCGGTTATTAGAAAAAAAAAACAAGGTTTTTCTACAAAAGTATACCTACGCCTACATACGCAGATTTGGACATTAGAGGATAAACCAAATAAAAAGGTTATTCCATGTAAATGGGTGTTCAAGATTAAGAGGGACGCGAACGGTGCAATAGTCAAGTATGCCTACTACACAATGTATGGAACAGCTGTTTTTTTTTCTTTAATAACTGGTGAAAAATTTGTATGGCTGGGAAATTTGTAATGGAAACCGAAAGACCGTCGCACCTAAGTCCACACGTACAGTCGGCTGGTATTATTTCAGTATACATACCTGTTTTGTGACAAGGGTGTCTTGTACGTCATCGCCGTCATCAGCGCTGGAGGGCCCCGGTCGGGGCGATATGATGGTGCATACTTTGGTCTCCTTCAGGAACTCGCCGCGGAGCTGTGGACAACACAAACACATATAATTATAAAGGGTGTAAAAAACCTCTTAAGGTGGAAGCTCCACGGTAGCCCGGGTAATTTAAATTTTCTTACGTTTTTTTTTTCAATTTGCAGGTCAGTGTCAGGTTGTATGTTGATTAAAATATGATTGCGGCTGTAAGACGTATGTAGTTACATAATTATTATCATTAAAATTATCAATACAACCCTCTAAGTTCATGTAACTGTTAAGAATGACTATTTCATGAAAAAGTCATTCTTGACAGTTACATGAACTGAATATGAATGTTTGATGATTTTAATGATTATAATTCTGTAACTACATACGTGTTATAACCGCGAATCTTGTGCGAAAATTTGTATTATGTCTCCGTAACTAGAAGGGAACCTCCTTCTAGTTACGGAGACATAATACAAATTTTAATGTAAGATTTTTACTTTAAACACCTCACGACCCCCGTAGTATTCAATCCATCCATCAGCACAATGTTCTAAGTGCGTTACATTGAGTTCTACCACAAAACATGATTTTTCACCTCAAAAAAATATTTTTTTGCGTAAAGTTACTTAGTTTGATGTACAGAATGCTTGGTTGATGGCTTCGCGATGAGGTTGTTTACACCCTGTATAATATAGTTCTATAAAGTTTTTTAAATAAGCCAATACGTCCCACTGCTGGGCAAAGGCCTCCCCATTCCCTTCCAACTCTCCCAGTGTCTCCCTTTTCTGGCCAATCAGGAACAAATCCAAGTCGTAACGCCAGCGTTTCTTAGGCCTCTCTGTTTTTAGGCACCCACTGTGTGACGATTCTATATTATGAACAGTTGAAAAGTTTGACAACTATTCGATATACATAGCTATTCATTGCAAACAAAGAAGTGAAGTACAGTTCCTTGCTCGCTTTCAAGGAAGAAAAGTAGAGTGGTGGGATCGGTTGCACCTAGTGATGGGGCCCGCTAGTCAAGGCGGATTGATACAAGATGGTGGTGCGCGTAAATGTACGTATTTTCTCCCGGGCCCCGGAATTTTTGGCAGCATTACGAACAGTGGGGTTTTAGTCGGTATGAGTCTGAAATATTCATCCGTTTTACGCAGAAGAAGGGTATCCACGTGGATTTCCGCACACCGAACAAAAAACAGAAGAAGAACAGAGAAGTGATATCAGATTTACCCCCGAATACTGAAACGTCACTCAAAATTTAAGGGCTGCTTAACATTTGAGCAGCTCTTAAACATTAAATTTCGTATGACCAAACGTCACTTTTGAGTATCTGTTAAATATAAGTGCTACTTAAATTTTGAGTGACGTTTCAGTATTCGGGGGTTAGCCAATTAATACACAAGTGGCATACGTCTACTAAACACAACACCCGTCAGGTCAGAAGGTCCCCCCTTTCAAACAAAAGATGAGGATATTACCACCCTGATCCTAATATAATTACTTACTAATTAAATGTTAGAACTGCATACCTTGAATATCTTGCTGACTAGTGAACATAATTTTCTTTCAACTACGTAGTAATGTTATCATTAAATACTACAAAACCGAACACAAAGGACGTATTTTTTGCTTAGAACCAAAACAGTGCAGAAATATTATATGAAATCTCATTGTTGCACTGTTTTTTATTTTTTATTTAGATATTAATTTACCACAGAGGTTTACTGTCTCCCATTAAGTTTTATATATAAAACTAGTTTGCTTGGGTGCGCGAGCTGCACGCAGCTCGCGGGTTTGGTCTTTCTGAGAAGTATTTCCCTATCCTTATAAAATTTTGAGAATCCATAGGAATCCTTAAATGAATTGGATAATCCGTTAGAATTACCCCTAAATCAGTATGAGAACCCTTAAGAACCCCTAAAACATTTGAGAAGTAGAAAAAAAAACATTACCCTAAGGTTTGCTTGTCGTCGTCCCTGAGTTACGCTTCACCCACTCAACCTTCGCTACAATACGGAGGTCGGCGGCTCGCTTCGCTCGCCACCTCCCCCCTTCGCTCCACTCGGTCTCGCTCCGCTTAGGACCTACCTACCACCGGACAGGTTTCGACGCCTACTATAATATTTGTTCAAACACCTGATGGCTATCTCTAACCGTTGTGAAGTGGGGAAGGAGGTTGGGGAGGGGAGCTTCACCCACTCAACCTTCGGAGAACGCTACGGAGGTCTCGCAGGTACGCTCCATTTAGGACCCACCCGCGGAAAGCTACTACCTCTCAATTTTAGGGGAGGTTGGGGAGCGGAGAGTAAAAAAATTTCAACGCTCTCAATAATAAATTATAGTCAAAATCAAAATGCCACTAAGTCTCCTAGTTTCCGAGCTACGATGGGGGGAGGGGTGAAGGGGGGGAGAGGGGGGAGTTTTGAAAAATGATTTTGACTAAGAATCAGCCCCAATATACAAATCTGAAAAAAAAAAATGATGCAAGTCTCTTAACTTCCGAGGTCGACCTAAAGGGGGGGGGGGGGTGAAGGGGGACAAGGGGGCCAACTTTGAAAAATGGTTTTTACTTTTCCGAGCCTCCTCTATACGAATCTGAAAAAAAAAATGTTCCAGGTCTCTTGGTTCCGAGATACGATTGGGAGGGGGGAGAAGGGGGGCGAAAAGGGGAGGTTTGGGATTTTTCCCATAGGTTTTAGAATTAGTTGTTTACGAATCTGTCAAAATATACCCCCCTCCCCATCCACCATCTGGGAGAACAATGATGTCAGTGAGTGAGTGAGTCAGTCAGTGGTAATTTAGCTTTATATAGTATTTTATACAACATGTAACATAATTAACGCACATCCTGAAAATAGTTTGTTCAGAATCGTTTACTGAATCGATTTCTATAATTTTTAATATAGGTCATTTTTTATCCCAAAAATAATTAAAAATATGTAATTTATAGTCACACTACCCCTGTACAGTCAGAACAAAGTGAAATGGACCATAACTCAAGGCAATAAGACTTTAAAAAGTTCAGTTTTATTTGTATTAAAACAAATTCCGCCATTCAATACAAAATAAAGAAAAATGAACCTTATTTCAAGCAAATTAAAGTCTTCACAAAAACAGTTGAAGTAAACTTGGCGATTTAACTGCAGGCACACACTAACAGACACTGGATACAAAGGAAACAATAGTTACCCATACCAACAAAATGCGAAATATGACATACTTATTTTCGATCCCTTTCTCGTGCAAATTAAAAACCTGGGATAGAGCGAGATAGCCACCATGACACCGGGCACCGGGCGCGCGGGCGCTGCTGTATGAAAGCTTAAATGTTATTAGTCACGCACGGACATTTTAAGTGGGATGTAGGTACTTACTTCCGTAAAGTGTATGCTAATTGTTTTACGCGCGATGTCTTTTCAATAAACAAAATAATGTGCAATTAGGACTTGGGCACGGTGCGGTGTGGTGATAGTGTGGTTCTAGGTTATTAGTTGACAGAAAATTCAACCAAAGGCATGGTACAAGAGTAGACCGCAGGGCTATTTTAGCTGCTACTCAGCGGCTTCTTGGCCACGGAACGTTCCGTCCGAACACGGCCATCGACAGGGGAGCCGATTGGCGTACACGTAAGTACTCGTTTTCAAAACGAAATACTGGACTATTTCGATAAGAATCCCCATGCCAGTACCCGAGAATCAGCTGATTTGACGCCTCTTGACTTTTTTTTGTGGGGACGTATTAAATCGTTAGTTTATTTTAGTGCAAAAAATAGGATAGTGAACGCTTTTGATAAAAATGATGAAGTGCTTTTTAAATTAAAACATCAATTTAGAAAACGGGCATAAAAATGTATTGAAGTTGAGTCGAGCGACGACGTTAACAGCTGTTTCGAACGCGAGCGAATACCTACTAGGCTAGCAAGACTCACACAGTCGCATACGTAGGTATTAGACCTACGTATGCAACTGTGTGCGTTCGTTGATTTGTACTGTGACTACAACATTCTTCCGGAATTAGGAAAACTAATTTATTAAATAATCATTGCCTAGACATGTTTAATGAAAAATTCAGTGCATGTATTATGATTATAACATAATAAACTAATTGGGGTGTCTGAGGGTGTGCGTTCATTACGTTACATGTTGTATATAAAAAGTATGCATTTGATCAAAAAGATACTAGCTGAAAATAAAAATCGGCTGAATAAAACCGACTTGGTAAAAAAAAAAACAAATGGCGCGCATTTTGTACCATTGTAAAACTTTGATACTTTATATTTAGCACGAAAAGTTAAAAAAAATGGAAATAGACAGCGATAGCGATATGAATTCAACTCCAGAATATAATAAATGTTCCAAGAAAAAGTGGAATTTTCACTTTTAATAACTGCATATTTAATAATTGTAAGTTTCAAATGTTTGTGGAGGAGATTCATTATAATTAAACTTTGTTTTCATTAACTTGAGTTTTTATTTTGAGTAGGTATATTTTATCACGGTAGGTAGATTGGTAGTTGAGAGAAAAGTAGATTCCGCACCTTGCTACTACTTGCACTAGTGTTATGTTGGTAAATTAACACGAGTGCATGAATTACTCACTTTGCGCTCGATGCAACATTAAAATGACCCACTGCCTGTTACTAATTTAAAAATACACACCGTGAAAAATTAAAATAATAATTAACGTTTCAGTCTTCAACTACAATCTTCGAAGTCTGAAAGACAACTGCATATAGCTAAGATCTAGCTAAAGATCAAAGCTAACTCACCTAAAAAAGGTGTTGTTGTTGTTTTGAATTTAAAATAGCTATATTTTTCATTTAAATGAAACTCGTTTAACCAGTCCCTTAAGGATTCCACACACTCAAATCTGTCAATAACTATTAAAACTGCCATGTGATCTGATATTTAAATGATAATATTGTTTCAAATAGTTTTTTTTAAAACATTTTGTCAAAACAATGCATCATCGCCTCGCTAAAGGCTCGTCTAGATGAGGATAGTTTCAAGACACGCAATAATGACCATGCGAGTAACTCTGTAGGCGAGTATTACGTAGCGCACTCAAAATGCATTCCTTTTTGAAATTGATCTGGTAACATGAACAGTAGCAATTTCTTCTCTTTTTATTTTTTTAATTATCATCGTTCTCCTGCCCTTATCCCAATTTATTTGTGGTCAGCGCAGCATGTCTTATTCTTCCATACTTCTCTATTACTCGTCATCTCAGCAGTGACCTCCTTTCTTGCTATATCATCTTTCATACAGTCCATCCATCGCTTCTTTGGTCTTCCTCTACTCTTATTTTCCTCATTCACTCACGACATTTTTCTCATTCATCCATGGAACCACACAGCTTTTCAGTCACCGGTGCCGATAATAAATCAACTATTCCTACCAAACTCTTGTTCGCCCTCTCTTCGTAAGAGCTCCACGGTTTTAAAGATTATATTCATTGAAGTTTCGAGTAGGTACCTACTATTGAGATCACTGACGGTCTGCCAGTTTTCACCTTTATGCCCTGAGTAATAAGGTTGAAGTCGTCGACCGTCAGTGAACTCGGTAGTACATTGTTTTAAGTCATAAGTCATGTATTTCTTAACAAAAAACATTGTGTAGAAAAACTTAAAATTGGATTAATAAAGATTCGATAGTAACAATAAAATAAACAGCAAAAAAAATATGAAAGGAACAATAGCTCTTTTTTACAAATAATAAAATTAATAGTCATATAATAAAAAATAAGGCCGGGTTTATATTGAGCCATTTGACAGATTACTATGGCATGACACTTTTCAACCGCTCCTACATACTGGACAAAGACCCCATATACGTAAAACAGTGGGGACAAACAGCATTGAGGACTGCGACCATATAATCTGCCAACGAGCAAACAATGGCACATTATAGCCACAGAACAGATGCGAGCAATAACCACCGCATAGCTTAAACGGAGATGGACAACCTTTGCAAATATGTATTTTCCGTAAACATTAATTTGTTGGTGAGAACATCAACATCAAAATTCATAACTGTATGACTATGGGCATTCATAAGATCGATATGAACGTGGGCAAAGCGGGGGAAGTATGGATCGTAAAACAGGTGGCATTCTGAAGTTTATGTCTACACCTATTGAAACAGCGTGAGTTTCATGTTTGTAAGTTCGCTTTAAGAGGGCTATCACATTTTTTCTTGTATTTGATTGTTTTAAGAGTCTAACACTCAAATCAAGAAACATTTTGATTTTCATCTAAACTGAGATTTTTGATGTGTGATTATGGTTTAGATATGGCCACAAAATAAAAAATAAATATGCCCGAGAAAGTTTGATGATTTCTTTAAGGAGCGGTTTAAATAAAAATCATTTGTTTGCTTGTATTTGAGTGATAGACTCTTAAAACACTCAAAAACAAGAAAAACTGTAACCTTTCGCTTCTTAATGACTGTGGTCAAACAGAAAGTTGCAGAAGTCACCGTTACTATTATCCTTGGCCAATTAGCATTTTTTTTATATCTGCCTCCTGCCCAAAGAGCTGTGGGCCAAAATAGCACCTTTTAGGAGCCCTGACACAGCCAGAAGGCATTGCGGCAGACCTCGTAGAAGATGGCGAGACGAGCTGGACAAAACCGAAATCCACATTAACTGTGGCGAAAAAAAAGCTGGAAGTCAAGCGAACAAAAGGACTTGGAGCAAAAATATCAGTATTCTTTTAACGGAAATAGGGATGACGACAGTATCAAAAAATGGCAAATCTATTTAGTCCGTCAGTTAGAGTATTGGAAATTAATGGATACGTATTTTTTGTTTTTGTTAATCAATGAATATTGACAAAGATAAAACGCATCAAAACTCGGGAGTGGGGGCTCCTGACGTCAGAACTAGCTAAAAATTATACCATGGCGTGACGTATTGAGAATTTTAAAAGCGTCGTATCTTCGTCAATTTTGGTTTACGTAACAAAAGAAAAAACACGGGTCAAATATTTTTCGATAATCTAAGTGACGGACTAATTAGATTTTTTTTGTCGTCCTCTTCACCTGCCTTCAAAGAACGCGTAAGGTGAAGAAAGAAGGTCTATATTTCGCAAGGAAAACTGAATCGTGACATAATAAGGAAACATACATGGTAGCTTTAGCTTGGTAGACGGTCCTTATTAGGATACGCAATTAGGCAGACAATGGATCGTTATCTCGATATGATTTATCGAGGTGACTAATCTGGTAACAGGACGAGGCAAATTACTTGTAAGAAGTATTTTGCACGGCCGTAGCAAAAAACTAATATAAATAATAAGTAAATAAAGCCTCGAAACATCGGGAGCTCATTATACCTAATGAATAATCACGGAAGATAATCTGTAAGTGTCAGTTTGAGTTCAGTTTTAACCGTGAAAGCTTATCAATTAAATACTGATTTACTTAGAGGGTTTTAGTGTGTTAATGTAGCTTAGCGTAAGTGCATTTTGTTAGTTTTATTTGATGGTAAATAAAGATTTTTGAAAATGAAAATGAGTGACTTAGAGGGTTTAAGGAAGAGATGAGAAAGTTCTACATCGTTCCAGGAAGAGCAAGGATCATCCGATCAGACCGGAGTTGTGTCTGGTAGGCTACCTACTGCACGACGATTGATGTCGGGTGTCTGTATAGGTACTATCGTGGACCCTCCCGCCTGATCACTACTAAGCTAATTTTTGCTCGCACTCGCAACATAGAAACGCTCTCTAGCTCCGCCCCGTTGACTTTGTACAGAAATAATGAATGAAAGACAATACCGATTGACCGAGCGCACTGACGACGCACGCCAAACGAGTTATTGTTATTTTGCGCGCCAAATTGCCACTTTCCTAATAGGCCTAAACTTTAAAGGGGCCAAGGCGCCTCCGCATGACAAAGCGAAAAAAATGTTTAACTGATCAGGCAGAAAAGACCACGACTGTACATGTAAACCATTAGTCCCGCACCTGGTCCCATCGGACTATGAAAGCGACGAAAGATACTATTGTTTGCAGCATCAATACCAGTTCTCAGTATCTCCTGCGTCAATAGCCAGTTTCCACTGAGGTTGGCAGCCATGACCAAAAACGATTACTTTAACCCGCGTATAACTCTGATATCGTGATGCAGTTCCTATGTGGCGGTATATGTATAATATGTCACATGTACAGTACTTGATCACATTTGCCATACGATTTTACACCTTGGGTTTATCACCCCTGATTCCTATATTCTCTATAATGGCGACATCGTGCCTACATACAATAATACCTTGACTGGGCAGTCAAGGTCACACATATATCGTTTTCTATTCAAGCCCTTTTGTTGATATACATATACTCAATGTCAGGGAGTTGAAAGAGATCATTGTGGTTTTGAAGAAGTGTTATTTAGTGTGATGTTCTTTTTGTATGTCTTGAGGACGCTTCCGGGGTAATTAGTATTGAATAATCAGCGTATAATGTTCCCACTGCTGGGTCACAGGCCCCCTATCTAAGAGTAGTGGACTGTAATCCACCACGCGGTTCCAGTGTCAAAGTAAATGGCTTCCAGGGTACTTAGCTATCACGATTTCATTAGTAAGTAGGTAGGTACTGAGACAAATAGGCTGACAAAAATCTGGGAAACTAGCTAGCCAGTCAAGCGTGATGAAATGAAAACAACGACTCCACTTGCCTGCGTGCAAATACCGCGAGCGCCTAGTGCTCTCGGTACGCTTGCACCGATTTTGCACTCAAATAAATGTTGATGACTGAATCTTTGCATAAATTATACACTATTATAATCTATTTCGTTTTAATTTTACCAAGCCAATTAAAAAAATGAATCAACAACACAAATGTGCCTAAAAAATTAAAACACAAATGTAAAAAATAATGTTAAAGCCGAAATGACGTTGATAGCAGGAATTCAAGCTAATAGTATTTCGTATAATACAATTAGGAAAAAAATTACGGCGTAAGTTTTGATTCACACGCCAAAAGATCTGTTTACAGCTATAACCAAAGGTTTACTGGTAGCACAAATAATATAATACTCTGGTAGAGAATGTGCCAAAACTAGCAACTCTATTTGTGGTGGTTCAAACTTGAAATACTGTTAGAATAAAGTTGCTTAGTAAGCTTGCACTACAAATTGATTGTTACGTCAGTCACTGCGGGCCGAATAGTGCGAAATTTGTGGTTTTTATTCTTTATAAAATCAAATATTCGTGTTTTGATAAAAATCAAATCAAAATAATGGTTACTTTACGAGGAGTAGCATGTTATAAATCATTAATTCTCATATATGTGGTTTCGTTGTGAGGGGATTCATTAAACAAAAGGCTACTTACTTAAAAAGAAAAGACTTTTTGATTTTGGAGTCAAGAATATGTAGAAATTTAACGTATTTTTATTAGTTCGTTTTTCTTTTGGATAAAGAGGCTCCAAAAAACTGCTCGCTCATGGTCATTTGCTCGGGGAGGCGCCTTAAACAATTAAATAGATGTTCTTACCTTGAAATAAACCTCCACGCCGTAGATGAGGAAGAATGTGACGACTATGAACAGCAACACTGCGTAGCACCCGTTGAAAACGTGCTGGTAGAAACTCTGAAACAAGATAAACATGATTTAAGTTTAACACTATTAACATAATTAACATGAGGCCTATTATTATAATCCCCCCTGTCAGCTAGCTGTTTCCGACATACGTCCGCGTGAATTCATTATAAAAACTATTTTATTCCTTGATATTTGAATCGGATAAGTCTTACCAAGGGGTATCGTATTACCCAGTACTAACTGGGTTATGGAGGTCACATAGACAGTCGCTCCATGTAAAATACTGGTATTCAGCTGCATCCAGGTGGTAAAATAAAATTTTGGAAAATATATTTTTTATGGTAGCTCATGTGAAGTTGGGATGAATTTTTTTTTTCGTCGTCTTTCCCATCGTGTGGTATCGTTGAATATGTCTTTTAAAATGACTGGACTTTTAAAATGAATGGGTTGCTAGGGACTACTTTTCGATTTAATGCTCCTTTTACGAAATATTAAACTTTTAAGTGCAAATTTTTGTTCCAATAGGGCGTCTCCCCCCCCCCCCTCTTAAAGCTAAACTGCTGGCTTGAAAAATCTGGAAAAATTCATGATGATAGTGCATTTCATGAACTTTAAAGGAAAACTATAGCGGTTGAGATAACTTTATTAGTTTAGCAGTAATAGTCGTTGAACTTGGGTGTTGGATAATTTTGTACCAAATACAAAATCCTTAGAATAAATCCTATAAAGTGACTAAGATGAAGTACGGTAGGCTAAAACGGAACCCTTATAGAATCGTCCTTTCCGTCCGTCTGTCTGTCCGTCTGTATGTTACAGCCATTTTATTCCGAGACTTTAGGTTAGCTAGCTAGGTGAGTGCAGACTGAGTGGTGTCAGTTAAAATTGGGAGAGAAGGTGTATTCTATGAATCGCTATACGAAAGTGATATGAAATCATGAAAAAAAACTGAAATTTAGGAATTTCTAGTCATTTAGGAAAACCGTTACGGTTGGAATCTTGGCATCACTAAATTGGACTGAATGTACCATGTTTCAGTTTTTAAAAACTAAAACTTTCCTCCGATTTATTCATTTCAACGAAGTGTTAGATAGGAGTCCATTGAGCTGGACATCCTAAAAAAACTGTCAATCTTTCAAATTGGCACCAATTGTTAATACATGGAGGAGGGACATCGACGCACAAACGCTTACCACGTATTGAGTACTCATTACGAATTAATTAATAATTCGTAATTTTAAAAGAAATCTGCTGTTCCCTAGCTAGCTAGCCTACACGGTCAAAATGTTTGAAACGGCTGTTTTTATTTAAATCTAAATAAATAAAAGAAAAAACTGACTGACTGACTGACTCATCTATCAACGCACAGCCCAAACCGCTGGGTCTACAAATTCCAAATTTGGCAAGTAGGCTCCTTATGAGGTCTAGGCGTGCACTAAGAAAGGATTTTTCAAAATTCAGCCCCTAAGGGGGTTAAACGGGGCTCCAAAGTTTGTATGGGAAAACCAGATTAGTTAGACTATTTTATTCGAAACTTCACAGGAGTGCTCCTATTGATAAATGAGTAGAAACGGGTTTCAGGTCTTTTCAGAATTCGACCCCAATAGGGGTAAATGGGGTGACAAAGTCTAAAAATCAATGCACAGCCTAAACCGCTGGGTCTACAGATTCCAAATTTGGCAAGTAAGTTCCTTATGTGGTCTAGGGGTGCATTAAGAAAGGATTTTTCAAAATTCACCCCCTCAGGCGGATAAACGGGGCTCCAAAGTTTGTATGGGGAAACAAGATTAGTTAGACTATTTTATATGAAACTTCACAGGAATGCTCCTATTGATAAATGAGTGGAAACGGGTTTCAGGTTTTTTCAGAATTCAACCCCTAAGAGGGGGAAATGGGGTGACAAAGTCTGAAAATCAACATGGGTATAGTTTGTATGGTGTGTATCTGGTCAGGTAATTGCAAAAAATACGATTTTAAGATTAAATATGGCGGACCTGAAATACCATCATTTATTTTGAGTTCCAGAAGATAGTGGATTCGACTTCTTTAAAGGGTTATTTTTTATTTATTGTGATGATTGTGATTACGATGATAATGATTGTGATTACGATGATGATGATTGTGATTGTGATGATGATGATTGTGATTACGATGATAATGATTGTGATAGTGATTGTGACAGTGATTGTGACAGTGATTGTGACAGTGATTGTGACAGTGATTGTGACAGTGATTGTGACAGTGATTGATTAACATGTAGGATACTATTTATCCCTTTAGTATGATCCAGTGGGACAGTTACCGAAATTCACGCGGGCGAAGCCGCGGGCAACAGCTAGTTATCTATAAAAAATCTATACACTGTTGTACTGAGTACATGGTGAGCGCTGGTGCGTCCGTGTCCTTTTCGCCTTGTATAACGATCTAACGAGAATCAAGAACAAATTCTGCTATGGTCATTTACCATCAAATGTTTAATTAAGGCTATAGTCGCCTTGTGCAAAACTCAAAAATCCACAGGAAAAACAAAATCAAATCGTGTGTGCGGGGAGCTCCCTCTTTGACATCTACCGTCTTATTATAAAAACTTTCATAAGTACCAGGTTTAAGCCAGGACTAAAAGATCTTGGTTTAGTACGATACTAACGTTAGTTCTTTTATTCGAATCATTCCCCCTGCGTCGATTCCCTTTGTGTCGACTCGTGAAACAAATGACATCTGTTTTAAAAAGTTTACGCTTGACCACGAGGTTGGAAAAGTACACTTAAAACAAAAAGTGAAACGCTTTAAAATAGTATTTATTTAACACAAATTATAAATTTACTTTTCTTCCAACTATGCTTTAATTTCATCACAATCACACTAAAAACTCAGTACAAAGCGAGTCTTTAATGCTCTAGAGCAATAAAAATGTATGAAATTTAATTATTGCACAGTTTTTGTTTTTAATCGCACCAAAAGGTGCCAATCTCAATGGATTAGCTCTATTCAGCCAGCCGATATCAATAATTTTTTTTTTACGTACGTATTATTTGTTTCTATCCTACTTGTTCCAAATTTAAAAAATGATTGCTGCTAACTCTGATTTAAAAATGAAAGAAATTTAAATCAATCGACATCGCCGCGCCCATCTACTTCCCGTGATACGACTTCATTGTAACAAATCAGCTAGGCCCATCTACCTCGTCTGATAATATTATTCAGTCCCAAGTTAAACAAACAAATATAAATTTGCCCAACAAAACTCTTAACCTTACGTTTAATAATTGCTCAAGTATAACTTTTAATTTCAATAATTAAACTTCTATTTTAACTGTTTGATATGAGTTTCTTTTATCTACTATTCCTATAGGTAATAGTTGAAAGAAAAGCAGATTATGCACTTCGCCTTAAGTAATTTATATTGCCCTCGTGCCTGTTAGATTAGAGCCCTCGCTAACGCTCGGGCTCTAAATCAGGCACTCGGTGCAATAATAAATTACTTTGTGCTCGATGCAATAATCTACTATTTACATATACACACCTCCTTGAACTTATGCTAGCCTAGCCTACTTTTTGGTGGGTTATCAACATATTATTTAAAATACGGATCACTGGATGAGCAAACTATTTTTATTAATTAAAAAGCCGTATTTCGTTTTTAATATGACTGTACTCTGTGACAGCTATGTCGCGGTGAAACAAAAGACAGTGCATCAAAACCAAGAAAAATCACGAGTCGGCGCAAAGAGACTCGACGCAGGGGGAATGATTCTTTCGTTCGTATTACAAATCGTAGACCAACAAAGGACTAGTTAGTACCAAAGATAGTCCGTGGTCTAAACATTATCCACAGATTATATGCAACAAAATATTAAAACTATTCAATCATTCGTTCAGCGTTCTATGCGCCGTTCCTTTTTACAAAATGTTGTTACGTAATTTGAAGGAAACATATTTTAGAAATTGATATTTGTAGTGGTAAAATATAGTAGTGGTAAAATATAAAGTTTAGTTATCTAGAGATATTTCAATATTCCGACTTGTATTTTTTTGTCTGCATCAATCGAATTGTTCTGTTTTGGAACAACTATCGAGCTAGCGCGTATAATGGAGTGAACTGAGCGGTGCGCGTAATTTGAGTACCTAATGTTATCGAAATGTTTATGTTACATCTTAAGGTAAATTAAATGTGCGGTTGTGTAACCGGACATTGCCAACTGCGAACTGTACCTTTACTTGTATTCATAATCTTGGAGTGTTCCAAGATTATAAATACAAGTAAAGGCACAGTTCTTTGGGCACAGTATTCTTTGTGGTGAGATCGTGTGTGCATTAAAAATTTAAAAAATGGAACAACCAAAGAAAAAAAGGGGTGAAAATTGGAGTTCAGAAGAAAAGGTTAGTGCTAACTGACATGTTAGATTACGTATACACAGTATTTGATGCACTAAAGCTAAACTATAACCTATGCCACAGTATTTACATTAATACAAATTTCATTCTCGGATTTATACCGCGTCAACATAATGTCGAGTCGGCTAAAATACTTTAGTATAAGTCAACGAAAACCAATATAAATATGTAAAAAAACGAGTCGACAATTTAGTACCATAGTTAAACTAGGGGTCACGATGCTCTAACTTTGGTACCATAGATAGTTCTAGGACTAGCGATAAACTTCTTTTTGTAATAACGTTTATTCAAGTTCATGGTTTAAACCTAGTACTAAACACTGTACTTTTTTTAAGACCACGTTTTATAATAAGAGGGATAGTCGTCCTTAAATTATTATTTATTTGATATGATACTAAAGCTGCTTCTACCTGCGTATTAACCGACTTGAAAAAAGGAGGTTATCAATTCGACCCTTAATATTTATACTTATTTCCAAGAACCACCATACGATGAGGTATTATAGAAATATATTTTAGCAATAGATATTATTGAAAAAATTCATGATCAGTAGTTTGGAACATTATCTTTTTTTGTATCCGAATAATTAATGTTGCTAATGTTAAATTTGATGGTAATTTATTTTAATTTTTGGTTATAACCCATGATCTGTCCACAAAGTAGACACATTGTTAAACAATGGCGTCTCGAACAATTTGGTAATTTGACAGATCATGATTTAATGTTAATTTATTTTTATTTTTAATGCACTGTATGGATCAAGTGTTCTGAATAAATGTTTTTTTTTTAATGGATGTTGTCGTCTTGCCACTGCAAAATTGCTACAATATTTGTATTGTAGCAATTTTGCAGTGGCAAGAAAAAATATATAAAGTAATTATATATAATTACTTTATTTTAAGATCTAGGTTCTAGGACACCTGCGCGAATGGACTTTCGCGCGAGCGGACACTTGCGCGAATAGTCAATTGTGCGACTGATACTTGCGCCACAACAACAACACAAAACATTAGTTTTAGCTGTGAATAGGTCCCATACAGAATGGAAGGTTACGCTCCTGTTTTTTAATCTTGTTGGAGTGAGAAGTTCGGAAAACAATTGTCGATATTCCGACGTCCTTCCACCTCGACCGCTGGGCGACTGCCCACTAAGGAAATATGGCTAACGTTTCTGTATTAAAACTGTAATTTTATAGGTGTTTTGGTATACCAATAATTTTCAGTTTACGTTAATATTAATGATTATTTATTTTGGCGCGTCATTCCCTTCGATAAAATCGAATAATAACACAAATCTATTGACAGAAACTAAGTACGTATTTTTTTAAAAGCAAATACCCGAGAAATTTGAAGACTTTATCATAATCAGATTAGGATTTTTTTTTTCCTAAAAGTAACGAGCCAACTTTGAAGACAAGGATGTAAAGGTCGAGGACAAGGATATTAGCTCGATAGGTTTTGCGATTTAGCCTCAGATGTAGTGCGGCAACTGAACTCGGACTCGCGTTGTGCGCGAGAGACCTCTTTTCAACGCCAGATTTACGCAGCAAGAGCGAGTTTTATGAACTTTAAAAAAATACGTAGTTTTGAAGCATACAATAACTCAAACTCAAACTCAAATCATTTATTTCAATTAGACCATTACGGCACTTTTGAAAGTCGAAAATACAATAAAAGCAAAGCTACAGTCACAGTCACAAGGCATAATACCTTGAGAAAGTACTGTAGTTGCCCGTTCCCTAACGTAGATCTCTATGGAGAAGAACGGGCAAGAAACTCCATGGACACTCTTTTAAATCAAAATATTGTTACAAAATCTTGGTTACATCATTCATGTTGAGATTATACATATATGTGAGAACGATGTAGAAAGACGTGCACATTAAGAGCGTCCAGAGTAAAATAATAAATCAAAAATTAAAAAAAAAAAGTTATTAAAATGAACGAACCGTGGCAGCTAAGAGATGACCAGTCCCAACTGAGAGTCCCAATCAATACTATGGTGCACTAAAAATAATTGCAATTGATTTATAACTATAGTCAAAAAAACATTGTAAAGCTGCGCGAATATTTCGACGGGCTGTCAATGTTTCAGGCCCCGGGCCTTAAAATCAACTTTAATAAATATGAAGTCCTTACCTTTTCCTTCGCAGACGTGCCGGCGACATTCGTGGTCAGCACCTCAGCTGCCAGAAGCGAGTAGCTGATGATGTTGAAGGTCACGAACGCCAGGAATGACTTCGACAGGAACCTGGGTCTCTCCCAGCGAATGTCTCGTAGATGGAACACCTGGGGGCAATAGAAAGGATGGTGTAAGTTGTAGATTGTGGAGGTCGTAAGAAATAGGGTGGATGGTTTCTCACCGTCCATTTAAAAATAGATGATTTTCCAACCTAACGGGGTTCTGAATGTGGGCCTTTTGATCGACGGTTAAAGTTAAGCTGTTGTACATAATGTACATTATGCAGTTCTAACACCATGTACATCAAAAATATCAACTTTACAGGAGAGTGAAAAAACTGCATAATTATACCTAGGTAATAATGGTACAATAACATTTTATAATTTGTGTTCACTTATAATTAGTTGCCTGTGATTGCCTAAAACAATGCGTCTTCTGATTCTAGCAAACGGCATAAAAAATCAAAACCGCCAAATCAACAAATGACTCCTCCCGCTCTGGGCGGAGCAGGAGGGAGTGTCAGACTTTTACTGACTAAAACCCATCCATGTTCCTTCATCGCCCTTTGTGTTCCGGAGCCACGGTATCTCTTTCTAACAGCCCCGCAGCCCCGGGCCAAAGACTTTACGAAGAAAGCCTTACGTGGTGTTAAAACTTCAACGACGATATCGCCAATCTCGCGGTAGCATAGAAGCCCAGATTCAGGATTCTATCAGGTTTATACCAACAGGTTCGTTCCCATGAGACTTTAACATAATTAACGAAATGTGGGTGGACTATAACCTCTGTCTAACGCTTCGGGGAATTCAGGCGTGATGTTAGTATGTGTTCCTAATGTAATAGGTTAGCAAACAGGCGGCGGCGGTCGTATGACATCGAGTACTTGGGTAATAGTACTCAAACGTATTGGATATCGTAGTTAGACAACGATGCGAGCTGTCGCTAGATAGAGAATTTATCTAAAAGACTCAATTCTGTCTGTTTATCTACTCATGTGATTCTGTTCACATCGATGTTGTACATCAGTCATCACCTAAGCCATTCATCTTTTGTTTGATCTTCGTCTCCCTTTTCATCCGCACACAGAATAACATTCATCACTTTTAGACATCAAAATCATCATTTTCTTGCCCTTGTCCCCCAATTCATTTAGGGTCGGCGCAGCATGTCTTCTTCTTCCAACCTTTTTAACATAATGGGTGTTAAAAAATCCCTTAACGAAGCCGAAAGGCACCTGTTCTCCCCGTCATTGCGATCATTTTTGGTTCTTTAGACCATACCCATAGAAGGTTCCCAACCTTCTAGTTACGGAGATGTTGGAAGCCCAAAGGTAGATTTCCTACGTTTACCCAAGTTTTTCTTCATTGTTGCTTTCAATGTTATATAACTTTACTTTAAATACCTCCACGACCCCCGTTCTATTCAATGTATCCATCAGCACAATGTTTTGAGTGCGTTACATTGAGTTCTGTCGTAAACCGTGACTTGTCACTCCAACGAAAAAAGTCATTTCCCAGTAATATTTTTTGCGTAGAGTTTGATGGACAGAATACTCGTTTGACGGCTTCGGAAGGGTCGGTTTACACCTCGTATACGCCTCATTTCTCGTTATCACACGCCAATACCAAAACAGAATTCAACTATTTTGCATATAGTGCCACAAACACGGCCTTTTTTTTTCGGATGGGAAATCATCAAATGACTCCTCCCGCTCTGGGCGAAGCAGGAGGGAGTGTCAGACTTTTACTGACTAAAACCCATCCATGTTCCTTCATCGCCCTTTGTGTTCTGGGGCCACGGTATCTCTTTCGAACAGTCCCGCATCCCCGGCAGGCTTCGGTCCTTGCGGACCCCTTCCCTTTTGCTGAATCTCTTTTAGGCGCGCGTGGAACACGAACGCGCCGTCGACACGGCCTGTCGTCATGAGACGGACGGACGGCGAGCTAGCCCATAGCTCACTGTCCACAGCCCCGGGTCACAAACACGGTCTAAGATACTACACAAAACAACTTTTCAGTTGTTTTTTTCCATACCTCTGACCTTATTGTTGCTCTGCTGTACGGCCTTTCTATCAGCCGTCTGTCACGGTTAAGACCCAAGACTAAATAATATCATGTTACGCATACCAATTCTATTGATTATGTAAAAGAGAACATTAATGAACGTATGCGGGGCAGGTACTGTTTTACATACAGCAAGTAAACAGTTAAATAATTATGTAATTTGTAAAGCACGTGGAGAATGGTGATGTTGCGGGGGAATAATTAGGAAATGCTCGGAACTCTTGCAGCTCTTGGCTAAAAAATAACAGCCCACCGGTCTATCTTCAAGGTTAAGCCGGGCTTGCCAAAGTCGTTCAGTGGATGGGTGAACATCGAGTTTCCTCCGTGCCTTGAAACGCACGCTAAGCCGTTGGTTACGGCTATCAGTTGCTCATCTTTGACAGTCGTTACAGGTAGTCAGTGGCCCGAAAGTCTGACAACCAGTTTTACTAAGGGGTATCGTATTACCCAGTAGGTACTAACTGGATTATAGGGGTAAGATAGGCAATCGCTCCTTGTAAAATACTGATATTCAGCATCCGGTTAGACTGGAAGCCGATGAAGTCAGCAAGAAATCAGATCTATCCTTCACCTAAAAAACTCTCAAGAAAATCTTGAAAGATAGGCCAGGCCTTTTGTGGTCCTCCGGGCCGAACTGGTTCAGAACCACGCAGATCATCAGAAAGATACAATTTGAATCACAACTAACAAAAACCATAATAACGAATAAACACGCAACCTCAAACTATCATTTAACAAATTAAAACTCAACAAAAAACAATGCATCAACAGTTAGTTATTAATTACTATGCTCTTCGCCCGCGACTTCGGACGGGAAAATTGTGATAGCTCGGTTAATTTGCAAGACATAAATATAATTTATAGCTTAAGTTACTTGCTGATAGTTTATCCTTCTATTTGGTGAAAAACTGGTTAAAATCGGTTCACTAGTTTCGGAGCTTATTCGGTACAAGCAAACAAACAAAATAATCTTTCTTCTTTATAATATTAGTAGGTATAGATTTAATTTCTACTAATTATGAGTTGACAGCACAGATAATATAATGTTGACAGTAAGATGTGACACTAACGTTACGGAGAATGACAGCTGTTTAAAAATTGTGTACTTATAATAATACGTTCTATTGTGTGTTAGTAATAACATGATCTGGTCATCTATTGTGTTGAAGGTATAAATCATAATTAGTATTTTTTTTGTAGAATACGGAGTACCAGTATTCATTAGGAAATGAATGGGCTACGCTATATGTGTCGCCCTGCGATCCTACCTTTAAACGGCGACGCTGCCGGTTGTAAAGGGGACGATGGCACTACTATTCCCATCTGGCCCTTTGCAGGGACAGGGGCATAGGGGTGGGTGGGAACAAGTAGTAGTAGTATTTTGGCCTAAAACAGGAATAAATTAATTTGTCATATTTTTTTTGTTATTTTTAGGGTTCCATACCTCAAAAAGAAAAAACGGAACCCTTATAGGATCACTTTGTTGTCCGTCCGTCCGTCTGTTTGACCCTTTATCTTGGGAACGCGTGAAGGTATCAAGTGAAATTAAAACCATATACTTAAGTTTTACTTCTACAGTCCCTTGAAGCTGTGAAAAAAACAAACTTCTAAGTTAACGTAAAAAAAAGATACGGCCGTTTTTGCCGGAAATAACGTAATATATCGACACTCTCAAAGTATCAACATTGATAGGGTACTTCCCGTTGACCTAGAATCATGAAGCAAAGTCTTACAGCACATGGCCACTCGCATCACTTGGCCGGCTTTTTTTTTCTTTTTTCAAGTCGCTAACACTCGCAAAAGAGACAAGGCAAGGAATTTAGTTCAGGACATTAAGCCCTGAATAATAAATTAGTAATGCACCACGCGAGCCCAGTGCGGGTTGGTTACTGTCTGTTCTACAGACATGCTGCGGCGTATCCCAACGATGTTATCATGTTATCCTTTATTACTGTGTAATGTGTATCTCATTAATATCTACAGGGTGTAATAAACCTTTTAACGAAGCCGAAAGACACTTGTTCTCCCCGTCTTTACGATCATTTTTTTGTTCTACACCATACCTGGGAACCTCCTAGTTACGGAGATATTGCGGGTCAAATTTCCAACTTTTTGACAAGTTTTTTTTTTTAATTCAAGTAAGATTTTTACTTTAAACACCTCCACGACGCCCGTACTATTCAATCCATCCATATGCACAATTTTTTGAGTGCATTACATTGAGTTCTACCAGAAAACATGATTTTTTACCCTAAAAAAAATAAAAGTTTCCCAGCAATAATTTTTGCGTAAAGTTACTTAGTTTGATGTACAGAATGCTTGGTTGACGGCTTCGTGATAAGGTTGTTTACACCCTGCATTAATTGAGGAAAACGCCAAAATGATAATGATGCAATGGCAAAGCACCTGTCACACAGTTTGCACTAGGAAGACCTTCGTATGGCTGCCAATTTATGAACAATCGATCAACCATTTTTATGAAGCGCAATTAAAAATGACAGTAATATCGTCTGGATACCGCACTTGCATACAAACAGCTGTATTTTAACGTTAGGAACTAGACAAACAACTTTAATGAGTGTTTGTACACTTCATGTTATCTGAAAGTTTAAGGATACGTTCTAACTAAAAAGATCGTGGCGCGAAAAAAATGAACCTCTTTTCGATTTAAAACTTCAATACTACTCGACCCAAATACACTGGCCTGCAAACCAAGTAGTCACACTTTTAAAATTGCAGTAACTTTTCAAGTACACAAGATATACTTTCGAAACAAAAAGGACTTGAATAAGAGTTTAATTGTGTACATAAAACTTCATAGTCGGTAACCTAAATTGCTATAAAACGTTTTTTATTTTAAATCTCTAACTGTTTAGAAAAAAATGTAACTTTAAAGGTGTTTATAGTACTTAGTTTTGCAGGCCAGTGCATATGGGGCAGGTGATTATGATGTTGGTCCCATGGAGAAAGTTCGTTCGATGGTCTGACTCTGTACCACACCCTTAAAGACCCCACCTGTCTGACACACGCTGTAGATAGGGCCTTCCGTATTTCTAGTGGTTTTCTCGAACAAGTGAGAGACTAAAATGAGTAGGTACATACATACATTTTCGCGCGATCGATCGCTTAGATTAAGACACGGGGTGAAGTTCTGTTTTGCGGAAAATTACTGCACGAACGTGAGATTGTTTGCAAAATATCGAGTAATAACATTGGCTTTCTATGCGTTATGTTTTTGTCTCCAATGTACAATACGCCAATAGCCACTTCTGTACTGTAATTCCCACGACTGGGTCGCAGTCCTCCTCCTCTCCATGAGAGCGAGGGAGCGAGCGATATATTATACCACGCGGGCCCGATTATTGAATGGCCATTCGATCTAGAATCATCAAAGAGGAAAAACTACATCGAAAATATTAGTAATCAATGCAACAAAATACCTATGTGTAGAAAAAAAATAGATTTATTCTTAGAACACGTAAATTCGTTTTTTGGATCTAGGAGTAAGGGGAACTTCTTTTTAATTAACTCCCTTGAACCTCTTAGGGATTTTCAAACCATTCCCTTTACACGGGAACACAGCAAAGCTACTGAAGCCCCTATCGAGTGACTACAACATATTTCGTCCAGCACACCATGAGCAGTCCGTCCATCTTTTAGCCGGCTGACTAGCTAATTATCACCTCACAAGGGTGATTCCCTCATCATCATCTGCCTAGCCTTTTCCCAACTATGTTAGGGTCGGCTTCCATTCTAACAGAATGCAGCTGAATTAATAGATTTTTAAATGGCGCTACATAATACAAGAGACTGTCTATGCTGCTTTAGTTCTTTAGCGTGATTGTTTTTTTATGTTTTAAGTTTTCGTATCTCAGTATGGTTCTAGTCCATCACACGGTATTCATAGGTCATCATGTTTATAATACCAACGTAATGTGAGTTAATAGTAGTTTTCCACTGACCTATTCTACATTTGTTGGTTGGCTGCATCATGTAACAATAACAATAGCGGGAAAGTGGATTTCCGTTGAAAAGTATCGTTTCTTTTTACAAAGGTGTCAAAAAAATAGGACGGAATTATGGTTCCATTGATTTAGAAGAGGGTAAAAGGAGGCTAGCATCAAAAATAACCCGCTTTTGGCTTTGCTCTAGTCGCACAATAGGCGAGACGACAAAAAAAATCTAACTAGTCCGTCACTTAGATTATCAAAAAATATTTGACCCGTGTTTTTTCTTTTGTAACGTAAACCAAGATACGACGCTTTTAAAATTCTCAATACGTCACGCCATGGTATAATTTTAGCTAGTTCTGACGTCACGAGCCCCCACTCCCGAGTTTTGATGCGTTTTATCTTGGTCAATATTCATTGATTTACAAAAACAATAAATACGTGTCCATTAGTTTCCAATACTCTAACTGACGGACTAAATATATTTGCAATTTTTTGATACTGTCATCATGCCTATTCGAAAGAATCTATGGAAGACTCTCGATGAGATCTTTGCTTACCTTTAGGGCCAGTAGGTAAGGTTTAGAGCAGCCTGTAGACACAATTTCAAAGACAACTCCTGTCGATATTTCTCGTGAAGGTTGTTAAAAAGAGGCATTTTACCCGTATTTCAGAATTACAGAATTATATTTCAGAATTTAATCCGAAATACGGAGACGAACGACACTCACGGACATAGCGGAAGTGATAGCAAAAAGAAAGTGGAAATGGGCGGGCCATGTATGCCGTAGACTGGATGGGAGATGGGGGAAGAAAGTGCTGGAGTGGAGACCACGGACGGGGCGGAGGAGTGTGGGAAGACCCCCGACTAGGTGGACAGACGGTCTCATTAAAGTGGCCGGAAGAAACTGGTTACCCGTGACACAAAACCGCCAAAAGTTGAGAGATTTGGAAGATACCTACACTCAGCATTGGGTGGCCAAGGGTTGAAGAAGTAGACGAAGATTTCAGAATTTCAGCTTCTGAAGTACATTCTCCCCACGAGTACAAAAACAATTTATTTTTTAACTACAGCATAAAACTATGAACAATATCACAAGACGTATTGGCATTTTAACAGCCAATTATGGAAATTACCCTTTATAATGATGTAACGATTTCTCTTAACCTTTACGAGATCCGCTAGTTCACTAACTTTACGTATAGATTATGTTTGCTGGAACCCCAATAAACATCATCAGAATTGCTAGCTTAGAAAAAAATAAAAATTACCTTCATGCAGCAATTGTTTCAAATAGATTCCTGATACACAAACGCGTAGGGGGACTTGGCTGCCAGCAAATAGGAGTGTTGGCTATTTCAACCATTCATGCCGACGGTTAGACGATTTCAAACACAACGTCAACATACTATGGCTTTCTAGCGTGGTTATCAAGAGATTTGGTGTGCTGCTTTTTCATGGGCTCTCAAGTGACTAGCACATATCCAACTTTGCCCGAAAAACTTCGGGCACAAAGCAGACATGTCAGAACACCATTGACAACATTGTAAGTCACAGTCACCATTAATATTTTAGCGAACCACGGTGTCCGCCGCGTTATGCAGCAGTTCAGGTTTTCATACTACTAAATGCTGGCTTTCTGGTGAAGAAATGTACGGGATGAGAAAGATTTAATACGAACCGGAACAACCTTCCCCTGACTAACCAAGTAACCAATGTGACTGACACAGAAATCTAAAACCAAACAGTAAGAGGACTATCCTTTTTTTTTCGGATGGGAAATCATCAAATTACTCCTCTCGCTCTGGGCAGAGCGGGAGGGAGTGTCAGACTTTTACTGACTAAAACCCATCCATGTTCCTTCATCGCCTTTTTTGTTCCGGGGCCACGGTATCTCTTTCGAATAGTCCCGCAGCCCCGGCAGGCATGCGGACAACTTCCTTTCTGCTGACATCTCTTTGAGGCGCGCGTGGAACACGAACGCGCCGTCGACACGGCCTGTCGTCATAAGACGGACGGCGAGCTAGCCCATAGCTCACCCTGCAAAAGTTTTTTTTGTTTTTTCTTTAAGAGGACTATCCTCAAAAAGTATGTACTCCATTATATGTCGTCAAAACCCCATTTTTCCTGACTCCAAACTGTCATGTACAGTTGATTTAGGAAGTAAAAAATGGCGGTCACTGACAACAATATATAAATAATCACAGGCCAAATTGTACGTCATACGTATCTAGGTTGTAAACGAGTTTTTGTTGCACTTAAGTCACTTTCAAGATGATGAATTACTGAAGTATTTGAGGTCATCAACATCATGCTGAAGCTAGCTAAAAGTAGATTAGTCTACTTCAGTTAGAAAGTGCTTAGATTGAGAAAGCTAGACAAGAAGCTCATTAAAAATATTAGCCAGTGTACAAGGTGGTAGTTTGGATGTCTGCCCAAGGTGACTTTTGGGTTTTGCGACTCATTCGACTCTTGGTCTTATCTGAATGTACCAGGGTTCAGCGCAGCGAGTCTTCTGCTTCTATAAATCTCTAATGGCGTTCATCTTAGTAGTCTCCCACTTCCTAGCTCTAGTTAACAAAATCTTTCACAGAATCTATACACCGTGTTATCACCTTTAATTACCCCCTGCTAGTTATATACATCCATACTCCAATACTTTCCATGTCCTGAGGATCATAGCTGCACAAGAATAGGAAGTAGGACCGTCATCTTGTTTTTTAAATCATCATCATCATCATCATCCACAGCCCGACTTCATCCACTGTATAGGCCTCTCTTTTTATTTAAATACATTTTCACATTTTTTTGCATCCCAACGACAACGTCCTTTGATCGAAAAAGATCCATGTAGCACTATAAATGCTCGGAACAGCTATTTCTTGTTTACTCCGAAAACATCGACAAAAAACGTTTCAATGAATGTCTAAAAATATCTCGAAATCGAAGATTTATAGGTACTTAATTCACGCTTTTGGAAAAACAACAATGGAGGTCGTACCTTAAATCTTGTGGAGCAACGACATTGATGCAATCTAGCTCCATAAATGTTTGTGTTATACGATCATTTTGTTGTCTAGGAGTTACTCATAAATAATTTGATCATAATTTCCACTGAATATGGTATTACCCTTGGTGTTACACGATAACTTAGTTTTTAAAAGATAAAGGTAGCTGTTCAACTAAAATAGCTACTTTTCTTGATCCCAGACTCAAATGTTTTGCATACATCTTCCGTCAGTTCCTTCCATAGTTTATGAATGTTTCTACCACAGTCTGTTGTTCTATTGTTAAGACGTGGATATTGGTTTGTGAGAGCAGCGGTGGCCCAGGACAAGCGAATTACTTTGTGTAATTTATTTCATCACCACTGCTCTCAAAACGGTGGAGAAAAACATCGTGAGGAAACAGGCATGTTCTAGAACCAAACATTCGAAGACATGTGACATCTACCAATCCGCACTTTGCCCCCGTGGTGGATTATAGCCCATTCCATCTCATAGAGAGGAGGCCTGTGTCCCAGCAGTGGGAACATTAATAGGCTAATTATGATGATGATGGATATTGGTGTGGGTTACATGTTTGTGATCTTTAATTTTAAGGCTTTTTTGTAGCATGTAACTGTTTTATGTCCCTAATAAATAAAATAAAATAAAGTTTATTAAGTTATTAGCTCACTGTTAT
Organism: Xestia rhomboidea; assembly: GCA_963853795.1. Taxonomy (NCBI): domain Eukaryota; kingdom Metazoa; phylum Arthropoda; class Insecta; order Lepidoptera; family Noctuidae; genus Xestia; species Xestia rhomboidea. The sequence continues at coordinate 14,910,633 of OY970774.1, forward strand.
TTCATAGATTATATATCGCTGGCTTTTTTTACACTTGCCTTTGGCCGCAACTCGCCTGATGTGAAGCGATAGTGGAGCGATTCCCTCGAACTTTGAATAGATCCAGATTATAATGACCAGGGAACAAAAGCCGGCAGTAAATTACACAGAAGGGCGGTTCGCACAATAAATGTGGAAGCATAGCACTTTGTTCATATAAATGGGTAGCTATTAAGTTGTGTAACTCAGAGTGTGTGTAAAAAACCACATTCATACCTCAGGTTAGCTAACATCACACGGCTGCGGGACAGTTCCAAACCTGAGAATCCTGAATCTGGGCTTCTATGCTACCGCGAGATTGGCGATATCGTCGTTGAAGTTTTAACACCACGTAAGGTACATCTTTGGCCCGGGGCTGCGGGACTGTTCGAAAGAGATACCGTGGCCCCGGAACACAATGGGGCGATGGCAGGGCGATGAAGGAACATGGATGGGTTTTAGTCAGTAAAAGTCTGACACTCCCTCCTGCTCCGCCCAGAGCGGGAGGAGTCATTTGATGATTTCCCATTCGAAAAAAAAGGTTAGCTAACATAGCTAGCGGTAATAGTGAAAGACTGAAAATGAAAATGATGTAGTGCAAGCTACCTAGCTCTAGATTTCTTGTAAAACAAAATAAAAACTTGAGTATCTCTAGTTAGCAGCCAAAATGGTTTGCTGTTTACAAAATACGATCTTGATCCAGTGACTTGAAAGCACATAATGTGTGCATAAAAAACTTCGACAATCGGAATAAACATCGTGTAGGCCGTCCTATCAGCAACGGCCCTGGTCGCAAGATATCTTGGGGCTATTTTGGTCTCTTTGTTTACTTGGATATGACTTAATCATATCTGCTTTTACCGGGAGCTTTTTCAACGCAGAAGATCACAATATACAAGGAAAAAATCTTACTTCCTGCTCCACTACATATTAAAAAAAACAAAGTCGCTTTCTCTGTCCCTATATCCCTACGTATGCTTAAATCTTTAAAACTACGCAACGGATTTTGATGCGGTTTTTTTTAATAGATAGAGTGATTCAAGAGGAAGGTTTTGGTATATAATTTGCGGGCGGGCGAAGCCGCGCGCATCAGCAAGTAATATTATAAATGCGAAAGTTTGTGAGGATGTATGGATGGATGTTTGTTACTCTTTCACGCAAAAACGATTGACCAGATTTGGATTAAATTTGGCACACAGATAGTTTATTACCTGGATTAACACATAGGATACTTTTTATCCTAATAGTACGATCCTGTGAGACAATTTCCAAACTCCACGCGGGTGAAGCCGTGGGTATAAGCTGGTACACAATAAAAGAAAAGAGATAGATGACTACATGCTTCCATAATAAACTTGTTTTCATTAACATTGGATACCATAACAGAGAGAGGATATTTTGTCGGTTGCGAGGAATTTGCTAGAAAGTAATAATTTCAGGAGTCTTTAGCTCCGCAAAATAAAGGGTGTAAAACACCTCTTAACGAAACCGAAAGATACTTGTTTTCCTCGTCATTGCGATCATTTTTTTGTTCTACACCCTGCCTGGGAACCTTCTTGTTACGGAGATATTGGGGGTCAAAGTTCCAACTTTTTGAAAACGTTTTTTTTTAAATACAAGTTTTTAATGTAAGATTTTTACTTTAACCACGACCTCCGTACTAATCAATCCATAAGCACAATGTTATGCACTCAAAACATTGTGCTTACACAATGTTTTGAGTGCGTTTCATTGAGTTCTACCACAAAACATGATTTTTCACCCCAAAAAAAAAAGTCGTTTCCCAGCAATAATTTTTGCGTAAAGTTACTTAGTTTGATGTAAATAATGCTTGGTTGACGGCTTCGTGATGAAGTGGTTTACACCCTGTATCGAGACTTCTCGACTCTTTTAACCACGAAAATGGGAAAACAAATAACAGTCACATATATTATTTTGTCGCTTCGAACCTTGACCGCAACCAAAACAAACAAACAACAAGAAGAAAACTCGTTAATTACGTAAATAAATAAACAAATATATACATGCATAACATTGATGTTAGTTTTAAGTTAATAATACAGTAGGTCGCCACTTTGACCTTGCCTAGGATACTACGGAGTTTCATTAGATTATGAGGCCACCATATCTTGGATTTGTTTCCAATGATGTGCAGCCAAGAGGAAGCCTGGGGCGGAACAACAAAAAATCCAGTTACATTGGTAAGTACGCATTTAGATATTAACTTTGGTGTAATTAATCGGTACTAACTTACTAAGTACTGGTTATGTGGGTGTCCTCAGAATTTGTAATGCGGAGATCAATCAATTCAGTAGAAGCTAGACGTTTTGAGCATGATGATCTGTTTTTCATTAAAGTATAAAGACTTGCCCGCGTAGCATGACCACCGAAGACACGAAAGAGAATCGACAAATCTTTTGTTCATCTGTCATTGAATCGACAAAATGACAGGTGAACAAAAGATTTGTCGATTCTCTTTCTTGTCTACGGTGGTCATGCTACGCGGGTTGATAGCAGTTTTAAGCCAGAGGCCAAGGCAGAGAAGTACATGAAGAATGATAAAAAAAAAAACAAATAAGCAAATCCTTCATTTAGTTTCGTTCATTCACTTTCATCTATCTATTTACAAAATCATCCGCTTTGATTTAATAAATAAATGTAAAAACGACTTACGCATTTACGCGTTCAATTTTCATTAAACAAACAACGCTGCCTACACTAAAATCGTACAATTCCGCAATCAATAATTGGTACTGCCAATTGCCAATATCCGGTTCGATCTATAAAAAAATAATAATCGAAAACCATGCACCTCTTATCGCAAAACTGCAAGGCAACGGTAAAGACTTGCAAGGAAAGTCGTGTTCGTAGGCTAAATAGGAGCGAGGAACGACATTTTTCTGTATCAATACGAATGATAAAAATAGTCTGAGGTTACAGCAATGTTGGCAGAAATTTAAACTCAATATTGTCATGAGCAGACATGAAGATCTTTAGTCTACATTTCTGCTAAGCCTTGAAAACAAACAATATGAAGAAAACGGTGTAAGAGGCAGAAAAGGAGAGGAAACTAGAAAGACTATAGATACTTACTAAAGTCTGCATGTCTTATTGATACCGGGGTCAAAATCTAAGCCGTAGAAGATAAAAAGGTTAACTATTGACCATGGACTTCACTATAACCATTAGGGATTATCGCTCTTATCTCTAAGCATGGCAGAGTGGTGAATGCAGTAAATTTTTAGCAGACAAAAAGGCGGAGTTTTAACCAATAAATCACTCAATTACCAACAAACAAAATATCTCTAAAACATAAGAGACAGATGCAAATCCCAGGGCCAATAGTTACCAGGAAATTAGTACATAAAACAAGCTACGCGTAGGAACAAGATATTTGCGATTATGCAGTAAGGAGCCATAAAGTCGGTCATGGTCATTACCAAACGAAGCACAAAGGTGAGCAGACAAACTGGTTTGCTGTCTAACAACACAAATTGACTTGACAGATCGAAGTTTAGATAGGGAAATGAGGAAGTCAGGTTTTGTGCATTAAATGCATCAATGTCATATTTTACGAAAACGGAAGTTTGGGACATGAACCTTTTGACTGCATCAGGGACCGGAGTTCTCATGACTATATTTTACTGGCCAAACAATGGTTATTAGAAGATGAAAAAATGGCTAGATTCTGAGGAAATGTGCATTAAATTGAAAAGGACAATTTTCATCATCTTTCCGCCCTTGTCCCATTCTATTTGGGGTCAGACGTTTTCTTCTTCCATTCTCCCCTGTCAACGTCACGGCATCATTTACTCCTTTCTCCTTCATATCATTCCTCACACAATCCATCCATCTTTTCATCGGCCTTACTCTCCCTCTCCATCCATCAAAATTCATATTCATCACTCTTTTAGTTTAGTTACATCTTTTTGCGAAAAAGGACCATTATATTGAAGCTAATTCTAATTATGCTAAGATTGAGAACAGAGTCGTATAAGCAGCAGGTTTTCTAGTGTATAGTATATTACCAAATAACTATTGTAAACTACAAAAGGATGTATAAAACCGACAGTAAAATATTTACGACGTTATTGCCTACATCAACAATGGTCAAATATCGCAATATTATTTGGAGTCACAAGTCATAGGTTAGTAGGCAATCGGGGAGTTCGTGGCCTCTGTTGACACGTAAATCTTAATCACTATGATTTGAATAATACCCCATTTATTGGCATACAGCGAAATAGAGAAAGCAATAATAAATTCAGCATGTTTTCGTCATTTGCCTTTGCAAGCAAACCACCACCGAAAACTGACAAGGACCATCGTGGCATCCGGCCCTTTAAATATATAAAAGATTGTATAGGGAAGGATGGCACTTCTTTTCCCAACTGACCCATATGTATAGGGACACGTCACACGAGTCCTACGGCCAGATGGGAACAGGTCCATAAGAGACACGTTGGTTTATACATTCCAAGTCAATAAAAGACAATTGCATGTGTATTGTACTAAATCATCTTACAGAACTTACATAACGGCTCAGAAAAAATGGAGCGATAATTTATAAAGTTTTCCACACGCGAACAATGTAGTATTGAAGCGAAACCACAAGTGATTATGAGTAGTAACTGTAGATTTTATACAAATAGATGTAATTTGGAGTGCAAGTTGTTAAAACCACAATCGTGGAAAGGCAATCGTAGACAATGATAGAAAAGGGAGTGAATTATGGCGTGACAGTTGACAGGAGAGAATAGAAAAAGAAACCGCCAACCCCAAGTAAAACGGGTCAGAGACAGGAAGACGATGAAGTAGTTTCGACGGCATTACAATAAACTCTCCATATTTGTGAGTTCCAATGTCTCGATTCAACAATAGTACATTTTGATACAAGTGGAGAAAGTTTGTTATTGCATTCGAGGCGGAATTAACTCCCGAGCCATAGGCGAGGGTGTTTTTAGCCGAGAACTGCAATAACAAATGTCCACGTGTATCAAACGACGTTTTTCAATACACTTTTGAAGAAATAAAATAAAATAATGAAAAAAAAAACAATCACCGCTGACTATAGGCATGGCACCAATTTGTACAATTTACCAACACCCGCGTGCTGTACCGCGTGCGAAATTGGCTCCTTTCTGCACGCGGCACAGCACGCGGTGATGGAAAATGAAAACAATCCACGTGTGTGAAATACATGGCATGTTGAACCTAATCGTAGTGCGATAAGAACCTGTTTTCGAGGAAGTGTATTGAAAAAATATTTAATTTCTGTCACAAACTACAAAACAACAACTGAGGTATGAGCTAAGTATAAACTATTGTGAATTGTGACTCATTAAGATATTAGACTCTTATAAGTTCTACCTTCCACATCTATTTAATGAATGAAGCAAGAATATTATACCCAGGACGTTGTAATATCTAACTTGATTTGAAAAGAGTGTCCATGGAGCTTCTTGCCCATTCTTCTCCATGGGATCTACGATTTTGGAATCGGCAACTGCAGTATATTCACAGTTATGGACTGGACTGTAGGTAGCTTATTTTTGAATATGCAAAAGTGCCTATCACGGGTCTATTTGAAATAAATGCTTCGAGTTTGAGTCTATCGCTTCCGTTGTCATCGAATTACCACACAATAATAGAAAAGGTTTATCACACAAAGATGGTAGGAAGACTTAAAGGTCCAATAGGTATGTCAACAGCCCTTTCAAGGCCGACATTGACAATGGCTCAAGTTATGGGTCAATAAGATGGCATTACGCCAAGCATGTACAAATGATTAATACATAGGTTATTTCCATATTAGATTCCGTAAATAAGTTATTAATTTCTTGATATTTACGCCATCACCACTTCAAAGTTCGAGTTAATCGACTCGATGATGCGGTCTAGGGTGGAGCACGCTTGCCTAGAAGAAACCGATTTACTTAAACTTTGAACAGATCCAGAGTAATCTGAAAAGAAACACTAACCAAACTCGGTACTTATCCAGAAATTTAAAAACCGGCCACGTGCGTGTCGGGCCACGCGCATTGTAGGGTTCCGTAGTAGCCCGTTATATTGTAGATTTTGTTTTCAATGCAAGTCTTCACCCGTTATAAACAAGCAAATACTTCATCTTAGTCACTTTATAGGATTTATTCTAAGGATTTTGTATTTGGTACAAAATTATCCAACACCCAAGTTCAACGACTATTACTGCTAAACTAATAAAGTTATCTTAACCGCTATAGCTTTCCTTTAAACTTCATGAAATGCACTATTATCATGAATTTTTCCAGATTTTTCAAACCCGCAGTTTAGCTTTTAAAGGGGGGAGGGACAGTACTGAAACAAAAATTTGCACTTTGAAGTTTCATATTTCGTAAATGGAGCATTAAACCGAAAAGTAGTAATAGCAACCCCTAAGTCATTTTAAAAGCCCTTTTCAACGATACCCCACACAATAGGGTAGACGACAAAAAAAAATAACATCCCCACTTCACATGAAGGGGAGCTACCCTAAGACAAAATATTTTCCAAAATTTTATTTTACCCCTTTGTCGGCGTAATTGATATACACACCCCTACAAAATTACAGCTTTCTAATACTAACGGTCTCTTAGCAAAACCTCGTACAGACCGACAAACAGACAGACGGACATGGCGAAACTATAAGGGTTGCTTGTCAGGACTACGGAACCCTACAAAAAGAACTTTAATTTTCTCCTAATCTCGCATGGCTAACCTCCTTAGTTTCACTTCAAGAACCTTCTACTAAAAATAGCAAACACATTTCCTCGCAAAAACATAATTAAATAGGTCATATTTAGTCACATCATTAATAGATCGAATTGTATTAAAAGAGATTTAAATACTGGTTGAACTCGAGACATCGGTATCGACCAAGGCAAAGACGTCAAATTCTAAGGTCGCCGAGGTTACATGTATTAGGTAACAACTATTGTAACTTCGAATACATTTCGTGTTCCGTGTTCTATTGTAAGGACAGTGATTCGCTATTTTTGATTTTCGAAAAGTATAAAGCCCGTTCCTGCTTTGTCGATTCATCTTCATCATCATTTCAGCCGAAAGACGTCCACTGCTGGACATAGGCCTCCCACAAGTGTCGCCACATTGACCGGTCCCATGCGATTTGCATCCAGCGGATCCCGGCAACGTTTATGGTGTTATACAGGGTGTAAACCACCTCATCACGAAGCCGTCAACCAAGCATTCTGTACATCAAACTAAGTAACTTTACGCAAAAATTATTGCTGGGAAACACCTTTTTTTTGGGGTGAAAAATCATGTTTTGTGGTAGAACTCAATGTAACGCACTCAAAACATTGTGCTGATGGATGGATTGGATTGAACAAAAAGTTGGAACTTTGACCCCCAGTATCTCCGTAACTATAAGGTTCCCAGGTAGGGTGTAGAACAAAAAAATGATCGCAACGATGAGGAGAACAAGTGCCTTTCGGCTTCGTTAAGTGATGTTTTACACCCTTTATCTTAGTATTTTGTCGGCGTTACTATTATGTTAAAGGAAGTCTACCTCTGATGAGGAGGGATGACACGCATCATATCTTCCTGCCCTTATCCTGAGGGATGACACACATGTGGCAAAAATAAATATAACGTTGGATGGAGAGGGAGAGGAAGACCAAAGAAGACATTAATGGATCGTGTGATGAATGATATGAACAAAGGAGTGAATAGTAACAAGTGATAGAGTGACGACTGACCGCATCAACAAAACTAACAAATAAACGTAAAATATTCATTGCTATTGATCCTAATCGACCCCCGCACCAATTGATAACATAGTAATATTTAAATCTGAGAAGCTGAGGTCAAAAACGTCCAAAATGCCAAGAACAACAGAAACTTGCGAAAACACTAAAAATGTATGAGATCACATAGTTTTAATAAATTACCAAAAGTCTTGACAATAGCGATAGGTACTCAAGAGACATAATTTTTAATTAAATTATTATAATATATATAATATATCTGCTCCATGGAGCAGAAACTCAATCTCATCCCATTCCGCATTTCATCTATTCCGACCAAACGAAAAACAAAACAGACAAAACACAAAACAGATATACTTATGAGAAAAACAAGGCGTTTCCATGTGGTTATCCATCTGAAAAAAAATCACTTACAAACTTATCTCTTAAACCCTATTATGGAATTAATTGTCAATTGTTCTTTGGTCATTTTTTCAATGTGCCTTTTTCTTTTTGACATTTGACAGTTAAAAAATAAAATGGATGAGACGAATTCAGCCAAAAAGTTCATCTTGGTTTTATTATTTTAAAATAAAAATTGATTCGATAGGAACAAAAAGGAAAGAAACTCTAGTAAAAAATGTATTGCATCAACTAGTTGATTCGATAGGAACATATGCCTGAATCGACTTCCACTTTGATCAACTGGTTGATTCGTTCAATTGATCGGAATGGAAAAACAGATCTAGACCCAACATTTTAGGCCGTGCGTTTTCAGTCAGTGAATTTAAGATTGGTATGAAGTAGGTATATTACCAGCTTTCGCACGTGGCGCCCGTGTGTATTGTGTAATTCGGAAATTATCCCAGGGGACCATACTACCGGGATTTAAATAAAAGTCTTCCTATCCTATATCCCAGGTTTCAAGTTCCGGGTTTATTTGCCCAAGGAAACCGCTTCCGTGTCGTCTGGTGGCCAGCGGACACCACCGACACAATACACCACTTCTGGCATCTGGCACCACTACCATCAACCCTGCGGGTGCTGCACCTAGCTCCTAGGGTATACTCCTCGGCTCCAGCGTCATCTACAGCTACGCGTAAAGCCAGGATAGTACTTGTAAGCGCCTACCATCTTAGGACAGATAATTTATGACAGGCCTTTGTACCTACGACCTAAAGAATAATAGTACATTACGATATTAGTGCGTTAAGATGGTTATAACCAATACGCACGTATATCGTACGACGTTTTTTAACACATTTGCGAGGAAACTGAAAAAAAAACATTTTTCATACGTGGTTATGTATCTGTCCTTGGATATTGACGGCAGCAAGCTTTCGCATGCGGTTCGCTCTTCTGTTAGTATATCTGGTGGAGTTGAAGTAATATATTGCTCATCTTCATTATTGAAAGTTGTCATTTTCAGATATTCACAATACAAGTACAAAGAAAAGAAAATTTGAAAAAAATGGCGCGAGGATTATTTTTTGCCGTGGCTGCGTGAAAATGTTGGCAAAAACGCTAGAGCATGCAGCCAAGTTTTTAAATTACCGAATAAACAGTTTTTTTTTTTTTAATAAATTCAATCTGTGAATGCACACTGTTGCTTTCCCGCCATTTTAACAGCGCGCTAGCGCTGCCTACTGACTGGCGCCGCGCGGCGATTAGATCGAAATTTGAATAGCAACAGCGCGCTGCTCAATAGCTGGAGTCGTGCGGCGGCGATCAGTTCCATATTTGAAATGGCAAATAATACTGTTATGGAATTTGTATGGACTATAACTTAACTATTTGCTTTGGTAACACACGCGTTTTTTATGAACCGCTTTACATATTTAAAACCGGTGGAATTACATCAGCTTTACGAGCAAGGGTGTTAAAAATGAATATAGTGAGTTTTGTTTTACTTATTATAATTTTCCATAACTCCGACGCTTCATTGTCTATTGTCCTGTGAGATCTTGAGTCGAGCTACACGATCACTGACAAACTTGCACTGACTGGACAGGTTCACTCAAATCTGTGTGTTCTTCCACAGACCATATGAGACTCTAATCTGCATGGTCCTCGTATGACTTGACCAATGTGTGGTCTTTAAAAGAGACCTCTGAGTTTGTATTGGCTGTTTCTGCTCAGAGTAGTCAGGTACGAAACACCGCCCCAATCTAGTTTTAAAACATAACATGATGTGATTTATGACATAATAATACGAAAAGGTTACAAAGTAACTTGCGCACTTATAATTTTGGATGGGTAGAGTAGCTATGGATATTTTCCAAGAAAGCAGTCTTGAAGAAAGGTGCATGACACTCGGAGGTCGGCCGGTTAGACAGGAAGACATGATGAAAGCAGTCGACGACCGCTACTCGAAGGACCACGGATTCTCATCGATGACGACACGAAGACTTTACGTCATTTTATTGACATTTTGGAAGTGAAGGCAGTAGTTAATTCATTGTTTAAGAATGTATTATCACGGAACAATTTGGTTGAGAGAATAGGCGGATCGAACGGATGGTCTGTGCAGGGCTGGAAAGGAGGAGAATTCTGAGATGACGAGTAATAGACATGCTGCGCCGATCACAAATTAATTGAGATAAGGGCAGGGGGAATGATGATAACGATGTAGAGTTCCAAAACTCATCGAAGGACCAAAATTGCAGGTCATTTTACATAAATGAAAATCAACATAAATCGATCAAGTCAAAATAACCCTTTTTTGAAAATATATTAGACTACGTAGATAAGATTATTTACTTAAACCGGCGGCGTTTACCATGAACCAACATCTTGCATTGAAAAAATATTTACGTATTAATTATTTCATAATATTCTCTCAATAAATATTAGGCATCAATGAAAATCTTCAAGATGAATTGCGTAGATGACCCAACGTTTATTTACTTTAAAAAACCAAGGTTTCAAATACGCAGGTTTTTATCGTAAAAAAAAATACCAAAAGCAATCATTAGAAAACTCACACACCGTAGTGTCCTTGGCAATGGTAAGCTAGAACCCACACTAGACCCACGTGAAAGATCGTGGCCAACTCTCTCTAGCATAGAGGATTCCTTTGTCCCGGAGAGAGTATGCTGAATAAGAAGAATGCGAGAAGAAAAAGAAGAAAAAGATTTTATTTGTCTTGCACAGAACCGAATCATATTTTAATCAACATACAACCTGACACTGTCCTGCAAATTGCAAAAAGAAGACAACAAAATTTGAATTTCGCGGGCTACCCTTTTTTTTTTTTTAGGATGGGAAAGGCATCCACTTTTAAGAAACGATTCTCACCAATGTCAATATTGAGAGCGGATATGCATTATATAACATCCAACAACATTCAAGACATAATAGGCAACCTTTAACCAGCTCATAAAACATAAAAAATTGGTTAGAAATTATAATATTTTTGTAGAATGTCGGTCAAGTGCAAGTCTCAAGGCGAGTCAAGGATTTGAAGATAATAAAACGTTTAAAGCTGTGAATTAATTTTGCCGCCAAAAATATTAATTGGCGAGGTTTTCGGATTATGATTCAAATTCAAGATAATGTAAGATGATAATGATAATAAACACGTGGGCAAGAAATTCTGGGAAATGGTAATTCTGGGAAATGGACGTTTTGGGAAATGGACATTCTGAGAAATGGAGTTTTTAAACCGTGGAATTGGACATTCTGAACCTAGGTTGCATGGCATGGCATGTCTTGTTGGAGTAGTCCAACAAGACATGCTACGCCGATTCAGAATAAATTGGAATAAGGGCAGAAGAATGATGATATAAGAAACAAGCTAGTATACGAGTACAGGAAGAGCAAAGAAACAATGGATGAACTGTGTGAAAGACTGAAATATGATACAGCGACTGATGGGTGACTGCTCATAGAGAAGTATGAAAGACTACAATCCCAAATAAATAGGGATGACGACAGAGAATGACATATACGATGACGAACAGGGTTATTATGATCTGATTAACAATCACAAGTATACAAATTGCATGATATTATAAACACGATATGGTCGAGATGTGTTTAAAAACAAACGGGGAAAGTCCCATTGACTAAATAAAAAATAAAAAACAAAGGCCCTATTGAAAAAAATGTCTGTCGTTCCGCAATAGTGATGCGCATAGGTCAGAGTATAATATCCACAAACTTGTTTCTGATCGCTGTTTGTGTTGTTGGATTTTATTTTTTATTTTTTTCGGTTTCCTTTATCGATACTGAACTCACCCCTAAGCTATGGCACGCGACTACTTTAACACCCTGTTGATATACAGGATGTTAAAGTAGTCGCGTATCAAGAATTTAAGATTTAAGATATAAATATGGAGAATATTTTATATAAACGCACTTTAAATGTAATGGTTTCCACTACAATTATGCTTAGCTTTAAAATTAATTGAATGAACTATAAAAGTAATGGTTTCCACTATAAATCTGCTTAGCTTTAAAATTAATTGAATGAACTATAAAACTAATGGTTTCCACTATAAATCTGCTTAGCTTTAAAATTATTTGAATGAACTATAAAAATAATGGATGACAATATTACCAGGAGAACAGACTTAGGATGCAAAAGCGAGCGAAGCGAGCTCTGGACTTGGGTGGGGCACCCCGACGACGTTAGGTTAGTTAGGTTCCTTTAAGCCCTGCAGACAGAAATAGGAACGCCGAGCGGGACTCGTCGACTACGCCTTCGACAGTTCGACTACGCCTTCTACAGTTCGACTACCCTTTACAGGCGACTATAAAGTGTTTTGAAGTTAATTTTTTACCAACTAACTGGTTTCGGAGTTGGAATAGATACAGTTATCATAGTGCAACCCATTCTTTTTGTAGTTTATTCAATTAATTTATAGCTAATCATTTATTATAGTGGAAACCATTATTTTATAGTTACCTATTAAATACATCCCTACAAATATCCGCCAAATAGTTTCGGATTTTGTGTGGCTTACGATTTCTCAATAACAATCGATACAAAGAGGAAACAAATGATCCATTTATTGAGTAAAACAAACAGACGTAGTTAATGTAATATAATAAGATATAATGTTTTGATAACAGGCGTGTTTACACACTCATTGGAACGCAGTCGGTCCCGGTATCAAGTTCACGTTGGCGCGAAGTTGAAGGTTGCTGTCATTGCTTCACTTCTTTTTTTTTGCGTAGGTATTTGTAGCTGATGAATGATTTAGTTTGACTGGATTTTTAAGGTAATTGGAATTTACTATTAAACTGAAGGTTAATTTAACCATGGTGGTGCAGGAGTACATAATTTCTAGGTATTTAATGCTTTGACAAAATATTGGCAGACCTACCAGACAATGCCACAAAAAACACAATTGTTAACTTTTTGTTATGGTTAAACAACTATTTCTCTACTGCGAAACTTTGAAGCTTTTATTTTAAAAATATCTATCACGTAGACATAAAATACAACGTCTTTTTTGTTTACGTAAGAAATTGGACAATTTAAATTCAGCATGAAATGAGTCCTGAATAAGGTGTCTATTTCATTCTGTTTCGTTGAACATCGGTTTCATTACATTTTTAGTAATGAAAAGAATGACTAGACAATTTCTTGAACCGTGAAAATGCTTTATTAAATGTGTGACATAATACCTAGTAACAACTAATAGTCTATTAGCACTCATTAAAAATCACAAATAGGCACGCGTGTAATGAAAAGGCGTTATTTCATTAAAAGTGTTTCCTCGAATTTCGCATACACGCGCAGTACATGAGTTGCTCTAAATATTCATTAAGTTAACAGTTAAGGTAGTTTGAGTTCGTAATTAAAAATAATTAATTCATGGCAGATTTTTTTTTTTTTTATGTACAAAGCAAAGCACATATTTTTTATTAAGTGTGGCTCTTTAAATAATTAATATGTACTAATGTACGAGCCAACGTTTTTTCTATTATTGCAACAATTGTTTTTCTAAATTATTTTTGACGTTTTGCTAGTAGCACATTTTTAAAAAAGCTTTCGCAAGAAACTTACTGAAATAAATATCGTATAATAAAAATTTATAGGCACGCGCATACGATATCAATCACAATTTAATGAGTTAATTTACGTACAATAATTGAACCCAAACACACTTGAACTTTATAACAATGACAGTTGAACAGTTCATGGTTAATGAAAAAAGAAAGAATGAACATAAAAAAACTAGTCTTCTTAACAATAAATTCATACTGCCTTCAAAAAAGGAAGTGCATGCGAGTTCATTGCACTCACCTTGCAGGATATCCGAAAATACGATTATCACAATACTATTTAAAAAACTTTCACAAAATAAATCACAAGAATAAAACTGACAATTTATAAAAAAGTTTTTAAACAAAAAGGTCGCAAGTCGCAGTTCGAAAAAAGAACGCGGTTAAAATCGCGCGCGCGGCGCGTATTCCGTGTAGGGTGTATTGCAACACTGGCAGAATGGCCGGCGTGCTTGCCATTAGAACCGCGCGCGATTAAATAAGCTGAACGGATATACCTAGACTATGGCTAACCGTTGTCATCTCGGATGCTTAAGGCACTGAGGTTACATGACATTAATTAGAGGATTAATAGGGCAGTTTTTGTCAAGAGTGACAGCAGTTTTTACTGTACGGCGTATTGTTTTAGTGGCAAAAACTTTAATAATACGCAATACTCACCCTAAGGTAGACTGGTAGAACGTACCCAAAGACCCATAATAATTTCTTGTTTGTACAGTTATTTTTACTTATGCGTAAAGTATTAATTAATAAATTTATAAAAAAAATCATGCGTAGTTTTCGTCATTCAATATTATTTGCTTAAGATTTTTTTCAGGTACTTTCCAAGATCTACTAGAATATGCATAGGTAAAGACAGGTTTATTAAAATACTTTCGACCTACGCATTAAAATTGCGATGGCCGGTAACTAATAATATTTTTTTAATCAAATAACATTATAGGAATTAGATTTAGAAAATTTTGACATTTTGTTGAGGTAATAAGCTATAATTGGTGTCAGTCAGAGTGTTCACCATAATTTAAAGAATTTATTTCTGAACATGTAGGTATGTGTTTATTACAATAATATTTAACTCACATATAAAGGGTGTAAAAAGCCTCTTAACGAAGTCGAAAGGCACTTGTCTCCACGGCGTGGGCATTGTGATCATTTTTTTATGGTCCATGAAAAAAACCTGGGAATCTTCTAGTTACGGAGATATTCGGGGTCAAAGTTCCAACTCTTTGACAAGTATTTTTTTTTTTTAAATACACGTTTTTATTGTAATATTTTTAATTAAAACACCTCCACGACCCCCGTACTATTCAATCCGTCCATCAGCACATTGTTTAAAGTGCGTTACATTGAGTTCTACCACAAAACATGATTTTTCACCCCCAAAAAAAAAGGCGTTTCCCAGCAATAATTTTTGCGTAAAGTTACTTAGTTTGATGTACAGAATGCTTTTTTGACGGCTTCGTGATGAGGTTGTTTACACCCTGTATATCGCAGAAATCTCTATGTTTTGATAATATAATATGTCACACCACCATCAGGAGACTGATCCTGTGTGTGGGGCGGTCGCTTGTTCTAACTAGAATGTAAATGTGGCGCTGTTCCACAAACGAAGGCACAAAGTGATGGGCAAGTTCTGAGCTGAATAGTAGGGAATTTATGTTTTTCTGACTCCTTCGTCATTCTTTTCTGATTTCATTGTGGGATCCAAGATCGTTCAATTGTTTCTCCGTGACTTCGGCAAATTTTTTAGTCTCTGCGCTTTACTGGCGTCACCACTGTTGATTCTGGATTTGCAGAGTTGCAGTGGATGAGAACAGTGTGGCGGGCTTGTCAAGATCCACTGACAGAATAAGATGAAGTACATACTAAGAGCACGAATGCCTGTCTTGAAACGTAAATTGACTAACCAGTAATTTTTCGCCCACGGAAATTCCAATTACCAATATCGGATCCAGTAAATGACCACAGATCCAGTTCAATAACAGCAATTGAAGTAATCGGCTTGATAGTTCCTGTAATTGGCCTTTCGAGACAAATTAACTCATTTAGGGTCTAAAGTTATAAACCACAATGGAATACCTCTCCTAGAAAAGCCTAAACAACCAAGATTTCACTGAAATATACAGCCATACAGGGTGTCCGGTAATTAATGGATAACCTTGAAATGTCTTATAGTAGAAGTTTTAGGCCATTTAGAAAAAAATACGAAAAAAAATCTATCATAAGTAGTAACTGTAAGCAAGTTCATTAATTTCGGAAAATTATTATGAATTAACTTTTAAACAAAGTTTAAACATCTTGGGTAAAAAAAAATGTATGCATACTTGAGTGCCCAATAATTTTAAAATAATGTCGGTTTCAGGTAGATTTGATAATGGTACAATACATAATTGTATCTGCCGTAAATAGCGAATTATTGCTATTAATGTAGACAAGGAGAAAAAATTACTGAAACAAAAAAATGAATTTTTTGCATAACATAGATTTTTTTCCGTATTTTTTTCTAAATGGCCATGGGTTCTGCTATGGGCCATTTCAAGGTTATCCATTCGTTACCGGACACCCTGTATATAGAGTGATTCAAGAGCATTACATGTTGCACTCGTGCGAAGCCGGGGCGGGTCTCTGGTTTTGTAAGACGAAAAGTCCTGAATCTGCTTAATTGAAATAAAAGACTAATGATTTTCAAAAAAGTAATCAAGTACTCTTTGTTCTTCCATTATTTTTTGACTGTGGAGAAGCTCCTAGTAGGCCGTCTGTTTACAATTAAATCAGGTGTGTTTTCATTAAATAGATCAATTCTGTATGATCTACAGACCTGCATTGTATGTGATCTGTATCTCTAATGTGAACAAACACGTGCACTCCTTAAATGGGTACAGTACAAGTAGTAACGTAACGTAACTGTTAATAGTAATTAATTTATCTAGACGAAGTTTATTTTATTTTATTTTCCTTTATTGGCCAACCAACAATTGTTTACACTGTAAATCTTTTATTGTGTTGTGTTGTTGTATGTTGTATTATGTTGTTTGTTGTTGTATTGTGTTGTTTGTTGTTGTATTGTTTGTTGTGTATTGTTGTTTTTTTGTATTGTTTCACTGTTCTGCTAAATGCGCTTTTTTGATTGAAATATTTGGCTCCAGCTTTTGCTCGCGACTTTGCTCCCGTTATGTCACGGAAATTAACCTACGGTAGCCTATGACACTCGGAGATAATGTAATTTCTCGTGAAATAATTTGCTCTACTAAAACAATTTTGAGAATCGGAAACAAATTTTATCGCTTTACAGTATTATATTTGGTATTTAGAGTTTGTGCATATCAGATTAACTTCAAACAAGGAAGAACAAGACCAAAATATTATAAAATATGTCACTATATTTTATAATATTTTAGTCTTATTCTTCCTTGTCTGAGGAATCATTGTGAGAAATGGAATTAATTGAATCGGATTATACTTTAGTAAGTAATAAGTAATCTAAGTAGGTAAATGCGTAAATGCCTGCGCCAGTGGCATTAATTAAAATAGGTAGGTACCTATTGTGCCAAAATAAAATCGAACAAAGTACATCATCAACATTCGTAGATCTGTGACAGTCGTTACGAGTATTAAGAAGCCTGAAAGTCCGACAGCCAGTGTTACCACGGAGTATCGAGTTACTCAGAACGTGGATTGTGGAGGTTCTACAGGCTGTCGCGATCGCTCCATGTATAATGGATGTACAGTCGTGGTCTTTTCCGCCTGATCAGTTAAATTTTTTTTCGCTTAAATCATGCGGAGGCGCCGAGCCACTCCACCTTAAACTTTAGGCCTATTAGGAAAGCGTCAACTTTGGCGCGCATAATAACAACTCTCGTTTGGCATGTGTCGCCGATCGGTATTTTTTTCATTAATTATTTATTATAAAGTCAATGGGGCGGGGATAGAGAGCGTTTCTATGTTTTAAGTGCAAGCAAAAATTAGCTTAGTGGTGATCAGGCGGGAGTGTCCTCGATAGTACCTAAACGATATGTGATGTTTGTATTGCGGCGCCGGAAGCCACGGTTACTAGCGGTGCCTCCTGCACGAACCAACTTGCTCAGCAAAGCGCCACTGACGCGCGCCTTGCACGCACTGAATGACACTGCTGAAAGGATCGATCTATTTACCTGCTCTCTGAATAAATTCACAAAAACAATGTTGTATGTGTTATGCTATTTAAAATAGTTATATATAAGATAGTTTAATTAAGGACCACGCTAACGCATTAGGATTTCCCTGTAATGTTAGTAGTGTTTGTGTTTAATAAATAAATAAAATTTCCTTAAAATCAACTAAAAGGCACTTGTTCTCCCCGCCGTTGGATCTTTTTTGTTCTAGATCATATCTGGGAACCATCTACGAGTACTTACGGAGATATTGGGAGACAAAGTTCCAAGTTTCACCAGATAAAAAAGTCGTTTCCCAGCATTATTTTTTGCTTATAGTTGCTAAGTTTGATGTTCAGAATGCTTGGTTAGCGGCTTTCTGAAGGTTTCGTTTACACCTTGTACCTATACACACGGAGCCCCGAACTTTACTTCACTTTACAAATGGTACAGGCACTAGACAGTGTTTTATACCGGCTGACCACTGAAATGTTTTTAGAGTAGTGTTGTTAGGGCTGCATTAAGCTTATACCAATATGGTTAGGTAGTTCAAAAGATATCTATATATATAAAAGAAAGTCGTGTTAGTTACTTCACTTATAACTCAAGAACGGCTGAACCGATTTAGCTGAAAATTGGCAGGGAGGTAGTTTAGAGCCAGGAGAAGGACATAGGATACTTTTTTCTTTTTTTTTTTTTTTTTTTTTTTTTTAGGTAGTAGGTAGGTAGTAGGTAGGTAGTAGGTAGGTAGTAGGTAGGTAGTAGGTAGGTAGTAGGTAGGTAGTAGGTAGGTAGTAGGTAGGTAGTAGGTAGGTAGTAGGTAGGTAGTAGGTAGGTAGTAGGTAGGTAGTAGGTAGGTAGTAGGTAGGTAGTAGGTAGGTAGTAGGTAGGTAGTAGGTAGGTAGTAGGTAGGTAGTAGGTAGGTAGTAGGTAGGTAGTAGGTAGGTAGTAGGTAGGTAGTAGGTAGGTAGTAGGTAGGTAGTAGGTAGGTAGTAGGTAGGTAGTAGGTAGGTAGTAGGTAGGTAGTAGGTAGGTAGTAGGTAGGTAGTAGGTAGGTAGTAGGTAGGTAGTAGGTAGGTAGTAGGTAGGTAGTAGGTAGGTAGTAAGTAGGTAGTAGGTAGGTAGTAGGTAGGTAGTAGGTAGGTAGTAGGTAGGTTTCTCTCTAATGTGACGCAGACGAAGTTGCGTGGGTCAGCTAGTTTATTTATAAAAGGCTCCTTGTCATTATCTAAAACGAAATCTAAACAGATTATGCATGGAGACGTAGCTCCTGACAGTACTTACTAATACATACTAAATACCTAAATAAAACTACAACTTCCCGTTTGAAGCCCTTGAACTACATTCAAGCCAGATATTTCAAGGTGTAGGACAAACTTACATAGCGGTACAACAAAAGCTTGTGAATAATACGAACCTCTTCACAAGGTTATATTTACTTGAAGAATTAGCAACAACTTATCTGTTCTACAAGAACTGCGTATTTAAGTATTTTTGTAAGAGAACACTTTGAATATAAACTATGCAGGGTGGAAACTTTCAAAGTCAAAGTCAAACCGTTTATTGCGAACTAAATGTACAATTTTGGTGTTATGTGATGTTCAGCGGGCAGTAAGGGGAACGATCATCATCATAAGCGGACCCAGTGCGGATTGGTAGATGTCACATGTCTTCCAATTTTTTGGTTCTAGGACATGCCGGTTTCCACACGATGTTTTCCCTCACCGTTTTGAGACCAGTGGTGATGAAATAAATTACACAAAGTAATGCGCCTGCCTGGGTTCGAACCCACGACTTAGTGTTCGTAAGTCGGGGCTGCCACCACTGGGCCGCCGCTGCTCTCCCACTGGGCCACCGCTGCTCTCGAAGGGGAACGATCTTCGTCCCTCCTGCTGGTCTTAGGAGACTATCCATAATGTTGTGTAATTTTCATGCACATTCACAGATTTTCAAAAAATAATGCATGAGGAAAGGTTTTTGCAATTTCTGGCTTTTTAGTACTCCAACGATGGTTAGTCCAATAGAAGTTTTTATCAGTATTGGACACAGGATCGTTTGGCATCAATGTTTTCCTTTCACCAATCTGTACCCAGAATCAGATGAATCTATCTGAATCTATCTACCCAGCATAATATCTCCTCTGCTGGGAAACAGGCCTATCTGCAAGAGGGATTGGGCCGTAAAGACAGTGCCGGTTCGTGGGTAAGTTGATTGTAGCACGTGATAAATTCGCTTAGCGTTCCGTACATTCTAAGAACATAACAACGGCTTTCGCGCCTCCTTTGTTAGTTACCGGCATTGTTGGTCAAACGTATTCGTAAGTTTGTAAGCGGGAAATACCACTACAAAATCTTTACGGGTGAATCATTACCTATACCTCCGATGATCAATTCATCGATGATCATTCATCAATAAGTACTTATTAAAAAAAACCATCAGAGTTCGGGACTTTATTTCTAAAACTATTTAACTACTTTGTATTAATAATTATGTACAGGATTCAGCTAGTCATTCCAGATTTTTATAGTACGGAAATAGTGCCTAACTAACAAACAAGCTACCCATACATTGTCATTTATTATCACTTGATTAAAGTAATTTTCAAATGATTTTTTGTTAGATCATCGTTAGGTTCAACTCATTGTATTTAAATTGATTGCCAATAATTAAACAACTTCTTTGCCTAAATTATATTTGGACTCTAATAAAACAAATGAATTAGCCAAATGTTGCCACTCCAAATGTTGTAACTCCTTACAATTTCTTGAATTCACTTAAGGGGGTGGTATCTGCTAACGAGAGGTTTTCTCCATGTAACTCCTCTTAGATGAGTGATTATAAATGTGCAAAAAAATATACATATTATGTTGCATAATAGACTCTAAACTTTAATTCATCATCATTCATCATTTCAGCCGAAAGACGTCCACTGCTGGACATGGGCCTCCCCCAAGTGTCGCCACATTGACCGCTCCCGTGCGACTCGCATTCAGCGGACTCCCGCAACCTTCACCAGGTCATCGGTCCACCTAGCGGGAGGCCTTCCAACGCAACGTCTTCCGGTTCGCGGTCGCCACTCCAGAACTTTTCGGCCCCATCGGCCATCCGTTCTGCGAGAAATGTGACCTGCCCACTGCCACTTAAGTTTGGCAATTCTTCGGGCTACGTCGGTAACCTTGGTTCTCTTGCGGATGTCTACGTTTCTGATTTGATCGCGCAAGGAAACTCCGAGCATAGCCCTCTCCATTGCCCTTTGGGTGACTTTAAGCCTTCTGATGAGGAGGGAGTTAGACCTACCTAACTGGACTGTTTGTCCCAGGTACACATAATCGTCTACAACTTCGAGTGTAGAGTATCCGATCTTGATAGGAGTGGGTTTGACATGGGCATTCAACATGACCTTGGTTTTGTCCATGTTCATTTTAAGACCCACTCTTCCGGAAGCTCTACTGAGGTCATCCAGCATCGTCCTGAGGGCCTCCATGGTCTCAGCCATGACCACTATATCGTCGGCAAACCGAAGGTGAGTGATGTACTCGCCATTGACGTTGATGCCTAGCCCTCTCCAGTCCAAAACCTTGAAGACATCCTCCAGTGCAGCGGTGAATAGTTTCGGAGATATGACGTCTCCCTGTCTCACACCTCGCTGCAGGAGGATAGGTTCCGAGGCTTGGTCCTGAAGTCGGACTGACATGGTGGCGTTTTTGTACAAACACTTCAACACCTCGAAACTTTAATTGGTACAATTGAAATAATTCTAACTTTATTATTACCATATGAAAAAAAAAATCAAAGTGAAGCATTTTTTCTTTGAAATTTCGTAACTACTCCTAAACGGCATTCAGTTTTAGTTTTATTTTTTTAACAAAAATATTTGTCACTTTTATCTTTACAAAGTGTACAATTGGCATTTTGATCTAATGATTTATTAAGCTACAATTAAATAAAAACCACACATTTCGCACTATTCGGCCCGCAGTGGCTGACGTAACAACCACTTTGTAGTGCAAGCTGATTAGAACTTTATTTTAACAGTATTTCTAACGAAGTTTGTATCACCACAAATAGAGTTGCTATTTTAGCAGATATGTTGCTATTTTTGGAATCGAGCTGGACTTAAGGCTGGGGAGCCTTAAGTCCAGCTCGATTCCATAAGAAATAAGATATGAACCATTGACCCACGGTAGATTAAAGAGCATTCCCTATAAGAGAGAAGGGCTGTGTTAAAGCAGAGGGAACTTTAGAGGCACTCACTCTATACGTCCTTCTACTCCCTTCATCTTTCCATAATAATCATCACTCGCCAAATTGCGAATTTTGTGGGGTAATTGAGGATATTTATCACGTGGTGATGGAATGTGACCGGAACATACACGTAAGAGAAGATTTGCCTGGTATGGGATTTAAAGTGGGAGCGAGTAACAGCATTCTAGCGTCCCCTTTGTCGGTGGAGCTTAGGATGTTGTGTCGGATGTTGTTAATGAGAATAAAGTTCTAATCAGCTTGCACTACGAAGTGGTTGTTACGGCAGTCACTTATCCTGCAGGGACTCCTGAAAGCCAGAATTAACCGACGCAGTCACAAGGAAAACGCTGAGGCAATGAAGCTCAACGAGTCCCGGAGAAAAGAAAGACACAGTCTGGAACAAAGCCTTTCGATTTACCCCTTTCTCTACAAAAAGTCGATACAGAAATCGACAAGGCACCTTATCATCGAACTCACGTGCTGTTAAAGATCACGATCAAATATAATTGAAGGGAAGGATGTGAACAATATTGCCTTCGTTTTTTATGATATTCATTTCCCCTTAATTTACTTACGAGTACCTGTTGTGAAACAGTTGGAACTTTGACCCCCAATATCTCCGTAACTAGAAGATTCCCAGGTTTTTTTTTATGGACCATAAAAAAATGATCACAAGGGCCATGCCGTAGAGAAAAAATGTCTTTCGGCTTCGTTAAGGGTAATTTTACACCCATTATATCCAGGCCGGATTGCCAGCCATATGCTTTAGTCATACATAAGAGAGTTATTCTTAGTAATGCATCACAAATAAACAAATGAATGATGATGATGATTAATGATAAATAGATGATCGAACTTAATTATGTTAAATATGTCATTAGAAACAAAACACGTATTGTACGTCTGAAGTTGAGTAAATGCGTTTGTTATTACGTCCAACATAATAAGGGACTTAAGATGTTATAATTGTTATAGGCTCATTAACTATCAGCTTTATTTTTTATTTGTTTACACGTACAATTTAACAGAAAATCGGTTAAGGGGACTACAGGAGCTAAACGCGAGTTTTATAATGCAAAACAGCATATGATTCACTACAATAAGCAAAACCAGAAGAATATATGATATTCTTCAGGATATATACTAGTATGATAGTGTTTTGAAAACATAATACAACTAATAATTAATTAACATCGATAATGAAAAAAATAAGGATTTCCATTTTGACCGTGGAGGTACTAAGACCAAATAAAAAACCAAGACATAACATAGCGCTGCGAACAATAAAGTGAGGCCAGCGCCAAACTACGTCTCGCTCTGTGTATACACACTCACCCGCACACATTTACATCAAACTACAATGAAACTACGTCTCAATAAATGCACACATGTTAACGAAACCGGCCTCACTTCTCTGTTCGCAGAGTTCCGTCTTAACTTTTTTATTGTAGGTATTGCAGTTTTGAAGAAAACCAGTTTTTTTTAATTACCGATGAAAAATTTCTATGTGTGCAACGAATGATGTACTGGATACAAGACTCGTTTAGAGCATCGCTTGCACTTCGTCTGTGCGAAAACAAAAATATTAAAACAATATCGGTACAAAGTCCACATAAGATCAATGAGATCATAGCGTCTCATGTTTTCTTTACAATACTGTACTGTAAATATACCTTAGTGACTATCTTACTGAGCGCAGACAATAAAACATGGAAATAAGATAATAATAAATAAGGAAGTTTATACTTACTGAGGAAAATTCGATTTACTCATCACAGAAAACCCGCGTAATTTATCAAATGGCGTAGTAACAAAACGGTATGCCATCTTACTGACACTTAAGTTATTTAGTTTTTTTTAACAAACATAATTTTTATCTCAGTTTAGAAAAACTATAGGCGAGACGACAAAAATAAATCTAATTAGTCCGTCACTTAGATTATCAAAAAATATTTGACCCGGGTTTTTTCTTTTGTTACGTAAACCAAAATTGACGAAGATACGCCTCTTTTAAAATTCTCAATACGTCCCTGGTATAATTTTTAGCTAGTTCTGACGTCACGAGCCCGCACTCCCGAGTGTTGATGCGTTTTATCTTTGTCAATATTCATTGATTTACAAAAACAAAAAATACGTGTCCATTAATTTCCAATACTCTAACTGACGGACTAAATAGATTTGCAATTTTTTGATACTATCGTCATGCCTATAAGGAAATCAAACGAATGGTGGTTGGGCCTAGCCTGTACCCAACTATATTGGGTTCGGCTTCCAGTCTAACCGGTTGCAGCTGAATACCAGTCTTTTACATGAAGCGACTGCCAAAATTACCTCCACAGCCCAGTTCGAACTGGCTAATACGATACCCCTTGGTAAGACTGGTTGACTGACCTGTAAAACGTCAACTAATGAGTCAAAAGATCTACAAATGATAGGCGGAACTAACGGCTTAACGTGTTTTCCGAGGCACAGATGAACCTCGGTATGTAATGGGTGGTCACACATCCACAGACCAACCTAGGCAAGCACGGCTTAACCTAAAGATCGACCCGAGCGGCTGTTATTATTTAGCCACAAGCTCTTCCTTACTTTTATTAGACGAAGGACACTAATCTTTTTCAATCGTATCTTATCGCCAACATTTTTCATTACTGAATAAAAAATAGTGATAAAACTTTCTATCTAACCAACAATGCCTTTATTTATCCAGCAATCCGCTAGATTCCCGTGGTGGATGATGGTCCACACCCTCACACGTGGAAAAAATCTGTGACCCAGCTGCGGGCACGTGAGAAAAACATTAAAGACGAAAAAGCTAACCTTTACTAAAGGACATTAACCTTCATAAATTCTCACATAAATATTAATCAAATCTACGCATTAACATAGAAATGGTACTTATCTATTTATTTAGCATAAACTTATTCCTACGCTCAATTATTCCAATGACATTGACAGCTGTCAAACTGCAAATATTAGTATTGATTGGCTATCAGTTTTCAACATGGCGCCTTGCCAGAGCACGGATTGTCAATATAAATATCATCAGCTAAACTATACTTTTCAAATCGTAGTTTTTTTTTTCTTTTCAAAATCAACGGGTTCGATTGGACTGGTTAGGAATATACATATTTCAAAAATCTAATGATGCAGTTTTAGTTTTCATCAAAAACAGGCTCGAGACTGCATGAGTATTTTTCTGTATTCCATACTTACGGATTTGGCCATCCACGCTCACTTGAAAAATTCAGCCTGTATTTATGTCAACCAATCCTTCGAGAAAGTTCCACAACATACTCGAACCTTCTTCACACATCAATAGTGGATTGTTCTAGGATTACTTGAATCAAAATCAAAGCATTTATTTCAAGTAGGCCAGTTAGGCACTTTTGAATTGTCGAAACAAAGATGAAAATTAAATGTAGCTACAGTCCCAGTCACAAGGCATAAAAACTGTGAAAGTACTGTAGTTGCCCTTTCCCTAGCGTAGATCTCTATGGAGAAGAACGGGCAAGAAACTCCATGCACACTCTTTTAAATCAGAATATTTTTACAAAACCTTGGTTACATTATTCATGTTGAGATGGTACATTGTGTGAGAATCTCCTACACAGTTCCATGGTGGAACATTCTAGACTCGAACGTAAGCTATAATGTTCGTAACAATATCATTATCCTCATCGTCGTCGTCCGCAGCCCGACTTGATCCAGTGCTGGATAAAGGCTTTTCTGTTAGTGCCATGGCTAAACTAAGTTAGTCTTCAAACTAAGGAGCATACGCCTCGTTTTCAATCACCGTTATCATCACGATTGGCTGCCTTGTTCCAACCACTTGGTGAGTGTAAGCCTCCTTCCTTCTGTCCCATTCGTCCCTGGTCTGCGCGAGTCTGCACCAGGTCTTGCCCGCGATTTTCTGAATGTCGTCCACCCTACCTGTTGGTCTACCAATACTCAGACAATCATCATCAATTTCCTGTCCTTATCCCAATTTATTTGGGGTCGGCGCAGCATGTCTTCTTCTTCCATACTTCTCTTTGTCATCTCATCAGAAACCTCCTTTCTTGCCATATTCACAAAGTCCATCCATGGTTTCTTTGGTCTTACTCTTTCAATATCTGGCTGTTTTTGTATTTGAGTGTTTGTAAACATACACACGATGCAGGAGAAATTCCTATGGCGGGCAACGCTTTTCTGTTGTTAAATAAATTATTTCTATTCCAACTTCTACTAAATCTTTGTATCCATTCATTATTATTTTAAGCCAAGTCAGAAGCCCATGAGCGGCATAAAAACTATGACACCAGGTTAGGCACTAACCACACGAAAAAGAAAGATCCATTATTTTCATTTCATATGAGACTCATATTGGATGTTGTCTTTCAACGAAAATAGGTAGGAGAACATCTCACTTGCACTCTCTGTTCGCTAACCTAATCTATGTCGACATAAAGAGTTTTATGGTTGTTGCAGCAATGCCCGCGCCTACACTTTACACCCGGTTTTGGGTACGCTTCCTACTTATTTTAATTACCATTTTAAATCAAAAAGAAGACGATCACCAAAATCCATTAAAAATGATTATCATAAAAACCTATTTTTACCTAAGTTTGAAGGTCATGAATAACTAAAGAGTTAGCATTACTTTCAAAAGCATATCGTTTGCTGATAGTCACGTTGGCTCATTACCTATGCAAATGTTTAGTTTTTGTTTGAATAATAAAGATTTCCGTGGTAGAGACCACGGAAATCTTTAGAAATAGTAAGCCTAAGGACGTCCCAGATCGCGGGCCTGTGGACGGGGAGCTATGGGCTAGCTCGCCGTCCGTACGTCTCATGACGACAGGCCGTGTCGACGGCGCGTTCGTGTTCCACGCGCGCCTCAAAGAGGGCCGAAGCCTGCCGGGGCTGCGGGACTATTCGAAAGAGATACCGTGGCCCCGGGACACAAAGGGCGATGAAGGAACATGGATGGGTTTTAGTCAGTAAAAGTCTGACACTCCCTCCTGCTCAGCCCAGAGCGGGAGAAGTCATTTGATGATTTTCCATCCGAAAAAAAAAAAAAAAAAAAAAAGGACGTCCCAGATTTTGAAGACAATAAGTATTAAAGGTTTTCGCGGTGTTATGAATCATTGTGGTCTTTCACATAGTAGCTATACATATATAATGGCTATTTGGGCAGTGTGAATTCATTGAACGAATATTACATCCATACTCCGAGTGTAGTGACTTTCATACAAGCCTAAAACTTGACTTGCCCGTATAACCTACTACCCTTCGGATCTTCCCTTATAGGATTAATAATTTTAATTCAAACTTTATTAACAAACATGTTAATAAAGTTTGAATTAATATTTTTATCCCAAAAATAATTAAAGCTACGTAATTTATAGTCACACTACCCCTGTATAGTCCAAGCTTACATGTAAATAAAGTTTGAATTAAAATTATTAATCCTATAGATAGGGGATTAACATCATGAAGGGTAGTAGGTTATACGGGAAGTTTTAGGCTTGTATGATGTCATGGGCACGACACTGATTTAAAAATGTACTTGTTTCCGAGTGAAGTTTTCTTGAGCTTTTAAACACATAGTTGTATATAAAACATGTATTAACGTCAATTTTAAGTTTTAATAACTGTTTTGTTTAGTGCACCTTTTTGTCAATTGTTTGTTTTGTTAAACTAGGTGATAACTAGTCTAAACTATAACTCGTTTTACGTGTAAACGAAACTAGTAAAGACAACATGTTTTATACCTTGGTGTTGGCAGGGATAAGATAATGGTAAGGAAAGAAAATACATACCTACTACTAAACTATAATGATACTAACAAAAACGAATAAATCAGTAGACAGTTCCATGAAGGAAAAAAGTGAAGTGTTCCACGGTTCACTACAGGGACGTGGAGTTAAAAAATAAACAAACATCGATTCGCAGAACATGCGCCCGAAGAATGTAAGTTTGCTTCATTGGGGATTTTGGACATAACATTGACATAGCTAAACGGTCATACACATCTTTAGTAGGTACCTACCTACAAGGATATATTATGTCTTCTTTTTTTTTTTTTTTAGGATGGGAAATCATCAAATGACTTCTCCCGCTCTGGGCGGAGCAGGAAGGAGTGTCAGACTTTTACTGACTAAAACCCATCCATGTTCCTTCATCGCCCTTTGTGTTCCGGGGCCACGGTATCTCTTTCGAATAGTCCCGCAGCCCCGGATATATTATGTCTAACGCAGCCATCTTTGTTTTTACCCGACTGAGAGAGCGGTAGTGTTTATCAGCCTATTATATGTATATGTATGTATTTTTGTTCTTTTGTGGCACTCTACCAAACGCGTGGGCCGATTTTGATGATTCTTATCTCAATCGATTTGCCGTAATCTTGTGAGTGTCAATAAAGACATGACAGTAATCAAAATTCAATATGGCGACAACCAGACAAACATTTTTTTTTAAATCAAGAAGTTAAATCGTCTGTCAAATCTTTCACATTATTAAACTGAAAAGATGGATTTAATTGAACTGATGAACTTATATTATTATGTAATTATTAAAACATGGAATGGGTTGCGCCTGCTTCTAAATTATTTATGATGTTCAGGTGCGTGTTACTCGCAAATGGCGCGCGTGTATGAGACCAGATGTATGATCGTCGGCGAAACAAAAGGAGTATGTAAGAATTTTGTTAGTTGCTACCTACCCCAAGGAAAAGGCGTGAGTATATACATTTAACCATAAATCTTGATTTATATCAACACCCTAATAAAGGCACAGTTAAATATAGCATATCAATCTGAAATAGAGAACGGTGTCTGGCAAGGGATACTGTGTTACCCGGTATCTGAGGCGAAGAGGTCAGATTATATTAATTATATATTTATTTATTTTATTATTTTACATGGAGCGACTGCCTAGTCGCTCCATGTAAAATAATAGAATTCAGCTGCATCTTTACACTGGAAAAACTTAGTTGGGAAATTATACCTAGGCGTGACGCATAGAGTTTTAAAAGCGTCATATCTTCGTCAATTTTGGTTTACGTAACAAAAGAAAAAAACACGGGTCAAATATTTTTTGATAATCTAACTGACGGAATAATTCGATTTTTTTTGTCGTCTCGCCTATTCTATTATACAATACGCACATGAAAAATCAGAGGTATCTTGGGTTCGAATTTGACACCCATGACTTGGCAGTTTGACAGTCACACAACTAGGCCAATAGCTTTTCAATTTAATTTTAAAACTCCTTTGCTATACCAGAACATGTGCTAAATTAAATGCAGAATCGTACACGACAAGCTAATTGAGTCCACTAGCCATATCACCTACCATACAATTACTAGCAACAACAGTGACAATAACTGTACGATAGCATCTCAGATGGTCTTGATAGCGCTGTAATCATGAATGAACGATGTTGAGTGTGTAATCGACACGTGTGTGCAAAATGTGCAGTTTTAATTGTTGTTTCGTATGTGGGGGACAATGTAACTACTGTTATACAGGCTGAACCATCGTGATTCTACTGCTCTTAGGCCCTAGAGAAAAGTGTAAACGTAACTATAAAGGGTGTAAAAAGATTCTTAACGAAGCCGAAAGGAACTTGTTCTCTCCATCATTAAGGTATTTTTTTTTGTTCTGGAGACCATACCTTCTAGTTACGGAGATATTGGAGGTCAAAATTCCAACTTTTTCACAAGTTTTTTTTTTTAAATACATGTTTTTAATGTAAGAACTTTACTTTAAACACACCCCCCACACTATTCAATCCATCCACCAGCACAATGTTTAGAGTGCGTTACATTGAGTTTTACCGTGAAACGTGATTTTTCACCCCAAAATAAAACAATAATTTTTGCGTAGGGTAACTTAGTTTGATATACAGAATGCTTGGTTGACGGCTTCGTGAAGAGTCTGTTTACACCCTATACGTCGATATTGAATCGAAAATACAATGCTGGCCTAAATTGGTCTGTGGGTGGGTGACCACCCATTACACACCGAGTTTCCCCCGTGCCTCGGACGTTAAGCCGTTGATCCCGGCTGTCATTTGTGGATCTTTGACAGCCTTCAGTTTTGTCCGTGGACCGAAAGTCTGACAACCAGTCTTACCAAGGGGTATCGTATTACCCAGTACTAACTGGGTTGTGTAGGTCACATAGGCAGTCGCTCCATGTAAAATACTGGTATTCAGCTGCATCCGCTTAGAATGTAAGCCGACCCCAACATAGTTAGGAAAAGGCTAGGCACATGATGAAAAAATAATTAACAGATTCATCGATCCCTTTGCTAAGAATCAAACTTGCAACTTTTATATTTTCTGAAATCCAAATATCTACACTCTGTATAATATAAAAGTGATTTCACATTTATAATATCATTGTTTTAACTGCTCTGAGGAAACACGTGAAGCTCATAGTTACCGTCGTCAAGTATATACAATAAGGGGTTTTATGGCATTATCTGATAAAATTAAATGTTTCAGGAACTTTTTTCCTCAAAGGTTATCTGGTCCTGTCGTTTCTACTTACCCCCATGGGGAAAACAGCGTGAGTTAATGTGTATGTATGTCTCTGCCCGATGAACAGAATGGAAATGTGTCACGGCCATCATGGGCACTATTAATGCTGGTGGTTTTGGGGAGTCTCACCACAAACCATGGCCTACCCTCGAAGAAGGTGGTTTGGTGTGAATTCTTCCATGCCATAACCTAACTAAGCTGTTTCCTTATCAAAATCATCATCACATCATCGAAGAAACCTAAGATAATATTTAAACAGGGCTGTAGGCGACACCTATTGCAAAAGAATATAACTAATCTCATCGTAGCTGCGCACGCGCTTGCTAAACAGCGCCACCTGGCGTCAAATAATTAAACCTTGCGTCGTATTCTAAATTAGTTCATCGTAATTTCCACAGATGTCGCTAAACACATAATACGTACTTCATACCGTTACTAATAGATGGCGCTGTACTACACATTTAAATAAACTCCATTTACAAACAGCTTTTCTCTCCAACGTTTTCCGAAAGTATAAAAAAACATCATGCTTGCAAGATTTCATCGAGAAACACAGCTTGACAGACGTATTGCGTCTTGAAAGTGTAAATTAAACGGAATTAATGACTTACCTCCGCCCAAAAGCAGACGATGAGAGATGATCCCGACATCAGCAGTGGGTAGTACGCAGACAACAGGCTGGTTGCCCATCCCTCTTGGAAGGCCGACTGGGAAGACAAAAACTATTTGTGAAAAAAAGAAATAGTACGTCTAATGTTTGTTTGATAACCATGTTATAATTGATTCGATCCAGATACTTAACTGATAATCGAATCATTCGTGTTTACCAGTACTTGATTTTCTTATTTTGAAATCAAAATTCTATTACACACGACGCATTAACGGTTACACTTGTCCATAGACCACAACGCAGTTTAGAACACTGATAGATAAAATCCATCGTGTGCAATTGCTCAGTTCTTTGTTACAAGTACGTGTGAACAGAATTAAGCTCATTAATCCCATTGAATGAAATAGTCATTTTTAGGAATCGCCAGGGTAGCCCGCGAAATTCCAATTTTCTTATGTTTTTGCAATTTGCAGGTCATTGTCAGGCAGTATTTTGAATAAAATATGATTCGCGACTGTAACACATAATAATATGTTGTCACAGAATTATAACCATTAAAATCATCAGTAAGTTCATTAACGGCCATTTTCAATAACTTACTTACAGGTAACGGAAGATAGAAATAGATATAGCAATCTCTGTCTATTTGACATTTAGCTTACGGACGGTTAGAAACAAAACTTCACAGAATAACTTTCTTTGATTTTTTTATGAATCAAGTGACGCGGATAGGATATTTCAAGCTAACTTTGTTTAGAGAAACACCGATAGCTACGGACAGTTATACGTAAGTAAGTTATAGAAAACGGCCGTTAATCCCATTCAATAGGTAACTATTTATTTCATGAAAAAAAAGTCATACATTGGGATTAAATGAGTTCAGACGGTTGTATTGATAATTTTAATGATTATAACTCTGTAAAACCAAATTTATTACGATCGCGAATAATATTTTAATCAACATACAACCTGAGGCCCTACTCTCTAACGTTTCGTCCGTATATTCGGATCTATCCGTCTCTCTCACTCGCACTCAACTGCAGACGTGCGCGAGAGAGACGGATAGATCCGAATATACGGATGAAACGTTAGAGAGTAGGGCCCCTGACACTGACCTGCAATTGCAAAAAACGTAAGAAAATTTGAATTTCGCGGACTATCCTGGTGCTTCCTCCTTTGTGTTATTTTTCTTACTTATTTCAGTCGACATCTTTCACAGGACAAAAAACCATCACCAATTCATCAAAAACAAGTTTCAGCATCACTCACACTCACCGGGGACACAAAGTAGGCTCCCCGGATCAGGGAAGCCAGGAAGGCTACTAAGTAGAGCATCTTCTGGGTGGTGACCTTGCACGCCCGGAGGAAGGTGGGTGCCTTGAGGCGCCGGTACTCTGTCACCACGCATATTGTGAGCTGGACAGCGCACACGAACGCTACCAGGAGGAATACACCGCCTATGCCTGGAAATAAGAAAAACAGGGATAGAATGTGACAAAAGTATACGCTGTTGCAAGCGCCATGATCGCGGGTCAACCCGCGATCATGGCGCTTGCAACAGCGTAGAAATATCGGGAGCTCAAAAAACAATAAATTATCACGGAAGATATCCCGTAAGTGACACTTTAAGTATAGTTATGAACCGTGAAAGCTTAAAACAGTGTGTGACAAAAGTAGATCTGTAGGGCTATTACGTATCTCTGTTGACAGGTCGAAATGATAGTAACTGGGCTCAGTGTCCATCAATTAACTGTCAAAAGGTAAGTTTCGTATTATGTATGGGTTATTCCCAAAGTACTCCAAAAAGAATTCCCAAGTTGACCCTGTTAGTCACCGTGATATCTACTCAGTGTGATACGTAATACCAATATTATGACATTCACGGTTGTCATCAAAGTTTGGTGTACAACCGAAGCTTGATAGTCACTGGATATCAGAAAGATACGTAATAGTCCTGCAGGAGATAAAAGGGTATTGAGGCGATGGTAACCCATCCACGGACGAACCAAGGTAAGCGCGGCTTAACCTAAAGATCGACCCAAGTGACTGTTATTACATATTTAGCCACGAGCTCGTTCTATAGGTCTACACAAAGTATGTCTATTGAAAACCTTTCTATGCGATTAAATCAACTGTTATTGAAGCAGTGTCTGAACATGGAACTCTAGTAAGGCTTAACACAAATATGAATTGTGACATTAGTCTGCAAAAGAGGAATATTAAAAATAAATGATGTGATGGGATTGAGAAGTGTATATTAGCGCACAAGTTAATGGCTTTAATTAGAAAACAATTTTAATTTGCGTCGCAGTGACCACAATCAGTCATCCTATTATGGCGGAAATAATATATTGTGGTATTATTCAAGTAATTTGAAATACATAATTTCATAGAAAGGCAAATAATTTGAATAACATGCGCACGAAACAAATGATTCCACGCGCTTGTGCGCTTGTATTATTTGATATTAATTTAAAAAGAGAAATCCATTGTGTACTGTAAATGACAAAAAATACATTAAACAATTTCTAAAAAGATTATATAACAATAGTTCACCTGGCGATCAAAGTAATTCTTTGTTCGACCTAAAGTCGATTCAGCTGTCAGATGAGAGTTGCACATTACTGAACGCCCGGTAGAAGACCAATATGCATGCAAGAAACGCCATAAACATGAATTTGCCTGCGTAGTACACCAGCAGCAAGCGTATCTTGAGAAGGCAGGTTTGGCCCGGGACACTGGGCCCGTGGTCACCCGTGTACCGAACAGTGACGGTCACTCACATTCTTCTTCTGAGCGTCAAAAAGCCGGGCTTAAAGTTTAAATGTGTTCGCCCAAAACTCAGCCACGCGAGCCCCGCTCACTGATGCAGTAAATAGATCATCAAAAGCACAGGCAGGCCATGCGGTGCAAGAATCACATTATCCAAACCGAATGCTTTGCACGCCTCTGGACCACCGCTCTGAGCTCAAACTCCGGGTGCAAGCGATTTTCGCCATACGCGTGACCTACCGAATGTCCATGTTTGTACGTGCCATTTCTTGTTTCTACAGACACCGCGTCCACTTACAATATAGCTGAGTAAGCGTAGTACGCTGGCAGGGAAATCGCTACTAATACTTTTTTATGCTGGTTTGCGATTGGCCGCAACTTGCCTGATGTGAAGCGGCCAAGGGTAGAGCACGCTTGCCTAGAAGACACCGATTCACCCGAACTTCAAAGAGATCTAGATTATAATGATCGGAAAACAGAGAGGTTGGCAGAATACTCACAAGCATGATAAGGCATGTTGGGTCCAGCACACTCATCCCCGGCGTACCGGATCTCGCACAAGCATGTGCCGTTCAGACAGTCTCCCCGGCCGCTGCAGTCAAGCGCGCAGCCGGCGCCGCGAACAGCTGCCGACATTACTGCGTCTGCGTAGTACGCTAGCAGCGAACGCATCTTATGGTGAGCGACGGTCACCGTCGCTTAGAGGCACTGGAATAGAAGAGAGAGACAATTGGTTAGTATAGGGACGTAATTAGATGATTGCTGGACATTTCGGAAGTCACCTTCTTTCAAGGATGGTATGGCTAGAAAGGAGGTAATAGAGAAGTATGGATGAAGAACACAAGCTGCGCTGACCCCAAATAAATTGGGATACGGGCAGGAGAACGAATGATGCGGGAGTTGCTTAGATCAGATCATTGTTGAACAGGGTTCAAAAATCATAAGCCATTTTATTCCATTTAGACTAGGATCAGCACTTTTTTCTTCAATATCAAAAATTACATCAGACAGATACCCAAAACGTCCAATCTTCGCCATTTCGTTGTGTTTTAGCTGGAAAGAAGTGGTGGAACAAACTTCCTAGCAACACATCTATTAAGTTACAAGAACTTGATTACATAAGCATCTCAGGACAGTATCGTTCCTAAGCAGATTCTGTTGAAAAATTTCGTACTCACAATATTTAGTCAATGCCAATCAATCAATGACAATGTCAATAAAATATTACAATGGTACTGTTGTTCCAAGATATTGTCAAAACATGCTTGCTTCATGGTGATATGTATTATGATAAGTTCAGATGTAAATAAGCAGGTACTCAGCAAGATGCTGCTTGCTTGCTACTTTTGCTACATCACTCCATAATTCAGTCCATAATTCTGGGTTTCAACGCTCGACTCAGCGTCGAGAGCTGAAAACCCAACAGTACGCTTTTTCGACAAGTGTGGACACCAGTTTTTCCTTGAACAGATACCCCAAAAGAAACTATCCGAAATGCAGTCCTGATTATACTGACGTAAGAACAAATCAAAACAACATTTTTGCAGATATTTTTCCTGTCCATGACGCAGTACTGAGCCTAGGCGGCTTGAAGCCCCTAGGACCCTGACCTTAATATGTGTAGATAGTCCCTGAGCTAAACTTTATTACAGACACGCACAAGAAAAAAAGGGCAAGTTTCCCGGGAAAACTGATAACAAAGTAACAGGGCCCCAAAAGTATATATGACCGTGAATTTATCGATTCGCCATTCCCTTTGGCGGTATCAGACACAATCCGTAACGTGTTATTCGCCATATTTTGTTATTTATGATCAAAATATTATGATGTTCCGCACGTTTTGGGTTGAATGTTTGAGATTTATGGGTATTGGATTCCTAACAAACTATTTGGAGTGCAATACTTGAGCTGTAGTAGTGTTTTCATACGTAGTTTGCCAGAATAAGCATAATTCTGGATTAATTTTAAAGTTTTAGTCCTAAAATAACCTTATAGATAGAGTCATGCAATTTTCTCGGTGGAATCGATTTGTAAAGGGGACTTTGAGGCCAGTGGATTTGCCTGTAATATTTTGAATAGTTGAGACATTATCATAAGAATATATTATTTGTGACCTGTCGGGTTTCCCAATAGTCTTTAGCATCAAACGCCTATTATGTTCTCATTGATGGGACACCTTACATGTGAGGGAGTGGGTCGTCATTCACTATGCGGGCCCAATTCAATATAGTAGACGTCACATCTCTTATGCCATTTCCTAACGATGTTTTCCTCCACCCGTTTAAATAGATTCGTCATAAAACCCAGCACCTTTCTACGTCGTCGTAGGTAGGTAGGTACTACGCACACTGACATAAGACCGTGACGTATGGCACCTGCGCACGCGCTTACGTAACGCCCACGTGTTGGGAGCGAGGTCGATGCACTGCTGCGCCTCTAAAATTATACGCGGCCTTACAACGAGATGAAAAGTGCGTCCAACTGTGCGTGGAGACGGTTTTGAGAGGCAAATCGACATTTATTTGAAGAACCACGAAACGATAGAGGGTGAAATAATTTATATACTTGACAGAATCTAAGAGATGGAATTTACAATTTTATGACTTAAACACAACAAAATACGAATTCTACATTTAATTGTGCTGCAAATTGGCCCATTATTTTATAGAAAGACAACAAGTTTTTGGACAATCTCTTATGAGTTATTGTGCACTGCGCCAAATCTGACGCGACAATTATGCAAGTAGGTATACAGAGAGGAACGGACACCGACGCGTATTCAGTACATCATTCTTAAACCTAAAATTTTTAGCCGATTTAAAAAAAAAACATCTGTTTGCTACAAAACTGCAGCCTAAAAGGTCAAAATGTATGAACTAGTAGCTGATTCTTTTTTTAATTACCGGTTAAAAATTTTCAGTGTGGTTCAGAATGATTTACTGAATACGTGGTCACCGTTTTAGCGACGGCGTCCCTTTCACCTTGTATATTCAGATCTTGAGTCAACATGATTAAAAGTGCACCAAATTAAAATCAAACTTAATTTACTTATCCAAACAAAATAGAGTTACTTAGTACCAGAACTTTTTCAAAATTGCCGTACTTCAAAACACCCGCCTAACCTTTTCCTAGTATTTTATCTAGGAAGAAGACGTGGCGGAACATACTCGCCAACAAAGAACAAACCGGCCAAGTGCGAGTCGGACTCGCGCATGAAGGGTTCCGTACCATCATAGTAGGGGAGCCCCCTTTAATTTTTAATTGTATTATTTGTTGTTATAGCGGCAACAGAAATACATCATCTGTCAAAATTTCAACTGTCTAGCTATCACGGTTAATGAGATACAGCCTGGTGACAGACAGACGAACAGGGGAGTCTTAGTAATAGGGTCCCATTTTTACCCTTTGGATACGAAATCCTAAAAACAACGTTTATTTCGACCTTTCCTTTAACCTTTGGAATTACAAAAATCTTCTATCTGATTAATTGATAACATAAAATATGGCGGCAATGTCAGATATCAGCGATCAACAAAGGTTTTATTGAAAGCCGGTACAATCACACCGAATGTACTCAAAGTTAATCCGCTAGCTATTGACGTAATTTTGGGTGAACAACGTCAAACAAGTTTTAATTGAAACAGTAATGTACCTAGATAATACAAAACATAACATCACGCCTGTATTCCCCCAAGGGTTAGGCAGAGGGTGTACCTAATAGTACACCCACAGAGACCGAACCTGTAACAATATTTACCCCTAAACTCTGTTTTGAAGTACGAATATTTTTTCTATACAAATTAATAAAATTGAAGTGCCTGTTAGTAATTTCAAAATAACATTTTTTTCCTGAATGTTTAAGAAATATTTTTTTTTTCTGTTTGTCTGTTTGTTTTCGCTGATCTCCGAAACGGTTTGAACGATGTTGATGGGTATTTTACCGGCAGATAGCTGATGTTATAAGGACTTTGACTATTTTTATTTTAGAAAATTAAGGATTAGGGTTCCATGTAAAAAAATGAAAACCCTTGAAATCTTTAGAGAAGTAACATTTTTATAATAATTTCACGACAAGGAAGATCATGGCCAACAACTAGTAAATAATAAATACACAAATACCTACTGGTATTAACAAATTGCCACCATGACGCATCATCCTCGAAGTACCCCAATGTTTGAAGGCCGTTTATGGGAACGAGTATTAGGTAGTATGGAAGCCGTTGGTTGGGCTTTTGTCACGTACGAATGCTATCAAGAATATTATGGTTATGAAATATTGTTGGAAAAGGGCATAAAATAATAGAGCACATCTGATGGTATTTCAATCACAAGTTTACTGTGACAATATTATACAGTAAGTAACCTACTCAGATACCCGGAATATACAAATACACACCTCCTTGAACTTATGCTAGCCTAGTACTTTTTGGTGGGTTATCAATGTATTATTTAAAATACGGATCACTGGATGAGCAAACTATCTTTATTAATTAAAAAGCCGTATTTCGTTTTTAATATGACTGTACTCTGTGACAGCTATGTCGAGGCGAAACAAAAGACAGTGCATCAAAACCAAGAAAAATCACGAGTCGACGCAAAAGGACTCGACGCAGGGGGAATGATTCCTTTTTACGATCTTCTTAAATTATTTTCCGGGTTCAAACTGGAAATGGAAGACAGAAGCCACGCAAACAATCTAGTTGTTAGTATTGCTAGCAGCAAATTTGAGACCATTAATGATATGAGACTATCTCGTTGGTCTAATATTCAAAATCGCGACTGCTTAGCATGAGGTCCTGGGTTCGATTAACGGGTCGGGTAAATTGTTATTGGGGTTTTACAATCAGGAATTTCTAAGTTCGGATTTGTGTCCGGTTGATGGCAGTAGGCTCGCCCCCTATAACATGGGACTAAAACAACTGCAGGAGAAATATGGGTGTACTATTAGGTAAGTACAGCTCTACCTAACCTTTCGGAGATGCATGCATGCTACATTTTGTTTTTATTAATTTTTACTTTTTATTTACTCATTGTAGATTTGTTCTTGCTTAGCAGTCTGTTAATTATCACTTTTGCCAATCTGCACATGTAACACGTACCAGAGCTAATTAGTACCTAGATCGAAACTGTGTCTCCTAAACACAGGCTATTTTGTAGCCTCTAGCTAGGAGGACAGAGCTTCACCCAACGTATTGTAGAATACAATTTTGTGTTACCTGTTGTTAAAAGATCTAATTAAAAAAAGTTGTAAATCTACAATCTGTTTATTTGAATTAATTTTATATATATATATTAATTTTATTATTATTAATACATGATCACCATTCACCATGCACCAGGTTCAGATAATCTGTAAATAGGATCAATGGACCCTTCCTACCTGAAAAGCCCACCACAGTAATGTGAAACCTGAATTGACCGATTTGGAAAACGATCACCTTGTTTGCTAACACAGTCAGTATTCATAAATCAAAGTGCATCGAAGTTATGTCATAGAGATGATGACGTAAGTCCTCATATTATGGGATTTATGCAACGAACGGCTTCCTACTTCTATCGACTGATGTATTATTATAAGCCTATAATGTCCCACTGCAGGGCAAAGGCCTCCCTTCCCTCCTTCCATATTTCGCAATCTAATGCGATTGTAGGCCAATCCTTTGCAAAAGAGTCTAGCTCATCCCGCCATCTCCTTCTAGGCCTGCCGCGTTGTCGTTTCCTGCTACTTGGTATCCACTGAGTGGTAATTTTTGCCCATTGCTCCTCCGACATGCGGCAGACGTGACCAGCCCAGTTCCACTTCAACCTAGCAGCTGTAAGGCCAACGTCAGCTATTTGGGTCTTGGAGCGAAGAATGGAGTCCGCGGTTCGTAAGTTTAACACCCAGTATACTTTACTCCATAGCTCGTTGGCTCATGCATAATAAATTATGTCTGTCTGTCGATGTTTGGGACACAGACGGACCAAAACCTCAGTCAAAACAGGATGCCTTTTTTCCCGGTAGTACTTACCCGTGGGTTAGTTTTCGACCTACTCGCGGGTATAAGTTAGCTGGCTCATGATATGAGTGTCATCTTCTGCGAGAGTGATTTCCTTCACCTATAAAAACGTATTTGCGACACAATGATGTCTTGCCGCTGTTAAAAATATACTGCTAAACCACTTCCTGTGGTGTCTTGAAATATACTAAAGGTTGGTTGCCAAGTACCTAACACACTGGGACCGCGTGATGGGTTACTGACGATGCTAATTTTCTCACTCAGCTAGAGTTGGAAAGCTAGGTAGCGCCACGGAGTCTGGATTTGTGCCCGGTTGATGGCAATAGGTTCACCCCTATTATACGGAACATAACTAACGTAGGTAATAGTTGCCTCTGCAAAACCCTCGGTGATAACAAGAATGAGGTTCATTCATTCATTTATTTATTGATAAACAATTTACATTGTGTTGAACATTACATTTTAAATAAAATTATCACATGCGTAAACTAATACATTTATAGCCTATTAAAATTGATAAAAATTGAAATGTTTGGTTTAATATTCAAATAATTTAAAATACCTATGTCAACAAAAAAGATACAGTATCCGTCTTATTATAAAAACTTTCATAAGTACCAGGTTTAAACCGGGACTAAAAGATCTTGGTTCAGTACGGTACTAACGTTAGTTCTTTCATTCGAATTACAAATCGTAGACCAACAAAGGACTAGTTAGTACCAAAGATAGTCCGTGGTCTAAACATTATCCACAGATTATATGCAACAAAATATTAAAACTATTCCTTTTTACAAAATGTTGTTACTTACGTAATTTGAAGAAAACATATTTTAGAAATTGTTATTTGTAGTGGTAAAATATAAAGTTTAGTTACTGTTATCTAGAGGTATTTAAATATTCCGACTTGTATTTTTTTGTCTGCATCAATCGAATTGTTCTGTTTTGGAACAACTATCGAGCTAGCGCGTATAATGGAGTGAACAGCGGTGCGCGTAATTTGAGTACCTAATGTTATCGAAATGTTTATGTTACATCTTAAAGTAAATTAAATGTCCGGTTACACTACAAGATTATGAATACAAGTAAAGGCACAGTTCTTTGGGCACAGTATTCTTTGTGGGTGAGATCGTGT
This sequence comes from Xestia rhomboidea, assembly GCA_963853795.1. Taxonomy (NCBI): domain Eukaryota; kingdom Metazoa; phylum Arthropoda; class Insecta; order Lepidoptera; family Noctuidae; genus Xestia; species Xestia rhomboidea. Next base: position 14,951,807 of record OY970774.1, read on the forward strand.
GTGCATTAAAAATTAAAAAAATGGAACAATCAAAGAAAAATTGGGGTGAAAATTGGAGTTCAGAAGAAAAGGTTAGTGATAACTGACATGTAAGATTACGTATACAAAGTACTTGATGCACTAAAGCTAAACTATAACCTATGCCACAGTATTTACATTATTCTCGGATTTATACCGCGTCAACATAATGTCGAGTCGGCTAAAATACTAAAAATAAGTCAACGAAAACCAATATAAATATGTAAAAAAACGAGTTGACAATTTAGTACCATAGTTAAACTAGGGGTCACGATGGTCTAACTTTGGTACCATAGATAGTTCTAGGACTAGCGATAAACTTCTTTTTGTAATAACGTTTATTCAAGTTCATTGTTTAAACCTAGTACTAAACACGGTAAGTACTTTTTTTAAGACCACGTTTTATAATAAGAGGGTATATGTCAAATAAATATCGGTATAATGTCAAATTCAATGTCAAAAATATAAAGCAGCGGAGAACATCGTGGAGTACGTGCGTCAGAAGACCAAGTACGTGGCGAGAGTGCAGCTGTTGGAGTCGCGCCGCAACGTCAACTTTAAGGCATTCGTGGTGCGGATGCCAACGTGTTATCTGCACCTCGTCTTGGAGGAGGACTTTTGGCCGCAGGGAGTGGTGTTCCGTCGCTTCCACGGGCAAGTGCCACATGAACGCACGGTGACATATATAGCGCTCAAGTGAAGTGATACTAACGTAGTTTTAAGATCCTTTATATTAACACAGTTTGTATTTTATCACATGTATGTTAGTCTGTAAGGTATCTATGGGCCAAAGTTGCCTGAAAATAAAGGTTTTATTATTATTATTATTATAAAGAGAACAACTTCGTCAAGGTCCAAGTGATAAACATAGTGCTAAAATAAAAAAATAATTTAAATTAAAGCTTCTTCACTGCTATCATTTTAAATTACTATTTATATCATTTGACATAAATTCTGATACCGAGTAAAAGCATTTTTCCAACAAGAAGGCTTTTAATTTAGTTTTAAATGAGTGAGAGCTATAAACTAATAATTTTAAATCAGTCGGTAGCCTATTAAATAACTCCACTGCTTGGTATCTGGCAATGCTACAAGCATGATGTTATGTTATTAAACCTTGATACACAAATGTGGCGTTTATGAACGCAACCATAAGCGCTGGCAACACCAGACTGGATAGTCTGTGGACAACTGGTTTTTTGTACAACTCTGCCGTTAGGACTCTGATTCGAGTAGTATCAATATTTTGTACTGATACCTTTTCCTCCAATTTATTCACAGTGTTAACGTGTTTAGCATTAGGAAAGTTCCAATAATATATTATTCATTAGTACTACTCTACGCTTGACTTTATTTTCATCGAACCTCGTCGTCGTGAGTGCGAAACAAAAGGGGACGAACATTATCTTTTTGCGTTCCCAAAGTGGTGACCCCGACGTGATAGTGACTTTGCGTCTCACGAAGCGAACTCCTGTGACGTGCTGTACATGAGATCCAAAGCTCCATACTGCGGACATTGCCGCCTATAAAACGAGCTACCCTGCGGACCACGAGACTGAGATCCAAAGCTCCATACTACGGACATTGCCGCCCAAAAAAAACGAGCTACCCTGCGGACCACGAGACTCAATATTTTTCATGTCATCAGTGTCAGTTCTCGCATTCCAGCCGTTTTCCCGAGTACGTTCATCATACAAGCGTCATTGCAAAATTTGCAAAGGCATGTGAAATTGTGGAGACAATTGTGTATTCATCTATACCTACCGACAAGTATAAACTCATTTCTTGGGAAATCGATATCATACGGAGTGCATCGCACAGTTCCAGTGACAGCTGACTTTGACATCAACTGACGTTCCGGTCCAAGCAAGTACCACTTAAATATTTACAGGACATTCTCGTGTTAGCTACCAATACCAAAAACAGTGATATTTTATTAAGATAAGTTTAAATTTAAAGCTGGTTAACACACTATCATCATTATTTTACTTGCACTTGCATTTCTTGTGTTTATTTGTATTTCTTTTTCTGTATTTTGCCTCAAATTGGGTTGAAAAGGTTTTGGTATGTTAAATGCTGCTTTCTTTACTATCACTAACTTTTTAAACTGAATAATACATACTAATATGACAAAGGTTGGGATACTAAGCATTGAATGCACATAATGTCTGTTTAATTGTTTCTACAATTTATTTTTGTTTGTTTTAATATTGGCATCTGCATACTTAATTTTTGTTTTTAAATTTTTATGTTTATTTTATTGGTGTATGCACACTTTTATTTTTTGTGTTGTTTCACATTTGCATGCTCATATTGTACTTAAATTAACCCTCACCACCTACCCACGGTTAGAATAACTACTCCTAGCTTGGTGTTTTGTGTGGTTTTTGGATTTTTGCATGGTTTATTAAAATATTGAGTTTCCTCACTATGGCTGATGAACTCCAAGCACGGTTAAATATGCTTGAGGCTGAAAACATTGCCCTGCGTGCACAGCATGAACAAGCTAGTACTCAGTCTAAGCCGGAGATAGCTGCTGCCATGTGTAGGGTAGCGGTAAAGCTGCCACCATTTTGGTCTGACAGAGTCACTGTATGGTTTGCACAAGCCGAAGCCCAATTTTTATTGGCTGGCATAAATACTGATGTCACCAAATACAGTTATGTTCTCAGTCAAATCGATCACAAGGTAGCTGGGGAAATCGAAGATATAGTAATCAACCCACCGGCAGAAGGCAAATATCAGACACTTAAAGAAACATTAATTAAACGGTTTTCTATATCTGAAGAGCAGCGGGTAAGACGGTTGCTAGGTGATGAGGAGCTTGGAGATAGAAAACCGTCCCAGTTCCTCCGTCATCTTAGGTCAATTGCTGGGAACACCCTGTCAGATGACAACATCTTGCGCCAGCTTTGGGTTCGCCGATTGCCTCAGCATGCACAAGGCATCCTGGCAGCCCAGGCCGATCTCAGTCTAGATAGGATAGCCGACATTGCTGATAAAATTATTGAAGCTCAGCCAAGCCAGGCAAACGTTTTTGCTGCTACAGGTGCACCTACACTTAATAGTCTCTTGGAGCGAATCGACGAGTTGGGCAATCAGATTGCTGCTCTGAAATCTGATCGCTCCCGATTTCAAAACAGCAGCAAACAGTCCTCGCGCAACAGTACTCCTGACCGGACTGAAAAACGCTGCTGGTACCATCGGCAATACGGTACTAGGGCCAGAAAATGCATCTCACCCTGTAATTGGCTGGCGGAAAACCCAAGGAGCAGTCAGTAGCGGCGGCGACTGATTGCGAAACCAATCAACCCCTCAGCCGTCGCCTTTTCGTAACTGATCAAGTCTCTAAGCGACAATTTTTAATTGATACTGGTTCGGATCTTTGTTGTTACCCCCACCGTTGGCTTTCTAACCGAAGGAAACCTACCGATTATGTTCTCTGCGCTGCTAATGGTAGCAGCATACAGACATTCGGAACAATAACATTGACACTTAACTTTCGTCTCCGTCGTAGTTTCACCTGGACATTCATTGTCGCCGATGTCAGTAATGCGATTATTGGCTCGGACTTTTTGGCATATTATCACCTGCTTCCAGATTGTCGCACTAAGCGGTTAATAGATGGCGTCACCAACCTTTCTGCCCTTGCCTCCACCGCGACGTCAGAACAACCCAGTGTCAAAGCTGTAGCCCCTTCGAATTCATCTGTCGCACAAGTGCTAGCAGAGTTCCCCGAAATCACTCACCCTCCCGGTCTCCCTAGGATCATCAAGCACGATACTGTACATTTCATCAAGACAACGGATGGGCCTCCTGTTTCTTGCCGTCCCCGTCGCCTAGCACCTCAAAAATTGAATTCAGCTAAAAAGGAATTTGAGGAAATGGTTTTGTCCGGCACAGCACGACCATCCAAAAGCGCGTGGTCGTCTCCTTTGCACATGACATTAAAGAAAGACAACACTTGGCGTCCTTGTGGCGACTACCGCGCGCTTAACTCCCGAACTGTGCCGGATAGGTATCCAGTCAGGCACATTAATGACTTTGCTCACAACCTCACTGGCGCTAAAATTTTTAGCACTATCGACCTTGTGAAGGCGTACCATCAGATACCGGTATCAGAAGATGATATACCAAAGACTGCCATCATTACCCCGTTTGGCCTCTTCGAGTTCCCCTTCATGACCTTCGGTCTTCGCAACGCTGGCCAGACCTTCCAGCGGTTTATCGACGAGGTCACACGGGGTCTTGATTTCTGTTTTCCATATGTGGACGACATCCTCGTCCATTCCACAGATGTGGCTCTGCATTGCGAGCATCTGCGAATCCTCTTCAGACGCTTACGGGACTATGGAGTTGTGATAAATCCTTCCAAATGTGTATTTGGTGCACGTGAGGTAACATTCTTAGGCTATCACATTAGTCCCGAGGGCACTCAACCTCCTCAGGATCGTGTTCAAACCATTCTCGAATTTCCACCCCCTAAAACTGTCCAGGGTGTGCGTCGGTTTCTCGGCATGCTAAATTACTATCGTCGATTCCTTCCTAAAGCCGCGTTGTTCCAGGCTCCTTTAATAAAAGCGGTTATTGCTACCAAAGGTAAGGGTGCAAAGCCATTTATATGGTCACCTGAACTCCTCGAACAACTAGAAGCCTGCAAAAAGAGTTTAGCGACCGCTACACTACTGCATCATCCGGTACACGGTGTCCCTCTTGGACTGTTTACCGATGCTTCCAGTGTCCACATCGGGTCCTGCCTTCAACAAGAAATCGAAGGCAAGTGGGTACCTCTCGCTTTCTTTAGCAAAAAGCTGACCGATCAACAAACACAGTGGCCCGCTTATTATCGCGAGTTGTTAGCAGTATATGAAAGCGTGCAGCATTTCCGCCACATTCTCGAAGTTCAGCATGTAACCATTTTTACAGACCACAAGCCACTGCTCTACGCTTTCATACAGCGCCGGGACAAACTGCCACCTGCTCAGTTAAATCAGTTGTCCTTTATTAGCCAGTTTACCACAGAAATTAAGTACATTAAGGGAGAGGACAATATTGTCGCAGACGCCATGTCGCGCGTTGACGCGATCGCTCTTGACCAGGATTGGCAAATGCTTGCAAAATCACAGGAGGTAGACCAGGAGTTAGCCAATTTATCTCAGCAAGGCTCTAGCCTGCAGTTTATAAAGGTCAAAATTCCCGGAACTGACATTCTTATCACCTGTGATAAGTCGACCGGCAAGCCTCGCCCATATTTGACCCCTTCCTTCCGTAAAGCAACATTCGACAAACTCCATAACTTAAGTCATCCTGGTGCACGAGCCACTACCCGTCTCGTGACTGAACGTTATGTTTGGCCGTCAATCAACAAAGACTGCAAACAGTGGGCTCGACAATGCATAGCATGTCAGCGCGCTAAGGTATCGCGCCATAACTCGTCCCCGCTTGGCAATTTCGCCCTACCGCCAGGTCGTTTCAAACATGTACACATAGACATCATAGGCCCCTTGCCGACTTGCAACGACTATCGGTACTGTTTGACTGCCATTGATAGAGTGACTAAATGGCCCGAAGTATGGCCAATGCGTTCGATCACCGCAGAAGAAGTAGCAGAAACCCTAACACGGGAGTGGATAGCTCGCTTCGGGGTGCCTTCAGTCATTACAACAGACCAAGGAACTCAGTTCGAGTCCGACCTGTTCCGCCGACTGATGACACAATTCGCCACCACGAAAACCAGAACGACAGCTTACCATCCCTGCGCCAACGGCATGATCGAGCGCGTCCATCGCCAGCTTAAAGCTGCCCTCATGTGTCACCAGGACTCATGGGTGCGCGCGTTGCCGTTTGTCCTTCTCGGTATGCGGTCAGCTTTCAAGGAAGACTTGAAAGCGACAGCTGCTGAAATGGTGTACGGGGAACCTCTCCGATTACCCGGTGAATTGCTCGTAGCATCCGATGAGCCAAATAATTTCTATGACCCAGCAGATTTCGTCGTACAACTTCGACGTAAAATGTCGACTGTGCGACCAATCCCGGCATCTCGGCATACAGAACCATCTATATTTATATTTAAAGATCTTTCTTCAGCGACGCATGTATTCCTTAGGGATGATTCTGTTAGACGACCGTTACAGCCGCCATATACCGGCCCGTACCGAATAGTGGATCGCGCCAGTGATGGGAAAACTATCACACTGGAAATCAACCACAAAACCGTGACCGTTAGTGTAGATCGAGTAAAACCGGCACACATAGATCACACGATACCTACCGCAAATGGGTATCCTAAGAAGCCCTCGGAACAGTCGGAACCTACGACACACACAACTGTTGACCTCCCTAGGAGACCTATAGAACCTGCAAAATCCAGGGACACCAATCCAACTGCCCCAAAATTGCCGTATACTACTCGTTCCGGTAGACGAGTTAAGTTTAAGGATCTCTCCGATTACGAATAACCGGTTCATCCTTCTCCGTGGGGGGGTGGTGTGGCGTTTATGAACGCAACCATAAGCGCTGGCAACACCAGACTGGATAGTCTGTGGACAACTGGTTTTTTGTACAACTCTGCCGTTAGGACTCTGATTCGAGTAGTATCAATATTTTGTACTGATACCTTTTCCTCCAATTTATTCACAGTGTTAACGTGTTTAGCATTAGGAAAGTTCCAATAATATATTATTCATTAGTACTACTCTACGCTTGACTTTATTTTCATCGAACCTCGTCGTCGTGAGTGCGAAACAAAAGGGGACGAACATTATCTTTTTGCGTTCCCAAACAAATAAAACCAACCGTACAAGGCTGAATTAACGCCATGGGCACTTTCCACACATATCATCGTTCCTCACTGTATGCCTGCGTCCTTGAGATGCTAACTCAGCATTTTAATTATTACTGCTCACCGCAATAATTATGCCATTTACAAAAACATTCCACAAATAATAACTCACTCGTTGTTGCTACGCTCACGTTATCAGAAAGGAAGTTTTTATTCGCGATAAACACATACAACCGCTATCAAAAACAAGTACGTTTTAGGTACATTTATGTAATTATTTCTATTCAACAACATCATTATAATACTGTACTACTGTTAATTTAATTAAATATATCCCGGTCTTATCTATGAAACTAATGCATAATTATAAAGTACCAGTGACAAATTAAATATCGCTGGACATTAGCATCATCATCATCACACAGCGCCATCTAGTGCCACACTAAGCGCAACGAGGCTTGTGTCGTGGGCACCAAATAGTTGATATCCTACATAGATACTTTTTGTTTGTAAATACATACTTATTATACATGTAAACATCCATGACTCGGAAACAAATGTCCATGCTCATCACACAAACATTTGCTCAAACCGGGATTCGAACCCGGGACCCTAAGAACGTAAGGCAGCCTCACTACCGCTGCGCCATTCGGGTCGTCAAGTAGACACAACAAATTTCAAACAGAGTTCAAGCTACCGGTGGTCAGGGCTCTTGAGAGAGGAACCTCCTAACAAAGCGAGCAATTTTTTTTACACTGCCCAAAAAAAAGAGATGTATGTCATGTCATGTATGTATGGTATGTTTATGAGTTCTTTCTTCCATCATAACTTCTAAACGCCTAAACCGATTTCGATGTACGTGGTATCGTTAAAATCCATGTGTAACTTATATATACTATTACTCGAATCTAATTTTAATCAAAATGCAACTTACCTCAGTTGCCTCAGTTTAAAATCTAGAATCGACTGAGCTTAATCCTTTATGTAACCGGTTCATTTTGAACTAACCTGTTCGTGTTTATTTGTATTTTTGCATCGCTATCGAATGTAACGATAGTGTCAACGTTCTCATTATTGTTTTGTTCTTTGCGCAAAAAGTTTATCAGAATGAGAGTGTATTGCTACTAGAATGCTGGTGATTGGAGTATAAATTGTAGCTAAGGTTATCTAAAACATAAGCTAGGTGCGAGCTATATACAGGGTATAATGTAAACAAATCCTACACGAAGCCGACAACCAAGCATTCTGTACGTCACTCAGTAACTCTACGCAAAAACGATTGCTGGGAAACTACTTTTACTATTGTGGTGAAAAATCACGTTTTACGGTAGGACTCCCTGTAACGCACTCAAAACCTTGGGCTTATGGATGCATTGAATAGTTCGGTGGTCGTGAAGGTATACAACATTAAAATTCGTTTAAAAATAAAAACTTGTGCAAAAGTTGGAACTTTCAACACCCAATATCTCCGTAAAACCTCCTAGTTCCCAGGTATGGTCTAGAACAGAGAAGGGTACTTTTCACCCATTACAATTTATCTCAAAGCGTCAAAAACCAACGTGTACTAAAAAACAATTGACAGTTGCGGTCCAATTTTCAAAATGGCCGCATTCGGCTTATAGGTGAAAGAGACAGGTAACACGATAAGGAACAGGTAAGAGATACAATTGCGTTATCATTAGGCTTAATTTATGGATGCTTGCTACATCCAACAAGGCGCACTGGGTCCTAGAATATGGTTCAGCATCACGGAGGTAATGTACCTGACCGAGGATTGCCAGGCTTGTACACCAAAAGGGCAGCAGTAGAAACATTTTATGCTAAGAAGTCCCCAACAGAAGGCAAAAAATCTATAGGAAAATCATACAAAGGTCCCTAAACATTCCTTTAAACATTTTCCGCAAAAACCGCGCCGGTTGTCGTAGTACTACGCATCTGACCTTTTTGAAGGACACCACCTTTAAGGTCAAGGTACGTCCTTCACACAGCCCACAGCCCCTGGGAATGTTCTGTACTGTGAGAAAAATATCAAAAGCATAAGCTGAGAGTAAAAAATGGTTGTCTGTAAGTCGGTTTACGGGCGATAATTTTACGTAACAGCGTAATTTTTCATGATATTAGTGATTCTAACTTAAAAAACAAAATTTCATACCCCTTTTCACCCCTTTAAGGATTGAAATGCTAACACCGTTGCGTTAGCTTCCAACCATACGCCTAGATAATAAATTTTGTGATTTTTACTTCGAAAAATTAAGGACTTTCCATACACAACTTCATCCTCTTTTTTAACCCTTTGGGTATGGAATTATCAAAAACGCTGAGACACGTACAAATTAATTTTCAATCGTCAGCCTAAACACAACATTTTAGGATCCTAACTTTAAAACTGACGGACTCTCATACAAACTTTCATCCCCTATTTAACTCCCGTAGAGGTTGAATTTCGAAAAATCCTTCCTTATTTCTTGTCTACATTATAAAGGGAACCACTGGGCGTTCATCGCCGGATCGGAACGGTGCTTTTTCGTGCGTGCAGCCGGTGTTCATCGATATAATAAGACGCTATCACGTCAAAAACTTTTTCTCTTTCAATGGCTTGCCCGCAAAAACTGGATAACGTTGGTTGTAAGTTGATGGCATATTTGTAAGTAAACATGCTTTAGTATAAATAATAACATACGCCAACGGCTTTGCTTGCGCGAATCTAATCCTTTGTCCTAGGTCACGGTCTACATCATTCTCCTCCAATTTTTTGGGTTCGGTTAGCAGTTCGTCTACTTTCTTCTTCCATACTTGTCTATTACTCGTATCTCTTTTCTAGCCATATCATCCTTCACACAGGTCTACCCGCGTGTGAAATTTTCGAAAGAAATCTGTTCAGCCAGCAGGCGTGAAAGGTAACGAACAGACAGGTATAAGGTATTGAAATATGGATTTATTTATGGTATTGGTATAAATGTGATAACTAGGTTGTAGTACTATGTTATGTGCCTTCAAAAGGAAACAATGTTTTGAATGGCATTTTCCTTTAGATAGAAACTGTATCTGTTATGTCTTATGTGTATACCTTGACATGTTTTCATTATGATAAATATGGTTTGATGAAGAGTAACCTGTCTAATTCTTGAACATCAGCATCTGTTTTATATTAGTCTAAAGTATTGGTTGGCGGGATGAACTAAGAAGAAATAGCATCAACTAAACAAAAATTTGACTCAAGTCTGCAGTTTGGCTATTATAGGAGGTGAAATAATCAACAGTGGAATGTCCAAAGTTCAAAATGATTTCAATGTGATCAAATAGCAAATTTTTGGAATTAGGCTTACTAAAAGCATACAACATAAATAAATTAGCAATCGGTTTCAAAGCGTTTCATATTTCTATAACGACTTCCAACAGGATCTATCATAAGTTTTTCAATAGCTTGGCAATCCGTATATTATGCGAGTATGAATATGGATGGCTATAAGAGTAGAGGAAGACCAAAACAACGATGGATGGACTGTGTGAAGGATGATATGGCAAGAAAGGAGGTGACTGCTGAGATGACGAGTAATAGTGAAGTATGGAATAAGCAGACATGCTGCGCCGACCACAAATAAATTAGGATAAAGGCAGAGAATGATGATAATGATGGGTAATACATGACAATGGGTGTACACTGTACAGTGCAACAGCTAGAAAGGGGCTGACTGCTGTGATGACGAGTAATAGAGCAGTATGGAAGAAGAAGACATGCTGCGCCGATCACAAATGAATTGGGATAAGGTCAGGAGAATAGGTTGGCAATCCGACACGTTTTGGTTTTTTCCATCACCGTTATCACTGATAAAAGATACTCTAGATCCTCTCGTCGTTTGTTTTTAATCTAACAAAAACACGATAGAAATGTCCTAACACCTCGACATCATTAAATAACTCTTGAGTCCTAATATAGACGTTCAAGTACCGATAGGTAGCTCTCCACTACTTTATATTCAAGAGGCAATCGACACCCTCCTCGAATAACTCGATATTTGTGAGTAACAGTTCGTGAACAAAGCTGACATATATTGTGATATAATACGAACATTTTGTAAAAAGACTTTCGACATAACATTGAAATCTTCACAGTTCACACATCTCTGTCATCTTCAAAGGATTGACAGAAACAGAACGATGTTTTAAATACGTTTAGCATTTACCTATGAAATCATTTGTGGTGATAGTTCGCCTATGCTAATTAATCACGCCTGTAAACCCCGAAGGGTTAGACAGAGGTGTACCTAATAGTAAACCCACGTTTCGCCAGTTATGTTTAAGTCCTATGAATAGGGGGTGAGCTTATTGCCATCGACGGGGCGCAAATCCGGACTCCGTGGCTGCTACTGAGAAATTCTTGATGGAAAAACTCAATAACAATTAGCCCGTCTTGGGAATCGAACCTAGGACCTCATGCTAAGCTAACTTTTAATAGCTTTTATTTTAACAAACCAATATTCGTCACATTAATCTTCGTCTCAGGCAACCAACGGCTGGGGCTGCGGCACTATTCGAAAGAGATACCGTGGCCACGGAACACAAAGGGCGATGAAGGAACATGGATGGGTTTTAGTCAGTAAAATTCTGACACTACCTCCTGCTCCGCCCAGAGCGGGAGGAATCATTTGATGATTTCCCATCCGAAAAAAAAAAAGCTATACTTGTTGTATGTAATACACGCAGATATAAAAATGTAATAAAATTGGAGCCTTGCGTTGGAGAATTTTTATTCTCTGCGCCATTTGGAAAGTCAAACGCTTAGGTCTAAGGGTCTATACCTCCCCAAATCATCACCACAACGATCCAGCTCAGAGCTGAACTTGCAAAGTTAAGACTGGTCTTTTAAGAACCACCTCAACTTAATAATCTATCGTTTGGACTATGGTCAAAGGCCGTTTGTTAAGAGCAAATAAAACAACGACTTGACTACTCATTCGATCGACATGGCAACAAACATTGGCCAAACTTCTAACACCAACCAACCCAAAACAAAGTACATACTTATTTTAATTGAATAAGTACTTAACAGACAACAAAGCAAGCCCATGGAGCCAACACTCTATAGAGGAAACCTCTCAAGGTCACACAAACACAGCATACACACACACAGATAGACAAACAATACAGGGCGTTTTCCTGCGCATTGCCCTCGTGCCTCGGACGTGCGCCGACGCAGAACTGGGTCACAAAACTTGAGATAACTGTGGCAATTAGCACGGCCGCTGTTCTATTTAAGTCTAGCTGTTTATTTGTACGTTTATGTGGTGCTTTTCACTCAAATTGTGATTTTAAAATAGAATTGTGTGCTAAAAAGAGTTAGGTTGTCCTTTCCGCAATTAGGCTTGAACCATCAGAATTTTCATTTGTTACTCTGAGTAACAAGTTACTCTAAAAACTGGAGCAAGGGTTTCCACACTTGAGACAAATAGGTACATGTCTCGAAGGTCTGATACGTAGGTGATATAGGAGTTACACGTTTACCATTAATATAATACTACCATATAATTACTGTAAGTGGTAAAATAATCAGTCAATTCATTCGACTGATTATTTTACCACTTACAGTAATTGCAGCGCCAGCAATGAAAGTTTCCCGAAGTTCAAAAATCAAGGCCAGTGGTTGATAGAGAAAAAGATGTAAACTAACATTTTTGGTCCTTTTGCAACTATAAAACAAGTCTTGTGGAAAACCACAATCGGGGTTTGGCATATTTTTGTAAGGCACTGTTTACATAAACAGTCGGATAAAATTAGGTTGATGAGTCACTAGTGCAGCACGAGTATAACATTTACTCAAAACGAATGAGCACTAATTATAGATATTTTATTAATGGAAAACTAATAAGAACCATCACCTGCGTATCAGATCTTCCGAGATATGTATTTGGCCTTATCAGCATCTGCCGACATCCGTTCACGGTTTTTTTTTGTTGTAACTAATAAAAACTTATAAAATTTTCCGTTTTCACTAGATAGGGACTTGGACAAGACATGTCAGTCGCATTTCGGACAAACTGTGGCCAAAATAGCAGGAAACTGGTGCCCTGACACAGTGAGCCGGGGTCGCGGCAGGCCACGAAGGATATGGCGGGACAAACTGGACAGCGGCCCTACTCTCTAACGCTTCGTCCGTATATTCGAATCTATCCGTCTCTCTCGCGCACGTCTGCAGATGAGTGCGAGTGAGAGAGACAGATAGATCCGAATATACGGGCGAAGCGTTAGAGAGTAGGGCCCCAGAGTCCGACACAACTGGAAGGAAAACGCGGAGGTTCGCGAGAAATGGTGAAAAAAAAATAGCGACAACTGAAAATTCGGATGACCCATTCAACTCTAATTGCGGAAAAAACAAACCGAAATTCTTTTTTTTTTTCCAAATTTTGGACTCACAAAAACTAACTCAATAACTTCAGAACAGTACAGAATGTCACCCACATGGCCAATTAACCTACATACCGTTGATGTATTGTTTGTAAACAATGGCATCGGCGTCACTATAGCCAATCGATATCGGCTCTTTGGACATTAGTTGAATAGTATTAACAAGACTTACTTTTATGACTACTTCTCTAACAGTAATAGAGAAGTATGGACGAAGAAGACATGCTGCGCCGACCCCAAATGAATTGGGATAAGGGCAGGAGAGAATGATGATGATTTTATGACTAAGTATCTAATAAGATAACTACAGGAGCTAAATTAGCAACTCTATTTGTGGTAGTTCAAACTTCTTTTGAAATAGTGTTGGAATAAAGCTCTAATCAGCTTGCACTACAAAGTGGTTGTTACGTCAGTCACTGCGGGCCGAATAGTGCGAAATGAGTGGTTTTTTGCGATTTCGAAAAATCTTTTTTTTGAAAGAAAGAAGAAAGAAAGAAAATACATTTATTTGGCACACGCCACAAGTGCACACAGTATAAAAAAATTACAAAAAAAGAAAAATAAAAAATTAATAAAAAACATAAAACTTAACAAAAATAATAATAATGTGTCACTGTGCGCCTCACGGCTGCGCCAAATAGGCCCAGTTCAGCAAAATGCCGGACAACTAGTGCCCGACGCTGGTTTTCAACTGAACCTGGATTAGTGAGGTTACGGATGTGAACCAGTTTTATGTTTTGTGTCAATGGTGGTGGTGAATAGCATAAATATGTGAAATAGATCTGTATATAAAATAAATAAAATAACAAAAAAAAAAAAAACAATAAATTACTTATTAGAAAAAATAAACTAGAGTGACTGAACGAAAGTGCAAAAACAAAACAGAAATATATATATATATATCAGAAAACAGAAAGATACATAAATGGGACGGAAGCATGCTAAAAGAACCTGTTCATTTCGTTCACAATACGCTGCAAGCCGCCGAGCGCGACAGACTAATTTAAATTACCTATGCACCGTGCCATCCATAAATAGGTCGTTGAAGTGTATTCAAGTGAAAGTGGAAGTAGATTAAGGAAAAAGGAGGTTATAAGAGGTAAGCGCTTGTTAACAACATCGATATTGCATAAGGATTATTTAATAATTTAGTGTGACGGTATACATTTGTAAATAATATTAAAAAACTTTTTTTTTTTTTTTTTTTGACGCGAGTAATAAGTTAGGTAGGCAGGGACGTTCATCATATTAGCGATTGATTTAGAGCGACCATATCCAGCTTACGTTGCGCTTCTATGAGGAACTGCCGCAAACGACTTCTGAAAGTACCTATCGTGTTGAGTAGTCTTATTGGTGGTGGCAGGTTATTCCATACTTTAGAAGCCGCATAACGAAAGCTGCCTCTGAAAGCAGCTGTATTATGCGACTGACTTGAGAGCTGTTGGGAGCATTGTCTTCTTCCACATTCCCGCCTACTTGTTATCCAACTTAGCTTGTTGTACAAGTAGTCCGGTTTTTGGTATTTGACCACACCAAATAAAAGGCAAGCCAGGTGTAGCTTGCGTCTGGACTTCATTTTTAGCGAAAAATGCTTGTTAAGGAAAGGAGTGACATGACTTCTGCGAGGTATGTTATAACAAAATCGAGCGCACGCGTTTTGTACCCTTTGTATGAGCCGATCTGTACGAGCTAGTAGGCGCGGGCCGTAAACAGTGTCGGCGTAGTTCAACCGAGACAGGACTAAGGTTTCTACAAGTTGTTCCCGCAGCGCTTCGGATAAATAAGGCCTCATCTTGTACAAAACCTTCAGACGATAAAAACAGTTTCTTACAGAGTCTGCTACGTGTTTCTCAAAGCGAAGGTCCTTGTCCATGGTTAGTCCTAGATTTCGCGCCTCATACACTCGCTCAATTGGTTCACCCATTAGTTCTAGGTCAAAAATCAAAGGTAGTCGAGCCAGCTGCTGTCTGGTACCAAATACCATAAACTTTGTTTTTGTAGGGTTTAGCGACAAGCAGTTCTCCGCGGACCAGGCAGCGATTCGTTGGAGATCTTTGTTAAGATCCTTAATGGCGCTGTCATAGTCGTCCGGTCTGAAGGAAATATATAATTGTACATCGTCGGCGTATATGTGGTACTTGCATCTCTGTAAGCATCTTATTATGTCTGCGCAGTACAAAATGAATATAAAAGGACCCAAGATAGAGCCCTGCGGGACTCCCCTTTCTACTTGTAAAAGTGCCGATCTTAGAGTAGTGCCGTCACTTAACCGCAGGTCAACTAGTTGTTGTCTGTTACTTAGGTAGCTGCGGAACCATTGTATAGCTTCAGGGTCGAAACCATAATATTTTAACTTTGACAATAGCAATGGTATATTAATAGCGTCAAATGCCCTGGAAAAGTCCAATAAAACGAGTAATGTGCACATTCCCTTATCTTGGGCAGATAAAATGTTATCAGTAACATCCAGTAAAGCAGTAGATGTACTGCGCTGTTTTCTGAACCCTGATTGTAAGTCCGGTAAAACGTTATTTTGTTCCAGAAAATGCGTAAGTTGGTGACTGACGATTTTCTCTAGTACTTTGGATAAACATGGTAAAATACTAATAGGACGCAGATCTTTTAAGGCTGATGGATTTGAATTCTTTGGCAACGGCCTAATGGAGGCAATCTTCCATTGATCAGGGAATGTTGACGTTTCTATGGAGCGGTTTATTATGTCTGTAACAACATCTAACGTGTGCGGCAAAGTCATGTTAATCATGTCCAGGGTAATGTTGTCGTAGCCTTCGGCATTACTTTTAAGACTAGCGATAGTGCGTGAGACATCGTTCTGGTCCACTGGATTGATTGTAAAAATTGCTTCACCGTGCTTATGATTTTCATAATAATTCATAAGCGATGCGCTGGCTATGGGGTTACCGGGAACAATTAAAAAGTTTTTATTAATTATATCAGGATCTGTAAAATGCGACGGAAGGTCTTGTCTGGGTTTATAGGACGATAAGGTGGATTTTAGATTTTTCCATAGCAATTTAGGGTTTTTTAATTTATTATTTATATTTTGTTTAAAGTACGCAATTTTTTCATTGTACAGCGAACTAATCACTAAGTGTTTTAAATCTTTGTAGTATTTTTTTTTAGAATCGGATTTTGTTTTTCTATAACTACTTAGTGCGTCATCGCGTAAACGCATCATAGTTTTGATTGTATCTGTAATCCATGGAAACGATTGCTCCCTTATAGTACACGTCTTGATCGGCGCGTGGACATCAAATAAGGACGTAAGATGGGTGTTAAACACATACACCATATCATTGACAGTGTTAAGCGACGAAATAATTTCAAGATTTAACAGCGATAAGTCCATATTAAATGTTTCCGTGCACACATTTTTAAGAGGCCGAAACTTTACCACGTACGGTTTGAATTTATCCCGCTTAATGTTAAATTCACTAACTACGATAGAATGGCCATTGAGTGAGCCGAACGATTCTACCCCAGTGAATCTTGCTCTCAGGTCAGTACATAGAAGATCGATGAGAGTTTCACTGGATGCTGTGAAATGAGTAGGGGTTGTGACCAACTGGTTAATATTAAGGCAATTTAGAAACTCATTAACAGTTTTCGTTTTTATTCCCATTGTGTCAAGGAGATTAACGTTGAAGTCGCCAAGTAGAATGTAATGGTCACAACTTCCCAATGAACTCATAGAATCTGTTATGGCATCTTTTGATTGGACTAAACAAATAAAACACTATCATGCTAATGTGTTGCTTGTCGAATTATTTGCAAAAGAATCAGAATGATCGCATGTATTTTAGTATGGTTTTTACTCGTTAAAATATTTTTTTAGAGATAAGTTCGTGTTTATTTTTAATGAGTCAAATTAGTTGTATAATGTTTTCAAAACACTATCATACTAGCATATATACTGAAGAATATCGAATTCTTTTCTGGTTTTGTTTATTGCAGTGAATCATATGCTTTTTTGCATTATACAACTCGCGTTTAGCTCCTGTAGTCCCCTTAATAACAACCTTACATTCAGTAACAGATGATACACAGCCAAAACTACTGGGTTTAAAACATTCAAGGAGTTGGAGGATGTTTGTATGAAGCGTGGCCGGCTTAACTTCCGCCATTTAATTTTATTTTCAAATAGTGGCCTGGCCTATAAAAAACTTTTATGACGTCAAACCTTTGTTGACTTTCATCTTTTTATCAAGAAAATTATCGATTGCTTCAAAATATTCTGGTAGATATAAAGATAAGTAAAATAGTTACAAAAACAAGAGATAGCTAGATCCTTAGCTAATAGCCTTATCTAACATTCGTGGATTACTTTTATTTATTGTGATTGTGATATAGGTAAATATTACAATCAAATGGCAGGTTTCAGACAATGTCTTAGGTATACTGGTGCTGATGCCTGTCTAGATGTAATAGAAAAGTACGTATCAAAACGTTTTATAAAGCTTAGGAGGAATACATTTAATATAGAGGGAGGAAACGCATGTGACTAAAAGAGTGATGAATATGAATGTTGATGGATGGAGAGGGAGAGGAAGGCCGTTGAAAAGTTGGATGGATTGTGTGAGGAATGATATGAAAGAGAAAGGAATAAATGATGCCGTGACGCCAGACAGGGGAGAATGGAAGAAGAAAACGTGTTGCGCCGACCTCAAATAGAATGGGACAAGGGCAACAAGATGCTGATACTTAAAAGTAGAAGCATCAAAGACAAAAACCGATTTGAAATAGGAGAAGTTATTGAATTGGTTGGACAACATTCCGAAGGGCCTGCTTGCAGGACGATATTATGACACGATTACATGTCGTTAAAAATTGCATGTCGTCTCGCCTGTATGACGAAGCGCGTCACTGTCGACACATGTCGGCTACGCAGCTTACCGGTCGTCGGCTACCTAGCTGACAGATGTCGGTTATTTTCCCGACGGATATCAGTTGCTTACGAAAAGTATCGGAAAGTCCATAAGTTAAATTAGGTTCGAAGTATGAGACCGTTCGAGATGGAGAGTCCCTGAGGGACGCTAAATTATAGTCTCCATCCAGAAACTAGGCTACAAAAAGTGATTCAAATGCCACGAATGGTCTAGCAACGTGTCAGTTTGCAATGCCCCTTAGTCAATTTCCCACTCACAACTTGTCATACACAAACCGGAAACGAACGCAATGATTATGACCATCAATATTTTATACCATTTGGAGTTCTGCCAGAGTTTTAAAAGTCCATCTCCTTACAGTGCATAAATTAGGTACAAGTGAATGATATAATTATTTATCTAAAAGTGTCCTCGCGTGGAATTATTGATTAATAATCAGAACAGTAAATCGTTATGATTCTTAATACACGTGCCAATATGTTACATAGGTAGATACATAATGGACTCTTCTCTGTAATACATAGGTTTATACATAATGTACTCGTTGATAAAGGAGATGTAGAGAACTGACATGTTGCAGTCTGATAGGTGTCAGACTTGGATAAAGGGTTATTTATCTTCATGTCTATTATATTTTGCATTCTTATCAGATTGAGGCGAAGCCCAGTAAGCAGGTGAAGTTTTTATAGCATGAAAATACAAGACTAACATACCGACGAACCAAATTGGTTGAAAGACACAAAAATGAAAAGTAAAACAAACAATATATTAGTATTCAAAATAACTTACTCGTACGCTCGATGAAAATAATGGAAGACATTTTTTTTTTTTGCAACAGGATAACGAAAGCCAACTTCGTAATTGCGTTAATTGTGTTATTTACGAACTAGAAGAATTTTCTTGAAAATATTTCAGATTGAGACAGAAAAGTATGTTCCACAATTAGCGTGCTGGTTAATTTTAGCTCCGTATGTCTCTACAGTCTCACAAACGTTACTACTTCGTTTTGGTGCAATCTAAATGTCATGATCGTGTTATCTACCTTATCGATTCCGAAACACCTGCCTACCTACACCTATTACCTATCTGCCTAACCAACACAGTCACATTTTTGCGCAGTAAACAGTTGAGGATATAAGGAGCCGTCCTTTAATCACGCACTTTTAAAATCCCCCTCCCAATTGGTGATACCTCGTGAGGTTTTAGGCCACCCATTTATCTCTCAGCATCACGTGTTTTTTGTTATATATTGAAAAAACAGATAGTTTCGAGAATCTGTTTTAATTAAAACTATTTTTATCGGTTTTTTTTTTGGGCACAAACTCGCTTTCTTGGGTTTTAATTCATTATTGAAAAAAAGAACAGGTCTCACGTTATTTTATTTGTTTAATCCCTCGATAAAATACACGTAATTTTCACATTATCTCCATAACCCCCCATAACCTCTCCCCCTTGTTCGAACCTCACGTAATTAAAGGACGACCCATAAGGAAACAAACAAATGAAAGCCGCGGAAATTAAACATGACCGTGACATCAGGCTCAAACGAAACACGTTTTCCATTTAAAATGAATTAATTAAGATAATGTTTATGTATGACTAACTGTATCAACTAGTCATTGATATCATGTGTTTATATTTATGCTAGATCCGTTACGTAGAACGAGATGAGGAGCATCACCAATCATGATAAATATTACTAGCTGTAACGCTTTCAGAGTGATGAAATGTTTTATTGAATGGAAAACTTAGTAATACTTACATTTTGATTTATATTGGTTTGGTTATAGATGAAACTATGTACAGACGCCAGGACATCAAGCTACTACAATCTGTCAAACTTCTTTAGTAGATTTTACAACTTTATCCCTGAAGGATTAGGTTCAAAGTTGATTGGGAACATTTGACAGGTTTGGGTAAATTGATGTGCGCCCATCTGTACAAGAGGAAGTCTGAAAGTGGCACTTGTGACTTAAAAGTTGAGTGGTTGTCATGATAAATAGGTATATAACGCGGAAAACATCGTGAGGAATGTTTTGAATACTAATGTGCATTGCTTTATGAGATGAGAAAGACCTAAGAAACGATGCACGGAGAGCGTGAAAGATGATAATAGCTAGATAAGACGTGACTGCTGAGATGACGATATAAAGACAAGTAATTATGGAAGAAGAAAACATACTACGCCGTCCCTAAATTGGTGGGCAGGAGAATGGGCGAGACGACAAAAAAAAATCTAATTAGTCCGTCACTTAGATTTTCAAAAAATATTTGACCCGTGTTTTTTCTTTTGTTACGTAAACCAAAATTGACGAAGATACGACGCTTTTAAAATTCTCAATACGTCACGCCATGGTATAATTTTTAGCTAGTTTAGACGTCACGAGCCCCCTACTCCCGAGTTTTGATGCGTTTTATCTTTGTCAATATTCATTGATTTACAAAAACAAAAAATACGTGTCCATTAATTTCCAATACTCTAACTGACGGACTAAATAGATTTGCCATTTTTTGATACTGTCGTCATGCCTATTATGATAGGTTCAATGACGGAAATGATTCATAATATACGCAATCTCGCATCCGACCCATTTTACTACCAAAAGATCCTTATTAACACTATAACTAAAACTCCGTATCATCGATATTGCACACAAAATTAATTACCACCGTACATAGTTGTTTTAAATTATAATTGAAAGCGATATCGATAACTGTATCGAGAAACACGTGTAGGCGTGGCGTAGGCGCATATTATTTACTGCAGCTGGTTATACACAGAACATGTTTGTTTTAAAATAAAGGGACTTTTCCTATATGTGATCTAATACTTAATATTATAAAGAGGTAAAATTAGTTTGTATGTCCGGGTAATCTCCGGAAATAATGATCCAATAGGCGAGACGACAAAAAAAATCGAATTAGTCCGTCACTTAGATTATCAAAAAATATTTGACCCGTGTTTTTTCTTTTGTTACGTAAACCAAAATTGACGAAGATACGACGCATTTAAAATTCTCAATACGTCACGCTATGGTATAAGTTTTAGCTAGTTCTGACGTCACTCCCGAGTTTTGATGCGTTTTATCTTTTGTCAATATTCATTGATTTACAAAAACAAAAAATACGTGTCCATTATTTTCCAATACTCTAACTGTAGGACTAAATAGATTTGCAATGTTTTGATACTGTCGTCATGCCTATTCTAAAAAATATTTCACTGGCAGATTGCTAAATTTTTCGTGAGTAGTATAGATTATAAATTATATTTCTATCATGCATATTTAGCCGAGCTATCACCATTTTAGCGAACAAAATCGAGGTATTCCTCGTAGCGCTCCCGTTTTGAAACGCTCCTATCTAAGCGCTCCCGTTTTGTTCCTCCAAGCGCTCCCAAAAGGAGCGCTTCGAGGAACGATTAAAAATATTAAAATTTATTTCCTCGAAGCGCTCCCACGTTTAAAAATAGGGAAAAGCATGAAGTAAACGTAATGAATTATATCGATAATTTTTAAAAACTCATGTGTGCATCATCGACATCGAAGTTGCTTCCTTCTGCGAAGCAGTAATGCTAGAGAAGGAGGTGGCGGAACGTAAGAGGGAGAGAACCTCTCAACGTTTCGGCCGCCGCGGGAGACGCCCCGGGCGTCGGGGGCCACCACGTGGCCTCCGGCCACCGTAGGCGCGGGCCTGTGGACGGTGGGCTATGGGTTAGCTCGCCGTCCGTCCGTCTCATGACGACAGGCCGTGTTGACGGCGCGTTCGTGTTCCACGCGCGCCTCAAAGAGAGTCAGCAAAAAGGAAGGGGTCCGTAACGACCGATGCCTGCCTGGGTTACGGGACTGTTCGAAAGAGATACCTTGGCCCCGGAACACAAAGGGCGATGAAGGAACATGGATGGGTTTTAGTCAGTTAATGTAATATATCGGAGAAATTAAATTGTTATCCACTTGAATCTATAATAATGTTATAAAGCTCAAGAGTTTGTTTGTTTGGTTAGTTGAACGCGCTAATTACAGAAACTACTGGTTCGAATTTAAAAAAATCTTTTAGTGTTGGAAGTAATTTATTGAGGAAGGCTATAGGTTATCTAACACCACGCTACAACTAAAAGGAGCGAAGTCAACTATAAATCAATAAATGTTACAAAAACAGGGAAAATGTATTTCTGTTGAGAGCTTCCGTTGCGAGCGCTGCATAAACGGTTAAAGTTACGCAACAATCATGTATCCCTCATACATGATTGTTGCGTAATTGTTCTTCTTAAAACGTTCTAAAAAAATCGAGATAGCGATATGTCTATCTTTTAGATGGCGAATAAAACCGACACCCAGTGGGTTTACTCACACTCTCTCTCTCTCTCATGTGACGCAGACGAAGTTGCGCGGGTCAGCTAGTAAAAAATATGAATAGGTACATATGTCGGCAGATTATATTCATCTATTTGGTGGACTAAAGGATTTACAATAAAACAAGAAAAAAAAAAAATTACCAAACCCGTGCGAAGCCGGGACGGGCCGCTAGTTGTATATTATAACAATGTGTTTTACTTATTACCTAGTTACTATCGATAATTTCAGTTAGTATAGTCCCATCTCTATCCGAAAATTGATCATGGGAGCGCTTCGAGGAAATAAATTTTAAAATTTTTAATCGTTCGTTCGTATTTAATCGTAATTTTTAATTTGAATGTCTTTGTTTGAAAACATACTAAAGACTAAAACACAAATATTCTGTACACTGTTCTGTGTATACGCGGAAGAAAGTAAAAAATTTGAGTAATAACTTATCATGTTGGTAAAATACTTGCGTGCCACTCCTTAAACATCATGAACAATGTAGTGAGTAATTATCACAGTGATAAACGATTTTCATGAGATTTTGATTTATTGCCTACAATACAAAAAGTCACTAAACATTTTGCAAAATCATCACTCAGCAGTAGCTTATTTTCAGGAGGGGTTTCCATCGGCGTCGAGTCGACGCTGAAGTACCTAAGACTTGTCCTCGACAGCCGGTGGAACTTCGCGGAGCATTTCCGACGTTTGGCCCCCAAACTGGAACGGACAGGGGCTGCCTTCAGGCGGCTCCTGCCCAACCTGGGGGGGCCAAACGCCTCCTGTCGGAGGCTCTACGCGGGAGTCGTGCGGTCCATGGCCCTTTACGGGGCGCCGGTGTGGGCGCGTTCAACGCGCCCCAGAAGGTGGTAGCCCTAAGGCTGGTCCGGGGGTACAGCACGATCTCCCGCGAGGCGGCGAACCACCTTGCCGGATTGCCGCCATGGGATCTGGAGGCGATAGTCCTCGCGCGCCTACATAAGTGGCGCGCGGAGGCGCTACGCCGGGGGGAAACTCCGCTGCCGCGGCAAATTGTCGCTCAGCGTACGGACTTCCGGCGGGATCTCATGGCGACATGGAGAGAGCGACTATCGCAACCCCGTGCAGGGCACGCCACAATAGTGGCGATAAGTCCCCTCTTTGAGGAGTGGCTGGAGAGACGCCACGGCGTCCTCACCTTCCGCCTGACGCAGGTTCTTACCGGGCACGGATGTTTCGGTAAGTTCCTGCACCGAATCGGGCGGGAGGAAACGCCCGGGTGCTATCACTGCGAGGATCGACCGGAGGACACGGTGGAGCACACTGTGGTGTGCCCCGCCTGGGCGGAGCACCGCCGTGTCCTCGAGGTGGCGATCGGCGGCGGCGACCTCTCGCTCCCGGCCCTGGTTCGTGCCATGGTCCGGAGCGAGACGGAATGGGACGCCGTCACCTCCTTCTGCGAAGCAGTCATGCTTGCGAAGGAGGTGGCGGAACGTGAGAAGGAGAGATCCTCACGTCCCGGCCGCCGCGGGAGACGCCCCGGGCGTCGGGGGCCACGTGGTGGCTTCCGGCCACCGTAGGCGCGGGCCTGTGGACGGGGAGCTATGGGCTAGCTCGCCGTCCGCCCGTCTCATGACGGCAGGCCGTGTCGACGGCGCGTTCGTGTTCCACGCGCGCCTCAAAGAGAGTCAGCAATAGGGAAGGCGCCCGCAAGGGCCGAAGCCTGCCGGGGCTATTCGAAAGAGATACCGTGGCCCCGGAACACAAACGGCGAGGAAGAAACATGGATGGGTTTTAGTCAGTAAAAGTCTGACACTCCCTCCTGCTCCGCCCAGAGCGGGAGGAGTTATTTGATGATCCCATCCAAAAAAAAAAAAGCACTATCTTATTTTATTATCTTAGCACAGACTATTTTGATTAGCTGAATCTAGAGATAGCACCGTCATTTAATTAAAAACGTGCGTCAAAAATCGTTTAAAAGTGGTTATTGTTTCTTGAGTCGCAATAAGCTGCTATAAGTCAATATAAGCTGGGCTTGGGCATAGCTGGAGCTGGTCATTCACCGAGAGTCTCCGGTGAACTTGAGAACCGTCACACTTGGGGGCTCTTTACGTGCTTCCTACTTTCAAATTAAGGTCATTTACATCTCAAAAAACCAGCCAAGAGCGAGTCGGACTTGCGCATAAAGTGTTGCGTAACATCGTAGTAGCGGTGCCCCCTTTAATAATTAATTTATTTTTATTATTTCTCGACATAACGGCAACAGAAATACATCATCTGTGAAAATTTCAACTGTTTAGCTATCACGGTTCATGAGATACAGCCTGGTGACAGACAGACAGACTGATAGTGGAGTATATGTAATAGATCCCGTTTTGAACCCTAAAAAGAGGACCCTGGTCTGCGTTTTTAAAAATCCGTCCATATACCAATTTATTTGACGTCAACGCAGCATGCAGTCTTCTTCAATATGCCCCTAGCCGTCAACTGTTTCTTACACAACACCGAAACAAAAACCGTTCAGAAACAAGATACTTCGACCATCATATCTGTGCTAGCGGTAAAACAGGGAACTAAAATAAATGTAAGAATCTAGACATTTTTTCTTGACAAGCAGCGCCATCTGGAACTGCAAACTAAAACTGGTCGTAGTGTATTAATCAAACATCACATAACCAGACCAGTTTCATAAATATTGACAAACAGCCTAATGCTAACATACCATACTATATCATACTTGAATTCCTATCATTTGTCAACAAACTGATTGTTTACGTCACATCTGTGTTGATAGTTCGCTAATCGATAACAGTACAACATGTAAATTGTACATTTTTAGAGCACTTTAGTAATAGTATAGCATAAACAGAATATGCCACAACTGGGGCTAAGGTCTTCTCTCTCTGTTAGAGTGTGTTCCTTCCTGCTCCCAATTTGAGAAATGAGAAGTGACTGAAATCATTGCGACAGAACTAGGTTATAAATTTATTTAACTAAATAATCATCACGCCTGTTATCCCCGAACGGTTAGACAGAGGTATAGGTACCTAAATGTACACCCACATTTGGCCAGTTATGTTATATGGCACATATCCAGAATCCGTGGCTGCTACTAAGAAATTCCTGACCCAATAACACTTTTCCCGAACCGAGAATCAAACCTAAGACATCATGCTCAACAGTAGCGCTTGCGGCCACTAGGCAGTCTACTAACTAAACAAGGATTATTTATTTAATGAATTAGCTGTAGTACAATTCGTTTGAACAATTCTTCACTAAAACATCGGTCCCGAATTCCACATGTGAGCACCATTTGGAACCGACTTTTTATAGCCGTTTCTTTAATATTGAACAGCTTAGAAGTCACGTAGGTACTTGAAGTAATTTATTTCGTGAAAAAGACGTTCTTTCAAGAAAATACTGTATTTGAAATAAGAAGCAGTATCAAAAATGTCCATTGAATTCGACATAACGTAACCTTGCTCCTATCAGTAGGGCTATTACGTATCTCTGTTGACAGCTCGAAATGATAGTAACTGGGCTCAGTGTCCATCAATTAACTGTCAAAAGGGTTAGTTTCGCATTATGTATGACTCTGTTAGTCACCGTAAAGTGATATCCACTCAGTGTGATACGTAATACCAATATTATGACATTCACGGTTGTCATCAAAGTTCGGTGTACAACCGAAGCTAGTCACTGGATATCAGAAAGATACGTAATAGCCCTGCAGAAAAACTGAAATGATTAACTACCACAGAATGTCAACAAAACTAGCGTAGATATTACATGTCTTTCCACAAACATACTTTGATGAATTACATTATCCAAACATACATTTTAGAGTAGAGGAAGACCAAAAAAAGAATGGATGGACTGTGTGAAGGATGAGATGACACGAAAGAACGTGTCTGTTGTGATGAAGAGTTATAGAGAAGTATGGAATAAGAAGACATGCTGCGCCGACCCCAAATAAATTAGGATAAGGGCAAGAAAATGATAATGACATTTACATGATTATTCTTAAAGAGCCAAGTACAACATCGAAGACACATTGAACGGTAGAGTTGGCTCCAAATATTTCTACATTCTCCGACACTGCAGGTGATTTGGCAAGCGCCCACAGAGATCCGAAACTTGGCAGAAAAAGACAAGCATTTGTGTGACGAATATACAAGTATTTTGTTCGACTATAAAATTAATGTATGTTTCCGAACATGGCTTTTTTGACACTACTTCAACCAACTATATCGGTGGGTGGGTGCTGTCCTATAAACGATGGGACCCTTGATATCGTGTCCTGCCTGTCCTGTTGTTTGCACATCCCACGAGCAGATGGACGCTACTGAAACTGCGAAACTCGTCGCCAAATTATGGGCCGACGCAATTTAAATTGTCATCGACAAACTAAGAAGAATAGCCGTGGGTCTCATCTCATACTGACTTCAATAACCAGGTCATTCACGTGCTGCTCTCAAGAAGAGAAGTTTCATCGACCGCACAATCGTAAAGAACGTTACTTCTTATAACGTCGTATAGCCTACATTTGTATCCTGTCTGTTTTATTCGCTGCTGCAGTCTTTTTGGTATCTCGTTCTATCACATTCGGCCAGTACAAATCGAACTAGCATTTGGAATGGTAATATTTTCTTCCTGCCTACATCGTGTCCCACAACTGGGCAAAGGCCTCCTCTTCCTCCTTCCATATCTCTCTATCCTGTGCGATCTCTGGTCATGTCAGCCCCGCAAACATGATCAGATAGTCACGCCACCTTCGCATCTTCTTCGTCCATACTTCTCTGTTACTCGTCATCGTAACAGTCACCGTCAATCTAGTCATATCACCTAGCACACAGTCCATCCATTGTTTCACATTGGTAACATTATTTCAATTGAATTGGAATACAATTATGTTTACAGGTGTTTGTTATTACAGAAGCAAACGCTGCACCTGTTCAGCAGGCGTTGCCAAAACTAATTTGAACGAGTTCGAATCGTAGCCCTCTGAGACCTTTATTCTTAACTAGCTGTGCACTGCGACGTTCGTCAGCGTGAAATGATTATAAAAAGATTACGTCCTGTTGAATCGGAGTTTGTTAACAATTTCCAGGGTTTGAATTTTTGCACGGAACCCTAATCATTTTTCTGAAATATAATATATACCCCTTATAACGTCTGCTATCTGCCAGTAAAAGTCCCGCCAAAATTTCCGTTTCAGAGATTAGCCGGAACAAACAGACAGACAGACAAAAGAATATGTTTTTTTTTTTGTTTTATGAACCATAATCACACAATCATAATGCATTCAGTAAAAACCTGTTAAGTACATATTTTGAAATTACAAACTGACACTTCTCTATTTATTTGTTTAGATGTATAGAAGACAATCAACATGGTTAGAGAACAAACGACGCAAGCAAATATCCACAGAATTAACGTCAATAAATTATAGAACTGTAGAACTTTATTACTACAATATAGGTATGATTATTAATATTAGTAATAATTTTGTTATTGATGTTCTTAATTATAATCAGAGGTGATTGTAAAGGCAAGCGGCAGATGTTTTGTCATGTTTTATATGGCCCGTAGGTTGGTACCTACGGGCCTATATAAAACATTCTCAAACTACTGGAAAAAGGAGGTATTCCTCAGAGCGCACATTTTTATAACCGCAACCAACTAAGCGCAACTAAATTATTCCTCGAAGCACAACCATTAGTTGCGCTAAAAATTCAAATATAGACATCCAAAATCATAACCTCTTGGCTTGATGGCTTTGCCATCTGACAAGTAAACGCGTTCCTATGTTTCAATTCTGTGTGTGCCTTTCAACAAAATTTTAGTTTGAACTGTCATAACATTGCCATAGGCGTTACGTTCGATTTCACCTATTAGTTACTTTAGCTATGATCTAACTCTATTCAAGAACCGGTACCTAATATCTAAACGAGAGTATCAACTGATGGCACCATTTGATATAATAGAACATAAAGGCCTCTAAGCCCACTATTCATTACGAGTATTATTTAATATTAAGCACCATTGCCATCGTCATTGTCGTAATCAAACTAAACAATTGATGGCACCAAAACCGGAACAGTAATATTGGATTCAAACAACACAATCAGAACACGACCAGCATAATATCTTGCTTGAGAGACCTCAAAAAATCGGTATAGTTGAATTTACTACAGCATATAACGTCTCAATGCTGGGACCGGACGCAAGCTTCCTCTATGTAAGAGGCGCCATATCATCGTATTGACAGCAGTGGTAATGAATACACTTATTTTGTCAAAAATATTCTAGATCTCCGCCTTTACAAGCAACACCACTATTTAATGCCATAGTCCAAAATATACTGGACACGTTAAGCCCTCATCAAAGAAACACGCTTCAACCAAAATAGAAGCCACACGTGCTTGTCTCTGCTCAAATGTCAGTACAATCATAGATACTGTAATCGTAGAGTTGAATTATTTATGGTTCGGTGTCTTCGGACCACGAAGGTAAGGAGTTATGGGCATCGCACGTGATTGGTTAAGTAATGTTCTTTTTTTGATTCTAAAGAATGAATTAGGGACTCACAGCTAGTTAATATAATGTGGTCGATAAATGGATGCCTCTTTTTCGTACTAACGGTTTTATTTTGGACTAATGCCAGGGACGAGTTGTATACTTGTGGTTTGACGCAGTTCCGTAGGCTTGCGGTTGACCGCTATTACATAATTGCAGGTAATTGACGATGATCCACGTTTGCCTAGAGGCCACCTTTTAGTTACTCAAGAAATCCCGTTGAATTAGGCAATAAGGCAAGTTTGTGTAATAAAAGTGCTATTGAAAATGAATGATGATAAAGATAAGGATACTCTTAATCGGATGATAAGGCGACCAGCATTCTAGAATAATCATTCTATAGAAAAGAAACTCAAAGAGGGACTCCAAATAGTCAAATAAGTACCTAATGACAAACAAAGATTTGATAACAATACACAAAGCTGCAGTTGCCAGCAGCTGCATGTATTCTATGAAGAAAGGCTAAAGAATTAAAGATAGCATCCATACAATTCATAATGAAAAGTGTCTCAAAAAAAAATCTTTATTCCCACTAGAAATACAATTGCCAAATCTCTTCATAATTCATACGCTCTGTAAATAAAAGACTGCATTCTTGGCTAGGAGCCGGCTAGACAGCCGACATACACCACGTTGTGACGTCACTTAATCCATATATTGTGTGTTCAAAGTGTCAAAGGTTAGGTCAGCGAAAGGTTACTGTTGTTATTTTTACTGCATCATATTGCGTTGTAGGTGGAAGGGAAGTGAGTATGTATAATTAATATGTTAATAGATATCTGGAGCAGATTGACGGGCAAGGCTTATGACCGCAGTGTCCAAAATACCTGAAATCTAGTACGAAAGACAGGAGCAAGGAAAATAGGAAAGTTACTTCAACTTTACAGTTTTGACTGCACGGGTTCTAAAAATGGTGATCATTCATGCTGACACTCCAATTTCTAGAGATCTATGTCTAGTCTCCAAGGGCCCAAAACCGACATATCTAATTAAGGCTAAAGCCAGGCAAGACTTCAACAAAATGGATCCTCAGCACCGAAGGACTGAGTAGAGAGAAAAAGATATGCATTGCGAAGACTGCGACTGTTGAGAAAATTAAAAAAAAGGGAATCAAAGATAAAGAAAAGTCAGTCGAGCGGAACCGCGTCATTGTCTATCGTCACTGAAGAGCAATGGGCTGAAATTAACCATTGACGTCGCATTACCCGGCTGTACCTTCCACCAATGTGCAGCATTTTATTGCCCTCCATAAACTACAGGTGTGGTGAGGCACAATTCGGATTCTTGGCACTGATTTGTCTGAGAGAGACGGTCGTGACACCGCATGACTACTACCTTAGACATTGTGACGTCGTGATATACGTAACGTCACACGTCATGGTAAACAGAATGATTAGCTTTACTAGGAATGTTCCTAGGAAAGTTTTTGGGAATGCTGGACCCAATAATATACCCTATATAAGTGGTAATTCCACTAACGATGGGGCACTTAATATCGTGTCCTGCGGGTACTGTTGTTTGTTCACTGCAGGAACTGATGGACGCCCAAAATCGGGGCTCAGTTCTGGGCCGACACAATTTAGATTGCCATCGACACGCCAAGAAGAAGTGGTAATTCAATGCAGCAGACGACTTGCTGAACGGTTTAAATTTTCCACACAACTAGTACTATCGTGGATTCGTGGCTGAGGAGTTCGTTCCAGTACTTCTTATTCGCAAGTTAAAAGACTAGAAGTGGTGAAGGGCGGGCGTTTTGGGTTTTTGCGGGGACTGCTGATTTAAAGAAAAGACTTTTGATTATGAATTGTATTTCTTAGAGCAGAAATAATAAGAAATGATTGGGAGTTGAGAGATTCTGAATAAAGACAAAAATTGCCAGCCCGAATACAATACTTTATTAGCGCAAAAAAGAGCACCAATTTTATCAATATTGTCGACACAAAACCTACTTTCACACGATAAGCTATAACATATTTTTATGAAAATAAACATCGGAATTTTCCGAGCACACTTTTAACTTACACATTCATACAAAAGTACAATGTGCTATTTATATTCAAATGACAAACAGATAGAAGTTTTTACTTCGAACATAACGGTACAACCATAGTGTAACCTTTGACTGATATTTGTAAATATAAACGCGTAATAACTTGTTGATGTCCCACGGTAATTTAAAATAGAGATGTGTTATTTTCAGTTGCAATAAACATGGTTTTATTGGAATGGAAATTGAATGGCTCAGGCTTGAATAAATCATGATCTGTCAAATGACCAATTTGTTCGAGACACCATTGTTTAACTATTGTGTCTACTACGTGGACAGATCATGGGATATACAGAGTTTCGTGATCAACGCCAGCACATTCACTTTGTCATACAAGCATTCGTGTTTACCAAAAGTGTGAGCAATTTTAGCGGAGAAGAAGGCCGGTTATCTTTATTTGAATTAGATCTTACTATGCTTGCCTTTGTACCATGTTGCTTGGTTACATGTTACAAGTTTTCTTCTTCCATTCTCCCCTGTCAATCGTCACGTTATCATTTACTCCTTTCTCCTTCATATCATTCCTCACACAATTCATCCATCTTTTCTTTGGTCTTCCTCTCCCTCTCCATCCATCCACATTTATATTCCTCACTCTTTTAGTTACTTTGACTTTGAATTTTAAGACGTCCGCAAAGAAAAAGACTCAGACTTTTTCCACCCCTGCGTTGCTTATTTACTCAACATTTATACAATCATGTTCTACCACTCTCAGAAACGACAAACAAACGCGGAAATTTTCACAAGTAACTACTATTTATGATTGATATTTAATTTTAACTTCCCTGTTTTCAGGTGTGATTTATGTAATTTACTTTTTAGAAACGAGTCATCAGTACCTCGCATTGCAAATTACTTGAGTAAATAAATATTGTCTATACACCTAGAAGTTACTTGATAATTTATGTACATGAATAAGTAAATTGTTCACACTAGTATACACTTCAGCGGTCATAAATGTTAAGGCAAGTGTACATTGGTACGTAGTGGTAATATACTAAGCATCATCAATATTCTCCTGCCCTGATCCCATTTTTTTTTGTGCTCGGCGCAGCATATTTTCTTCTTCCATACTTCTATCTCTATTACTTGTCATCTCAGCAGTCACCTCCTTTCTAGCCGTATCATCCTTCACACAGTCCATCTATAGTTTCTTTGGTAGAGATAAGCAATAACAATTTCGAAATTCCCACGGGATATGCCAGTAGTTGCTTGCAAAGTGCCTCGAACATAATAAAACTTTAAATTGGTAGTCACCCCCTGGTATTCAAAAGCCATTGAAATTTGTCCGGTTTCTGGCTTGCTTTATTCGTCAAAATAACGAGCATAGGTGGGAATTGGGATTTGCAAGTAGGTTAACTTATCAGAGGTTTCCATCGTTATCATCTTCCTGATCTTGTCCACGACAAAAAACGTGTTGCGTCGACCCCAAGTAATGGGGCCAGCGCAACACGTTTTTTTCTTCCATTCTCCTCTATCAACCGTCACGCTATCATTTGCTCCTTTTTTCATCTCATTCCTCACACAATCCATCCATCGTTTCCTTGGTCTTCCTCTCCCTCTCCATCCATCAACATTTATATGATCAGAGGTTTTATTAGGCGTTTAGTATCAAAGCGAAAAATACTAATCCTCTACAACGAGACCAATAAAAGCCTGGTTTATAACATCGTTAGTGTCATTACATAATCAACTAGCTTAATCGCCCATTAACATTTCGATTGGGTAAAAATTACTTTTCCCTCCATACGACGCGAACCATGAAGTTTCTGGCCGGTTCTTCTTCATAGTAAACGACCAACCCGAACCGTTCCTCTTTTCCTTACATTAAATGAGTAAAATATTTTGAATTTGAACTATGAATTTTAAAAACAATGGAGAAGTTAAAAATGCATAGCATAGGCATAAACTACACTTCAACCAACTTATCTGTGCAAGAGAGAAAACAGTCTTATTTTTGTTTGGTTTCTTTCCAAACAATTTTGTTTTATTGTTTTGTCTTGTGCGAGTCAAATAAATACTTTTTCTTTCTTTCACATTTACTTTATCTCTGCCTTGGCATCCTCAATGACCGCACTGATCTTTATAAGCGTTGCTATAAGGCTGTTGTTGGGTTGCACACTTGCAGCTATCAGAAGTAAAAATCACTGTGAAAGAACTGTACACCAGTGTAAACTGAACCTAATCGCATATCAAAGTTCAACCATGTCTGTGAATATTTGACAATAACATTAGGTTTATACATACTTCATTTGACGAAGTGTGACTGTGAAACAAGATAAAACTTTAATAGCAGTCTGACTAATTGTTGCTGAGCAAGATGTGATGTATTTACAAAACAGGGGGTCTAAAATAAACGTTACAGGATAATAATATGAATTATGTTAATGCATAATATTAACTGCGTCTGCATGTGAACATGTTTTAAAGAATTTTAACGAGATTCTTATACGATATCATCCTATTATAATTCTGCTAGAGTGGCCATTTTGCCCAAATGGTGATAGCACAGTAAAAAGATAAGCAGTAGTGTGACTCGGACGTGTCCTTGAATTCAATGCCTACTGTCGATCGGGTAAGGTTGCTACTATCGGGTATACTGTGTGGTTTATCGTTAAGAAAATGAAGCGGCGCGCGCGACTCTCAGTCTGTTCGCACCATGAAGTATCCTTATAGGCGGGCGGGGGAAGGGGCGCTCGGTTAAGGCGACTACAGGAGCTAAATTAGCAACTCTATTTGTGGTGTTTTAATTGTAATTAGCAACTTTATTGTAACAGTATTTTAAACGAAGTTTAAAAACTTCGTTTAAAATACTGTTACAATAAAGTTCTAATCCGCTTGCACTACAAAGTGGTTGTTACGTCAGTCACTGCGGGCCGAATAGTGCGAAATGAGTGTTTTTGGTATTTTTCTAGTTTTGCTTATTGCGGTGAATCATATTATGCTTTTTTACATTATGAATTCGCGTTTAGCTCCTGTAGTCCCCTTAATTACGACAGCGTTTCGGTCGTTTCTTTGAAGCCAACCTACTGCTTATCTTTTTACTGTGGTGATAGTCTGGTAGGTCAATAACCATAGTGAGCTTATTGCCCCACATACTATTAGATGATGACGTAGCGACACCCTCAGGAATACATGGTTCTACGTGACGGAACATCGCGCCTGTATACCCTACAGGGGTCGGCAGATGTGGAAAATAGGAACACTCGCTTTTCGCTAGTTACGATTTAATCCACTGCCTAAATAAGAGAGATTGGAAATTTCAACAGTATATTATAACATTTAGGCATTAGTTTAGGAATGCTTAGTCTCAGGTAAAAGGGGGTGAGTGTTTTGCCATAAACCAGGCACAAATTCCAACTCCTAGAAATAACAGACATGAGAATCAACCCCAAGATCTAATAACAGTCACTCGGGTCGTTCTTTAGGTTAAGTCGTGCTTGCCTAGGTTGGTCTGTGGATGGGTGACCACCCATTACATACCAAGTTAACCTCCGTGCCTCGGAAAGCACGTTAAGCCGTTGGTCCCGGCTGTCATTTGCAAATCTTTAACAGTAGTCACAGGTAGTCAGTGGCCAAAATTACCAAGTACTAACTGGATTGTGGAGGTTAGATAGGCAGTCGAGCTCCATTTAAAATACTGGTATTCAGCTGCAACCGGTTAGACTGGAAGCCGACCCCAACATAGTTGGGAAAAGGCAGGCAGGTGATAATGATGACATGGGCTCGCTTTGTATAGATTTCCCGTACAATGAGAGATCCGCGTAAACTGGCACTGTATAACTTGATTGGTCGTGGTGCGTATGCGTAGTTTATGTCACTCGTGCTTGAGTCGTGCGTGCCTGTGAGAGCAATTTATCTCCATCCGAAAGTTTCCACAAATGGTGACAAACTCTTTCCTTAATAAAAGTTACGAGTGAAATATTTCTTTGGCTTAAGGCGACTACAGGAGCTAATTTAGCAACTCTATTTGTGGTGGTTCAAACTTCGTTTGATACTGTTAGAATAAAGTTCTAATCAGCTTGCACTACAAAGTGGTTGTT
Organism: Xestia rhomboidea; assembly: GCA_963853795.1. NCBI lineage: Eukaryota > Metazoa > Arthropoda > Insecta > Lepidoptera > Noctuidae > Xestia > Xestia rhomboidea. The sequence goes on from OY970774.1 coordinate 14,986,900, forward strand.
ACGTCAGTCACTGCGGGCCGAATAGTGCGAAATGAGTGGTTTTTTGCGATTTACATAAAATCTGTTGATTTGACAAAAAAAAATAAACACTATCATGCTAATATGTTGCTTGTAGAATTATTTGCCAAAAAATCAGAATGATCGCATGTATTTCAGTATGGTTTTTACTCGTTAAAAGAAATTTTTAAAGATAAGTTTGTGATTTTTTTTATCAAGTAAAATTAGTTTTATTATGTTTTCGAAACACTATCATACTAGCATATATCCTGAAGAATATCATACATTTTTCTGGTTTTGCAGTGAATCATATGCTTTTTTGCATTATAAAACTCGCATTTACCTCCTGTAGTCTGAATTCGCGGGCTGGTTGGAGCATTCACCTTATCTTAGCTGACCTCCTGATTTAGATGGAGTTGGTGACTACATCAATCCTTCTCTGTAGGTACTTCTTTGGAGCTTTTTTTAGGGTGACATAAAATCACGCCTGTAATGCTCGAAAGGTTAGGCAGAGGTAATCTCGAGAGTCTAATAGTACACCCACATTTCACCAGTTATGTTGAAGTCCCATGTAATAGAAGGCGAGATTACTGCCATCAACCGGGCACTAACCAAACACCTTGGCTGTTATTGAAAAATTCCTAATGGAAAAACCCAATAACCAGGACCCAGGAACTCATGATAAGCAGCCGCGATTGCGACCGCAATAGGCTATATGTATACGGCTCTTTAGTCAACTGATCCCGCTCAGCTCCCGCGGGATCAGTTTACTAAATTATTATTTTTGTATCATTTTCTTTAGTAGATTAGTCCCGCTCTTAAAATAAAATAAAAAATGCCCTCAAATTTGAGTAACAGCGTGTAGAAAAATGTTAGGAGGAATAAAAATAAAATTCTGCTATCTACTGGTGCCGATGTTAACAATTCTGTCTTATGTTAGATGTTGTCAAGACTCGTATGGGGAGTAATTTACCAATTCAATGTAATTGAACGCGATCAACACATCTAAATCGCGTTCTAGACTTGTCAGTGGCATAATCGCTATTGCATATCGACAGGGAAAGCTCCCTTATCGATTTGCGATCGCGTATAGTTGCATTGATGAAATCAGCTTTTAGTACATTTCTAGACCTGTTCAGAAAAGCTTTTTCTAAACAGTTTTTAGATGGAGTAATAAAAATATAAACAATTTATACTTAAGTAGTCTCTTGCCAGGTGCACTTTAATTGCTTGGAAACCAGAACTGCAATCGCAATAAATGTACCTTTATTCATTCATTGTATGGACTTTACATTAAGTATGTAAAAAAAAATATTGAAATAATCCAGTGATAGTAAGTACTTTTTCGCTTGATTGTGACATTATAAGAACATCAAAAGATTATTATTTTTGATAACGTCAATAAAAAAAGTAATTTCAATAGGTATCCGTCGAGATAAAATCGGCAGTAGGTTTTTTTATCAAAATTGTTTTTATACAAAGATAAAAGTTAGGTGACGTTTTTGATTTGCCCTTCAAAAATAATCGATAATAAAAACTGCTAACAAAGAAACTTCGTAAAACATGAGTCAACCAAAACAGTAGTAAGTTCATAACAATTATTATTATAGTTTTTATTTAATAAAAGCCGTATGATCTTCTTAGTTCTTTAAACTATGTGGAAAGTCAAAATCACATACAAGAGAATTCAAACATTATATACGATAAAGTACTCACGGAACGACATTCTTGAGTAATTTCACTGTAATTCTGTGTACCGTTACTCCTCTGCCAAAATATGATGCCAAAACCAAGGCAACGGACTCCACTTTCCACAAATTATTCCCAAATTCACTTTGGCCACTTAAAACACGACAACACTTTAGTGGTTAGTCGATTTAAAAAATATATATATCACCAATCGACTAATCACGCGAAAAAAACACTTCTAAAACTCTTTGGTTAAAAATAAAACAATTTCAAAAATGGAACACGTGCGCTCACAGTGCCGGGAAGAACAACACAAACAAAGCTTCGCGCGTGTTCCCGTTACTGAAGTAAATAAGATAATTATCAACTGAATATGATACCGCTTCGGAGACTCAACGCGTACTGCGCGCCAATACCAATCGCAAACAATGTTATCCAAATGTAAAACTCGTTGTGTATTTATTTATTCGATGTGTGTACAAACTTCTTTGTTCTTTTTTTTTATATTTAGACCGTTGACTTTTGACACGGCGGGGAAATGGTTCAACACGAAAGAGATTTTAATTATTTAGGGTGACTTGTATTGTTTTAAAGTTTTCAACAAAAGTCAAATCTTTAAACCCGAGTCATAGATATTTTTAAATTTTTTATCGATATCTATACAAAATGTCATTCGAAACTAATTCATGCAAAGAATAAATTAGGTACAAGTCTATACTTAGGTAACTAGTTTTTTTTTCGTAAAAAATAATGAAACATTAATAATTAAGTTTGTTTGTTTTCCTTATTCTCAAACTGCAGATAAGATTATAGAATTTTTAGTATTTTGTGAAAAACTCCTTCATTTACATCCGTACAATTTAAATTTTACGAGTTTCTTTGGAATTAATTCGGGTACATTTCTGGCTACTCTCCAACCATCTCTAGTACCTATACATTAAATTAAGTTAAATATGTATTAGATGATCGTAACACCAAGTAGGTAATTAAAAATCCATATTATTATCAAATGTATTTACAACAAATAAAACTAGTACGTTTGCAGCTAGCAGCTGAATTACTCAATAGCTACGTATGTCTGAATATTCAGGCTAGACTTATTATAAAAGAAAACAATAAGGTGAACTTCAAAATTAGTTCAATTTTCTTTGCCTCGCAGACGATTAGTAAGGAAATTTAACTCATACTCAATTTGTCGCGAAAATGTTGAAATGAAATAAAATTATGTTTATTTTTGCAAGTAGGATTTTACAAACACTTTTACAAGTCATTTTTTAAAAACTAAATGGGTCCGGTGTTTCGTACCTGACTACTCTGAGAAGAAACAGCCAAAACAAACTCAGAGGTCATAGTCTCTTTTGAAGTCCAGACATAATCTTGCTCAATTCACATGAGGACTATGCAGATTAGTGTCTGAGATGGTGTTTTGAAGAACCACACAGATTTCAGTGGACCTGTCCTGTTAGAACGTTTTTTCCAAAAGTAGGTTTATAGGATTCTTGCCACATTAGAAAAAAAAGTATTACCAAGAACCATAATTTTTTTTTTTTTTTGTTACAACTTACGCAGTAGATAGGTATGTGTTATCTATCAGTGGACAGTTTGATTTTTATGAGAATAAATTCTTTAAACCGATAAAAAAATCAACTAAAAATCTAATTTCGCACGAATAAGACTAGACAACTAATCCTTGATACTGGCCGGTTGTCATCGACCTTGGCAGAATGGCGATGCGACAAGAACGCTAACTTCCTTCTCATTTAGAATTCAAGTCGTTTACTCAAATTTTGATAGTGATGTTCTAAACGTTAAAATAATTCTATTTCCGTTGTTCGAAATTTAAATTGTGTGAGTCGTTCATTATGAAGATAGCAAATCAACCTATAACGCTACTGCAGGGGCTTGTGAGATGGGAGGAGGGGCCGTAATCAAGGGCTAGTTCGGGTTGGATGACTACCCACTCAAGGAAGGCTCTACCAACCAAATTAATCAAAATTCTTAAGGTGGAAACGCCAGGATAGCCCAAATAGCCGAAATTCAAATTTTCTTACGTTTTTTCACAATTAGCAGGTCAGTGTGAGGTTATGTTGATTAAAGTATGATTCGCGAAACAAATATGGCTTTAGAGAGTTATAATCATTAAAATCATCAATACAGCCCTCTAAGTTCATATTGAATGACACTGCATGCATAAATGTTATAGTCGCAAATCATAATATTTTGATTAACATACAGCCTGCCACTGTCCGGCTAATTACAAAAATAACAAAGAAAAAAATGGATTTGGTAGGTCCAAATCCATTTTTTTCTTTGTATTTTTTTTTTGTTTCAACGATTTGCACAAAAAAAAAGACGACATCACAAATTATAACCTAGATAATTTAAACGGAAGTTATCGCCAGGATGTGGTGGCAACAGCTGTATTCAGAACAATTTAAAACCGACAGATTTTATACTAATCTGAACTGAATGTTTGTTTTAAATAAATAGTCAAAAGTTCAAGACAGAGCATCGATCTAGAATACATAATATTATTTTATTTTCATTTTATGCCATTTTTAATCATTTAATTTTTCATGAATTAAAATTGAGTGAATAATACAGGGAATGTAAGGACAAAGCGTGTAGCGACGACCTTTTTCTGCTGAGCATGAAGTCCTAGGTTCGATTGCCAGGCCAGGCCGTGTTTGATTCGCGCCTCAAAGAGAGTCAGCAATAGGGAAGGGGCCGAAGCCTGCCGGGGCTGCGGGACTATTCGAAAAAGATACCGTGGCCCCGGAACACAAAGGGCGAGGAAGGAACATGGATGGGTTTTAGTCAGTAAAAGTCTGACACTCCCTCCTGCTCCGCCCAGAGCGGGAGGAGTTATTTGATGATTTCCCATGCTAAAAAAAAAAAGGCCGTGTTTGATTATCACTCAGTTTGTAAGAACCCAAAGCTGGGTAAAAGCGTCATGTTATTTTCTATTTAAGACGCGTTCACGACTATATGCCTACATTCTACTTGAACTAATTTACAAGGAATAGCTAAAGTTATTTCTATGGCAAAATGAAAAGTTCAACAGTCCTAGTGTTTGCGCTGAAATGAGTCATCTGAAACGGTTTTGTTTCAATTACAATAATGAATGGTGTTTCTCAATTAACGCTTCTACGAATTGGGACGCCATTTTGTTGTCAGGGCTCTAATTTTGTTACTTGCCACTGTAAAACTTTACAGAACGAAAATATAAACATAAAATCCAGCCTGATTTTCACAAAGGTAGTACGTACTATAAGTACTTCGCCGGTGTCGCCATGTTTTAGTCCTAAGTAATAGGGGGCGAGCCTAATTAATCGTCCACAAAAACAAAGTACGGGCTATTATTGAGAAATTCCTGATGGTAAATTCCATTATAATTATGTAAGCTTAGCAAAATGATTTAGGGGCTTTCGTAACAGTAAGAAGAGCAAGGGCACATTGTGCTGGGTTTTTAACTCAGATCGGTAGATCTGTAGACGGAGAATGACAATAGATTGGTAGATTTTTCAAATGGAGATCTAAATCTACCAATCTCATCATTCTCTTGACCTTTTCCCAATTCATTTGGGGACGGCGCAGCATGTTTTCTTCTTCCATACTTCTCTATTACTCGTCATCTGGGACCATCCATAAATTACGTCACACGTTAAGGAAGGAGGGAGGGGGTCGACGAAGTGTGACAGGGGAGGGGTCCTAAATTTCGTGATGTCACTTGTCGTCGTTGAGAGTCGACACGTGACGTCGTTGAGAGTTGAGATATTATCATAATTATTGTAAGCTTTAACAAATATGGTTTTACTATAAGTTATAATCATTCAAATCATCATATATGTAAAATATTGGTATTCAGCTGCATCCGGTTAGACTGGAAGCCGAATCCAACATAGTTGGGAAAAGGCTAGGCAGATGATGATGAATCATTCGAATCATCAATACAACTCTTTTGAATTCATATAAGTCATGAAAAAGTCATTTAATAGGATTAATTTAATGAATTTAGAGGGGGTATTGATGATTTTTATTATTATAATTCTTTAAACACATGCATATTACGGCCGCAAATCATATTTGGTTCAACATACAGTCTGGCACTGACTGGAAAATTACAAAAAACGTAAGAAAATTTAATATTTTTGGTTACTCTGGCGGGTCCTTCCACCTTAAACAGTCTCTTAAACATTAATTAGCTTTATAAATAACCTTAATGGTTACACACAGGAAATCGGATGTCAATCCATTGACGCAAATATCGTATTACAATATGATTAGACTTATATAAATACCGTATGAAACCAGTTTTCTTAGTTCAAGGTCAAGACGTTAAGTTAAGCGAATTCAACTCGACATTTGTTTGTTTTGGTAAATTAACTTCAAAAATTGAAGGTTGGGGCAATTTTGTGTATAGTCTGGCGCATCCGGGTATGCTGGAAGCTTGCTAAACATCTACATAAATGTAGATAGTAAACCGGTTTTGTTACTGATATAAGACGAAGTGCGACTGCTAAGCGTGAGGACCTGGGTCCGATTCCCAAGTCGGGCAGTGTTATTAGGTTTTTCAGTAAATAAATAAATATCGCTGGACATTACACACAGCGCCACCTAGGTGCCACAATAAGCAACGAGGCTTGTGTCGTGGACACCAGATAGTTGATATACTACATAGATACTTTTTTATACATATAAACATCCATGACTCTGAAACAAATGTTCATGCTCATCACACAAACATTTGCTCCTACCGGGATTCGAACCCGGGACCCTAGACTAAGAAACATTTCAAACTGAAAAGTAATAAAGCGAACTTCCTCTCTACATATTTTACTAAATTTGCTGTGCCCGACAGGGTCCATAATTGTTTCTATGTTTTTATTTACCACCTGTAAGTGTGGATTTAGCAATAAACGATTTGGCAGCCTCACTACCGCTGCGCCATTCGGGTCGTCAGTAGCAGCCACGGGGCCTGGATTTGTGCCCGGTTGATAGCAAGGCTAGCCCCCTATTATAACATAACTGCGGAAATGTGGGTAGATGTACTATTAGGTACGCCTTTGCCCACCCTTCGAGGATTACATGTGTGATGTTATGGAGTTCTCACGATAGTTTCCTTGACAGTTTGAGAAACTGAAAATAGAAAGGTCAAACTCCTGACAGGATCCTAGTTAAAGTTTCAATGCCAACGAAAGTAAAAAAATACAAGCTAGTCCTTGAGTTTTCCCGAAAAGTTAGTTAATTTCTTCATCCAGGTCCCTGGTACTTGGTATTCTCTTCTTGGGTAGAAAAGTTCGCTTTATTAGAAAAACTTGAAGATACTTTGACACGTCAAATTGAGAAGTATCCGTGAATTTGAAGTAGAGCGGCTTCTTAGATCAGTCTACTTCGAAGACACACTCACTCACTCACTTTGCTACTTTCTCAGTCTAGTCCCATGCAATAGAGGGCCAGCCTACTGCCATCAACCGGGCGCAAATCAGACTCCGTGGCTGCTACTGAGAAATTCCTGAAGAAAAATCCGATAACACTGTACGATCTGGGAATCGTAAAAAGAACCTCGTGCTCAGCGTTCACACTTGCGTCCACTCGACCAACAAGGCAGTTTATTGTGCTCTACGTTAGTTTATTCCTAGATTGATCTAGAATCAATACAATAGGCGGGACGACAAAAAAAAATCTAATTAGTCCGTCAGTTAGATTATCAAAAAATATTTGTCCCGTGTTTTTTCTTTTGTTACGTAAACCAAAATTGACGAACATATGACGCTTTTAAAATTCTCAATACGTCACGCCTAGGTATAACTTTTAGCTAGTTCTGACGTCACGAGCCCCCACTCCCGAGTTTTGATGCGTTTTATCTTTGACAATATTCATTGATTTACAAAAACAAAAAATACGTGTCCATTAATTTTCAATACTCTAACTGGTGGACTAAATAGATTTGCATTTTTTTGATACTGTCGTCATGCCTATTGCTTCTAAGTTCATTATGATTGTGTGCCAGTGCAGATTATGAACACCCCCTGAATACTGAAACGCCACTCAAAATGTAATGGCTGCTTAACATTTGAGCAGCTCCTAAAATTTAAATTTAACGTCACTTTTGAATATCTGTTAAATATAAGTGCTACTTAAATTTAGAGTGACGTTTCAGTATTCGGCCACCACTTAATTACGATAATCAAATACTGAAATCCGGAGCAAATGTACATAATTGATGACATCATCAACACCATTTCAGCAGGAATCTTTTTATATCCTTATATCATAAGTATCTTATCAGTGGTAAGATATCCACAGTTGGATTAAGACCTCAATAGATTACCCAAAATGATTCATTTTGTATGAATCATTGGAAGAACTTGGCCCTTGTTTATGGAGCCTCGTTCTTAGGTCAGCAACCGCCTGTCAAGGACCTCACCACTTTTGTCAATCCTTTTTGGGAAGACTCTATGGACTGGATTGAATACTAATCATCACTTCGGCATTGTTGGTTACCACCAAGGTAAAATTGAATCTATCTAGATATTGATAGAGTTTAAATAACCAAACTGTTGACGTTCTCCACATCACCGAAGATTTGACACATCGGGTCATCTGGTGTGACACTGACATTAAAAGAAAAGATAATCTTAATATTGAAGAGCATGGGGAACCTCGTCTCATTACAGAAACGAATCTAAGCCAAAAAGAAGGCAACGGAAGAATCTTCTTCTTTCATAACTAAGCAGGCCTAGCCAAGTTACAAACGTTTCGTATCGAGTCACGTGGTCAAAACAAGAGAATAGTAACTACGTAGATAAGTTTATGTCGGTTAAGATGATAGAATGAATTGTATTCGTTTCTACAATCGTGATTGCTACATCTCATATAAATCGTAGCAAACTTACAGTTTTGAATGAAGTTTAAAGTTTCTATTCGTTTTTTTGACCACGTGACTTAACGTTGAAATGATGTCATTCCCATACATTTGGTTAGTTTTCTATTAGCGTTAACAATTGTAGATTGTCAACTTGGCTAAGCCTACAGGAATAGAATAAAGAAAATAACAACAAATTTAAAGTATTGAAGAAAAGACATGCTGCGCCAACCCGAAATAAATTGGGATATGATGAGCAGATGAACGATGATAAGGGAAAGACGAAGACCAGTACCTCCATATCAGTAACAGAGAACCCACAGAAGTCTAAACAAGATCTGACAACTTCACAAACAATGACGCACTTGCACATCAAGAAATTACGAATGATTTCGGCAGCCATGTTGAATTGTTGGAAGTTGGTAAATAAACTGGTTTGCGGGTCGTCGACATCTAGCTGATATACGCACAATATAACGCAATGTAAGCTGTACTTGTTGTATGTAGTACACGCAGAGATAAAAATGTAATAAAATTGGAGCCTTGCGTTGGAGGATTTTTATTCTCTGCGCCATTTCGAAAGTCAAACGCTTAGGCCCGTATTGTAAAATGTAATTCAAGACTGAACCATTACTTCAAATTAATATCAACCAATCAAATGGCTGAAATCTAGTTTTCAGTTATGCTTGAATCTTGATCATCAATAAGTCAGAGTATTTATGTATTTCAATGAAATCATTTACAGACTCTTTTGTATTGTGTCGGACCCAGTTGGTCAGGAAGTTGAAGCTGAATTCATCATTCATTCTTAATTTGAGTAAAAGTGTTGATGAGAGCAGGTTCAAAAGTGTATGTAAGGATCGTATATATCATGATCTGTCAAATGACCAATTTGGTCGAGACGCCATTGTTTAACTATTGTGTCTACTTCGTGGATAGTTCATGGGATAGCAGGTGGCGTTCTGTAGTTTCTGCCTACCCTGGTGGCAAAGAATGGTAAGTACTATAAAACAGCTGCTGACCCCAGATTGGACTGAACACTTCCAACAAAGCATTTACAATAAAAGGTGGCGAGTTTACCCCATATTTAAGATATTCATTGTTCAGCCATCTTTCCCCTTACTTCCCCACCAACTTTGAAAGTTCTAGAATAACTTCAGTGAGAATATTTTCAATACGGTACCTCTTGTTAGATTTCTAAACAAATAATCAGTCTAGCACTAACCTAACACCCACTATTTACACAATAATGTGTGCCGATGGATATCTTGTTTGCAAGACATGCTCAATGCGTGATTGTTGCTCGTTCTAACTATTTAGGTCTAGCCTAGATTTACAGCCACTTGTATGTTATGTTCCTAGTTTTTCTTTGATATACACATGTATGAAACAGATTAGCGCGCTGGTTTTAAAAATAAATAGCGATACCACCAGTTATTTAAACGAAGGAAAATGTTGTAGAGAATTTGTAATCTATACAATCATCATCACATCACCATGTACAGTGAGACTTTACGCACAACCACTACTGGGTCTAAGGCCTCTTTTGAAAATTACATTTTCAAAATTATGTCGTGTAGAAGCAAAACGTATTGATGTTTACAACAGTCTCAAATATCTGGTCTTAAAATACGCCCAACAATGTCCAGATGCTAAATATCACTGCAGTATGGCTCTCATAAACAAATACAAACTTCTCATACTCAGAACCAAACGATAATTATTTACACTAACCATATTTTGTAGCAACATGAAACAAAAACATACTAATAATACTATGCGGAAGTAACTATGTCTGTTTGTCGCTTGAACGGCTGACCGGATTTTTCACAGTGGTAGAGGATGGACCTAGGTTTGGGCACACCATACTTTTCATCCCCGTAGTATAATAGAATAATTTCCGACCTCCACCGGACCAACCCACACTATTCGCAAACCACTGCTACTCCTGAAAGCCAGAATCAACAGTGGCGACCACAAGAAAAGGGCCAAGACATTCAATACTAAATAATCGCCGAAGCGTTAGTTTACGGCCTGGGTGCAATAGCGTTCGGCGGGGCGTTCTGAGGGGCGGCGAGCGGCCGACATCGCGTTCAATGAGTGGCCATAGTGCTCTGCCGCAAGACGCAAACTCGCACGCTGTAACCGCCGCGCAGCGAGAGTAGACGCTCAGCAGGCCTAGCCAAGTTACTTGACGTTTCATATCGATTCGCTTTCTACAATCGTAAACGCCTCGGCGTAAGCGATTGTAGGAAGCGCTAAATTGGTAGCCAAGTTGACACGACTGAGTTGATCGCTCGTTCTCTAATTTCTGTAGAAAAAACCTACACTTTAGTCTATGGTGAGCGTTCCTACCAAAGAGTATAGCGATCAACATTGTAGAAACGATAACTTTCTATTCTATCATTTTGAACGATGTAAACTTGTCTACGAATTTTCTATTCGTTCGTGTTGATCACGTGATTTAACGTTGAGATGATGTCATTCCCATACATTTGATTAGTTTTCTACTAGCATTAACGATTGTAGATTGTCAACTTGGCTAAGCCTGCAGGCCACTCACGTATAAATGCATGTGTTTGATATGAACGCTGCACGTCGAGTCGACTGCAATCGAGCGGGCACTCTGACCGTACACTTAGGCGGAGGTGTACCGTGACTACTAATGCCATCAACTGGGCACAAATCCAGAGCTGGGCAGAAATTCCTGATCAAAGGCAATACTGACAACCTTAGTTTTTTTCCGCTATTACAACGTAACATGTCAAGTCTTTGACGTCATCAGAAATTATTTGATTGATGATACGCGTCCGGTTACAAACACTCGGTAGCGATAACGTAAAAATAATGATTGTATTACGCAAATGAGATATTAAATGTTTGAACCTATGGTGTTTTGGTGGTAACGTAATTAGTCTATAATGTACAGCTGGTAATGCACGCCACAGATCCAAAACTTTATATAACTAAGATAGGAAGGGAATAAGTATACAATAATAGTACAGAACCGAAAGAATGTGAAGGATGATATTACAAGAAAGGAGGTGTCTGATGAGATGACGAGTAATTGAGAAGTATGGAAGACTAAGACATGCTGGGCCGACCCCAAATAAATTGAGATAAGAGCAGGAGAATGACGATGAGGTATAGTACAAGACCGATTGTTCAGAAGATTTCCCAAATCTCATTCGAGATTTAAATGATCTTCATAAAGTTGCCATAAAAGAATCACTGAAAACCCTACCGGAAGCATACAAAGAATCAGTAAACATTTAGCAATGAATCAGTACACATTTAGCAATAAATCGAAGCCCCGAAATCAATTGCTCCACATATTTTACAAAGCACTGGCACAATAAAGAAAATCTTAAATTGAAGTAAGAACTTTTCTAACTTTGAAAGAAACCTTTTCACTGGAGCGTAGGTAGTTCACGATGAACAGCTCATGACGGCATTTCTCGGGGGCTTTCTCCCTCGAGGCACATTTAGGTCATCTTAAGGGGTTGTCATGTTTACAACTGTTCTTCGTTTTAGCTGAGGACTCTGGAAAGTTCATATCGTTGGTGTTTTAGGAGAGGTTGTAAATGTGAATAAATTAAGAGTATCCTCTAGAGATGACAAACCGGTATTTTTATTGGCTGTGTTGAACTTCACATTTTGATGTGTTTTTAGAGAAAATTGTATATTTTTCTACCAAAAGGATGATTCTTAGAGTCACGTATAATTGACTTTAACAGCTACAAAAAATATACGAAAACAAAGAAACGAACGAACTAAAGAACGAGGAAACCCATTAAAGTAAATCTCAATGCGAAGATAAAGCTGGACAAATAAGAACACGGAATTCACTCAGAAGAATATAGAAAAAAGGATGACCATCCCCTTCTAGTCGAGTGCAATTAGACAATAAGGTGAAACGAAGTTTATAGTGGTCGGATTTTCATGGGACTTTTTTTATTGCGTTCCTAGAGGAGTGAAGAAGAAAGTTAAAAAAAAAATTTCGCCGCTCGCGACTTTTTTTTTTAAATTTCCTTTGGAACATTTTTTTTTCGTTTATGACTAACTTCAAATTCGATGCGTGCATCCATTAAATGCTAATTTGGTCTGTTTCTTTGTACATTGTTGTCGATATAGTGCAATATTTCAAGTATTTTATGAAATGTTCCTATTTTCTGCAATAATTTTAAAATTTCGAATTTTATGACCAAGATTTATTTTGAAATTGGTAACTGATACTTTATCACAGATAATTGGATGTAAAAATATTCAATAAAACCATGTTTACGAGTGAAATGACTAAAAATGTATTCACAATTATCAGGAAACCGTCTATATTAAAGTTAAAGAAGTGAAGTTCAACAAAACCCAGAACATCCAGCTTTGCAATTACAATGCACCACCACACTACAACAAAAGGGTTTCTTGTTTTAAAAACGGCACAAGTCGGTTATTATTTCGTGCTGATGTTGTATTAGTCACTGTGGCCGCCGGATGCGGGTCCACGTCCGTTTGCGCTCTACATTGTCTTTTTCCTTCGAATGTTTTGTTGAACCTGACCTCTATCACGTAATAAAGATAGTGTTCGTCGTCGTCGCAATTGCGACTGCTGAGCCTGAAGTGTTGGGTTAGATTTCCGGGTCGAGCAAATTGTTGTTGGGATTTTTTTTATCAGGAATTTCTCAGTAGCAGTGACGGAGTCTAGATTTGTACCCGGTTGTCACGGCCAGATGGCATTAAGGTCGCCCCCTATCAAATGAGACTTTAACATAAGTAGACTTTCGGGCCACTGATGATAAGTATCTGTCTACATAACAATGTCAATCTGTATGTCCTTGGCTATAAATCTCGAGAATTACGAGACTGGCTGTGGTGGGATTTCACAGAGTATTTATTGAGGAAGGTTCAAGATTTATTTGCGTTTAGTTTTGGCGGAAACTCAATTTCCTTCATGTTAATTTTAAAATTTAATTTTAGTCAGAGTTGTCGTAATACGTTAGGCCCAGCTTCTTTAATTAAATAATTAAGAACAGTATTTATGTTCAGACCTCCCACCACACAGACGAGACGCGTGTTTACGAAATCGACAAGAGTTTGTATGGACATGGATATATAGGAATTTGTGAAGTGACGCAGTGCTTGACGCAATGTCTTGACGAAGAAAAAGGAATCTAGAAGAAATTGCGGTGTACCATAGTCACACTTGTGTATGGAATCTTAACTCGTTACTAATATCTTCCCAAACAAAAATCTCTACAGATCCGCCATATTCTAAATCAAACTCAAACTCAAAGCATTTATTTCAATTAGACCATTACGGCACTTTTGCATGTCAAAAATACATAAAAAGCAAAACTACAGTCACAGACACAAGTCATAATAACTTGAGAAAGTACTGTAGTTGCCCATTCCCTAGCGTAGATCTCTATGGAGAAGAACGGGCAAGAAACTCCATGGACACTCTTTTAAATCAAAATTTTGTTACAAAATATTGGTTCCATCTTTCATGTTGAGATTATGCATATATGTGAGAACGATGTAGAAAGACGTGCACATTAAGAGCGTCCAGAGTAAAAGATTAAATCAACAATTTAAAATAAAGTAATTAAAATGAACCGTGGCAGCTAAGAGATGACCACTCCTAACTGACAGCACCCGTTCACGAACATGACGCATGTATCGGCGCCATTCAACTCAACCATATCGAAGGGAACTAAATGACCCGACACACCCGCAACCATCAGCGAGACGTTTGAGTTAGTATGACATTCTCTCAGTCACCAAGGCATATTCAAGTCAATAAAAAATAACTAAATTTAAATGGTGGCTGAACAGTACAAAGTACTCACACATGTGCTATGCAATTATATAATACTAAGAGCTGGAATCTATACAATGCAAGAATATTTTTACAATCTTCTGCAGCTTCCACAATACATTAACATGGGAATCCATTAGTTTGCCCCTATGGTTGTGGAGCAGGACCAGCATAAAACTTCATGAAACACTTTCACAAATGTTTAACAACGACATGATTAAACAGCAAAAGATTATTATTGCACTGTACACCCATTGTCATGTATTACCATCATCATCATCAGTAGTCAGCAGCATATCTGCTTCTTCCATACTTCTCTATTACTCCTCATCTCAGCAGTCACGTCCTTTCTAGCCATATCATCCTCCACACAGTCCATCCATCGCTTTTTTTGTCATCTATTACCAACTGACATGATTCTCGTAAAAGCGCCATTACGCAAAAGAACATAAAGATGGGGGCACACACCCAATAACAATGAGACATTGTCTGCAGCGCATCACATGAAAATATTCAACGAGGACGTTACCACACATTATTGGAATGTATGAGATGCGTTTATATTTGCACTGAAAATTATAGCTAGAATACGAAACGAAGCATCGAACATATTCGTGTTACCAAAAACATTGTGCATTCACAGAACACAATAATCCGTTTACAAGTAGAGAGTAGTAGATAAATGTTGCCACAAGCAACATTTATCTCGAAACTTACGAACTCAAATCTTGCATCTCGCAGCAGAGTTAACCGCAAGATTAGCATACAAGGTGCAAGGAACACCGAAGCACAAACGGTTCCCACGGTTGACTGACTGACTGACTGACTCACATATCAACGCACAGCCCAAACCGCTGGGTCTACAGATTCCAAATTTGGCAAGTAGGTTCCTTGTGGTCTAGGGGTGCACTACGAAAGGATCTAGAAGGGGCTCCAAAGTTTGTATGGGGAAACAAGATTGTGATAGTGATGCTGATTGTGATAGTGATGGTGATTACGATGATAATGATTGTGATAACGATGATGGTGATTGTGATAGTGATTGTGGTGGTAATTGTGTGGGTGATGGTGATTGTGATAGTGACGGTGATAGTGATGGTGATTGTACCATCACAATCACCATTGATTGTGATGGTGATTGTGATGGTGATTGTGATTGTGATGGTGATTGTGATGGTGATTGTGATGGTGAGGGTGATTGTGATTGTGGTTGTGACAGTGATGGTGATTGAGATTGTGGTTGTGATGGTGATTGTGATTGTGATGGTGATTGTGATGGTGATTGTGATGGTGAGGGTGATTGTGATTGTGGTTGTGACAGTGATGGTGATTGTGATAATGATGGTGATGGTGATTGTAATAAAAATAATTGTGAATGAAATTTGGCACATAGAAAAACTTTGATAAACATGTAGGATACTATTTATCCCGTTAGTATGATCCAGTGGGACAGTAACCGAACATCACGCGGGCGAAGCCGCAGGCAACAGCTAGTATTTCTATAAGTTAAGTTTACGTTGCGAGTCGACATTTTGAGAAAAATAAATTGCCACATTAGAAAATTGATTGTTATTGTGGTCGAAGGTAGCGAACGATATAGCGTGACGGCTGACATAGGGGGAATTAATAAAGAGAACGTGTTGCCCCAACCCCAAATAAGCCCAACCCCAACTTCATTTGCACGGCGGCGTTGAAGTACGATATTTTGCTTTGTATTGTTGGGATCGGTACTTTTATATTTACAGCATTTGTTTATAATCGTATGAGCAGTGAGTTAACGTGTGATTTCAGGAGTTTACTACAAAATACCATGCAGAGTGCCTCGTTCATCTACTGATCGTAAGCGCGACTGGTGAACATGAGGTCCTGTTTTCGATTCCCAGAGCAAAGTGTCATTGAGTATTTCAATCAGGATTTTTTTTGTAGCAGCCAGACTGGATTTGTGCCGGGTTGTTAGCAATAAGCTCGCCCCCTATTACATGAGACTTAAACATAACTTGGAAAATGTGGGTGTAGGTACACCTCTGCCTAACCCTTGGGAGATTACAGGCGTGATGTTATGTATTTATTACGGACTTCAAAGTGTAAAAAGGACTAATATCTAAAGGAAGAACCACAGGTGACAGAAGGTACTAAGATAACCAAGATTGACTTTAGAAGCTCAAATTCAATAGACAACAAATTACTAGAAAACAAAACAAGGAAGACAACGATTCTAAGCTGACGTAGCAGACAAATAATCGTTAAACAAGAACCAGTTTCTCAAGGAACAGAGGACAAACTGTTGTCACGCGACCGACGCGACCACTAATGTTTCGACGACAGGTTCTTTCAAACTTGTTTGTTGCACGAAGGACCTACTAAAGTAGCGCTTTTCAGAAAGATTGAGATCTTCTAAGAAATCTGCTTGTTGTTTTGTGTTTTGTAGACTGAAGAGATATGGAACACGTGAATTCTAATCAACTACAATAATATAATAAGGTGGCAGATCTTCTAACTAGTATATTTATGCTGATTGAAGTCATTGGTTAAGCTCAGAAGGTGGTTGATTTATTGCGTAAGTTGTTGAGATTATTGTTTTCTCGCTAAGAGAGGTCATTCGGCTACTAAAAAAAGTGTATATATATGTACGTACGTTGGTTCTCATAAAGCATTACAGTAATCAACTTAAATTAGTCAATCAACTCAGCCTTTTGCAATTTACCGGTCAATGGCCTGTCGTATTCAATAAGGCTGATAATTCACTTTTCGACCATCAAATTACATAAGCCAATTCTTCAAAACGCCCCCCATTCACGACTTCCTAATGTTTTAGCTCGCGAGCTGAACCAACTACCTAGCTGATTCGAAAATCTAGAAATATTTCAATTAGCCCTAACTAAAATAATCAAATTTTATGGAATGGAAGAAGACGAGAAGAGCCTTTGGACTGTGTTACAGATATTAATTTATCTAGCTCAAGCACAGACGTCTTATCATCATCATCTCCCTGTTCTTATCCCATTTTACTTGAGGTCGGCGCAACACGTTTTCTTCTTCCATTCTCCCCTGTCAGGCGTCACGGCATCACTTACTCCTTTCTCTTTCGTATCATTCTTTCCCATTTGCATCCATCAACATTCATGTCCATCACTCTTTTGCTTTACGTCACATGCACAGACGTCTTATCGAATTACTGAATAAAACTTATAAAGCCTACCGAATCCAAGATAGCCTAGTTTCCAACCCGCCTTTCATTTCACCAAATAGAACAGCACAATGGTAATCGTTATAGCAGTAACAAATAAACCAGCCGCTCAATCGATTCACACGTCAGCCAAGGCCAAGGTGATGCGTCACGTGCAGCCTTGGCGACAATGTTGGCCACCAATTGCCAATATTGCAGTGCAAACACTCGATAGACATTGGTTAACCTGAGAGCTATACAAGTGGCAGCCACTTTTTACGCGTTTCTAAGGACTTTTAACAGGATTTACTTGACCTGGGGGCATAAAATGGCGACTTTAGCAGAATCCAAATAGGATACTAATATGAATTATGTTACAATTCGTAAAATCGAAGTGACATAAATAAAACCTACTTCAAAAACACAAAAAAGTGAAAAATAACTTTAGCTTCAGAAGTCGGTTTTGTTTGTTCGATTCAGTTTTTTTTGCCACCGGTTTCTGAAGTTAAAGTTTGTTTTCACTTTTTTGTGTTAATGAAGTCGGTTTTATTTTTTGTTTAAAAGTTTTTTTTCCATTTTTAGGGAACTCTTCAATATAATAGACAGCAAATCTGTCGTGATTGCTGCAATCGCTTGGATGTTTATTGTTTATTACACAACATCATAACATAACATCACGCCAAGCAATCACGACCAATTTGCCGTCTACCATTGAAGAGTACCCTTGTATATCTCCGAAAATCAGTATCAGATCTTCACCAAACGGGACCACAGTGAAATAATATGCTTCCTAACAAAAAAAGAACCATCAAAATCGGTTCATATTTGGAGAAGATATCGCTGAACATACACAAAAAAAAAACAAACGAATTGATAACCTCCTCCTTTTGGAAGTCGGTTAAAAAGATGAAAATCCAGGATAGCCCGTAAAAATTCAAATTTTCCTACGTTATTTGCATTTTTTTTTGTTAATTTTAGGGCAGGGAGATGAAGGAAGATGTTTTGGATTGACAAGCTACCGAGAGCTTGTCAATCCAAAGCATCTTTGACATTCCTCCTAACATTTTAAACTTTTCTTTAATCGTAATCTCTGATAGAATGACACTTGATGTAGGCACTCCGGTTGTTTTTTGTCGCTGTTAATCAAGTAATATTTTGATACAGATAATAAAGGTTAAAATTAATGCTACGAAAATACTCACGAAAATGATTGAAAGCAACTGTGGATTCCACTCCTCACACAACCTGCATGTTATGTCAGAACTTTAATTTGATATTGATGAGAAACTATTATCCTTTGATGAATGATGGTTCAGCCTCGCCCACCGGTCTAGACGTCAATATCATTACAAAGGGATTATGCCATCGTTATTTCATTTTTCTTTTCAACTTGTCGGTGACAATGTAAACAGAGGCTTTACTCGGCTACGAGTTCTTTCATACCTGCGCCTTTATTGACATACTCAGAAGCTACGATTGGAAAACGTATTGATATTATTTGTATTGTAGGTACCGTTATTATTCTCACATGAAAAGGTGCTTTAGAGCACCCTCGCAATTGGCAGTCTGGTCTGGGTGCTGCAACCGAATCATTGAGTAGCCAGTTGATGGCCTCATCAAATAGGTGACCACCTCATTTTGATACAATCACCAGTTTCTAAACACAATACGTCTTTCTTCTGCGGCAAGTGGCACAAACATTCGCTTTGTCTAAGGCGCACTAGGCAGCATGGCTGCGGCGGCCGAAATATTTGAGCAGCCACTTTTACAGCCAATGGCTGTCCAGTTGTGACCTTTCCATCGAGCGATATGGACAAAATACGTCTGGCTGCTACGATAAGTGCGCGCCGGTGACTGACGGCAGCCACATCACATACATTCGCCTACACTCGCTCGGTGCAATCAGGCGCGCTTTATGGCTGCTGCAGCCGGGAGTTAGTGGCTGCATACACCGTCATATGTTCGACTGGCTGCCGCAGCTAAGCTGCCTAGTGCGCGGGGGGCCTTAGTCTGCGTTTCAACCAGAGATGAGCGAGGATGCGTAGCGTGGGATGTGTGAAACCAACCAACAATATTGCTTCTTTTGCACAGCTTGAGATATTCTAGCTGTGATTGATTAGTTCCACACACATCCTTCGCTGCGCATCCTTGAACATCTCTGGAGGACACGCAGCCTTACTCTGGCTGCGCGCAGTCATTTGGCTGCCGTGCAATCCTGCGAGTTGCCGCCAGGCAGACATCCTTGGCCGCCAAGTTCGCACGCTCCAATATACCATCATAAATCGGAGTTACTGCCGTAGTCAGGATGCCTAGTGCGCGAGTACCCTTACTGCCTATTGTACTTACAAATATATTACATTCTTTCAAGGAAATTGATAAGCTTCGAGTTTGAAATGAAAATGCTCCATCCAATACATACCTGTGAACAAAGAAAAACATTTTATGAGTACGGATCAATGATAAACTGCTAAAATAGTCATTCAAAAACAGACCTGACTCTTGTGTTAAGAGTAAAAAATATTATCATAACAGAAGCTTTTACTGACAAGATGACGAGTAATGGAGAATATGCGGAACCAGGTTTCGGTCCCATAGTAAAACAAGGTATGCCCGAGTTTTACTATAGGGCCGAAACTGGGTTTGCATGGTACGGAAAGCGTAGACATGCTGCGCCTATACCACATTCATTAAGATAAAGGTAGGAGAATGACAATGATGAAGCATAACCTACACAAACAATGCTTATAAATACTTCGGGGTTTATTCAAAATTCGCTTTCATTACTAGCGAGCTTAGAACTGTTTCAAATTTCTCACCATTGTGTAAGGCGTTTCTCATCACACTATTACTTTTAAATACTGCATATTTAAGTAAAGTTTTTGTTACTAACGTCAGTGCTAAAAATTCCAATGTTTGCCACCTTTGTTAAAACCATGTTTTCTACTATATTATGATGTAAACTTCTTGGTGTTTTCCCGGAACTCTAACATCTGTTTCGATGTGTTCACAATGTTTTTGTCAGAGCCATCGACAGTTTACGCTATCGGCTATAAATTGCTATGCTTTAGTAAGTGTTGACGGATTTGCTACACTGCTTTGCTTTACTGGGTTTAAGGATGTTTTGTTAGCTAAATCTATTAATACACTCGTTTTTTGAAGGTCTACTTCGGAAAATAGATTGTGAGCTGCAGATGAAGCACAAGGAAAAAACGGCACTAAATTATCTCTCAAGACTGATCATGAATCATTTCGTTATTAGGTCTTAAAAAACCGTGTCAATTTAGCTACTTAAAAAAATTACGCAAAATTAGGACATGCAGCATACATTGATACGAAGTTGGTATACATTTACAAAATGTGTTATAAAAACAAGATGACGACGTGGTTCCGATTTTTGCGATGGATCAAAAGATCCATAATCTATACTCATAAATTAGGTACTTTGTAACCAAATATTTTAAAACGCCAGTGTCACGTCACGTAAAGAAAAACCG
Organism: Xestia rhomboidea; assembly: GCA_963853795.1. NCBI lineage: Eukaryota > Metazoa > Arthropoda > Insecta > Lepidoptera > Noctuidae > Xestia > Xestia rhomboidea. The sequence continues at coordinate 15,007,929 of OY970774.1, forward strand.
GCCAAGTACGAGTTGAACTCGCGTGGAGAGGGTTCCGTACAATGCCAGTCTTATGTTGAGTTTACTACTTTATTTTCAATTGATAGAATTCTTATAGGTTTTCCTGTAATCTACAAGCAATGAACTATATTTTGTATTTTTTTCCAGGGGGGGTAATAGTCAATTTTCGTCTTCTTTCATGAATAAAATCAAAACTGTTTATTTTACAATAATAACAAAAATATATTTGATATCCCCATAACGAGCTCTTTCATTTGATATATGACACAGTTAAGGTTTGCAATTTTTTTTTTTTTTTTCCAAATTTGTCCCCGGAAAACGGGGTATTTAAAAATATATATTTATTTACTTTGCACATCTGTGTTTGGGTCATAGAATTACACCTTCATACCAAATTTCATCAGATTTGGTCCAGTAGATTCGGAGCAAATTGGCTGTGACAGACGGACGGACAGCCAGACGCTCGAGTGATCCTATAAGGGTTTCGTTTTTTTTTTCATTTTTTGTACGGAACCCTAAAAAAAACGAAATGTGTATTGGGACACATAGTAGAAGTGAAACTTCAACGGACAAGTGGAAAAACGAATCGCAACGGACAAGTGGCAAAACGAATTGCAACAAAATTTTAACTTGAAGCTTTACGGGCAGGTTTTCAAATTGCCCGTAAAACTTCAAGTTACCTAACCTGGCATGGCAAAGGCCCCTTTCGATGCAACGCATGCCACGGGATCATTTTAAAACATTACAATTTATGTCGTATTTCTTTATCAATACGTTTGAATATCCATTGGTAAAAAAATAAATTCCTTGCCATGCCCGTCCCGGTCTGCGTAGGCCCTTACACTTCTCTTGTCCTAGAGACCGCGAGGCCTTTCTATCAACAACAATAAACACTACACTAGAACAAAAACAGAATAAACAATTTACCGTAGAAAAACCTTACCAGCTTTCAAATTGAAAGAGAAGTCTATGAACGAACAATGAGTATCGCTTTACAACGTACTGCATGCACTGTAACACACCGTACTGAAATGGAAGGAAACAATTGAGTAATACTATACTAGTATCCCCATATAATAACATAAGTGATAATAATAGGCCTTGACTGACAGTGACGTATGGGTTTGTACCGAACGCCCTTACCGTGCCTATAGTTGGCAATGAGCTGGCAATGGTTGACATGGAGCCAATGAGCGTTTGCTAAGCCAACAATAAGCAAGCTGTAGAAGAAGTCTGTAGAAGAAGTCTGTAGAAGAAGAATAGAAGAATGTTAGGAAGAAGACGTGTTCTTAAATGGAGACCACAAATTGGTAAATGTAGGGTGGAATGAAATCAGGCTCGTACCATCATAGAGGGATAGTACGAGTAGATTGGCTGGTAGCAGTGAATAGACCGAGGAGAAAGTAAAATGTTGTGAGATTGTAGAAGACTAAGGATATAGACTGATGATGACGATGGAAGCTTGAAAAGACTTCATTTATTTTAACCAACAGATTTTACCAGACCATATTTACATTAAGCCACGTTAGTTATTGTTATGAACGATTACACATAAACTGATAACGATATCGATCCGATACTGATAAGCTTAGTGTTGTTGTATAAAATGAAGCACTTAATCCTTTCATATAAAACCGCAAATGCGTCGTTGTTGGCAAAACCCTTGAGCCTAAAAAACCCAGATTAGTTACTTAAAATGAACATTTTAATCAGAAACACCTACACAAGGATGACGCAAGGACTGATAAAGGTCATAGGAGTCCCGAGGAATAACTGAGGGAGGCACAGGACCCGTCGTACTGGAGACAGATTTAGGTCCAGCAGCTGATCTCTTTCAGTTGAATGATAATAACGATGACTCAGAGTCAAAAGCGATAAACATACAAGACTACAAACAATTTCTAGCTATTTCATCAGAACTTCACCAAAAATGTAGGTATACTTTACACAAATATTTTTAATACGAACAACACGTAATGCCTGACTTTCCTCATGTGTTCAAGTGCTACCGCACTCAATGCACCGAACCGTTTCTGTTCGCAATTTGTACCTACGACGTGGAACAAATGAACAATCGATTAGAACAGCGAGTATAACAATTTATTGGATGGAAAGCGATAAAAGTGCCGAAAGAAGAGGTAATGAGGTCATGATGGAGAACTACGATGTGGTATATGTACCTAGATTCCTAAGCAATTTCATCATGGACAGTGAGTATACCATATTACAATGAGTCAGGGACAGACTTGATGCGAAAAGCACAGCACATGGTGTTGTGGCGCAGAGGTATTGAGAGAATCCTATGTCCAGCAGCGTACTGCGATACTGACTTGGTTGATTAAGAGAATACTGCAGACATATTGGTGAATGTAGTACAAGGTAAGTTCTACAATCGACAATTTGATACCCCCTGTGATGATGATGCTGGTGTCCATAGCATTGTATTACTTAAGTCATTTTTAGCGAAATCCACAAAGACACAATAGATTCTAAGAATGGTATTAAATTAAGACAAGTTAGTGCATGGCTCATCAATCATCCAACTTATCCATTGCATTCATAAATATAAAAAATAGAAATAAGTCCTTTTGAAGACGCATCGGCGAAATTACTCATACCGGGACCACACAAGCTTCTGATTATACAATAAAAATCGAGTGGACCGAATGGGTGACTGTTTATTTCCATAATAAAGAGGACAACTACACCGTCTGTGTAAATTTCAGTGCGCGTGCACCGAGATTGTACCGAGATTATTGTTTACAACAACTGCACCGAATGCACTGAAAACGGACACACAATTGACAATTGACACCGTTTTTTAACAAGTGACAGCAAGATCAAACATTTTTGATGGATGAATAATGATGGTTAGGCATACATAAACTCTTGCCTGTTTATACCATAGGCGTAAGCAGAAACTAAAGAACCTGATTCTTTATCGTGTGGTCAATGCCTAACCTGGTGTCAGAGTTTTTAATGCCGCCCATGGGCTTCTGACTTGCCTTAACATGCCGTCGAGAAATATCTCTCAGGCAGGTCCTTTCGCGTCGTCCACGTTCATACATCTGGTCATACAGGCATGCCTGTTGCCAGTACTACGCACCTTGCCTTTCTGAAGAACATCTCCAATAAGGTCAGTATATATGTCCTTCTAGGGCGTCCCCTCCACTCACATCTTGTTAATACCCTCAGTTAGTGGCCTTTCACGTTCAAAATATTTCAGATAGACACCAATTTCTTCCACATACGTAGGTCTGTATTAGGTTATCCGACTTCTAATCTGGTTTTACACCCTTTTTTAGAGGTCGGGGTCAGTGAACGCAGAGTTGGGATTTACAGCTGTCCAAAATGATATACTATCGTAAACCGTCTCATAATTTGACACAGACGCTTGCTCTCCGAGACAAAGTCTTTCCTGAACGTTATTCAACCAAGATTACTATATCAAGGTTTCTTAACCTCGTAAAACTATCGATCTTCGCGAAGTATTTATTAGCAATGAACCGATCTGAAGGTATTAACGACTACAATGTTGTTTACAATAAAATTGCAAGTATGGATGGTTACGGCAATTTACTTTGATTGCAATTGCAAAGACAAAACACCGAGAAACTATAATGATAACGACAATTTTATCTAAGAACTTAAATCAAACGCACATTATAACTAAACCATTTAATCTGTAGACATCAAAACACATTAGCAGACATTCATTGTTGTTTACATTGATAAGATCTAGACTGATAACAAAGGTGCTTGATGCACCGAGAAATTTGAAGCGCATGAAAGTTCGAAGAATGTCTTGATTCATACCCTTATTCAGTTCAATTTCATATTATCACACTTTAAAGGTGTCTGGCGGCGGTTTTTCATCAAAGAAAATGTCTGGGAGTGGGGGGTGAATCATCATAGGTACTGGCCTACGTAAAATTAACAGCTATTAAGCACACCTGTGTTACCTAATATCTGACAAAGCCACCACGACCGACTTTTCTTACTATCCAGTTGTTTTTACCTATAGTAAAGTACTTCCGCAGAATGTTTCAGCTTTTATAAACGGACGTAAGTCTGGCGGTCATGGGATCTTGGTCCATTATGGAAATCTCTCGAATTTTGAAGTCTGACTACCAGTTTTTCCAAAGAGTGTTGTATTTGCTACTCAATGTTTGGGTTGTAGAGGTAAGATTGGCCGTCGCTCCATGTAAAATCCTGGTAATCAGCTGCATTCGATAACACAGGAAGCCAAACCCAACATTGAGGGCAAAGGCAAGGCAGATGATGATACCCTAAAGGAAACCTCTTACGTAGATAGTCGTCCTTACGTGATACACACGGCACAAGTACGAATGCACTAGCTTTACCCTCTTCGTACTGCAACCTGTCTACCATTTCAGTTGCAAGGTCATCATTAAATTCATTCAGTACTCATGAACGTTGATACTATATGAGACTAACCGATCCACGACAGCTTCGCCCAGACGGATTTGGATACAAACTTATACCCCTATTTCACCAGCTTCGGGGTTGAATTTTCCAAATTATTTTTTTAGCTAATGTCTACGTCATAATAGCTATCTGTATGCCAAATTTTAGAAGTTCAGTGGTTTGCACAGAGCGCTTATAATCAGTCAAGACAAACGATTTTATAAGAATATATATCATCATCATTATTCTCCTGCCCTTGTCCCAATTTATTTGGGGTGGGCACAGCATGTCTTCTTCTTCCATATTTCTCTATTACTCGTCATCTCAGCAGCCACCTCCTTTCTAGCCTCCTTCACACAGTCCATCCATAGTATCTTTGGTCTTCCTTTACTCTTATAGCCATCTACATTCATACTCAACATTTTCCTCATTCCTCCAATAAGCATAGACACCTATAACAGAGGAATCGTCTGCACTCAATGCACCGGATGATTTGAAAGTGAGATGAATTAGCATCATTATTCTAACGATTCTCATTTGTAGGCAAAGGCGGTAAAGGTAGTCAACCTCATTTTCTTTCTCTTTACATATAATAAAGATACGTATATATCGATCTCGGTGCAATCAAGATTAATAAAAATGATGTATCGCTATTAGTTAGTTGTTATAGTTGCACATGTATCTATTGGCACGTGGTCAAAATCGGAAGTCGGAACGAACGCCATTATTTTGCTTTTCAATGCAATTTCACAGTGCAAACAATTGCAAACTGTCGTTGTTTTATTTATCTGCTTTCACTGTCGTAAATAGAAAGAAAAGTTACGTTAACGTTTCATTGCACTCAAAGATCCCTTAATCTTTCGACAGATAACTCATAAATCGATAGAAGAAAAAGTTTCCCGAAACTCAACAGCACTACATAAAAACAACGAAGATAGCTAAGACCTAATTTTAACCAAAATACATAACAAAAAGCGCATTAAAATAAATGTAACGAAAACAAACGTTATCAAAAACCACACCTATGACCTCATTGAGCATAATTACATGAACGTTCCAAGAAAAGTAAAAAAATACAAATATTAAGGAAGATAATAGGTATATTGAAAGAACTTAAGATAAAGTTGACACAGATGTTTTCGCACTGAACAAATAATACTTGAGCAATTAGTGACATAGCAACAAGAGACATCATTCAGAGAATCTACGCTTTGAGGTGCCTCTCATAGAGGGGAGGCTTGTGTCCCAGCAGTGGGAACATTAATAGGCTGATGATGACGCTTGGAGAATTTTGTCAAAATATTTATATTGTAGTCCTTGAGTCGAAAATATTCTCCTAGTCCTACGTTAGGGAGACCAGACATTGCGGTTTAGGAATAGGATGTTATTGTCATTTCAATTCACTACTAGACAGCCTTTGTGCTATTGTAAAATATTTGTGTTTAGTTTTAGTTAATGTTTAGCGGTTAATGTATCCTTGTTAGTGATGGAAAAGTTCCTGCGAGTAGTTACATAAAAATATAATATTTTATTTGGAAGCTACATCTGCCAACAAATTGCTTTGCCTTTTGGCAGAAGTAAAATTTTTTGTAATTCTTAGGATGTGCACAAATGCTCTCTCTCTTAGTTCGATGGAAACACAATCTGCAAAAGGACAGAACAACCGGAAAGAGATCAGCCACAGGAACAACCTACTATACTAAAAATATAGACTGTATGCGAAAAATCAGTATTGTGATAGTTCGGGAGAGGCTTACATTTAAAGAACAGATTTCAAATACTGACTGCATTAAGCATTCCATATTTTAGAGACTTTCACGATACCCAAAGGGACTAGGGCTTTACAGAGCATATCACTAAACTTAATACAGTAAATATCTTCCAAATACTAGCACTTATCTCCCTAACTGCCGGAAAGTGGAATAATTTCATCTGATAAGTCATTGGAAAACCCAGCCATTACATGGATTCTTATCGTGATTACATTATCAAGTGTGGCATTCATAAAATGTTATGTGATGACTTTGGTTGCTTTGTTTTCGTTGTATCAGATAGCAGAGGAATTGGACGGTGAAATTGCATCGTTTTTAGAACATCTTTATACGTATAGTGTAATGCAACCACGAGTATAATAGAGATCTTTGTACAAATAAATTGTACTGCACATTAATAAGCTAAACAAATTGCTTTTCCGAAAGGACAGCGTTTAGTAGTGTCTCCTTCCCCATGTAAAAGGATTTACTTCACGTACATGTGTATGATTTGATGGAGATCGCAAACGAAAACTGATAAACGAAAAAATAAAAGAATATTAAGCCAAAGCTTAACCAAACAAATTAATATAAAGGCAAGAGAATGAATGAAGCCATAAGCTACATACAAAAGAAACAAAACGGAGGGAGGTGGCCAGCGTCACATCCAATACAGTGTTGCAGATGCCATAAAGCGTCCAACTAAGTACATTTCACACACAAGGTGAAGAGAACTCGACACAATAACACATAATTATGAATAAATAAATATATATATGTGCGAATCACGTGCTACTGACGTTGAAGGTGCAAAGATCGATCGATATAGTTATTAGACAACACTGAGACATATTCGATTGAATATTTATCTCAAGTTTGCCGTCGGATAGTCGATGGTCTAAAGTCTAATGGTTACATACTCGTATTTCGTGATGAGATGCTGCTGACAATAAAGAATTTTCCAAGACGTTGTTATGTTGTATGTTTCCATGATGTTCTCGAACTTTTGTCAAATTGGGATTAGTTTGAGTTTTATGTTTATTTTACAACGTGCGACTTATGTGCAATTGTGCATAATACCGTACTTTACCCTGCTTTCGCACTCTCACAAATATATTATCAAGAAAATTGTTGAATTTTAATTGAACCTTCTAATGGATTAAGACCAGCGGGCCTAAAATAGCCGCTTTAGCAGTCTTTACTCACTGACTTTATGGTCAGAGCATAAAGTCCATTTAAGAATTTTAGAATTTTTAACGTGATTCATATTATGGTTCTGCTAAAACGGCCATGTTAGACCCCCAGAACCTTAGTTCTGCTGCAGTTAAAAAAGGAATTTGTTCTAACACTGTTTTAAGTATTCACTGTTTTTAACTAAACTTATACTGTCACTTACGGGATATCTTCCGTGATTGATTATTTATCAATTAGCCCACAAAGCTCAGAATAATTGATAATTACGCAAGATATCCCGTAATTTGAATTCGTTCTAGTAATTTTCAGGTTAAATCCTTATTATCCAGTCCTATCTCCATTTTCCTATTACAAACACTAATATTATCATAAACCAACACACAACAGCTACACACAATCGTTCCAATAAGGATCAATATTCATACCGTACCCTTAGTCGCCCCTTCTATACTAACATCAGTGAACGCTTCGGGCCAGCGTCCAAGGCCGCACCACAGCCTTGAGTGCATTTGTTCAGTACACCAACATATTAGAGAACATTATAACGTAGCAAATAAACAACTAACGGTGTTCCTGAAGCCGTATCGACTGTTTATCGTTAGGCTATCCGGCGTTAAATCTTACATGGTTCTTATACATTGTTGTAATCGAACATGATATTCCTGTTTATATTTCATATGGAAATATGATGAAAACATGTGCAGTCTAGCCAAATACATCATCATCTGTCTCTAGGCTTTTCACAACTATATTGGGGTCGGGTGTCAGTCTAACCGGGTGTAGCTGAAAAGCCGTATTTGACATGGAGCGACTGCCTATCTGATTTTGGCAACCCAGTCAGTAACTGCATAACACGATACCCTTTGGTATTGTATTTATGTCCATGGTATCAGGTTTAAAAGATGTACAGTCTAGCTAGATAGATTTTATAAATGGATCTGAGGAGTCTTTAAAAAATAATGATATATTATATGATCTCGAGGAACAACATGCAAATCTAAAACCTGAGGACCCTGGAGTGAATAGAGCTAAACTGGCGTTTCCGATTGTCATTCGACTGTCTGGTAGTGATGTAGTTAACTAAATCTAACAATAAGCCTGAACTTCGATTTATTAAATAAAAGCAGAAGTCAGAACGCAACAGCTGCATCCAGTCAACAATTGTTCCAAGAACACCTCGTTTATCACAAAATTTATTTCAAAAACAATTAACAGAACCGAAAGCCTGGCAGTTTACAGTACGATGCCATTACATGCATAGGTGTCAGCAAAATGTGCATAACACACACTACATGCAAACACCGCTCTCTGTCTGCGCAAACCCAATGAGTCATTCCTACATTCCTCAGGTCTTCATTGAGATTTACAATATCAGCAAAAGCTTCAGACGCGTCAATAGCACAATTAGTTATACGAGTAATGATTAAATTCTACATCAGTGGTATGTGCATCCAGTATAACGATGTAAATGTGGTACATATTCGTGTTACCTCTTTTACTTTAGGAATTTTCAGTCATTTGTAACTTCAACCAGTGTCAGGCCCAGACTCCACCAGAGTAGAGACGAGAGGAGAGGAGAGGAGATGTGTTATAAACCGCCAACAGAATTTCGTTATTTACACTTCTTGTTTCCAAGAGTTTGAGCAGATAGTAAAGGAGATGTCTCATATTTGTTTAGGTCATTCTCCGCACTCGGCGGCCAAGCGGGACCAGCGTATAGCGGAGATAAGGAGACGTGAGCGGCGTGCGGTGAGCGGCAAGAGGCGGTCGCTAAACTGCGTGTGAGTAGCTTGTACACACATCTCTGCTCCAGTCTTGCCAGTACGCCTCTCTGCACAGTTTCCTCTCCGCTTCGCACATCTCCGCACGTCTCTCCTTTGGTGGAATCCAGACCTCATTGTTGTTGTGGATAATAATCCACAACAACAATGAGGCCTGGATCTAAATTGCGTTCTAGAGCTGCCAGTGACAATAGACACTGGCAGCTCTAGAACGCAATTTAGATGTACCGATCTGGTTCAGTTTCAATTGGCGTAATTAGCCCTCAGGTTGAAAGTATCTAACTGTCACATTGACAAACAGACCTTGTCGTTCCATGACGTGCAAGTGATACTGAACCTTACGGTGATATAGCAATTACAAGGTTATCTATGTTAGTACTGCTTATGTGAGGTGAGTGTGTGCAGTAATCATAGGTAAATTAATGACCTGTCTGTCATCTTTATTGTAATTAACGAGCTACGTAACGCGTTGGGTTCGAAGACCCCTACCTATAAATACTACACGCATATATATCTTCTTCTTTATCTATTAGTGCCTAACCTGATGTCAAGAGTTTTTATGCCGCCCATGGGCCTCAGACTTGGCTTCACATGCCATCAACAAATATCTCTCAGGCATGCTGGTTTCCTCACGATGTTTTCATTCACCGAAACAAGTGAGCACATGAATCCGAAAAATCAAAGGTGCGTGTCTTGGGTTCGAGAACTCGAGACTTGCACGCACACTAGAAGCACGCATATCAGAAAGTAAGTAATTAATTAATTAACAAAGCCAAAGACGTGGGCCAACCCATCCATTACTACTACGTCATTCCCGAATTGTTCGACTGTTTGAATTCGTTAATGGTTAGGCTGCGATAATATTCTACGGATACGGGAGAGCGAGGGGCCACGAGTTACAAGGTCATGTGACTGAATTACGGTAAAAGAGGTTTCCAATTTGAATGTTTAGACTTTAGAGAATAGCGATGTTATCCTGATGCCTATTTTATAGCATTATTTAGTGCAGACCAAGAAGAAAATGTGTTGCGCCGACCTCAAGTAACACAGGACACTCGGAACGGATGGATGGAACATGATGATTAGAGTAGATAAAACAATGACTGGATTGGATTTCTAGTTTTTAGGTAAGGTACTGAAAAACATAGCTACAATAAACTTCTTATCCACACTGGCGAATCCTAGACAGAATGTAATCGGCTGAACTAAGTACGTAGCGTAGATATTAATTGAAAAGCGTGTAGACGTGTTAGTCCGTTTCGCGTCACGTGAATTAAATTATTTGGATACTCGTGTATTGAAACGTTGATGAGAGAGAATGGCATAAACGTGTAGATTGCTAAGACCTATTTATAAATGAGTGGTAATCTTTTCAGGGATTACCGTGAGACTGGATGTCATTTGTAGATCTTGGACAGTCGTTACAGTTAGTCAGTGGACCGAAAGTCTGACAACCAGTCTTACCAAGGGGCACAGTATTCCCCATTACTAACTGGGATGTGGAGGTCAGATAGGCAGTCGCTTCATGTAAAAATACTGGTATTCAGGTGCATCCGGTGAAATTGGAAGCCAACCTTAATAAAGTTGGGAAAAGGCTAGGCATATGAAAAATATACAAATTCTTTGCCTTCCAAAAACATCATCAAAACCATAAGCCTCCGGTTAATTCTAACCGGATGCAGCTGAATTCCAGTATTTTACTTGGGGCGACTGCCTGTCTAACCTGCCTGCACAACCCAGTTAGTGACTAATACGATATCCGTTGGGAAGACTAGCAAAAGGGTTCGCATTTGTAGACCCATTCATTACGTCGTATCTAAAGTTTTCTGTCGAAAACGAATGCAAAGGTTCAACTAAAACTGCCAACGATTCAACACCATTTCAGTAGGCAACCGAAGCTAATTAATGTAAAAAACGACTGTAACGTTGCAAAACAACCTTAGCTAGCACAATGAACGTAATTCAATCAACAATACACAATAGAATATCAACCTACTTGCTAACGGAATACCTAACAAAATACCTTGACAACGGGTTTCATGAAAGTATCCTCCACACGGAAAAATGTACTGTATTCCTTGTACGTTAGTGTGCCTTTTAGCTTGAAATTCAGTCTTCGTGAGTGCGCTTGCACTCAGTTTGCACTGAGAACCACGTTGAGTGTTGACGCAGAGGTAGAAAAAGTTGGAGGAGGAAAAAACCTCAACATGAATTGTTTATGGTCACATAATTTATTTGCAGAATAAAACTAAAAAAAGGTTTTATATGACTACGTACGTAGATCAGAATTCTGGTTTTAATAATAACCTACTGTAGAAAAGTCAGAGATGGCTGAACTTTAAGTGGAACTAAAGTAATGAGTTTTATAGTTTTTTCTCAACTTTGTAATGTGATGTTTTTGGCTGTGACTCTGTGACGTATATATATAATAAGTATTGAGGTAGGTAATTAAAGAGGTGTGAACTTTTTTCTGGGCCTATTCACCTTATCCCCATCGCCATTTTGTTTTTTTGCAAAATTGAGGCGGAATTGAACATGGCGCGAACGTGAGCGGGATGCGTGTGTGCTGATTTGTACCTAGCCATTGCTTTGCAACAAAAAACATGCATCACCAACTGTTCTAAAATTAAACTCGACATATCAATTGGCACAAGGGATAAAAGGTTTACTTATAAATAAACATAAAATCAATATGCATCAGTCTATCATTGAGGTACCCTACACAGCGTGATGATCATACCCAACTTCAAAGGAGGTTATGCATACCCAGTTTTTTTTTTTTTTTTTGTCCATTTGTGTGCGGGATGCGTATGTACAGATTTGTAGCCAGATGATTTGCATAAGTACTTAATAAATTATGATTAATGAGCTCATAAGGAAATTATTGACACGACAAACTTAGAACACTATATCGATGAGACATTTCGCTCGTTTGCGACGAGGATGACAAAACTTAAAAATTTGAATATGTCGATGTTGTTTGTAGTTGAATTTAAAATTAACGAAAGTAAGTAGGTATTCAATTAAGTTACGAAATACGTAATTTAAGCAGGACAGGACAGGGAGAGATCCTCACGTCCCGGCCGCCGCGGGAGACGCCCCGGGCGTCGGGGGCCACGTGGTGGCTTCCGGCCACCGTAGACGCGGGCCTGTGGACGGGGAGCTATGGGCTAGCTCGCCGTCCGTACGTCTCATGACGACAGGCCGTGTCGACGGCGCGTTCGTGTTCCACGCGCGCCTCAAAGAGAGTCAGCATCAGTGAAGGGGTCCGCAAGGGCCGAAGCCTGCCGGGGCTGCGGGACTATTCGAAAGAGATACCGTGGCCCCGGAACACAAAGGGCGATGAAGGAACATGGATGGGTTTTAGTCAGTAAAAGTCTGACACTCCCTCCTGCTCAGCCCAGAGCGGGAGAAGTCATTTGATGATTTCCCATCCGAAAAAAAAAAAAAAAAAAAAAAGCAGGTAAACCATTCAACTTTTGATAAAAACTCTACCGATTCCGATCTTGAGCAACTGGGCCGAATAAATTCGGTTGCAATGATGATGCTTGCGAGTAACGCAAGTGTCTACATCCAAGATGCGATTCTCGCAAGCATCGTTATTGCAATCGAAATCTTTCGTGAGTTATTAGCGATCAAAAGTTAGCGATGTTGTCGTTATCTCTGTCGAGACTCGGGCCCTGGAAGAGAGTTGCTGAGAATAGAGTTGAGTGGCGTGTTATTGAGGACGGCTATGTCCAGCAGTCGACTGCTGTGGCCTGGTGATGATGATTCCGATCCGATCTTAGGTCACAACAAAGCGGTTTGCACTTACATTTTTCAGTTCCATACGCTCAATGCATAGAACGTCAGGTAATTGATCCTGCGGCCGTGATGACATGGATCTGACCATCATTAAACCGCATTACCTACATAGTTAATGAAACTGTATACACTTTAGTTGATTATGATTACCAAGCAATATGCTATTTAGATTGCTGGATTGATAGTGAAAATTGGCCTTTTTTTTTCATGCCTGGTTAAAAGAGTGCGAGGTTAATGTGGTCCAAGTACTGGCTTCTTGCAGGGTGATTATAATTGATGCGTGCGAAATAAATATTTCGCTGTAAGATTATAAAAAGTTACAAGTGGCTAAATAATAATAATAACCACCGCTCGGGTCGATTATCAGGTAAAGCCGCGCTTGCCTAGGTTGGTCCGTAGATGGGTGACCGCCCATTACATACCGGCCGGCGGCCACTTGGTGGCCCCCGCCCGGTGGACGGGGAGCTATGGGCTAGCTCGCCGTCCGTCCGTCTCATGACGACAGGCCGTGTCGACGGCGCGTTCGTGTTCCACGCGCGCCTCAAAGAGAGTCAGCAAAAGGAAGGGCCGATGCCTGCCGGGCTGCGGGACTGTTCGAAAGAGATACCGTGGCGTACAAAGGGCGATGAAGGAACATGGATGGGTTTTAGTCGGTAAAAGTCTGACACTCAATCCTGCTCCGCCCAGAGCGGGAGACCCATAAACTCAACACATACTTAACATTACTTACTTAATTGCAAATTGCAAAAAACATAAGAAAATTTCAACTTCGCAGGATACCCTGGCGCTTCCACCAAAAACACTTTTCCATTTGGATTAGATATTTATTTTCTAGCTGCGTGGTAAAACAAATTCATTGAATTCCAAAATACAGTGTAAATTGTTTTTCATGCATATATAACTTTACAAGCAACACCTTAGGAGGAACTATTTTGTTTTTGGTTTATTTTGTCTATGGGGAACATTATGGAATGGATTCAAAAATTTGAATATATAAGAGTGGACTCTGGCATAGCATTCCAAAGTAGAAAGAATGTGAGTACAGTCTGTTCAAACACATTATACGTCTGATTTGCATCACTTTCAAAATTCTAACCTAATTCTCGTTACAATAAAGTTGACAAAGCTGACAAATCTGTCAAAATGATGGGTTAGGTTTTACATCCAGTCGCCTAAATAGTGAGGGGGTTAGAGACGCCCCCAACCATTCCCCCCCACCAGAGGAGTGTGGTTTTATTATATTAAAAGTTTAAAAAAAAATACATAGAATCACAGTTAGTGAAGTTATATTATAATGTTATGTTAACTAGATCTGTTTAGACTAAGATTATTTTGCAGCAACTTTTTTGTTGTAATTTCCCCATATTGTATTGTATTTAAAATAAAATAAATAAATATTGCTAGACATTTTTACACACAGCGCCATCTAGTGCCACACTAAGCAACGAGGCTTGTGTCGTGGACACCTGATAGTTGATATACTACATAGATATTTTTAATCTTTTCTAAATACATACTTAATATAAATATAAACATCCAGGACTCGGAAACAAATGTCCATGCTCATCACACAAACATTTGCCCCTACCAGGATTAGAACCTACGAATGTTAGGGACTCTAAGAATGTAAGGCAGCCTCACTACCGCTGCGCCAATCGGGTTGTATCGGGTAATTGGGGTATTTTGCTGGCGTCTGCAACTCCATGTCCAAAGTGCAGACTTTCCCCCAATAAATGGGACTTCATAATAATGTAATGTTTTTGTAATCTGCCTACTCTAATAGAGATACAGGCATGATGGTCATGATTTATAAGGTGGCAATTAGTTTGGAATTGACATTAAACAGACGAAACTAACAAAAACAGCTCACAATTACCGTGGTAACAACCAATTAACATCTTTTTTTTTTTTAAATGACCATGATTTGTTACTTTGAAGAGTAGGTAACACTTGAGTAAGCATAAAACAATGCGCTATAATTACAGCTTTCATTGTTCGCCTTTTACTTTAGACAATCACTCTCAATTGTATGCCATGAAAATGCTGTTTGCATTACCATGGAGATTAATATGCAAAAAGGTGAACAGTATATCCAGATGCTGTGTAAATAGTATTCCATTCCTACCTATGTCTAGATATTTTCGAAGTTTAAAAAAATAACATAAACCGAACCGTTGCTCTATAGATGATACACGAGAAAGTACATTCATACATTGTCTGATGATCACATATTTTAGTGATGCAATGCTGGTTTATTTGCCGTCTAGCGATTTATTTCTACTACTAAATGCCCGTCATCAACTAAACCTACATTTTATAGCAGCATTATATAAATTCCACTCACCAAATCTTGTTGTTATTGTGATGTCTGCTCAGTCAATCATCAGAAAGTCAGTTCCTCTTTTAGCACAACAAAGCACAAAACAAATAACGCACACACAAACCACTGAGATTTGACACGGGAGATAGTTCCAAAAATCATGAAATATTGAAAATCAAATAAGAATTATCCAAAAATCAACAAAATCTATTCAGCATTACAACAACCAGTCCCACAATCGTTTCGTTTGACAGATCAAGCATAGTGCTTGGTACTTGTTTGTAAAATGTTACTAAACACTGTAATTATTAGTCGATTACTGTAATTCTTTCTACTTTTCTTATTTTTCTGATTTTTCCCTCTTGTGCTGTAAGACCTTGCTTTGGTCAGTGGCTCGTCATGGGCACTATGAAAAAAAGACTAAAAAATTTCGCGATCAATATCGAGGTAGCGCTCCACAGAGTACTTTTATATTTGTAGCGCTCGCCGGCCGCTGCGGCGGGACAGCTCGCTTCGCTCGCTCGGCTCGCGCGTAGTTGGTGACAGTTCTAACCTAACCTAACCTATGGATCCCTTCGACATCGTTTTTACGACAAAAGGTTAGCCGGAGACAAAAAACACCAAGACACTTTTAGCCTTATTATTTAGGTGTTCACGATAGAATCGACAAAATAAACGATGATGATGACGAAATCAGCAAAAAAATTCTCAGTCCTCGCGCCGTAGCGTCCGTAAGGCTACACTCCAACCCTTGCTTTTAACCAAAATTGACAATTCAATTGAATTTCAAAAAGCAAGGTCTTACAGCACATGCAAAGGAAAAAAATCTGAAAACCATGAATATGTAGTTATCTATAAAAAAAAAAGCGATTTAATAGTACAAACTTATTATTTGCGGTTGGTGCAATAGCCGTTTCTAGGGATCGAACAGCAAAGTTCATTTTGTCTTTAAGTTTGTACGGAACCCTCGGTGCGCGAGCCCGACTCGCTCTTGGCCGGTTTTTAAAACATTTACAGTTTAATTGCGACGTGTCACGCGTCACGCTGTAATAATGTCTGTATTATGTTCTTCACGCGGCCAATTTGTTGTGAATGTACAATAATGAGACACTTTTTTTTTAAATTTCTCAAATGTAGATGAGACAGATGTGTATGATGAGATGAATAACCTCAAAATTCAAAGAATAATTTGTTATTTCCTAAAACTATTATTCATAGTTTTAGGAAATAACAAATTATTCTTTGAATTAAAGGTTTAGTCGATTTTGAAATTTATTTTCAGTTAAATGGTCTGTCCATCTCCATTTGAACATAACAAGACCACAGATCATCGAAAACTACAGATTATATTTTAGCGCCGATTGATTTTATAGTGCTGTAAGTTTTGTTGAGTTCCGGTTTTCTGTCAACGGAAAATGTCTGCTCAAAATTATTAAAGAAAAGTAATAACTTACATTGCCAATAATGGAGAAAACTTATGTTTTATAATGATAAGTTATCAAATGGAAGTGAATTCCTATAAAACTTTCAGTTCAGCTGAATTTTTTAACATGCAACCACAACAAAATTTTATTGATTTTTCGGTGTTTCTAACTCGCTTGTATGTTAATACAAAATGTCGATTTTTAACATTTTTTTAGGATGTTATATTATTTTGGGCACTGGGATACGTGAAACGTTTGCTGAGAAAACTCCGGTGACTTTTACGTTCAAGGAATATCAATATAAAGATTCACCAAAAAACGTAGGTTGAACATCGGTATATTTGTTTACTAGACTTAAAATTTCAAATGTTTTGCATAGTACCTTAAGTTTTGTAGTAAGTTTAACTAAGTACTAATTTGTCTATTTTGGCTGAATATTGCTCTTTTTTTTTCTACTGAGTGATGTTTTATCATTCAAATTATAATACAAACATTTACAGGAGATGACGTTCAGAGAATTCGAAACTGCGTGCGAACAAAGTGGAGCTTGTAGCCACATTACGGGGTTGCTTAAAACACGCTGCGTGAGGGAATGCGTTTCACCTTCTTGCTACCGGGAACTATACCTGACTGATGCGGTAATTTAGTATTATTATCTAGAACATTGTGATATTATAAATTTCTTATTTTAAATGTGCGGCCCTATAATGCTCAAACATGCAGCCAAAGGACTTCTAACCAACGACGACGCCATGGAAGTGGCGAAGTCGGCTACCTAAGTTAATAGTTTTTTTTTTAATCCAATACTGCTGTGCAGTGCTGTGCTACTTGAACTGCTGGGCATCTCGAAGAAGAAGCCTAAATATTTTTTTCTTATTTGGGGCTATTACAATACAAATAATTGAAGAACAAAATTGTATTTATACCTACTAAATGTTTCTTTTTGAATGTATTTCAGCTCGAGGAGGGGGAAATCGATGTCCGTTTAAACTCCTTCAAGGGATGTTTCATACAAAGAAGTGGGCGAACGAGAAATTGATTCCGTCCAAAAATAGTATCTTTATTGGTACTAAGCGCTAATAAGATTATTAAAATCTATCGAAAAGTGCGTTTTATGTTACTAGTAAGTATCTTCAGTGCCATTTATAATGGACCTTTGGGCACTCAAATAATGTTGACAGGACGCTCCCGCTGTTGGTAAACATTTAGCTGTTATTGTTCAAATTATATTAAAATATATAACGATGTTAGTTCTGATTTTATGAATTTGCCAAAAGACCCTTAAAATCAACTTTATCTAGTGCCTTTCGTATCATATTTTTTTTTCTCCAATTTACGTACTCTCAAGATGATGTTTTTTTTTGTTATAGCTCTTCAAGACCACGGTTACAGAAGAAGGAACATTTTTCAATGGCGTGATACGGCAAATATTTTAAACAATTTTTATAAGCGACTAATTGGAAAAAAATAACAGTCAAATTATAGAGAATGCATTTCGAAGACATGAAACTCTATGTCGATTATACCTTTTCGTTTATGCATTCTTTTCGCCACAACATTAATTATTTTGCCTGCATTGTTACGCATTGCAATACATTTAAAATTATTTAGCACAATAATTGCACGAATGAGACTACTTCACTTCCTAACAATAAATTAAAGGGTAGGTAAGAGGTAGTAGACTTTTATCGTGTACCTTTTAGATATACCAATAAAGTTCCACACTACTTTTTAAACATAAATGAAAGGCGACACCGATAACCAGCTACAATACTACATTATACTCTAGATAGAGGTAATAAGCACTAGGTAACAACACCTACAATTTAATGAATTAAACATTTGATTTTCCTGAAAATGTCATGTATTTACCGACAACACATTTAACTGGGAAATGCGAGCAATAAAATATTAATTACATATTTTTCGAGTTTTTATTTTTTACTTTCTAACCGACTGCGGCGAAGCCATAAAAGAAGTCCTTTTGTGTGTTTGACCCGTGAATATGTCTGTTCGTTTCTTTGTTTCCACGTAACTCATAAATGATACCAATTTGACTAAATTATAGGTACTTTGTTAAAGTCTGACATTATGAAAATTAAAAAAAGGTACAAAACAACTAAAAAGCCCGACTACATAACAGTCGGGCTTTTTAATTTTACTTTTTTGTCATTGTCATTACCATGAAACACTAATAAAACAAAGCCAGTCTTTCAAGTTCGTAAATTAGGTTGTCCACTTATTTTTCGAGTATTTACTGCCAAGCAACGAAACCTCAGTCCAATAGACAGTAGTTTCTATTTTCAACCACAGACGACGTACCTACACCAGGTTCCAGTAAAAATGTCAATATTTAAGGTGGATGCTCCAGGGTAGGTTTTATAGACTACAGGCCCATGTCCAAAATGGATGGGTCTTAAGAACCACCAGGTGACGTATATAGGACGATATAGGAGCATAAAATAATAAGATACAGCACTATGCCGTCACTTGTAAGCTGTCCAACTGAGTGCTGGTGAGAATTCAAAAGTGCAGGTAGAGTGAGTACATTTTGGACATATATTTTTGTACGGCATTTTTACCATCGATAGATCCATGAAAAATAATAAGAAAGCGCGCAGTGCCGTGAAACAACATAAAGTTAATTTATTTTGAAAATGTTTTAAGCATAGATAATGTTTTTTTACATGCCGTACATATTTGCTATATTTTAATAAGGTGGATGCTCCAGGGTAGCCCGCGAAATTCAAATTTTCTTACATTTTTTGCAATTTGTAGACCAGTGCTAGGTTGTATGTTGATTAAAATATTGTTCGCGACTGTAAGTCGTATGTAGTTACAGAATTATAATCATCAAAATCATCAATACAACCCTTTACCCTATGAGCTTGGCTCCTAAAAGTGCAGGAATTACATTTCAAGTAATTCCTACACCTATAATTGCAAAAAAAGTAAAAAAAATTGAATGTCGCGGGCTACCCTGGAGCATCCACCTTAAAGAATAAACCAGAAAAATGGTTTGCTGAATGATATTTAATTAGAATACAGTTTATGAAACAGATAGTTGTACAAAATAATGGTAAAAACAGGATCGATTTACCGGAATTTGCACATATTACCGGTTTACCGGATGGTTTCTGCCAGTAACGGAAAAGTACGATTCTTCCTTTCTCTAACTTGGAAGAAAAAAATTGTTACACTTGCAATCGTGAAAAGCGGTCTAGTGAGAAATTTGGCACAATGGCATCCTTATGCAGGCAAATTGTAAGGGGAAATGCATTTAAAAGTGTTCTGTTATCCACTGCCCGACGGGGATATGCCGACAAAAGTAAGAAATCATGATATTTTCATTTCAAGTTTTTCATGAGTATCGCCACCCCTGTCACTAAAGTTACGTAATGTCAAATTTCCCGTAAAATTACGTCTGATTTGAATTATTTTTATGTTTATCCCGGAATTAACGATTAGAGTCCTATATTTTTACTAAAATTAGGAATTTTACTTTGAAAACTTTGTGGTAAAGTTGAAAATAAAGACGTCATTTTATGTCATGCACGTTTTTATTGATTATTTTTGTTATTGTCATCGATTATGAATTAAAAAGTTACTCATTACTTTTGTACCTATAAGCCTGTTCACTTATTTTACAGATACAATCAATTTATTGATTTTCCTTTTGCCAGTACATCATCAAATTGATTTTTAGGTTATCTTTCTTATCAAATATAATCTCTGATTATGTTGGTAAAATGGTGGTGGTCAAATGGTTGTTAATATTGTATTAATTTATTTACGTTTCTACTAAAACTTTTATGTCACAAGGTCATTCACTTTTTTGACAGCTGGGAAAAATCAATAGGCAAATGTCTGACCCTGATTCATCCTATATCCTAGTTCTTCAATTCCAAAAGTCTATGGTGGAACTTCCTATCTTTCTAACATGGAATGCTTTGAAAAGACATGTTTTTTTAGTCATTTAAATATACTTCGGTTTTAGTTTCAATTTTCCTGTAAGAATGTTGCATCCAAACAGTTTTATATTATTAGTATTCTAACTTCCTCATTGATATTCTACATCATGGATTTGTTAGCTAATATTCTTTTGTCGTATGACATAATCACGTAACCCTCAGTAATTAATTATGTCTTGTTACAATGGAAAAAAATATTTCTATAGTGTTTTCTTTCATATTCTCTCACACTAAAAGATTAAACATTTGTGACACTATTCATACTAAAACAAAAAGACAATTATTATGGCTTCAGAGAGTATTGTTCAAAAGGACAATGCTCACTGAAGTTGTCACCTAACTGCAGTTCTAAACAGTTCAGTTCAACAATGGCGTATCTTTCTTTTTCAAATTTGTCTCATTTCTTACATCTAATAATTATCAGATATAATCATTAAAATAAGGTTCATAATGGAATATTTAAAAATAATATGCAAAGAAAACAATTTATTTTTTTATACTAAAAGGCACATAATGTAGCAGTTCAGATTCCAGCATTACATTACATCAGAGAGTTTAGCAAACTGAGCGTTATGACACAATGTTATCATTTGTGTTTGCTTCAAATAAGATAGAGACGTTGCTTGTATCTGTAATTGGCTGAAACAATGCGTTTTCCGATTCTCTTGCAAACGGCGTCAAAAATCAAAATGTGTGGAACCTGCCAAAACCACCAAAACAGAACCTGGAAATGACTTACGTGGTGCTAAAACTTCAACGACAAAATGATCTTTCGTGTGTTTCCTATCAGGAAGCTCCCAAATAAGTAAAATACATTTTCAAATCCCCCAAGTTTACTTCTTATCTACATTTGTTAGTAATGCATTATGCAATGACATTAGGCAACATATTTTGACGTCATGATATTTGCCGCCAGTGATGCCTGATCCCCTGGAGCACGCCACTGGCATGGAAAGGAAGGAGCTGATGGCCATGCAAGCTGGCAACGACGATCCCTTCAACATGAAGGTGATCAAGAAGGGCGCGGGTACCCGTGACAACCCCACCCCAGTGCCCTCTTGCTTCGATGCCCGTATTGTTGGGTGCATATGTAAGTATCGCTTGATCTTAATTTCTTTAAGTTTGATGCTCCAGTGTGGCCCATGAAATTCAAATTTTCTTACGTTTTTTGCAATTTGCAGGTCAGTGTCAGGTTGTATGTTGATTAAAATATGATTCGCGGCTGTAACACGTACGTAGTTACAGAATTATAATCATCCACCTTAAGTAGGGGCAGTTAAATCTGAACTTATGCAGTTTTTTAACTAAAACAAATTATAAAATTATTCAGTTTTGATTATAAGACAAGAATAAGAAAGTTTACAAATATTCCAATTTTCACCTTTGTTAAAAATAGGATTGTAAAAATCTGTATATATTAATATTATGTGACATCAACGATGATAAATAAGATAAATTATGATTTATTATTATCGAAAGCTGGTCTGGTATACCACTTGGGTATTCTATTTTAGTACAGGTGTGATTGAAAAATGTCATGCCACATAAATGTAAAGCTAGTACAAGTACTAAACACAAGTGCTTTACTGATAAACAATCAAATGATTTTCCTGTTAGCACTCTTGACATTCAAGTAAACCCTGCAATATAAGGCTCAAGTCTGCATATTAGTAACTCAGTCTTTCAAAACATCATTCGGAACCCCCCATTTATAAAAATTTCATCTGTAATTTTAAAAAGCAGCAAGTACTTTTGTGTAGTAAACAGCTGTTTTTTTTAAATTACTAGATGGGAGGGATTCGAAATGATGTACTGATATGTGGTAATCAGTTGATGAAAACTTCCACCCTATACAGCAAAGTAGACTTTTTCATTAAAAAAAAACCGGCCAAGAGCGAGTCGGGACTCGCGCACCGAGGGTTCCGTACAAACTGTTTAAAGGACAAACTTAACTTTGCTGTTCGATCCCTAGAAAAGGCTATTGCACCAACCGCAAATAATAAGTTTGTAATAGTAAAATCCCTTTTTTTTATATTAAACTACATATTTACGGTTTTCAGCCTTTTCCCTTTACATGTGCTGTAAGACCTTGCTTTTTGCCAAATTTCGTGATTCTAGGTCAATGGGAACTACCATATAGGTTTTCGACCCAAAACCTATAGGGTACTTCCGGTTGACCTAGAATTGTCAATTTTGGTTAAAAGCAAGGTCTTACAGCACAAGTAAAGGGAAAAGTCCGAAAAATAAAAAAAGTTGTAAATTAAGGTAAATTTTGGTACTTACAAGTTTTCGCGAAAATCTAAATTTGCTCCTATCTTTTTATCGTGTTGACCTAATAGGGACTATAGACCTCAATATATGGTATGGGTTTCAACTTGCTAGGTCCACCCGTTCCTGAGAAAATCGATGGTGACAGACGGACAAGAAAGTGATCTTTTATGGGTTCCGTTTTTTTCCTTTTGAGGTATGGAACCCTTAAAAGACTACTTTGCTATATTTTTGTGCTTAGTAACAGCTTAAAATAATTCTAGCTGTACCTAAAAGCGAAACATACAATCAATAGTTTTATGAAATCATGACAATTATGGCAGACTGCCTTAATGGGGTTGGATACTTGGATAGCTCTCATGTAATCTGTTAAATGTTTACAATCCCTATAGAAACAATGTATAAGAGCTGAATGGTATTTAAATAAATAATACAGGAAAATAATGATAACTAAGTACATAAACAAGCAAAGTTCGCGTGTGAAGTACAGGCCTGAGCGAGTGGAGACACTTGGGCGGGAGGCTTAAATGCATTAGTAGACGTTTTTTCGACACCAGAAAAGCCATACTCAGTAATCTTGTGCCAAGGTCCATTTTAAGAATTTTAAATTTTTAACGTGATTTAAATTAGGATTCTTCTATAGCGGCCATTTTAGACCCCCAGATGGCTCCAATTTCAATTATTAGCGCGTAACTTCTCCAAAAAGTGCTAAAAAGCGAGATTTCAGATTTTCAATTAAACCAAAAATCGAAAAGACCTATGTTTGTGGTCTATGTAGTCTAACTTCCGAAACTTACTAATTTATCATTAATAACTCATAACGTTTGGAAGTAATCTTTTATTGGTACATAACACACAATGTAACATTGTTTATAACCAACAACTTATTGTTTTCAGGTGAAGAGCATGCCACAGCCGTCACTTGGCTCTGGTTACACAAGGTAACTCACTGTTTCATAAATTCTGCTGTTTCGTACATATACAGGGTGTAAACCACCTCATCACGAAGCCGTCAACCAAGCATTCTGTACATCAAACTAAGTAACTTTACGCAAAAATAATTGCTGGGAAACGACTTTTTTTTTGGGGGTGAAAAATCATGTTTTGTGGTACATCTCAATGTAACGCACTCAAAACATTGTGCTGATGGATGGATTGAATAGTACGGGGGTTGTGGAGGTGTTTAAAGTCAAAATCTTACTTACATTAAAAACTTGTATTTAAAAAAAAAGTTGTCAAAAAGTTGAAACTTTGACCCCCAATATCTCCGGAATTAGAAGGTTCCCAGGTAAGGTGTAGAACAAAAAAATGATCGCAATGATGAGGAGAACGAGTGCCTTTTGGCTTCGTAAAGAGGTGTTTTACACCCTTTAGAGGCATACTTATATCCCTAAATGGTGTGGATATTTGAGCTGCTCTAACTGTATTGTAATGAGTAATAGTCAAGGTAATAGTGCATCTATATCAAAGTTACTTTTTGTGAAGAAATGTTTGCAAGTGTTTGTGGTCAACAACAGATACTACAACAATAAATCATTGCAAAAACTGAGAGTAAGAGTTATATTCATGCTCTTCAAAAAGTTTTTATGTACCAAAAATCCCCATTGTAAAAATGATGTGTTGCCAATTTAGTTCAAAAAAATATTATATTTTAATTCATTATTTTTTCTTTTTTTAGGACCACCCCCGCCGCTGCGAGTGCGGTCACTGGTACAAACTGATCGAGAAGCAGCCCGTCTAAACGAGTCTTAAAATATTTTAGTTTCTATAGTAGTGGTGGAACATGCAATAATGCGCATCGCACTTCCTCTATGGTCTGTGTTACCATGTGTATAAAATAATAACAATCGAAGTTGCGTTAGTTGAACATAATTACCAAAATCGACAAATCATTAAATAATTGTAAGCATACTTAAACACGTGTTTTATTGCCTGCCGTTAGTTGTGTATTTGTTGGATTGACTTTGTCAGTGTGTAGTTAAATAAACAAACTTAAATTACGGCGTAGTCAATTTTATTTTTGGTGATGGTACCTATTTGACCTCCAAGACAGGTATTCCAAGAGTCTAAACCAAAATTGCCAAGCTAAACACCTGTACCACCGCCAGCGATTACGGTGAAGCAAGTATATATCACTGAAAACAAGTTGTTTGTTTGATAGAGCTCTTGCCTTGGTGGTGGCAATAGTCTGCCATCTTAATGTAGTCTTTGCTGCCATATAATTATGTATCGCTTTACGTAACCCGAGACCTACATCTTTTTTGTATGTTTCTTGAGCTGCAAAGTAGTCGCTTCCTGTTTGACGTTGGGACGGGTGTGTTATTGGTGCTTAATCTGATATTAATTTATTAATATTAATAATTATTAACATGCTAAATTTTATTCGAAAGTGACGATGTTAGATGAGCTGATGAGAGCAGTGCTAAAAGAAAAATCAAAAGTAAAACTGATTTGAAGTGCGTTTGATGCAAATCGCCGGAAACACTACTGCGGCGCAACCACTGTTTAGTGAAAACAGCACAAGACAGCATAATCAATATCGATTGGTGTAGCGTCATGAATATACAGTATGGTACTCTACCACCATCACTCAGGACTTCGGCAATAAAAGTCGGATTATGTAGATTTATTTACGGTCATTGATCCAAGATGTATATACTTAATATTATTTTAGCCATCGGATTAGGTGAGGTATTAACTATCCACCGAATAATTTTAGATATCCTGTATATCCTGCTGCACCCAAGGTGCAGGTACAACATGGGGTGAGTCTGAGCCAGTGAGCCTTGGTCATAAGCATAGCCAAAGCAATAGTTATTTGTTATACAAGAGTGCAAAGTTGCTTTTTAGCCGCGTGCTCAATTTTGATAACCGAGCAAGCGAAGGATTCTAAAATTGAGTCACGAGCGCAGCGAGTGATTCAAAAATTAGAATCCTGAGCGTTAGCGAGGGAATCAAAAGAGCACAAGGTGAAAAATCTTTGCACTCGAGTGCAACACGTAACTTTTCATCCCACCTCAGCGAGGAAATGACTAAATGCAAAAAAAAAAACATTTACAATCACAAGATACTTTTACTTTTATTTCAGTTTAGGTGTTAACTACTACATTATGGTAGGTAAGTATTACAGAATAATCTTTAAATTATAACAAATAATACCTATGTACAATTAAGAAAATTTTAAAGTAATGTTGCTACAGTTAGTTAAGTTGAGTGTAATATTTATTTATTAAAACTTTATGCACAAGTAAAAACTGTACAAAGGCGGACTTAATGCCTTGGGCATTTTCTACCTATTTTTTTTCAATTTTTTAAATATCGTACTGTTTCAAATCCTTCTCGCGTGATTGTTGAGGGAGAAAGTTCATTTGCGCATTATTAACAGTTTCAGTCAATTCTGTTGGCCTCAAATAAACTTCTTGGTCGCCAAAACCACTTATTTTACGTTTTTCACTTGTTTTTAACCTAAGGTTTTAACAATTATTGACCTGACAAGAAAATGGCGCGCGCAAAGCAAATTATAAAAGTACACCAAGAAGGTTCCGAGTCTGAGTTTTTAACAAATTAAAAAAGGTTGTACGTATGATAAATTCGGCACCATGGTGGTAGAAGTAAATAGGTTTAATGATGTTTTGAATTCACAAACTTAGTGCACACGATGTTCTAAATTCAATTTACTTTATCCTCTAGAGGATAAAAACGACTTTTGCACTCGGATATCGAAGAGCAAAAATACTCTTTCCGAGATGGGGGGATGAAAAGTTTTTTTTCTTTGACACCGAATATCCCTTGTTTCAAGGCTTCTAATTTAGATACTCTTTCGAATTTCGGTTAATGGTTCAGCAGGGTCTTAGGACATCACGCCTAAAGGAAGGTGCAAATCAGAACACAGGTATACGTGATCGCCATCTACAGTGTTTTTACCGTGATCGTGTTGAACAAAGTAGTAAAGAAACAATGTACGACAAAATAGTCATAGGTACACTCAATAATCGACTAGATTCTTGAGCGCATTAGTAAGTTTTGCACGTGTGCATCTCCAACGGGTGACATTCGTTTTGCACGTTCAGAAATCAGTCAGTGTTTTATCTCTCTTTTTTTCTACTGGATCCGATAATTCTATCTCATTTTGAAAATCGTGCTGAATTGATTAATTTCAAATTTTTTGTTCAATATCTGTCAAAAATTAATTGGAATAAGTTTGTTGTGAAGCGTGGAATGCGTGAAATTAATTTATTTCGTTACTGATTAATCAACAAACAAAACGGTAAGTAGTTATTTAAATGAAAAGTTAACGAGAGTAGTTAACGAGGGTAAATGTTTGTCAACATTACATAAAAACTGGGAATTCCAAACTTAACAGTCTGGTTGTCCTCAAGGGTATTCTCTGAACTAAACTATAAATTTGTCAGTCCCAAGAAAGAGCTACACATCTTCGGAAATAAACAGAATTAGAAAATTCAACCCTTTGTAAAAACGAGGTTATTTATTTGGCTTTATGTAGCCACCTCGTTATTACCAGTCGTTGCTACCTGAAAATTGGTTGCAGTAAAAAAATAGTGCCCCGTTTCGTATCCACTGACTGAGTAGTCTTACTACGGAGGAGAACCGGCAAGTTTCTCCATGGTTACTCTTATAATATTTGGTTTTGCTTTTGTCCAGTACATCCCACCAACTTGTACAAGGTCTGCATCGCTGCAGACCCTTCTGGCGTTAGCCAAAGTACTTATGAGTGAGTTGATGAAGCTGTATGTATAGTTAGTAGACAGGTACTTTCAATACTTGGTACTTCATCAGTTACACAAGAGCACGTGAAAGAGCAGCACACCAGAGCTATCAACAACCACTCTAGAGAGCCATCTAATGCTGTGGCCAAAATTGGCTACATAACATCATCAATTTAAACTTTTTTGTTGTTTCCAGCCATGTCATACATGCAAGGATTTCACATAGCGGATGGCTTCGCAGATGACTGCGATGAGCTGATTCACCGCTGCCTGTTAGCAGGTCCCCTCACCTTCGAGATATTCTCTGACATTTGGAAGGATATGCAGCTGTCTTGTATATATCAGTAAGTTTGTTAATATTTAATACCTAAATTGCTCTTGATGGGATCACAATTCATGTATAAAAATGTGGAAATATTTATATTAAGTTTAGAGTGAATCTTCCATTATTTTTTACTAAATAGCATAAATGTATTTGGCCGTAACTCTACTAATAAGTTCTTTCGCACCTTTGCGAGAACACCTCCTGTCGAAGTGGGCTATGATACATAGATTATTACATTGCCACTGTTACATTTGAGATTTTGCCTTTCTAGTGGTAAGGAACAAAAGCCTAGATGCAAGGTGGGTTGGTATTGAAATGCAAACAACCTAAGTTTATTTAAAACATATAAATTTAAATAAAAGGTTAATGCCAGCCAGTGGACACTTCAGTCAGTGGAACTATAAATTCTAAATTGGAATAGATTAATCACCAAAACTTGGAAACTTATCTAGTCTTTGGCATCATGTGTTAGATCAGGGGGCCTAAAATGGACGCTTTAGCAGAATCTTAATATGAATCACGTTAAAATTGTTATTTCTTAAAATGGACTATAAAGTCATAAGAATATGGTCTATTTTAAGAATATAATTTTTTTAACGCAATTCATATTTTGATCTGCTAAAGCGGCCATTTTAGACCCTCAGCTCTTTACAATCTCAATATCAAACTAATTCAGCCAAATTTTTAGGTATTTATGCCTAAAAATTTTTGAAACAACCAACCTTAAAAATTATATTTATTTTAGGGGACGACATTCAGGCGCAGAACTAGCGGAGTTATCAGAAGAGGTGCTACACATAGCCAAGCATTACATGGTGGCTGATACTAGCAATTTTGAGGTAAGCATTTAGTTGAAAAGACATTAATGAGCTGTATTTTTTTTTTTTTTAATAGTATTTTGCTGATGTATTATAAAAATATTGCTTGACATATTGATCTTGTGGTCTGCATTTATGGCAACTTGGTCTGTGAATCAAGTAATTCTTAATTTTATTTTATAAATAAATTTCCAATAATCCAAGTTATCCAGGTAAAAATTGTGAATATGGCTATCTTCTCAACTGGTTGAGAAACCTGTTGTCATATGAGCCTCAATAGCCTTGGGGCTATCCATAAATTACGTCACACGTTAAGGGGGAGGGAGGGGGTTGACGAAGTGTGACATTGTGTGACAAGGGGGTGGAAGGGGTTCTAAATCTTGTGCGTGACGTCACATTTCAAAATCTTTATAATCTAAGTGTAACACGAACTTTAAACTATTAACGAAAAATTCAAATACATTTCCAACTCTATCTTTATAGATATAAGGTTCAAATTGTTTTGTCGGTCACTCGCTCTACTAGTGTTACGCGCCGACCGCCTAAGCGCCCTTTGATAAATGCCGCGTAGTGTTGATTTCTAGATTTAGAAGGTATTATTATTTTTCTAGCTGTTCTTTATGTTTCTCCTCATTTAAGAGAGTCTAAGAATCCTTACACGTGGGTCGGAACCAAGGTGAGATTTAGATATAGAAAGCGAATGATTATTATTCTCTCTCCCCAGGAATCAGTAGCCGGCCTCTTCCTCGTCTACAGCCTAATGAACCTTCAGCCGTATGCAGGCTTCGCTTCCCTCCGTATAGTCCAGGAAGACCTACCAGCTATACAACGCATAGAGTTAGTGGCCCGAAGGGATAGAAGGCAGGATATACTGTATGTGCTGGGCTCTGTGCTCATACAGGGGCCAGTGCAGTACCATGCCGTGCCACGAGAGAGGGGCATGGAGTACCCCATCAGGAAGTATTTAGAAGGTATGTAACAGTTCTTTCTTTCTTTATCGTGGGGTTAGTGCCTAACCTGGTGTCAGAGTTTTTAAGCCGCCCATGGGCCTCTGTTTTGGCTTTACATGCCGTCGAGAAATATCTCTCAGGCATGCTGGTTTCCTCACGATGTTTTTCCTTATGTCACAGTTAAAATGTAAGTACGCACATAACATCACTCCAATAATAAATAAATAAATAAATATTGCTGGACATTAACACACACCGCCGTCTAGTGCCACACTAAGCAACGAGACTTGTGTCGTGGACACCAGATAGTTGATATACTACATAGATACTTTTTGTTTGTAAATACATACTTATTATACATATAAACATCTATGACTCGGAAACAAATGTCTATGCTCATCACACAAACATTTGCTCCTACCGGGATTCGAACCCGGAAGCCAAAGAACGTAAGGCAGCCTCACTAGATAATTTCACTTAAAAATAAATTAATTTCTCCAAATTAATTTCTCCGTCCTCTGTAGATTTCCCTGATACAAAGCCGTATTGGCTTTGTATCAGGGAAATCTACAGAGGACGCGATAATAAAACTAACAGAACATATTGCAGGTAAACTAGACAACAAAAATAAATGCATTGGAGTCTTTTTAGACCTAGCAAAAGCTTTTGACACCGTCTCTGTCCCCAGGCTGGTGGAGAAAATGGAGAAAATAGGCATTCGCGGAACCCCTCTTAAATTAATTACGGACTATGTTTCTAATAGATCACAGATAGTTAAGATTGACAAGTACATAAGTGATACCGCAAACATAGATTTTGGTGTACCACAGGGGAGTGTACTCGGTCCCAGTTTATTTCTCATCTATATAAATGAGATATGTAATTGAAATCTACAAAATGGTCATATAATAACTTATGCAGACGACACGGCAATCCTTTTCTATGGAAATACATGGACGGAGGTTGCCGCTCTTACAAACGCTGGGCTGAGAACAGTTCTTGGATACCTTAACGCAAACTTACTTACCCTTAACGTAGAAAAAAAAAATACCTCATGTTTTCGATAAAGAAGGCTCCACCATCTGCTAAAGAACTGGTTGAAGTCCGAGCACACACCTGTAACCTAAACAATAGCAGCGAATGCAGGTGTCTCTCTATTGAACAAACAAACTGTATAAAATATCTTGGAATACAAGTGGACGACCAGTTAAACTTTCACCACCACGTAAAAACACTAAGCTCTAGGGTTAGAACGTTAATAACAGTTTTTAAGAAGTTACGCAGGGTGTGCGACCCGAACCTGTTGAAAACAATCTATCTATCCCTGTGCCAGTCGGTACTGGAATACTGTATCTCTATCTGGGGGAGTACACACAAAACTCATTTAATAAACCTAGAAAGAGCCCAGCGAGCAGTTCTCAAAGTTATACACAAAAAGAACTTCCAGTATCCAACGGAGCAGCTATATAGGGATTGTATGGTTTTAACGGTTCGACAACTTTATATCAGGAGGGTTCTGCTTTTAAGCCATAAAGGCTCAACGTACGATCCGGAAAGGATAAAAAGCAAACGAAGGAAGGACCTGGTCTTTGATCTGAAACCGTGTAAAACAGACTTCTTCAGGAGACAACCGTGCTTTATGGGTCCATACCTCTATAACAAAATAAGTAAAAATATACAGTTACATAACCTACCGATAAAAAAACTAAAACTTACCATAGATAACTTCCTTCTCTCTCAAAATTATGTAGATACTGAAAATATATTAAAAAGTATAAAATAAAAACCACTCAGCCATTCATAAACGCAAACACATACACACACACACACACACACGTACACACCCACACCACACTCACACGCTCACACACACACACGTACACACCCACACCACACTCACACGCTCACTCACACAACATGTCCTTACACACACGCACGATAGTAATAAGCAAACTAAAAATATTGTAATACTTACATTTGCACCGCCCCACACTTGTAATGGCAGCTCGATCATGGTGGTGACGGAAGTAGCTGGAGCTTATAGCACAGGAGTCCTCCTAGTTTAAGCCCAGTTGCACTTGTGTAGTATCTTGCCACTAAATTAGTCTAATTAAGGTACAATTATTGTAAATAGGTTTAAGTCTTGAACAAATAAATATTGTTTATTGTTTACTACCGCTGCGCCATTCGGATCGTCAATCGTAATTCCCGAAGGGTAGCAGAGATGTACTTAATTTTACACCCACATTTCGCTAGTTATGTTTAAGTTCTCGTAATAGGAAGCGAGCCTATTGGCATCAACCGGTCACAAATCCAGACTCCGTGGCTGCTACTTGCTGAGAAATTCTTGATGGAAAAACCGACCAAGTGCGTGTCGGGCCACGCGCAGTGTAGGGTTCCGTATTAGCCCGTTAAATTTTAGATTTTGTTTTTCAATGCAAGTCTTCACCCGTTATAAACAAGCAACTACTTCATCTTAGTCACTTTATTGGATTTATTCTAAGGATTTTGTATTTGGTACAAAATTATCTAACACCCGGTGTATGAATTTACTTTTTCAAGGTCAAAGTCATTCCTGCACCTCTATGCGCTTGGAGGGTTGTATTGATGATTTTGATGATTATACGTCTTACAGCCGCGATTCATAGTTTAATCAACATGCAACCTGACACTGACCTGCAGATTGCAAAAAACGTAAGAAAATTTGAATTTCGCGGGCTACCCTGGAGCATCCACCTTAACCATTCATTTCAGGCCTCGTTAAGGGCCAATCAATATCCGGCACTAATTTATCATTAAGACTTGATATAGTACATTTTGATACAAGTGGAGAAAGTTTGTTATTGCATTCGAGGCGGAATTAGTGTTTTTGAGCCGAGAACTGCAATAACAAATGTCCACGTGTATCAAACGACGTTTTTCAATACACTTTTGAAGAAATAAAATAAAATAACGAAAAAAAAACAATCACCGCCGACTATAGACATTGCACCAATTCGGACTAACTATAGATATAGTTTTATCTGTGGCAATTTTCCAACACCCGCGTGCTGTGCTGCGTGCGGGTATGGCTCTTTTCCGCACGCGGTACAGCACGCGGTGTTGAAAAATGAAAAAGATCCACGTGTGTGAACCCGTTTTCGAGGAAGTGTATTGAAAAACTAATTTCTGAACTTGTTTGTCACCAGGCTATGATACCATAAATAAAATAGGAGTTCGCCCCAAAGGAGTATTCTACAGACAGAACACAGAACTGGATATCATCAGAGAAATTAAGAATCTCACCGTGCGGTACAAAACGGCGAAAGAGAATATCCCTGGTACGTATACATCTAGTTTCCGGACGATATCGATAAACTTCGACCAGCAAAAAAAACAGCCTTATCCCTACAATTATGTTCGCATAACTCATCAGTATGGACCAGCTGATTTTTTTTGCGATTCAGGGTTTGGTCCCATAGTAAAAGTTGTTCATAATGATGAGTACAATGATCGGTTGGAAGTTTATCGAAATCGTCCGGAAACTCGTCGAAGAAAGTAAGAAAAAAATATTTATTTGTCGCAGGGACATGACGTGCAGTTTTTATATTTAGCCCGTATTGTCCCATTCCTGAGCAAAGGCCACCCCCCATTCCTTCCACTGCCAATTTGCGCCGAAGCCATCCAAGACGTCCCGCCATCTTCTCCTCGGTCTGCCGCGACCCGCGACCGACTCCTGCAAAATTCGGGCCCACAGCTGTGCCTCCAGCAGCTCTGCATCCGGCAGACATGGCCTGCCCAGTCCCATTTTAGTATCGCAGCTTTATGGTAAGCGTCCACTTGTCCGCATCGCATCAAACGGATCGTAGTATTATTGAACAGATTCGAGCGATCCGTACGGTGCGGATCAGTGACTTTCTATACTATACAAATAATACTGCGATCTGTTTGATGCGATGCGTACGATGCGGACAGGTGGACGCTTACGTTTATAAGCCTAAAATATAAATATACATTAGGTTAGCTGGAAGCCGGCCCCAACATAGCTGGAAAAAGGCGAGGCAGAAGATGAATATACTATTCTTTCAGGTGTTCCACGCGACGACCGGAACCTGAACTACTTAGACACGACCTTCGCCAGTCAACTAGACTCGTCGCTGAAGAAGATCATCAACGGGATCATTGATGAGGGCAACAAGGAAAGTGGTGAGAATCCACATTTAATATAATAAAGCTGAATTTTGTTTGTAATCTATATGAGGCCCCCTCTGGGGGTTCGAAATGATGTTCTGAAAACGAGGTATTCGGTTGTGCGTCGGTGACCCTTCCACCTCGTAAATTCGGCTAACTTTAACATGCAAAAAAATCATTGCAGAATCTGGGAATTGGGACCTCTTAGTTCCTGCTATATTTTTTATATATTGAACCTGTGAGGTCCCAGTTTCTAGATTTTTCCAAGTTTTTTAACTGTGTGTTTTGGGGTTGGGAGTTCCCAATTTCTAGTTTCTACAATTTCGTTGACCACTCAATATTTTCCAGGTGATGAGGAGCTTGATGCTATTAAGGACCTCAAGGCCAGAGCGATGAAGGCTCAAGTGAAACCTATAAGGCATCTGATTCCAGTCGACGATAAGAGGTATGTATTGTTAAAGTTTTTAGTAGTTTTATACCTTGAGAAGTTGCTTTATAGTACGTGTTTGCGGCCGATCTCAAGACGTGATCTATAAACTTTACGTAGCACGTAATTGGCTAAGCCTAGTTCTTGTTATTGTTGTACAACTGTCAACTACAAGGTAGTGACGAGAACAAGTGTAAGCTAAAATCACGAGACCGAGATCCTTCAACGTTACTCTTACTTAGAGTAACGTTGAAGGATCTCGGCCTTGGCTTAGACGGAAAATTACACTAAAACAATTCAAAAATAAATAATACTTCATATTGAAGTGAAACATATTATACACCACAGAACTATAACTTATTTAAATTACCTCAAATACTTTAAAACAATATTTCCAGTTGTATTGGAAATTATAGTTTCTTTTTCTATATTCATTTAAGCTGGAAGCGCCAGGGTAGCCCGAATTTCAAATTTTCTTACGTTTTTGGCAATATCCGGGTCAGTGTCAGGTTGTATGTTGATGAAAATATGATTGGCAACCGTAACACGCATGTAGTTACAGAATTATAATCATTAAAATCATCAATACAACCCTTTTAAGTTCATTCAACCCAATTCAATAACTATTTCATAAAAAAGTTATTCAACTACCCTGCCTCTTCTACCTTAATATTTATCATTTAAACTAAAACAGCATATCCCTACCCCACAGATCAGACCACCCATCAAAACGCAAAAGTAGCAACACTTCTCCCATAGACAAATCAACGAAAACCAACGACAAGAGAGGCAAAAAACGTAGACTTTCAGAAGAGACTTCAGAAGACAGTTCAGACTTAGATTCTGACATTGCAACGGCAGACGAACTTTTAAGTGACGATGAACTGGATTTAACTAGATTCGATCAAGGAAATAACGAAGATACCATCACAGACCTGGAATTTGAAGCCTTAGATGCTCTAAGAGAAGGTCAGCCTTGCCAAATAGAATTCATAGACCATATGGTCCAGCCTTCGACTTCTGGAGTTAATTTATCTGATGACGAAACACCGGATACTCACAAAAGGGATTTGAAGAAGACAATATTGAAATCTAGGTTTAAGAGGATGGGTATGCTGCCCGTGGCTAATTTTGATGCTAATGATGACTTAGGTTAGGCCTATGGTACAAGACCCCAGGGCCGCCAGACATTACTTATTTTCTGATATTGAGATTTCTGATCTGAGATGTTATCCGTGCTTTAAAGTGTCTGGCAGAATTTCCGTCGACGGAAGGCATCTGGCAGTGTTGATTATTAGTTTTTTAACAGTCTTCTAAACAACATAATTATAAGAAAGCAGCACTTGGACTTACGAAAAGTTAGTATTATTTTTAAGCAACTTTAGCAGCCAATATTAAAAAATTGGCTGTCGGCACAAGTCAGCAGGTAGGTCTTATGACGACAAGCTGTGTCGACGGCGCGTTCGTGTTCCACGCGCGCCTCAAAGAGAGTCAGCAAAAGGAAGGGGTCCGCAAGGGCCGATGCCTGCCGGGGCTGCGGGACTGTTCGAAAGAGATACCGTGGCTCCGGAACACAAAGGGCGATGAAGGAACATGGATGGGTTTTAGCCAGTAAAAGTCTGACACTCCCTCCTGCTCCGCCCAGAGCGGCAGTTATTTGATGATATCCCATCAGAAAAAAAAAATGCCACACATTTTGTTAATCAGAAAATAAGTAATGTCTGGCGGCCGTGAGATCTTACTCTAGTTATCTAGTAAGTGATAGTTAGATGATGTAAACTTTATAGGTTGTTTAAGTACTTCAAATTTCGTTATTTCAGGATGTCAATTCTAAATTAAACTGGGCACTAGCATAACGGAAAATAACATTAACTTCTTATAGGCTCCTAAATGGAGAGAAGACAGATTACTACATACATGATTTTTTTAAAGACACTGAGTAATAAACTTAATGGTAGATGTAAAAAATGAAAATTGTACGCATTTCCTCACACCCGCTTGCTCAGGCTAAATTGCAATTTCAGCTACTGGCTATAAAGTCTTCAATGTCACTGGAGGAAATCAAAACCTATTTATTTTCAGCATAATACCTATAAACTAAAACTTAGTTGTAGTGTAATTAAATCCATATCATTCTCCCAAATATAATATTATTATGACAGAAATTCACTACCTCAAAGTATCCTTAGTCTTTGTCTTTTTCATAATACTAATGGCCGAATTCTCAAGAGACAATAGGGAATATGCATGTAATTTTTTCTTCACCTAAATCAATAAAATACTCCATTATCGACACAAAAAAAGTATTAAAAGTTAAGTTCAACTATTGCTTGGCGCTCAAAAATAATATTTTCACTTCTCATGCTCTAAAAGTACGCCAATATAGCCCTACGAAGCGGGAGTAAAGTGACCACTTTAGTCCCTAGGGAGTAAAAAGTAATTCGTTTTTTAATTTCCTTCATGTGACATAGACAAACTCAAACAGCCAGTTAATATACTACTTTTAGCTGTGGAGGGTGGACCATCTTCATTGCGAAAATGTTGAGAGTTTTAGTTCCATGGTTTTTCCGCAAGGAAGGTGGCGCAATGCGTTTTAAATTGTTACTCTGTGACTGGTTTAGAAGAAAAAACTGACCGCGAAAATTTCAGAATTTTTGTTGAGTGTAAATTTTTTCAGTTTTATATAAATTTATTAAGAATGTCCAGTGACAGTAAAGAGTTTTACGTCGAGCTAAGAGCAAAAGACATAATAGATAATCTTTTGCCGCCAAAATCGCGGAGGATTTACCTAAAAACTTACGTAAGTTCTATGGACTGTAGGAATGAATATATGTTTTTGTACTAAAATGGCTATTTTTCTCGCACTCAAAGTGAAAAGTACAGTTTGCACCTCGAGACTAAAAGCCAACTTAATATACCCTCGGTTTTATTGACTCCCTCGCACGCTCGGGAGTCAAACCACCTCTGGTATATTATGGCTTCGTTTAGTCCCTCGATATAAAATATACTATAAACTCCTGCAATTTCCTACGACAATTCAAACGTCCGTGACAGTCGCGGCAATGATGTGACGTCATTTACCTTTACTAACTGTATGTGCTTTATTCAAGCAAAAATTGCGATAACGATATTATAATAAAATCTTAGTGAAACTTTTACTACTTTGCAAATAAAAATGTTTTTTCACTACCGGCGTTATCGAGGACGACGCGTTTTGAGAGTGCGTTCCGTTTCACCAAAAACATGTTACATAAAACAATAAATTGTAAAATAAGTGACGTTTTAGAAACTTAGACAACTTGTACCACAATGTTTTATGCGCCAATACAAGGCATTTTTAATAAAAAAAAGAGTTTTGCATTTCTTGCATATTCCCTATTGCCAAAAGAATCAAGTTGCAATCAAGCTGTCCTTTTCTATGATATATTAAACCTCTGACATCAGCAACCCAATATCTACCTTAAAGTCAACAAAATAAGGCACATGTCTTTCGCGGACGTTTTATTGTAAGAGCAATTCTGAGTAAAGGATATTCGTATTTTAAGACTAGTTTTTAGTAAGTACATCAGATCATTTGTAATAATTTCATATCATAAATTTAATGTTCTACATAATAATTCACAAACTGTTTGTTATTTAAACATTGATTAGTACAGGACCTAGTTATCATTCGTATTACTAGTCTGACTTGTCTTTCTCCCAAATAATAGTTATTTTGCTTCTTATTTTTTTGTAGGTATTTTTCTTGAGTTGTTATATTTGTTGTGATCGGCTTTCAGGGTTGTCGAGCTCACGT
This sequence comes from Xestia rhomboidea, assembly GCA_963853795.1. Taxonomy (NCBI): domain Eukaryota; kingdom Metazoa; phylum Arthropoda; class Insecta; order Lepidoptera; family Noctuidae; genus Xestia; species Xestia rhomboidea. The sequence continues at coordinate 15,046,083 of OY970774.1, forward strand.
TAATTTTATGAATACTCTGTGGATACAAGATTCGTTGGCGCTCGAATGAAATTGCCCGAGGGACCTGGGAATCGCCCACGTCCTCACGTTCAGCAGTCGCCCTTGCGACCACTATGCCAAATTGTTTTGTGATAAACAAGTTTACGGCGTTAGTTCTACTGTGTCCACCCGCTAAAACATACGTCTTTAACCTTTTCAACGCCAGTGTCACATATACATGACAAGCAAGCGCGTGTCCAGGGGGTCTAAAATGGTCGCTTTAGCAGAATCTTAATATGAATCACTTTAAAAATGTTATTTCTTAAATTGGACTTTAGGACCATAATCATAAGGTCTATTTTAAGAATTTAAAAATTTTAACGTGATTCATATTAAGATTCCTTCTCCTGTACGCCAAACTACACAAATATGTGACAAAATGGTAGGTGAAATTGTGGCTTGACGTGGAGGGCACGCGCGTGTCTTAATGCTCTGGCGTCCTAAAAGTTACAGCCCTGTAATTAGTTAAGGCGACTACAGGAGCTAAATTAGCAACTCTAATTGTGGTGGTTCAAACTTCGTTTGAAATACTGTTAGAATAAAGTTCTAATCAGCTTACACTACAAAGTGGTTGTTACGTCAGTCACTGCGGACCGAATAGTGCGAAATAAGTGGTTTTTGCGATTTACAAAAAATCGGATTTGACTAAAAAAATTAAACACTCATGCTAATATGTTGCTTGTAGAAAGAATTATTTGCCAAAAAATCAGAATGATCGCATGTATTTGAGTATGGTTTTTACTCTTTAGAAGAATGTTTTAGAGATAAGTTCGTGATTCTTTTTATCGAGCAAAATTACTTACTAGCTATTTAAACTGAAGATTATCATATATTTTTCTGGTTTTGTTTATTGCAGTGAATCATGTACTTTTTTGCATTATAAAACTCTCGTTTAGCTCCTGTAGTCCCCTTAAACCAATATTTTTATATAGGCAAATGAAGCTCTAACCTCATATCATTTTACCATAAACTGTAATTTCTCTCAATTCATTCATGTTTTCTGTGATAATAATTAAGTTTTTTTTTTGTATTAATTGTAAAACTTTTGAAGTGTAAAACAGGGTTATTTCGTATATAAGGTTGTGTAATAAATAAACATTTATAAATAAATTATTGTTTTTTTTTTGTTACTTCTGAGGGTATTTCTAGAAGTAGTAGATCTTCGGCTATCCTCGGAAATATGAGGGTGGCCGAAGATCTACTACTTTTGAACGAAGGTAATGTATCGTTCGGTGACTGGGCGCCATATTTCGCAAACTTTGGCCTGCTGCTGAGAACTCTTATTTTACAAAATATCATCTGCCTAGCCTTATCGCAACGATGTAGGGGTCGGCTTCCAGTCTAAGCGGATGCAGGTGAATATTAGTATTTTACATGGAGCGACTGCCTGTACCTCCACAACCCAGTTAGGACAGGGTAATACGATACTGGTTGTCAGACATTCGGGCCATAGAGGGTTATTTTAAATATTTTAATAATGTAACTACATAAATGTTACTTGCGCGACTTGTTTTTTATCAACCTGCAAATTGCAAACAACGTAAGAAAATTTGAATTTCGCGGGCTAGCCTGGCGCTTCCATAAGTCCTTTGTGATTGGGGGCGAGCCTATTGCCATCAACCGGACAGAAAGCCAGATGCCGTAGCTGCTACTGAGAAATTCCCAATAACACTGACAGACCCGGGAATCGAACCCAGGACCTTATTCCCAGCAGTCGCGTTTGGGACCACTAGGCAAACGAGTGATAAAAAAAATTCAAGAAAACAAAAGCAATTTTTGTTATACACGACATTTCTTTATTGATATCTAATAATTAGGTACATTATAATATTTACTATACAATTTAATATCGTATTCATCGTAGGACACTTAGTTTGAACTTCATTTCTTAGGCCAATGCAAATAGGGTTCCAAAAAAAAAATACGGGAGTGAGCACACTTATCGACGTGGAATCGGGTCGAGCCGATCAGCAAAATCTTTATGTTTATGATGATTGAGCACCACACCCAGCTAGGAGCAATCCTGACCCGGACAAGCCGGATACACCTGCCCGCGTAGCATGACCACCGTAGACACGAAAGAGAATCGACAAATCTTTTGTTCATCTGTCATTTTGTCGATTTAATGACAGATGAACAAAAGATTTGTCGATTCCTTTTCGTATCTACGGTGGTCATGCTACGCGGGCAGGAGGCACTGTTTCGTAAGGAAATACTCTGGGATGGGAGAGGAAGCCCGACAAGGCGCAGCCAGTCGGGCACAATCGGCCAACTATGCAGCCTAGAGGCAATATCCGATCAGCAAGAGCTTTATGTTCTTACAAAAAAAGTGAATAGTCCGACGCGGTGTAGAGTCGCGTCGTCCGAAGCAAAACGAGTATTTTTAGCTCTTGTTGCAAAGATCTATGAAACTTTCTGAATCGATAAGTATAGTCATTCCATAAAAAATCTTGCAATGTCTTGAAAAGTTCGAATAGATTTAAATTCAAAAATATAAAGCTGATCTTACGGGCAAGTAAAGCAAATAAATAACTTAAAAAATATACAAAAATACGTTGCGGATTAGGCCTTAAATTAAGCATTGTTATGATAAATTAAAGTATTGATATAATGTAAATTATTTTAATCGGGGAGTTGGGCGCCAGTAACATTGTTAAAATAACATTAGACAAAGTCTAGGAGAAAAACTTATACATAAATATTTTGAATTATTTCAACAGCACTCTTAAAAACAGAAGTTGAAAAATATTATATGCACACCATTAGGTCAGGGTTTTCTACCCTGATATCGTCACGTTTCCGGGGTTTAAATTATCTAAAGTTGTCCTATATTGTAAAACTAGACTATCACATGATCAACAACCACTAACGCATAATAAATGTACACACCTATCTGATTCTATTCGTCACATAATTAGTTACGCTCTTAATTAATTTCTTTCTCTAGAATGCCGTCTGTCTGTGTCAAGACCCTTTTTCTGAGCATCACGTGTGGTATCAAGTTGAAAATATTAAATACTTAGGTCTACGGTCTCTTGGAGGTGTAAAAAATAATAAAGGCAAGACCTTTCGTGTGGAGAACAACTTTTGTTCTATGACTTTTTAAAAATCATAGGTAACCTTTTTTTTAATTGGGTCTACCATTTACTGCGGTTGAACTTTTGAGCATAAGTCGCCCGAATTTCAATAATAAAATCATTTGTCTGTTAGCTAAACATTTAGAAAATTAATAGTTAGAAAAGAAAGAAAACATATTTATTCGGCACGTGCCATAAGTGCACACAACATAAAAAAAGTTGATTCAAAAACTAGTTTCCGTTCTCCGTAACCTTTAACTTGCGTCGTTTAGTTTAGATTATCGCTAAACCACATGTTTTCGAGCGTACCTAAATTAATTTGTATTTTTTATTATTACGTATAATTATTAAAATATGATGATGTGCCGAACATTCAATGCTGAAAACGCAATGGAATGATTTTAAATGCATTCAATTATTTTAAAACGCTTTTAGAATCATTTTCACGAGGCCGCGTGTCCACCGCCTTTCACAGATAGGAAGCGTGTTTCCCAGCAGTGGGATTGTTCTGCTGTTCATGATTTTTTGTGTAACATAATACAACATAATGGCGATTGTAACGATTGTCGGAACTATACAAAATCTAGGCCGTCGAGGCGTTCTGCTGAATCTCTTTTTATTAATGATCTGAATGCTTTCATTTAGATTTACTAGTTTATAGGACTACTGTGTTCAGTTATTAATGAAGTTGCTTTCCAATACAGAAAACAACTATATTTTTGGTGAAATCTATCCAAAAATCATTACAGTATCAATTTCCTCTGCTTTCGTCAAGAAATCCGTTTTCCCTGTATCAATATAAATAGTCGAAAGTAAACTCGTCCTTCTTAAGGATGCAAGATGATTGCGAAACCTACATGAGTTAGTGAGATCGCTATTCCAAGTTCATATTATAAGAAAATAAAATTCTACATTTCCACTCGCATTCGATAACCACAAACAACGATATTCAAACACAACCTCTTTCAACTACTTCGAGCTCTAAATTCAAAGAAGTATAAAATTAAGTATACCACAAACTATGCCTTCATATTTCAAATTTGACAGAACTTCGTTAGACGTGCGCTTTTGCAACTCAAAGAACACGTAAGCCGAATAAGGTAATTTATTTAACCATTATCATTTCGTTCTACTATCGCTAATTCGTCGTCTTCGCCGGAAGTATTCGTTTTGGCGTCAAAATGCAAATTGGCTTCGGAAGACCCATTACTTGATTCGTGGGACCTTGGACTCGCGCTAGTCTTTCTAACGTAAAGTATATTTGAGTCTAGTCTGTTGTGGTCGCTGAAATAAGCGCTGCCGTCGGATATCCGATTTAATTTGTGTATCTGCTCTCTTAATTCGCACACTTGGCTATACAACTTCTTGTTCTCTCTTAGTATTGCTATATTTTCAGTTTCTAGCAATTCTCGCTTGCTCCACTGTATTGTGTTTTCTGATTTCAGCCTCTCAATCTCCATTTTTAGTTCAGCGATCTTTTCTTCTAACACTTGTTTGGCTGCTATTTCGTCTTGCAGCTCGTTTTGAAGCCTTTCAACTTCGCTATGACTGGAATCTGTAGACCCTAAGGTTCTGTCGCCGTGAGTCACTTCCAATTTAATGTTGTGTAGTTCTGCGGTTAAGTTCTCGACTTTGGATTGGAGGAATGTTTTCTCGTCCTTTTCGCTTTGAAGGGTCTTACAAGTCTCGTCTAGTCGCATCCTTAATTCGGCCAATTTGTTGGCGAGGACATTGTCTACGTTAGAGAATTTGTGCGAGTCTAAGGATGCTCTCTGCCGCATGGAAGGTTCATTGGGGGACAAGTACCCTACATTCTTCCGCCTCAACTCTACCCCGTCTTCAGTCGTGAGATCGCCTGCTAGTATCCTGCTCTCTCCTATACTTAAAAGCTTTTCGTTGTCTCTTTTCAGTTCGATTAGCTGTTGATCTAGGTCATTCTTTTCTGTTTTGGAGGCGGACAGCTCCTTGGAAAGTGTGTCAACTTTGTTCTTCAGTTGTTTTGACTCCTCTCTTGCCTTGTTTCGTTCGTTGCGGACTTTGCTCCACTTTTCGCGCCAGTTCGCCGTGCAGTCGGACCACCATCGCATGGTCTTCTCCATCTGCGTGGCCCTAGCTCTGGCTTCGTCGAGTTCTCGTTGGTAAAGGGCCTCTTTGGCCTCCCAGTCCGTGTTCGTGTATCGCATAGCTCCTCCATCGTGGTCTCTGCTCCGCCTGTGACTGCCTCCGTGGGAGCTTTGAGCCATTTTTCATTTATGATGATAGGATCTGGGGAAAAGATGTAGATTAAAATATGTAGTATTATAGAAGAACATCGCTGTTGAGGTCGAGCGCGGAGAAGGTGGTGTGACGATCTGATCTGAGTTTGCGCGGCAATATCAGAGACAGCACAAGAAATAGAGGTTTGGAAGGAGATAGGGGAGACCCTTGCCCAGCAGTGGTAGTACAGGCTAGCTAGCACATAGTCCCGCAACAAGAGATCCTCACAGCTAACTCTCCCACATTTCCAGCACTATGGCCTGCGAGTTACCTCCGTGCCCACCGTGCCCTCCGCCCCCCTACCCGCCCTGCCCGCAGATATGCCCGCCGCCCCCAGAACTACCGCCCTGCCGCAGCAAGCCCATCATGCGCGGCCTGCATTGGGCGCAGACCAAGCGCATTTTGACCCAGGCGATCTTACTATCCTTCGCCGCCGGTGCGGCCGTGTTCATTATGGGTGTGCAGAGAAAAGCGACCTACGTGGAATATTATAAGTAAGGATGTCTTTTTTTAGTTATATATGCGAAACATTATATATATGACAGAACGGGGAACTCATGAGAAGACGACTAAGGGACTAGGAAAATGATGATGTGGTTTTATTGACGATATTTTTTTGATAAAAGTAGAGGGTTTACCAACCCGCACTGGGCCTGCATACTAATTGATGGCCTCTCATAGCCCCCCCCCCCCCAGCAGCTCTCCCAGCAGGTTGACTATTATATTCTGATTCTGCTACAAATAACTTAAATCTCAAGTTGAGTCTGAGCTATAGTCTGGATGGTGACAATCATGAATATTGCGATTATCTGAATCTTTTCAGCAAAGTGTTGTGATTTGCAATCAGGGATTCTATAGTAGGAGCCCTAAGTCGGCACTACATTAATACATCCTCCTAATCTTCGTGGTTCACAGCCGATCCTCTTTGGTGATAAGTATGTAAGACGCTGGATGTTATCAAGTTCTTGTCCTTGTGCCATGCTTTAAGGGTGATTCTAAGTAAGAGGTACTGGCTTGTTCAGAAACGTGGCATGACATAAATGTTACACTTTTAACTTAATTATAAAACATTTTTATTTAAACTACTTATTTGTACATATCTACAAGGTGGCCAGTCATTTTATTTATTTTATCTTGTTTTATAAGAGACCAGGGGAGAGACTGTACTATCCTAATGATCCCCTGGTCTCTTCAAAAATAAGAAAAAATGAAAAAATCGTAACTGCAAATCTTACAGATATGAACAAATTAAAATGTAATGGTTCAATTCAATAAATATTCATACCTCTGCTGAAAATTTTGGTAAGTTAAGAGATTGAATAATAATTAATTATTCTCTAAGCCAGGGGAGAGACTTTTTCATAGGAAAACAGGAATAGAAATAAAAGTATTTATTACAAGTAAATAAAATAAAGTATGTCTGTAATCTATGCCAAATATGGAGTCAACATAAAAAATAAAATTGAGTAAGAGATAAATAATTATAATTTAAAGTGACCAGGGGAGTGACCACGTTCAGTAAACTGCATCCATAATTACGGATGTTGTGATCAAAATGATAGGCAATAAGTGTAAAAAAAAATCTTTGTAACATTAATTGTTAGTTTAGAATCAAATGGATTGCAATAAGAATTAACATTGCAAGAATTAAGATAATAAACACAATACTATTAGGAAATGCCAGGGGAGGGTAAAAAATTACAAAATTTGTGGGACAAAATTCATCGTGAATATTTCTGTGAAAAAAAAAAAAACGATAAGGTACTTTAAACATTAAAATTATTATTTATATTAATTTATGAAATTTACCAAATTCAACCATTCTAATGGATTTAGACCTGCATAAAGTTACTGATTTACTGTTAAAAGTTGAAAGGGACAGGCCAGGGAGAGACATTTTTCATGTTTGAGGTGTGATTGTGACAAAACTAAATTAATTAACTAATTCAAATTGACTGTCCAAAAAGTAGGTGCAATGTATTAAAAGGTACTAAGGTCATTGATTCTAAATTTTTAAGAAAAGTATGGATATGTTCATAGACATTGTTAGTACCTCTTAACTTAGAATGACCCAGAGGCATCATCCATTGTTCTCTGTCCACCATCACTATCATGTTCTCCTTTTTCTTTTATATCACCTAGTCTGATCATCTTTTCTTTGACCTTATAACAATGAATCACCTGCCTACCCCTTGGAAAGACTGACTGTATATCTTGCAACAATTAATAAAACAGACTATGTTACTTCTCAGATAATTTGCAAGTCTAATCATGGTGTTGTTGGATGTTTTAGGTACTTACATGTATGTAATAAGGTCCGTCATTCATAAATGACTAATAGTTTTTTGAAACTGATTTCTATTACTTTTCCACTTCCTCTTGCATTGATGGTTGATTTTTAAATGACATATTATTTTATGAAATCTTTTTTAAGAGAAATGTTACAAAGAACCTAAGAATTATTTACTAAAATTATAAAATCACAGTTTTTGGCTTATAACTGTTTGGGAATTTCTCCAAGTTCACAGAAACAATGTGTTGACAGGGATTTCTTATCAGAATTAACCGTTACATTAGGTAATCAACTAGAATACAGTGGTCATGATCAGTTGTTCTCAACCTGCTGTTTGTGTTAAGAAAGAATTCTCTTCTCCATTTTTCTCTGGGAGATAGTTTTTGGTCTACAGTCTACTTTGATCAGTTATTTTTTATGCAGTAAAATGAGTAAGTCACCTAAACACAAGAATTCGTGGTAAAATAGTTGATAGACCTCAAAGAAAAGCGGAATTGTAAATCTATGCCTTGAGAAAGTTAGGATGATATTTCTATGACCTAGATGAAGCTTATAATGTAGTACAGTGTACTTAAATTAAGGTGTAATTTTTAATATTTTCATAATTTCACTAAGCAAAAACCATTGAATACTTACATGCATTGATAGACTGGTCGTCAGTTTGTGACTATGACAACAAAACACTGGCAGTTTTGTTTGTTTTGTGACGTAAAATAAATAGTGTAGTCTGGTATTTAAAGTACCCATTTAATTGGGTCACCATTTAACACATGTCAATAATTATTTTAGAAGAATATTTTCTAATATTTACTTCAAACAAAATAAAATAGGCATCACACTTTGATTGATCGTTCGTTTCTATTCTCCATATTCATTCTCATTCTATGTTCTCATTCACATTTACATTTTTTTTCTGTATCTATGTACGGGATTGACAGGGTTGCTAGCTTCATCATACAAATAATTTTATTAAAATGGTTGACATTCTTACTAAATTAAGTAGTAAGTTTTTAACTTGGATTATTTTATCAAACTTATATTTTTCAGGAGAGGCTGTTTTGAAGATTGGGCGGATGAAATGGCTAGAAAAGGACTATTTCAAGCAGTGCCAAAAGAATCTTTGAGAGATTTCCCTTAGAAAAAAGTAGTTGCAAAGGATTTTTTTGTCCTCTGAATGTCTCCTAATGAAATATTGTAGGAGATTCTCCAATGCCGAGAATTTAATTAAAATTAAAAGTTTTTGGTAAAAAGCACTCTTTTCTATAAATCCTCTACAAAAAACTCATACTACTCACGTCCTACAGCCGCTATTGTCCGCTATTATGCAGACCCCAGTCTGCTTGGAGTTGCAGATGTATGCAATTTATCTACGAACCAAGAACTAACTAACTTTTCAGGTACCCCTAATTAGTCATAGTCATTAGAAACCCTTTGAAAACTGATCCTTACCGGTAGCGACGAATGGAAAAAAAATCCAAGTATTCCAGTGCGGATCAGTAGAAATATGAAGTGGTAAGTGGAAGTATGGTATAAGCGGAAAGTTCGTTCCGTATATCACAACCGGTAGGTAGCGATAATTATTGGAGAAAACTCGCAAGAATCCCTACCAGCGGGGATATATCAGTAGGGATTTATGGAAAGGGGGTGACCTGCAAGGTAGTGACTCGGCCCTTATACACTAACAGGGAGATGCTTACACTTACTCAGAAATGGATTTCTAGAAAAGATTTATGGCAGCAAAACAAAAGCGATTATTAATAATCGAGTATAGCTGCTCTTCCTTTTGGGTCACGCGGGTCATCCAAGTCGTAAAGTCTAAAAATTTAATATAATAAAAAAAGGAGTTGAAAAAATATAAATGCAGGCAGGATATTAGTAGTGGTTGCAAGTTTCTCTAAAAAATGTGTATTTTCCATTTGAAAAAAGAAAAATAAAATGTACAACAGGAAGTGATTCATTTCATCATTTTTCATGGCGGCAGCCAATCAACGTGCTGTGTATTATTATAAAAACATGGAGATAACACTATCAACCAATCAAAAATAGCCTTCAGTGGAGCATGAAAGGCTGATGACATGACTTTGAAACAGCGCAGAAAATTCAAAGATAATCAACACAATAATATAATCACACATCAAATTGATGCTTTGATAGCTCTGAAATCATTTAGGAATTATTTTATAGACTCGCAATTAAATGCATTTTTTTTCATCAATAAATAATTTTTAAAAAATGTGAAAAACATACGCTTGTCTAAAGCTACGTCACGTATGTTTGTCTACTGCGAGTCAGTGCGCATGTCAAGTTGAAAATTGCAAATGGCGGCCGTTGTTATTGTTCGTACCGAATTAACTATTTGTAAATTATATACCAATCTTTTTAGCGATTTTTCTAATGAACTGTTATATTGATGCGATGCTTTAACTTCTCATAATTCGGCGCGACACGTTTTATGTACGTTTTTAAGTGTTTTTAGTGTTTTTTTGCTATTTTATGTGTGTCATGCAAATGGGGTAAGCTGGAATTATCGGATGTCGCTTAGGTTGTTTTGGATAGTTTCAATAAGAAAATGGAGTGAAGTTCTGTGACCTAAAGTGTTAAAATGGAAACTGCATAAAGTTTTTCAACTATCGCTCTAGAATTAGAGTGTAGCAAGAGACGGGAGCGGCTGTAATTTACGAATGTTCCATGCTGTGACTGTTCTCCCCGTACATTTCAAAATGGCTGCTGCTCTTCACGATATATGAGCTTTGCGTCACTGGAATATAATTCAGTGGATTCGATTCGTGATGAAATTGTAGTGATTCTAGTCGAGTGATCGTCTGTGAAAAAGCGAAAATAAGCCCCGGTCGGATTCCCGGGTGCACCTGAAGCGGGACAGTAGTGGTGTGTCATATGTTTTTGGTGTAGAGTGGACACTGACCATAGGACCGATATTGCTTTGCGTCCGAGCCGGACGGTAATGTTGCGCTTGATTTTCCATCATGATTTGGGACACAAGGGAATAGAAATTGTGTGGAATTGAGCGGAATGTGACATTGTATGAGAGGTGAGTGTATTTTTTAGTTTATTTACATTCCGCGGGGTGTTGGGTTGTGCGATGTTCATTACAAAATGGACACATTGGTGGGTGACAGGACGTCGGTCGGCCGGCAAAGACCTGCCCCGCGCGGCGCCCGCCCGAAAGCGGCGATTACAGCCCAAAAAGTTTGCATTAGTGTCACAGTATTAGGTTTTGTGAAGTTGTGTAACATGCCGCCGTGTTGTCGATACGTAGTCGTGCTAGCACGCACGACGAGCGGGATGTTTCACGAAGGATATTCAGCCGTAGGTGTTACCAAACTTACTGTAACATTAGTGTTATTTTCGTCCTATTACCTGTTTAATGTTTGCAAATAGTGCAATCTGTCAAATATGTGTTATGAGGTTAATAGTTCAATAATGCACTCAACAACACAACATACAAGTTTCCAAAGTGATTCTATACTTTTAGAAGAGTGATATCCTAGCTCTGCTGAAGGGACAATGAGTGCTAATATTCACAAATTATCTACTGGATAGAACCATAGACAATACACATAACCTATTTTTTAGAACACATGATGGCTAGGTGATTAATTATTGATGGAGATACACAGCCTTCTTCGTTTAAATTTATTACTTTACTAGGAAATAATGGTGTAATAAGAATTGTGACAGTTATAAAAAGACACATAATTTACCAAGCTCTATACTTGAAGGATAAAAAAAAATATTGTAAAAAAAAAACAAACATTGTTTCAGAATTTTACAAAAAACTGTTTGCCCCAGAAAAAGTATGCCCAAACTTTCTTTAAGACTTGCCAAATTATTTTAGAAAAGTTCTACACTGCCACTCATCAGAATGACCTAGCAGTTACTTGTAACTCATAGTTGTTATTATCTGTGAAAACAATAATGTTAAAAAAAAATTGTCTCCAAACAAAAAACAATATTTTAATTATTGTAAAAACTAATCTCCTTAATTTGGCTGTACTTCGAAACGAAACTACATTAAAAAATAACAATTGAATCAATTAAAATTTTAATACTTTCAGTTGGTAAATAAAATTAACAGGACTAAGAATTTGCATTAAACCACATCCATATTTTCAGGAAGTTGGGACTATCATGTTATTTGATAAGGTAAATAACCTATCACATATTCAAAACTAAGGGATTACTCATTCCTGAAAATTGTTGTTTAATAAGTAGACATTTTTTTTTTCAATGTCCATAATGGTTTTCTTTTTCAAAAACTCAACTCAAAGCATTAATTTCAAATAGACCAGTAACAGGCACCTTTGAATTGTTAGAAGCAAAAAGAAATGAGGATATAGTTTGGCCACAAGGCATAATAACTGTGAAAGTTCTATAGAAAGAACTCTTTGGAGAAGAATGGGCAAGAAACTCCATGGACAAGTTTTCCCAGGTGAAACTATACTATACTGTTGAAACTATTTCATTGCAAAAATATAATTCCGTGTTTCCCAGTTACAGTTTAGATAAATATGAACTTTAAGACAGTTGAGTTGTAGAACTTTATATGTAAGTTTTAGAGTTATTATGTCAAAAGCATATATTTGTCAATACTAGACTGTTTTGATACTTAAAATGTCACTTATGGGATATCTTCCATGATTATTGTTTATTTTTGAGCTCCCGATATTTGGACACTGTTGCAAGCGCCATCGCGGGTTAACAAAAATAAACAATAATCACGGAAGATATCCCGTAAGTGACATTTTAAGTTTTGTCTATAGGTACTGTTTGGAAATTAAATTGAAATCTCAAGAGAGATTGTATGATATACCCATAAACTATTTTGGACAAATTTAAGAATACTTTTTACCATAATTGAGATCTTCAACCCCGATGAAAGAGTGCCAATGGAGTTTTTTGCCCATTCTTCTCCATAGTTATGATTCCCTGTGACTGAAATGTAGCTTGCTCTTTTTGTTTTTTTACAATTCAAAAGTGCCTGTAACTGATCTATTTGAAATGAATGCCTTGAATATGAGTTTATTGTTTTTACTGCTATTTTTCTTTCCTTTAATAGCCATATTTCTAGTAAAATTATATTTTCCGCCTTAGAACCCTTAAAATATGATATGAAATCATTTTTTTGAGTCAATCAAAATGAGAAACCAGTGCTGGGCAAAGGTCACCTACCAATCTGCCATTAATTACTGTTTCATGTTTTAAAACCTCCCAACCCAATTTGTGACCATAGACCCAAGTGTTTTAGTCAAATAAGGGTTAGGTTACAATAATTAGATAAAGTTGAATATTAGTCAATGTTTTTTGTATGCAGTTAAATATTGTGCCTTGTGAAAGTTTGATAAACTTTAAGGTAATTAATAATAATTTTCTTCTAATAACTAAGTTTTGGTACCTAAAAATTCACTACAAAATTAGGAATAGAATAAAAAAAGTAGGTAGTAAACAATATATTTAAATGGTTCTTTTTTTAGTAAAATATTTTTTACCTGCTTTTTTGTTCATTTGGGTTGAATTGGGGATCAGGAAATTATGACAGGCTTTTTTTCAGTTGCCTGCTGTTGTATATTTTTTAATTATTACCACTATCAATTTAATCAGAATGATCACTTTTCACACGTTTCGTTCTCATGAAAATGTTGATGACTAAAAAATAGCCTACAAACTATTGTCAGACCTACCAAATATTATACAAAAAAAAAAAAAAACATAAAAATCGGTCAAGCCCTGTCGAAGGAGTTTGATAACAATCACTGTGACACTACATTTTTATATATTAGATACCTAAATAAGTACCAAGTATTGTATGTATTTCAAGTGTTTTCGGAATAAAAAACAGTGAGTACAGATGACCTTGACAGAAAAAAAAATAAACCATATTATACATGACTCCTGAATGAATCAAATCAAAACCAAACTGCACTGTCATATGATAATAGACCATATCCCAATCATAATAATGTACACTATCAAAATAATTCCCAATTATTATAATAATAATAAATTCTTATCACACTATGATGTAGAGTGTGATGTCATTCCCGCTTGATTACTAGTTTTAATTGGTTTAAAAATAATAACAATTTTACTACTACTATAGATAAGTTCAAATCGGTCTTAAGGAAAATGCTAGGATACCTTTTTTTTTTGTTTCCTCTGGCCGTTTTGTTATCATAACAATTTCGTTTTTAGAATTAATCTGTATCTTATGCCCATTTTAAATTAAATTAGGCGGCAGCTAAATTAGTCGAAATATTAGCATACAAATATTAAGCAATAGGGAATATGCAAGAAATTCAAAACTTTTTTTATTCCTTAAAAATGCCTTGTATTGGCCCAGTTATAAACATTGTGGTACACTTGTTTTTTTCTAATACAACACTTATTTTACAATTTAATATTTTATGTAGCGTGTTTGGTAAAACGGAACGCAAATTCAAAACGCATCGTCGCCGGTAGTGACGTCAAATGTTCTGTGTCAAAGAAATACTTTTATTTGAAAACTACTTATAAGTTTCACTAAGAAGTTATTATAATATTGTTATTGCAATGTTTGCTTTATTAAAGCACATTACATTGAGTAAAATGATTATAATAAGGTAAAAACTTATATGTAAACAAAGCAGACATACGGAAATGACAACAAATACACACAACAACATGAATGGCCGCGACAGGCACGGACGTTTGAACTGTCGGTCGTAGAAAATTGTAGAAGTTTAATATTTCTTTTTTTGAGTACATAATTTTATAAAGTGCGCAAATTTAATTGAGTGTAGAAATAAAAGGAAAAAAATAATTAAATATAATTTTATTAATTTAATATTTCTTTTGAGCAACAAGCAGTTGTTGAATTTTACTTTTAATTATTTTACTGGGTTGATAAAAATATATGCATATTCCCTATTGCTGCTGCTGAACGTGGTGAACAAGGCGTTTATTTACCTTCTCTACATTGGAATTACTGTTCAAGTCATGCCTGTTTTTGTTTTTGGAAACTAATCAGAAAATGTACCTAATTAATTTTTCTATCTGTTGTTATTGACGTTTGGTTATTGATACAAAAATATAATAATATAACATCATTACAACTGTAATCCTTGTAGGGTTTGTCAACTCTGACTCTAGGTTAGGCACTAACCACACGAGAAAGCAGAGAAGAAGGGTTAGTCAGAGGTGTATCTAATAGTACACCTATATTTTGCCTTATTTTTAATCCATTGTAACGGGGTAGAAAAAAAAATCACTTAAAGTAATTACGGGATGATATCCGTGATTTTCCTTAGTTACTATGAGCTCCCGATATTTCGACGCTGTTTCAAGCATCATGATCGCGGGAATACTGAAGAGGTATGCGGGTGGGACGAAAATTATTTATTATGAGCAGACAAATCTGTCTACCCTCTCTCTTAGCTTTCTCATCCCGTAAGTACTTTAAGTGTAGTGAAAAACCGTTGAAGTCTAAAACAGTGCAGGAAAAAAAATGTATCAGAAATTAATTAATTAGGCAGCACTGAGCAGTCAGTGTTACAATCACAATGGAATATTGACTTTGACAGCTCTTGAACGTGGTTAAGATGTACTGATCATGTTTAGTTTTTTATGAAAAATCCACATCTAATGTAAAATATTTTTTGTAACAAAGGAAGTCATGATCAATTAATATTTGTTGATGACTAATCTTTATAATTGATGGCATGTTAATGGTTGTTTTATAAAAAAAATATAAACACTGGTGATTGATGAGGTTAATGTCCAAAAAGTTCCTTTAAATGATTAATATGTGGGGAAAAAAATTCTGTTGCCACTGTGTAAAGGAAACTTATGAAAGTATTTCAGGTTTTAACAAATGCCAAAATTAAACTACACACCTATTAAATAAATAAATATAGGTTTTCCGGTAATCTACAAGCAATGAACAATGTTTTTTTTTTTTTTTCAAAATTTTAGGAAACTACTGAGGCTAAAATTTTCGTCATGAATAAAATCAAAACTTTTTATTTTACAATAATAACATATTTACTTTGAGCATCTGTTTGGGTTATAGGTTTACACCATCTAACAAAATTTCACCTGATTTGGTCCAGTAGATTCGGAGCAAATTAGCTGTGACAGACTGACGGACTGACAGACAAGCGTGATCCTAGGGTTCCGTTATTTTTCATTTTTTTTACGGAACCCTAAAAATTATAAAAATAATGCTTTGTTTCAACTTTGTAAACAGACCTGATACAAACTATTAATACATTTTTGATAAATTGACACCTGAGGCATTGTTTTGACATGTGGGTGTGCTATGTACTCCACTGCCTAACCCTTAAGAGTAAAATAACCGTGAAGTTTCACAAGACAATCTATCTACAAAAACCTGCAATAAAAATAAAGCTGAATAAAAATTAATCTTTTGTTTCTGACTTACATAATGATTTTATTGTATTGATAATATTATGTAAGTGTTACACGAAACAGATATTCTTCTTTTATTTACAAAATGTAATGTTTGATTTCAGTATATAGCAAAGTTATCTCCCAAATGTAATATGTATCTGAAAATTATGAAAACAAATAGTATTTTTATACAATAACTTTAGATAGTATAATGAAACCTAAATTTTTTGCAAGTTAATAATACCGATTTTCACGTACACAAAGCGTCACCTAAACCAATGCCATATTATTTCTCTGTTCATAAACTAACAGTGCGCTTTTATTTAGTTGTCGTCTTTTATTAGAAAAGAAAAAGTAAACAGAAAATCGTAAAAAAAAATGTACTTACAATAACAAAATAATAACACCTTGCATGATATGTTTTGTCAACAAATAAGCTCCCCTACATTTGTGGCAAGAGTAACAGGTGGTTAGGGTTCAGTCAGGTGGATTGAGTGATGTACACCTGCATAATAACAACAGTGAACATTTTTAAAGTTTTGTTGTAGAATTATCACACAAGGAAAGTATGTTGTAGGGGTTTTATAAACAAAAGAAACTAATATTATTTAGTGCTAAGATTTCAATTTGACAATGAGATATCAATTTGTATGAACTAGTTACTAGAGAAACTCTGCAGATGTGATGTCAATCAATGTCTGAATGTGATAAAACAAAATATAAATTATTTGGTAATATTTTTTGGGGTCATTGACCGCCAGTAGTAAGTCAGTTGCGTTGCAGATGCAGAGTTTAGAGACCGTTTCTTTCGGTTTTATCCGCGTTAGATACATATCGAAACCAAACATAGAGTTTCCTTAGCTAATTTA
Organism: Xestia rhomboidea; assembly: GCA_963853795.1. Taxonomy (NCBI): domain Eukaryota; kingdom Metazoa; phylum Arthropoda; class Insecta; order Lepidoptera; family Noctuidae; genus Xestia; species Xestia rhomboidea. The sequence goes on from OY970774.1 coordinate 15,063,023, forward strand.
ATTTGACTCTGAATATTATGTAAATGTAAAATTTAATTAGTATTAAATTTTAAAAAAAGAGCTCATCAATTAAAAAAGCATGATATACATCAAACTTTTTTGTTTGAAACTAACATTTTCGTCATAAAATCCGCGGATCGGGCGTCCTTTGCGCGCATCGGGTTACGGCGCTATGTTATACGTGTAGCCGTGTTGCACACGCGCGGGTTAAGTTACGCGGTGCAATGTTACGCAACTATGCACGTGCTGTGATAGTGCGTAGATACCTTTATATTTGCATGTAAACAACCAAATATTCTTGTAGATTATAGACTTATCTCATACTATTAATGTAATGTCTTACAGCTATTAAGGTAAAATGATGGAACCCAATAGCAAAAACTTAAATTAGGAAAGAGTTATAGTTATTAATTATTTAAATTATAACACTTATTTATATTGAGATTTATCTAAAAATGTAAATTAATTAAAACAGTATGTTTGAATGAAATGTTAATTTTATTAAAAAAAAAAATGATAATAGTTTGGAATAATTGATGGTTTAATAAAAAAAAAATATATTTTAAGTAAGAACATATTTTAATTTCCTAATATATGGAAGGTGGTATTCAAGAGTTTTGCTTAAGTTCCAGTACCCAATTTCAAGATTGTGATAAAACTTCGTTCAGTCACGATATTAGAAGTTAAATTGAAAATAATCGTAAAAAGTTTGTCATCATCGTTGTCATGATCTGGATGAGATGACATATTCCTATGTTAATGTTTATTATTTTATTAATTGAAAAAAAAAGTCTGCTAATTCGAACTAATTTGAAAAGCACGAAACTCACGCAATTACCATACGCATTATCTAGGTTTTACGTTTTTAGTCATGCAAATTTTCACTGCATAATTCTTAGTAATTAAAAAAAAAAGACGAATTTCCAGTCAATCTAGATAATGTATGCGCTTCGGTTTTCTTCGTGCCTCCGAATTTGCACGAAATACGCGCCACAGAGGCAAAGCTTAAAATTGTTGTATCGCGGCCATTGCACGTGTTTGTACGAAATTATCTTTGCGGGGTTACCCGATCGCCCCTCGTCATCTGCCACTCAAATGTGTATAATTTTCTAATCATAATTGTTTTTTTTCCGGTTTTCCCCGCACACGTGCCGTGGGTTTCTTCACCGTGACATTTCACGCATGACTTAAAACACCCTATTATCTTAATCCGGCTTTACACCGAACTAACCTCGTGTCACAATAAAAATAGTCTCTATAATACTTAGGGTTGACATACGTCCGGAATTTTCCAGAAAAGTACGGATCTTCAGTTCAGTAATGGGAATGCGAGAATTCTATGACGACGTCCGGAATTCCCGAAAATGTGAAAATTAAGACTAAGTTTATATTCCTAATAAAATAAAATAATTTTAACAAAATCAATAGTTTAACTAACATAGGTAGACATAATCTTATGTAAGTAGCGTTTATAATTCAAATGCGAGCAAATTTTCTGTAACAAATCTTTCCATAAGGAACTTCATTCATATAACTTTGTAAAAGATTCGCGATAGAAAATTTTCATGCACGTTTTCAAAGAAATGTGCGGAATTTTCTCCGGAAAACTTTTTATAGATCTGGGAACCCTAATAATTCTAAGCTACGTTCGCAATTTTGTTTCCAAACACGAGTTTTTGAAAAAGGACCTAATTTAATTTACACAAAGTTCAATTTGCTGTACAAATTCAGCATTTACCATTATATACATGAAAAGTAAAAAGAAACAGTGCCTAAAAGGCATTTTAAAATATTGCGATTAATATTATAGATTGCCAAATGATAAGAGACTACAATGCACGCCATCGTAGTCTCTAAACATTTAGCAAGCTATGCAGCATGATGCAGATTAACTACTATCACTGCAACAGAATCTAATCAGTTGATCTTGACGCATGTATGAAGTGACGCACAGAATCTCTTGTATTCGGATTCTATACGCGGCAATTACAATTTGCGGCTTGATGTACGAAGGATGTATTGCGATATCGTGCGGTTTGAAAAAGTTTGGCACTTCACAGTGTTCATGTTACATCGGTGTAATGTCGGCTTGTTTGTTTTTTTTTCAATCCATAAAATATTTTTTTAAGGATCTTTTTAACTCAAGAAATTAAGATAATCCCAGACCTTAACGTTTTTCTAGTGTTTGAGCTTGATAGAAATGGCGCGACAAACTCCTCGGCAACATGTATTAATCTGTCCTAGAAAAATTTCGACTAAAGATCTCCCACACATGAGAGAACAGCCGCGCGAGCGCACCGCGATTCTTTGTAAACTCGTGACTAGTCGCGACGCGCCTTACTTGTGTCTAACATACTATGGACGTATTTGTATTGAAAATTTGAATGAGTACCACTTACTGGCGAATAGTTATTGACTCCGTGCACCCACGCGAGTTTAAGCGTTTGCCCTAAATGTAGTTGGGCTGGATATCGCCAAATCGCGTTTCACCTTTACGGCCGACAATAAACTTACATAAATAGGAGAGTTCTGAAAATAACAACATATCCCACCTACAATCCCCGAGAGTTACGCAGAAGTACCTTAATACCCCACACCCACATTTCACAGGTCAAACTTTTAAAATGTTTCTAATAATGTGTTCGTCCCACAGCATGGCAGCGGACAGCGATGGGCTAGGCTCGGCGGGCGGCGGCTCGTGCGGCGTGGTGGTGACGTGCGAGGGCGACCTGCGCGACCCCCGCTTCCCCGCGCGGCTGCGCCGGCTGCTACGCGAGCTGCGGGCGCTGCTCGCCGAGCCGCATCCGCACACGCTCAAAGTTAACAAGGTATGTAGTCTGTTTCTGCTAATCCTTTGAGTTTTCCATTATTTTTGGTCAAAGAAGGAGGTCAGAATTAGAGACAATATGCGTTGACCTTCAAGACAAATACCACCTACAACTACAAGTTACAATGTTATCAATGGTGCTTGACATTTCTGCTTTGTGCTCCGAGTTTCTCGGCCTATGTTGGATATGCTAGTCGCATGAGAGCAGCACACCTAAGCTCTTAGCCACCATAAGCGGTCATCAAATTTAATGCAGTTGTCTGAAATTGGCTAGATGGCATCATCATTCAAAAATCGAAAGTCATTTATTCAAGACACCCCCAAAAAGCTCTCCATTCACCGGTTTCTTGTTTTAGCTAAGTAGAAGATTTTCACAATATTCAAAATTTCAACTGCATCTAAATGAGGAGTGGTGCAAAAATGTATCAGATGTCGTTTTCTTGTTCAGTTAAAATTTTAAATATGTAGTTGTGTCTTGTTCTGTTAAAACTCTAAAAATCCCGATCACTTTATTGGCACAAAAATTTCAATCAGTTAACATTTCTATTAAGTGTTTAAAAATCAAGGCTTTTCAAAATATGAGTTCTCTGGAAATAAAATATGTTTAAGTGTCTCACTTTATACATATACACTTTATAACATGTATTTCAGAGTGAAATATAAAAATTGTAACTTTTTGTACCTGAATAAGAAATACATGTTTAGGGCTGGCTCATTTAATTCAATTCACACTGTTTAGTTAGGGACATCAGCATGTCTACATTACATTATAGAAAAGTTCGCTCAGTGCTGACGAGCGGTTTGCATGTCTTGTCATAAAACAAAGATGCACGCTAATCGAATCAAAATAATTTAAAAGATATTAAAAATAATTTTCTGCGCTCAGCTGCCGTTCTCTTATTATTGTTAGCGAGTGACTACACGTAAAAAAAAATGTGCGGGTGTCTGCTACGGACGCCCTGTTAAATTATTACTCGCTGTGAGTACTATTTTACAACACAGACACGCGACGCGAGCGAGCACCCGCGCGAGTTTGTCCGTTTTTCTTTCTGGCCGGCTCAAAAAGCGTGGTCAAAGAGTGTGGCCAGTGTGGCCACTGGCTTAAAAATAATTGTCTACGCTCAGCTTCCTATTTAATAATTGTGTACGCTTCTTAACGACACTTCATCAAGACGGTAAACATTTGTACGAGTTAGTTGGCGGCGGTGTAATTTAATATGACGGACTTTTTTTGCGTCAGCCGACGTACGGTGATAGGGTGACGTAAACAACGTATCTCCTGGAAGTTCCATGTTTGGTGATAGGTACCTACATCCTGACAATCTACTCCTCCGCTATTGTGTTCTGACAATTAATCAGAACAATAGCGGAGGAGTAGATAGTCAGGTTTTGTTCTGACTCCTGCTGATATGGAAGTGGAAATTATGTTTATCCTACTTCTCCGCATTAATTTCGTTGTGGGATCCAAGAAAGTTTATTGTTCCTTTGGGACTTCGTCGAGCTTTATTGTCTCGGTGCTTTTCTGGCGGTCGCCGCTGTTGATTCTGACTTTCAGGAGTTGCGGTGGTTTGGGAATAGTGTGGCGGATTTGTAAGTGCATCGCGAACATCAATCAACCCAACCTTTTTAAATCCACTGGTCGATATAAGCCAGGTCGGTAAATGGGGATGATTCCAGCTACGCTTGGCGAAACTCGGTCGCTCCTCCAGTACTAGGGACCAGATTTCCTTCATCGGTCCTTCGCCAGACAGACACGACTAGCATAGACGCGTGATCCAAATAATTAAAAAGTTTTTTTTTTGTGATCGTTAAGTTTTATGCCTTCGTTCATGATTGAGTGAAATTAGTCAAGTCTTACACAAGTTTTTAGTAGACGAAACTAGACACGACATCACAGTACGTAAAAAAATAAGCATACTACATAAACTTCTGAGTTCTGTATCTCTTTTCACTATCTTCATAGACTCCCACATGACAAGGGACACGCCAAGTGTGTGCCAGCCATACTCACGTTTCACGTATGACATCACTCTGCTTGGTTCTTCACGGTGACGTTAGTAAAGCCTGGTGCATACTGTGATACGGTTTGTATCGGTCTTTCCTAATGATGGACATACTTTTTTTATTAAATTCAATATGTTAATCTATGAAAACTTTATCTTTCGAAGAGCCTCAATTTTAAGCCCCGAAATGTCTTCGTTGTCTTCTCCTTTTTTGGGTACAGTTCCTTTTTTTACACAATACTATCTTGTGTACAATTATGAAGTTTTTTTTCTTAAACATGATCGTCATCATCATCTGTCATCTAAGCCATGAGGAATCTGATTGACTTAGGCCTTCCCCAAGAATCGCCCCTACTGTATTGTAAAACTTTGAAATAAATCAAGTCTTTTGTGGGATCTATTGGTTTTATTTTAGTCATTCTTTTTGAGCAGGGTATGTTGAACAGCGTGTAAAGTTCTACATCCCCAGTAGTATAGGGAAGATCCTCCGACCAAACGGGTGTTGTGTCTAGAGTGCTACTGCGTGACAGTTTTGTTATATGGGTTTAATAGCGCGATTTAGAATGTTGATGTTAGTTCTTCATTTGCGTCATAGATGGCGTTGTAATACGTTTTGTAGTGCCGCTACAGACTTGTTGTGAGTGTTTCCAAAGTGTTAGTCAGTTGCGGAAGTCGACTCGTGCTATTAAGTTTTCTACATACATATAGTGGAATTAAGCGTTTAAGGTGCGAAGCAAGATTTACAAGCATTTTGATTAAGTGTGTAAAAGCTATAATTTCTTATTGCTTGTAATTTTCTGTTGTTTATAAAAACCGTTTTGTATTTTAAACAAAGCTTTACTCATACAACTTTTAATTTCATGGACAATTATGTTTTACTGTAATATTTAATTTAAATAAAAATAAGATTTGTTATGATCAGCAGAGTTATTATAAAACTAATTTAAGCACAAAGGAATAAAAAAGAATTAGCTGTTTTCCAAAGTTAAAGAGCAACAAAAAATTAAACTTTTCTATTTAATTGTCCTCCATAGTGAAAACTCCTACTAAAACTAGCAAATTACTAAAGGCACAAAGGTAGTTTAGTTGAAGTTAAAAAAGTATGAGTGAAACAAATCTTTTGTAAAAGCAAAACCGCAGCTAAATAAGTTACATCGTGCAAAACGCGCGTCAAGTGCCGGTCATCGGAACTTAACCTTTCTAATTAATTCCAATTCAATCTTATTTTATCATTCCAAAGAAATCTGTCGTCATTGTGATATACAACACGCAATGGATCCCGTTATAAGCTCATAGCATAGGATACTTATAAGGTCTACATCGGGTTGACATCTTTATTATCAGCCTACTGCTGTACTATCGAGTTCACTGACGGACAAACACTTTTCAACCTTATCACTTAGAGCATAAGGGTGAAAGTACTTAGAGCATAAGGGTGAAAAGTACTTAGGACATAAGGGTGAAAAGCACTTAGGGCATAAGGGTGAAAAATGGCAGACCGTCAGTGAACTCGGTAGTACATAAGCCTCTCGAATTGCACCCCACTCAGCTCGATTCTCGGCAACTCGCATCCAGCTGCCACTACCAGTCACTCTGCGAAGACGCGTTCCTCCACGTAGCCTGAACGCAGAATACCTTATGCTTGCTAATTCGCGATCCCCTCTCAAAAATAATCGAACGACCTCGAGAGGACTGCCATTGACATCAATCATCTCGACATCACCTCGCCTCAGTTCCACTAGCTGATCCCGATCTGAGCTGATGGATAAGCCCGTCACGCTATTTCCAAAACCTTGCAACTCCTGAAAGCCAGAATCAACAGTAGTGACCACCAGAAAAGCTCCGAGACAATCATGCTCGACGAAATCCTAGAGAAACAATTAAACTGTCTTGGATCCCGTAACGAAATTAATGCGGAGAAGTAGGATAAACATAATTTCCACTTCCATATCAGCAGGAGACAGAACAAAACAGGTCCAATAGGCGCAAAGGGATTTTAATCCCGTAACAGTGCTTTGTGTGCTTATGGTTGAGATAAAATAATAAAGTTTGATTATTTCTAAGGAGCGCTTTAAATAAAAATAAAAAAAAATCTTGTATTTGAGTGCTAGACTCTTAAAACTCAAATTCAAACTCAAAATCATTTATTTCAATTAGACCATTACGGCACTTTTGAATGTCGAAAATACAAAAAAAGCAAAGCTATAGTCACAGTCACAAGGCATAATAACTTGAGAAAGTACTGTAGTTGCCCATTCCCTAACGTAGATCTCTATGGAGAAGAATAGGCAATGGACACTCTTTTAAATCAAAATATTGTTACAAAATCTTGGTTACATCATTCATGTTGAGATCATACATATATGTGAGAACGATGTAGAAAGACGTGCACATTAAGAGCATCCAGAGTAAAATGATAAATCAAAAATTAAAAAAAAATAAAAGTAATTAAAATGAACGAACCGTGGCAGCCAAGAGATGACCAGTCCCAACTGAGAGCGCCCGTTCACGAACATGACGCATGTATCGGCACCATTCAACTCGACCATATTTAAGGGAACTAAGTGACCCGACACACCCGCCACCATCAGCGAGACATTTGAGTGAGCATGACATTCTCTCGTAGCCACCAAGGCATATTCAAGTCAATGAAAGATAACTAAATGTAAGTGGTGGCTGAACAGTACAAAGTACTCACACATGTGCTATGCAATTATATAATACTAAAAACCGGAATCTATACAATGCAAGTAGGTATATTTTTATAATCTTCTGCAGCTTTCTTCTTCTTTGCGTGTCGATAGACTCAAATAATGCCCGACCAGTACGATCAATTAGTTTGCAACTATGGTTGTGGAGCAGGACCAGCATTTAGCCAAGCATTTTTATCATCAATGTAATCCCCCAACTTATAATATGCTTGCCTACATAGTGTGCGTTTTATGCAAGATTTAAATTTCGTCTCATTCAGTTGAAGAATGTGGGGAGGTATTTTATTGTAACATTTCAAACAGTACCCCATGAAAGATGAATCTACTTTAGCAAGCCTGAAACCTGGCTGAACTAGTTGGTCCCTATTTCTAGTGTTATAATGGTGTCTGTCACCTCTTTTACTGAATAAATGCAAAGAATAAATGCAAAACACTCACTGTGCGTTGACCTTTATTTCCATTAATTGTAATAACCAATTTTATTACACTATTAAAGTGGACCCTGTTGCACAAATTAGATTTTGAATCAAATTACCTAGTCAATTAAAATAAAATATCGCGCGGAAATTAATCCGGCAAATGGCAAAGTTGAACGCAGTTTATGCAGATTTAAAATTAAAACAAAAACTTTATTTCTTTTATGTAGCTAAAGCCATAAATAACAAAGTGGTTCTTTATTTGTAGCAAAGGTATTAAATCTACACGTCCTTATTTTAAAGCGGGACACGCACGACTTAAACGTCCTATTTACGATAAAATTGGCATCGAGTTTTCGTCGTAAAAGCTAAGTTTGCAAGGCTATTTGGGTGGGCTTTACCAATCAGCTACAAAAATTTTATGAGCCAATATACGTGTTAGTTTCTCCCGGTTGTAACGACACTTCCTATTTGACTAATGCGTTTCTTTTTATATCGAGTTTAATAGTTTATACTTCTATTGTTATGTTAATTCTTGTTTGAAGAGGCCTTTAGTTGTTGTATTCCTACTGAATATGATAATAGAAAGCATTTGTGTAAAATGTTTTATGTTCTTATTTTTAACCACATGGGGAGTTCCAGTGTGCACTATGGAATTGTGGCGTATTGACTTTTCCTGTGTGCCTATGTTTTGAAGTCAACGAATACCTTCACAAATCACTACTCTATCTATCAATGTAAAATAAAATACTGATATTCAGCTGCATCCGGTTAGACTGGAAGCCGACCCCAACATAGTTGGGAAAAGGCTAGGCAGATGACGATGACGTTACGTATACGTGTTATTTTATTTATGAGACCCTAGAGGAATTCAGTGCCAAAGTATAGTTATGGAAGTCTGAAGTCCTTGGAATTCTGCCTCAACAAATATTTTTTACATGTACTAATTGAGTAATCGGAGCAGTTATCAACATCAAAACTGCCTTTTGCTTTTGTTTAAAATTGTATTTGGAATTCTGCTGGACATAGGTCTATCCACTTGCACTTCCACACCACGTGAACATTCTGTTTGATGTGGTCTCGAAATATCCGCGTGACTTCAGTCTAGGCTTGATTTTGTGTTAACTTGGTACTGTCTTTCTAGGTGGAGCCTTGGAACTCTGTGCGCGTAACGCTGTCGGTACCGCGCGCAGCGGCCGCCCGGCTGCGCGCGCTGGCGGCGGCGGGCGCGCCACAGCTGCGCGCGCTCGGCATACTGTCGGTGCAGTTGGACGGTGACGCGGCCGTGTCTTTGCGACTGCAGCATGGCGCCGAACTGAGGATCAACACCGACCCTGATGGTGAGTGTTCTTAGTAGCTTGGCATCATTCTCTTGCTCCTATTTCAGTTTATTTGGAATCACTGCATTACTTGATCACTCTAAGCAAGAAGAAGAGGGGAACAGATTCTAGTGATGGAGGACCCCTCAACGTAATTTGTTGCTTTTGTACCAGAGCGCTGTTCCGGCTCTAAGGTTACAACATTACCAGCGGGCCATTTTGAAGTCTGGGTTCTGTTGTTATTACAGGCAGTCACATTTCAGCTTTCTCTGAATAGGCTTATGATAAAGGCACCACAGGTAATCTCAGAGAAAGGTCAAATGTTATGACCATGCCATGGTGAATCTGGAGGGAAGTTTCCATATGCAGACTATATGCGCTACAAGAGCATTTGAAATTTCTATTGCTATAAAATATTTACTCTTTTTTGCCCTGTGGTCTATATCCTCCCTTCCCTTACAGACGCAAGTACATCAAGATCGCAACCCAACGCCGAGCTCCTAGCTGGCTTAGGCGGCATCGGTCGCATCATCGCGGAGCCGGACGGCGCCGGCAGCAGCACCGCGGAGCCGCCCGCGCCGCCCGCGACCCCGGACAGCTTCAAGTCGCCCAACACCGTGTGCCCTATGGATGGGAAGATACCGCACAACATTCCCACTCATACCGCGGCGGATCGATGCGAGTTCCCCTTTGGAAGTATGACCCAGGCCAGGGTAATACATCGCAAGGAGAATACGATGGGTGAGTTGGAAGGTTATACTTTATTCTACCATTAAATTTTTTGATCTAAAGTTCAAATCTGGATCTTACACCTTAGGTTCACATAGGTAATCTTCGGAAATATTGATCCGATTCCGATAGTTCTTTCACTAATGAGAAGCTAGATTATCTCAGAGTGTAATATAGGCTATATTTAAAACTTTCCCCTGGAATGATATCCTACCAAGACGCGAGTTTATTTAAATGTCACTTCAAATTCAATTTGTGGCAATCATAAGCTAAATACAAGTATAGCACAGCATCATTCCAGGGGTGAGAATACTCATGAAAAAGCTCAACTTGTTTCACACACTAACACTTACACTAAATCTATTCTAATGCATGAGATTAGTTTTTTTTGACAGTTTTGCTGGTGGTTTCATAGTAAAAGTTGTTTCCAATAAATGTAAAGTACACCAATCAAAACAAGAGTATGATTAAAAGCACTATTTATTGAAATAAAACTATCAGTGTTCACAAGCTCCTCATCAGCCACGTCACATTGCAGGTCTGGCGGGCCCTCCCCCCACCCCCCGGCCGCAAGCGGACGGCCCGTTCGCGCGGCCCTCCACCTCCACGTTCCCCGGCCCCCCGCCCCCGTACCCCGCGCCCGCGTCCCCCGCGCCGCCCGCGCCCCCCACCGTGGCCATGTCCTCCCCGCTGCTGGTGAACCTGCTGCAGAACGATGCGCCGGCGCCGACGCCTAGGCCGAAGCCGCCGCAGCATCCCGCGAAGCTTGATAGGCTTGAGGATGGGCAGGTGAGTGCGGTTGTTTATCTTGCATATTTTTTTGTGTAAATGTAGTTTTGTAATAGAAATGTTCATCTTTAGGAATCTCGCGCACACGGACATGACTTGTTCCACGAAAGTCCACTGTATAAATAGAAATGCTCGGACGGCAGTCGCCCGTCGGCCAAGATTGCGGGACCGACGTGCGATAAGTCGTGGTCGCGTACACGTTGTGCAGGAGATGTTGCAGTGCAAGCTATACAGTGCTGCATGAATCTTTTGGAGCTTGAACGACATTGTCAGATGGGCGATGACAAACTTGCAAACCAATATGGTGGCGTTAGGTCTGATTGTGACCACGCGCTACAAGATTTATGTACAAATATATCAATGATACTTCACTAACCCATCTACTTTCGTATCCGCAGGTGGAGCTAGCAGTAGGGCGGCCGCCGTTCGCGGAGTACCTGCGGCCGCGCACGCCGGCGCCGCCGCGCTCCCCGCTGGGCGCCGCGCCCCCCGCCCCGCCCCCCGCCCCGCGCGCCGCCCCGCGCCCGCCCCCCTTCGTGCGCAGGCCGCAGCCGCCGCAGAGGCCGCAGCCCCCCTCTCCTGCGCCGTATAGGGTACAGGTATGTACTGTTTTAAATGAAACTATTTGTTTTTTTTATTCAGATGTGGTGCAATTTTTTAAACTCTACTTTCGGCAATAATAAATGAAAAAATAGTGTAGTAGCGGTGGCTACAGTTTGAAGTTGTCTGCTTTGTATCCCAGCAGCAGATGTCCCCGTCCTCCCCGGCGCCGGGGCGCGGGCTGCCGGCGAGCTACGCGTTCAGCGCGCCGCCGCCGCCGCCCTACCGCACGCAGCTGGCGCGGCCGCTGCGCCCGCCGCCGCACGCGCAACATGCGCAGCACGCGCAGCACGCGCCGCACGCGCAGCACGCGCAGCACGCGCCGCACGCGCAGCACGCGCAACACCCGCAGCAGCACCCGAGGGTCACGCCCGAGGATCTGCAGGCGTTGTTGCCGCCTCCCACGGCTTCCATGGATCAGAAGACACAGTCTAGTTTCCAGGTGGGCTTTCTTTAAAACTTTCATAGGAACCTGAAGCGATGATATTTATAATAATATATTTTGACTTAGTCCTACACCCGATTTTAAAGTAATATCTTAGATATAAAAAAATCTTACCCGAAGAACACAAGGTATTTAGAATTCCTCGAGCTCCGAAGGAATCCTTTAAACTATTGGACAAATTCTCAACTTCAACTAGACCAAATAGCATGTACTAGTAAAATATATAACTTAAAATCTTTACCAAATCAAGTATCAAATATGTGGCTGAAGCACCCTCATTTTGGAAAAAACTTAGCATCGACCATTGAGTGTCTGTGCCTTAAAACACCCACCCATGTCTAAACGAAGACTTCAACAACAAAAAAAAACAAAAATCTAATCCTCATTTTGTCTACTTTCCAGGAATTCCAGAGGTATCAACAGCAATACATAGCCCGTCAGCGCGCCGCGTCGCGCGCGACCACGCAGCCCGACTGGAACGAGCCCTACCGGGACCTCGCCCTGCTGGACCTGCCCGACAGCGACCTGGAACACCTCATGCCTACTCTCGGCGACGACCTCAACCTCGACGAGAGCGCCTTCTCCGCCATCTCAGAACTAGACGCCAGCGCGAAACTAGACATGCTCCTCTCAGGGAACAACGCCAACAACAACACCCCTGACTCGGTGCTACAGGACATCACCGGTGACCACTACACCACCAACTATGAGACGAGACACGACGTGCCTTCTAAGTCGGACGCATACGACGGCCCCGACACGTTCATGCCGCCCCCTCCAGTGCCGCAACACAACAAGTTCAGGAGACAGGACACGGAAACTGAACACCAACAGAATGCGACCACGACGGCGCAGCATACGCTGCCCGTTCAACATACCCCAACGACTGTACATACGCCAAATGCTGCACATACGGCGACGACGACACAACACATGCCGAACGCTGTCCATCATATGCCCAACGCAGTGCAACATCAGCAGCATATGCAGCACACGATGAACGCTGTCCAGCACATGCAAAACGCGGTCCAACATCCACCGAACGCTGTTCTACATACGCAGAATTCTGCGCAGCATATGCACAATGTGACGCAACACATACAAAATGCAACGCAACATATGCAAAACGCGACGCAACATATGCAAAACGCGACGCAACATATGCAAAATACTACGCAACATCAAAATATTATACAACATCATAATGCAGCGCAACATACGCAGAATTCTGTGCCAGCGTTCAGGCCCCCGCCGTCTAGTGCAAGCCAAGCGATGCCTCCGCCACTCAAGCTGCCCATACGGGCGACCACGTCCGTCGCCACAGCAACAGTCGGCTCTCAAGCCTCAGCACAAGAAATCGAGGAGCAGAGCAAGCAGTACCTCATCAAAACCCTCATGAGGGACGACGATGTACCGCCGCCGAAAGAACAGGAGAAGAAAGTCGAAGAAGTCACTGTCGCCAACTGTGAGGTGAAGGAACCGACCGTAGAGGCCGCGCCTGAAATGTTCGGCATCGCCAAGTCAGCCACCGACGAGGACACGCGGAGAGCTGACGACGAGCTCCGAATGAGGAACAAGCTCGCCAAGAAAGAGAGAGACGACAAACTCGCTCAGAAAGGTGGCAAGCCACGCACTGTCGGCGCCAAAGAGAAGCCTGCCACGCTCAAGGACAAGATAATCCGCGAGAACAAGTCCACCAAAGTTGCCTTACCGCGTCCCCCGCCCCTTAAGCTCCCTGCGCCCGCCCTCGACGCACCCAAGTCACCGCAGACTGAAAAAGAGTCGATAAAACTCAGGCTAAAGCTCGACAAGAACGAGCCCGCCGTCCAAACTGTGTATAAAGCAGACATCAGCTTCGTAAACCAACAGAAAGGCGATAAACCCACAGATGGCGAGCTTAGGGTCCCCCCTCTGCACATAAGCTTACGAGGACGAAATTCAGCCGTCATAAAGAACTCGAAAAAAGAAAAGAAAAAGTTCGGCCCTGGCGACCTCCACACGAAGAAGATTAAAATCAGGAAATCTTCGGAGTCTTCGGACGACAAGTCACATCGGAGGGACTCCGACGAGTCAATACCCTCAAAATCTAGTGAAAGTACTGAGAACAAGACTGATGACGAGTATTTAAACGTGAAAGGCATAAAGCTCAACAACCATTACGAAGCGGACGGAGTAAAGACAGAGATAACGGGCGACAACAACGTCGTCTACAGAATGAAAACTATCTCGAAAAATGCTCACATAGTCACAAAGTCACACGACTACAAACTAAACAACAAAGTCCAGAGCTTAGACATCAAAATGAAGAAGAAACTAAAAATACTCAGCACTGACAGCAGCAAATCATCAGACAAAGAGCGAGACAAAGAATGGAGGAACGACACGTTAGACAAGGAAGGGAAATACGCGCAAAACGAGGGCTACAGAGAGCCGAACAATCACGAAGCGAAGAAAAAGTTACCTATTCCTAAAACAGAAGTGAAATGTGATAGTGTAAAGTCAGAGGGAAAAACAGTGCAATCAGACGTTGTTAGTGACGTAACAAACCAAGTGAATCAGTGTAATTCAGGTGCTAGTGAGTGTGAGAGGTTGGTGAAGTGTCATAAGGACTTAGAGTGGACGTTAAGTGGCGACGTGCCCGAATCGCAACACTATGCTGAGTCGAGGCGCGTTGCCGAAGATGACAATAAGTTGAAACGGACAATCGCCGAAAGTGCAATTACCTCACCCAATGGACTGCTCGCCTCAGATAAGAAGAGGAAAGTCAGCCATAGTTCCTGTACAGGTGAGTTTCAATATCATGAAAAAACTATATCAAAAGTCATTTATTCATATTAGGATGAGAATCAGTACTTTGAACATCAAACTTTCCCAAAACACTTGCCCGCCACTAAACAATTTTAACATAAATCATGATCTGTCGAATGACCAATTTGGTTGAGATGCCATTGTTTAACTATTGTGTCTACTTCGTGGCCAGATCATGGGTTAACAATATACAAGATGGATGAAGCAAAACTAATGTTGTCAACATTCTTTGGAGCTGCTTGCTTGCAAGTTTTAACAATGCAGTTGGTATTTGCTAACCATCTACCTAACTTGAGCTAGAATAACGATGTAGTCGCGCGTTAGTATCGCTGCAAAAATCCGCCCTGTGTAAAAGCTAGTAGCTGTAGTTCCGACACATAAAATCAAGACGTCACGCATTGCAAAAACTTTTAGCATTTTCTCATTTCATGTGTGTTGTTACCCCTTATTTCATTCCCTTTCTGGGTGACTTTCGCGCGTATCAATACGAATTGGACGCCTTGTTGCTCCATGTATCTGAACTCGCGTGTAATCACGAAGTAGAACGTGCGCAAGAGCCTGAAAATGCCACTAGACTAAAAATTCTCCAATAAATAAATAAGAGCAAGTCCTTGTATCCAAAATACCTGCTGCTTTTCACAACTACCAGCTCAAAAGATCATTTCCTCATACAACCATCAAAACCTCATTCCAGAACACGAAAACACATAAATCTGCTTACGTTCCAGAACCTCCGGGCTCGACGAACGTGGGCACGATAGCTAGCTCGCCGCCCGCCTCCCCGCGGCGCAAGGAGCGGCCCAAGGACAAGTCGTACTGCAAGCTGGTGGCCGAGCGGGCGCGGCCGGACGACAAGTTCGGTAGCCGCTCGCCCGCCAGCCAGGCGCAGGGCGAGGACTCGGGCATCGAGTCCATGGACGCGCTGTCGGAGAAGTCGCCCAACCAGGCCAGTCAGTCGCCGCCTGCCAGGTAAATGACAATATATTATTATTTAATTAAATCCACTCCAGTTTACCTCTAAAAGACCATTTTATAGACGTTTACTTGCATGGTTCTGTGTTATACGATTTGACCATGAATACTTCTTTGAGTTAAAACAGTATTTTATAAATAAAATTAAATATAATTTACGATTGTAGGAAGGAACGGCTAGACATGCCTCGCTCGACGTCGCCGGCATCGGTGCAGCGCATCATCGGCGTGGTGGAGGCGCCGCCCGCGTCCGACGAGCTGCTGGAGCGCCTGTCCCGCGCCGGAGCCCCGCGCTACGAGCCCGCGCCGCCCGACATCGACGACCTGGGCGACATCGAGGCCGAGCTCGCCAAGATGCACGCCGACCACGTCAACGGCGACGACGCGCCGCGCCGCCCGCCCGCGGACGTGGCCGGGCCCGCCCGCGCGCCCACACCCATCCTGCGCGACACGGCCGACCCGCCGGAGCCCGCGCAGGCCCAGCCCGCGCCTTCCGTCGCGTCGCCCGCCGCCCCCGCCTCGCCCGAGCCTCACCGCGACAAGGTCAAGCTGGAGGACTTCGACCCGCCGCCCAGCCGGGTCTCGCCGCCCTTATACACCTACTCCAACCAGGAGAAGCTCGGGCCCGTCGACGACGTCAAGGAGGAGCGCCCCGAGCGGACCGAGAACGGCGACGCGAGCGCCGAGCGGCCCGAATCCGACGAGAAGAGAGAACCCAAGCTCGAGAGGTTACCGCTGAAGGCGGACTTCCCGGACAAAAGTCTGCTGGAGCAACTACTGATCGAGATCCCCACGCCGGACTACGCGGGCAAAAGGCCGGAGTCGCCCTCGCCGTCTGCGCTCGAGCGCGTGGCGCGTACTTCCGTACGCACGCGCTCCAGCAGCAAGCTCAGCTCGCCCGCCGACCAGCCGCGCACGCCGCGCCTCTCGCCCGCCAACACCAAGCTCGAGCGTGCCGACTCGCCCGCGCTCGCGCCCAAGAACTGTCTGCGCGGCGCCGAGGACAAGACCAGCCCGCGCGCTGCACCCGCGCCCGCGCGAGCCGCGCCGCCCGTCAAGCGCCGCCGTCGCGAGTCCGAGAGCTCCAGCGCGTCCACGCTCAGCTGCGACGACGATGCCGCGCGCCCCAAGAAGAAGCCGCGCCGGGAGGCCGTGCGCGCGCCCGCGCCGCCCGCGCCCGTGCCGCCCGTCAAGCGCAAGGACTCTGACAGCGACAGCGACGAGCCGCTCATCTGCAAGGTGCGCGGCAAGGTGGGCAAGGCCGTGCGGGGGCCCGCGCGCGGCAAGCCGGCTGAGGGCGTGGGCACGCGCCGATCCGTGCGCCACGGGCCCACGCCCGGGCCCCCGGGCCCCGCGCCGCCGGGCCCCGCCGGTCCGCCCGCCGCCGCGCCCGTCCGCAGGAAAACGAGAAGTGCCGGTGAGTCCCGCGTCAATACAGACTGATCCGTTGCCACTTTTTCCCCCTGTCGGGCGGTGCTGACGTAGTATGTTTGGTGTGGGCGCAGTGGGCGAGGGCGCGGGCGCGGCGGCGGGCGTGCGGCGCAGGCGCGCGTCTAAGGACAAGTGACGGCGGCGCCGCGCGGAGCCCCGCGAGCCATTCGAGCCACGCGGGCCCCGCGAGCCCGGCCTACTCGGCGAGCCCCGCCAGCTCCAGCAGCCCCTGCCGAGAGCCGAGCCCCCGCCGGACTGACGCCGCGCGGTCGGCGCGTGCGCAGCTCTAGGTAACGCTCGCGGTGTCCGCGTGTCTGATCTCCCGCACGAGCAGCACGACAACGCGCGCCGAACGTTATACACTAGTAGAATTTGTGACACTCCGTACGACTACATGAGCGCTGAGAACGTTCACTGACCATCGTGCAGTCGCAGTCGAGTACACTATTTCAAGATTTTATTTTGTACCAGTTTGGGTCACGTTTATAATAATATGTATCTAAAATTAACTAAATTGTAATATACGTTGCGAGTTGAAAATTAATCCCCAAGTGATTTCCACTAATCCGCGATTGGTAATTGTTCATTTTAATGAATCTCAATTAATTAAATCGATTGTGAATTAACACCAAAGTGTGGGAGCTAGTAAAGTTGCAATACTAACGTTTGAGAGATATTTAAAATGAAAATTGTGTGTTAATGTGTATTTATGAATTCGGATGTGTCTTCGGCCGCTCTTTGCTAGAGTTCTACAAACTGCGACCGCGAACCAAAGACAAAACGACTTTTAAAAAAAAACTATAGGTCGCTACCAGATATTAATTTAAATCACTACATTACTATACTACCACTATTTTTTACTATGTACTACTTTTTACTTTTTTATTTCATTTGTTTTTATTTATTCTACGTTTATCGTAGACATTGTAATCAATACAATGTTAAAATTTCAATATAATGACAGTATAAGATAAAATCAAATAATATTTACGATCTTTGGTTGCGCGGTCGCTGCTTGTATCTCTTCTGTCGCTACTGGTCGGGAATAGAAAGGGATTTAGCGAAATTGATTTTAGAATAGTTCCATTTTGTTATCAACTTTAGACTTAAACTGATAGTCTTTATCTAGTAAACTTTTTAAGATTCCAACCCTGGAACTACTCAATAATATCGATAGTTTTAAGTGCGACTTCACTAGAATTAAAAAGACTAGCAAGTAATCACAGCAATAAGAAATGTTCTAAAATATCGTTGTTATACTTATCATTAAATCATAAAGTCCATAATTACGAAACAACGACGAAATCTATTCTAAAATTAATTCTTCCTAAATCCGTCCTGCTAACTTAATCTTCTGATATTCATTATCAATAACGAAACGTTCAATCGATAACGCCGGACCCAATCAAATGCGTGCAGTCATACTGTCCGTATAATTTATTTTTAGTGAACAAATGTTACCATTCACTATAAAAAAACACTCGACTTTTTTGTTCTTTTAAGTGTAAGTTAATTTCTATCAAGTAATTTTAAGAGTGTTTGTCTTTAAGTATGGAAGCAAACGAACTAATTTTAGCATTGCAATTAGGCGATTTATCAATCAGAACAAGTTGTAGGTAATACAGAATTTAGTAACCATAGGTACATAATAGTGATGTTGATAAATCGACTTATTGCTATGCTAAAGTTGGCGCGTTTGCAGGGAACTTGAAACGTTGCCACTTGCAAGACTCTGTGGAGTTTGCGCCGTGGAGAGCCTTAGTTTAATAGTGAATAGATGTGTATCATTATTGTACAAAATGCACTCGACATATAGGCACATTGTTATAATAGTATAAATACCCGAGAGATATAAAGAGAATGAAATAAATGCATAAAGTTAAATATTTTCATACGTTTTTGCACGTAACTTCGTGACGTCGATTCGGTGACGTAAACGCAGCGTTGTAGTTTTTATAATGTTTTGGCGGGAGGACGGCGTGTTTTATTTGTAATATAATATGAAAAGTCGACCAAGATAACATCGGTTTTCATCGGCCGTTCGAAATGGCCGAGTAAGATCGATGTTAGGTTCCGTTTCCCGGCGGCGTTCTCCCGCACAAAACGCTGGCCGCTATTACGATGTAACGTTAGCGTTTTTATATTTAAGAGAATTCACGACCAATAATTGTAATAATTAAATGTGGAACTTGATAATTTCTTAGTGAATGAGATAATAATCGCGACTGAATGTTTTAACAGTTTGTCTGTTCGGGCTTCCAGTAAAACTAAAATTTTATTTTGACGCCCCATTTATTTCGTTTTCCCTCCATTTGTCGACTTATGTTCCCACCATCGATTCAACTAATTTTAATCCGAAGTTTTTACACCAAATCCCTAGACAATGAACCAGTGAATCTTAGCTTCTATTTCGCACTAAACATAGTCGATTATCGAATGAATTTAGTTTTCTATTATAGACGCTAGTGTTTTTTATCACGATTGTTAAACACTTGAGTATAAGAACATGTGAACTCGCTCGCCTTAATGTACGTCATTTACAATAACGATTGGTTGTAACTAAATTGAACCTTGCAATACACTATTTGCTGACAAAATCATAATAATTAATAAAACTTAATAATTAAATGGTGGACAAGACGACACGGGGTGTCCTACAGATCTATTTGTAATGGCTAATATTTTTATCGGTCGAGGCGTGGTTGTCTGTGGTAGAGCGACACATCTGTAGGCGTCTATGGTTCGCGTAGACTTGTTTCGTTCCTGTGTAAGGATACAAATCAAAGCAATAATATTTGGATGTGACATTTTATTTAAAAGCACATTTTTAGACAGCTTTTACACTATTATCTTAGAACCGTACATTACAGTATTGTATAATTTCTCCCGAGGTGTATGTTCGTTTGTCCCCCTTCCCCTGTTTTGATGATGTTCAATGTTAGTCTGACAGTGATAGTGCATACATACATAACGTGTATAGTACGTACGTAGAAATAATGAGAAAATATTTTAATAATTAGTAATGAATTTATTGCCTGAATAAATTGTGCCCTATAACTGTGTGCCGTGGTAATTGTCTGTTAATATTAGTGTATAGAACGAATGCGGCTAGTCTGAGCGCTGGACGGCGGGAAACTGTTTTGTAAACAAACCCTTTGTTTTCTTCTTAAATTATTAATTACTAAATCGGTCCGGCCGATGTACAATCTCTTGTAAATTTTTATGTATAGATGGGGATATTAATATATGTTACGTTTTAAGTACTTGTTTTCTTTTTAAAATCATATTTAGTTTGGGGAGTAGCGTTTGTAAATAGAGGGAGACGAGTCGCGCCCGAGAGGTCCGACTCCTGTAGACATGCAAAAGCCTTATACTGTAATATAAAAGTATGACTTGCAAGCTTGTACCATATAATTATAGGTGAATGAACTCTCAACTAGCTGTGTATATTGGGTGTATAGTTATCATTTTTAGTTTATTTGTTTTGTTTTTATTTTCGACTAATGATAGTAATTTATGCCGATAAAAAAATATCTATATTGTACGTTTATATATCTACAATGAAGAAAGAGAAATACAAATAGTTTTAATAACACTTATAAATATAGTTTAGGGGTAACACCACACGAGAGTAGGTTATAGTTTTGTTTACATTCTATGGAACTTGTAAATACATGCAGAAATAGTAAAATGAAAGAATTGATACAATAAAGTTAACTTTATGTTATTTGTAATATTTTTTCTAGTTCGTGTTGGGCGGCGCGCGCCGCGGGGAATCAATTTAGGACAATGATAAATGATGCCTGTCATTATTTTTTGTTGCTGGCAGTTTTATGAAGTTCAGTTTTATATTGTGCATTATTTTCTCTGTAAGTTGCTTTCACTGTCGTTTCTAGATTATTTTTAAAAATCATATTATTATATTGATAAAAAGTACGATGAGTCAAGCTGATTTATCATCATATTATAACGATTGAAGAAATTATATTGATAAAAGTACGGTTGAGTCATGCTGATTTATCATATTATTACGAATGAAGAAATAAGGAATATTATTGTTCTGCTATTATTAAATTTGTAAAGTTAGTTTATTAATAAATGAATAAAAAATATTTTGTGGTTTTAATAAATGTGGAATATTTTTTCGAAATTCCCTTACAGACATAATACATGCAATTACACACGCAGACCAAGACTTGTCACACGCCTTACTCTATCGCCTCGTTGGACTAGTGGTCGCCAGCACGACTGCTGAACATGAGGTCCTGGGTTCGATTCCCGGGTCGGGCCAATTGTTGGGTTTTTCATCATCAATTTCTCAGTAGCAGCCACGGAGCCTAGATTTGTGCCCGGTTGATGGCAACAGGCTCGCCCTCTATTACATGTGACTTAAACATAACTGGCGAAATGTGGGTGACGTACCATTAGGTGAACCTCGGCCTAACCTGACCCTGCGCAGGTGACGTAATAAAAAGTCTGAGGTAATAGTACATTATGATATAAGTGCGGTAAGTTGAAAATTACAGCCGAGGCGATATTCCTAGCCCGAGCCGTAGGCGAGGGCGATAAAAAGGCGGAGGCTGTAATTATCAAAGCGTACGTATGTCATACGACGTTTTATAATAACATATTTGCGAGGAAATAAATAAAACAAATCAAAACAATACAGCGAAAAGAAAAAGCGCGCGGAATAATTTTTACTTGTTCACAAATTAGCGAGGCGCGCGCATCAGCGCTTTTTTTTAAGGCAAAGACACAAAAAACAGCCAGTATTACTAATATAGTAAATTATTTTTTTTGTGTTTTTGTACTGATAAATGGTTGTAATTTATTGTCAAAATTAATTAAATTAAAGAATTAATTGTTTATCTATTATATTTCATCTCCCAAAGTTAATTTTATTCATAAAATGTTGACCACTTTTCTGACATAAAAACTCTTTGCTAAGATTTAAAAAAGTATAAACCGTGCATTTTACTTTACAGCACAAGTACGTAATGAGATACATTACGATATTGAAATTGGTGAAATAAGAGACCCTTTACGAGCAAATGTGTTAGAATAAATAATAATGGCGACACTCGGGACTATTCCACTCCTCCTTCCAGTATGGCCCTTTAGAAGGTGAAAGTTTCTCGAACGTTTCTTGTCGAGAAATCGAACGCTACTCTCGCAAGCAATAATCGCCATAAGATTATCATATCACAATGTTTACATACAGGCAAGAACTAAATTCTCGCCTACGATTACGTCTTATGCAAGTAATTTATCGCTAGGCGATAAATAACTGCGACTAAAATTATAGTAAGAAGAAGATTCTTACTTTCGAGTTCTCGACTTGTTTAAATACGATCTCGTATGACATTTTTTCAAGTTAAACGAGTATCGTACAAATTGTTTGACCGTTTTTGAGTGCGAGCGAAATTGCCATTCGAGTTCAGTGATTACTACAGAAATAGCTATATTCGATGCGAGGCAATTGTCACTCGAGGTGCTCAAGGAGAAGGGCGACAATCGTCAATGTTTAGAAACTTTTTTAATGTTCTTTCGTTAATCGTATCTTCGAGTCGAGAAACTCTCTCCATGCACACATTTTTAAGGCCCTGACACCACCAATTTTTTGTTCACAATATCATTCCCTCTCTACTGACTTCCAAAGAGCATTCATCGCTCAAAAAAAGTGCATGAGAGCAATTTGTGGACTTAAGCCCGACGACTCGTGTCGACCAATATTTAAAAAACTTGGTTTGTTACCGTTACCGTCGCTTTATATTTACGAAATATGTGTGTTTGTTATGAAAAATAAGCAACTATTTAAGACTGCAAATGATGTCAATCCTCGGAACCGACGAGATCCATATAAACTAGTGTTAAATGATTTGCCTAGACTGTCTAAATACAATAGTAATTGCTTGGCAATGTGTGTGTGCATTTATAATAAAATACCAAGGCATTTCAAAGCTTTAAATACAAAATTATTTAAAATTAAATTCCATAAGTGGTTACTCGAGTGTAGTTTTTATAGTATAAAAGAATTTATAGATAAAAAATGTTGATGTTTTTACGATTGTTGTTGCTCAACTAGTGTTTAAAAAATTTGCATGCTATGTTTTATCCTAGCTAAACATGCTTGTGCCTCAATTTGTATTTAACACCCTTGTATACCATGTTTTACGCAAATAAATATTCTATTCTATTCTATTCTATTCTCATAGAGAGGGGGCCTGTGTCCCAGCAGTGGAAACATTAATCGGCTGATGATGATGATGATATCATTCTCACATACTCATAATAATAAGCATATAACTAGTGCAAGATGGCACGGTTGGCGCAGTGGCTGAGCGATTGACTGCTGCGCCGCGGGTTCGTGTCCGTGTGGGAACACACGGAACAAATATTTGTATGGCCTACAGATAGTTGTTCCGGGTCTAGCTGTTTGTGTATGTGAGTACATAAACGCACCCTACTATCTAGCATCTCAAAAGCTTAGAGTTTCAATTTGTACAATGAATTCAATAGAAAAGAAAAAAAAAACGTTCCGAGCGAGAAACCGACATTGGTGGATGGTGTCTCTGTCTTGCCATGTCACCGATGTAAACAATTTGGCCGATACACTTTGGCGTTGAAGTCATTTAAGTGCTTTTTATTGTATAAGTGAAATAATCGGCTTTAAATATGGTAAAATTGTGTTGTGTCAAGGGGTGTAGTAGTGAAGGGTATGCTGGATGTGGAATTTCGTTTTTCAGGTAAGTTTTTTAACTTTGGTTGTTTAATACGACTAGGGTTACCAATGTTTTAGATTGACAAACGGGAAATATCCAATTAAATTAAGTAAGTAAGTTCGAAGTTTCGGACATCGTTGTCGTAAATAGTAATCAAAAGTACATTTTCATTTTATAAATTAGAAACATCGCACTTGGTGTCGGTTGTAACTAGTTTGCGTTTTAAATAGAAATATTGAAAAAATATTGATAAATATTGAAAAGGAAAGAGTCCGCCGCATCGTGCCGTGCCATGCTGGTCTTAAGGATTTTTCCATGCTTCTCCAGCAAAAGATACCATTTGGCGAGCTGCAAGTGAAAATGATTGGTTTCTGAAAGTAAAATAAATATGGGCGAATGTTACTAAAACGTTTTAGGTAAACAGTCATAGCATGAATATGCGATTTTCCAAGTCTGAAAAAATATATAATATTATCGAAGTCCTCGAATCCCCGAATACAAAAGTCGTCTGGATAGACAGGTTGCAAAATGAATGAAGAAATGAAATGAAAGAATGAATGAAATAGTTTGCAACTGGACTGTACAAACATACATTCAAGTTATAGGTAATAAGTTAATATAAAAAGATAATGACATCCACTCTTGTACCTATCTCGCCTAGAATGCTATTGAGTTGCAGGTCATCATCATTAAATAATAAAATAACAGTAGTCTGTAAATGTCTTGAGTTAGTATGATTATTGGACACCCTTAGAAAGAGACAACATCCACTCTTGAAGCTTTCTCGCTCGGAACGTTTTTGTGTTGCCCGTCCTCATTCGATTTAGTTAGTAGATAGAAGA
This sequence comes from Xestia rhomboidea, assembly GCA_963853795.1. NCBI lineage: Eukaryota > Metazoa > Arthropoda > Insecta > Lepidoptera > Noctuidae > Xestia > Xestia rhomboidea. The sequence continues at coordinate 15,087,637 of OY970774.1, forward strand.
GGAGAGGGGAGGTTGTTGGTAGATTTGGTTAGTTGGTAGGTTTTCGGTTTAGTTCGTTCCTTGGTTGTTACTATAAAATAGATCTCAATTAAGGTTGCCACTGTGCCCTGGCTGGAGGCCTTACACTTAAGGCACCCACAGGAAAGTCCGGTTAAGCAGACGACAACCTCTCTGGTTGAACTGCGAGATGCCATTTCGAAAAAAAAAAAAAAAAAAGGTTGCCAGTGCATCCTACAACAATTGAAAATACTGGTCGAAATCGATTGAACTTCTCACTACACAACCGACCGAGTCAGTCGATAATGTGATAAACAATTTCATATAATCCAATAAATACCACAGAGTCGGAAAGAAAATAAAATCGAATATTGCTACAACATTTCGCGCTTACGCTTACAGCAAAATTTGATTTTATTACAACACCGATTACAGTTGCTCTCGAGCAAATAATATGCAAGTATTTAAGCTAAAATAGTGACTAGAAAAGCAGAATTCTGAATTATATTATTAAGTGAGAAAGTAACATACAAGGAGTATATTTTAATTGTAAAACATCATAATAATATAAGACCATTTACCATGTTGTTACACAATGAAAATAATTCCATTCTTAGGTAATTATGTTCTTGAAATGGAACGTTGCGGAAAATCGATGTTTTCAAGAACACACGTGATCACTCAGCCAATCAGAAAACTTTTCTTTGTGTTGTTAAGCCTTGTGATTGGTTGATGCGAAACATGTGGTGTAGGAGCCAATAGGCACGTACACCCGTAATCTCAATTCATCATTTTTATGCAATAGAAAACAGTTGAAGATAACACTTGCTGTTCTCGTGTGCTTTGCGATTTTTCGTGAAACTAGATAAATAAAAGTAAGTATCACAATATATTTCATCTTTTTATGTTTTTACTTGTAATTGGAATAGGTTACTATAAGTTTTAACTCGATACTTACAAAAAAAATGCCATGAAAATGTTATGTAAGAACGTTGTCAATACACACTCGTTACTCATGAAAATAGTTTTCCTCATTCCTTTGCTTAATCGTAATAAAATTTTGCTTTTTGTGCCATATTATTAAATACTTCTACGTTTCACTAATTATGATAGAGAGATTTCAATAATGTTCTAATTTCAGTCGCTGTCATCTTATCTGATTTGACAGTACTCTTTGCAAGAGTGGAATAAAATATATTATTCGAATACTCATTGAGAAAATATTAGAGCTAGCTCATGTTCAAAATCTTTAGTAGTAAATCTTAAAAGATTGCTGGACTTGTTCCATGGAAAAAGTATTTATAAGATATTTGCTCTTAAATTGTTAGTCAAGGCCTGAAAATGCGAGCTAGTTTATATTATGTACATGGAAGTATGCCTAAAACTACTTATCTATAATAATAAAGTACTTCCTCGTTTTGACCTATCTGTTATAATCTTCTATCTAAAGACAAAAATCAATTTATAAAGCCTTTGCAAATCTCAAATAGACTAGCCTTTACCTGCGTCTTCACCCAAACCAATGTCCAGACCGAGTATGACTTTCGAATATTATTATATTTAAAAGTGTTCCCTCACCGGGAGCACACTCCTGTAGTGTAACAGTTCAGATTCACTTGTTTCTGCATTAAATCGAATCCTGGATGGGTATTTATCGCGAATTTTACCTTTTATATAAGCCCGTTACATTACAGGCGAATGCTCCCAGCCCAGGAGCGCCCTTGTTTTGTTTACTGTTAATTTCTTCACTTTTAATTATACAGGGTGGAAGGGATACTGACGCAGAAACAGTTACCACATAGTCAGTATGTCTTTCTGAACCCCCCATAGAGAATTTTTTTATACATTTTCACGGTGTTGGTATTGCACTTTTGTGGGAAACAGCAGATTTTAGTTTTTTTTTTATTTTGGTTCAGAATTATGATAGTAATAATAGTTTATTTCAAAATGGGATTGCAAAGTTAACAAATGTTGCATTTATTTATTTTCAATGATGATGTACTGAGTGGGTCAGTGGTGATGGACTCAGTATGTCCAGTACGTGGTAACCGTTTGTGCGTTGGTATCCCTTCCACCCTGTATATTTATTGACAATACAAGTCACAGATTTAATAAGTCCCTTTCCCAAAACAGATGGCAGACAAGGCAGTGTCCACCGCAAGTAAGCCCATGATGAGGGGGCTCCTCAACTCTCAGATCAAGAAAAACCTGATCATTTCTCTGGTGCTCGCCGGAGTGTCAGCAGTTGCTACCCAGCAGCTGCTCGGCAAGGAGCGCAAGAGGAAGTATGCTGAGTTCTACAGGTGAGGTTCATACTACTTCTATATTGTAGTGCTTTAAGCCCGGAGTACAGATTTTTCTTTATTTTTGTGAATTCATAAACCAATGGTGCAAAATATTTCTGTTGGGTCTTAAAAAACTAATATACAAATCATCTGAATCATCTAAATAAAGGAAAAAAACGAAAACTACACTGAAACTGAATTTTTAATTAGAAGGATCATAGCTCTGAATGGATTGGAACATCCAAACCACATAAAACTTTTCCAACAATAATTTAAAAAAAAATGCTGTTCCATACAATTTGACCATGTAGGTATTTTATTTTTGTAGGAAACAACCAATCTTAAAAAAAAAATACCCCGTGAATAAAATACAAAAAATACTCATGGAAAAATCTCTGTGTGGATTGATGTATTGAATACATAGGAAACGTTTGTTCGGCAGTATCCCTTCCATACTTTATAATTATGTATTAAGCAAATAATCATGTATAATATTGCAATATAATTCCCAGGCAAAGGATGTTGCTAACTCGAAATCAGGAAATAAAAATAAAAAAACAGAAAACCATCTTCATCATTATCCTGTAGGGCTATTATGTATCTCTGTTGACAGCTCGAAATGATAGTAACTGGGCTCAGTGTCCATCAATTAACGGTCAAAAGGTTAGTTTCGTATTATGTATGACCCTGATAATCACCGTAAAGTGATATCCACTCAGTGTCATACGTAATACCAATATTATGACATTCATGGTTGTCATCAAAGTTCGAAGTACAACCGAAGCTTGATAGTCACTGGATATCAGAAAGATACGTAGTAGCCCTGCTGCTCTTATCCCAATTTTTATTACTACTTTTATCAAACTTTCCAGTGCAGGACAACAATTTCGAAGTTCATTTTTTTTTTTGTAGATAGTACACATAAATAGAAAGCTTTTTACAAATTTTCAGTATCAGGATTCAGGACGCCCACGGTTTACGAGATTTAATTCTTTATAGTTTAATACAAATTGGAAAATAGCATGCTATTTGCAAATTTATAGGTCGGAGAAATTGTCATGGCAAAGTTGACATTTCACGTTCCGTTGACGGTAGAAGTGTAACCCCCTCCCCTGATGACTAGGCAGCATGGTCTCAACCCTTAGCCTGTTGTTTCGTCAGGAACAAACTAAAATAAAAAAAAGGAAACCCCCTCCATCGTTGTCCTGCATGGAAAGTTTAACCCATTTCGCATCTCATGGGGGATGGATCAGAAATAAATAAAAAACATTTCTCTTGTTTTCAGGACCTACGATGCTGAAAAGGAATTTGAGGAGATGAAGAATAAGGGTCTATTCCAATCCTGCTAAACGTGAACAGTTATAGAGTAGTATTAATTTTATTCGCTGTGAAAATGATTATTATTTAATAAAATTACATAAAAAACTTGAGGTTTTTAGTTCTAGTCTCCACCTACTCGCTTTTTATGTGCCATAATAAATTAGAACAAATAATTATAATTAATACATTTACAGTTCATCACTGATTTTTGAAAAGCTAAAACTACCATTTGAAGTCACGCCGACTTCGTTTCCGTCATAAAAAGATTAAGTAAAATGCAGTTCCGTAAAAGTTTGAACTGGATTTTTTAAAGATATTTTTTAAATGTATTATGGTTGTTTTTTTCTAAATACAGACTTGTTTGCCAGCTAGCAGCAATATTTTTTGGGTAGAGTTACCGTAAAAGCCCGAACTACGATAAATCCTAAGGTTTTCCAGTAAAACCTAAGATTTACCAACACTTAATGGTAAAAGTCCGAACCGTTTTATGATCATCGTCTAACTTTTACTTACCATTCACTTGGTAGGTCTTAAGGTGTGTGTCCAAAAATAAAGCGGCAATTGGACGACTGCCGCGCGCGATCGCGCAAACATGCGTCTGTTTAGTCCTACGAGAGCGCGGTAGAAATGTGTCCTGCAAACGCCGCGTGTTGCTGCCGCGTTCTTGCCGCGCAATGTTTGGACACACCTTTAGGATTTGCCTTAAAAATTAAAAACCATTTTTAAAAACACGGTAAATGTTGAAATAAACATGACATTACGTGTTCGGCCGTCGGCGTATGGTCTCGTACTCGTGGCAGTCTGTAGCAAGAGGCGAGTTTTCGAGAAGTTGACGGAAAATTGTCGGTCACTGGAGGACAAGGCTTCAAGAAATGACACTGCCTCAAAAAATGCTTGTCGAAGAAATGCGCTTGCAAGTCATCAGGACTACTTTATAATTCCAAATGCCTTAATGGAGCTCCGAGTTTATAACAAGTAATTTTTGAAGTTAAAACTTCTTGAGGCGCGTTGAGCATTTTTTGGGTGAACAAAAATTGTGGAACTCGCGTGTAGACGCGTGTCACGTACGCTTTTCGTAGCACTCGTAGCAGATTTGCTACGGCGTAGCACCACTACGTGGCGGGGCACAACCCGTAGTGCAGTGCTACGATTGTGGCGGGGCCTGAGGGGGGAGGGGGAGAAGTATTTAAGATCAAGGATTAAAGTGTTTTCAGGGCCAGCTTCCACTGAAAAAAGATAGATGGCGATGGCGCTGTGCAGGAAGCAGTGTAATATTATTTTTTTTGAGCTGGCATTCATTGCCTTTTAAAAATCAAATACTGGCTAGAAAATGTTTGTGGGTGTTTTATTTGTTATTTTCTTGCTTGCCTATGACTTACCCATATTATATCAAGGAGAATATTGTACTCCACTTGCGTTTATGTAATATTTGCTCTACACAGAGAGATTTAAGTCTGGCACAAAACAAAATACATTCAAATTATAAAAAACATACATTTACTCGTATGTCAATCAAATTGACATTGACTTATGACTATGAAATAAGGTTACCAGCGTAATAAAAATCTTGACCCATATTCCATATTTATACTTCCTTTGGTGTTTTAGTAACAACACATACAGGGTGTAAACAACCTCATCACAAAGCCAACGTCAACCAAGCATTCTGTACATCAAACTAAGTAATTTTACTATCTCCGTAACTAGAAGGTATGGCGTAGCACAAAAAAATGATCGCAATGACGGGGAGAACAAGTGCCTTTCGGCTTCGTTAAAAGCGGACACACGCACACTCACACACATAGCTCGACGATACAATGAGGGATTTTCTTTTTCAACTCTTCCCTAGTCGCTGGATAGATGGCGCTGAACTTGGTACTCGTAAGTTACTGCAAGGCGTTCCTTGCAGTAACTTAACAAGTTCAGCGCCATCTATTCCGTACGTTCCGTTGAACGTCACATCATTAATTACTTCATTTGGATGAAATTGTTATATTCGGAAGCATAAGCAAACGAAAGTGTCAGTCAACGAGCGTATGTGACGTGACGCAATGTTTTTTTTTCAGCGTTTTGGCTTTGGCACCTAGTAATGTAGTCAGTTCAACGCCATCTACCGAGTTCTTGGAAACTATTTTTTTTTATACTCAAAAAGAAAACCTCTTATTCACAAGTTACTTAGTTTTCACTTCTATCGGTCGGCAGTCCCCAAAGACTAATCAAATAATAAAAAATATATACTGATTCAGTTAGATTAGCCAACGTAAGCGTGGAAGCGAGGAGATAATTTTACTATTTTATTTTTTACTATTCAAGAAGTATTTAAAAATTGTTTTTACTAGTATTATTAAAAATGTCTAAATAAAAATTCCAAATAATAAAGAGATAGGTAAGGATTTGACTGATTAGTAATATAAATGATTAAAAATGACTCTTTTAGGACACGTATATTTTAAGGTTTTGACATCCCAAAACCAACATTTAGGTAAAACCAAATACGTAAGTACTTAATTCTAATGGTAAAAGCCCGTAAAATCTTTCCTCTTTTATAATTATTTACATTTACCAACTTGTGCTGGTAAATCCTAAGATTTACTGGCAAAACCTAAAATTAACCAATATTCGGGCTTTTACAGGAACTCATACAATTTGTACTGTATAAGTTACTGTAAATGTAATTTGTACTCTACGTACCAAAACGTGTTGTTAGGATTAAATAAATAACAAAGTACTATTTTTCCAATAATTTAATCAGGACATCAAGTAATACGTAACTTTCCAGAATACATAAATAATTGTAACAATTTAATCGATTACACCATTGCCTTATCCATTATGTTACATTAGTCGCTTAGATTTTACTTCAAATTGATCGCTACTTTGAATAACATAGAATATCTGTAATACAGGGACCAGCCTGTTTCCACTACAAAGTATTATCAATGCTAAAATAAATAGTTTTAAAATAACTGTTTACACACCAATAAAAATATATTTGTCGAAAAATTGTTGATTTTTCGGGTCAATTTTTTATTGGGTATGCCAACAGTATGCTTCCCATAGATGTTCGCTCGAAACGATGCAGAATATAATGATCTCCAGCGAGCGAATTTGGAACGCATTTTTCAAAATAAGAATGGATATTTTGATTTTTAACTCATTGACCGCTACGACATGACCGAATTAATCATATTATCATACCAAAGAAAGACAACATTCAATTACATGAATGACACTTTAGGCTAACCACACACGTACCAATTGCGAACGCTACCTACTTGTGGCCAGGGACAGTCACTTTCTATAAAGTAGTAGCTTGCCGTAAATACGACGTGAATTCTGAAAGCTAACTACGTGTGTGAAAAGTGGCTTCGCTGTGGCTGACCCTTAGTGGTGGACGCAAGTGGTACACATGCAATGCTTAAAATTATATGCCCTCGCTATCGGTCAAATGCGTCAATTAAAAATCAATAACTGCTACGTTTTGTGCGATAGATAACTAGGCAAGCTATACAGAATGTATGCTTGTAGGGTTCCGTAAATACTATCACGAAACTCATTGAGCAAACATAACAGCTTAAAATATTTGAATCCTATTAAATAAACAAAGGTTCGTTAAAAGTACAAACAGGAAGCTTATGCACCAGGCATTTCGAAATTAATCTTATTTAAGTCTGAGGACGGACAAAATGGACGACAAACAAAAACAAAGAAAGATTTACGGAACCCTTCAAAACTAAAACAATAAGGCTGGCTACACGCGAGCCACTCGTCTCCGAAGACAGCCCTGTTTTTTGTTTGTGGTTGTAACAACTGACTCGTGTGTAAGCTGCCTAAATTACTCAGTTATTTTTTAAATTCAAATGGTTAATTTTAAAATTAGAAGTTTTATATGGCAGCGGAAGTTACGTTAAATAAATTACATAGAAGACATTAAGATTCAGTTCAATCACTTTACTCAATAAATTTAGATTTAGAATGAGATAAGTAGTCATCGTTCATTCTTTGTAAATAAATCGAATTTAAAATTTGTGTTTTCAGTATTTATTTAAAATATTAAACTCTTTTTTTACTCAAATGAGGTATTTACGTAATAATATTTGGCTTTATTTTTAAATTATTATCAGTAATAACAACCTTTTCAATGTACGTACGTTTTTAAGGCAAATGTTAATTTAACTAAGACATATTTTAATTTATTTATTTTGTTAAAAAGCAAAGGAGAAAAAGAAATTGAACGACTGATATCCGGTTAAGGTGTAGTTCTATGAAGTGTAACAACAGTGATTACTTATCTCACAACTAGACGATTATAACTAGATTATATTAAGAATAGATTGCTTTGGTCGTATATAGTTTTAATAGCCACCGAAAAAATAAACAGAACTCTAATTTAACAGCGCTTTAGTCCAGCCAAAACGTCCAACAAATAATTATTTAAGGTTTGCGTGCTTTTTGAGTAAACGTGTTAGAATTGAACACAGAATGTAAGAGATAACGGGACACAAACTTTTACTATGGACTCAGTATGTTATTCTGGATACTATAAATCAGCTGTCCCATACATTTTTACCGAGTACCTAGGTACTGTTGTATGGAACAGCAGCTTCTTTTTGTGTAACCGACAAAAAGTTTCAGCGCGGGACTGGGGTATCTAGAATCATGTAGGTACTGAATCCTTTAGAAAAGTTTGTGTCTTGATGCCTACCCCGTGATTTCATCGATTTAATTGGTCTTAGTTAACCTTTTATTTTCGACAGAAGTACCTAAATAGCTGGGTACCCAAATAGCACGGTTTAATGACAAATAGGCTGCATTGATGTAACATCGATCATTAAACCAATTTAGTTAAGTAAGTAAACTGTGGATTAACATGCATGAAGAAATGCATAAATTCATAAATTAGCATTCCTTATATTTATCTTTTTTATTCAGGTTTATAACTTCATACAACAGTGATTTAGGATTATTTAGGTACTTAATCATGGTTTGGTTCCATATTTCAAACATCTTGTAGCAGTTCAGTTATTTTGTACATTCCTGATCTGACAATGTAATATGGCACGCCGATACATTAGGCATTAACGCCAGAACATAAACGCACGCGCGTGACCTCCACGCCAAGCTACAATTTCACCTACCTTTTTGTCACATATTTGTGTCGTTTGGCGTACAGGGACTCGCTTGATTGTCACGTATTTGTGACAATGGCGTTCAAAAGGTTATTATAGGTTTTAAATAGTTTTAATCATCGATGTTACCCTATGCGCACAAGTAAAACAAAGTGAGTGCATTAGGTAACTATTGTGTGCAACCCTTATTATTCTCTATTTATACTCGAACATGAATGATTATCCTATATTTTATTTTCTATTTGCTTACAATTTATGAAGTATAAAATGGCAGTAGAAAGAAAATGAGGGCATTTACAAGGATATTCTAGTGGAAATCTAAGTTGAAATAAATAAATATGTAGGTATTAACAAAAGTTTTTCATGAAAGGTTATAAAATGCTAAAAGTGATACTAAGCTAGATTTTTATATCCGAATTTGATACAGACTGGGTAATGTAATGAAATGAAACCTTAAAGGGATGACAGATGTCAACATGGCGGGTGCTGGCCGTGGGCGCTAAAATCGAATTTAAGAAAGTAAAATACGATTTAGGCCACGCACACATGGAGTAACCTGCGTAGGTAAATATGGCACATCAAATTCGTTTAGTAGAGCCGACGACGTTCTCTTTCTAAAGTTTAATATATCATTTTTACCCGGGTACTGTAGCTACAACATGGTACCTACGCGAAATAAGTAAATAGATCATAGCACAAGAACTTCATAAAGACATTACACATCGGTGATGCATACATTTCGTATGGTACATTTCCATGAAGTAAAAATCCTCTCTTCAGCCAATGCTTTTACATAAAAAAGTTCGCCTTATGGTGGTGGCCCAAGAATTTCTTTGCGAATTGATTCACTCATACAGTACAGGATAAGTCAATTTGTATTTTCCTACCGATAAATGTATGACTAAGTTTTGTCATTGGCCACTTCCAAGAGGATAGAAAATATAGAATAAAAGCTACAGACAAAATATGAGAGTCAGAAAAAGGGAGTCCAAAAATTAAATAGACTTAATTATAACCTTAACCTATTTTCACAAAATTACATCTAAACATCAACATTACAGATAAAGAATTCACTAAATACAATTTATTTAATTTAATAAGTAATGTAATTATTAATAAGCGTAATAGATCAAAACATTAATTGTTTTTTTAATAATTTCTTTTTTTTTCGTGTCACCTCGGCGATACTAAGCCACTGTGATTGCTTGTTTTTTTTATTGTGACTCAGATATTACTGAAGCCTCCCCCGAGTGCTAAACAAAGCGGTTGGCGCGGGAACACGTGATTGTCGCATTTATTTTGATTGGCGTAACGGAACGCGTTATAGCTCCAACAGAGGGCGCCCGTTCCAGAACTTACAAATGACATAAAGTCAATGTCAAAGTCAAAAATTATTTATTTGCAATAAATGTGGCACAAAAGATGGTAAAAATAATATATAGAGCAATGACACATTTCGCCATAAAATTGGCATGCAAACATTAAATTAGTTTTAGATGCTAATTTTAAAATACATTAACTAAATGTGAAACAAACCTTAAAATAGGTAACTAAGAATGCGACGACCGCATATTCCCGCGACCAATCGCGCAATTGGTTAGGACGCGGAGTCATTTTTTTGCCAAAAAAGGAATAGTAAATACAAACAAATGAATATGTTTTTCCACAGTTGAGACTTTTTGTCTCTTCCATAGTTTTTCGAGAAATAGGTAGGTATCCGATTTTATATTTCAATCGATTTTATTGTGTAACTTTGATGCCCAACACAAAATTTCGCCGATAACATAACACTAGGTGGATTTGAGATTCAGATCGGAACAATGGCGGAGAGCTGCGGGTCGGATTCTGTGTCCGTTTCGACTGCTCGGCCACGGTTTCGTAGAAGAAAAACGACTACGTCAACATTACGAATAGAAGGAATTTGTAAAACACTAACAATGAAAGTCGCAAATTCGTAGATCCAATATTCAGAAAGTTATAAAGGTTTAACCATGGCCGCGCGGTCCGCATTTAGGCGTCATCATTAAAAACAATAAGTACCTACATCAGTTTTTTAAACGAACGCTTGATTTATTAAAATAGCAGTGTTTACCTCTTAGGGAGGTAGAAAGGTATATTTTTTCGTATAGGTAAGTAGGTACTAATCGAATAGACAATCATTAATCCTTTTTACAATAAAAGGTACTTACATATTTATCTTAATAAAATTGAAAATGTCTGATTGACGCACCATAAGTCTTGGTCACCCTACTTTTAACTTGCATTATAGGTTTAAGTGCTGTAGGTCGTGAAATCCAAACATTAGGGCTTTAATTATACTATCTACATTTTCTTCGAAATCGTATCAGTGGTTAGCAAAAAGAATGGGACCTCTACGATGCTCCGTTTAAGAGAACTGCGTGGCCGCGCGGTTCTCCATGTGCGGACCGCGCGGCCATGGTTAAACCTTAATTATAACTTTCTGAATATTGGATCTACGAATTTGCGACTTTCATTGTTAGTGTTTTACAAATTCCTTCGTAATGTTGACGTAGTCGTTTTTCTCCTACAACACCGTGGCCGAGCAGTCGAAACGGACACCGGATTCTGACAGAGGTCCGTACTTCTAATGAAATGTAGGTTACACACAGCAATCTCTAAAAACTATTTTTTCCTATAAGTAGCATAGATCACGGTTTCAAGAACCGTATTTTGGAAGCCATACTGTTATGAAATAGGTCTTACTTCAAAGTAGAAACCGTTATTTCACAAGAAAATCGCATTTGAATTTGGCTAAGTGTTTACATGTTGTTGGTGTTTATTTTTTCGTCTAGAATACTAGACGAATGCAACGAGCAAAGAGATTTAAAAGAATTAGGTATAGAGCGGGCATTGGGAATAATGTCATACAAAAATTTTGATCCCGAACATTTTCGATTTTGACACAAGAATGCTACCTGACAAGCGGGCGTATGACACTAGACAGAACGATTTGTTACTAAGTAGTAACAAGTATTTGGATTACAATTTTCTTCGTCTCATCCCGTCTATCGCTCGTAAATATTTGAATGTCTTTGGCAACGAGCAATGGCTCGTGACGTACATTTTCTGTCAGACTCCGGTGTCATCAGTCGCAACCGTAAGTTGTCCGAGCCGGTTCGAACGAAACAACTTATAAGTCAGATCTAAAAAAAATATAAATAAATCAGGATCATGGTGAAACAATTGACTTTTAAATTAATGACCTTGTTACGGATATCAATATATTTGTTAAATATAGTATTTGACTACAGTACCACCAGCACCACAGCAGCAATCAGCCCAGTTCTACCAGCCGGAATCGGCTTCTTAGTTGCCTTCGGGTCTGATTTGTTGTATTGTACAGTCGACCACGCGTCAGTGGTAACTGTTTTATATTTAACTCGCCTGCCGTAGTACGGAATCCAATAGAATACAATGCCAGCTTATACTAGTTTTAATACCCTTGAGGTACGGTCGAATATACCAGAAAATGGCAGCAAAATTTTGTATTAGGCATCCCCAAAAAATAACAAAAAAGTGGCTCTCAAAACTTCAAATCCTTTGCTTCAACACATTACTTCCGGACCTGCTATGAGTTCTCCAATCCCTTGACATCAAATGTTTTCCCCTCCAAATTCTCATCTCCGTAATCGCGGACATCGAACTCCGAATCTTTGCCGTTCTGGACTGACTCTACGGCGGGACCGTGGAGCTTCACACATAGCACCTCCTTGTAGTTTTCCAGAGCGAGTGCCAGAACTGAGCCGCCGAGGAGGACTTCGCAGGATGTTATCCTTTCTGGTGGTGTGTAGACAGCTATCAGTTTTCCTGGAGAAAAGAAAAATTGGGTATTTCATTGATTGGGTTCATGGTCTACATGAGATCTTCTGGGAATTCTTGATTATTTCTCTGCAACATCTAGTGCCAGCTTCAGAGGTAAGAGATTCTCTGAAGTTGACAGTAGGTGTGGTCAACATTTGCAATACTGGAGGCATTGCAGAAGCCTTTGCCATCGCAACAAAAAGAGATGCAAGAAATCATGCCTGTTCGTGTATTGCAAGAACAGAGGTTATTTGATAATCAGCCCAAATGAGATATATTTTACCGCTCCCAGGACTTTCAACGTAGGTACGGTTTAGTGCAGAGAGGTGAAGATCCAAAACAGTCTGTGTTTTCAGCGCGCTATTAGTGGTCTCATTCGGATGGCCAGTGCTTACCAGTATGTAAGTCCCACAGCCTGACGGACAGGTCCCTGCAGGTCTCGTCAGTGGACATCAGCACTCCGCCCGACTTCGCCAGCCGCAGCATAGAGGGCGCTGCTATGTGCCCACGGAGGGTAAGGCGACAGTTACCTGGGGATACAAAGTTAGGCGTGCTGTTGACCAAATAACAAATGCGTATAAAGTTATACATGGTTACACCGACTCTTCAGAATCACATGCAGAGCTCTGTCAATTATTTGTTCCAAATTATTATAATCGTTATAGAAAACATAAATTGTATAATGTCCCATTTAGTCGCACTGTAGCTCGATATACCTCCCCTATACCGCGGATGCTTACGATGCTCAACCTTCTCGGGGAGATCAACCCTGGATTCGACTTGTTTGCTGATGAATGGAAGATGATAATGTAATGTTTGTGGTTCTGCGAGAATACCGAGAAAAGGGATTACCTACTTTTTATAATTAAATAAATGAACAATTGTTCTAAGTTTAATAAAAGAATAGAGCACTTAATAAGTCTGTATCTTCGTCGGAGACTTGGCTGTTTGGAACAACATCTATGTTTTGACGAATATTGGTCAGGACTATTGTTTGATCACGGATAAGTTTAAATGAGCGAGAAAAGTACGTGTTGAGACTCTAGTCTCAACACGTACTTTTATATGTACTTGTGTCATGTACTTTTATGCAGTATACTGCATAAGTGTGTGTACAAACACAGAGACACTCTCTTTCCCCTCATTCACATAGTCCGATGGGCCGGCAATCCGGCACGACCGGACATAGATCAGGCGACGGAGTGACGGCATAACGTGCTTTCCGAAGCACGGGGGTCAAATGAATGGATAAAAATAATACTGAATTGAACTGTAACTAAGTAAAATATCCTGTTATCCCGGAGCCCGGAGACCCTCCAGCGCTTCCACTTCTTGAACATCTTCCCTGACTGCAAATCATACACCCTGATGAAGTTCGGACTCTACCCTTCCAGCTACTGACCTGTAACTAAGTCCCACACCAATATCCTGCAGTCAGCGAGCCCGGAGACAACACACCCGTCTACTGAGGAGATGGCCAATGCCACGGTGTCGCAGCCCGGCTTCCACTTCTTGAACAGCGTGCCTGACTGCAGGTCGTACACTACGATGAAGTTCGGACTCGGCTCGTCAAGTTCTCGTGAGACTACGCAGACGTAGGAACCTGGGGAATGGAATACAATTATTAGGTCCTTTGGAGGTGATGAAAAGTACCGATTGGAGTGAGGTTAAACTGGACATGACCTTCGTTAAGTTATGAGACTATAAGTGCAACTTCGGTTCTTCTCCTTTTTTGAGTTGATGGTATTTTCTAGATAAGTTGGAACAGTTGGACTTGAAATTGCAAGACTGGAGCCCTGAGACAGCTAGACGGAGTCGTAGAAGATGGCGGACGAGGAAGCCATCCAATTGATGGCTTCCTCGCGAATTGGCGAGAAAACGACACGATTGAGGGAAGTGGAAGGAATTGGGGGCGGGGGGGGGGGGCTTTGGCGGCTTTGTGGGACAATAGGGGGAAAATAAACATAAAAATAAAATTGGGTCCAAAAGTGGCCACGTCAATAGTAGTTCCAGTCGCGTCCAGGGAATGGGTCATGTTTTAGACAGCACCGTACTCGCATTGTGTGTCGGGCGGGTCTATAATCCTCCATTGTCCCAAATTGTATTTGAGGCTAGTGCTCTTTTTTGCTAATACTAGGTGCATGGTGTTTATTATTGCCCTTAGTTTAACACTAGGAAGCCAGTGGCAGCAGCGTCACATAATTTTGAATTGTACGAATTTCTACAGATTAAAATTAAGGATTTCAAATCAAAATCGTGTGTTTAACTTACCCTCATAAGTAATAGCAGCCTTGGATGTGATGAAGTCGTGGTGCGGTATCCTCAAGTCGTACAGCAGTTTCCGAGATGTGAGCGACCACACCAGCAGAGGGAATGGCTTCTGAGTCTCATCTCCACATACAAGCACCCTGAAGTATTAGAGAACATGATAAGTGTTCTATGGTTGTATCACTACTCTATGGTTTTGAATATAATCTGTTGTCGTAAGCATTTCAGAATGACTATGGTTAATTATATAAAAAATGTAACTTCTTGAGTTTGTAGTTTTAATTATTATAAGTATATTTACCAAATATAAAACATGGCGCAGCCGGTAAAAAAGTAAATGTTTACTGTGAAAGTATAAAGTTTTATCGGAATGGAGGGAAGTGTCAAATTACTTCCGAATTTTGATTTGCGGGCGAGTGGTGCCGCTGCGGAGTGGAAAATATGGCGGACATGTTTCGACGACTATTTGGTATCGACAGGTCAAGACGAGGCGAGCGACAAAATTCGATTAGCTCTCCTACGAAATATGTTGGGTATGGAGTCAGCACGTGTGTTACACACATTGCCTACACCTAAGGAAAAGGCTGGAGACTTCAACGCTGTCTTACAAGCCATCGAAAAATATGTAAGCCCGAGAACCAACGAAGTTTTTGAAAGGTTCAAGTTTAACGATCGGAAGCAAAAGGAGGGAGAAAGTTTTGTCAATTTTCTCACTGACGTGAAACAGTTGTTGTTAAATTGCAATTATGGTGACACAGCTAAAGAATCCATTGAAGATCAGTTGTTGAGAGATAAAATTGTTCAAGGAATCTCTGACAAGCATGTTCAAGAACAACTGCTGAGGCTGGATGGACTAACTCTGGAGAAAGCCGCAAACTTCTGTAGGACTTCAGAGCAAAGTAAGCTACAGGTTAAGGAAATGAATCCAATGTGTGAGGTTGATGCAAACAAATATAAAAAGAATCCTGAATCTGAAGGTAAATTTAAATGCCGACGCTGCCAAACTCTTCATGGACGTCGAGAGTGCCCTGCTTTTGGGAAATCATGCAAGAAGTGTGGGTTGAAAAATCATTTTGCGGTCAGCTGTAAAGTGCAAAATAAAACTATTAAAGAAGTTCAATGTGAAAGTGAAAATTCGTCAGAAAGTGAAAGTCAAAGTGTATACTGTAATGCACTAGTGTCTCAGTGTAAAGCAGAGTCTGAGTGGTTAGAAACCATAAATATTGAGAGTTTTCCGGTAAAATGTAAATTGGACACTGGCGCGGATATCAGCATAATGCCATTAAAAATATTCAATCAGATAAATGATAAAGTTAATTTAAAAATTATAAAGACAAATATACAGTTAGTATCATTTGAAGGCAGTAAAGTTTCACCTTTGGGCATGGTCAATTTATTGTGCGAGTACAAAAATATTAAGTGTTATGAAAATTTTGTTGTTATTGATTGTCACTCCATGCTCTTGGGGTTACCGGGTTGTATTTCATTAAATCTTGTTAAGAGGGTGCATAGTGCTGAAAATACTTCTGACACATTAAAAGCTAAATTTATAGCAGAGCACAAAGGGGTTTTTATGGGCATCGGTAAGTTGCCAGGCACCTATAGTATTACAACAAGGAATATTACTGAACCAATTTGTCATCCGCCTTCAAGGATACCTAATTGTCTGCTGGATCCATTAAAGTCTGAATTAGATAGATTAGAAAGTAGAAATTCTATTGTAAAGGTTGATAATCTTAATGAAAATGCATGCATCAGCCATATTGTTTTAGTTGAAAAGCCTAACAAAAAAATAAGGCTTTGCTTAGATCCGTCTGATCTAAATAAGTATATTTTAAAGAAACCCAAGTCGTTGCCCACTTTAGAAGAGCTTGCTTTGAAGTTAAATGGTAAAAGATATTTTTCAGTTTTGGATCTCTCGGAAGGATTTCATCATTTACGTTTAGATGAAAACTCTTCATGGAAATGTTGTTTTGCGACACCCTTTGGGGTATATAGGTATCTAGTTTTACCTTACGGCTTGATGAATGCTCCTGAGTTATTTCAAGATGTACTAGAGTCTCATTTTAATAATTTAAAAAATGTAGTTGTTTGGGCAGATGACATATTAATCATGGGGAGTACTATAGAGGATCATGACCAAGCACTACTAAGTGTGATGAGTAAAGCTAAGGAAATAGGAATTGTATTTAATGAGAAAAAGTTTCAATTTAGGCAACGGGAAGTCAGATATGTAGGTCAAATTTTTAATGAAAATGGTATGTCTATTGATAAATCCAGAGTAGAGTCATTGACAAAGCTAAAAACACCAACTAATAAGGTGGAGTTAATGAGGATCATTGGTTCATTTAATTATGTCAGACGTTATGTGCCAGAGATGGCAGAGCTGATGTCTCCTTTATGTAAATTGTTAAAGAAGGAGGTAGAGTTTTTGTGGTTACCTATACATGATAAAGTTTTTGCTGAAATGAAAGAGAAAATTAGTCAAACTCCGGCACTTTGTCCTTTTGATTCAAAAAGAAAAATAATTTTGCAATGTGACGCATCAAGCAAAGGTTTAGGTTGTTGTTTATTTCAGCCAGATGATTCTGGTAAGTTAAAATTAGTAGCTTGTGTTTCGAGAACCATGAATAATTCTGAATTAAACTATGGACAAACTGAAAAAGAGTTACTTGCTGTTTGTTTCGGTGTAAAAAAATTTCACAAATACATCTACGGTTCAGATGTTGATGTACAAACAGATCATAAACCCATTATATCTATCATGGGTAAACAAATAAGTAAGATTGGTTCTCCTAGACTGAAAAGGTTAAGATTAAAATTGTTTATGTATAAATTAAATGTATACTATGTGCCAGGTAAATATGTACACTTTGCAGACATGTTGTCTAGAAACAGCTTAGCTGTCACTGAGCATGACAAAGAAATGCTGCAGATGGTACACACTGTTTCAAAACATTTGCCTATGTCTGATGAAAGAAAAACCATTTTCCGTAAAGAGACAAGTAATGATTCAATACTCTCCAAAATATGTAATTATTACTATCATGGTTGGCCTCAGAAATTATCTAAAACATTGCAACATTTTTCTAAATTTAAAGATCAGCTTTTTGTACAGGATGGATTGTTATTCCTTGGCAATAGGATTATAGTACCTAGTTCACTACGCATGTATGTCATAGAATTAGTGCATGAAGGACATCTGGGAATGAACAAGTGTACTGCTAAAGCACGTCAATTGTTTTATTGGCCAAATTTATCCTTGGATATACAGAATTTTATATCCAAATGTCGCACTTGTGAAAAGTTTAGACCTGCTAATGTACATGAACCATTAATGACACATTCAATACCTAAATACAGATATTATAAAGTAGGAATGGATATCATGGAATATGCAGGCAAGGCTTATCTTGTAATTATTGATTATTTGTCCCATTGGTTAGAGATAAGACCTGTAAAGGATAAGACTTCAAAATCTGTTATAAATGCATGTCAAGATGTTTTTACTCATTTGGGTTTTCCATGTGTAATTATAGCTGATAATAACCCCTTTAAATCACAAGAGTGTCTTAACTATTATAAAAAGAAAGATATAACTATTGTAACAAGTAGTCCTCACTATCCTAGAAGCAATGGTTTGGCTGAAAAAGCTGTCAATATAAGTAAAAATCTAGTTAAAAAAGCTTTAGAGGATGGCAAGGATTACCGTGACTATCTCTTTAATTACAATAATAGTAATTTGTCTGGTTTATCTGTGACTCCTTCACAAATTTTAAATAGCAGAAATTTGAGATCTAATATTCCAGTGGCTTCAACATATTTAGAGCCCAAAATTATACCAAATATTCATAAACTATTAACTGTAAAACAGAAGATTACTAAGCATCAACATGACAAACGCTCAAAAAATAAGGAAATTGTTTTCCAACCGGGGGATAAAATTGTATACAGAACGGATAAAGATAAATATTGGAAAAAGGGAAATGTTTTAAAAGAATGTAAAGAACCAAGATCCTATCTGATAGTAGATGATAGCAACTCAAAAATATTCAGACGTAATAACCATCACCTTAGAAAGTCTTTTACTGATAGTCATCAAATTAGAAGAAGTGATTTTTTGCCTTGTTTAGATAACAATGATGTCCCAGAAGTGTTGCCTCCAAGTTTTCACACTCAGGATATGTCTCAAGAGAATACTGGTAACATCCCTGATAATGTATACTATAGAACCCGTAGTGGTCGTAATGTCAAACCCAGGTCAAGATTAGATCTTTAATAATTATTAAGAATTTTAGCTACTAAGAATTTTAATTATTAAGAATTATAAAGAATTTTAATTTGTAATTTTGTAATAGAATTTTAATTTGTAATTTTTATAATAATGATTACGAAGTTTAATTGGTAATTTTTAGTCACGTTTGTATTAATTATAAAAGGGGAGGTGTTCTATGGTTGTATCACTACTCTATGGTTTTGAATATAATCTGTTGTCGTAAGCATTTCAGAATGACTATGGTTAATTATATAAAAAATGTAACTTCTTGAGTTTGTAGTTTTAATTATTATAAGTATATTTACCAAATATAAAACAATAAGTTAGTATTATTTGTTTCATCAGAAAATAAGACAATATTAAATGAGGTGATAGTAAAAAGTTGGGACTTATATGTTCCAAGATTTAAGTTAAAAATCGGTTACAGTGTACAAACTTATGAAAGTTTCATACCTTCCATCCCCTGAGACCAGCAGGGAATTCAAGAACCTATCTTCACCAGCCTTGAACGTAGTCACACAGTCACCTAGTAATAAAAGTAAAAAATTAAAGTTTAAAAGATTTTATAAATAATGTCCTTGAATCCATCTATTATGAGTACTCCTTCGGACTAGTCGGTAAGGCTGACTGTACGCTACCCTAGATGTAGATTTAAGTCACGCTCTCATGGAATCCTCCATTTCCATAGAATTTCATCTTCATCATTCTCTTGCCCTTATCCCAATTTATTTGGGGTGGCGCAGCATGTCTTCTGCTTCCATACTTCTCTATTACTCGTCACTTCATCAAACACTTACTTTCTTGCCATATCATCCTTCACACAGTCCATCCGTCATTTCTTCGGTCTTCCTCTACTCTTATACCCATCCACATTCATACCTACTCATGGAGAATATTTATCCAGCTATAATGTTGCTGTACGGTTCACTCACCAGTCTCAATGTTCATCAGGTTGACATACATCCTGTTTCTGGACAGCGCCACCAGATGGTTCGGGTCATGCAGTCCGTAGTACGGCATCTTTTGGTTCATCACGCCTTTTAGCGCTACGAGGAATGTACCCTGGATGATAAGTGGAAACGTGAGCATCAGTTAACTACGTTCTAAGTAAAGGGTTCTACGGTGATGAATTTCGTGAAGATTTGGGCAGAATGGAAAAGTGCTTCTTAATAGGTTATAAGTCAGAAAACTACCTATCAGCCAAGATTACTTAAAGAAATCGTAAGACCTAAATTCTGCGTTTATAAAAAAAGAAATTTTGGGATTTTTATTTATCGAACTAGAGAACTTTTATAATATAGTAAAACGGGGCTATTTGGGTTTTTGGGGGTTATTTGGTACCATATATACCAAAATGTTATTGGGTTTTTCCATCAGGAATTTCTCAGTAGCAGTCAACCAAAGTGTTGCTAGAGTTTGTAAAATAACTTCTACCATACACCAAGTCACCAACCGACAGTTATCGATGTTTTTGTTCTAAATTCTGGGTCGTCCCAGATAGCCCCGTTTCACGGTAGCATTAAATATCCAAAATGTGAAAAACTTTTGCTACGAACAGTCACGATAAAAATATGTTTGTCACTGTACGGTTTTATTGCAAAGGTAGTGCTTGTTAGTGAGTAAATCAGCACTCGGCAGTAATTTTTCAGACACAAACTACCTGGCGGGCCCGAAGGCTCTTAAAAAGCCGATTCCTACCGGCCTCCCTTCGAGAACAAGGCACTGTAGTCTACCTTGCTAGTAAGAAACGGAGAAATTAGCTTACCTGATCTAAGTTATAAACTCTAAGCTCCCTGCGACATAGCACCACACATTTATATTCGTCGATTGGCACCAAGTTTATTGGATAGGTCACCCCGACCATCTTCCTCACCATTTGGCATCTGAAACAGAGTTGAAAAACGTTTCAAATTAAGACGGTTTATGTCCAGGCCGTATTTTAGATCCAGCTGAGTGCAAATAGCTGTTTTATGTGGCTGTTTTATGAAAGGTTGCGGACTGGCGGCTGTTGCGCACAGAACGCAATACGTGTTCTAAGTCGTGTAATTAATTGAAAGAGTTATTTAGCAGTAAGAAGTCCGAGGTCCTGCGGTGGCGACACGGCAGCGGCGCTCGCGGTGCGCAATGGTACGTGGCGCGCGAATGAACTTCATGCTTTCATTCGTGTGAAGGGTGTACTACTGAACTATGAACGTGTAATGTCGCAGCGGCGGGGCCTCGGTGCCTATTTATTATTAACTAATTGACAAAAAAAAATCCATACGTAACAGGCTGCGGAGGAACACATACAGTTACTTCAGTAAATTATCTGTCAGAGTACATTATCTGTCCGAGTCCGTTATCCGGAGCCGTGTTCGGAGCTTGTCGGTACTGCCGATCCTTTGCCGAATATTTTTGTGCAACGTGGTGTTTGAATGTTTAGCAACGGAGGCATACAGGATATTTATTTATTCAAAGCCGTAGGCATTTTCTGTCAGTTAACATAGGGCATTATAGTGTGCTATCTTATAGGAAATAGTTTCTTAATTAAATCCTATCCGTGTAATATTTGTAATCACGTTCTCAAAAAGGGCTACAACGATTTCGATGAAAGTTGCAATGTAGGGGTTTACGGGTTGGCGGAACGTGAGAGGGAGATATCCTCACGTCCCGGCCGCCGCGGGAGACGCCCCGGGCGTCGGGGGCCACGTGGTGGCTTCCGGCCACCGTAGGCGCGGGCCTGTGGACGGGGAGCTATGGGCTAGCTCGCCGTCCGTCCGTCTCATGACGACAGGCCGTGTCGACGGCACAGGAGTGATCCACGCGCGCCTCAAAGAGAGTCAGCAATAGGGAAGGGGTCCGCAAGGGCCGAAGCCTGCCGGGGCTGCGGGACTATTCGAAAGAGATACCGTGGCCCCGGAACACAAAGGGCGATGAAGGAACATGGATGGGTTTTAGTCAATAAAAGTCTGACACTCCCTCCTGCTCCGCCCAGAGCGGGAGGAGACATTTGATGATTTCCCATCCTAAAAAAAAAAATAAAGGGGTTTACGGGTTATCTGGGATAATTTATTTTCTCTATTTTCATCCGAGTAAGAACCCGGTCCCACAGGTACTATTTATTAAGTCATAACTATGAGTATCAATGCAAACGTTAAAAGAGTGTAATAATCAGTGGGTATTAAAATACTTACTTCAACACATCCCAAACGCAGATCTCCTCTCGAACCGTCGACACAGTCGCCACAAACTTGCCCCGGCTATCAAACCTGACGATCAGGTCATACGCCTTCGCATCAAATCCATTATTCATCTCGTACTCTCTCTTCTCCTTTGTTTCCATTTTCTTCCAGAAATCTAGATTCTCTGGGTATAAAGTAGGCACGGGAGGTTCCCTAACGTCTTTCACCCAATCCTGAACAATTTTGCTCTTAATTTGATGTCCAGCACGCTGTCTTTTCTCCATAGTCATTCGGAGTAGCCCGTAGAACTGTCGGTGATCATAGTCTAAGGCGTAAGAATGGGTTTCGAAGAAGTCTTTTAAGACTTCAAGATGTTCTGGTAGAGGGTCGATGTGGACCAAGGCTATGTCCTCGAGGAAGTGGCAGCAGTCTGTGGCTGCTAGCTTGTCGTGTACCCAGTCCAGCTGGGTGAAGTATGGCTGGTTGGCGAAGGTCTTCGGATCGTCTTTGTATATGTGGTAGTGTTGGAAGGGAAGCTCATCGAGTTTTCGGGTGTTGTAGCTGTGGAAAGATTTTTTGGTTATTTAGTTCCTGACGAGGATTTAAATGCAGCCATAACAATGGAGACCGTATAGTGGTCACGTTTTGTGATTGCCTTATGTTAGTTGTTACTCGTTCTGGCTTCTACTGGCCAGCGACTATAATGGGCCTAATCGATATTTAGTATTAATCTGAGTGAAGCTAGGAATATTACTGTTACTTACTATTCTTCAGAAAACTTGTTTTCCTGCGATACCAGACGGCCAGCCATCTTGGCATCGTTCTCTGAATACCATTTACCCTAGAAAAAGAGAAAAGTCCGTTAAACATGATTAATGCATCAAGGGCAATTACAGCAACTTTTTTCACAAAACGCTAAATGCTTAAAAGTAAGCTCGCCGAGATTGAAAGAAAAAAAAGTGTTGTGCCAACTGCCTAAATAAAATAGACCAAAGGCAAGAAGATGATGGAGATAGGAATATTATTATATGGCTTAACATTTTAACTAAGTATGTCTATTTTCATTATTTTAATAAGCCACTTGTCATCTATAAACTTTTCCAAATGGTTTTTGGCATCAGATACAAAAGAGGAGCCGCGGTAATTTGGAAGTCTGAATTGAGTCTCGAATGCAGTTGAAGAGCTACCCACACCTGCCCGCCTACTGTTTAATTGAGACGGTGAATGAAGTAGCTGCGTGGGAGAAATTTTGATGCCTGTCAGTGGGCGAGCGACTGAGCAGAGCAGTTATGCGGTAGGCCTGTAGCGCCACCCAGCGCAGCCAGGGGGAGAAGAAAGCTGCTATGTCTTTACCTCGTAGTAGTCGATGAGCGTCTGGCGCACGGCTGTGTCGCAGTCGGCCAGGTATCTGTCACTGGCCGCGCTGGCGAGCGCCGCGTCCCGCCAGCGCGCCGCCCCCCGCGCGTCCCAGCGCAGCCAGGGGGACAGCAGAGCTGCAAGCTGCGGCCACACCAGGGAAGCAGGGGCCCACGGCACTGCGGAACAGAGGGAACTGTAAGATCCATAATCCACCAACAATATTCATACTAAGACACCATATAATGGCTAAAAAAAAATGAATGAAAGACCTATCCAAGGCATTCAAAACCGTCTCTATTTACATTTTGTTCAACAAGATGGAAACTGTTACTGAAGTTTAGTTAGGGGTATTCCACTCGAAATATTCGAGCGATAATCTATCCGAACGTACTCAGTCTGTTAAAATTGAAAAACATTTTAGAATTGTGCTTGGAACAAGATGTGGTGTCACACTAGGCAACATTGTTGGTCCAACTTTGTTCCTGATATACATTATCATTTTAGCATTATGATTTATGAATAACTACACCAACATTTATTCCTAAAAATCCTCTCCACTATTAACAAATACAGTTACGTAAAAAACATCATCAACTTACAGTAAGTCTCTTCACTCCTAAACAGCTCATCATGCGCCAAGATATCCAGTATCTCGGTATCATCAAGCCCCCTCCTGGAAGCGGTCAGTAGAGCTAGGCAGGTCTTCACCCTTTCGGCTCCTAGGGCCGCCTCTGTGGTGACGAGGATTTGCATCAGCTGACTTTCTAAGTCCTCGCAGATGACCAGCTCAGGGGTGGTTTCAGATTCCGATAGTTCGGAGAAGGTTTCTGCTGATAGCGAGATTTGCCATGCTAGGATCTGGAAGATGAATTGACATCTTAGGTAAGTCTTTTTGAGGTTGAAGGTTGCCATTAAAAAAACAATCGTAATATGAAGCAGTAAAGTTTGGTTTTAATGTGACACTTACATTGCCTTAGAAAGCGGAGTCAAGATCATCATACGCTAGACATATTTAATGTCTTTGAAAAGTCTTGACTTTTGAACATGTTAATCTAGTGATAATTAAAAATCCACCTTATTGAACAGCAGAAGGCATTACTTTTGCACAGTCTTTGTGGTAACTTCAGGTGGCATGGCCTCCCAGCCTTGATATACGTTGCGACACAGACAATCAGAAACCAACCTTAGCATAAAGCGGTAGAGTACACTTTTGCACGGCTTTCACAGCGGACTCCGGCGGTGAGGTAGACCCAGTCTTACTATAAGTCGCAGCGCAGGCCGTAAGAACAGCCTTAGCCTCATCAGGCCCAACTGGCGGCGCTCTGACGACTTTGGGCCCATCTTCTGATGATAGTACCGCCATGATTGCTGAGCTTGAGGGCTCGTCTTTTTCTAAGGAAGAGTTTGAAAGTAGTTAAATTTTATTACAGGCTAAGAAAGGCGGATTCAAATTGAAATAGCTGACGAAATCCAACAGAAGTTATGGAAGCCAAAACAAAATGATTTGATGATTTTTATTTGTCAACGACCGCAAGGAGAGCGGTTAGAGTTTCTTTTGTCCCGTTGCAGTGCAAATGAGAGGCCAAAAAAAACAACAAACAATATCGTCTTAGTTAAACTTGAGCACAGTTTTGTTGCAATATGTCGCCAATTTTGGGAAGGCGATACGGCGCGAGGACAAAAAAATTTAGTCATAAAAGTGTTATTTCGCAATTCGTTTATTTTGTCGATTCTATCGTATTAAACACTTAAATATAAGGCTAAAAGTGTCTTGGTGGTTTTTGTCTCCGACTAACCGTTTGTCGTAAAAACGATGTCGAAGGGATCCATAGGTTAGGTTAGGTTAGAACTGTGACCAACTACCTCGAAATGGGTCGCGAAATTTTTATAAGTCTTTTTTTCGTAGTGCCCCTAAGACGACCCACTGACCCAGTTTTGGTCTCACAGTCAGCTGTCTAGCATAAGTGCTAGACAAACCTTACTAATCTAAACCCCCGCGCAACGTGAAACTCCGTGCAACCGGTGCGGCGTTTCGCGAGAGTATTTTTTTTGTATTTAAAAATGTATTATAACTTTGACCTTCAATATCTCTGTAACAAAAACGTTTCCAGGTATGGTCCAGAACAAAAAAAAATATTAATATAACGGGAAGAACAAGTGCCTTTCGGCTTAACTAAAGGTCTTTTTACATCCCTTATTAAAGAAAATTATCATTTTCAGTCATCAGTTTGGTTATTTGCTCGCTGATGGGCGTCAAATCTTTACCCCACCGTGTAGCTCTGCCTCGGGTTCCGTCTCAAGAAAGCAGTAGGCCCGTAGATATGACGATTTCTCTTTACCTTCCGTGACAGTGACGATCATTTTCACGTTTTGCGGCAGTCGCTCGGGCAGCCAGCGCGCGGCCCGCAGCGCGTCGGCGCCCACCACGCACAGCAGCGCGCCGCGGGACCGCCCCACCCCGCCCAGCAGGGTCGGTAGAGCCGTTGACAGTGAAAATACGTCCTGACCACAAATATTTTTAAGTTAGTCACAAAGAACGATAATTCCGGACACGATTTGCAAGCAGTTAGAAATACACAAACTGAATGACCGAAATTTTCAGCGTCAAAAAATAATTTTAGACACGCAAAATAGTGTGTAGAACTCCAAACACGGAATAACTTATTGTTATTCGACGATCCTGGACAAAAAATATTAGTTTTATAGCATCGGATTTCGACACGAACAGTACACATATACATTGTCAGTTTCCGATAATTCTGGACACTTTAACGTTTTGTAGTATGTGATTCAGTACACGGAAACTTTTGAAGCCCTTTTTTTTTTGGATGGGAAATCATCAAATAACCTCCCGCTCTGGGCGGAGCGAGAGGCAGTGTCAGACTTTTACTGACTAAAACCCATCCATGTTCCTTCTTCGCCCTTTGTGTTCCGAAGCCACGGTATCTCTTTGGAACAGTCCCGCAGCCCCGGCAGGCTTCAGCCCTTGCAGAACCCTTCCCTATTGCTGACTCTCTTTGAGGCTCGCGTGGAACACGAACGCGCCGTCGACACGGCCTGTCGTCATGAGACGGACATTTTGAAGCCCTGATACCTAATTTTTGACATGTACGCATTTAGCAAGGTCCGATAACTTTTATTAGTATCCGATAATTCTAGAAAACAATTATCGGATATTATAATGTTTGTGAGAAACATTTTACACACATTTGACATGAAAAAAATTTGTAGCAATAATTTTGAACCAACTAAAAAAAACAGTTTAAGTCGTTTTATCAATGTAACAATATTTTGATTTAAAAGATTGTCCATGGAGTTTCTTGCCCGTTCTTCTCCATAGAGATCTACGCTAGGGAATGGGCAACTACAGTACTTTCACAGTTTTTATGTCTTGTGACTGGGGCTGTAGCTACATTTAATTTTCATCTTTGTTTCGACAATTCATAAATGTTTTGATTTTGATGTTTGATTACGTTCCCTAATAAAATACAGTTTACTTACATTGCGTCCTCGATACACCGACCCTGTCATGATTACGTGACACTGGTCCACGATGGACTTCAGCAGCATGTGGGAACTGCTCGACGCCGGCGTTAGACCCACGAACCTGTGGACGAAGACATTTAAGCTATTGGTAGGACACAAAACTATATAGTTCTCTCACTGCTAGCTTTTAAGAGGCATAAAGAAACATTTTTTTTGTGTCAAAGCACCCAGAGACTTGGTTTAATAACTTTTGTTTTGAGTGCTTTTGGAGCGTAACTTATTAACACAAACATAATTCTGAAAAAGGCATAGACAATATCAAACCTCTGTCCTACACACTATAGATCATCTAATGTCGTGCCACAATGAAAGAAAATGGTTTTAACAGTCTCGTTTATGGCAAGAGGTGTGTCATATAAATAAATTCCGGACATGTAAATAACAAATCCGTAGTCTATTTTGTATGGTAACATGTTTGTATAATAAATAAATAGTGCTTAATGACGTCATAATAACGCAAATATCACGATCCGTATGAAAAACAAGCGTGTCATTTTTTGACTAACTAAGTCAAAAAATGACACGCTTGGTTTTCATACGGATATTTGCTTTATCTAGGTATATTATCTATGGTCATCACTCATGGAGGCCCTTACCCTTACCTGACTATAACAGCTAGGTCGGGCTGGTAGGAATGCGCAAGAGTGACGGCGCGCGCCACGAGGGTCGCCTTCCCGCATCCCGCGCCACCGATCAGCGCCAGTGGCACGTTACTGTCGCCTGTTATGTATCTGAAATATTGAAGAAAAGTTATAGCATCACCTACATTGGGTTATGAACAGTCGAATCAAAACGTTGAAAAAATTACTCTGCAAGAATAAAGAGAAAATCAGACCTTAGATTACCAAAGGCATGATAAAAATGCCACATTTCTATGTGGCATTTTATTATATTCTTCTTCTATAACGTGTGGTTCGTGCCTAACCTGGTGTCAGAGTTTTTATGCCGCCCATGGGCCTCTGACTTGGCTTTACATGCCGTCGAGAAATATCTCTCAGGCATGCTGGTTTCCTCACAATGTGTTTCACCGAAGCAAGTGATAATTATGCAATACGCACATGAATCCGAAAAAGCAGTTGTGTGGGCTCGAACTTGAGACCCTGACTTGGCAGTCCGATGGTCGCACCACAAGGGTCTCGCAGCATTTGCACGGAAATATTGGTAGAACAATAATATAAGATTCCGATGAATTTCAGAGTTTAATTGACAGATAGGGTTCGTGATACTTACGTTTTGAGTTCATTAAGTGTGATTTCTCTGTTGGATGTACACTGCGACGCTTTCTGACAGAACGCAAGATGCTCGTTCACCTCGTCAAACACGCTGTAATGAGATAATTTTAATTGTATGTAAGGTATATAACGGGTGGATGACAGAGTCCGCGTAACACGCGTCCGCGTAACTGACGAGTGAGGGAAACTGACTAGCAGTTTCCCTCACTCGTCAGTTTATACAATAGGGAATATGCATGAAATATAAAACTCTTTTTATTTATGAAAAATGCCTTGTATTGGCGCATAAAAACATTGTGGTACACTTGTTTAAGTTTCTAATACATCACTTATTTTACAATTTACTGTTTTATGTAGCATGTTTTTGGTGAAATGAAACGCACTGTCAAAACACACCGTCCTCGATAACGCCGGTATTGACGTCAAAGTTCATTGTGTCAAAAAATTACTTTTATTTCAAAAACTCTAAAAGTTTCACGAAAATTTTATTATAATATTGTTAGTGCAATTTTTCCTTGAATAAAGCACATACAATTGGTAAAATTATTTTATAACACATTTGCTCGTAAAGGGTCTCTTATTTCACCAATTTCAATATCGTAATGTATCTCATTACGTACTTGTGCTGTAAAGTAAAATGCACGGTTTATACTTTTTAAATCTTAGCAAAGAGTTTTTATGTCAGAAAAGTGGTCAACATTTTATGAATAAAATTAACTTTGGGAGATGAAATATAATAAATAAACATTTAATTCTTTAATTTATTTAATTTTGACAATAAATTACAACCATTTATCTGTAAAAAAAAAACAAAAAAATTACTTTTCCTTTATTAGTAATACTGGCTGTTTTTTGTGTCTTTTCCTTAAAAAAAAGCGCTGATGCGCGCGCCTCGCTAATTTGTGAACAAGTAAAAATTATTCCGCGCGCTTTTTCTTTTCGCTGTATTGTTTTTATTTGTTTTATTTATTTCCTCGCAAATATGTTATAAAACGTCGTATGACATACGTGCGCTTTGATAATTACAGCCTCTGCTTTTTTATCGCCCTCGCCTACGACGGCTCGGGCTAGGAATATCGCCTCGGCTGTAATTTTCAACTTACCGCACTTATATCATAATGTACTATTATTAAGACCAAAAAAATTAGATGTAAAACAAGGCAGATTGTGGATAATGACGTCACATCATGGCCGCGACAGCTACGGACGTTTGAACTGTCGTAGAAAATTGCAGGAGTTTAATATTATTTTTGTGCGACAAGCAGTAATTGAACTTAACTTTGAATACTTTTCTTGGGTTGATAGTACTGTATTTTATTGATTTAAGTGAAGAAAAAATTACGTGCATATTTCCTATTCATCTTTGTTGGAAAATTTGTCCTTTCGAAATAGAAGATACAAATCTCATGATTTTTTTGGAAGTCGATTGCCCATGAAGTTTTGTTGCCCGTTCATCTCCATAGAGATCTACGTTTTGGAACAAGCAATTAGCTTCTAAGCAATATCACCCAATTAAAATCGCCAACCAATTATTTAATTAAAATCTGAATATGGTACATTTTTATTGGAATTCAGTTTGTACTGACGCCAGCATACCACGCTACAACAATCTGATACATTTCGTTAATAGATTTTCAACTTTATCGCATACGCTCAAGGTTGATTGGGAAAATTTGACAGTTTCGGGTAGCTTCATGAGCTGGCATCCGTACATTATATATTTACGAACTATATAAGTACAAATAGATCTAAAACAATAATAAAATACGAACAGGTAATGCAAATCTTTGAAATACCTAACTATTTGCTTTGGCGTCAAACTCGTAGCCAAGTTCAGGGCCGACGCAATCTATAGATAGCCACACACAGAAGAAGATTCCTTTGGTCTTCGAAAAATATTCCGACATACCTAGTAGGTATCCCATTGTACCCGGCTGGCACATCGTTGTCGCAGATGAGCGCGTCGAGCAGCGAGTCCAGGCGGTCGCCCAGCGCGGAGCTCACGCCCTCCGTGTACTCGTCCTCGCCGCCCGGCGCGGATCGTCCGCGCACGCTCGCGCGGATCACGTTGCGCTCGCTTAGGTGTTGCTGCGGATAGAAGGGGGAGTTTTTGAGTTAAGAAGAACTGACTTAAGAAGATTTGTCTGAAGGAAAATGGGATGGAAAATTTTGTCAATCTCCCTCAGATTGTTGTACCCTAATAAAAAATGGTCCTGGACAACGTTTAACTTTCATCTGACTGGTAGTAGCTACCGAAAAGATTTATGTAAATCTGAAGTTTTAAAAACGAAAGCTCTCGCTAGGAACGAAATTTCTCAGAACTTACTACAAATTATGAAGGATCAGTAGATGCCTATATGAGCGCAGTTATTCTTTTTTTTTGTAATTAACGTTAAGAACCTCCTAACACTTTGAAATTTCAAAATAGACTTAATGGGTACAGAGGGAGGGAGGCAACGTGGTGAGGAAAGCTATACATGTAAATTCTGCTGAAAGTTATTGAGGAAATACCCACGATACGGTTTGTAAGCGATTGGCACTTGTCTGAGCCCTGAGTGGGCTATTCCAAGTTGTATTAATATACCTTCAGGTCCTTCTGCAGGTTGTTGAGGCGGCGCTGCAGCTCGTGGTGGTGCGCGGAGTCGCCGGAGTCCTGGGGCTCCGCCGGCGCCGCGCCCCCCGCACGGCACACCCACACGCAGCGTCGGGCTGCTTCCACGCTCATCAGGACGGTGTGCTGTACCTCCTGGGGATAAGTTTGAGAGTTGGGTATATAAGTGTTGAACAGAAAATAACGTATGATGAATAATTTGACACCAGGTAAAAATGGTGGCTTTCCCTTTACATGTGCTGTAAGACCTTGCTTTTTGCCAAATTTCGTGATTCTAGGTCAACGGGAACTACCATATAGGTATTCCAAAACCTAACACCCAAAACCTAACACCCAAAACCTATAGGGTTCTTCGGGTTGACCTAGAATTGTCAATTTTGGTTAAAAGCAAGGTCTTACAGCACAAGTAAAGGGAAAATTCCGAAAAATAAAAAAAACTGAAAATAAGGTAAATTTTGGTACTTACAAGTTTCAGAAAATCTAAATTTGCCCATATCTTTTTATCGTGTTGACCCAGGACGTTGGTTTGTATACACCTAATAGGGACGATAGACCTCAGTATATGGTATAAATTTCAACTTTCTAGGTTCACCCGTTCCTGAGAAAATCGGTGGTGACAAACGGACAGATGGACAAGAAAGTGATGTTATAAGGGTTCCTTTTTTTACCTTCGAGGTACGGAACCCTAAAAAAGACCAGACTGGCCAGACTTTAATCTATCTCTGTGCCAAAATTCATCCAGATCCGTTCAGCCATTTTGGCGTGATTAAGTAACAAACATCCATCCATCCACACATTCGCATTTATTATAAGAGTTAAACTGAAGAACTGAACCAACCTGTTCCACGACAGTGGTGAGGTACGCGTCGCAGGCCTCTTGCGGCAGAGTGCGCACGAGCACGTTGAGCGTCTTGGCCATCTCGCGCCGCCACCGCGCCGGCGCGCCCCGGACCAGCCGGTAGCACGGCGGCGTCGTGCTCGCGTCTAGTGTGTACCTGAAAGGAAAGGATGATGCTAGGAGTTACAAGATAGACTATGGATCTCTCGAGGGAATACTTTAACGAAGCCTTGAAGAAATAAATTAGAAAGCTAACTTTTGTAGATACGAATGAGTTTGACTAGCATTTGGTAGCAGACACACCAATTTTAATAAAGATAATATTCAATAGTTTCTTGCAATTACTCGGTTTTCGCGATACAAAGTTTATATTTTCTTTTAGAACTCACCATTTATTCAACAGCGTCTTATCGCTCTCGTCCTCCGCGGTCTCGAGCGCCGCCTTGAAGTCCGCGCACTCCAACGTATGAGGCAGCAGTGGGGTGCCGAGCCCCGAGTTCAGGAACAGCACCGGCACCACTGCTCCGAGGTCTGATTGACCTGGAAGGTAATGATGGATGGAGTTTAGTTCGCTGCAAGATTGGATCTGTGGCTAAATAATAGGCTACAGTACTACAAGTTGCTAAGTAAAACAAACAACAACCAAACTTATATTATCACTTACGGGATATCTGCCGTGATTATCATTTGTTTTGAGCTCCCGATATTCGGGGATTTCGGGGGATTTTTATTCTTTTCAGTGATATTTGTATTTAGTTTAGTTTTAAACCGTGAAAGCTTAAAACATTGTTTAAACAACAACCACTTTTGGTGTGGTGAATACAGAACAAATAAATTATTTTTTTCATAATGTTGAACTGCCATAGATTTCCACCAAGTAACATCTGCGGCCATAACTATAGACTACGCTGTCCTACATCTCTAAGCAAGAATTTCCCTCCATTTAGCCCATTTTTCCTCAGCTCTCGTAATTTTCATCTTCTTGCTTATCCATGGTACGTCTTAGCATAGATACTTACGAGCCAGCTCAGCAATACAGAGCACTGGGAAGCGATGGTCCCGCTGCTGTTCGAGCGGCGAGCGCCAGTGCAGGTCGGCGACGTGCACGCGCCAGCCGCGGCGCCGGGCGCGCACGCGCAGCCGGGCCGCCGCACCACACTGCAGCGCGCCTTTCTCTGCGCAACAGTCTGGAAATAGAAGAGTAAAGTGAGGTTTAATAAAGAGGTTAATACTCATCTTATATTGGTTATACAGGGTGACTGGATCTGCTCCCGCTATAGCATATTCGCTTACTTACTTTCTCTTACTTGCTTACTTTCCCTAGCTAAAGTTTTATAGTTCGGGAGATATGTCAATTTTTATATTTTATTGAGATTTTTCCAAAATCCTTCAAGCATTCATAACATTTTTTTTGCATTATTTTAGTAGTTTTTTTTATTATTTGTTGGTAGTCATAAACATTGGTGATTAAAATACCTCGGAACTTCGCTCAAACAACGGTTAAAAGACCGAAGGATTTTAAAAAAAAAACTTAAGTAAACCTCGCACATGGCGTATTTTAAACGCGCAGACGACGCGCAGATGACGCGCGTATGCGCGCTTCAAACGAGATTAGCACGTAACCTAAGCACACGGGGCGATCGTGAAACGCGCGTCTACTGCGCGTACACGCGCAGATACAGCGATACAGACGCGCTGTAGTTGCTCGTAGCTTCCGCGTTTTGGTGAGAGAGTCGTCGTCAGTTATACAATGGCGTCGGTTGAGACAACACTGCTAACGCTGGCTTTGACCCTTTGTACGAGTTTTGAACGCGTTTCACACGCGCGTTTGTATCGCGTTTTACGTTTGAATCTATAAAAACGCAAAAATCGGCATCTACGACGCAGAAAAAGGCGCGTTCCTGAAACGCGCGTCGTCAGCGCGTTTAAAATACGCCGTGTGCTAGGAGCCTAATGTAAGGTCTAATATTAGCAAATGACATATAGAGGATATGCGAATTTGCTATGGCGGCTCCAGACCCAAGTTTTCTCTAATCTAGGCATAATCTTTTATGATATCACTGTGTTTCAAGCTGCATTTTGTATTTTAAGGGGTTTTCAATACAGGTTAGGTGAAGGTTCAGGTACTGAACAGGAACACCATGATGGGAAAGTGTCTCAAATTGAAGTTTCAGTTAGATATTCACCGGTCATACCAAGAAAGAAGAAGATACCATTTACTTTTATAGGAAGACTAGCTAGTCTTCCTATAAAAGTAAATGGTATCTTCTATGTGTCTATCGTCAACCACTTACCCTGCGAGTCGGCCGCGCACACATAGATCAGCATGGCTCTCCGCCTCCTGACCCTCAGGCCTGGCGCCTTGCCCAGCAGGCAGCAGCGGTGCTCCTCCGGGAGGGCGCTTATGTTGTTCGGCATAGGAATGCCCATCACGTCCTCCCGCGGAGACATGCATGCCACAGGGGAAGACAGCGATATGGAGTCTGGAATATTTTAAAATGGTGAGTAATGATGTAAATCAATTAAGTTATCACTAAATAAAAGATGTGATGAAAATTACATATATTATTTGGATTAGTAAGATTATAAACTTTGGTACAGTTTGTTTCGTTTACGGCCTAAGTGCTTCTGAGCATATTTTAAACCATATGACGACGACGACCCGAATGGCGCAGCGGTAGTTAGGCTGCCTTACGTTCTTAGGGTACCGGGTTCGAATCCCGGTTGGAGCAAATGTTTGTGTGATGAGCATGGACATTTGTTTCCGAGTCATGGATGTTTATATGTATAATAAGTATGTAATTACAAACAAAAAAAGTATCTATGTAGTATATCAACTATCTGGTGTCCACGACACAAGCCTCGTTGCTTAGTGTGGCACTAGATGGCGCTGTGTGTTAATGTCCAGCGATATTTATTTATTTATATTTATTTATATTATAGGGGAAAAGACTTTCTTTGCCTCGAGACGCTAAATCTTTGGTGCATTCCACCATTGATCGAGTCCATTTTCAAATTTATTGCAGCCCAACAACAACGTGGTTTCATTCTATAGGAGATCGGCAGTACGCTACATCAGGTGGATATTTCCATTAGAATTTGCATAAGAAAAGACATAAATCCCGAACCCGTGTGTGATTGAAAGTGCCATTTATGAAAGCAAAAATTCATATCTAAACAATTCATTGTATTGGGGCATCAAAGTGTTTTCCCCTATGGAGTTTTTTTATTACAAAAACAGAAATAACGAATACTGCCAACAAAAGAAAAGAAACAAAACACAAATACCCCGTATGAAACCAATAACTTAACAATTCCATACAAAACTTTTTAATCCCACCTATGCATCTCTGCCCAAATAAACTACAAAGTTATACCCCACAAGGGGCTTGTGTAAAAAAAAAGAGATATATCCATATTTTATTAGGCAACACATTCATTACGCAAATGGAATGAAGTTCTTTCATTGTTCGGGGCATGCTATTACTGTTATTAGATATGCTATGACCGTTTGCACTGACAGTAGGCATCACCTAATTTTTTAACGCCATTGCCACGCAAGCAAGCGTGTGTCCTGCACGCCAATCACACAAATATATGACAAAAAGGGCGGTGCACTATAACACGAAATAAATAATTAAATAGTTATAGAATCCCTATTCTTTTTGTAGGTATTTGCGGTGAAATTGTGGCCAAGCCATAGGTCTCAAGTTCAAACCCAATACATGCACCTCTGATTTATTGGATTCATGAGCGTATTGTATAACTGTGAGGGAAAACATCGTGAGGAAACCAGCATGCCTGAGAAATATTTCTCGACGGCATGTAAAGCCAAGTCAGGGGCCAAAAAAAAAAGGGGCCCCATGGGCGGCATAAAAACTCTGACACCAGGTTAGGCACTAACCACACGATAAAGAAGAAGCGCTTAGCTCAGTGCAGAGAGATGGAGTTTCAACAGCGTTCATACACACATCATCACCTGCCTAACCGTTCCTATGTTGGGGTCGGCTTCCAGTCTAACTGGATGCGGCTGAATACCAGTATTCTACATGGAGCGACTGCCTATCTGACCTCCGCAACCCAGCTAGTACCGGGTCATACGATACCCCTTTGTAAGACTGGTTGTCAGACTTTCGGGCCATTGACTACCTGTAACGACTGTCAAAGAACTACAAATGACAGACGGGACCGACGGCATAACGTGTTTTCCGGGGCACGGAGGAAACCTAGTACGTTATGATGGTCACCCATCCACAGACCAACCTAGGCAAGCGCAGCCTTGAAGATCGACCCGTACAGCTGTTATTATTTAACTACGAGCTTCAACAGCGTCATACTGTTTAGGCATACTTAAGGTGTAGTTTAGTTCCACGCGCGCCTCAAAGAGAGTCAGCAAAAAGGAAGGGTCCGCAAGGGCCGATGCCTGCCGAGGCTGCGGGACTGTTCGCAAGAGATACCGTGGCTCCGGAACACAAAGGGCGATGAAGGAACACGGATGGGTTTTAGTCAGTAAAAGTCTGACACTTCCTCCTGCTCCGCCCAGAGCGGGAGGAGTCATTTGATGATTTCCTAACCGGAAAAAAAAGGTGTAGTTTAGTGTTAGTGAAAAGGAGTTCTAATAATTTTATAACTACACTTTGTTTATTTGTGTTACTCGTTTAGAACTCATGTTGAATTTCATTATGTTGAGTCAACAGTTACTTTTTGTAATTGGGTTTGTTGATTAAAAATGTATGGAGACATGTAGGTATGTTGGCAAATGGCTGTTCAAATTCTGTGTATATTTCTGTTGATGAATAATGTGACTTGTTCTGTGGACTTTAAAGTCCAAAGAAAGTAATACAGACTAAGCATAATCAGCCTATAATGTTCCCACTGCTGGGACACAGGCCTCCTCTCTAGAGAGGGAATGGGCTATAATCCAGCACACAGGCCCAGTGCGGGTTGCTACTGCTAGATATCACACGTCTTTGAACTTTTGGTTCTCGGACACGGCTGTTTCCTCAGAATATTTTGCTTCGCTTCTTTATGACAGCATTGGTGATGTATATTAATCTTTATGATTTGAATTGTCTTTTTTCTATTTCTATATTGTGCTTACATATAGGAAGCAACAATATTGTACCCAGGACTATGTAATATCTAACTTGATTTCAAAAGAGCGTCCATGGAGTTTCTTGCACTTTCTTCTCCATGAGATTTACTATTTTGGTTTGGGGAACTACAGTACATTGACCGGCGATAAAATAAATATCGCCGGATATTACACACAGCGCCATCTAGCGCCACACTAAGCAACGAGGCTTGTGTCGTGGACACCAGATAGTTGATATACTACATAGATACTTTTTGTTTGTAAATACATACTTATTATACATATAAACATCCATGACTCGGAAACAAATGTCCATGCTCATCGCACAAACATTTGCTCCTACCGGGATTCGAACCCGGGACCCTAAGAACGTAAGGCAGCCTCACTACCGCTGCGCCATTCGGGTCAGCAGTTATTATGCCAGTGGCTGGACTGTAGGTAGCTTATTTTTGAATATGCAAAAGTGCCTATCACGGGTCTATTTGAAAAAAATGCTTCGAGTTTGAGTTTGATGAAATCAATGACACAAAAATAAAACTGAAAGCTTAGGTTCGAAGTTACGACTTATAAAGTCGAAAGTCAGAGCCGATCCATTGAGTCACTATTGTTCTATGTTAAGTAGAGTTTAGACTAAACACATAGAAACTGGCTCATATAGGTTCCTCGGGCCATAAACTGACTTGCCTATGATTACCTTGACCCTTATGGACAAGGCTTTGAAAACAATCTTATCGGGGCGTGACTGGCCCACTTGTTGATATTTTGTTATGCTTGAAAGGTTACCTGGTTTTATAGCCATATTCGAATATGG
This sequence comes from Xestia rhomboidea, assembly GCA_963853795.1. Classification (NCBI taxonomy): domain Eukaryota; kingdom Metazoa; phylum Arthropoda; class Insecta; order Lepidoptera; family Noctuidae; genus Xestia; species Xestia rhomboidea. Next base: position 15,125,387 of record OY970774.1, read on the forward strand.
TCAAGTGAAATTGTTGGTTATAATAAACGTTCCGTGCGGTATCTGATATATCTCGAATGCAGAATATCATTGTATCACAGACACCAGCGCCTTCCAAAATAGGTTACATCATAAAAATTGAACGTGGTACAAAGTGAACTAGTCTAGTAGTAGTAAAAGTAAGTATATGGTGATAAAATAAATATCGTTGGACATTACACACAGTGCCATCTAGTGCCACACTAAGCAACGAGACATGTTTCGTGGACACCAGATAGTTAATATACTACATAGATACTTTTTTGTATGTAAATACATACTTATTATGCATATAAACATCCATGAATTGGAAACAAATGTCCATGCTCATCACACAAACATTTGCTGCTACCCTCATTAATCGTCAAATGAATTAATGCATTTATTATTTGTTTATTTATTTGCATCAGACACAACGATCCATAACATCATCCATTTAGGGAAACTAATAATTCAACAATGAGAGAAACCGTTATTAACAGACTTAAATAATTAAACCACGTTAAGCAGTTGGTCCCGGCTGTCATTTGTAGATCTTTGACAGTCGTTACAGGTAGTCAGTGGCCCGAAAGTCTGACAACCAGTCGTACCAAGGCGTATCGTATTACCCAGCACTAACTGGGTTGTGGAGGTCAGATAGGCACTCACTCCATGTAAGCTCATTAAGACTGGAAGCTGACCCCTACATGGTTGGAAAAACGCTAGGCAGATGATGATAAACTTAAAGTCAAAGTGTTCCTATATTGCCCACTAGAATAATAAAAAAAAAACATTCAGACGAATTGATAACCTCTTTTTTGGAAATCGGTTAAAAAGACCCGCTGCACCGAATTTCAGGTTACGGCGGCCAATCTTAATTACGCAGATAACGGGCTATTTGTCCGCTGTTCAGAAATGACCGCTCACCCCTATCTTTCCTGCCCATTGGGTGTTGTCCACGCATTGTTTATTCATCCAATGGTTGTATGGCAAATTGTCCGCGTCTGAACAGCGGAGATATACCCCACAATCTGCTCAGTGCCTTACACTAAGTTATTATAGCAAGTTCAAAAGTCACTCACCCGAAACACTAGACCCAATCGGCCTCGGCCCCTTCAGCTGCGGCCGGCTCTCCTTCACCGAAGACGAGGGCTCCAGCAGATGGTGCGCCGGCGCAGCCTGGGGGTCCGCGCTGGCGTCGATGGACGGCTTCGTGACGCGGTACGAAGGGGACCTGCGCGAGCAGCAGTTCGACCTGATGAGAATGAGTGGTGGGCTGGCGTGAGATGGAGTGTGAGATGCAGAGTATGGAGTTATGCTGCAGAGCTGCTTGAAGTGAGGTTGCTTGCATAAAGATACTAGATTTCCTGGTTCCCTGGTCCAGAAACGAGACCGAAAGTATGGGAATGTTGCGCTTGCAACAGCGTCGAAATATCGGGAGCTCAAAACAATAAATTATTACGGAAGATATCCCGTAAGTGACATTTTAAGTATAGTTATGAACCGTGAAAGCTTAAAACAGTGTCTCATGAATGTAATTTTTTGGAAACATAAAATGAAGTAAATAATATAATATAGTATGGTTATTTAAGCGCTTAAACAAAAATTGTCCAGAGGGCGCTGTTGGTATACATTTGTGAAAAAATGGCGGCGTTAGTGCCAATTATTGCCAAGCGCCAAAAGATCCATGTACTTGTACAGCTACATTTGTGAATTTACAATTTCCACAAAGGATTCCTTAGGTCGATACAATTACTTATACTAGGTAATCCATTAACTGCATGTGGTGTGGAGCCTATTTACATGATAACTAAAATAATAATATACTTAAGTTGCCCTTGGAAACCGTAGCTCGTAGCGCTACGATAGCACTACAAGCTACGCGAGGCTCTACGGCGTAGCACCGTAGTAGTATGTAGATTTTTGAGAGAATGCTAGAATTTTGAATGTTATTACTTAAGGTATTAGATATAGTTTTGATAATTATGTGCCTTCATGAGCTCTATATGTAATGTGAATGTCATCTATGTAGATTTGAAATTGGTATCGTTCTACGAAAACCATAGCTAAAGAATTATTTAAATTATTTATTTATCCTAGTTATTATATTATTTAATAGTGACCTACTCCGGCTTCGCACGGGTAGTGGTAGAGTAGGGGTCATTATTACACAAACATACATGTTTTTTCTGTCCTGGCAGCGTTTTCTATGAAAACTCACAAGCGACTTGACTTTTTCCGGTACTTCCCACAATATATCGTCATATATCAAACAATTTACGCAAAACCTTGACAAATTATATACTTAAACCTTCCCTATGAATCACTCCGTGGAAACCGCCTGAAAATCCGTGGGTCAAAATAACCACGTTGTTGAGCCCTGACACAACCAGAAGGAGATGGAGACTTCGCAGGAGACGACAGGATGAACTGGACAAAACCAGCGACCGGTCCACATTGGCTCTGGATCGAAATAATTGGAGGACAAGAGGGGAGGCCTTTGCCCAGCAGTGGGATAACACAGGCATCGTCATCGGTCATTTAAAAACAACAGCTGATCCATACATTTTGACCGTGTAGGGATTGCAATTTTGTAGGAAACAGTTGTTTTTTGATGAAAAAACATTTATAGGCGCATGTAAAACTAAAAAATGTTGTTGTCAAGTTCAAGTTGTTCATGTTCAAGTTGTCAACCCGGCTCGAACAATCCAGAATTCGCCACGGTTTAGAACAAGCCAGCTGGTCTCTGGGCACAGCGCTGGGTTACAATCTCGTGACTTAGATCTTCGATCCCAGCCTAAGGATTTTCTTTTTCTGAATCGAGTCATTTTGTTTTCATTTTGTTTTAATTTATTTTATGTTTTTGTTTTTTTTATTCTCAGGGAAAAATTTGTAATATTTAATTTTTTCATTAAGCCATATTTAGTTCCTGTCGTAATCTGTTCTTTTAAGCATATTACTTGTACAAAATAATTTCGATGTTTCACATCAGCTAGGCGTCCCGCGACGGCTCACAATTTATTTTTAATAACCGACGAAAAATTTCTATGTATTGTTTAGAATGATGTACTGAATACCGATTTAGCGTTGGTATCCTTTCTAACTTGTATATACAGGGTGTAAACAGACTCACCGCGAAGCCGTCAACCAAGCATTCGTACATCAAACTAAGTAAATAAATAAATAAATAATGTGTTTATTTTCTCATCACAAACGTTACAGTGAACAGGAATGACTAAATCTAATACACAGGGTAAACATTTGTGAGAGACTGGTGCCCGAAATAGGTATACAATACCTGTGTTACGGGTCACCAGGCCCCCCAAGACTTATAAGTACAAAACTAATTTAGATTAATTACTAACAAAATGCGTGATAAGTAACTTTATGTAATTTTTTTTGCCGAGAAATTACTTTTTTTTTGGGGGTGAAAAATCACGTTTTACGGTAAAACTCAAGGTAACGCACTCAAAGCATTGTGCTGACGGATCCATTGAATATAACGACCGTCGTGGAGGTATTTCAAATAAAGTCATAACATTAAAAACTTGTGAAAATTTGGAACTTTGACCTCCAATATCTCCGTAACTAGAAGGTTCCTAGGTATGGTCTAGAACAAAAAAATGATCGCAATAACTGGGAGAGCAAGTGACATTCTGCTTCGTTAAGAGTCTATTTACACCCTTTATTGGCTCTCCATTGGTATTATTGAGATAATCAAAGCCTGATATAAAACAGTAACAACACATGTATTTCTTCAGAGTTTTAAGTTTATATTGATTATTATCATGACCGACAAATTGTTATTATACTTTCTGCTTTATTAATACAAAACGTTGGCGGAGAAAAATACAACATCGTCATAACAATAATATTGGATTCCTTTCTTCTTGTAAGTGAGATTAATTAAAAGATAAACAAAGATAAGACAAGAAAAATAGAGGACACTTGTTTACCCCATGTGGGAGTAGCCAGGCATAATGGTGTAGAGTTGCATATCTACAGTTCACTAATAGATATTTTATGTCGGCTGTTTACGAGAAGATTCTAGATCATGTTTCGAGTCTGGAATGTTCCACTATGGAGCCGTGAAAGAAAGTTGTGGTACTTTCTCGAAGGATTGGTGCCGCATAGACATAGCCGTCGTGTTTACGAGAGCAGTCAGTCCGATTTTGACGATACAAAGCGAATCGAAGTGAACTACAAGGTCTAAACAGAAAACCCTCCACGAAACCGTCATCACTCCGTCGTCATCCGTACGCATTCAATACATGAAACTAAGTAACTCTACGCATTTTTTTTTGCTGGGTACGTGTAAGCGCGTAAGCCGATACGAGCCCATAAGCGCAAAAAAGTCTCATACGTCTCGCTTATACCACCACAATCAAGAAAATAAAAACAAAAGGATAAAAACTAATAGGGCTGCACCATGTTGATAGCTGTCCCCCTGATATCATAAGCTCCTAATTATCCCCTAACATTGAAAAAGGGTTGGCTTACCTTAAGCCAAATCGGCCAAATCAATCGACAGCGGCCGTGTCAGAAAATATGTCGAACGGCTGAATGGGATGATGAAATCTTTCAGTTTGTCAGTTCACATAACATAACATCACGACTGTTATCCTCGAAGGTTAAGGCAAAGACCCTAATATTACACCTACATTTCGCCAGATTCGTTGTACCTAGTAACAGGGGGCGAGTCTATTGCCAACAAACGGGCGAAAATCCAGACTCCGTGGCTGCTACTGAGAAATTCCTGATGAAAAAACCAAATAACAATTTGCACGACCTGGGAATCGATCCCAGGACCTCATTCTCCTCGACCAACGAGGCATTCAGTTTAGTGTCAGTTTGTCGGTTCAGTATTTCAATTTTGTTAGTTGAAAGCAAGCATTATTAAAAGAAAGAGTGTCTTTGCTACAAGGGGACTATGTACGAGTATATGAAGAACGAACACCCATACACAAATCAAAAACTTCCCTAAACAACCCTGGCTAGGGGTGATATAATTATACCCAACCTGTCTTGCTAACAAAATTATCAAAATACACAAAATAATAAGTAATGCAAGTATACACAAAACGCCTATAATTCGATCATGGGGTGACCCACCCTAAGGGGGGGTGAAAAACGGCGGTAACGTAAACTAGGGGCGCCGAGTTTGCTCTGCTAATATTTAGGGGTGTAGGGGCACTTCAAAACGGGGGTGTGTTCGAGAGCATGGCTTGCTTGGTTGCTTGTTTGAAATGACGAGAAATTATTTAGATCTTCTACCATTTAATAAGTATTGAATTTTCATTACAGGGGTTCAGTCATGATGATACTATATAGCCGATTTCGACCCCAGCGACTGCATTCGAAGCTTTGCTGAGCTGCTCTTTCATGTGATGTGCTCTCAAGTTTGGCCGAAAAAGTTTGAGCACAAAGCAGACTAAAAAAAATTATTTACCAAATCAAAAATAACAACCTTGCACAGTTCAATAAGTTAGAAATAAGCAGTAGAGGTAGTAACAATTTTCTGAAGATTTTCTGTGGCGTTTTGTTTCTAACCATCCAGTAAGCAAAAGGTAATAAGGTTACAGGTAATAGGTAATACACACACATTATTATTGGTCAACAGGACCTTATGAAATACACATTAAAATGGCTTGAATACCATGATTATTATCTTGCTTCTAAATACACAAAGTTTTACACACTACGCACATGTCCATTGCATGGCAAAATATCCATACAGACAGAGATAGCATTAACCTACCAAAACCGAACAGTAAGTTATAGAAAATGGCCGTTAAATTTCATAAGAGTTACCGACAGTAACTTTGTCGCTAGATCTAAATCAGTAAGATTTCGTATTATATTCAGACTCAAACAAAACTGGCGAAAAATGAGTGTGCAGCAGTACACTTCTGCCTTTCTCTTCAGGGTCTATAGGCGTGATGTTAGCTTTATTTGTGAATTATACATAGGAAACATCAATCTGGAACCCCAACCAACACCATATACCTGGTTTGGGTCGTGGGGCTTTTGGGACCGGGACCGCGGTCCCAGATTCCACCTAGTTATTTTTGAGTTACTACTTCTTAACTATTTTGGGACCACAAAATAAGAAACAAAGTTATGCCGTCAATCAACCAAACAATTAAGAAGTTATACAGATAAAAGTATTATTAAATTTAGGTACAATTTTAAGCCACTTGTAACATATCTTGTGTATAATTATTGTACCTGCTTATGTATTACCTGGATAATAAACCATTTTCTATTTCTATTCAAGTGTCAGCCAGTCTTACCAAGGGGTATCGTATTATCCAGTACTAACTGGGTTGTGGAGGTCAGATAGGCAGTCGCTCCATGATTGCACTACACCCGGTGACTGAAAGCCGACCCTAACATAGTTGGGAAAAGGGCAGATGATGATGATAAATCATGATCTGTCGAATGACCAATTTGGTCGAGACGCCATTGTTTAACTTTGTGGACAGATCATGGGATATTCCAGTTCAAGACTCAAGTTAATTTTAAGATCGAAAGGACAGCGCAACATAATTGCGTCCGACATAAAATGAATAAATAGAAGAGACAATCTTTCATATCAAGTGATAAACATCGATAAATCATGACGCTTCACTTCAAATCTCTGACGCAAGTTCTACACCTTAAAGTTAACAGAAATTCAGTAGAAAATAAATCAGCTGTCAGTAACTCAATCCAGCTAAACCTACCTGCGTTACCAAGGTAAGAGGTAAGGGCGCACCGGGCCGACAATATTGACAAACGATATGACGTCAAACGATTTTATTTACTATCTTTCATTGTTACTGGGGAAGCAGAACCTAGATTGTGTCTACTTGTAACTAACTGCTTTGTATACATGACTCCTGGTTCGATTCCTAGATGAAGTGAAAGTAGTCATTCAAACTAAACGTGGATGTAAAATTTCAGTTCAATCGATTGGGGATTACTATTTTAAAATTCAGTTGTAAGATTTGACCTAACAAACAAACAAACATTGCAAGTTAAATAAAAGCTTGCATAAAAAACAGTATTCTGAAAGACTTAAACATAACTGGCGAAATGTGTGTTTACTAATGGGTATACTTCTGCCTAACCCTTTTGGGGATTGCAGGGGTGATGATTATGTAAAACCTAGACATGTATTTATTATCGTGCAAGATTCCCCAAAAACTTTCTTGTTACAATTGCAAAACACATCCCCACTCTTGAAAAAACTCCCGTAAACCTAACCATTTCCTCACACACACACACACAAACCTAACCATTTCCTCACACACACACACACAAACACAGCGAGTACGCAAGTACGTGCGAGGCGTGGCTGGGGAGGGCGCCTACGTCACGCTCCTACGTCATCGTGACGCGCTGCCGACCTAGTTTCGCGGGACGCGGGCTTTCCAACCAGAGATGTGCTGTTGCGTGAATTGATTCGGTGTTTGGGTAGTCGCCTTTTTTACAACCGTGTGGTATGCGTAGTGGTTGACTCAACTAACAAAGCATTTATTATATTATAATTAGAAAATTACAGGCACTTTTGAATGACAAAAAAAGCGAAGCTACAGTCACAGTCACAAGGCTTAATACCTTGAGAAAGTACTGTAGTTGCACATTCCCTAACGTAGATCTCTATGGAGAAGAACTGGCAAGAAACTCCATGGACACTCTTTTAAATCGAAATAACTATAACATAGCTGTTATCGCGAAGGGTTTGGTAGAGGTTTACCTGCAGTACAACATTTTGCCAGTTATGTTTTAGTCCCATTTAACAGGGGGAGAGCCTATTGCCATCAAGCGGGCACAAGTCCAGACTCCAAGCTTCTACTGAGAAAAAAAAAATTTATTATAGTAAAGCTTCACAGCTGACAGTAAATAATAAAATAATATTGTACTAAACAAAATCTCCAATATGATAGAAAACTCCAATAACACTTTGTCTGAGCTGGAAAATTGAAACCAGGACCTGGTCACCCATCTAAGGACCGACCTCGACCTGTACAGCGATTACTATATTCAGCCACGAGCCCCTAGTCTTTGGAAACTAGCACTTTGAGAAATGTATAGCGCAATGGCTGTGTCGTAACACAATTAATCCTTCAGAGCTATTAGTAGCGTTCGAAACTAAAACTGTCTACGGGACGCGTCTTTTAATACAATCATTGTGCTACTTTAAAACAAGCGCTCGCAAATACTCGCAATGATCAACAAAACCATTCATTTGTGATGTAGGAACTGGACTTTAGGACGAAAATTAGGTACAAGAACTTGTGTAGAAGTTACACCGTGGAGATTCAAGTTGAAGTCAAGTTATAAAGGATGTTTTAACTTAAACCGTTCGGCATTCTTACTACGAATACTGCAACACACACTTACTCGTATAAGCACTTAAGAAATAAAGCAATAGTACATTTTGATATAAGTGGGGAAACTTTGTTATTGCAGTCGAGGCCGAATTCACACCCGAGCCGCAGGCGAGGATGCAGGTGGAGAAAATTCGATAAACGCCATTTATTTTGTGAATTCGTTGTAAAAAACACACGTTTACACGTCAAAAGTAAACCATGTTTTCGATCGCTAATAACTCATGGAAAAATTCGGTTGCAATAACGATGCTTGCGGGAAACGCAAGTTTCTATTTTCAAGATGCGTTTCTCAAGCATCTTTAGTGCAACTGAATTTATTCGTTAGTAATCGGCGATCGAAAGTTAGCGATTTTGTCGTTATCTCTGTCGAGACTGGCGGCCCTGAGCGATTACTCTGTGACGAAACACAAAAACAAACAGTTCGAAATATGGATTAAAAAATTATTCTCGCAGAACATAACGTCCATTATAACAACTTGCTAAGCTCCACGGTTTGTTTATTGGCGAGAACAAAGCACAAAGCTAGCGTATGGCTTCAGTATTGAACTCAAGGTTACCTGCTAACTAACAGGCTGGTAGCCATGCCCCGACTTGAATAGGGCTTGTTGCTTCAAAGGCAGCTTTGAAATTGAACAATTTTATTCTAACTTATGTTATTAATGCGAAAGTTAGTTTGTTTGCTTTTTATGGCTTAACGGCTGAATAGTTTTTGATGTTTGGTATTGGTACTAGCTTGTGGTTTAATTCTTAGATTTTGAAAAACATGGAATTATCCGTTTAGTCTACATTTGACAGATTCTACTTTTGACATCATATTCTACATTTGACAGATTCTACAATCGACAGATTCTATATTTGACAGATTCTACAATTGACAGATTCTATGTTTGACCGATCCTATAATCGATAGATTCTACATTTGACAGATTTTGAATAAGTTATTAATTAACAGGCAACAAACTCATGTCTTTTAAAGGCTGTAAAGAGATAATAATTTGACAATATAATGCAAAGTCACATTTTACAGTGTCAAGATTATACATGCATACATACATAAACTCGCGCCTTTTTCCATAGGGGAAGGTACCTAGAGTGTCAAAATCGGCCCGTCTATTTTTTTTTTTCTTAGCCTGTCATGTGTCCCACTGCTGGGCAAAGGCCTCCCCTTTCTCCTTCCAAACCTCTCTATCTTGTGCGATATCTGGCCATGTTCGCCCCGCCATCATCATTAAATTCCAAGATACCAATCAAAAACTCTTTAAATCTTTCACAAAACATACGAGGAAGGAAACGCCAGGAAACTTAAAAACAAAGAAAATATACAACACACACGACTTCCATACATTTCCCACACGTAGAAAAATATTCTTGGAAGCGTATAACGTTTTTATCATAGTTTTACGAATTCTTTTAGCTCGTAGTAAACATTTCGCTTGTAAACTATGCCAAGACGAAATATGTTTCTCCTTGAACTACTGCGAACGCATGACTACTTGTAAACGAGGTATTTGAACACAAACGGATGAAAAAAGTCATGAAAAGAGGATAGTTGTAAATATTTAATAAGTGTGATTGATGCTTTTTATATGTAGCTGCTTTCTAAGGAGATTTGAAACTCGCATGGAAGTTGCTGACTAGCTGCTGTTCATTCATGGTAACTTGTATGAGAGTTTGTGGTTTTATACATTGCATTACATACTGGCTCTACTATAAAGACATTTTAGATTATCGATGGTAATCTTTTTTTTTTTTTTTTAGGATGGGTAATCATCAAATGACTTCTCCCGCTCTGGGCGGAGCAGGAGGGAGTGTCAGACTTTTACTGACTAAAACCCATCCATGTTCCTTCATCGCCCTTTGTGTTCCGGGGCCACGGTATCTCTTTCGAATAGTCCCGCAGCCCCGGCAGGCTTCGGCCCTTGCCCTTCACTGTTGCTGACTCTCTTTGAGGCGCGCGTGGAACACGAACGCGCCGTCGGCACGGCCTGTCGTCCTGAGACGGACGGACGGCGAGCTAGCCCATAGCTCCCCGTCCACAGGCCCGCGCCTTCGGTGGCCGGAAGCCACCACGTGGCCCCCGACGCCCGGGGCGTCTCCCGCGGCGGCCGGGACGTGAGGATCTCTCCCTGTCCTGTTCCGCCACCTCCTTCGCTAGCATGACTGCTTCGCAGAAGGAGGTGACGGCGTCCCATTCCGTCTCGCTCCGGACCATGGCACGAACCAGGGCCGGAAGCGAGAGGTCGCCGCCGCCGATCGCCACCTCGAGGACACGGCGGTGCTCCACCCAAGCGGGGCACACCTCCACCGTGTGCGCCACCGTGTCCTCCGGTCTATCCTCACAGTGATAGCACCCGGGCGTTTCCTCCCGCCCGATTCGGTGCAGGAACTTACCGAAGCATCCGTGTCCGGTAAGAACCTGCGTCAGGCGGAAGGTGAGGACGCCGTGGCGTCTCTCCAGCCACTCCTCAAAGAGGGGACTTATCGCCACTATTGTGGCGTGCCCTGCACGGGGTTGCGATAGTCGCTCTCTCCATGTCGCCATGAGATCCCGCCGGAAGTCCGTCCGCTGAGCGACAATTTGCCGCGGCAGCGGAGTTTCCCCCCGGCGTAGCGCCTCCGCGCGCCACTCATGTAGGCGCGCGAGGACTATCGCCTCCAGATCCCATGGCGGCAATCCGGCAAGGAGGTTTGCCGCCTCGCCGGAGATCGTGCGGTACCCCCGGACCAGCCTTACGGCTACCACCTTCTGGGGCACGTTCAAATGGTGGGCGGCACGCCGCCTCAATGAACGTGCCCACACCGGGGCCCCGTAAAGGGCCATGGACCGCACGACTCCCGCGTAGAGCCTCCGGCAGGAGGCGTTTGGCCCCCCCAGGTTGGGCAGGAGCCGCCTGAAGGCAGCCCCTGTCCGCTCCAGTTTGGGGGCCACACGTCGGAAGTGCTCCACGAAGTTCCACCGGCTGTCGAGGACAAGTCCCAGGTACTTCAGCGTCGACTCGACGCCGATGGAAACCCCTCCCGCCATCACTGAGGATCCCGGAGGTGGCGCATTCCGAGGCCCATGAAAGCACATGGCCTCGGACTTGTGCAATGCCACCTCGAGACCCAGTTGCCGGATCCTCTCAACGACTATCGCAACCCCGCGTGTCATGTTTTCGGCCGCCGCCTCGTGCGACCTCCCCTGTGCCAGCACCAGCGTGTCGTCAGCGTAGCAGACTACGCTGACACCGCTAGGGAGGTCGGCGCGCAGCACCCAGTCGTACCCGATGTTCCATAAGGACGGCCCTAGAACCGATCCCTGTGGAACACCACACGACATCTCTCGCCGGTTCCAAAATGATAAATGATGGTAAATGATGGCCCTATCCGTCAGGTAGTCCCCGACCACACGACGAAGGTAGGTCGGCACCCGGTGATACCGGAGTGCCTCCCTTATGCAGCTCCAGGGCATGGAGTTGAAGGCGTTGGCGATGTCGAGAGACACCGCCAAGACAACCCCACCCCTGGACACCGCATCTCCCGTCGTGAGGGCCCTCACGCGCATGATGGCGTCCACCGTAGAGCGCCCCTTGCGGAAACCATATTGGTGTTCCGCAAGTCATCAATTCTTTGTAACGTGCACACATCAGGGGGCAAATTAGCAGGGTTCGATTGACAGACACTGCGCTAAAGCTGAATGAATAAAATGAAAATGATGAGTCTAACCTATTATATGAGTAGGAAATAAGATCATAATTAGAGCCATGGCAAAATTAATGTTATAGGGATATGACGGTGAGGGCGTAAAGTGCTTCATCCCCCATAGAAAAGGGAGAATCCTTCAATCAGTCGGTTGTTCTTCATTTGTATCATTAATGGCTCTGTAGTATTTTTGGCAATAAGTTGCTGTAGTACTTTTTGTAGTGCTGCTGCATTAAAAAAGGAAAAAATCACATAATTTTTTCTCCTTTTTCAAAACCTTCATGAACCACTGAGTACTTGACCGGTTTTTCATCATATTGGATGGACACAAATAACCCTTTTAGGAACACAAACGCTCTAATAACTCAATTAATAAGGCAACCGCACTCCAGTTAGGTTATTTAGCACTCCACACTCAACTCACTGCAAATTGTTAGTTAGAGTTGTTAGTGAAAAAACACAAGAACTCTTTGTAGAAACCTGTCACGGCCGCCCGATGATATCGTGTACCTGGACGAAATAATAACGTTATGAACAATATTTCCAGAAGTAACAGTTTGTAGAATAGTTGTATCATAAAAGTTTGTTAAATAAACGTAATTGTGTGTTATCTAAACGTAGTCTAACACGATAGTTAGGCCCTGTGTTATTGAAGGCGACCATATTGCCAAAAAATCAGACTTCCGGCTGTTGTGATAAGTTCCTGTTAACTGTTGTTGTTAATTTTGTGTGTATATTTTTTAAAGATTGTGTGCAATAAAAAAAAAAGAATAAAAAAAATACAACTATCCTCTGCCTAGCCTATAAGTTAACTATGTTGCGGTCGGTTTCCAGTCTAACCGGATACAGTTTAATACCAGTATCTTACATGGAGTGACTGCCTATCTAACCTCCACAACCAGCTAATGCTGGGTTATATGGTACACCTTGGTAAGACTGACAAAAAAAATACAAGCAACTTCTAAAGAAGCTTTGAACTTTAGTTTCAGGATTCGACGACTTGTGTTTTTTATTCCAGATTCTGTTTTTCCATTCAATAACTTATTGCCCGATCTGGGAATGGTATAACTCGCCGTGATCCGTGGCTAACGTGATCTGATACTTTGATCGGTGGAGACAAACCCGTATTGAAGACCTACATTTTGTTTAACTGTGTTGTTTGCTTTCTCGAGACCTCACTAGACCAATGGCGCTTGAGAATTATCATTGTTGTATGCACAAGAGAATGCTAGCTCTTCCATATCTTAAAAAAGAAATTCGTCTCGTATCTTAAAATTGAAGCCTATAGACTGTCCTCATCATCTGCCTAGCCTTTTCCCAACTATGTTGGGGTTGGTCTCCAGTCAAATCCGATGCAGCTGAATACCAGTATTTTACATGGAGCCACTGTCTATCTGACCTCTACAACCAGTTAGTACTGGGTAATACGATAGCCTTAAGACTGGCCTCTTCAAAACAATTACAAACAACGCAATCATTCTCGTATCTCCTCACAATGTTTTCTTTAATTAATTGTTTACTCCGCGAGCGAGTACAACCACAACTGTGCGTGGTTTATATTTAGACGTTTTATTTTAACAAACGCCACGCTGTCATCGGCCTAACAGCGTGGCCACGAGCTTCACGCACAAGCGAGACGTGTGAACAAATAAAAGAAGTTGTTGTTAATTCTTTCTTCTTTGTCGTAAGGTTAGTGCCTAACCTGGTGTCAGAGTTTTTATGCTGCGCATGGGCCTCTGACTTGGCTTTACATGCCGTCCAGAAATATCTCTCAGGCATGCTGGTTTCCTCACGATGTTTTCCTTCACCGAAGCAGGTGATAATTATATAATACGCATATGAATACGAAAAATCAGAGGTGCGTGTCTTGGGTTCGAACTCGAGACCGATAGTCGTTATTCCGTCGGTCACACAACTAGACTTTTACTACTACAAGAAGGTGTTAAGAGCACATGAGGTGACATGAGGTTTAGAGCGTGCCATTAATCTCGAATCATGAATCGAACTCATGCGCAGGAAACAAGTGACACGAGTGAGTCGCTTGACGTGTCACGCGTCGCATCTCGCATTGCGTGAGGTCGTGGAAGGGACGTATCGCGGACGGATTATTAAGATAGACTGGCATTTAATTTTATGTGATGTTTCCTAATCATTCTTTTTTTGTCGGGTCAGCCTATTAAAATAATTATGTTTTTCAGGCGCCTGTATTCATTTGGCAGTCTATTGCTTGCGATGATAAATACAACATAAGATTCTTTATTCGTTAACTCTTTCATTCAAACAGGCTTCATGCTTCAGGCTTCATTTCAAACTGAAAACTTTCAGATTAAGAGGGAAACTTTTCGAAAAGTTTTTCAAGTCAAAGCTACTTCTGCTGACTGTTTGTAACCAAATAACTTTTAATACTTTCGTCTGGTGCAAATTAAAAAAAAAACCAGTCTTACCAAGGGGTATCGTACTACCCAGTGCAGACTGGGTTGTGGAGGTCAGATAGGCAGTCGCTCCATGTAAAATACTGGTATTCAGATCCGGTTAGACTGGAACTCAACCCCAATATAGTTGAGAAATTGCTGAAGGTGTGTGATCAAATCCAAAATCATGGTAAATTACCAAGATTTTGGAGATTTTTTTCAAATATCTGATTGGCTAACTTTTGTCTGCCATCTCACCTGGTGGTAAGCGAATGCACGCTTGCCTTTCATCAGTAACTTATTCAATGGAGACTTGGAAACACATAAACACACAACTAGCACGTCTTTCACCGGTTATAATAACGTCATGAAGCGCTTAAAATCTTCTAAATACTTTTCACAAAATTACTACAAATAAAATTATAAATACAAGAAAGTTATTCCAGTATAAAATTGTCGCCGTTGGCAAATAATATGTGCTAAGCAAGTATTTCAGCCGCTCCGTATGAAAATATAATTTTTTAATTTATTTGATAGTAATTTTGTGAAAATTATTTAGAAGATTACGGGCGGTGCTTTTGGACTAAAATAACTGAGAAATAGTGGGATGTATGCTGTAATGAAATGAAATGAAATGAAATGAAATGAAATGAAATTTATTTATTTGCCAGAATATAGGTGCTTACATGATAATTGGTAAAATAATTTTAGTTTCACTATATTCGACTTATCAGTCGTGCAAATATTTCTAGTACATGCATAATAATATCATTAAATTACATCAATGTCATTAGTCATACACAATATACTCATCATTGTTATAATAGAATTTACAGCAGTCTTGCTTTGATTAATATTAGTTAGGAATAATGTTCATTATAAAATATATTAAATTAAGTAGTTAGTAAATTAGTTATTATTAGTAATAAAATTATATCTCACTGTCACGACAATTCATCAATGTATTAATTCATTTATAAATAATGTCAATTTAAATTTAAATAAGTCTTCGTTAATTTATTTACATCATGTCTGTTTAAAATTTAAATAATCATCTATTGAATAAAAACATCTGTCACAAAGCCAATTGGTTAAAGTTCTACTAAATTCTAAGTTATTCATTTTTCTTATTTTTTCCGGTAGTTTATTATAAATTTTCACCGCCATGGTGTAGCAGTTTCTGTCACATAATTTTAATCGGCTACGAGGTACTACCAGAGGTTTTTGTACAATTTTCCTTTTAAATTGGGCCTTCTCATCCTGCTCAAAAAGTGATAGGTGGTTTCTAACGAATTTACACATTTCGAAAATGTATAGGGATGGAAGTGTAAGTAGACGCTTGTCAGTGAACACTGGCCGGCACGAATCAGACCACATGAGACCAAAGATTGACCTTATGCATTTTTTCTGGGCTATAAAAGCTCTCTGGGCGTCTGTAGAGTTTCCCCATATGATTAACCCATACCTCAATACTGAACATACATGACTGTGATATACCATTAATGCTGTTTCTTTATTAGTAATTTTTTTTATTTTGCGAAGTGCGTAAACGAATTTGTGAATTTTTTTATTATTGATGTAGGGATCATCATGTTCCTGCCCTGCATCTAAAGGTTTCGGCACCAAATTTGTTAAATGATTAACAAAATACTGTGAGATGAATATTTTATTGGCAAACTGGTTGCGTGGAATTACAGAAAATTTGTGAGAGAGAGAATGAATGGGTGAACATACATTGCATCGTTTTTCCACAGACTAAATAAAAAAAAATCTCAAATCTTTATTGCATTCCATATATAAAGAAAAAAAAAATCTGAATCTCATCTTGGAAATAATAAAAATATTGAATGAGCTATTTGTTTTATACAGCCCTTGCCCCATGTTAATTAGGGTCGGCGCCACACGTTTTCTTCTTCCATTCTCCCCTGTCAATCGTCACGGCATCATTTATTCCTTTCTCTTTCATATCATTCCTCACACAGTCCATCCATCTTTTCATCGGCCTTACTCTCCCTCTCCATCCATCAAAATTTATATTTATTTATTTGGATCTCCAACAAAAGATACACAGATACATTAGAAGTCACAGTTATACAAAGGTTCTTATAAGTGTGTTCCTTCAATTACAGGAGACCACAGCATGCACATAAAACTAGGTGTTAACACAAAAAATAACAAAATAATAAAAAAGCATTTGGTGACAAGAAATCATACGTATTACAAATAAAATTGAATTAAAATTAAAATTGTAACAAAATTAAAATTGTTCTAAAATTAAATTGAATTTAAAATTGTATTACAATTATAATTGTACTAAAATTAAAATTGTCTCACATAAAAATTATAATTATTTTTCTACATGTATTGCAGTGGTCATTTTTTTTGTATTTGGAGATGGGGAAGGTTATGTCCATGTCAGATTGCTTTGACAATTCATTATATTGTCTACAGAGATATTCATTACTCTTTTAGTCAAATGCGATTCATCCCTCCTCATCACATGCTCATACCAAGACAATTTGTGTTGTAGACTTAAACTTCAGTAAATAAATCATCATCTGATTCTCCCTGCCTTGTCCCAATGATGTTGCGGTCGGCTTCCAGACTAACCGGATGCAGCTGAGTACCATTATTTTACATGGAGCGACTACCTATCTGACCTCCACAACCCAGTTAGTACTAGGTAATACGATACACCATGGTAAGACTGGTTGTCAGACATTCAGGCCACTGACTACCTGTAACGACTGTCAAAGATCTACAAAACACAGCAGGAAGAAACTCGTCGAGAGGTGGTCACCTATCGATGGACAAACCTAGACCAGCGCAGCTTAACCTGAAGACTGACCCGAGCGGCTGTTATTATTTAGCCACGGGCTCCTCTCCTTCTCTACTAATTTCTTGGTTTATCCATTCAACACTTGATTCATAACAGCCACAAATATGTATTATGACTGCATCTCCATTCACCCACTTTAGAGTTTACAACATTGATGTTAGTTGCACTACAGTCTCATAACCGAGGTGAAGGCTAGGCCTAGACTACTAGATAGTATATCAAACGTGCTCGGTTATAGCAACACCTGATGAACGAGACGAACTCAATCGTCGGCTGCACTTTGATGTTTTGCCAACCGACTGATAGGCGTATAGAAGGTAGAGACAGAGGGTTTAGTCGGAATTGTAACCGAGTTTCAAAGATGTTTTTTTTCAAGATCAGTGATTATACAAGGTGTTAACGGAACCTTCACGAAGCCGTCAACCAAGCATTCTGTATATCAAACTAAGTAACTCTACGTAAGAACTATTGCTGGGAAACGACTTTTTTTTGGGGTGAAAAATCACGTGTTACGGTAGGACTCAATGTAACGCACTCAAAACATTGTGCTGATAGATGCATTGGTCGTGGAGGCATTTAATGTAAAGTTATAACATAAAAAAATTGCTTGAGTTGAAACTTTGACCACCAATATCCCCGTAAGTAGAAGGCTCCCGGTATTTAAGGTATGGTCTAGAACACAAAAAAGATCGCAATAACGTGGAGAACAAGTGCCTTTAGGCTTCGTTATGGGTATTTTTAGTATTGTTACACCCATTAGGTGTGATGTGAAGCAATAGATGGGCGGTGAAATGCAGTTGCTTCTCAGTTTCTTCGACTCCAACTCCATACGACATAAGACGTAGACGAGAGACGTAGAGAAGAAACGACTTTTTTTTGAGGTGAAAAATCATGTTTTGTGGTAGAACTCAATGTAATGCACTCAAAACATTGTGCTGGTGGATGGATTGAATAGTACGGGGGTCATGCAGGTGTTTAAAGTAAAAATCTTACATTAAAAACTTGTGTTTAAAAAAAAAGTTGTCAAAAAGTTGGAACTTTGACCCCAAATATCTCCGTAACGGGAAGGTTCCCAGGTATGGTGTAGAACAAAAAAAATATCGCAACGATGAGGAGAACAAGTGCTTTTCGGCTTCGTTAAGAGGTGTTTTACACCCTTTATACTAAAAAAACAATCAGTTATGTGTCTATGGCTGGAGCAAAGACTTTACGGTTTTGTGATACACGCCTAGCTTGAGGACCTACAGAAGTGGCAACCGTTTTCAATGCATTTAGTATTTATACAAATTAATACTGTAATTTGGCCACGAGGTCCTCGTGTCACAGATGTTACACCAGAATATTAGGGCGGAATTACTGTACCTACGCATTATTTTCGAAGGTTGCCTATTTGTTGTGTGAGTCACAAAAATACCATCGTTTATCATTTGGCCAATAAATTGTAATGTTCTACGTCAGTTATTTGATGTGTGCGGCTCTAAAAAACATTATTCTCAATTAGTACTTAGTTCTAAATTACGATGTTTTAGCGTGGTATAATGTGTTTATGGACACTGCTAACGTAAACCCAAAAGGGAGAATAAAAATAAGGCTTCGAAGAAAGTTTATTTGAAAAACTTTGTGTGATTAGAATAGAGAACTTTTTTCAGGTAATGGGTCTACTAGAACAGTGTTTTTCAACCTTTTTTATGTCACGACCCGCATAGTATGAAAAAAATGTTCGCGGCCCCCGACCGTTTAATTTTTTTTTCATGTATTTTATTATGTTACAAATATTCAATCCGTACAACATTTTTGTGCATATGCATCATTAGAATTCGGATAAATACCTACATAATTAACACTTTTTTATTGAAAAACGATTTAATTCTCAATGTAGCAAAAAGTAATTTGTATTGAACATACAAATGTATATTAGATCCTTTAGTTAACATTTTCTTATTAAATCTATCTTTTTAAACTTTATTGTTTTTTTTACTGAAGTAGTTTTCGTGACGTACCTTACGACCCTCCTATAGAGACTTCGCGACCCCCTAGGGGGTCGCGACCCACAGGTTGAAAAACACTGCACTAGAAAAACTAATACACACAACATATTTCACTAATCCTTCTCACTCATATCTTCTGCAGTGACTGATCCTGAGTGTGAACTGCACCTTTATCTTGGACTTGACATAATCTGTAAATGCGAAAACAATTAGAAAAATGACAAAGTTGTCATTTCATTATACGCTTACTATAATTATTAACTTTTAAAGTAACTTACCTTTTATTTTTATTTTTTATGCTCTTCATCTATCTACGTTCGTGTGACTTGCTCCATTTTCCGTTGGAAATGTAATATTTTGCCATACTTATATAAGTACCCCACACAATTGCCATCGCATCTGCAAATTTTTCCGTTCACTTCTCACTAATGTTTATTATTATTAGTCCATCACGCTCGGCTGCTTGCAGCGTATTGAGCGATGAAGCGCATGGATTCATGAAATTCAAGTTGGGAACGTGCGAAACAGGTTTATGTTTCTATGCGTCCGTTTTATTTATCCATGTACTTATGTTGTTTGTTTTTGTCTTGCACTTTTCTAGGTTTTTTTTTTTTTTTTTCATTCACTTATCTAGTTTATTTGCTATTATTTATTTTATTTAAGTATCTTTTATACAAACACTTATATAATTAGAACACACACAGCATAAAACTGTTTTATGTCCGTATCATCACCATCTCAGGTCCAGTTGAAAACCAGCGTCGGGCACTAGCTGCTCGGCAGTTTGCTGAACTGGGCCTATTTGGCGCAGCCGTGAGACACACAATATTATTTCTTTTCTTTTTTTTTTCTGTCCAGTTTAAGTTTTGTAATTGTGTAGTTTTTATTTTATTGTTATCTTTTGTTTTGTTGTGTGCACTTATGGCATGTGCCAAATAAAAATGTTTTCTTTCTTTCTTTCTTTCTTTCTAATATGAACGACAATTTCAGACCATAAGTCATATAACCATTTCAGTCATATTACGGCAAGATCTAAAGCTTCGGCTTGTTTCACACGCACCACAACAACGACACGTGGGTGGACTACGACTAGTACGACTGTAATGTACCTAATTTGTATGAAAGTGAATACTTAAATTCACACGGATCACATTTTGCCGCCAAATTCAACCGTGTGGGCAATATCGACCACATCGCAACCGCAACACAAGTAGCAGCAACACCGCGCACTAGCGGCCGGCCATATTGTAAACACAACGTTGCGTCGACGCAACGCAGTGCTCACGAAAGCCCTCCGATCTGTCTGTCTGCAAACCCCAGCCACAAAGCAACTACAACGACAATTTGTAGTTACTACAACGCAACTGCAAGAAGCTAGTGACACTATGCACTGCACGTAACCACTAAATGGCCACTTGTTGACGCTACGATATGGTACCTACGTGTGAATTCTCTTAGAGCATCTAGTCAAGTGTTATTAATGAAAGACAAGTAAAAATAAACAATGGCTGGTTCGAGATGGTAAGAAAAGAGTACCTGGAGATATTTAGGAGACACTTTTACCCAGCTGTTGTGATACGCGGCAGCTAGAATATAAGCTAATAAATAAATCCTTTCTAAGTTTATCTTGGACAACTGAGCATTTAGTGAAAACACATGCGACGTACAGGGAAACTACATAGAGAGGATACCTGAATTGATAAGTCTGAAAGTGCCAATCTGCCGTCAGGAGAATTAATCACATTCTCATACCTTCTGTGTATAAAGGGTGTAAAATACCTCTTAACGAAGCCGCAAAGCACTTGTTCTCCTTGTCATTGCGATCATTTTTTGTTCTACACCATGCCTGGGAACCTTCTAGTTACGGAGATATTGGGGGTCAAAGATCCAACTTTTTGACAAGTTGTTTTTTAATTACAAGTTTTTAATGTAAGATTTTTACTTAAAACACCTCCACGACCCCCGTACTAATCAATCCATGCATCAGCACATAGTTTTGAGTACGTTACATTGAGTTCTACCACAAAAAATAATTTTTCACCCCAAAAAAGAAAGTCGTTTCCCAGTAATAATTATTGCGTAAAGTTACTTAGTTTGATGTACAGAATGCTTGGTTGACGGCTTCGGGATGAGGTGGTTTACACCATGTAGATAGAGGCTTTTCCCAGCAATAAAATATTTTAACGGCCCTTCTGTAATCATCTGGCAGTGTCCAATGCACCACGTTACTGACGCGCTCGCACCGCCCTGCCACACCAGTGACCTCACAGCGATCCAACGATTACTATTCCATCCTACACAGTACACTCACAACCACAAATATATAAATATACACTTACCTAAATTAAAAAGCATGTAATAACAATTGCAACTTTGAGATGATATCTTAGCATCTATCATGTGCTTAGTCGTTTCCCAAATATATGTTGGAGTCGGCTTCCAGTCTAACCGGATCAAGTTGAATACAGTACTGTACTATCGTGGACACTCCCGCCTGATCACCACTAAGCTAATTTTTGCTTGCTCTCGCGACATAGAAACGATCTCTAGCCCCGCCCCGTTGACTTTGTATAGAAATAATGAATGAAAGACAATACCGATCGGCCGAGCGCACTGACGACGCACGCCAAACGAGAGTTATTGTTATTTTGCGCGCCAAATTTACGCTTTCCTTATAGGCCTAAACTTTAAGAGGGCGTGGCTCGACGCCTCCGCATGATTTAAGCGAAAAAAAATTAACTGATCAGGCGGAAAAGACCACGACTGTACTTATTATCAATAAATATATTTTTTTCTTATGAATAAATAGATTAGTTTTTTTTTTATCAAAAAACTTCATTTATGCAAGTACAGACTATTTTTATTTGTTAGCAAGAAAAAATTTAGTGGCTCAAAACTTTGAAATTTTGTAAATTATAATTTTTGATTCTTCCGACTCAAAATGTTGCCGACCCCTGGGTTAGACCGTAAGACGAACCCCACATAGTTATGAAAAGGCTAGGCAGATGATACAGATTGGTGGTCGTGACTGTACCGCAAGTAAATAATATAAGCGTATACATACATGGTATACAGTTGAGCGTTCATTACTCTTCGTTTGCTATATTAAATGCGCTGTGATGTCATTACTTTCTGTTAGTTTCATTAATGAAGCGGGAACGCGGGAATTTTTAAAGTGCTTTATCATAAAAAACTTTTTTTTTTTCTAACAGCCAGCGTTTTTATAGCGGGTCCCGTGCGTTCGTAAGCTGCATGTCCCGTGACTTGGATTTTTTGTTTCTAGGACATGTTGCTAGTATCCTCACTATGTAGAAGTTCACCGATTTTAAATCATGATCTGTCAAATGACCGATTTGGTCGAGACGCCATTGTTTAACTATTGTGTCTACTTCGTGGACAGTTTAGGGTGGCAGTGGTAAGTAAATAATTAACAAAAACAATCTCCCTCGTAGATCTAGTGGTTGCAAGCACGACTGCTGAGCATCTAGTCTTGGATTCGATTCCCGGGTCGGGCAAAGTGTTATTGGGTTTTTCTATCAGGAATTTCTCAGTAGCAGCCACGGAGTCTGTTTTTGTGCCCGGTTAATGGCAATAGGCTCGCCCCCTATTACATAGGACTTAAACATAACTGGCGAAATGTAGGTTTATTATTAGGTACACCTCTGCTAACCCTTCGGGAATAAAATGCGTGATATTATATAGCACAAAGTAAAGTGAAACTAAGGACTAGTTGTATCATTTCTGCTGATGACAACATAAAATCTTGCAAGTGACTCACTGTTTCTTCATCATCATCATCATCAGCCTATTAATATGCCCACTGCTGGGACACAGGCCTCCTCTCAATGAGAGGGAATGGGCTATAATCAACCACGCGGGCCCAGTGCGGATTGGTTTCTTCATCAGGCAACAATTAACCCACGATCTGTTCACGAAGTTGACACAATAGTTAAACAATGGCGTCCTGACCGAATCGGTCATTCGACAGATCATGTTTTAATCTATAAATACAATCAATCAACAATGTATTTTTATAGACAAGAGATTTGGCAACAAATTAAATAGAATAGTATCTTTTTGATGTAGGAGAACACAATTGTACTGAACAGCAATTTTTCCTAAACTATAAAGGTTCCGTAGTCCTGACAAGGAACCCTTATAGTTTAGTTATGTCTGTATGTCTGTCCGCCTGTCCAAGGTTTTGCTAAGAGACCGTTAGTACTAGAAAGCTGTAATTGTAGAGTAAAATAAAATTTTGGAAAATATTTTTTTAGTGTAGCTCCCCTACATGTGAAGTGGGGACGATTTTTTTTTTCGTTGTCTAGCCCATCGTGAGGGGTATCCTTGAATAGGTATTTTTTTCGATTTAATGGTCCATTTACGAAATATTTAACTTTAAAGTTCTATTTTTTCTTCCACTAGGGCGTCCCCCCCCCCTCTAAAAGCTAATCTGCTGGCTTGAAAAATCTGGAAAAATTCATGATGATAGTGCATTTCATGAACTTTAAAGGAAAATTATAGCGGTTAAGATAGCTTTATTAGTTTAGCAGTAATAGTTGAGCTTGGGTGTTGGATAATTTTGTACCAAATACAAAATCCTTAGAATAAATCCTTTAAAGTGACTAAGATGAAGTAGTTGCTTGTATATAACGGGCTACTACGGAACCCTATACTGCCCGTGGCCCGACACGTACTTGGCTGTTTTTTTTCTTATTTGGTCCCATAATAAAAGTTGTTTCTAAGTTGAGCACGGCCATATTTTTTTCTAAATTCACTAATTGACAGGCATTCTATACAAGATGGAAGGGACCGATGCACAGACGCTTACCGCGTATTCACTACATCATTCTGAACCCACAGAATCATTTTGACCGTGTAGGTTTTGCAATCTTTGTAAACAGCAGATTTTTTTAGAATTACCGATTATACAGGGTGTTAAAGTAGTCGCGTGCCATAGCTTAGGGGCGAGTTCAGTATCGATAAAGGAACCCGAAGAAATAAAAAATAAATCCAAAAAATATATTTAAAAAAATAAAAAAAATATTGAATAATTAACCTAATTTAGTACTTACTAACTTAAAATGGCAATCGTTTAGAATTCAAATTATTTTATATTGCTATTTGAGTTAGTAGGTACTTTTTTTTGTTTTTTTTTTTTATTTTTGTTTTTATTTTTTTCAGGTTCATTTATCAATACTGAACTCGCCCCTAAGCTATGGCACGCGACTACTTTAACACTTTGTATAATTATATGTGAAAATGAAAATGTTCAGAATAGTGTCCTCCTCTTGGCTTCCTGACCGTTTTTCGATCAATCTTAGCGGAGATTAGCCATCGGCGCGGGAGATATTATAGTGCAGGCGTGTATGCGCGGGCACAGGTGCACACTCTTCCCTCACCCTCATAGTCCTCAGGGACGGCAATCCGACACGACCGGAGAGAGATCAGGCGCAGGACCAACGACTTAACGTGCGCACCGAGGCACGGGGGTATCATACCGCCACTGCAACTTCCAAACTCCGGGCTGAGAAATTTCTAATGGAAAATCCCAATAGCACTTTTTGCCCGACTGTGAATCGAACCCAGGACCCCACGCTCAGCAGGCTAGTCTAGTCAGTCACAATAGTGTACTGATTACGTGGTTATAGCGTTTGTGCGTAAGTGTACCTTCCACCCTGTATAGACGCTGATTGGTAATTGGGTGCACTCTTTGAAACTGAAAATGTCGATAATTAAGGATCTAAATCTGTAGTATAACACATTTCAAGGAATTCAGCGAACTAGCTACCACCTCGACTGTGATAGGTAGAAATTGTACATAAAAAAAAAAAACTCTTCCAAACAAAAACATAACTATCTAAATCAGTTTATAATTGGCGAATATATCGCTGAACATAATTATACACAAAAAAAAAACCGACGAATTGATAACCTCCTCTTTTTGGAAGTCAGTTAAAAAAGCAAAAAAAATATTGCTCAAATTCTCTTATAGAAATCTAAAATAATATTATAAAGAGGATTTTTTTTTTGTTTGCACCGAATAAGCTCCGAAACTACTCGACCGATTTTAACGATTTTTTCACCAATAGAAAGATAAATTATCAGGAAGTAACATAGGCTATACATTATATTTCTATCATGTAAATTAGCCGAGCCATCACCATTTTTGCGGAACAAGTCGCGGGCGAAGTGCTAGTAATTAAATATGTTGACTATGCCTACCACTAGATCAGAACTTAATCACCAACAAATCAGAACTAATCAACAATATAATTTACTGCAAACTTTGACGCGCTGCCAGCCCACGTAATTAGACAAAGACAATACAAATCAATCAGCGTTCGCGATCAAAGATTGAAGTATTAGACGCCTGTCTTAAAGTTTTCTACGAAACTTTCATAAAGGGAAACTTTAGCTCCTCTGCCACGAGCTACACGCCCAAGTGACAGACGTCAGCGATTGTAGAGATAATAAATAAAATAAAAAACTTTTCTTAAGGTGGATGCGCCAGGGTAGCCCGCGAAATTCAAATTTTCTTAGGTTTTTTGCAATTTGCAGGTCAGTGTCAGGTTGTATGTTGATTAAAATATGATTCGCGGCTGTAACACGTATGTAGTTACAGAATTATAATCATCAAAATCATCAATACAACCCTCCAAGCGCATAAAGGTGCAGGAATGACTTTTTCAAGGTCAAATTCATTCCTGCACCTTTATGCGCTTGGAGGGTGGTATGGAGAGCTACCGTGGAGCTTCCACCTTAAAATGAGCAGTGATAGTCTAGTGGTTTGATCATCGGACTGCCAAGTCATTATAGGTCTTGAGTTCAAAACCAAGACGCACCTCTCATTTTTCGGATTCATGTGCGTATTGCATAATTATCACTTGCTCCGGTGAAGGAAAACATCGTGAGGAAACCAGCATGACTGAGAGATATTTCTCGACGGCATGTAAAGCTTAGTCAGAGGCCCATTGGCAGTATAAAAACTCCGATACCGGGCGAGACACTAACCACATGATAAATAAATAATTAAAATGAAAGAAAAAAATTAGGATAACCTTCATCAAAATTAGGATAACCGTCATCATTGAACGCGTATACAAAGTTTCATGTCAGTGCTATTAACCGTTGAAGAGTTCTGTCTTGAGGAAACGATCCTGGCTGCAAGAACAAGCCATGTTTGTACAACTATTTCATTAAAAAATAACTCAATGGGGTTAAGACGACTACAGGAGCTTAATTAGCAACTCTATTTGTGGTGGTTCAAACTTCGTTTGAAACATTGTTAGAATAAAGTTCTAATCAGCTTGCACTACAAAGTGGTTGTTACGTTAGTCACTGCGGGCCGAATAGTGCGAAATGAGTGGTTTTTTGTGATTTACAAAAAATCTATTGATTGGACTAAAAAAATAAAACACTATGATGCTAATATGTTGCTTGTAGAATTATTTGCTAAAAAATCAGAATGATCGCATGTATTTTGGTGTGGTTTTTACTCGTTAAAATAATTTTTTAGAGATAAGTTTTGATTATTTTAATAATTAGAATTATGTAAATACATGCGTATTGCGGACGCGAATCATATTTTCATCAACATACAACCCCGACACTGACCTGCAAATTGCAAAAAACGTAAAAAAATGAATTTCGTAATCAAACTCGCGCAACAACGATACACGACGCTCGCGTGTTGCATCGCCCGAGGTTGTAAAGGAGGCTAACCGTTAACTTGAGGATTTTACGCTGTCCTTGTCTTGTCTGCAGAAGATTTATTGTATAGACTTCGTAATGGAGTTTATCTTTAAGTTATAGGTTCTTTTAGGATAGACAGAGGTCTTGTTAGCCGAAAGAGGATAGGAAAGGAGGATTCATTGTTGTTTTGAAAATAAAGGAGGATCTTATAAGGTGCGTCCAGATTAAGTAACATTTTACAAAAATCTTTTGCTATTTAAGGGTTCTTACAGACGAGCGGCATGTTGCCAACGGCAGATAAACTGCAGCCGTCGCCACATGTCGACGGCTGCCTTCGACGCGCCGGGCGGCAGCCGCCGAAGCGTCGACGACTGCTGTCGACGGGTGGCGACGCTTGCAGTTGTGGCATGCCGCGTAAATGTGTGTCGACGACTGCCGTCGACGCGTCGGCGGCTGCGCCGACACCACAACTGCAAGCGTCGACGGCAGCCGTCGACAGGTGGCGACGGCTGCAGTTTATCTGCGCTTGGCATCGTGGCGCTCGTCTGTAAGAACCCTAAAACTGGAATACGCGGGTGCGGTACCGCGTGTGTATTGTTCATGTGTGCGTGGACGTCGTCCTCCCGCACCGCACCGGGGGTAACATTATTCAGTGAGATGTACGATAATTCATAGCAAAAGGCGCGCGTTAAAAAATACTGGCTGCAGTTGATCTGCAGTTGGCAACGTGCCGCTCGTCTGTAAGAACCCTAACACGTCTAAATAATACTACATTGCTTATCTCTCTATTTAATCATGTTTAATAACATGTTATGTTATTGTTGTGGAATGTGGACACACCCTAACGTAAGAAGATCCGTAAGCAATCGCTTCTGTTGTTTTTGAGGAGGAACTTGATAGCTTCGAGATCTATGTATATTTTTAACAAAAGATTTTTTTTTTCAGACAATTGTTAATCTTTCAATTTTGTAAGAAATCTGTTGCCCTAAGAGTTGAAAAGCATTAGCCAGCAGTGTGTCGGTGTCGTAATTTTACTGACCGCCTGGTCTCCAACCACAGAACAGATATATAAGAGGTTAGAATAGCCTTGTGGGCGGGGCAGGCGCGCCGCTCATATAAGTGAACGCTCATATGTCAATCGATCAACAGTCGCGCTCTTGTTGTGTGCGTGTGTGAGTGCACGTCATGCACAGTTTTTGCGTTAGTGTGACAATCAATAGCAAGCTTGCGATCTAAGTGTGAGTAGTTTATTTGTGTGCGTAATGCACGTACGTATGCGTCTCTTGCTTGTAGTGGGAGACGAGCGGCGACACGCGTTCTAACACAAATCAGGAACTATTTCCTTTCTAACCTCTTTCATCTGTTCTGAGTCTCCAACCATGTGACATGTATGTTTTCTACTACAGCTTTTTACCTCAACATAACTCGTAAAATAACAAACCTCCAAAGCAAAAATGACACGAGAAAAATCACCCGGAAATTGCAGATCAATGTTATTTCCTTTTTGTAAACGAATGAATATTCTTAAGTTATGCTAAAGTAGAGCTTGGCAAGTTTTCAACTTCATCAAATCAAAAGCCGTGTAAGTCAATTCAATTTTGCGAACAATTTTGATGTAATTCTTAATGTATTCGTTTCTTAAAAAGAACAATTTTCACACCTTTTGTTTTTTTTTTAGGATTAGATTCGAAGATTATTCATCTTTATCAACATGAATGTGGAAAAAGATAACATTTAAATTGACATAATTATACTTTTTAGTTTTTTTTTCGGATGGGAAATCATCAAATGACTCCTCCCGCTCTGGGTGGAGCAGGAGGGAGTGTCAGACTTTTACTGACTAAAACCCATCCATGTTCCTTCATCGCCCTTTGTGTTCCGGGGCCACGGTATCTCTTTCGAATAGTCCCGCAGCCCCGGCAGGCTTCGGCCCTTGCTTTCAAAGAGAGTCAGCAATAGGGAAGGGGTCCTCCCTATTGCTGACTCTCTTTGAGGCGCTAAGTTAAAACGATTGATTAATACTGAAACAACCTACAATGTCTATTACTTATTTTGTTATACTTAAAGATGTATTTTGTTACAGGCTAAATTTAAAACGTCCCCGTGAGTACAATCCGTATATAACGGAAGCGAAGCCGCGAGCAAACGCTAATACATAACATAACACAACATCACGCCTGTAATTCCCGAAGGGTTAAGCAGAGGTTTATCTATCTATAGTATACCTACATTTCGCCAGTGTAAAGTCATGTAGGTAAGGTAAAACACAATGTAGTTCGAAACACCGTGCCGTACAGTATAATGAGTTCATAACCTATTTTTTCGCCTATTAGCGTTTAAACAAAAGTACGGCGGTGCTTGTTTGAATCCTATTAGCGACACACAATGGCTGGACAGATTTCAGGGACCTCCACCCTTGTGTGGCGTGTCCAACGATGTATAGCGGCTAGATATGACCAAGTGTATTTTAATCAACCAAGTGTGTAGTCAAGGTTTGAAAAATGCGACGACGACGTTTAAACGCTATGAATTTTGATGAATTTTCAAAATAAAAGGGTTTGCTATAAAGGGTGTAAAAAACCTCAATACCCTCTTAATGAAGCCGAAAGGCACTTATTCTCCCCGTCATTACGACCATTTTTTTGTTTCACACCATACCTGGGAACCTTCTAGTTACGGAAAAATTGGGGGTCAAAGTTCCAACTTCTTGACAAGTTTCTTTTTTAATACTATAGTATTTAATGTAAGATTTTTTTTTCTTTAAATACCTCCACGGCCCCCGTACTATTCAATCCACCCATCAGCACAATGTTTTGAGTGAGTTACATTGAGTTCTACAACAAAAAAATGATTTTTCACCCCAAAAAAAAAAACTCGTTTCCCAGCAATAATTTTAGCGTAAAGTTACTTAGCTTGATGTACAGAATGCTTGGTTGACGGCTTCGTGATGAGGTTGTTTACACCCTGTATGTACTGAATAAATAATAATAAAAGTTGTCTCTGATCAATGGCAACAGTGTGTTCTGCCCATCTCGCCGCCGGACGAATAGTCGTATTGATTTAAATTCAACTGTATCATATCACAATATCGATGTAAAACATTTACTGTCGCCCCTAGCAGTGTGCAGTGAAGATGGCAAGCCACGCATGACAGCACCTATGACGTAAATCATTATAATATTTCTCCGTGGGTAAAGAATTTAAATACATAACTACAGTGGAGATGTCACATGGTTTGCTGAGTAAGCCAGCTGAAGTGGCAGGGGACAGGCCATGTTTGTTGAAGGGTACATGGACTACTAGCTAGATCAGCTAGCAAAATAACCTTACAAACAAAAGCTTTAAGAGCGATGGTTTTATACAAGATTTATACGTGTTCTGATTAAGTCAGAAACTCTTAATACCCTTACAAGCAAAAGCTTGTAAGAGCTATGGGTTTATATAAGGTTTATATGTGTTCTGATTAAGGCAGGAACTCTTATAGTGTCATTTTATAAGTCTATTTAGGTTTTAAGAGCATTTACACTTGTAACATGGTCTTTTAGACGTATTTAAGAAAACGTTATATAATATTAATAAGAGCAGTGGTATTATAAGCTCCTTTTACAAGTCTAATTGCCTTTGATTCTTATTTAATACTTATAAATTCATTTTATAAGTACAGTCAACCTTAGAAGTGACTACACTAAGTGTTTTATTAGACTTCTGTAAACTAGTATTTTAAAAGTAAGTCACCTAAGATATAATAAAGAGTAGTAGCACTTTAAAAGGTCTACAACGATTCCCTATTAAGGGTTATTTATTTTATTTGTTGTGTTGACTCCAGAAATTGTTATAAAATCAGGTAATAGACTATTTTAATATTTAGTACACATTATCATTAATTTTCTATTAGATCCTTCGACTTCGTCGTTTGGCTTGCTTTTACATATTACGGAACCCTAAAAATATAAGCAACATGGCCGCGTAGACAGTGGTTTTACGTTTAATTTGACTTTTACGAGTGCACTGAGAACCTTAGACAAGAGTACTGGACTTATATTGCTCTAATAAAGCACTTATAAGTCGCGGTTGGTCGTAATGGCGACATTTTGATATTATTTTACAAATAATTAAAAAATATAGAAAGTAAAAGAAACATTTTTGAAAAGGCCCGTGAAGATATTGTTATTAAAATTTCAAAGTAATCGAGAAAAACTACTTCGCAACCTAATAATCGCATATACTTAGTGCGTGACAAATACATGAGTAAGAAATTAGAAAATATACATATTAGCCTTTTGTACTAAATTTAAATTTAATACTTTATTATTTTCCCAAAAGTTCCAAGGACTTCGCGGTTTGTGATAACACTCTTATTAGGAGATCACAAAGAGGACTATAAGCGATATTACCCTTAAAATAGTATTTTATTTTATTAGTAAGAGGACTTTAAGGTTATTTACCCTTACAGCGCGCCATTGTAAGTCACTTGTAAGTTTATTTGTCATTATAAAAGCATCAGCAAGAGTCTTGTAAGTTTGAAAATACACTTCGCGAGACCTTTACAATGCAATTGCAAGGGTGAATATACTTATAAAGTGCGCCCAAATCCACACTTATATGTGTCTGTAAGTGTGATATAAGACTGACAAAAATATGGTATTGGGATATTTGTAAGATTAATTTTTGCTAGCTGGGTTGGCGATCTATCGACGAGCTAGATGGATACACGATCTTAAAGAAGGTGGAGGTCAGGGTGTTGTGATGCAGCTCGGGAGAGACCTAGGTTCAGCAGTGGACTGTGACAGGCTGACCTGATTGACTGAAATTTATAGTAAACGCACGGCGTCACCAATCGGGTCCAAAACTATCCTATCTTTCAAGCTGGAACGAATTTGATTGAGTAACAGTTATCCATCCAACCAAATTTTCGCACTTATAAATCATGATCTGTCAAATGACCAATTTGGTCGAGACGCCATTGTTTAACTATTGTGTCTACTTCGTGGACAGATCATGGGTTAATACAGTATGTACGGAAATTAACCACGGGAACGTTTTAAATGTAGCTTATGACACTCGGGGATCTCTAGCTTACAGTTAATGAAATAATTTTCGGAATCGGATCAGTGATTAGATTACCCCCTACATACAAAAGTGAAAACAATTTTTTTTACGTATTTATAATATCAGTAAGAAGACGGGACACAGGCATCCTCTCTGTAATCAACCACGCAGGCGCAGTGCGGTTTGGTAGATGTTAAATCACATATGTCTCTATATTTTTTGGCTCTTGGACTTTCCTGAGGACGACAAAACCAACCAATTTATTTTCTGAACAAAAAATAAAAAAGCATGCCACCACAAAACTTTACAGTAAAGAATAATATATCCTGATAATTTCAACCACTTCCTGTTCACCATAGCAAGTCTCAAAGCCAGATAAACGGAAGAACTGTCCCAGCAATACCATCGAGTGTCTATTTTAAAATGATATACGTCTATTTATTTTACAATATGGCGGCGAGGACTTCACGTGCGTCACTTTAAGTACCACTTTAATATCATTCAGATGATTGATGATGCCGAGTTATGGGATGATTATATAGTTACTATTATTGTATGCTAGTGGATGTTAGTTAGATAATATGTGATGACTTCTTTATTTTAAAACTAGCTGTTGCCCGTGAACTTCGTACGTGTGATTTTTTTTACAAATATCACTACCTTATATGAGTTGAACGGAACCCAAATACACTTTCGTGAATAAAAGTAGTCTTAGTTACTCCTTATCTCCTATGTTGAGTAAAAGTCCAGTCAAAATCGGTCCAGCCGTTTCGGAGATTGGCTGGAACAAACAGACAGCCAGACAAAAACATGACTAATTGTATCGGAGTAATCGAGAGCGAGAGAGTTACTGGGCGGCCAGGTTTTAGAAGAAAATAATGAATAAATATTGAAATAAAAAAAAAAGTGTGGATTATTTGTGAAATACGACTTGTTAGCGGTTTAGGTACGCACGTCATACGTCAAAAAAATAAAGATAGAACAGTTTAATGATGATTTTAAGACCACTCTTTGCAATTATTTTCTATCGAGCCGATTTCGTCCAATTATGTATCGGGTCCGTCCACAGGAACAAATATTTTTTCTTAAAAAGCTGCTTAAAAACATCAATTAAGTGTGGTCAGCCCCTTAAGCAAGTTTAATATTGACGTAAGTCATCATGTCATCAGTGGACTCCTTTCTAGGCATATCTTATCACCGTTCATCCACCGTTTCTTTGATCTGGAATGTAGGTAAAACACAAGTATACCTTCAGGCATAAATTCCTTAAATTGTAGTGAAAACTGTACCGTGAGTCTGACTACCAGTATTGCCAAGGGGTATCTTAGGATTTAGGAGGTCAGATAGGCAGTCGTTACATGTAAAATGCTGGTAAGCTGCATTCGGTTAGAATGAAAGGCCACCCTTATGTTAGGGTTATCTCCCAGTCTGGAAAAGGTAAGTAAGTCATGAATCATTTGGAAAAAAGTTAGGCAAATAATGATGGTTCGCGCGGTTTTTACTACTTGTTTAAAGATCGAGATAATAATATACGTTTAAAAGTAATTTATTGAGAACCTCCCAGAATACATTTGCCAAGTAATGGTGAAAACTACTTCTAAATTCTTTGCATAATTTAGAAGAAAAACACAGTCACAGACAGACACGAACAGCGGAGAAATACTATGCACTAAATAAAGCTAATAAATTGGGAGCCAAGTAGCAGTTTTCACAGTTCCTTGTTGTGAATATAATTACGTAGACCTAGAGTTTTTTTTTTTACTATTTTATATTTCTTTTATTATTAATTATGTTAAATAAATATGTAGTTTCATAAAATACTAGCGGACGCCACGAGGTTTCACTCACGTAGTTCCCGTTCCCGTTGGAGTACGGGGATAAAATATAGCCTGTGTTACTCAGGGTGAATGTAGCTTTCTAATGGTGAAAGAATTTTTGACATCAGCGCAGTATTTTTTGAGTATTTTCATTACAAACATACACACACACAAAAATACAAATCTTTCCTCTTTATAATATTAGTGTAGATTCAACATAAATTTTCATTAAACTTCACACATCACTACTAAATAACCATGAAAAAATGCAAAGAAAAAACATACCAACGTTACGTCCGTAACGAAGTGGTCATTGTGATTCAAAGTCGCTTCCATTCTCTATGGATCCGTGGTGACCTACTTACTCTATGACGCACTTCTGACGTCACGCTTTGTCTATGGTTCTACATTGTGCGCCGTGTAATTGGCGGACGTATGGCATTTGTTTTATATGGCGTAACGATGGTGTCTAGCTTAGAACTTTAACTTGATCTTAATCTGTTCAGTTTATGGTGTTTTAATGTAAAAGGTCCGAAAATAATTTACAAGTATTTACAAGTTTTTTTTCGATACAGAGTTGAAGATGGCGGGACGGTCTGGACAAGACCAGCGACCAGTGAGTCCACATTGGCTTTGGACCGAAACAACTCGAAGTCATAGGGAGTGGCGTTTTCCCAGCAGTGGGATGATGCAGGCCAACAGTATCAGTATCAGTAGTAAAGAGTTTGCATTCTGAATTTTGCCAGAAAGTCTGACAACTAGTCTTACCAAGGGGTCAGATAGGCAGTCTCTCTATGTAATTTACTGGTATTCAGCTGCATCCATTAAGACTGGAAGCCGACCCGTGGCCCTAACGTGGTGATGTTCCCGAACTTGGGCATGACGTTGCGAATAGCTGTCAAATAATTCGTTGTTTCAGGTAATTAATGAATAAATACATAAATATCGCTGGACATTACACTCAGCGCCACCTAGTGCCACACTAAGCAACGAGGCTTGTGTCGAGAACACCAGATAATTGGTATACTACACATATACTTTTTGTTTGTAAATACATACCTACTATACATATAAAACATCCATGACTCGGAAACAAATGTCCATGCTCATCACACAAAAATTTGCTCCTACCGGGATTTGAACCCGGAACCCTAAGAACGTAAGGCAGCCTCACTACCGCTGCGCCATTCGGTTCGTCGAATGTTTTATGAATGATTTTTTAAGTATCTATCGCCTAGCGTTGTGCTGAAATATTGATTATGAATTGCATATCAGCATTAATTTAAAATCATCGTCATTCGCCTGCCCTTATACCACAATTTATTTGTTGGGGACTTGGAGTTAGCTCAGCATGTCTTCTTCGTCCATACTTCTCCATTAGTCGTCGTCCTTAACCTCCTTTTGTTCTACACCATACCTGGGAACCTACTAGTTACGGAGATATTGGAGGTCAAAGTTCCAACTTTTTCACAAGTTCTTTTTCAAATACTAGTTTTTAAGGTCGTAAACTTTACTTTAAATAGGTAGCTCCATAACCCGTTTACTATTAAATAGTATCAGCACAATGTTTTGAGTGCGTTACATTGAGTTATACCGTAAAACATGATTTTTCACCCCAACAAAAAAGTCGTTTCCCAGCAATAATTTTTGCTTAGAGTTACTTAATGACTCACTCCAAATCCTGTCGGAAAAACGAATGAATGAATAGTTTTAGAAGCCGTTAACAGTTGATACCCTGTAGATTGATATCGGCTGCAAAGTATGACTAAGAACATGCAAAGTATAAACGGGCCTTAGACGAAGTCGTCAACCAAGCATTTTGTACATCAAACTAAGTAACCCTACCCCACTCAAAAATTTTTGCTGACAAATGACTTTTTATTTGGGGTGAAAAAATACGTTTTACGGTAAAACTCAATGTAGCGCACTAAAAACATTGTGGTGATGGATGCATTAAATAGTTAACGGGTCATGAAGGTATTTAAAGTGAAGTTATAACCTTTAAAACTAGTATTTTTAAAAAGAACTTGTGCAAAAGTTAAAACTTAGTTCAAAACAAAAGAAAATATCGCAATTACGGTGAGAACATTTATGCCTTTCGGCTTAATAGATTAAAAACGAAAACTTATCGCCACAATAATGTTAA
This sequence comes from Xestia rhomboidea, assembly GCA_963853795.1. Classification (NCBI taxonomy): domain Eukaryota; kingdom Metazoa; phylum Arthropoda; class Insecta; order Lepidoptera; family Noctuidae; genus Xestia; species Xestia rhomboidea. The sequence goes on from OY970774.1 coordinate 15,161,385, forward strand.
GGAATAATAACTTTTCTTTGTCATACTTACAAGTACCTAGTTAATTTCCACGAAGACGTGCCAGGTCATAATGTATTATTACCTTGAATTTAGATAATAATAAAATATGAACCGTAAGTATGCCATATTGTTGTTATTGTCATTAACTGTTGATGCAATGACAGTATTTATTACGGACAACTTAACAAAATAAGACGTTTTAACATTTAATGTCCTCGTTAAATCGATATGGGGACTTGGGGCGAGGCAAAATGCGTAGGATTTTTTGCACCTATTTGTACAAAGCTACATTGGGTAAATACGATATACAGCATGTATCAAGAAAGATGTGGTTATATTTAAAAATGTGTTCTCCACGGAAGCACCTTCGGCATCGGGAAAAAAGAATTTGTTGTCTCATACGAACAATACAACGTAACTGTACGGGACGGCGAATTTTTAACACGCTTTTATTGGCTTCACGTGTAACTATTAATATTTAAAAAAAAAAGTTCATTTTGACCCCTTTGGCTTAGTACCTTTGGCTTAGTAGACTGGTTGTTAAAATTTCGGGACACTGACTACCTGTAACGAGTGATAAAGATCTAAAAATTACAGCCTGGACCAACAGGTTTACGTGCTTTTCGAGGCACAGAGGAAACTCGGTATGTACCTAATGGGTGGTCACCCATCCACAGACCAGCCTCGGCAAGCAATACTTAACCTTGAAGATCGTACCGTGCGGTTATTATTTAGCCATGAGCTCCTTGATTGTCTATCCCAAGTGCTTAATATGACTACACGTTTCCTTTTAGATACATACTGTATATGTACTTGCTCTGTAAGTATGGAATGTAATACGTAGCTGTAAGGGGGCGACAGCGACGCGACGTGAGTTTAAAGGTTTGACCTTTTGTGAAGCTAAGGTGTGGGAAATTCCGGAAAATTCCGTTATTTCTTTCATTGTGCTACCGGTGATTATGAAAATATTGAAAAACAAAGTACAAAGAAGGTCTCTTATTTCGAACTCAAAGTAAATTGTTAATGTCACAAATCCATTATCTTTTCAGACGTATGAACAGTAATAGAGATAATTTTATTTTTATTTTGAGTTTTCTGCTTGCTTGAGTTCTTTAGCTGTTAGTAAAGTGACTAGGTCGTCGTGAACTTTGTTTTTTCGTCCTTCAACGGCTGGAGGCTGGACGGATTTCGATAAAAGCTTGGTTCCCGGGCAGACTGTGATCTGGGTAGGTTAGGGGAATTTTTTATCCCGATAGTACGATTGTTGTGGAGTCGCAGGCTAAGGTTAGTAAACAATAAACACAATAACTATTCAACACGCGTATTACAATAGGCAGAAGGAACTAATATCTAGTATTGAATCATCTACGCTCTACGTTGTCTCTGGCAGCGCGCCAAAATTTGACGTGCCGCCATTTTTTTTAAAGTCTTGTTTACACACGATAAGCATGCAATAGCAGATGATCCTCGCATCAAAATAGTGATTTAATTGATGCGTTCTTGATTTTATTGGCTTGGTTATTTTAAAAAGCAGTTGAGCAAAGTGTGATTATTTTTAAGTTGTTGACCCCGTGACGAAAGAGAAATGTAATCGTCTGGCAGCGAGATGAGCAGACTACATTGATGCCATCGCTGATAAATCCTGGAGGAGACTGGCACAGGAGCGGAGAGATTGGTATAAACAAAGAGAGCCCTATACCCAGCCAGTGAGAACCCGCAACCATAAACTATAAATACATTATTTTAAACTGTCAAACTCTCATTTTTTTATTACTTCGTTGGTATGTCAGGCCCGTTTACGGCCTCGGGTTGAATTACCGTAAAATTAATTTTAATATGTACATATCAACGTATGTTGACATTTATATTTGTCACATTAGAACATATAAATTACAACATAAACATTCAACAGTAATTAATAATCTCACGTGCACTTAACGGCAATTTCCCAGCCGCCATTTGTCATGAAAATAATTTCCCGCCAACTCAAATGTCAAAAAACGTGTCATGCCGTTAATTTTTAGACAGTCTCTAATGTTTTACGCTAATTTTCTTGTAATTATAAAATAATTGTTCAATTGATGGGAGACAATCCTCCTAAGGATTATAATCGTCATCATCATCTGCCGAGCCTTTTCCCAACTGTGTCGGGGTTACCTTTGTGTCTAATGGCTAAATGTCTTTCGACCGATTGTAACTTAAAGTAATTGCAAGCATTTATAGAAACAGGCGCTTGATGCGCAGTTTAAATACTTGCAACTTGCACTTGCAAGTATTTAAAACTATCGGGCAGGCATCTTGACACTTCTCGTAGAAGTTCTGTCGCATGTGTTAACGGAAGATCAATTTATTTTTATCTATGGTACCTTGCTAGGGATCTTTTAAACCCTACTTTGATCTTCTGCTAGGTATAATCTCTCACATAATTCTCCAGCAGTCAAAGTTCTATTCCCCTATTCAAGAAAAAAAAAGGAAGAAAAAAGCTTATTTTTGGGAAATGTGCAAATTCTCCCTGTTAAAAACGTTTTTTTCAATACACTTCCTCGAAAACGGGTTCTTATGGCACTACGATTAGATTCAACTTGCAATGTATTTCACACGCGTGCGTTTTTTTCATTTTACAGCACGTGTGCGGGAAAAAAATCCACAGATACATTTACGAAGTTCAAATCGGTTCAATGCCTATAGTCGGAGGTGAATGTTTTTATTTTTATTTTGGCAAAGCAATATATGCGTCGTTACGGCGTAAATATTTTTTGATTATTAAAATTGTGTTTATAAATAGAATATCACAGATAAACATGATTATTTTAAATTAACATAATAATATTTTTTTATATTAGGCACAATTTTTTATATTAGGCTGTTTAGCGGTTTCATACCTTTGCCTCTCCTTCAACCTGGCGAAAGCAAAGCGCGGAAAAAAGGAAAATTATACTTTCCTAATTCAAGGCAAAAATATTTTTCGTTATTTTATTTTATTTCTTCAAAAGTGTATTGAAAAACGTCGTTTGATACACGTGAATATTTAATTCTATTATTACAGTTCTCGGCTCAAAAACAATTAATTCCGCCTCGAATGCAATAACAAAGTTTCTCCGCTTGTATCAAAATACGTACTATTGTTATTCAGCTTGACTTGTAGAGTAAACTTCATCATCAGGGGACATAGTAATCAGTGGCTTCTCTTAACGATGGAAATCTTTAAAAAAGACTAACATATTATTTAATCAATAATCTATCTAAGACTTTATTATTAGCCCCAGTCCTCGCGACGCCCATGCATACATCGTCACGATTACGTCGAAATGCGTCAGATCGATCATGCGTCAGAATTTTGACTGAAAAAATTGTAACCAGGCCATTAACTTTGAAGAAAGGCGTCATAGATAATGTGTGCATCAGTCAGAAAGCTCTATGCTGACGTGGGTAGCTGAAATAAAAGCTCTTTCGTGTTTTTTTATTCGTAAATGGCTTTGTAACGGAAATGGTGTTAGTTATCCTCAATGTAGAGAGGAAGGTCACGAGGCTGTGAGATAAGGATGATATTAATAAATAAATATCGCTGGACATTACACACAGCGCCATCTAGTGCCACCCTAAGCAACGAGGCTTGTGTCGTGGACATTAGATAGTTGATATACTATAAAGATACTTTTTTGTTTGTAAATACATACTAATTATACATATTAACATCCATGACTCGGAAACAAATGTCCATGATCATCACACAAACATTTGCTCCCTAAGAACGTAAGGCAGCCTCACTACCGCTGCGCCATTCGGGTCGTCAAAACTCACCTTTATTACACATTTCTTCTTTCTTTCATAACTCGTCATCTCATGAGCAGCATGTCTTCTTCTTCCATATTTCTCTGTAACTCGCCATCTCATGAGCAACATGTCTTCTTCCTCCACACTTCTCTATAACTCGTCATCTCATAAGCAACATGTCTTCTTCTTCCATACTTCTCTATCACTCGTCATCTCATGAATAGCATGTCTTCTTCTTCCATACTTCTCTATCACTCATCATCTCATGAGCAGCATGTCTTCTTCTTCCATATTTCTCTGTAACTCGCCATCTCATGAGCAACATGTCTTCTTCCTCCACACTTCTCTATAACTCGTCATCTCATAAGCAACATGTCTTCTTCTTCCATACTTCTCTATCACTCGTCATCTCATGAATAGCATGTCTTCTTCTTCCATACTTCTCTATCACTCATCATCTCATGAGCAGCATGTCTTCTTCTTCCATACTTCTTTATTACTCGTCATCTCATGAGTCACTATTTTTTAAGCTTTTGTTATTTATTAGATATTTCTAAATATACATATTTTTTTGCGATAAGTAAGGATTACAAGTGAAAGCTTAATCAAAGCTTTTAGAAATCATAGATAAACGTAACTTAATTCATGTTGTAGCCTGTCAATTGTCCGGCTTATCGTTGATTAATGGGCCATTGATAACTGATAACAGTGATAAGATAACACACAAATCACGATGTTTATGAATGTGACGTAGCACAGCGTAAAAGGACTATGGTGGTCAGAATGGGCCTGGCTTTTAGTGTGAGGTTAATTATAGCCAACTGTGGAAAGCTTTGAATGAGTTTTTCATGAAATAGTCATTCAATGGGATTAAAATGAACTTAGAGGGTTTTATTGATGATTTTAATGATTGTTACTTTGTTGTTACGGTTGCGAATCAAATTTTAATCAACATAGGTACAACCTGACACTGACCTGAAAATCTATACTAATATTATAAAGCTGAAGAGTTTGTTTGTTTGGTTGAACGCGCTAATCTCAGGAACTACTGGTTGGAATTGAAAAAATATTTTTGTGTTGGGTAGTCCATTTATCGAGGAAGGTTATAGGCTATATAATATTACGCTATGACCAATAGGAGCGGAGCATTCATGAAAATGTTGCACAAAAAAAGAGCAAAATGTATTCCTTTTGTGAGCTGTTTTCTCTGTTATGTGACGCCAGTCAGCCAGTTGCAATAAAATGGCGTCATCTCTTTGGTTTAGACTAATCATCTATTAACTCAGTAGGTTGTAAGTACGAGTAGGATTCGTAGTTAAAAAACCGACCAACTCCGGACTCGCATGAAGGGTTCCGTAATATCGTAGTAGGGGAGCCTCCTTTAATTTATTTTTATTATTTTGTTGTTCATATAGCGGCAACTGAAATACAAATTCTGTGAAAATATCAACTGTTCAATTTCCCTATAACGGATCATGAGATACAGCCCGCTGACAGGCAGAGGGACAGGCAGAGGGACGGACAGACGGACGGACAGACGGACGGACAGACGGACAGCGGAGGTTTAGTAACAACGTCCCGTAGGTTACCCTTCGAGTACGGAACCCTAAAAAAACCGAGAAAACTACTACGTAAAACGTTTCTTGAAACAGGAAAGACTACAAGATTCTGCCTTCAAAGTCGAGCATATCCGCTTTGGGAAATAAGCGGAAGACAGTCAAAAGCGGAAGGAAGCTCAAAAACTACATTCAGAAAATAAATCGGGGGTCGTGGAGGTGTTTAAAGTAAAAATCTTACATTAAAAACATGTATTTAAAAAAAACTTGTGAACAAGTTGAAATTTTGACCCCCAATATCTCCGTAACTAGAAGGTTCCCAGGTATGGTCTAGAACAAAAAAATGATCGCAATGACGGGGACAACAAGTGCGTTTCGGCTTCGTTAAGGGTCTTTTTACATCCTTTTTGTATAATTTCACTACATATGTAAGTAAATATATAAGCAAGCAGTGATAGCCTAGTGGTGAGACCGTCGGGCTATCAAGTCATAGGCCTCGAGTTCGAACCCAAGACACGCACCTCTGATTTTTCGGGTTCATGTGCTGCGTATTGTATCATTATCACTTGCTTCGGTGAAGGGAAACATTGTGAGGAAACCAGCATGCCTGAGAGTTATTTTGTCGACGTCTTGTAAAGCCAAGTGAGAGGCCCATGGGCGGCATAAAAACTCAGACACCAGGTTAGGCACTGACCAATCCGGGGCTGCGGGACTGTTCGAAAGAGATACCGTGGCCCCGGAACACAAAGCGCGATGAAGGAACATGGATGGGTTTTAGTCGGTAAAAGTCTGACACTCCCTCCCGCTCCGCCCAGGGCGGGAGGAGTCATTTCGACTTCCCATTCGAAAAAAAGACAAAGACCAATCGAAAAAATAGTACCTACTTAAATATTGGAAGATCCGCAAATAATAATAACTTTTTTCAACTTCATTATTATCTTCTATCTTCAAAAAAATGGCGGGTAATATTAGTTTTTAATTCGAACTGGACGCTAGCCCGCGTCACGGCTCTCGGTCTCTCTCGGTACGTCATCATGGAGTATATTTTAACAACATTATAATTTATTTTTATATCTGTACGTGGCCTTCGTACACCTCGTAAAGTACTCGTCACACGCCAATGATGGCTATTGGTTAATTCTTAGAATAATAAATAGCATATTTATTGCTATTTATTATTTTACTAACGCGTTTAATGAGGATTTTGGCGCGAGTGCGAGCCTAATCATGTGCTTTACGGAATTTAAACTGCGAATTTTCGTGGCTTCCGGCAATGAGTTTTTGATGAGTAATATTGTAGACGATTGTTTTTACTTACCATAGACATTTTAATTTTAGAAAGTGTTGAGAATGAGCTCTTCCAAAATGATTAGCTTTTATTGACGCTAAGTACTTTCAACTACTGTTTAGCAAAGCCATTTTCTCAAATAAAAGAAAATCTATCAAGTTCTTGTGAAGTTGTAGCAACTAAATTAAGCTAAAAAATGGCTGAATAATAACCATGGCATCCTATTTTGTCTGCGTTATCATAGGTAAACCTTCAGATCAGATATACGGAAATGACCTATTACGTTTTGACGGTTTTTAGTACATGGCCCTCGCGATTTTTTTAAAAAGAACCTAGAAAATATCGTTTTTATTAGAGGATGAGTCATTCTCAAATTGTTAGTGTGCTTACAATCTCACAAATAGACAGAGAAGTCTAAGAATTTGTAATGAGGAAAATTTTGTAATGAAAATGTTGAGTATCATGATCAACCCTTTTAGCTGTTTTTATTTTACTTCTAATTCATTAATATTTAAAAAATATGTGTACAAAATACAGATGCCATGCCATATCTAACTTTAATATTCAACAAAAAGTTCTCATTTTCATACAACTGCTACAGTTTTGTCAGCTTCAACAATTCCATTAACTTAAGTGCCCACGTATCTATGTGCAATTGTACGAGTATGTGCTAGTATAGATATCATTTCCAACATCTTAATTAATAGGACACAAGTGCATGTGTAATTCAACGCCGTTAGGAATTATTGCAGTTTCTAATCTTGCTAGGATAGTGTGAATGGTGTTTATCCTTATATACAAACTACAACTCTAAATAATAATAAAAATTTGTACAAGTAACAAAACGGTTACAGGGCGTCGAAAAATTCGTCCACATCGCTGTCAACAGGAGAAGTGCCCAGAAGGCTGGCAGCATTGCCACGTTGGATGGCAATGCTAATCAGCATTGCCATCCTTTGGCCAAAAAATAGGCCCGCCCTCTGGTCACGTGAAGAGTCGACCAACCGCTTGGTGATTTCTCGAAATACTAGGTGGACACTCGGACCCCATGGCCCTAGTGTTTCAACCCCAAACGGCTCAAACACATAATTACCAATTAAATTATTGTATTTGCGCCGTTTGAGGTTGGCAAATATGGTGTTTATAGAATGATTAACCGGTCATAATTATGTCTTATGAGCGATAGTGCAGAAGAAAACATAACATCGCGCCTGCAATTCTCTAAACGACAGACAGAGACCCATATTTCGGCCAGTATGTTTAAGTCCTATGTAATTAGAGGCAAGCCTATTGGCATCAAACAGGCACAAACCCTGACCCCTTGGCTGTTACTGAGAAATTCCTGATGGGAAAACCGCCTAACACTTTGCCCGACCGGGGAATCAACACTGGACCACCAAACACTTTTAAAAGAGCATCCATTGAGTTTCTTGCCAGACAACAAGCAGTTTAGGTAGCTTGTTTTAGGGTACACCCTAAAACCAGTTAGAAAAAGGATTAGTTTTGCATGTCACTGTTAAGGTCGACGCACACCTGCGCCGAACGCGCCGAACGAATCGAATTTTAGAAGAAATCATTTGAAATGAAAATTTAGGAAAAAAAGCTCTTTCGCCGCGGTCGATTAATAAGCTGATTCAAACTGTACATAGGTATTTGTTTTTCGTTGAAATTTTGTCAATACTACTACTACATACTTCTGCTGTGAGTCAGACGAGTCAATTAACACGTCCGCTCCTCGTGACGTGATTGATCCGTCTGACAGCCAGTTATCCACGCTGCCACAGACACTCGTCGTCGTTGTAATTGTCACAATTATGAGCATCAGCTTTGATGGTCGTTTGTCGTGTGTGGACGCTGAAACTGAGCGGCGGCGTTTGCGAAAATATTACTGAGGCAAGATGTCTGAACCAGGATTTTGGTGTCATTATTTGTCATCTATGTAAAACTTATTGTTTCGCTGACCAAAAGAATTGCCATGTTAGAAATTAAAATTGTAGTTTAACGCAAGATCTACCCATGTAATTTATATGAATAACTTATTTGACGACCCGAATGGCACAGCGGTAGTGAGGCTGCCTTACGTTTTTAGGGTCCCGCGTTCGAATCCCGGTAGGAGCAAATGTTTGTGTGATGAGCATGGATATTTGTTTCCGAGTCATGGATGTTTATATGTATAACTAGTTTGCTTGGGTGCGCGAGCTGCGCGCAGCTCGCGTGTTTGGTGTTTTTGAGAAGTATTACTTACCCTTAGAATTTTTTTAGAATATATAGGCATCCTTAAATGAATTAGAAAATCCGTTAGAATTACCCCTAAAACAGTATTAAAAACCCCTACGAACCCCTAATAAAATCTTAAACCTTATTTATTTTGAGAAGTATTACTTACCCTTATAACATTTTGAGAATCTATAGGCACCCTTAAATGAATTGGAAAATCCGTTAGCATTACCCCTAAAACAGTATGAAAATCCCTACGGACCCCTAATAAATCCTTATTTAAAAACTGAGCCCTTTTCCCATAAAAAACATTACCCTAAAGTTTGCTGAGTTACGCTTCATCCATTCAATCATCGTTACGCTACGGAGGTCGCCGGCTCGCTTCGCTCGCCACCTCCCCCCTTCGCTCCACTCAGGACCTACCTACCACCGGGCAGGTTTCGACACCTACTATAATATTTGTTCAAACACCTGATGGCTAGCTCTAACCGTTATGAAGTTACGGCCCTTTCAATTTTAGGGGAGGTTGGGGAAGGGAGCTTCACCCACTCAACCTTCGTTACGCTACGGAAAGGGGAGGTTGGGGAGGGGAGGGTATAAAAATTCAACGCTCCTCAATAATAAAGTACAGTCAAAATCAAAATGCCGCTACGTGTCCTAGTTTTTGAGATACGATGGGGGGAGGGGTGAAGGGGGGGAGAATGGGGAGTTTTGAAAAATGATTTCGACTAATGCATTGCCCCTTTATACGAATCTGAAAAAAAAAATGTTCCAAGTCTCTTAACTTCCGAGATCCGCCTAAAGGGGGGGGAAAGGGGGGAAAGGGGGACAACTTTGAAAACTGGTTTTTACTTTTCCGAGCCTCCTCTATACGAATCTGAAAAAAAAAATGTTCCAAGTCTCATGGTTTCCGAGATACGATAGGGAGGGGGGTGAAGGGGGGCGAAAAGGGGAGGTTTGGCACTTTTCCCATAGGTTTTAGAGTTAGTTGTTTACGAATCTGTCAAAAAATACCCACCTCCCCATCCACCATCTGGGAGAACAATTCTGTCAGTGAGTGAGTCAGTGAGTGGTAATCGAGCTTTATATAGTTTATATGTATAATAAGCATGTATTTACAAACAAAAAGTATCTATGTAGTATATCAGCTATCCACGACACAAGCCTCGTTGCTTAGTGTGGCACTAGATGACGCTGTGTGTAATGTATATTTATGTACGATATTTATTTATTTATATAAAATTCTACATCTTTTGAAGCAATGGACGACTTTCGATTGATATGATGATTACAAATAGCTATTAGAGTCGTCAACTAACTTGGTTGTTGGGGCAGTCGCTGTTGCTCCATGTAAAATACTGGTATTCAGCTGAATCCGGTTAGACTCGGAGCTGACCACAACATAGAACTTGGGAAAAGGCTGGGCAGAAGAGTCGTTTTAATGGATAATTTATCGAATACTCGTAGCCTTGATGAAGTAGATAACATTCGATAAGCGAACATTATCATATTTTTAGGGTTCCGTAGTCCTGACAAGGAACCCATATAGTTTCGTCATGTCCGTCTGTCTGTCTGTCTGTCCGAAGTTTCGCTAAGAGACCGTTAGTACTAGAAAGCTGTAATTTTGTAGAGGTGTGTAACGCCGACAAAGTGATAACCTCCTCTTTTTGGAAGTCGGTTAAAAAGAAGACTGTCACATCACATTATATTATAATTGTACATCAGTGAAGTATACAATACATTCAAAACAGCTTATCAATATGATCGATGACCTGCTGTCCACGGCTCGCGTGACATCATAGAACTACTTATGATCGCCATTACAAACGCTTAGTATAAAATATTAAACGCACAATTTTCTTCGCCATGTTGAGTTCTTAGTTATGCACCCCTGACCTTTACTGCAAGGGTTCGTTTCTAAGCCTTTGTTATTTTATATGGCAAGCTTTTTCTTGTAACGAGTAAAAATATGGTAAGGTTTTCTACAAAAGATAAGATTTAGTACTCTCAAACTTTATGTAGCTATACGGAACATCGGTATTTTAAACTTCGAAGTTCAATAAGAGAAGAAAGAAAAAAAAGAAAAAGTATTTATTAAACTCACACAGGACATAATATACACAAAAAGTTACAACAATAAAACACACATAACATGAGAAAAATAAAAAAAAAACAATCAAATTGGTCCTGTGCGGTTTTAATTTTAAGATCGGGATCAATCTAACTAAAGAAAATGACATAAAAATAAAAATTTTGTAAACTGACTAAAGAGCCGGTCAAAAGGCTCCTATCTCAGCAAGGAGCTGCTGCTGTGAGATAAAAAAAAAGTCACAGCGCTGGTATATGGCCCAAAGTAATGTCAGGGTCAGTTATACGAATATAAATTATAGATAAGTAACACAGAGCTAGCTTGGGAGCTACACATCTGCTTAGCCCGTTACCAACTGTGTTGGGGTCCAGTCTAACCGAATGCAGCTGAATACCAGTATTTTACATGGAGCGACTGCCTATCTGACCTCCACAACCCAGTTAGTACTGGGTAATACGATATCCCTTGGTAAGACTGGTTGTCAGACTTTCGGGCCACTGACCACCTGCAACGAATGTCAAAGATCTATAAATGACTGCCGGGACCAACGGCTTAACGTGCTTTCTTGGGCACTGAGGAAAGTCGGTATGCAATGGGTGATTACACACCTCGGCAAGCGCGGCTTAACCTGAAGATCGACCCCCGAGCTCCTCCTGCTTTTGCTTGCAATGAGTAAATACTACATTTTGATACAAGAGGAGAAAGTTTGTTATGGCGAGGGTGTTTTTGAGCCGAGAACTGCAATTACAAATGTCCACGTGTATCAAACGACGTTTTTCAATACACTTTTGAAGAAATTAAATAAAAGAACGACAATATTTTTTCAATACACTTCCTCGAAAACTGGTTCTTATGGCACTACGATTAGGTTCGACATGCAATGTATTTCACACGCGTGCGATTTTTTTCATTTTCCAACACGTGTGCGGGAATGTAAATTGCCACAGATAACTATAACTATATTTAGCCCAAATTGGTTCAATGCCTATAGTCGGAGTTGAATGTTTTTTTTTAATAGAGAAAGTATATGTATAAAAGACTAAGTATATGTATTAATTTAATTATAATTTTCATTCCCGCACACGTGTTGGAAAATGAAAAAAATCGCACGCGTGTGAAATAGATTGCATGTTGAGCCTAATCATAGGGCGTTAAGAACCAGTTTTCGAGCAAGTGTATTGAAAAATATGTTAAGATTTTTCTATAAAAGATTTAGTACTAGCTTGGGAGTGAAACGAAAACCAAACTAGTAATCAGAGACCCACATAGCACCGCAACCCGAAGTCTTATTAGAATGGGAGGAACCAGTATTCAACCGGCAGACGAAATTAAGTACCTTGGCACGTATATAACATCGACACTTAATCGAAACAATACAGTCAACGCCAGATGCAAACAAGCGATACGTAAGTCTAAGGCCTTAATATCCTTCATAAAAAACTCGAAAATGGAGTAAAAAATCGCGCGTCTTATCTATAAAATAGTCATAGAACCTGCAATGACTTACGGTCTTAACGCAGCGGAACTCACAAAGGCAAACCGATCGAAACTCAGAAGATCCGAAGGACTTATTCTTAAAGATATCATAAAGAGTACGCGAAACCCCCCGAACAAGAAAACACGCGAAATTCTTATGGGAAAAACAATAACCAAAATTACAAATTAAATGCCTACGGTTATACTACTACGGGCACATCCTCCAACGACTAGAGCCTCACTTACTACACGCAGCTATTAGATACAAGACGAAACGGTTAAAAGTTGGAAGACCAATATATACATGGAACGAATCACTCCAACAAGACATGGAATATTTCTACAAAAGCAAAGAAGAATAGAGAAAAATTTAAGTCGGCCACCCAGGAAACACCTCAGCGAAACTGACAGTGAATAAAATACTACTGACGACAAGACATAAACACGAAAATAATTATTAAATAAGACGTCAAAAAGGAATGAAATCACAACCACCAGAAACGAACATGATTCTCCAATGCTAGAAGAGACCAATCAAACGAAGGTCAAAACACCAATGCTCATTCCTATGGATTGTACCTGTCTTTACCACTGTTCCTATATTGGCTCTAGGCTGCATAGTCGGCTGATTGTGCCCGACTGGCTGCGGTTGGTCGGGCTTACTCTCCCATCCCAGAGCATGTCTTTCCTTACAAAACAGTGCCCCCCGGTGTATCCGGCTTGTCCGGGTCAGGCTTGCTCCTGGCTGGGTGTGGTGCTCAATCATCATCATTCAAAAGATTTAGTACTAGCTTGGGAGCTGATTGATGTAAATTAGCTTTTCTTGCAACCTCTTTGTAGTAATTTGCTACCACTTACGCTGGCTGGCAGAAGCCTTTTGTTGTTTGTCACAGTATTTTTTTCTCTTTTTTTTGTAAGGTTCGTGATTGACTAACCGCAAGTGTCACTTTACTGAGAGAGTTGAAGTTTCCAAGTTACTATAGTTCCTTAGGGGCCATCCATAAATTACGTCACAAGAATTTCATGATTCCCCCCCCCCCCCTCTTCGTCCTTGTCACAGCTGGTCACATTTGTGAGACCCCCCCGCCCTAGTGTGATGTCACATATTTTGCAATTTCACATCTACAAATTATTGAATTAAAAAAGCAGTTCCGAAATTAGTTTTATTTCGATTTAAATTCTTTTTTAATAAAACTCAAATTCCATAAAATTTACAAATCTAAAAACGATTAATTGTTTTTATTAAAGATTCAGACTTATAAAGATTTTGAAATGTGACGTCACGAAATTTAGGACCCCTCCCACCTCCCTGTCACACAATGTCACACTTCGTCGACCCCCTCCCTCCCCCTTAACGTGTCACATAATTTATGGATGGCCCTTTATTGGTAGAAATATAGAAATTCATTCGTTGCATGTCGCTCTTAATTCTCTAACTTTACACCATATGCACCAAAGAATCATCATCATTTTCACGGCATCTTTCACCGAGTACCGAGTTTCCTCCGTGCCTCGGAAAGCACGTTAAGCTATTGGTCCCGGCTGTCATTTGTAGATCTTTCATAGTCGTTACAGGTAGCCAGTGGCCCAAAAAATCTGACAACCAGTCTTACCAAGGGGTATCGTATTACCCAGTACTAAGCTGGGTTGTGGAGATCAGATAGGCAGTCGCTCCATGTAAAATACTGGTATTCAGCTGCATCCGGTTAGACTGGAAGCCGACCCCAACATAGTTGGGAAAAGGCTAGGCAGATGATGGTGACTTTCATTTCATTCCTTACAAAATCCATCCATATTTTCATTGGCCTGCCTCTCCCTCTCCGTCCATCAACATTCAAGTCCATCACTCTTTTAGTCACATGCGTTTCATCTCTCCTAATTACATGTCCATACCAAAACAAACATCTTCCTTTCAATGTTTCTGTAACAGGCGCAACTTTCAAGCTTCCTCTAATATACTCATTCTTTTTATCCATTTTTGTCACGACACACATCCGTCTCAACAATCTCATCTCCGCTACATGCAATCGTTTTTCATCCATCTTCTTCAAAGTAGCAAACAGTAAGTTACCAAAAAGATCAGTTTACCAAAAGCTGGGCATCCTATAATTAACAAAAACACTCCCCTAATGCTCTATTTATAGAGTAGAACAAAAAATCTTGTTATAACCGTCCCCTACTACTTTTGTCAGTTGATTTAAAAAGAACCTCTTACAATTAAGCGATAAGATTTCACACAAACAATGGCGGTTCCGTACGAAACTCGGACAATGGAATAATTAAATTAAAAGCTTTTTTGACTTATTTGTTTTGTTGAATAATAAGATTTCGGTCAGATAATTTGGATAAAAGACTTGGATGTTGTGTTTTTGCCGAAATGCTGTTGTTTTGCAAGACTTGTCTTTGTCTGTAAGTCTTCATCTTCTGCCTTTTCCCAACTATGTTGGGGTCGGCTTCCAGTCTAACCGGATGCAGCTGAATACCAGTATTTTACATGGAGCGACTGCCTATCTGACCTCCACAACCCAGCGTAGTACTGGGTAATACGATCCCCATGGTAAGACTGGTTGTCAGACTTTTTGGGCCACTGACTACCTGTAACGACTGTCAAAGATCTACAAATGACAGCCGGGACCAACTGCTTAAGGCTTTCCGAGGCACGGAGGAAACTCGGTATGTGTTGGGTGGTCACCCAGCTACGGACCAACCTAAGCAAGCACGGCTTAACCTAAAGGTCGACCCGAGCGGCTGTTATTATTTAGCCACGAGATCCTCCTTGTCTTTGTCAATGAGTGAGAGACTGCCAAAAGCCACACATTTTGACTAAAGTGTAGAGTTTGTGAAGTTAGACCTTGTAGAGCTAGGGCGTGTAGAGTTAAAAGCTTGGCTCTACATGAGATCTGATAACTTTTTGACAGTGCAAGTCATATGGTCTCGTCTTGGCAACATTTTACGTGAAAATGATTTTGGTGGGACACATTTAAAAGTATTTATTTTGTATGCATTTGATTTATTTTGTATGTCTTTATTTTGTCTGTCTGTCTGTTGTAACCGATTTTGACGGGACTTTTACTGGCAGATAGCTGGTGTTAGAAGCAGTAGCTTAAGCTTACTTTTATTTTAGCAAAAAAGATTAGGGTTCCGTGCACAAAAAATTAAAATCCTTGAAATTGTTAACAAAATCCGACTCAAAAGGAAAAATATGAAAGTCTAAAACAGTGATGCATATAATGTTGATGGATGGAGAGAGTGAGGAAAACTAATGATAAGATGATCCGACCGTGGAGACAGAACAAGTCCAAGTTACTTTGGGTCAAGGGCGGGAAGACGATGTTAAGAAATATAGGGCCAGTATCAGTTTCAGATTTTGTTACGGTATGCTCTCTCTAGCGAACTCCATTCGTAGTGAAATAGATATATATATCTTTGCTGGTTCTGTAGCCTCAGTTAGGACTAAACTTAGAGTCTTTATCGTATAATATGTTATTGTTTTTTTAATACATTTCTTATGTTTAATTTTTCTCTCCCAAAACTTTTTCATAATTGTTGGAAAAAGTTTACAATTTGTAAGTTTTATTTAATTGTCTTACATATAATATGCATGCTAGATTCACATGTAGTAGATGTCAATCAGAAATACTGTGTTGTGACTTTTTTGTTGCTTTTGTGAATGTACATCAGTTTTATGAATTAAATAAAAAAAAAAGATTTACCTTTAACTTGCTGCGCCCAAACACAGCCATGTGCTCATCGTAACTGTGTGTACATTGTGTAATAAATAAATACATAACAGATAATAAGTAAAAACTTATTATAATAAATATAAAACCGGCCAAGTGCGTGTCGGGCCACGAGCAGTGTAGGGTACCGTAGTACCCCGTTATATTTTAGATTTTGTTTTACAATGCAAGTCTTTACCCGTTATAAACAAGCAACTACTTCATCTTAGTCACTTTAAAAGATTTATTCTAAGTATATGAAATGCACTATCATCACGAATTTTTAAAGATTTTTTGCGAAAAATAGTTGTAGCAACGCCGAAGTCTTTTTAAAAGACCTATTCAACGATGGGGTATCGTTGAATAGGTCTTTTAAAAAGATACACGAGGGGGTATACGACGAAAAAAAAATTCATCCCCACTTCATATGTAGGGGAGCTACCCTAAAAAAATATTATCCAAAATTTAATTTTACCACTTTATCGGCGTTATTGCTATACATACTTTTACAAAATTACAGCTTTCTAGTACCAACGGTCTCTTAGCAAAACCTCGGACGGACAAACAGACGGTTCCTTGTCAGGACTACGGAACCCTAAAAAAGAGTTCAAAATACGAAAAACTTTAAAAAAAACTTTAAATGTGGTTTTACGTGGACTATTGACATCAAGTTCTAGAATAAAATTAGATTACGCAGAACACGACAAATTCATGAGAGAAACGACAATTTGCTTCAAGCTCCATCGCAAACAAGTGTCCAGCAGCAACAAATAGACCGAAAGTACTAATTTTTATTTGAAATTCCTTGTGATTTAAAGATTTCGTGTCGTCTTCATCTTAAAATAACGAGTGAATCAGACACATTCATCGTGCGTAAAGTATTTTAGTAGAAATACTAAAATATGATTCATTCTATTTTGGTTGGACGAAGATAAACATAGAGCGTTTGACAATTCACGCGAGTTCGTTGAGTCAACTGAAAATTTTATAATGCTTATGACATCTTTAAATATTCCGCAGGAATGGGGAAGGTCGGTCAAAACTTATTGTAGACTAGCTGTTTCCTATTCCTATCCTTCGTTCGTACGTGTGAAATTATAAAAAATAAAAAATATCCCTCTTTGAATCGGATTTTGTTAACAATTTCAAGGGCTTTAATTCTTTGCATGGAACCCTAATTATTTTTCTAAAATCAAAGTAAGCTAGCTCCTTATAACATCAAAATTGGTCCAGCAGTATAGAAGATTAGCCGGAACAAATTGACAGGCAGAAGAAATGATGCATGTACTCGTAACTTTATATTATACACGCTGGCTGTAAACACAGAAATCTTACTAAAGTTTAAAAGTTCAGTAATCAAATCAAGGCAAAGACACAGTTGCAGACGAAAGTTATCTGTGGCCGGCTGACAGCGGAAAGGTGGGTAGATATCTTGGTGAAATGAAACTTTTTGAAAACTTCAGAGACATCAATATTGCTTTGCGAAGATTTGAGCCTGAACTTTGAGTAATTCTTCATCGGAACTTGGGAAAACTATGCTTACTATAATGTTTTGATGGATTAGCTGGTTAATACCGATGATTTATCTTGATTGTCCTGGGTTTGATGCCCGGGTCGGGCAATTTGACATAGGGTATTTCGATCAGGAATTTCTTAGTCGCAGTCATGGAGTCAGCAATAGGCTAGTTTCCATCATCAATAAATTGAAAATCTATTTATTCCGTCAGTTAGAGTATTGGAAAATAAAGGACACGTATTTTTTGTTTTTGTAAATCAATGAATATTGACAAAGATAAAACGCATCAAAACTCGGGAGTAGGGGCTCGTGACGTCACAACGCACTAAAAATTATATCACAGCGTGACTTATTGAGAAAAAATACGTGTCAAATATTGAGTGATAATCCAACTGACGGACTAATTAGATTTTTTAAGGACACAAGCCTATTTTGCTCGATCGTTGGTAATAGGCTCGCCCCCTATTACATGGGACTAGAACATAGCTGGCGAAATGTGGGTATCCTATTAGGTATACCTCTGTCTAACCCATCGGGGATTACGGGATTGATGTATTCTCTTATGGCCAGTCGAGTAGGAATTGAAGGAAAATCTATACAATTATACTACAGTTACCTCCAAGCAGACAAAACCTCATCAAACCTCACGTTTTTAGTATCAGGTTGAATCATGCAAAAAAGAAGAAAAACAAGACTAAAGGATACCGTATTGATCTCCGAATCCACCAAGCGACTGCACTCTGCAGTGCACACAGAATTATGCAGCTACAATAAAACTACACGTCACGGATACTAAAGATTCTAGATGTAGAAACAGTTAGTTAGAAACAGTTGCATGTATACGCATTAGGGTGTTCCTTTTTTTTTTTTCGATTTTCGATTCTCAAGACCTCTCAAAAGTTGCGGTTTTTTTAAGGATAGTAAAGTCTCACAAACTACCAGGACGCCAGAATCATGAAGAAGTATTTTCTACATTGCATACTGCGTGATACTCGAAATGTACACGGATTGATTATGAGATTCCTATTAAAAATATAAAATACCTCCTTTAAGGTTCTGCCCTCCTAGTAGTTGGTAGATAAATAAAAAATAGAAAACCAATAAACCCGTGGTCAAATTATGCAATCACACCCGTGGTCCCTGTGGGATATGATATGCTGTTACTATGGCTTTGTATTTTCTATCGATATTTAAAATAACCCATGGTCCCGGTAATGGGTCGACCCACCGGGACCACGGGTAACCACCCAATATTGCATATTTTTTGAACCTACGTTGTCATTATTATATTTTGTTTTTATTTTGGATAATTGAATTTAATCCATTATGTAATCAATCAATTTTATTTTATTGACTAATGTCAGCACTGTCAATGTTGATTAATGTTGTTATTAATGATATTATTTTAATTCTAAACTTGTATTAATATTTGCACACCATGACAATATGGTAAACATGTTAGCACAACTCTACTTGTAACACCTTGCATGCATTTATTTTATTTTTTTCATTACAAATCATGATCTGTCAAAGGACCAATTTGTTCGAGACACCATTGTTTAACTATTGTGTCTACTTCGTGAAGAGATCAAGGGATAATTGTATGTACACACATGTTTGAGCAAATAAAATTATCAGAATTTGAAAAAAACTATCTAGAGATAGAAAGAGCAAAAAACAGATATAAGGTTGAAATCACCCGGGGCTGCGAGACTATTCGAAAGAGATACCGTGGCCCCGGAACACAAAGGGCGATGAAGGAACATGGATGGGTTTTAGTCAGTAAATGTCTGACACTCCCTCCTGCTCCGCCCAGAGCGGGAGGAGTCATTTGAAAATTTCCCATCCGAAAAAAAAAAAAAAAATGGGTGATTCGTATCTGGTTCATAGACTAAGACAACCTAGATAAACAGCTTATTACTATGAAATGAGCAATTGATACGATACGAAGAAAAACTTTTCTATCACTTGATGGTAAGTGATAATACGAACGACGCGGCGTCGATAGACCACGTTTCGTTTTGAATAGATGGGTGGCTTGTATCGAGAAAACGTTTCGCGTTTATCAGCTCTTCCTTAAGTTGTGAATCTGTTGAAGATTACGGCTTCGCATGTTTTCATTAAACTTCTTCGTCCAAGTCTTTTTTCTTTTATTTTCTTACGCAGATCAACTGAATATTGGCACGTTATTAACCAATGTGTAGGTATCTTCTACAGTTCTCATCATTAGCCAGCCTTTTTCCAACTATGTTGGGGTCGGCTTCCAGTGGAACCGGATGCAGCTGAATACCAGTATTTTACATGGAGCGACTGCCTATTTGACCCAGCTAGGTCTTGGCAATATGGTACCCCTTGGAAAGACTGGCCTTCTACAGTTCTACTTGAGTATAAAATTGTTAAATTAATTATCAGATCACGCACAAGATTTCGCACAACAGTTCCTGCCGTAACGAAGACGAATTTTAGAGAATTCATCCCCTATCCGGGTTAAAAAGGGGATGAAGTCTGTGTAAAACATCGTTATATTTTCTGTTGGGAAATCTTATTGGGCACACGGCTGTATCTCTATAAAATATACATGTTTTGTGTCCAATAAAGAATTCCACATCTAATATTGAGTGTCAGAACTGTTAAAGGCCCACCAGAAATTTTACTAATTCATTAGTTTATAAATAACATAATTAGTTACAAGTTAGAACCTGCGAGTATTAATACATCGGGTTGACCTATTACCCCGCCCTTTTGGGATTAGTGCGGACTCGGGACATTGTCGCCCTCACTCGTGTGTAAGCTCGTTCGACCGACCAAGACAATGCTCATCGCTAATAACACTGGTGAAGTTAATTAAAGTCTTTTGAAAAGGAGTTCTTAACTAAAGAGTTCTTATTTTAAACATTCAAATATTTACGGCTGGCTGCACACAAAGTTTAACTGAAAGGAGTTTGAATTACATTTTATCCGTTTTCTTCAAAAACTAGGTTCTCAAGCCAAAAGTGCGTGAAGCGGGGACATTTTTTTAAATGATGCCTTGCGGTGATATTAACTACGTCCTAACTCCGAAAGTCCGCCCATTTCAACCGCTCCTTCATACTTTTCTGCAATATCTTTTCTTCTTAATTTGAAATAGACATATTTTATTCAGGGCTTCAGGCAATCTATTTGGGAGGATTTAAATACCTCTTCTATTGGTACCATGGGTCATACATTTTTACGGAAAAATAGGTAACAGGTGTTTATCTTGATGGAGTCCACATTAATTAAAGATCATCCGAAATGTGTCTGTTAGCCAAGCCAAGCCAGAGGCCCATGGGCGGCATAAAAACTCTGACACCAGGTTAGGCACTGACCAATCCCCCCGGATTGGCTGCGGGACTGTTCGAAAGAGATACCGTGGCCCCGGAACACATAGGGCGATGGGGAACATGGATGGGTTTTAGTCAGTAAAAGTCTGACACTCCCTCCCGCACCGCCCAGAGCGGGAGAAGTCATTTGATGATTTCCCATCCGAAAAAAAAAAAAAAGGTAATTCCTTGCGCTTCAAACGATTTCAACTAAGTTAAGTTAGGCACAGACAAAAAAATAACCCGAGGAAGGGGTATAAGACACCTTTTATTCAGTCACTCATGAAGTAATTGCTCGAAGCTGTGGGGTTGAACCGCGGGCAACGGTTAGATAATTATCCATAATAGAGCACCCAGTTTCATATGACAATTCATGAACCTTTGCATTTCAGTAGCTTCTTCGAACAGCCTCCTATAGCGCAGAACAATCAAGAACTTCGCGAATTTGGGAGTGCAAATAAATGATGGGTTCAAAAACAATCCATAGAATTTGCAAAAAGACTCCATGTACCCTATGGATTCTCGGAAATTAAATCAGGCATCCTGGGAAGTCATTAAATAAAGCGTGGAAGTTATATTCGGATAGTTATTTCCGGTCGGTACCGGAAAGGCCACAAATAAAATGCAAAGGGAAGCCATGCGTGGATTCGGAAAAAAGTTATTCTGAGTATTTGTCGATGAAAGATCGTCCCTTTACTGCAGTTACTGGGAATCGCTCAAGACTGATTTTGTCGTAGTTTATATCATCATCCACAAAAGATCGTGGAGTTGTAATAACGTACTTAACACCACGCCTGTCATCAATCTTCTGCCCTTATTACAATTTACTTGGGGCCGGGGCAGCATGTCTTCTTCTTTCATACTTCTCTATTAGTCGTCTTCTCATGTGTCACCTTCCTTACCATGACATGCACGTCTGTGTTTCCCGAAAGTTTGAGCTGAGAAGTACCTTCACTGCACCCATATTAGCTAGTTATGTTTAAATTCCATGTACTGCAAATCTGTGGGAATTTTAGCTGATAGAATATAGGATAGGGAGATGTTTAGTGAAGTAGTTTTGAAGTAGTTTTCAAGCTTCCAGTATTGCTCCTATGCTTAATTCGTCTTTGCCTAATTGAACATGGTCATTACGGTCATTTTGGGAACCCTAAGGATGTCTTGAAAGGATATTTCTGATTCCGTTATTAATCTCAAACATTATTTTCACGATTTTATATTTGCAACTAATGGACTCTTGTGAAGTAGCAGTTTTATTATTTAATAATTCTGGAGCAGATATTGAATGGATAAGTCCATTTTCATTATTCATATCAATGTTTAGTTTGTAATCTTCGTCAAATTCAGTGTTTTCTAGATTTCCATTATGAGGACTGTTTTATCATGCTGTTTTCGATGTTCAATACTGTGTGGACCAAAAACGGGCAGTTAGTAGGGATGTGCCTATTAATATATTCAAATGATTGTAATGATGTATTGGCAGATTGTAGCTATACTTATACTCTACCGTTGTAATAATAATTAATGTGTTCATTCATACTACTTATCAGTTTCTGTCTATGTGTGTATGTGCTGGCACAATAATTATTACTGATTCAATGAGCTCGTTATTCATACAAATTTTTGACATTTTCTCGACCATGTCCAAGGTTGTTTTGCACATTTTCTTAATGCTCTGGTTTCTTTGCAAATCCAGACAACCTGTAGGCCAGCGCGGTCGATGTATTGATTTATTTTGACGATTTCACAACAGTGCGCTTATCTCAGCGGCTACCGTACGACAAATATTATACATAAATAACTACGTTGTTTTCTTTCAACATATTTAGCTAACGATAGTATGTGAGCGTGTCGACCTTCACGCGTCAATCCATAGTCCGTCGGTAGTCGGTACTCACTCCTCAGAATGTTGTGATACATTATCCTTGTCCTTGTGTGCTTGCCCCGAGCTGCAAGAGTTCCCCATCTCGTCGCCGGCTCGGCCGCGCCGCCCTTAGCTTGGCATCACCCGCACCCTCACCTCATGCACTACACTCAGTCGACACACGTACACACGCGTCCAAACCAACTAATATCTATTTTCTTGTGATAATTTAACATTTCCCGGCGTCGCGATCGTTTCGGGCGGTAAACGCGAGCGTGAGTGCGCGCGTGCAGTCACGACGCGCGCTCGCCGCCGAATAATCGATGCGCAGTCTCCCCCCGCCACACCCGCGCGCGCCTCTCGCGCGCCTGCTCATTATCTACGCTTTTCACGACACATGCCGCGATGAGAGCTTTTCCAACCGTAGAGGTTTCCCCATTTTCTATATTGGCAATCTTTTAATTCAGTTACTCTCTGTAGCGTGTTAAAATCTTACATTTTCTGGTGCTATAAAATCCACTTAACTTTAAATCGATCACGTCGAGTTCAATTTTTTACCGCCTAGTCATCAATAAATTCATAGATTCTTCACTGAAGTTAATGACATCTTGGCGGGAGATCAAAAGATTAGGCACGCTACATCACAAACACTTTTCCTCGCCACTAACACGACACAACACAGCGTTATTTATCATTATATAAGTATTTAAAATGAAAACATTCCTTAGAAAATATCTGCAACCACATCCACAGAGGTTTGATAGGAACTCCAGACATATATAAAACCTTCACCGACTGGCAAGCAATGAACGCGCCGCTACATTCGAATTTGGAATATTCTTAAAATAAAAATAAATGTCGTTTGTTTCTGTCTGTCCCTGCAGCAAGTGCTCACAGGTACTATGAACTTCAAATATTTTGATTTATAATTTTAAGTAAAGTGTAATATAATAATATATTTTTCTACCGTTGGCATCATGCCCAGGTGTTTCATAAACTCTGTGCGACGTCTCAAGAGGAGTTTCATACAAGAATTTTGTGAATTTTCGGTCGAAAGTAAGTCACTTTGTATTCGAAGAATTCTTACAAATATTTTAGTATGCTATGTTACCAAGGGCCAGTTTGTGGCCCAAAATGATAGGGAATATATTCTTCTACAATGCTTACCGCGTTTCCCGTGATTTTACAGATTTTTCATCTTCTTATCCACTATTCTCCAAACTTTATCTTTCGAACCGGACTGACAGTGTCACGATATTTTTTTCAATTAGAATATTTTTATGATTGCCAATTTATATGAAAATGTTACGCGTGAAAACATAATGGTATCATGAATTATGTTTTTTTTTGTTATATCCGCTAAGCCTAGACTAAGAATTTACTGAGAATTCTTTACGGTTGAACACCGGTGGAATTTTTACGATTCTCGGCATTTTGTCGTGCATTGGTTAAGAAATTATTTGGGGTGGCGACAGATCTGTAACATTTTTCATTAACTATATATATAACAGTAGTAGTAACTACTGTAATAGCTACGTATAACTTGTTAAAATGGTCGGTATCAGTACAGACAATTTCTGTTTTTATTCAACTTAAACATGGCTTGAATGTCACGTACGTGGATTTCAACAACGCTTTGTTCGCACCTGATAATCGAATCAACCGTATTTGGAGTCCAAGTTCAGGAGACGCGCTTGCGAGCAACCAAAGATCCATACTTAGATAAAGTAATGAGGCATGGAACTGTCTGTTGGATAAGTAACCCTTCCTTATCTGGAGACGGTAAAACAGGAAACAGATCTCGTTGTAGATGACTGGGTTGCTGCTTATTCCTCAATAGATAGAAGTCGTCATAGACTCGTCTCGCCAGTCAGTAGTTTATTGGTGTTGTTGGTTTTATCATCGATTTCTTATTATAAGTAGGTATCTTTATGTCCCTCTGATCCCCATAATTAAACTGGAAATATAGCCCATGAAAATAACGACCGACTACAAAATATTATTGTTACAACCAATGTGAAATTAAAAGCATTTTTAAGAGCAAAAATTTTTAGCTCGATGAAATCTAGATCTGGGAAACCTCGTTACCTCGAATTAAATATTCTACTTAGATATTTTTATTTGCCTAGCAACATCTTTATTTAACTGGGTAAGTTTTATAGCCACTTCCACGCTTTCAGATGAAATGAAATCGACGAGAATACCGAAACCCAACAATAAACGGCAAAAGCATCTATTAAAAACCAACGAAACGATATACCATGACAAAGTGCCAATTTCTACGCGATTCTACCTTCAATTACTAAAGAAAAGTCAATTCTTACAACAATTCCAGGATACGGAACCTTACGAGTACGCTTCAGAAAATGAAGAACCAGTTAAATCTCCCGAAATAACTGTGCCTAAAAACAAGGTTGTTATTAAAAAGGATAATGAAAAAACGTACAACTTAAGGTCTTGCGAAGCAAAAACCGAACGCAAAACGTATGACAAAACGCATAGGAGGAAACGTAACGGCTGTGACAACGAAACGCAATCCATTTCTGAACTGATACAGGACGTCAATAGGAAACGGAAGGCTAGGAAGGAACCGTTGGCACCAATTATTGAGGAAATTAAAAGCAGGGAGCCGTTGAAATTCAGTAATAAAGGTTTGTGCTTGGGTTATACTTGGTATATTTTGAGTAGTAGTATTTGATTATTTTTGGGATGGTTAAAGAAAAAAATAAGGCAAGTTGCTTTTAGGCAACTATTACAAGTATGTACGCCGGATACCTTGTGTTTTGAAGTTAACTTTTCCAGAGTATATTCAAAGAGTTTTATTAACAAAAAGGTTTTACACCAACAAGCTGGCTGAAAACCAGACCTTGCGCATTATGAAACAATGCGTTGTCATCAACCTTTATTTGAAACGTCAAGCTAATTTATTTTTCCTGTGACTTTACTGTCTGTGCATTTTTATATATTAACCGAGCTATGGGATATAGCGAGTTTCAGTTTATGATTCTAAAACTCCATAGGTACCTACCAATTTTCATCGTTAATTGAAAAAAAACTGTTCTTGTTCAACTGCTTTTCTGAGACCCTGTAAGTACGTGTGTACGTGCGGTAGCGGTCCGACACGAAACGTCTAACGGCCATTTTCAATAACTTACTAGCCGGTTTCGGTAGGTTGCTATCTCTGTCTGTTTGACATTTTGCTTACTGGACGGTTAGAAACAAAACGTCACAGAACATTTTTCTATGAATCAAGTGACAGGTAGGTGACGCGTATAGGATATTCTTTGTTTATAGAAACATCGATAGCTACGGAAGAAGGCACATTAACCAACAGTTATACGTAAGTAATAGAAAACGTCCGTAAATTGAAAGTGCCCTTACGTTACGTTAACACCGCGCGCTCGTGTTATGTTATGCCCATGTTTCATAAAAAGTGTCTACATTACCGTATGAAACAACAGTTTTTTTTATAACTGATGGAAAATGTTCATTTCTCCCCCCGTTCCATATATCCCTACCGACATATCCCCACTGGTAGGGATACTTGGAATTTTTTTCCAACTATCGCTACCGGGTAATTCAGGAACCACTAATTAATCATATAAAGAAACCCTTGAAAACTTATCCCTACTGGTAGCGATAAATGGAAAAAAAATCCAACTATCCCCACCAGTGCGGGTCAGTAGGGATATATGGAGTAGAAAGTTCCATATATCCCAACCGGTAGCGATAGTTGGAAAAAAATTCCAAGTATCCCTACCAGTGGGGATATGTCGGTAGGGATATATGGAACGGGGGCATTTCTCGTGGGTTTAGATTTTATTTTATAAGAGGGTTATTACAGTTTTTCTTGTTTTTGAGTGTATTAGAGTCTAGCACTCAAATACATATCTAAACCATAATCACACATCAAACATCTCAGTTTAGGTGTGTGATTATGGTTCAGATATAGTCACAAAATTAAAAAAAAAATGCCCGAGAAAGTTTGATTATTTCTCTAGGGAGCGCTTTAAATAAAAATCTAAAATTTTCTTGTATTTGAGTGTTATACTCTTAAAACACTCAAATACAAGAAAAAATGTGATAGCCCTCTTAAGTATGTAGGTATCTATGGTAAAAGTTTGTCACAAATACACGATGTCCCTTATAAACCATCTACTCACTAGCTAATCACGTAACAGCATTCCTGCCGCCAGGGGGTTCAGAGATCGACAAGATAGCGGAGAAATTGAAGAGCCTGGTAAAGGCCAGTGTCAATGAGAAGCTGGACAAAGAACTACTCACGTGCACCGAGTCTTTTGATAAGGACTGCGTCGATATTGCTGACAAAGATGGCGAGGGCAAGGAGAATGGTGAGTGATCGATGAGTCGAAGATTAAAGCTCGCATTTTCTGCGAAAATGTAGTTTGGTCCATGTCTCGGAAAGCACGTTAAGCCGTCGGTCCCGGCTGTCATTGGTAGATCTGTCACAATCGTAATCAGTCAGTGTCCCGAAAGTTTGACAACCAGTGAAGTCTTACCAAAGGGTATCGTATTACCCAGTAATAACTGGGTTGTGTAGATTCCTCGAATTTTTTAAACTGTATGTTGATAGTGGAGTGCTACCGCTGAGGTGCAATGTGTGCCGGGAATTCTTATGTGTAATGTGGAAGAAAAACCCCTACACACATTGCACCTCAGCGGTAGGACTCCACATATTTTTGTTCCTTCGAGCCGGATTTGAACCAGCAACCTATGGATCCTAGTAAAATACAGGGTGTAAGCAGACCCATCACGAAGACGTCAACTAAGCATTCTGTACATCAAACTAAGTAGCTGTACCTACGCAAAAATTTTTGCTGGGTGTAATTTTTTTTTTTTGGGTGAACTGTCACGTTTTTCTGTAGGACTCAATGTAACACACTTAAAACATTGTGCTGGTGGATGGATTGAATAAGTATAGGGTCGTGAGGGTACTTAAAGTAAAAATCTTTTATTTTAAAACACCTATTTAAAAAAAAAAACGTTGACCCCCAATATCTCCGTAACTAGAAGGTTCGTAAGGTATGGTCTAGAGCAAAGCAATGATCGCAATGACGGGGAGAACAAGTGCCTTCCGGCTTCGTTAAGGGTCTTTTTACACCCTTTATATGTTTCACTTCTACAGTCGTGTCTTATTTCCAACTGACCTCTATGAAAACTTGAAAACATTTTCTTTTGTCAGTAAAATGAAAATAGAAAAGTTTTGTCCTCGTAAATTCCCCTGGGGTCCTATAGAGAAAAGATATTCGACCCGGTCGGGAACCACTGGACGGTATAGCTAGAAATAAATCTGAATAAATAAACGGGAAACGGAACTCTAGAATAGAATTTATCCTTTCTTGTGACACATAAATCATGTATGTAAACCTATAGAATAAAATGGCTGACCGTAGTAGCGTTTTATATGGAAAGCAAGAATTATTAATCCCCGTTTCCTGAGCGAGTCCATGCAACGATGGACTTTACGACAATTTAGAGTCGATTTTCTACGTTTTCGTTCGGTTTTAATCAGTCATTCAATCGAAATAGTGATTTGCAATGTCCGTGGCTAAGTCCTTTCTATTTGAGGGCCTGTGGACGGTGAGCTATGGGCGCTATTGCCGCTCGCCGTCCGTCCGTCTTATGACGACAGGCCATGTCGACGGCGCGTTCGTGTTTCACGCGTGCCTCAAAGAGAGTCAGCAAAAGGAAGGGGTCCGCAAGGGCCGATGGCTGCCGGGGCTGCGGGACTTCGAAAGAGATACCGCGGCCCCGGAACACAAAGGCTTCTTAGCCTTTTTTTCTTCTTTTTTTGCTTTTCCTTCTTAGAAACATGGATGGGTTTTATAAGTCAGTAAAAGAAGTCCGACACTCCCTTCCCGCTCCGCAGTAATTTGATGATTTCGTATCGGAAAAAAAAATGGTTTTCTAGTTGGTGTAGATTCAAAGACTTTTAAAGCTTTTTAATCAATTTTGTAGCATCATTATCCGCAGCCCGACTTCACACACTGCTGGGTATAGGCCTCTCTTTGCTTGTGCCCAGCTCCACGCTCTTGTGCCAACCTCGTCCAGGATATTCACGCGATAGCAACAATGTCGTCTGCCTATCTCGCCGCCGGACGACCAACACTTTTCTTTCTATAGTCCTTGGACGCCAATTTGGTTTAATTTCACCAAATTTCAGTCATGATATGAATAAAGCACAGTTATTCTTCTTCTAAAAGTTAAAACCTTAAGAAAAATGTATTTACAAGCCATACGATCGTTCTAAGCAACACCTTAAATAATGCGTCACTTCACATAATTCGGTGGTATATTTAGGCGTTGCTGTGTTTTAGTCCCACGGGCAACGTTTATACAAACAGCTAGACTTAAGGGCGATATTAAATATCGAGTTTTTTAACCTTTTGACCGCCATAGTCTTCTAAAAGTTAAAACCTTAAGAAAAATGTATTTACAAGCCATACGATCGTTCTAAGCAACACCTTAAATAATGCGTCACTTCACATAATTCGGTGGTATATTTAGGCGTTGCTGTGTTTTAGTCCCACGGGCAACGTTTATACAAACAGCTAGACTTAAGGGCGATATTAAATATCGAGTTTTTTAACCTTTTGACCGCCATAGTCACATATATATACGTAACAAGAAGGCGCGTGCCCTGTACGCCAAACGGCACAAATACACTGACCTGCAAAACTAAGTATCACACTTTTAAAATTGCAATAACTTTTTATGTACACGAGATATACTTTCGAAACAAAAAGGACTCGAAAAAATGATTAATTTTTTCTATAGTTTGAAAGGAAGCTGATAAAAATTGCTTTAATACGTTTTTTATTAGAAAAAAATTCAATTAAGTACTTAGTGACAAAATGGTAGGTGATTTTGTGGCTTAGCGTGGAGGGCACGCGCGTGCTTTTATGCTCTGGCCGTCAAAAGGTTTACCGTCCATGAGATTTGGTTCAACCAATTTACCTACCTACAGCACCCCGAGAGCCCCGCGAGTGGTCGGAGCCCCGGCGTAGCGCGCGCGACACTCACAACTGCTCGTATTGCGGCAAGGGTTTTGACCGTCCCTGGGTTCTGAAGGGACACCTGCGACTCCACACGGGGGAGAGGCCCTTTCCCTGTCCTCATCAGCATTGTGGCAGGACGTTTGCTGATCGGTAAGTACACATCTTACTTGCGCAAGTTTGGAAGGAAGTGAAGAAGTATGTTTGTTACTTAATCACGCTAGAACCGCTGAACCTGAACGGATCTAAATGAAATTTGGTACAGAGGTAGATTATAGTCTGGTTCTTTTTTATCACATCTCTCGTGTAGCACGCCCCAAACAGTACACTTTTCCTTTATTTTTACGTTTACAATTTTATTAATGGTTACATTTTGTGCATTAACTCTTTTCGTGTCTCTTAAAGTAAATGGCCCGCAATCCACCACACTAGCTCAATGAGGGTGGAGATTCAAAAGAGGACAATGCTTTAACACTATTCCAGATCAAATCTCCGCGCTCACCAGCGCACTCGCGGCCACCACACTTGGCAATGGCGCTGCTCCACCTGCGACAAGGCGTTCAGTCAGCGACGCTACTTGGAGCGCCACAGGGACGAAGCCTGCCGCAAATACAAGTAAGTTTCCAGACCAATCACATTTGCTGAAATCCTTCTCTCGAGTCTCCTGTGAATGGCACTCTCCTCCGCTACACTCGTTTCTGCTTTGGTGAAAGACTAGCTTTGATACTCTTATTGCGGCCACCGGCTACGGTGAATAGGTTCGCTAATCTAAGGTCCGACTCAACCAAAGTGGAGACGTGCGAAGATGTGCAAAGCGAAGAGGAAAAGATAAGCTGACGAACTAAGGTGTATCCACCCACGCAGAGATGTGAATGTGTATACAGACTACTCACGCCCTGTTTACGGCGCCGCACGCCGCTCACGTCTCTTTCGTCTCCTGCTGGCTTAAACAACATCTCTTCTCTCTAATCGACCGGTTCCACTAAAGCTAAGCGGAGACGGGAATAGGCTAGTTTCCACCATCAATAAATTGCAAATCTAAGAAAAAAACTCGAGAGTCCCCACTCTCGAGTTTTGATGCGTTTTATCTTTGTGACGTCACAACGCACTAAAAATATGGCATGGCGTGACGTATTGAGAATTTTAAAAGCGTCGTATCTTCGTCAATTTTGGTTTACGTAACAAAATAAAAAATACGTGTCGAATATTTTTTGATAATCTAACTGACGGACTAATTAGATTTTTTCAGGACACAAGCTTATTGTTAATAACGAAATTCTATTGATGGCTTAAAACACATCTCTCGTCTCGTCTACTGCTTTGGTGAAGTCCGGGCCTAAGACTACTTACTCCGGGCATTTTGTCATGACTTCAAAGAGTTTTACTAATTATAAGCATTGTAGGTGGAGAACTATATCAAACAACTCGACGAAATTTTGCATTTTGACCACTTCACTTGTCTGCCTGAATGTTCAACAAAGTGGCGTTACTGTTGTTGCAAGTGTTTGCCAAGATTTCCATAATACAGACAAAAATTTGCTAGTAGATACATAAAGCAGTGTACCTATCAGCACGTTAAAAATTAACTACTGATCGTAGCGATGTTTTCTGACCGACACTAATTCTTTACCTCTTAACATTCTGGTTATACTAACAGACGGGATAGACCAATAACTGCGCCTGTTTTGTCCTCAGAATGCACACAAGAAACTCCTCAAAATACAACACAAAGGCTTTACCAAAAGCAGAAGTGACGGCGCCAGTTCCAATGTATGGTATTATAAGACATAACCCTGAGTCCAAGCAAGCCGTGGACACAACCAGTGAATGTGAGGGTCCCATAGACCTGTCTATAGGGAAACGGAGGAACGAGGACTTTTAGGTTAAGATTATATGCTTCTGAATAAAAAAAAATGTGCGAATGCCTGATTTGATTTTTTTGGGGTTTTATTTTGATGGCGCGATTCAATTCTCGTGATGCAGTACGTCCGATTGGCAGTCAGGTTGGAAGCTCACATACCCACATTTAACATAACATCACGCTTGTCAGAAAGGTTAGGCACAGGTGTACCTAATAAAGTCGACGAAATCAGTTATGACAGCCGTCAAATCCATAGTAAATTGACACAGCTATCGGAAATTGAACTTTATTACTATTACGCTAACAAAATGTCAAAACGGGCCTTTTATTTTTTGAATACTTTAGTTACACCCACATTTCGCCAGTTATATTTAAGTCCCGTGTAATAGAGGGCGAGCATATTCAAAATAATTTATTTATTTAATTACAACGGTTGTATTTAAACCAATTACTGTAACTAGAACTAAAAGAGTAAAAGATAACATAAAATTAAAATATGCAAAATAACAAAGTAAAGGTACATTCTTAAATTCCTCTCACAATACTTCTGACATGTCAATGAAATCTTTGTCCATCCATCCGCAAACAGATCGTCTGTTGGATATTGCTATTAACCGGGCACAAAACCGGACTCCGTGTCTGCTACTACAGAAAAATCCTGATGGAAAAACCCAACACTTTGCCCGACCTGGGATTCAAACCCCCATGCCATGCTCAGCATTCGCGCTTCCGACCACTAGGCCAACGAGGCACCGTTTGTTAGTGAACGTCAGAATGGCAGGTTGTCTGTTTCGCTCCGAGCCAGGCAGGTGACCAAAAATTGCTACCTATAGTCAATTAATTGCTACCTAACTTTGAAACAAAATAAAGGGACTTCAAAATGACCAGCCATTCTGATACCAGGATGGCTGGTCAACTCTCCGTTGGCGTAACTATTCAAATTCGTGTTATTATTTTAACTTTAGTAATTGCTACCCTCACGTCTTTCAATGTCCACCTTGTAGCCTTAAGGTGAAAGCGTCAGGGTAGCCCGCGAAATTCAAATTTTCTTACGTTTTTTGCAATTTGCAGGCCAGTGCTAGGTTGCGTGTTGATTAAAATATTGCTCGCGACTGTAAGACGTATGTAGTTACAGAATTATAATCATCAAAATGTGATGGTTGGTCGAGTGCAATTAGACAATAAGGTGGAAACGAAGTTTAAAGTGGTCGGATTTTCATGGGACTTTTTTTATTGAGTTCCTAAAGGAGTGAAGATAGTTAAAAAAAAAATCAACATAATTCATCTGTGAAAAAGTATGAGTTACCAATTTCAAAAGAAATCTTGGTCATAAAATTCAAAATTTTAAAATAATTGCAGAAAATAGGAACATTTCATAAAATACTTGGAATATTGCATTACATCGACAACAATGAACAAAGAAACAGACCAAATTAGCACTTAATGGATGCACGCAGCAGGTCTCATTATAACGCTACAATATGAATTCGTCGAATTTGAAGTTGGAATAAACGAAAAATAAATATTCCAAAGAAAATTAAAAACAAGAAGTTGCGAAGCGAATTTTTTTTTTTAACTTTCTCCTCCACTCCTCTCTAGGAACTCAATAAAAAAGTCCCATGAAAATCCGACCACTATAAACTTCGTTCCACCTTATTGTCTAATTGCACTCGACTAACCTACAACGTGAAAAATGTCGGACAGGAGCTTGCAAGTAGTAATAAGTGCTTGCTGAAAATAGAAATCATTCAAAAAAAGAAAATAATTGAAATAATGTTTTATTACATTAATAAATAAACATAATTTGTACAACTTAGCTTCACATTGTTATTACATATAAGTTTTCCTTTGAGGTTAGAACTATGCTTTTAGATCCCCAGAAGCAACATTTGCAACTCTTGCAAGATTTTTCCGCAACCAATTTGCAGTGTAAACGTTCATGGCAAGACTTTCCGACTTTTGATGTGAAACATCTATAGGCGCGGGTAAAACCAAAAAATGCCGTGGCGACGCGTCGCCGACTGTCAAGTTGTCAACCCGGCCCGAACATTACCGACCTGTTGAAGCAGCATAAGATCTACACATTCGCCACGGTTTACAACAAGCCAGCTGGTCTCGGGGCACAGCTCTGGGTTACAATCTCGTGACTTCGACTCTCGTGTTCGATCTCAGCCTAAGGGGATTTTTTTCGGATTTTTTTTCTTTTTGTGAATCGATGAAAATGAATGATTATTAAATAAACAGTCATCATTTTCAGGGAAAAATTAGTAATATTTTATTTTTTCATTAAGCCATATTTACTTCCTGTCGTAATCTGTTCTTTTAAGCATATTACTTGTACACAATAATTTCGATGTTTCACATCTGCCAGGCGTCCCGTGACGGCTCACAATTTTTAACGAGGGAACAGGGGGCTGCGATTCAATGTCGGCTAGACTCGTCCCTGTCATTTCCTTTTTTTTCAGCAACTAAAAAGTAAAGAAAATATGACGCTCAAATGCCCTATTTTTACGGCCGTAATTAGAAGACTACCAGACAAATTCGAAAAGTTAAGAGGGAACCATTCCCTCTTATTTACAAACATTGGAAAAGGCTTGTATGCAAGTTTGAAATACTTTGCAAGATTGTTGCCTAGACTTGCAAAATAGGACCTAAATAACTTAGTTCTAACCACAAAATTCACATAGCACACAATGAAAGGAGGATTTCGTTCACATATTAAGCTTGGAACATATTCTACATAAGCATATCGCTGTATAAATTATAGACGCGGGTAGGTTACAAATATCTTGGCGGCCCTGAAGGAAGCATATACAGTGTTGGTGCATTATTTTCCAAATTGAATGGGCCGAAAGAAGTGCCCCAATAACTCATCCTTGGCTTCATCGGATTTTTAATTTCAATATTTTGCAATTATTTTGAAAATTCAACTCTATGCTATAAAAGCACAATATGTCAAAGTCATCATTCTTCTTAGCGTGTCGATGTCAATTCAAATTGAGTCAGCCAAAAATTTGGCGACGAGTTTGGCACTTTCTGTAGCGTCCTGGTGCGAAAAAAGGATAGAGCTATACAGTACATTACCGCTATCTCTTTTCAGCGCTGAGTTCAGCAGGCCTAGCCAAGTTACAAACGATTCGTATCGATTCTCTTTCTACAATCGTAAACGTTATGTCACGTGGTCAAAACAAGCGAATATAAACTTTCGTAGACAAGTTTACATCGATCAAGATGATAGAATGAAATGTATTCGTTTCTACAATCGTGATCCCTACATCCCATATAAATCGTAGCCAACTTACAGTTTTGACTAAACTTTAAAGTTTCCATTCGTTTATTTTGACCACGTGACTTATCGTTGATAGATGTCATTCCCATACATTTGGTTAGTTTTCTATTAGCGTTAACGATTGTAGATTGTCAACTTGGCTAAGCCTACAGAGCTGCCAATATAAGTTTTAACAAATTAATGCAGTATGGCGATGATTCTTTCAGATACATTGGGCTTTCATGCAAAATAAGGGCGTAAATATTATATACACAGCTTTGGCACTAATAGTTAATAGTTGACACTTACATCAGGTATTTTTTCGATTTTATTTCGATTTTGATAGAAACAACCATTAAAAACATGATAGTACACTTTGATCATAATTATGCTTTGAACACCAACGGCATATACGACTCATGATCGATAATAAATTTTAATAAGTCATGATTTTGATTGTGATAATGTAAGAGACAAAATATCTTCCCAATTTCAGTGTGGTGTTAACATTTTGAATTTTCCCAGCTGCAGGGCTATTACGTATCTTTCTGATATCCAGTGACTATCAAGTTTCGGTTGTACACCGAACTTTGATGACAACCGTGAATGTCATAATATTGGTATTACGTATCACACTGAGTGGATATCACTTTACGGTGACTAACAGAGTCATACATAAAACGAATCTAACCTTTTGATCGTTAATTGATGGACACTGAGCCCAGTTACTATCATTTCGAGCTGTCAACAGAGATACGAGAGTTTTCCCTGATTTAATTAAATACAGTAAAGTCATACCTCTTTTCAAATCCGGGGACAGTAAAGACACTAATAATTATAGACCTGTATCGGTTTTACCAGCATTTAGCAAGGTTTTTGAAAAGGTAATGCTTAATCAAATGCTCCATCATTTTAACACCAACAGAATCTTACATGATCAACAGTATGGTTTCATCAAGGGACGTTGTACAACTGACGCCGGTGTAACCTTATTAAAGCACATATTTACTGCGTGGGAAGAGTCTCAAGACGCCATAGGAATTTTTTGTAACCTCTCCAAAGCGTTTGATTGTGTAAATCACGACACATTACTTTTGAAACTTGAGCATTACGGACTGGGTAAACTTGCACTTGATTTGTTAAAATCTTATTTGAATGATAGACACCAACATGTTCAAATAAATGGTGTTAATTCACATGGTTTAAAAGTAAAAATGGGGGTTCCCTCAAAAGTCTCGCTGATGGTGGCGCATGTGTCGGATCATTTAGTTCCCTTCAAAATGGTTGAGTTGAATGGTGCTGATCTATGCGTCATGTCCGTGAACGGACGCTGTCAGTTGTGACTGGTCATCTCTCGGTTGCCATGGCTTATTTTAATGAATTATTTTAGTTTTTGAATTGTTTTTTTTTTTGTTTTGTTTTACTGTGGACACTTTTAACGTGCACATCTTGCTACATTGTTCTCACATAATACGAGTATACCATCTCAACATGAATGATGTAACCAAGATTTTGTAACAATATTCTGATTTAAAAGAGTTTCCATGGAGTTTCTTGCCCGTTCTTCTCCATAGAGATCTACGCTAGAGAATGGGCAATTACAGTACTTTCACAGTTTTTATGTCTTGTGACTGGGACTGTAGCTACATTTAATTTTCATCTTTGTTTCGACAATTCAAAAGTGCCTGTAACTGGCTTACTTGAAATAAATGCTTTGATTTTGATACGTAATAGCCCTACAGGACGGTGTATGCATGCATGTATCCTCCTAGGGTGTCTTCTCCAGGCTAACGTCTTTGAACAGCAATAGATATGAACCATTCAATTATATTATAGGAATCGAATGATTAGTATGCTCAAACTGACTATTCGGTTAATTAGTTGTTCTATGATTTATAACGGTTAGAGCTCTTTCGCACTACGTCCTATCCGAATCCGTGAGTGAAGCGAAGTCAAAGTGTATGGCTCTGGGCCTGCCCCGCGAATCCGCAGAACATTTTCTGGTAATTTTATAATAGGGATTCTGGGTTAAGCTCGCCGTTGTACATAAGCTATATATTTGAATTTTGTGTGTATATTTTTTAATTTTGTGTGCAATAAAGAATATGAATATGAATATGAAGGGATGATGACTGACTAAAAAAATATGTTTCTGTTTAGTCCGTCAGTTAGATTATCGAAAAATATTGGATACTTACGTGTTTTTGTTTTATCAATTTAATAAAAAATCTCGAAGATAAAACGTGTCAGAGATCATGAGTTTTTGACGTCACATTTGAGTAAAAAATGTACTCAAATGTGACGTCACACGAGTTTTCGACGCACTGTATCGTCTTCTTTTTTTGTTTACGTGAAAAAAAGAATAAATACATATTTTTTTCTTTTTTTTTCCAATATTTTTTGGAAATCTATCTGACGGACTAATTAGTTTTTTTTTGTCATATACCCTATTACCTACATATGTAGAGTAGGTACTACTACTACTACTTTTCACGGGTACGGACTCGGGTCAGACGTAGTGCGAAACTGCTCTTACAGTATAATTCTTAACTGATATTTGTAAAAGCAACACAATTATCGTAAATAATAATGTTATAATATATTATTATTCTATGTAGATAATGCATGAATTCACAGCAATGACTAGTATGATACGATGTTGACAATTTGAAACTAACTACATATAAATAAAAGGTGTTGTTTTTACCCAGCAAATGGACACTGTGATCGGGTGATCAGGACACTTGCGCGAACCCACTTGCGGGAAAAACATATGCGCGCATGGAATTTTGCGCGATTGGACTTTTGAGCGAACGGACATTTGCGCGCTTGGACACTTGCGCGAACGGACTTATGCGCGCCAGGACCCTTGCGCGAATGGACTTTTGCGCGAAAGGACACTTGCGCGAATGGAAACTTGCGCGAATGGACTTTTTCATCATGGGGATTTTTGGGTTCGCTGACGAAAATGAGGTCAATATAAAATTCCAAGATGAGGCCAAGGAAAATTTTTGGTTTTTCCATCATCAAAGTCAGGAAAACAACACCTGATGAAGGAACAACTGAAAATTTACGTCGGCGCCATCTTGGATTTTCGTTTTGACCTCATTCTCGTTATCAGCGACCACGAAAACCATGAAAACGACACCCATGATGAAAAAGTCGCGCAAAAGTGTAGTCGCGCAAATGTCCATTCACGCAAGAGTCCTGGCGCGCAAAAGTCCGTTCACGCAAAAGTCCAATCGTGCAAAGGTCCATTCGCGCAAGTGTCCTGGCGCGCAAAAGTCCGTTCGCGCAAAAGTCCATGCGCGCAAAAGTCCCAGATCCCTGTGATCGTCTGTATCGAATTTCAATGGAGTAATTTGATTTAAATATTGATGTAACATTTACAATATATTGCCACCGGCCGTATAAATTACCTTTTAAGCAATAGTATAATTCCTACAATTTCTTTATTCTCATCTGGGTGGTACAAAAACAACACCCTGTATATACAGGATGTTAAAGTAGTCGCGTGCCATAGCTTAGGCGTGAGTTCAGTATCGATAAAGGGACTCGAAAAAAAATGAAAAATAAATCCACCATTTTTTTTTTTTTTTTATTTAATTTTTTTTTTCACGCCTAAGCTATGGCACGCGACTTTAACACCCTGTATATTACAAATATACAAATACGACTAACGCCTACGAATATTTAGAATGTTTTTTTTTGTCGGCCACAAACTCAACGAATTTTCATTTGAATTGATTATATCCATTTGTTTATGGGGAGAGTCTATTAGACTTACATATAACAAGAACAAACTTATCATTTAAAAGAGGAACCCAGAGCCATATCATCATCATTCTCTTGCCCTTAACCCAATTTGTTTGGGGTCGGCCGCAGCGTGTCTTCTTCTTCCATACTTCTCAATGGGGAATTTCCACTGACGTTTGTCACAACGCTTCAGTATATATCAATAGATTGCGCTGATCAGCTTTGGGATTTTTTTTAAGCGGCGTTCTAGTAAAATCCAATGAAAAAAGAATTTACTACGTTATAGATTGTCAATGGTAAAATCTTTTAGCAGGGCAAAAAAAACTCTCCATGTCAAACTAATTGTATGGTAAAATTTCTTTATTATTCATTTTTGTATATAAAGTGAGAACTGTAAAGAAAAAACAAACATTCTAACCTAAAAAGTCTACTGTTCTTTTGCATCACTGAACTGAACTACAAGTTTTGGCATGGTTTTTGCTATTGTTCTTCTAAGTGTTTTTGTCAAGTCAAGGTTGATCAGCGCCATCTAGTTTGTTCATAAAAAGCAGTGGAAAAACCCCATTACTTGTCATCTCATCAGACCTCCTTTCTTGCCATACAAAGAACCGAAAATTCGTAGATATAACGTGACATTCACCGTTTGTTTGTTGGACGTAATGCACCAGGGCCCAGTGCGGGTCGCACTGGGCCCTGGTGCATTACGTCCAACTCCCCTTCACAGCAACGAGGTCTGTCCAAGAGCGGATACTGATTTTGTTATGTATGTGTGAATTAAGGAACAATTCTGAAAGCCGCCCAGTTAAGACCGCACCGACATGGTCTTATGAAAATCTATGGAAATGCTTCCATTGATACTTCCGTGCACTACGATAGAGGGGCGATCGCAAACCAGTCGTGCCGTCACTTGCTTGCTGCTTTAATTCAGAGGGTAGTGGAGTTCCTGCTCAGAGGCGTCGCGGCGCGGGCCGGGCGTCGCGTGCGGCGTGACGTCACGCGGCGCGGCGCGGGCCGGGCGTCGCGTGCGGCGTGACGTCACGCGGCGCGGCGCGGGCCGGGCGTCGCGTGCGGCGTGACGTCACGCGGCGCGGTGCGGGCCGGGCGGGTGCTCATAGCTCACATCTAACTGGCGAGCCACCAACATCGCACCGCGCCGCGTGACGTCACGCCGCACGCGACGCGCAACGCACCGCGTCTCCGTAAATGAGCTCGTAGAGTAGTTGTGGCCGACTTTACAACGAATATTAAAAGCTACGATAAACCAGACACAAATACAAAGGCACCTCACTATTAATAAATGCACTTCTTATTGGTGATTATAAATACTTTATATTATATAACAACAGATCATAATTACGTGGGCGAAGTCCGATAAGTATTCATATTAATGTTATTAAGGAAAGAAGCTACAATGACAAAACATCACGCCTGTAATCCCCGCAAGGGCTAGGCAGAGGTGTACCTAATAGCAAACCCACATTTCACCAGTTATGTTGAAGTCCCGTGTAAAACCGGGCAAGCCCATTCACAATAAGGTAATCTTGAACACTTACCGCACTTGACCCATCACAAATTCGTACTACACAACAGACAAGCAGAAATAAGCGAAGTCATACACAAAAGCTATACAAATTAACATCTATATAAAGATCATAAGACACTGGACCATACACAAAGGTTATAAAGTACAAAATTGTGCGATATGCATACAGAATTTATTTAATATTGGACGTTTTTGAAAGAAATGACTACAGAATTATTGCCATGTTTTACAATCTCCGGAAAAGTGTTATCTAGCAAATAAATAAAAGAGTGAAAGAATTTTTGAAAGTATCTGGCAAATAATTTAATTGAAACTTTTCCGAAGGTAAAACAGGCCATAATTACATTTGAATGAAAATTAGGTATCGGATCAAACGTTATTTAATTATTATAAATCGATTCAATTATTACAACCAATGGAATACGCGAATACTGACTACGAATAGGGTGATGTTTTAAAATAGACTGTTGGCATTTGTCACCAGCTTGCAAGTGACTAAATAAACATCCTGTATAACTAAACTTATTACACGGTTTAGACATAAACGCTCCTTAAAATAATTAATGATTGATATTTTTTTTCAAGCTCTTATCTTTAAGCAACGCTTTTGAATAAACCATTAATTTTTGTTTATTTTAGTATAAATTACTTATTAGTTAAATAGCACAGATTTTGTCCTTGTAAATCGGTACCCCTGTCAAGAAGGGTCATACTCCGCGTCCTAACCAAATCGATTGGACGCGCGAATATGTTTTATAATGTGTTCTGATCGTGAAAATTTTAAAAAGACAATAAATGAATAAGTTCACTATTCACTTCATTCAGTACGTTGACACAAATCAAAACTCTTACTATGCTTGTTCGTATAAAGTCTACCTTACATAGTGACAGCCATAAATCTAGTTTGGTATAAAGTTTACATTTCGATTGTAATATTAATTGTTTTTGTATAAAGTCTGAACTGTTTTAGTTATTGTGAAAATAAGTTACACTCATAAGAGACCCCGGAAGAAGAATTATCTACTTATTTTTAGCATTCAGTATTTATTTAGCATTAAAATTATCAACAAACTTACGACTTTATGTCGATTTCGCATAAAGTAGGTTTCATATAAGCTAGGCTAACGTTACGCGACACCAACTTGGGAAACAAACTTTAAGCGCATATAACTTTAAGCGAATATAACTTTATTCGTAACCAACTTTATGTAAAACGAATTTTATACTAAGTTTGGGTTGTAATGAAGTTAAGACTTTATACAAAATAATTTGGACTTGTTACAGAAAGATGTATACCTACTAGCCTAGTTGTTTACATTATAAGGGCGGCGGTTCACGGATACCCTCACTGTGTCGCGTGCGGCCTGCCATATCCAGGATCGCTTTGGCTTCTGGGTTCACGTCCAACACACTTAGTTCCCGTTCATCCTCCTGGAAAAAAAAGACATTGTTAGAAGGTTTTTGGTGGTTAAACGATGTCTTTTCAAGAGGTCTACTCCCTAAGCACGAAATCCGTAGTTGCGGCCGAAGTTACGGTCGTTTCCTACTCCGTATCACTTACGGACATAAGATTCGTTAGGAGCCGGACCTAAAAATGAACGTTATTAGAGGACTATTAGACAAATTACATAAGTTTTTAACATACAAGAAATTGAGAGGAACATACTCTTACTTAAAATTTTAATGTCACAAATAATAACATCGGCTCAAAAATGTTTTCGAGGAGAAAAAGGGGGAATACGACATCGATCTCGTAAAATGTTTGTGATATAATCGGTCTGAGCTGCAGCTGTCTCTATCGCACACTACAGGGGCAGGCGCACGCAGCGCGACGGCAATAGTTTCTTCTAATACCTATTTTTCAAATTCCTCGCAGGCCCTGTTCCCTCTTAAGGGGGTGGTATCTGCTAACAAGACGTTTTCTCCATCTTACTCCTTTTTGATGAGTGAATATAAATGTGCAAAAAAATATATGTTGCTTATTAGACTCCAAACTTTAATTGGTACAATTGAAAGAATTCTATCTTTATTATTACTGTATGAAAAAAATATTCAAAGTGAAGCATTTTTTCTTTGAAATTTCGAAACTACTCCTAAACGGCATTAAGTTTTAGTATTTTTTTTTCACACATTTTTTTGTCACTTTTTTCTTCACAAAGTGTACAATTGGCATTTTGATCTAATGATTTATTAGGCTACAATTAAATAAAAACCACTCATTTCGCACTATTCGGCCCGCAGCGACAGACGTAACAACCACTTTGTAGTGCAAGCTGATTAGAACTTTATTCTAACAGTGTTTCAAACGAAGTTTGAACCACCACAAATAGAGTTGCAAATTTAGCAGATAAGGCTGGGGAGCCTTAAATATAACTACATTTTTCTGATACACGCTATAAATTTAATACTCTGTACTCTGTACTACTGTTTTTACACCCATATAATAGGCGAGACGACAAAAAAATCTAATTAGTCCGTCACTTAGATTATCAAAAAATATTTGACCCGTGTTTTTTCTTTTGTTACGTAAACCAACATTGACGAAGATACGACACTTTTATAATTCTCAATACGTCACGCCATAGTAAAATTTTGAGCTAGTTCTGACGTCACGAGCCCCCACTCCCGAGTTTTGATGCGTTTTATCTTTGTCAATATTCATTGATTTACAAAAACAAAAAATACGTGTCGATTAATTTCCAATACTCTAACTGACAGACTAAATAGATTTGTAATTTTTGAATACTGTCGTCATGCCTATTCCTAAATAGTTAGACACTAGGCAGATATGTACTTAATACTACACCCACATTTCACTAGGTATCTTTAAATCCCGCATTCTAAATACCCTACATTCAAATATTCTACATTTAATACTAAATACCTACAAATTGACACTACAAAGTCAAAAATGACTATCGACTCCTTACTTCCAATACATTTTTCAGCCATGCTTAACCCAAATTGATATTCAATACTAGCGCATTTATTCAACATCTGTCTTTTCTTCACTCATATTTATATCTATAAACACAAAACTTCATGATCCGACTTTCTTTTCTGAATTTAAGGTCTAAGACTATGACGTAATGCAACTTGACTTTGTGACCTTGTT
This sequence comes from Xestia rhomboidea, assembly GCA_963853795.1. Classification (NCBI taxonomy): domain Eukaryota; kingdom Metazoa; phylum Arthropoda; class Insecta; order Lepidoptera; family Noctuidae; genus Xestia; species Xestia rhomboidea. The sequence continues at coordinate 15,204,781 of OY970774.1, forward strand.
ATCTGACATTCAGACTTCCAAGTTAGACTTTTCAGCGTCGACGTCACGGTCTAACTTCACAGTGCAACTTTCTGACTTCACAGTGTAACTTTCTGACTTTACAGTGTAACTTTTTGACTACACAGTGTAATTTTCTGACTTCACAGTGTAACTTTGACTTTACAATGTAACTTTTTGACTACACAGTGTAATTTTCTGACTTCACAGTATAACTTTGACTTTACAGTGTAACTTTCTGACCACACAGGGAAATTTTCTGACTTTACAGTGTAACTTTGACTTTACAGTGTAACTTTCTGACTTTACAGTGTATTTTTTTACTGCATTGTAATCTTCAGACTTCACAGTGTAACTTTCTGACTACACGGAATAATTTTTGACTTAACCGTGTAACTTTATGACGTTACAATGTATTTTACCGAGTTTACAGTGTAACTTTCTGACTTTACAGTGTAACTTTCCGATTTCACAGTGTAACTTTTCGACTTAACAGTGTAACTTTCAGACTGCGTAGTCTGATTTACTCACTTTAAGGTCTTCTTAAGTCAGTCTAAAGTTCTGACGTCATTCTCTAATGCCCGCGCTTTTTGTTGTATTTTTACCGCATATTTCTAGGAAATTCCGGTCGACTTTATGAGTATCTAGCACACTGCCTCTGCTACTACCACTTCTTGAACGTAGTGAATTGGTGTCATCGTTATCGTATTCCTAAGGATTCAAAAGGAAAGGATTAAGGATACCTGAATCTAGGATGACTAAAGTCCTAGCTTTAAGAGTTATTTCACCTTTAACATGAACCTTATGGTCACGGGAATAAAGTTCACTACAATAATGAGAGGAGCTCGTGGCTAAATAATAACAGCCGCTCGGGTCGATCTTTTGGTTAAACCGTGCTTGCCTAGGTTGGTCTGGGGATTGGTGACCACCCTTACATACCGAGTTTCCTCCGTGCCTCGGAAAACACGTTAAGCAGTTGGTCCCGGCTGTCATTTGTAGATCTTTGACAGTCGTTACAGGTAGTCAGTGGCCCAAAAAAGTCTGACAACCAGTCTTACCAAGGGGTACTACACAGTACTAACTGGGTTGTGGAGGTCAGATAGGCAGTCGCTCCATGTAAAATACTGGTATTCAGCTGCATCCGGTTAGACTGGAAGCTGACCCCAACATAGTTATGAAAAGGCTTGGCAGACGACAACAATGAGAGGACAAAATGTATGTAAATAGGATCTTCACGAAGCCGTCAACTAAGCATTCTGTACATCAAACTAAGCAACACTACGCAAAAAATTTTGCTGGGAAATGACTTTTTTTGGGGTGAAAAATCACGTTTTTTCGGTAGGACTCAACGTAACGCACTTAAAACATTGTGCTGATGGATGGATTGAATAGTACGGGGGTCGTAAAGATGTTTAAAGTAACAATCTTACATTAAAAACACGGGTTTAAAAAAAAGTCTTGTGAAAAAGTTAGAAGTTTGACCCAAATATCTCCGAAACGTATGATCTAAAAAAAACAATATCGCAAAGACGGGGAGAACAAGTGCCATTCGGCTTCGTTAAAGAGTCTTTTTACACCCTGTATATGGAACAGCTGACTTTACTATACATTTAACCGATGCAAAATTAGTACGTGGTTCAACATGGTAGCCCGTTGTGCGTCGGTGTTTTCACCGTGTATAATCAACCCAGTCACTTACATCCTTATCCAGCACCGGCTTGTCTCCGACGCCCCACACCTCCAGGCTCTTGATGTGGAACTTGGGCTCCTTGCTGAGCCGCTTGTACCCGCGGAAGGTGCTGCAGGACTCCGCCGAGGAGCCCTCGCCGAACGGGTCCGCGTCTACCCAGATGCCGCCGAAGTTGAACTGTCCGCCCATTATCTGGTGGTTTTGGGGAGTTGGGGTGAGATGATTAGTATTCAAAACACTAGATTTTGCTCGTGGCTTCGCTCCCGTTGATGACGGAACGGACGGTGTGTAGGGGATGTATTCACGGGAGCATTTTGTGTGCTTATAACACTCGGGGATTATGTACCTTCCCGTTAGTGAAAGAGTTTTTGAAATCGGATCAGTAGTTCCGAAGATGAGCCCCTAAATACAAACTTACAAACAAATTTTACCTCTTTATAATATAAGTATAGATAGATAAGAAACCGGTCAAGTGCGAGTCGGACTCGCACACAAAGGGTTCTGTAGCTCCAATCAATATTTTTAACGCTTATTTATAGATCAATTTACACTCAACAGTAAATCTAAATTTTACAGCCTCGCTTACACCAGTGTCTTGCCCCGTGAATAATGCATTTATATTCAAGTTATTTAAAAATAAATAAATAAAATAAATATCGCTGGACATTACACACAGCGCCATCTAGTGCCACACTAAGCAACGAGGCTTGTGTCGTGGACACCAGATAGTTGATATACTACATAGATACTTTTTGTTTGTAAATACATACTTATTATACATATAAACATCCATGACTCGGAAACAAATGTCCATGCTCATCACACAAACATTTGCTCCTAACGGGATTCGAACCCGGGACCCTAAGAACGTAAGGCAGCTTCACTACCGCTGCGCCATTCGGGCCGTCGTGTTTTATTTAATTAATAAAACAAAACAGGTTGGATCGTTTTTTCCCACATCTGCAACCTGAGTTATGGAGTGCAGGGACACCTATTATGCTGCTCCATTGCTCTCTGGCAAATCTTGAGTTAATCATCATAACATCACGCATGTAATTCCCAAGAGTTAGGCAGAGGCGTACCTAATAGTACACCCACATTTCGCCAGTTATGTTTAAGTCCCATGTAATAGGGAGCAAACCTTCAACCAGGTACAAATCCAGAGTTCCGTGGCTGCTACTGAGAAATTCCTGATGGAAAAACCTAGTAACACTTTGCCCGACCCGGGAATCGAATCTTAAGGTGACACTAGTCGCGGGCTCGAACTCACTGGTGGGCGTGGCCAAAAAGCACGCTGTCTCACCTTGCGTCGTGCCCGACAGAGTGAGTTCAGTGAGATGCACGATAATTCATGGTAAAAAGCGCGCGTAAGAAAAGACGAAAAAGCCTCTGGAAATTCGAGGTTTATGAAAAAACCACTGCATGAATCAATTACTAATTTACGCCCAAAGTTGCGTTAAAATTGGCAATAAACGAATCTTTGGTAGCTCGTAACTTTTTAATGGCTTTTATTTTACTATTCTGTTTCCGTACAGACAAAATTAATAATGAGACAAAACGATATCATGTTCAACTTTGTATGTACAGTGTCAAACAGTGGAGTAATACCCTCCCGAAATTCCTATGGAAAAAATGTCGACTAGTGTCACCTTAAGTTAACTACAAAATTTTCCTCTTTATAAAATTAAAATATATATACACTGACCTGCAAAAATAAGTACTACACTTATAAAACTATAGAAGTTAGAGATTTAAAATTAAAAAAAAAACGTTAAAAAAGCAATTTTTATCAGCTTTCTTTGAAACTATAGACAAAATTAAACTATTTTTCGAGTCCTTTTTGTTTCGAAAGTATATCGAGTGTACTTAAAAAGTTATTGCAATTTTAAAAGTGTGATACTTATTTTTGCAGGCCAGTGTATTTACTCACTATCCCATTCGGTAACGTCTTAGTATGATGATTGATGTACTGGAAGTGATGGTTGAAGCTAGAAGCTGGGTACACCCGCATCTTGGGCGCTAACGTGAACAGGAACGAGTCCGCCGAGCCCACGAAGTTGGGGCCGAACGACCACGACTCGGACGCGTAGCCTCCGAAGATGTAGCCCGAGTTGTCCTCGATGATGAGGAGCGAGGGGCCTTGGTCTATGATGCGGCCTGAAATCATAAACATAAAAAAACTAAAATATTTTGTACAAGTGATATGCTTAAAAAAAGTCAATATCAAAACAAACACATAAAATAAATTAAAAACAAAATGTCTCGATTCACAAAAAGAAAATCCTTATGCTGGAATCAAATTCGAAGTCACGAGATTGTAACTCAGCGCTCTGTGCCCCGAGACCAGCTGGCTTGTTGTAAATCGTGGCGAATATTTAGCTGCTTCAACAGGTCGGTAATGTTCGGGATTGTTTAGGTTTACGACTGGGTGTCAGACTTTTTGGTCCACTGACTATCCGTAACGACTGTCAAAGATCTACAAATGACAGCCGGGACCAACAGCTTAACGTGCTTTCCGAGGCACGGAGGAAACTCTTTATATAATGGGTGGTCACCCATCCACAGACCAACCTAGGCAAGCACGGATTAACCTAAAGATTGACCCGAGCTGCAGTTATTATTTAGCGACGAGCTCCTAGCATTACGTACTTGGCTAAATCCCATACCTGTCATAGTAGAGAAAGACTCCCCGTGTATGTGCGAAGAGAACAGGAACCTCCACTTCTTCTGGTGGACCTGGGGTATGTGGTTGTTCAACCACACTATGTGCGACAGGTCAATGAAGGCTGGGTAGTCCGGCATCGCTTCTAGACCTAGCAGAGAAAGGTAAAATCAAAGCATTTATTTCAAGTAGGCCAGTTACAGGCACTTTTGAATTGGCGAAACAATGAAAACTAAGAGCGCACATCCAAAAAGTCCGCAACGTCGCAAATAGCTGTCAAATACAGGCTGTAAACCACCTCATCACGAAGCCGTTAACCAAGCATTCTGTACATCATACTTTACGCAAAAATTATTGCTGGGAAACGACTTTTTTTTTGGGTGAAAAATCATGTTTTGTGGTAGAACTCAATGTAACGCACTCAAAACATTGTGCTGATGGATGGATTGAATAGTACAGGGTTCGTGAAGGTGTTTAAAGTTTTACATTAAAAACTAGTATTAAAAAAAAAAAGTTGCCAAAAAGTTGGAACTTTGACCCCCAATATCTCCGTAACTAGAAGGTATGTAAAAAAGTACTCAAATGCGACATCACACGAGTCTTCGACGCACTGTATCGTCTTAATTTTTTGTTTACGAGAAAAAAGAAAAAAAATCTGTCCAATATTTTTTGGAAATCTATCTGACGGACTAATTAGTTTTTTTTTGTCATCTACCCTATAGGCTCCCAATATTACATGGGACTGAAAAGATAACTGGCGAAATGTGTTAGGTACACCTCTAGAATATTATGGAATAGAGAAGTACGGAAGAAGAAGACATGCTGCGCCGACCCCAGATGAATTGGTATAAGGGCAGGAGAATGATGATGATATCAGGTACACCTCTGCCCGCCCCTTCGCGGACTACAGCGAGGTGGTGACTGACCGTGCGGCGCGGGCAGCAGGCTGAAGTCCTGGCGCGCCTGTGCCACAGGACTGTCGCTCCCCGCGTTGTTGATGCCGTACAAGTTCACGAACACCATCTTCACCATCAGCTGGAACAGTGTGTTGAATTGGACCCTGCAATGGAAACAATCGAATCAGTCTTCTGGCTCATCCTGCAATGCAACTTTTTGATGTGAAGTGTGTGTCTTATAATCATCAAAAATACAACACATTTATAAAAAGATTCAATATCACAAGTAATTCAGGAACCCCTAATTAATCATATAGTTGAAAAGTTATCCCTACTGGTAGCGATAAATGGAAAAAAATAAATACAACTATCCCCACCAGTGCGGGTCAGTAGAGATAAATGGAGTAGAAAGTTCCATATATCCCAACCGGTAGCGATAGTTGGAAAAAAATTCCAAGTATCCCTACCAGTGGGGATATGTCGGTAGGGATATATGGAACGGGGGATAAAATCTACCTTTTCCCACTCAAATAAATCAAATCAGAATCAAATAATTATTTATTGCGATCAACAAGGTCCTTAAGGGTTAGTAAAAGAGTACATAAGAAATATGTTAGCGGTGAGAAATTGGGTGATTTAGTTACTTACTTTAATTCATATTCAGATCATTCTTCAATAATAATAACGAATTAATTAATTAATAATTCCATAATTTCGTGTTGTTCCTTTTTGTGAGTAACCTAATGTGATGACATAAAATAGGGCAGTCAAATTTGTCCGCAATGACCGCCAGAATGCCATTGCCGCTAGCACGAACTCTGCTCAATAACGAAGCGACTTTCTTGCGCAGTATAGCTGCGAATCCGTCCGTTCGAGCCTCCATGAACATAGCAGATGCGCTGCAGAAACGTGGGAGCCGCAATCGATCGGATCAATAGGCATGACGACAGTATCAAAAAATTGCAAATCTATTTAGTCCGTCAGTTAAAGTATTGGAAATTAATGGACACGTATTTTTTTGTTTTTGTAAATCAATGAATATTGACAAAGATAAAACGCATCAAAACTCGGGAGTGGATCTCGTGACGTCAGAACTAGTTAAAAACTATACCATGGCGTTACGTATTGAGAAAAAAAAGCGTTTTAAAAGCGTCGTATCTTCGTCAATTTTGGTTTACGTAACAAAAGAAAAAACACGGGTCAAATATTTTTTGATAATCTAAGTGGCGGACTAATTAGATTTTTTTTGTCGTCTCGCCTATTATTGATCTATTCATGGTACGCACGCAGGGCATGCGTGCCCTCCACGCCAAGCCACAATTTCACCGCAAATATCAACAAAAAGAATATGGATTCCAAAACTATTTCATCATTATTTTGTGTTATAGTGCACGCGCTTGTTTGTCACGTATATGTGACAATGGCGTTCAAAAAGTTTAGAGACCAGCATCAAAAAGAACCCCTGTCAACGCCCATAAGGAGCGTTACCCCGCTCTTTATCTATCCCATTTCAATATCTACACCATTTTGGTGGAGAGAGGTCTGCATAGGCGCCCGGCTATAGGCGAGACGACAAAAAACTCTAATTAGTCCGTCAGTTAGATTATAAAAAAACATTTGACCCGTGTTTTTTCTTTTGTTACGTAAACCAAAATTGACGAAGATACAACGCTTTTAAAATTCTCAATACGTCACGCCATGGTATAATTTTTAGCTAGTTCTGGCGTCACGAGCCCCCACTGCCGAGTTTTGATGCGTTTTATCTTTGTCAATATTCACTGATTTAACAAAAAATACGTGTCCATTAATTTCCAATACTCTAACTGACGGACTAAATAGATTTGCAATTTTTTTATACTGTCGTCATGCCTATTGGAAACGAGCGGGACTTGTGGTGATTCTTCCATAACCCGGTCTATCTTAAGGAAACGCTTTAAAAACCGCCCTTTTAAACTTCTTTCTACTAAATTAGTCGGAGGGAGGCGAGGGGTCTTCTAAACCCTCAAGAAAAGATCGAGGAATGTAGGATTCTTACCTGAGCAAACTCATCCTGGATTATTTTAAGACACCAGCTTTAAGACCCTTCGAGGGATCGCTTCTTTCAAAAGCAAAGTTTGGTTTTGACCATCCTGGACCCTCTTAAGACCCCAGCATCAAATCCACCGCCTTGAGGGCGACATAATTATTTGGGGAGACAGTAAAGGGGCACTTTGACGACCCGAATGGCGCAGCGGTAGTGAGGCTGCCTTACGTTCGTAGGGTCCCGGATGTATTTACAAACAAAAAGTATCCAGTATGTCAACTAGGTATCTGGCGTCCACGACACAAGCCTCGTTGCTAGACGTGAGTGTGGCGCTAGACGGCGCTGTGTGTAATGTCCAGAGATATTTATTTATTTATTTACTTACCACTTTTGAATCTGCTGTGATGTGATGCTGTTGACCGTGTTATCAGCGTCGGCCTCCACGGTGGCGGCGACGGCCTCCCCGAGCGCCTGCACGTGCGACGCGCGACCACCGAACCCTTTGCTGATCCAGGTCCCCGGCCGCTCGGACGTTGACGCTTTTAGCAGCTTCACGTACGTCGAGGCTATGCTTTCACAGTACTGTGGATAATAGACGAAGAAAGTTATGGTCATATTTAACGGTATGATGAGAGACGAGAATATCAAACTGAACAATTTTCTCCTAGGGACCACCATAGTCATCAACAGTATCCATGATGCAGCTGAATACTAGTGTTAGCGACGCGCTCATGTTCTTTACGAGTAGATAAATAGATTAGTTAGTAAATAGTAATAACATAATTATAAGTACATATATGTAAGTATAGAAGTACGGGCCGCTGGACCCTCACCTAAGACGCCGGCAGTTCAGTCCGTGCGAGCACTGCAAGCGGGTGCGCTTGTATGTGATTTTACCTCGTTTGTCAATTTTTCCGTGTCTTTTGAAAATATAAGTTTCATATGCTACTAAATCGTTTGACTTCGCCAATTACCACCCACAACATCTACAACTAGTATTTTACATGAAGCGACTGCCTATCTGACCTCCACAACCCAGTTAGTACTGTCTAATACGATACCCCTTGGTAAAACTGTTTGTTTGACTTTCGGGCCACTGACTACCTGTAACGACTGTCAAAGATCTACAAATGACAGCCGAGACCAACAGCTTAACGTGCTTTCAGAGGCTCGGAGGAAACTCGGTATGTAATGGGTGATCAACCATCCACGGACTCACCTAGACCAGCGCGGCTTAACCTGAAGATCGATCCCGAGCGACTGTTATTATTTTGCCACGAGCTCTCTATATTTGACTAGTCATCGAGCGTTCGTATTTCCGAAGATAGACGAATAATCCCGATGCTCATCGTGTTTAAAGACTTTTGAAGTCTTAGTACAGTGATCTTAGCATACCTCTCTCAACAGCTGGTAGGGCACCTCCGACGAGTCGTAGGCCATGCCAAGACTGCAGTATACCATCTTCAACCGTTCATCTGGCGTACCTGCAAGACAAATTGTGCAGCGTTACATAAACGGTGTAAAAAGACCCTTAACGAAGCCGAAAGGCACTTGTTCTACAGGTCATTGCGATCATTTTTTTATGTTCTAGACTAGACCATTCCTGGGAACCTTCTAGTTCTTTCTAGTTTGACCTCCAATATCGGAGCAAGCAAGCGATTCCTTGCTTAAAAGGTGATCTCCAATAATATGTATCGAAATGCCTATTGTAATTGAAATAAACGTTTTTTTATTTATGGTCTAGAACAAAAAAAATGAACGCAAGAACAGGGAGAACAAGTGCCTTTCGGCTACCGATTATAATCGGTGTAAAATACCCTTAACGAAGCCGGAATGCACTTTTTCTCCTATAATTATAGGTACTTGGTAGCGTAACAGCTATCAAGTACCTTTTTTTATTGTTTTTCGGATGGGAAATCATCGAATGACCCCTTCCACTCTTGGCGGAGCGGAAGGGAGTGTCAGACTTTTACTGACTAAAACCCATCCATGTTCCTTCATCGCCCTTTATGTTTCGGGGCCGCGGTATCTCTTTCGAACAATCCCGCAGCCCCGGCAGGCGTCGGCCCTTGCGAACCTCTTTCTTTTGCTGACTCTCTTTCAAGCGCGTGTGGAACACTCCTGCGCCGGCGACACGGCCTGTCGTCATGAGACTGACGGACGGCAAGCTCGCCCTTAGCTCACCGTCCACAGGCCCGCGCCTACGGTGGCCGGGGGCCACCACGTGGCCCCCAACGCCCGGTGCGTCTCCCGCGGCGGCTGGGACGTTAGGTTCTCTCACGTTCCGCCACCTCCTTCGCCAGCATGACTGCTACTTGATTTAAAGTAACAGCCTAAGAGACGATGACATTCTGTATATTGAAGTTTGTTTGATAAATAAGTAACAGCTCTATACTGCTGCTAATTCAGTTGATTTTTGAATGAGTATTATGTACTTTAAGAAAAAAAAAAGTCGTAAATTGTTGCAACATGTGAAAGCACATGCTAAAATTGGAGATTATGAGTGAGGAATTAAAGTTGTTTCTACAAAATAATATTATATAACATTTAAACAAAAAATCTTTAAAAAAAAAATTTTTTTTGCTTATAAGATATTTCTAAAACTAAGGAGACTCACCTCTTACATTATAAACGTACAACTCTGCGAATTTGTTGAAGTCGCAGGAAGTCGCCTTGCTCGACCCGAAGCCGAACAGGTAGTTAGTCAGGTACTGAGCCAACCGGGGGTCTATTCGAGGACCCCATAAGCCCTGGAAATTTAAACAAAAATAATTTAAAAAAAAAGTGCTTAGAAAGTTTTTCGGATGGGTCCCGCTGCTGCGTTGCCAGTTTCGAAACGCAATGTAAATAGGTACTCTATAGAAATGCTATCAGAAGTTTCATATAATTTGATACCATGTATTAGTGACGTCCAGGTCATCATTCTCCTGTCCTTAACCCATTTTATTTGGAGTGGCGCAGCATGTCTTCTTCCATACTTCTCTATTACTCGTCATCTCAGCAGTCACCTCCTTTCTAGCCACACCATCCTTCACACAGTCCATCCATCGTTTCTTTAGTCTTCCTCTTCTCTTAAGCCATCATCACATTCATACTCAACATTTTCGGAACGCTATACCTATTTATAGATGCGAATCGACGAAATAGCCGAATCAGAGTCTAAGTACCTACTACAGAACCGCTATCAGAAGTATCATATAATTTGATCCCATGTATCAGTGACAACCAGATTACTGATATAGGGAATTGCCCAGTTGATAAAGGAGCATGCGAACATTAGATCCATTAGACTGGTTGCGGAAATTGGATAATTAGACAGAAATAGATAACTTAGATAACTCAGTAAACGAATCTCGAAACATGCCAATCGCTGCAAGTCGCATGACATTAAATCAAATAAATAAATAAATATCGCTGGACATTACACACAGCGCCATCTAGTGCCACACTAAGCAAAGAGGCTTGTGTCGTGGACACCGTATAGTTGATATCCTACATAGATACTTTTTGTTTGTAAATACATACTTATTATACATATAAAACATCCATGATTCGGAAACAAATGTCCATGCTCATCACACAAACATTTGCTCCTACCGGGATTCGAACCCGGGAAACTACCGCTGCGCCATTCGGGTGGTCGAAAAATCAAAATCAAATCAGTCAGTCTGTCAGTCTTATTTCCCTGTTTTGGTCATAGAGTGTTATTATGTATCCGGAGTGTGTAGGTTTTGGTGAAAGGAATTGTTTACTATATTTTGTAGCTTTACATTGTAAACATAACTGTGGAACAATGGTTGTAGACAACAAAATGGTTACTTGTCCGTGTTCACATCTTTTTGGGGCTGACTGTACCTGTCTGTGGCGAGAAAAGTACTGACTGCGTGCTTAGCGCTTGGAGTCAAGCGAGTAGCGAAGTGAAATGAACGTTCAACTTCAAGTCCGACACTGCGCGCTACCGGCTGGTTGTGAAGATTTCAGAACGTTCGTTCGTTTCCCTTAGCTACTCGCTAGGCTGCCTAGCTCCGGAACCTCGTTCATTCGGTTTGATCACATTTTAAGCCTGGTTTCCACCGCGAAAGAGTTATGAGCAGGATATGGCTAAGGACTTCGTTTTCATGAAATAGGTTTGCATTACCACCAAGAAAGAGTTTAGACGTCTGATTCCCACCGCAAAAGAGAAATTAAAGTGCCTAACCTGGGGGTAGTTTTTATGCCGCCCATGGGCCTCTGACTTGGCTTTACATGCCGTCAAGAAATATCTCTCAGACATGCTGGTTTCCTCACGATGTTTTCCTTCACCGAAGCAGGTGATAATTATACAATACCTACGCATATGAATCCAGAGGCGCGTGTCTTACATTTGAACTTGAGACTTATGACCCGGCAGTCCGACCACTAGGCTATCACTGCTTAACGTTTCGATTATTACAGGCGTGATGTTATGTTGCATCTAAAGGTGGACGCACACTTATCCGCGCCGAACAAATCGACCGCGGCGAAAGAGATTTTGTTCCTAAATTTTCATCTCATAGGATTACATACAGTACTTCTAAAATTCGATTCGTTCAAAGTCAAAGTCAAATCGTTTATTGCTAAATCCATAATGTACACTTACAGGTGTTAAATAAAACATAGAAACAATTATGGACCCTGTCGGGCACAGCAAATTTAGAAAAATATGTAGAAAAGAAGACCGCTTTTTTACTTCGCGCTTTTTTACTTGTTCGGCGCGGATAAGTGTGCGTCCACCTTAAAAATCCATATAAAAAATTGATGTGGGATGACTATACGCCTCGCTCAACAACTGAAACCATTCACTACGCTTCGCAATCGACTCGGCATTCTATGAACTATTTACTATTCTATTAGCAAAGCCATCGCTACGGTCGTAAATGTTTACAAACAGGGCTATGAAACGTTTAGACTGTACCTACTTACAGTAAAGTACGGGCCCAAAATAATACGACGTTGACGTAACAGTCAATAAAATCGATCGATAAAGAGAGAAATTTATCCTTGACTAGCTGTAAAAAAATATTAGGTACTTCTCTATTTGAACCGGGTTTTGTTGACAATTTCAAGGGTTCTATTTTTGGCACGAAACCCTAATTCTTTTTCTAAAATAAAAGAAGCCTAGTTACTCCATATAATATCAGCTATCTTCTAGTAAAAGTCCCGTCAAAATCTGTGCAGCCGTTTCGGAGATTACCCGGAACAAACATACAAAAAACTGAGTTAGTAGATAGAATGCTACCCCAATCATCTATGCTCAATTTGTTTAACATCATCTTTTACACCAGTCGACAGTCTATTAGATATTTTAAAACGAAACTGACTGAGAAATGCATGTGGGATTGATTTTATAACGTTCCGCCAAAAACCAGCTAATAGTGAAAATAAACAAACGCTTCAAATAGTTCATCGATGCAGTCAATGTTTGAAACTTTTATTTACATTTTCTTCGTTGGTCTGGTGGTCGGGAGCGGGACAGCTCAGCATGAGGGTTCGATTCCCGGGTCGGGCAGTTTTATAGGATTTTTCCATCAGGATTTTCTCAGTAGCAGCCACGGAGCTAGGATTTGTGCCCGGTTGATGGTAATAGGCTCGCCCCCTTTTACATGGGAATTAAACATAAGTGGCGAAATGTGGGTATACTTGGACAATTTTGTACAGTGGTGCAAAATTTCAGTTTTCTAGGTCCAAGGGTTTGGGTTGGGCGTTGATGAGTCAGGCGGAACGTGACTAGCGCGCGGAACGGTGTGACACTTTTACGGGCGTGCAGCCGGTGTTCATCGATTTATAAGACGTTATCACGTCAATAACTGTAAGTTCTGTATCACCCTACTAAGGTTGAATGTCGCTTGCACTTCAAAAAACGACAAGAGAACCTAAAACAAGAACATCAATCGTAACGAAGTCTCAATTTTGTGGAAAATGTTGAAAACTAGTAGTTAGGTCGACGAGGTATTAATGGTATTCCCTCGGTTCAAAGAAACCGATTTATTTACCTTGATTAAAAAAACGCAAAAATGGACGACATTGAAAAACTAATGACTCCTCTGTTTAGACGATTCAATTTCGACTGCTTAATTCAATTTGCAAACAAAACATGAACCAGTAGGAACATGAACAATTACGTATCTCTGTTGACAGCTCGAAATGATAGTAACTGGGCTCAGTGTCCATCAATTAACGGTCAAAAGGTTAGTTTCGTATTATGTATGACCCTGTTAGTCACCGTAAACTGATATCCACTCAGTGTGATACGTAATACCAATATTATGACATTCACGGTTGTCATCAAAGTTCGGTGTACAACCGAAGCTTGATAGTCACTGGATATCGGAAAGATACGTAATAGCCCTGCAGATTTTTCATCGACGATACCACGGTAATATTATAAACGATACTTTCGACAAAATCCGGTGCGAATCGATCAAGCCGTATAGCAGACCTGCGGGCCTACCATGACGTCCGTTTTAACTGCGTGCCAGTGAGGAAAAGAGATGGCGCTAGACGTCCTCTATAGCTCCGTCTCTTACCCACACTGGAACGCGATTAAAACGATCCTGCTTTAAGACGTCATGGTAGGCCACCTGTTAACAAACATAAACATACAACATTCCTCAAACCTCAGCACGTGTGTAAAGGTACATTTTCCTCGTAATCTCGCATGCCGAAACATCTAATTACCGAAAGCTATTTCAGTGAAAAAACAAAATAACGTTTTACTGCTGGAGCGAGATTGAAATGTAATCGAGCATTCATCGTACCGTACGTAGCATAGATAATGATACTTTTATGAAAAAAGAGTTGTTGGTTGAGAAAAGTAAATCCTTTCTCTACTTCTTTCTTTCAGTGTGAGGACCATAAAGATCAGCGCACAGCAGCAGGCCTAGCCAAGTTACAAACGATTCGTATCGATTCTCTTTCTACAATCGTAAACGTTAAGTCACGTGGTAAAAACAAACGAATATAAACTTTCGTAGACAAGTTTACATCGATCAAGATGATAGAATGAAATGTATTCGTTTCTACAATCGTGATCCCTACATCCCATATAAATCGTAGCCAACTTACAGTTTTGAGTAAAGTTTAAAGTTTCCATTCGTTTGTTTTGACCACGTGACTTATCGTTGATAGATGTCATTCCCATACATTTGGTTAGTTTTCTATTAGCGTTAACGATTGTAGATTGTCAACTTGGCTAAGCCTACAGGCACGGCACTGCATTTTATCTTAACCCAACATAAATTCATACGGAGCAAATTGCTTGTTAATGCTTATTATTATATTTTAATATCCTTAAGGCGACTACAGGAGCTAAATTAGCAACTCTATTTGTGGTGGTTCAAACTTCGTTTGAAATACTGTTACAATAAATCAGCTTGCACTACAAGGGCTGCGCTACTATTCGAAAGAGATACCGTGGCCCCGGAACACAAAGGGCGATGAAGGAACATGGATGGGTTTTAGTCAGTAAAAGTCTGACACTCCCTCCTGCTCCGCCCAGAGCGGGAGGAGTCATTTGATGATATTCCATCCGAAAAAAAAAAAAAAAAAAAAGTGGTTGTTACGTCAGTCACTTCGGCCGAATAGTGCGAAATGAGTGGTTTTTTATGATTTACAAAAAATCCATTGATTGGACTACAAAAATAAAACACTATCATGCTAATATGTTGCTTGTAGAATTATTTGCCAAAAAATCAGAATGATCGCATGTATTTTTGTACGGTATGTATTTTTACTCGGTAAAATATTTTTTTTGAGATAAATTCGTGATTTTTTTTTAATCGAGTAAAATTAGTTGTATTATGTTTTCGAAACCCTATCATACTAGCATATATCCTCCATATTTTCTGGTTTTGTTTATTGAAGTGAATCATATGCTTTTTTGCATTATAAAACTCGCGTTTAGCTCCTGTAGTATACCTTTAATTCAATGAAACTATTTTAAATGAGTAAAATTCGCACTCCCGAGCCTCAAGACACAAGCGATGCTTAGTCAGCTTCATCCGGTTAGACTGAAAGCTAAACCCAACATAGTTGGGACAAAGCTTGGCTATTATACAGGGTGTCCGGTAATTAATGGATAACCTTGAAATAGCTTATAGTAGAACTTATGGCCATTTAGAAAAAAAATATATCATATGTAGTACCTGTAAGCAAGTTCATTTATTTTGGAAAATTAGTATGATAATTTTTAAACAAAGTTTAAACATCTTGGGTAAAAAAAATGTATGCATACATGAGTGACCAATAATTTTAAAATAATGTCGGTTTCAAGTAGATTTGATAATGGTACAAATCATAATTGTATCTGCCTCAAATAGTGAAATATTGCTATTAATGTAGAAAAGGAGAAAAAATTACTGAAGCAAAAAAATTTAATATGGCCCCCCATTCTTATGCAGGCCTTACAGCTGCGGATGAATTTTTTTTATAAGATAGTTTTTTTTTTTCGTATATTTTTTTTTCTGAATGGCCATGGGTTCTGGTGGCCTACCATGACGTCTTAAAGCAGGATCGTTTTAATCGCGTTCCAGTGTGGGAAAGAGATGGCGCTAGACGTCCTCTATATCTCCGTCTCTTACCCACACTGGAACGCGATTAAAACGATCCTGCTTTAAGACGTCATGGTAGGCCACCTGCTATGGGCCAGTGCAAGGTTATCCATTCGTTGCTGGACACCCTGTATACTGTGATCAACAGTTTACACAATTAGTCATCATATTCAAGACCCATGACCAGCAATGACCCGTATAAATTATAATGTGTTGCTCCAGAAGCGCGTTTCGAGAAGACGCATTCATTTTTACGTAATCATAAAAGATTATTGGCAGTTCAAGCTTGCTTTCATGTAACATTTGATGTGCGTTTTATTAATACTTGCAAGACAAATAGAATTTAATAGTTTTACTAGGTACAAATTCGTGGATGATATTTTAACTATGTAACAGCGTCATGATGCATCGACTCGGTTTTTTTTCCTTTATTGTTCCACTGCTGGGCAAAGGCCTCCATAGCCTTCAACTCTTCTCTGCGTTCGGTTGTCTCTGGCCAATCTCTCACAAACGGCTCAAAGTCGTCATCCCAGCATAGGCATGACGACTGTATCAAAAATTGCAAATCTATTTAGTCTGTCAGTTAGAGTATTGGAAATTAATGGACAAGTATTTTTTGTTTTTGTAAATCAATGAATATTGACAAAGAAAAAACGCATCAAAACTCGGGACTGGGGGCTCGTGACGTCTGAACTAGCTAAAAATTATACCATGGCGTGACGTATTGAGAATTTTAAAAGCGTCGTATCTTCATCAATTTTGATTTACGTAACAAAAGAAAAAACACGGGTCAAATATTTTTTGATAAACTAAGTGACGGACTAATTAGATTTTTTTTGTCGTCTCGCCTATTATCTAGGGCTCCCTCGGCGACGACGCCGTCTCTCTGGCACTCCAGTGCGTGACGACTAACGGCCATTTTCAATTCAACTTACTGACAGGTATCGGTAGGTTGCTATCTCTGTCTGTTTGAAAAGGCTCGTTATGAGAATCTTAAATATTTATATTTTTTTATTTTTGTAAAATAAATAGTTTTTATTCATGAAATAAGACGAAAATTGACCATTACCCCCCTTATCTCCGAAACCACTGAGCCTAAAATTTTGAAAAAAAAAAAACAAAATATAGTTCATTGCTTGTAGATTACAGGAAAACCTATAAGAATTCTATTAATTGAAAATAAAGTGGTAAACTCAATATAAGACTGGCATTGTACGGCACCCTCTCCACGCAAGTCAACTCGCACTTGGCCGGTTTTTTCTATGAATCAAGTGACAGGTAGGTGACGCGGATAGGATATTTCAAGCTAACAAGCTATGAGACGTAGGCATATTAACTGACAGTTATACGTAAGTAAGCTATAGAAAACGGCCTTTAGAGTGTAAGCCCAAAATTCTTTATCGAGTGGTTAGTGCCTAACCTGGTGTCCGCCCATGGGCCTCTGACTTGGCTTAACATGCCGTCGAGAAATATCTCTCAGGCATGCTGGTTTCCTCACGATGTTTTTCCTTCACCGAAGCAAGTGAATAGTATAGTTAATAGTTATACAATACGCATATGAATCCGAAAAGTCAGAGGTGCGTGCCTTGCATGGGTTCGAACTCGAGACCTATGACTTGGCAGTCCGACGGTCACACAACTAGGCTATCACTGCTTAAAAGCCCAAAATAACACTAGGATAAAAACTTCAGCAGTTCGGCACTGTTACTTACAGTGAAGATCTGCCTGAATTGAAGCTGCGCCGCGCCATTCGGGTCGTCAAATGCAAATTGCAAGTCAGAACTTGCAATTTGCATTTGACGACCCGAATGGCGCAGCGGTAGTGAAGCTGCCTTACGTTCGTTGGGTCCCGGGTTAAAATCCTGGCAGAAGCAAATGTTTGTGTGATGAGCATGGACATTTGTTTTCGAGTCATGGATGTTTATATGTATAATAAGTATGTATTTACAAACACACAGTATCTATGTAGTATATCAACTATCTGGTGTCCACGACACAAGCCTCGTTGCTTAGTGAAGCACTAGATGGCGCTGTTTGTTAATGTCCAGCAATATTTATTTATTTATTTATCCAGCTATGGACGGGAAAAGGCCGCCCTCGTGATAATTTAGGAGTAAGCCGCACAGGGAAAATTTCCTACGGGTTTGCTATTTAGCCAACGTATGGTACATAAAAAAAATTAATGTTAATAGATGGGCTCTACGTCTCCCCTTTCGGCACCAAAAATAGAAGCCAGTACATTATGACCAAAAATTCCAAATCTGTTGGCGAAAATAAACCGATCAATCATCGCGTCCATAGATTCTCATTATATTTTTTCTCACAATATTTAAGGTCGGTATCCGATATTTATGGTCTGTGCATGGTTTTCTTCAAGCACAGTCTATGGTTATACCGACCATTGTTTAGATTTGGGGCCACGAAACCCGCGAAACTATGAGCGCGAGCCGTCAACGTAATATCTTCATTGTGTTTGCTAATTATTATTATTTATGTGCAAAACAGAGTGTTATGGGATGTCATCGAAATTTGCATAATAAACTCCGGAAATGGTCCGTATGGTATGACAAGTATTTGAAAACGTTCGAACGGAATATCAGTGCGTGAATAAATCTCTATTCCGTGCTACAACCTAAAGGGTTTCTATGTAACTCTTGTGAAACGGTAACAGGCGGCATTGTCTCCATATACGGTCTGTCATTGCATTACAATAGAGCATCGTTACCGCTGCGGTTACGGTCTGAAGGAGCACCATAAATCGCTCCGCTACCCAACCCGCCAACTTCACAGCCCCACAAACACCTACCAGATTCCTCCATATTGTCGGATATATAATAAACACGGATGACGTTCATCGGTGGCGGGCATTCGATCAGTGTCTGCCCATCCGAATTTATCGCAACATCTTGGTACGGGAGCACCAATCACGGTATGTTTAGGCGATTAGTGAGGTTCGCTACACTGAGCGAATAATTTGGGAAGACATATGGAGTGAGGGGCTCGTGGCTAGATAATAACAGGCACACGGCTCGGTGTTCAAGGTTAAGCAACGGTTGCCGAGGTCGATTTGTAGATGGGTGATCATCCCTAACATACCGAGACCGAAATCTGACAGTTTTACGTACAAGTAAAAGTATAGGTTGGTCCTGGTTTTGGTCTTATATCCCCAGGCCCAAGCCACCTCAGCAGAGTTCATTAGGAAATTCCAAAATACAGCAAAGAGTCTAAATTTGAGTACTGTCCGGAAAACATTATTGGCGAAGTGTGGGCGCACTTAACATCATCACTGTTAGCCACTTGGTTATAACAGACGAGTTGTTTTGTATCTATGTGATCAATTTTTATTTGGTATCAAATTTTTATGATTGTCTTTATTTATTTATTTTGCATTTAATTAGCTGACCTTTTGTTGATTGTATACATATAGCATGCCTTACGGTAGAATTACTTGAAACATGTAAATTTTTATAACACCATTGTAACAGTGTTGTCTGCAAAAATAAATAATTTGATTTGATTTAATTCTTGTTCGTGCTCAGCATGAGAAAAGGCTTTTATCTCGTAATGGGGCGGTAACAGGCCTGTGTGGCTGTCATAGCTAAATACTAAAACCAAACGCAAAGTAGTTGCTATTTCTATCCCCTTAAGACATAATTTCATTTCTCAAAACACTGATGAAGATACGGCTTATCCAGAACTCAGTAACAAATCAAGTACAGACCTAATAAAACCTAGACCACATTAACTGATTGCTAACAGATAGAGATCGAATGGCCGCCTTTTATTTACGCCCAACCTATCTCTATTAATGTAATTACTAAATAGACACGGTGGGAGACCAATAAAACCTCATTTGTGTTCTTGAGGGGCTCGTGGCTAGATAATAATAGGCACACGGCTCGATCTTCAGAGTTAAGCAACGCTTGTCGAGGTCAGTCCGTGGATGGGTGACCGAGATCCAGCAGTTTTACGTACATTCCTCGCTGCAGCTTGTTTGCTTGTGTTGTTGAGGTAGCTATAGCTAGACGATTATACTGTACTAGCTGTTGTCTGCGGCTTCGCTTCCGAGGATGTGGAGCGAGTGTACATTGTACAGTCGTGTTTTTTTTCCACGCCCCCTTACCGTTTTGGCCTATTAGGAAAGCGTCTATTTGGCGCTCAAAATAACAATAACTCTCGTTTATAGTGCGTCGTCAGTGCGCTCGGCCGATCGGTATTGTCTTTAATTTATAATTTCTATACAAAGCCAACGGGGCGGGGCTAGAGAGCGTTTCTATGTTGCGAGTGTAAGCAAAAATTAGCTTAGTGGTGATCAGGCGGGAGTGTCCACGATAGTACTTAAAACTAAGGGGTCTCGGTATTTTAGGGATTGCCACCCATCCACGGAGAGTTCGGCAAGCGTTGAAGCAACCCTGAAGATCGATCAGTCTGGATGTTATGATCTATCAACCAGTGTATTGTTTAAAATCGACATACTAAGTAAACGATTGAAACTTTCAAGAGTCTGGAAAAAAAAAACACTTTGTTTTTTGTTGTTGTTAAAAGCTGTGTTATGATTACGTATTACGTCGATGGATGCCAGAAAAATAGTGCTATAAATAATAATGACTTTCCTGTTTTTCAGATAATTGCATCATTCAGCTTTGTTAATAGATTCCAGTCATCCAAATTAAAAAATCGAAATTCCTTTCGACGAATAACATTTCTGTGCAACGGTATTTTTAACCAACAAAAAAAAAAGGAAAGAAGGAGGTTCTCAATTGGTCATGAATATTTTTTTTTGCAAGAAGAAGCTTAAACCAAATTGATAAGTGGCTGACGAAATGGAGAATAAATGACAGTGCTCAAAAGACAGTACAAGTAACTTTCACTCTGAGAAGAGAAGACTGCCCGCCGGTATCACTCCGAAATAACCAACTGACCCAAAACAACCACGCAAATACTTGGGTATGCACTTGGACCGTCGCCTTACGTGGAGAAAACACATACAGACTAAAAGGGATGAAATAAAACTCAAATACAAACGACTGTATTGGATGCTTGGACGGAACTCCAAATTGTCTCTCGACAATAAACTCCTAATCTACAAGACAATTTTGAAGCGAATATCGTGAACGGGCGCTCTCAGTTGGGACTGGTCATCTCTTAGCTGCCACGGTTCGTTCATTTTAATTACTTTTTTTTTTTTTTTGATTTATTATTATACTCTGGACGCTCTTTATGTGCACGTCTTTCTACATCGTTCTCACATATATGTATAATCTCAACATGAATGATGTAACCAAGATTTTGTAACAATATTTTGATTTAAAAGGGTGTCCATGGAGTTTCTTGCCCGTTCTTCTCCATAGAGATCTACGTTAGGGAATGGGCAACTACAGTACTTTCTCAAGTTATTATGCCTTGTGACTGTGACTGTAGCTTTGCTTTTATTGTATTTTCGACTTTCAAAAGTGCCGTAATGGTCTAATTGAAATAAATGATTTGAGTTTGAGTTTGAGTTTATGGACCTATGAAGTTCAATTATGGGGTTCAGCTTTTGCCTCCAGTATTAGCATAATGCAAAGATGTCAAAACTACATCCTCAAGCATATATCCAACGCTCCGTGGTTCCTAAAAAATCCTGAAATCCACAACAACCTACATATGAACACACTGAAAGAGGAAATTATATATTATATACAATACCAATTTCAAATACAAAACTAGGTTGAAGGATCACCCAAACCAACTAGCCCTACAACTAACGATTCCAGGGGCAATGCGAAGGCTGAAATGACGGCATATACTGAATAACCATATCTAATTATAGAGAAATTCTTAATGGGGAATTAACTCTGATCGCCACTGATCCTTCAACACATCTGCTCATAGTCTTTCGACCAATCGCATGATTAAGCAAAAAAAAAATATTCTCAGAAGCAGCCCAGAGTATAAGCCCTATCCCCCATTACATGAGACATAACTGGCAAAATGAGGGGGTGTCCACTATAGGCCTGCCTAACCCTTTGGCAAAAACAGCATGATGTTATGTTATATAAAGGGTGTAAAAAACCGCTTAATGAAGCCGAAAGGCTCTTGTTCTCCCCGTCATTGCGATTTTTTTTTTGTTCCACACCATACCTGGGAACCTTCTAGTTACCTACGGAAATATTGGGAGTCAAAGTTCCAACTTTTTGACAATTTTTTTTTTTTAATACAAGTTTTTAATGTAAGATTTTTACTTTAAACACCTCCCCCGTACTATTCAATCCATTCATCAGTACAATGTTTTGAGTGCGTTACATTGAGTTCTACCACAAAACATAATTTTTCACCCCAAAAAAAAAAGTCGTTTCCCAGCAATAATTTTTGCGTAAAGTTATATACACTCGAGAGCAATGAATCCGGGTCACTTAAAGAATGTTAAAAATCTCGGAAACTAAAAATGATAGGTTAATGCAATAAATTGTATTTAATAGACAATGTAATACTCCTTAAATGAAAGTAAAAAAATATGAGTCACCATACATTTTATTAACACAAAATTACATAAAGAAAAAAACTGCTGATCTCTCCTTAAAACAAAAATAGGAAACATGAAATTTTTGAACTTTATTACGATTTTCTTGAATTTTAATACTTCGTATTGCCTCCTCGTGCTTCCATTACTGCGTTTACGCGGTTTGGCATGCTGTACACCAAGTTCCTTATACGATTTTGAGGAATATTCTCCCATTCCTCTGTGAGAGCAATTTTGAGCTCACGAAGCGTGATTGGGGGAGGGTTTCGTTGTTTTACGCATCTGCCTAGCTCGTCCCAAGCATGCTCGATCGGGTTGATATCCGGGCTGCGCGCTGGCCACTCCATACGAGTAATGTTCATCTCTTGAAGGTAGTCATTCACAATCCTACCTGTATGAGGTCGGGCATTGTCATGCATAAATATAGCATCCTCACCTAAATTGACCATAAATGGACCAACGTGATCATTGAGGATTTCTTCCACATATCTTACGTTAGTTAAAGAGCCGTTTTCTATGATCACCAGCTCTGTGCGACTTTCAGAAGAAATTCCGGCCCACACAAGTACAGACCCACCACCGTAGGCTACTTTTTCTTCGATGCATGCTTGCTTGAATCTTTCCCCTGGTATTCGATACACTCTGTGTCTTCCATCGTGCTTGTAGAGCATAAATTTTGATTCGTCGGAGAACATAACTTTTGACCAATCTTCAATACTCCAATTTACGTGGCTCTGGGCATATCTTAGTCTTGAAATACGATGCCCACGCTCCAGTTTAGGGTCGTTTGCAGGTCTAAGGGGTTTTAAGTTAGATTCAGCAAGCCGACGTCTTACTGTCCATGCACTTGGGTTACTTCCTCCGAGGCGTCGAAACTGATTTGTGAGTTCAGTTCCTGTGAGAAAGCGATTTCGAAGCATGGTGTTCACCAAGTATCGGTCTTCTCGTGCTGTGGTACACCTGGTTCTGCCCGTTCCTGGTCTGCGTAGGTTAGAACCAGTTTCTTCGTAACGTCGGAGAACTCTTTGTACTGTTGACAGCGACACACCGACAGTCCTGGCTGTATCGCGCTGACTCCGGCCGGTTTCCAGCATTGTAAGTATTCTGGTGCATTCTTCAGGCGTAAGCGACATAATTTCAGCTTGAATAATGAATATAGAGCACTATCAACATGGTTTATGTACCCACATAAATGACAGATTACAAACAAAAGCAAAACCAAATGCTGTAATTTCGTAGTTCCATCTTCGAAAGTGGCCCTTTTTCAAATTAGATTTTTTTATGATATAACTATACAAAACTAAGAAGTTTTAATACCTTCATTTAAGGAGTATTACATTGTCTATTAAATATAATTTATTGCATTAACCTAGCATTTTTAGTTTCCGAGATTTTTAGGATTCTTTAAGTGACCCGGATTCATTGCTCTCGAGTGTAGTTTGATGTACAGAATGCTTGGTTGACGACTTCGTGATGAGGCTGTTTACATCCTGTATGGCTAAATTGACCAGTTAGTTATCAGTGACCCAGTTGTGTATTGAATTTTTCGAACATAGGAATCATAGAGTTAGTACAACATTTCACATCAGCAAAAAAACTACCCTACATTTTTTGCCGCAACTCGCTTGATGTAAAGCGATGATACGGCCTAGGGTGGAGCACGCTTGTCTAGAAGAAACCGATTCACTTGAACTTTGAAGAGATCTAGATTATAATGATCAGGGAACAACAGGAAGCGGGTAGTAAAATCTACAGACTGGCAGTTCGCGCAGTAAATCCGGAAGCATAGCGCTTTGTTCGGGTCAGTGGAATTTCAACCATACAACGGTGACGCCGTATCTCGGATCATCCTGATAAAATAGGGATCAGGGAATTAGATTGTGTAATCCCAAAGCACACTCCCCGAAATGTAACCGAAAAAAAAAATTCATTACCATCAATAATTGTACAAGAAACACTTATCTAAGTACTATGCAGCGCTACAACTAGGGAAAAGAGTGTTTACGATGAGCTCTGGCACCCAATGTAAGATTTAACTTGTGTTTAGGGTACCAGCGTCCTCGCCTACACTTTGAACATGTAACAGTAGTTGTAAGACGAGCACAGTATATCACCATTTAATTACAATACTATATTTACTAGCTAATGCAACTAAGATGTGGCCAATTTATGTATCTATGTATGGGTGAGTTTAAGAGTGTGAGGGATAGAAAACTTGTGTTGATGTAACTCTGTATAAATATAATTATAAACATATTATTTTACTATCTACATTAGGTTAAGCGATCGGTATCCGTAGTAAGTCTTCAGTTTCGTTATAAGTTAATGTCAAGAGACACATCGTGACCTTGGTTTTGCATCCATGTAGACACATGGGTGCAATGGAGCAGAGTTTATTTTTTTATTATATAGATGGTTTGACAGTATACCGAAATGACGCTGAGCAAGGGCAGTTCTATATCCGTGGGTTGAGCATACTTCGAAATGTCTGCGCTTTTTGGTAGTATTTGGATCGTATACCACAGAAGGATGCTTGCGCAGAATAGTACTCAGGACAAAAAGCTGTCTCACAGTGAGAACCTGGCATTCGGAGTAGAGAGCCGTAGTGGGATATCTAAAAGGCTTCGAGGTCATAACCTTGAGAACAGGTAGGCTGGCAACTTTGCGGCATTGTTCAAGGCTTCGGAGGTTGGCAACCTAACCTTCTAGGACCGTCCTAAAGCTCGCCGGGTCGACGATATCGTCAAAGTCGCGGGAAACACCTGGATAAGGGACGCACAAAACCGGGAAGTGTGGCAGAAAAAGGGGAGGCCTATACCCAGCAGTCGGTGATTCCGGGCTGATATGATGATGATGAGGAAGCTAACCTTAAACCAATCTTCACCGAGTAAAACAAGTATACCAAACAAGACAGAAAACCTACATAGTAATACTCCATAACTTAGGAATCAATATCACAAATTGAAGCGAACACGTGCCGCGCCCCCAGACAGTCGCCGATAAATTACACGGGACAGACAAACAGACTGGTGACGTCAAGCAACTCGCCCCACTAACAATCAGGCTGTGAAAGGTCAACATTTAGTATATTAATGTAAGGTACGTCTAAACATTGTGGGGAAGCTCTGCTACTAGGTTTTATTATGTATTACCGTATAATGGAGATATTTGTTTTTTTAGGGTTCCGTACCCAAAGGGTAAAATTGGGACCCTATTACTAAAACTCCAATGTCCGTCTGTCTGTCACCAGGCTGTATCTCATGAACCGTGATAGCTAGACAGTTGAAATTTTCACAGATGATGTATTTCCGTTGCCTCTATAACAACAAATAATTAAAAAAAAAACGATAGTACGGCTACCTCCATGCGCGAGTTCGACTCGCACTTGGCCGGTTTTTTTTTGGGACAGGGCAGGCAGGTTTGGGAATAATGTGGAGACATTATTCCCAAACCACTGCAACTCCTGAAAGCCAGAATCAACAGTGGTAACCACCAGAAAAAACGAATCATTCCCCCTGCGTCGAGTCCCTTTGCGTCGACTCGTAATTTTTCTCGGTTTTGATGCACTGTCTTTTGTTTCTCCTCGACATAGCTGTCACAGAGTACAGTCATATTAAAAACGAAATACGGTTTTTTATTTAATAAAGCTAGTTTGCTCATCCAGTGATCCGTATTTTAAATAATACATTGATAACCCACCAAAAAGTACTAGGCTTAGCATAAGTTCAAGGAGGTGTGTATTTGTATATTCCGGGTATCTGAGTAGGTGTAGGTACTTACTGTATAATATTGTCACAGTAAACTTGTGATTGAAATACCATCTTCAATTCCTGCTAGCCTAGTACTTTTTTTGGCTGGATCGCTGCACAAACTGCAGCAGATGCTCGATGGCCTAGTTGATTATTCAATACGCATTGGTCTCAAGGTGAACTTGGACAAAACCCAGGTTATGTTCAAAGAACAAGTCACCCCAGGATCTATTGTTATTAATGGCGGTCCCCTTGGGCACCTTGGGCAAACTCTGAAGTTTGGTAAGAACAACTTTGCAAGCTGGACTGGGTAGCATTTGGAAAAAAAGTAAAATTATTATATTAAGGGTAAAAAATAAGATGTAAACAAGGCAGATAGAGGATAATGACGTCAGCCGCTTTGACAGGAATGGCGAAACTGTTGTCGAAAATAGTAAAAGTTTAATTGTTTTTGAGCATTATTGCAATGGAAAAATTACAATCTTTGTAAGCGGCCTTCACCTTGAGGGCAGTTTCTGTTACCCAAAAAATATAAAGAAGAATATTTATTTATTTAAAACTTTTTTTTTTTGATCGAACATACAATTATTTTTTATTCAAAAAACTGTAAACTGGAAACAAAAGGCTTTTTATTTTTTTATCCCAACACAAGGGCGCCACAGCCGTTTTCAATTTTAAATGCATAAGTAATATTGATTAAGAAAAAACTCCTTTGACCTTTTTGGTTAAGTACTATGCACCAGTTATGTCACTCTGTCATTGACGTTTCTCTAAAAATTTTAAAACAAAAAAAAAACGCCATTCGGTTTTCTGAAATAAAATTATATTTTTATGTTTCATTGCAATTAAAATATACCAATCGGAAAGTCTACTGAGTCGAAAATCTAAATACTGTTAAATTTATATGATTTCATTTTATCTAATTCGTGTTACAATCACTTTATTTTGTTATATCTCGAAATGTATGTAGGTAAATGACTAACACCTGAAGTAAATTAATTTACTATTTCTTATTATAGGGACTTAATGAGTTTTAAAGACTTTTTCTTTTTCTTTTCCGCGCACGTTTTCCACAAGATCTGTGCAGTAAACAGATTAGAAGTTCTAAGCTTGCACAAATTGAACATGGTATTTCAATAATTAGTTCAACCTTTATTTCAATTATGTATAGTAGACTCCCTTGAATGTATGCAAGCCTAGTACTTTCGGTCGCCAAAAGGACGATTTTAGGCAATAAAATTAGGTATTAATAAGATAAATTAATTTAGAATAGCCTTGTTGTCTCTATTAGAATAGTAAATTTATAATTTGTGTAAAATAAATACAATTTTATTTGCAAATAAAAAAAAAAAGCGTTTCACTTTTTGTTTTAAGTGTACTTTTCCAACCTCGTGGTCAAGCGTAAACTTTTTAAAACAGATGTCATTTGTTTCACGAGTCGACGCAAAGGGAATCGACGCAGGGGGAATGATTCGAAAAAACGCCGAGACAATGCAGCTTGAAGAAGACCGAGAAACAGCAAATAATTCTTTCTACTAGCAACATATTAGCATGGTAGTCTTTTATTTTTTTAGTCCAATCAATAGATTTTTATATATCGCAAAAAAAACAACTCATTTCGCACTATTCGGCCCGCAGTGACTGACTTTACAAACACTTTGTAGTGCAAGTTGATTAGAACTTTATTCTAATAGTATTTCAAACGAAGTTTGAACCACCACAAATAGAGTTGCTAATTTAGCCTTAATGTGATTTGTCCTTGGTAGTTGGTATCAATATTTAAATCTCAGCTTTTTATGCATCCAGAACAAGCTTTCAAGTCAATTAGATTGGGTAAACATTGGCGCGAGGTTGTGAGTAAACAATGTTTTGTTTCCATTCTGTAAATTGCGTTTTCGTTTCAAGTTAACTGTATTGCGGTTCCATTAGGCCAATTAACTATACAATTACATCTTACCCGAACTTTGCAAAAATAACACAGTACTAGCAAGGCAACCAAATGATGCGTTTGCTTGCGAATCCAGCGGGGTAAAGTTCGTAAACACACAATTTCAATTCCCTTCATTTCCTTTCATTACGGTATTTAGGTATGTCTATTCCGCTGTGAAGATGAATTTTTCTAACATGGGAAGCAATGGATTATCATCATCATCATCATCTTTCTGCCCGTGTCCCATGTTACTCGGAGTCAGTGCAACAAGTTTTGACATGATAACGTCTTATAAATCGATGAACACCGGCTGCACGCACGAAAAAGTGTCACACCGTTCCGTCCGCCTGACTCATCAACGCCCAGCCCAAACCCTTGGACCTAGAAAACTGAAATTTTGCACAGTGGTTCCCTTTATAATGTAGACGAGGAATAAGGAAGGATTTTTAGAAATTCAACCCCTAAGGGAGTTAAATAGGGGATGAAAGTTTGTATGAAAGTCCGTCAGTTTTAAAGTTAGGATCTTAAAATTTTGTGTTTAGGCTGACAATTGAAAATTAATTTATATTTGTCTCAGCGTTTTTGATAATTCCACCCTCAACGGGTTAAAAAAGGGGATGAAGTTGTGTATGGAAAGTCCTTAATTTTCGAGGTAAAAATCACAAAATTTATTATCTAGGCGTAATGGTTGGAAGCTGACGCAACGGTGTTGTTAGAATTTCAATCCTTAGGGGGGTGAAAAGGGGGATGAAATTTGGTTTTTTCAAATAAATGTTAATTTATCGAAAAAAATGAAATTTTCAATTAACTCCTTCTTTGTGTTATACAAAAAAAATATAATTCAGTGTTAATAATTCAATTCAATTTATATTCAAACTTTCATCAATGTTTTCTTATGACGTTATCACGTAAAATTATCGTCCGTAAACCAATTTTACAGACAACCATTTTTTTCATCCATTCTCTTCTGTCAACCGTCACGCTATTATTGACTCCTTTTTCATTCCTTCAGACCGTAGACCCGAGTATTTGATATAAATTTCAACTTGATACCTCTAAGCATTCTTGAGGAAAAGGTCCTTGACAGACAGACGCACAACAAAGCCCAAAAATCAAAAAAATAAGACATACGGCAAATTGAGACCTGTAAATTAGCTTAGCCAGACAGTTACATTTCAATATGCAGATCGAACACCATTTGTACCTAATGTATGTTTTTCCAAAGTCCATTACCGAGTTCAGCGATGCAGACAGCAAACAAATAAACCCAACTAGGACCAAGCATCTCACAAGCCATTCAACACGAACACTACATTTAGCTATTTCTAACAGTTTACACGTAAACAGCGGTTTAGTGAGGTATAAATCATTTCTGAACGTTACCGCTAACGGCTAGAACTATAAACTTAGTCGAACACGCGTGTGCACACTTTATGAATGTTTATAGTAAAAATATCAAATACTAGCGACCCGCCCCGGCTTCGCACGGATGCAATGTAGACTAGATATACACCTTCCTCTTGAATCATCCTCACCATCACCTCTATCTATTGCTGGAAACTGCATTAAAATCCGTTGCGTAGTTGACAGATCTAAGCGTACAGACAGCGGAAGCGACTTTGTTTTGTACTACACTAGCTGATGCCCGCGGCTTCGCCCGCGTGGATGTCGGTTGTCGCGACCAAAAGTAAAGCTCCCAGACGGCTTATTTTTTGCCGACACCTCCAACAAATATCATTATATTTTAGCCAACGTATACAAAAACTTGACAAATTATATACTAAAACCTTCCTCGAGAACCACTCTATTCATTGGGGAAAACAGCATGAAAATCGGTGCAGTAGTTTTGAGTTTATCGCGAACAGACAGACAGACGCGGCGGAGGACTTTGTTTTATAATTATGTATAGTGATGCCTGTCTTAGAGGATTGTTTTCTTGATTGAGCTTCAGAATGGGGAGTTCCAGCATTTTGCTGAGCGTTCGCCGTTTTGCGTGGATGTGACGCATATCTTAGCAATGATGTAAGCATATGCTATACTGGGCCGGGCAGAAGGTAAACGCGCGCAAGGCAGAGCAGCGGCAAGATGGTCAGACGCGATCAAGAAGGCTGTTGGAGGCAGCCTTTACCGAGGGGTTCACACTGCAGGACACCGCATGGCTTGGAGACGAGTCATATGCTGTCGCGATCCTTTAACAGTGGAGGAACGACGCGATCCTTTAACAGGAAAGGAACGACGCGATCATTTAACAGTGATGAAACGATTTTTAGAATGATCTAAAAATCGTTTTTTTTTTTAATAGCCTCGACAGGTTTTATTGCAGCATCGCCGTGTGGCTTATATTATTTTATATCATCTGGGAGTCTTATCGAACTAGGTTTAGTGTCATGGGCTCTCTAACTGTTATCGGCGCCGACCTGCCAGCGCTGACAACCAGCGTTCGACATGTATACGCCCTTAAGGTGGATGCTCCAGGGTAGCCCGCGAAATTCAAATTTTCTTATGTTTTTTGCAATTTGCAGGCCAGTGCGAGGTTGTATGTCCAAGCTCATAAAGGTGCAAGAATTAGTTTTTCAAGGTCAAAGTCATTCCTGCACCTTTACGCGCTTGGAGGGTTGTATTGATGATTTTGATGATTATAATTCTATAACTACATACGTCTTACAATCGCGAGGAATATTTTAATAAACGTACAAATTAAGACTGGCCTGCAAATTGCAAAAAATGTAAGAAAATTTGAATTTCGCGGGCTACCCTAGTGCATCCACCTTAATTAGGACTCAAATTCAGCTAAATATGCTGCCATTACACCGGTCCAAACTCAATTACGACCGCTCGCCAGTCCGACTTACCCATTCGGCTATTTACAATTCTTTGTTTACGTACTATTTCGAACGCAACATGCTTTTGGCTGCCAGAGTATTTACAACTTCCTTATTGATGGTGTGATGAATTATTGACTAACTAACTGTTACGTTTATGTGGTTTTAAACGAGTGTTAAAAGGGTGGCTTAGTGATGGCGGCCCCAAATTACGAGCAGTAAGTCGTGGGTCAAACCCAGGCAGTTACGTCCACTGTGAGGATCGACAGGAGGACACGGTGGCGCACACTGTGGAGGTATGCCCCGCTTGGCCGGAGCACCGCCGTGTCCTCGAAGCGGCGATCGGCGGCGGCGACCTTTCGCTCCCAGCCCTGGTCCAATCCATGGCCCGGAGCGAGACGGAATGGGACGCCGTCACCTCCTTCTGCGAAGCAGTCATGCTAGGGAAAGAGGTGGCGGAACGTGATAGGGAGAGATCCACACGTCCCGGCCGCCGCGGGAGACGCCCCAGGCGTCGGGGGTCACGTTGTGGCTTCCGGCCACCGTAGGCGCGGGCCTGTGGACGGGGAGCTATGGGCTAGCTCGCCGTCCGACCGTCTCATGACGACAGGCCGTGTCGATGGCGCGTTCGTGTTCCACGCGCGCCTCAAAGAGAGTCAGCAATAAGGAAGGGGTCCGCAAGGGCTGAAGCCTGCCGGGGCTGCGGGACTATTCGAAAGAGATACCGTGGCCCCGGAACACAAAGGGCGATGAAGGAACATGGATGGGTTTTAGTCAGTAAAAGTCTGACATTCCCTCCTGCTCCGCCCAGAGCGGGAGGAGTCATTTGATGATTTCCCATCCGAAAAAAGAAAAAAAAAAGGCAGTTCTTTGTGTAATTTATTTCATCGCCACTGCTCTCAAAACGGTGAAGGAAAACATCGTGAGGAAACAGGCATGTCCTAGAACCAAAAATTCGAAGACATGATGACGTGATATCTACCAACCCGCATTGGTCCGTTTTTGTTTTTACTTTATTCTCTTTATTTCTTGACAGTAAAATAAATAAAAATAAATAAATAAATACCAGTAAAGTCGTGACTTACAGCTCAAAATATCGATAAATGTAATGTAAACTTGAACAGCGATATACATCAAAACGTGGAGCGTTAGTGTAAATATTACAAAATATTTAATGTTTCTAACTATTTTACGAAATGCTGAATGTTCTAGTTTTGGAGTTGCATTTATCTACACTAATATTATAAAGAGGAAAGAATTGTATTTTTGTGTGTGTGTATGTTTGTAATGAATAAACTCAAAAACTACTGCGCCGATTTCAAAAATTCTTTCACCATTAGAATGCCACGTCTTTACTGAGTAACATAGGCTATATTTTATCCCCGCACTACCACGGGAACGGGAACTACGCGGGTGAAGCCGCGTGACGTCCGCTAGTTTATGATAACCCTCCTTTTAGGCTTCGCCGCAGTCGGGTAAAAAGAGAGACTAGCATGCATACACTTTGTAAAATGGTAATCACCACATTTCTGCAAAGTATCGTGATTTAACAAACATACAACATGACCTAACCTAACCTCTCTTCCAAAAATGTAACATTCTTCCACTACCCTGTATGTATAATTGTATATAAGAGAAATTTGCATTTTCACAAAGAATCACATGCATTACTTTAAGCAACGTAGTGAGGTTCTACCAAGGTAAAAAAAGGGCTAACCCCCGAATACTGAAACGTCACTCAAAATTTAAGTAGCACTTATATTTAACAGATACTCAAAAGTGACGTTTGGCCATACGAAATTTAAAGTTTAGGAGCTGCTCAAATGTTAAGCAGCCCTTAAATTTTGAGTGACGTTTCAGTATTCGGGGGTAAGTTTCACAACCTATTATATCAACCACCTAGTCATAAAGATATTTATAAAAAAATGTGTTTAATATGTGTATACTGATTTATAATAACATTCCAAATGATATGAAATTGTTGCAGGGTAATTTATTTTAAAAAAAATTAACAGAGTGGCTAAAAAATACTTGTTTTTATAGCATTAAGGAATTTATGGAATTTAATCATTAATGTTAATAATGAATGAAAATTAATAATAGATTTTTTAATATGTGTAAAGTACTTAATAATATTAATTGCATGATAGTAAATAATATAATAAATAGATGATAATATGATAAATAGATGTACTGTAAATAATTTGCACGCTTGCTTGCAGGCAGAATACAAATACTTTTAGGACATAAGATCTTTCCTTGAATTTGTATGTATTTTCTAGCAAATAAACATTTTTTGTTTTCTTTTTTGTTTTGATAATATCACGCCTGTAATGCTTGAAGGATTAGGCAGAGGTGTATAATGCATTTCGAAAGTCATGTTTAAGTTCCACGTAATAAGGGGCTAGCCCATTGCCCATTTCTCAGTAGAGAAAGAGTGAGAGCATGAGGTCCTGGGTTCGATTCCCGGGTCGGGCAAAGTGTTATTGAGTTTTTCCATCAGGAATTTCTCATTAGCAGCCCGGAGTCTGGATTTCCGCCCGGTTAGTAGATTTAAGAGGGCTATTACAGTTTTTCTTGTTTTTGAGTGTTTTAAGAGTCTAGCACTCAAATACATTTTTTTTTTAATTTTGTGGCCATATTTAAACCATAATCACACATCAGAATTTCTTCTTTGACGACCTGAATGGCGCAGCGGTAGTGAGGCTGCTTTATGTTCTTAGGGTCCCGGGTTCGAATCCCGGTTGGAGCAAATGTTTGTGTGATGAGCATGGACCTTTGTTTCCGAGTCATGGATGTTTATATGTATAATAAGTATGTATTTACAAACAAAAAGTATCTATGTAGTATATCAACTATCTGGTGTCCAAGACACAAGCCTCGTTGCTTACCCCCGAATACTGAAACGTCACTCAAAATTTAAGGGCTGCTTAACATTTGAGCAGCTCCTAAACTTTAAATTTCGTATGGACAAACGTCACTTTTATCGAGTATCTGTTAAATATAAGTGACACTTAAATTTTGAGTGACGTTCCAGTATTCGGGGGTTAGTGTGGCATTAGATGGCGCCTTGTGTTAATGTCCAGCGATATTTATTTATTATTTATTTATCTAAACTGAGATTTTTGATGTATTTGAGTGCTAGACTCTTAAAACACTCAAATTCAAGAAAAAATGTGATAGCCCTCTTAAACTTAACTGACGAAATGTGGGTGTACTATTAGATACACGTCTGCGTCTGCCTAACCTGTCGGGGATTACAGGCGTGTAATCGTGGCATGTTATACGTCATGTTAGAACATCCGGTTTTCCTCAATTGAGTGAGTCACACAAATTGCACAAGTTGATAACAGAGTATGTACTTAGTATCATCTCATATCTTGCTATCTGTTATTATGATTTTTATCTTTAGGTCATAAGACCAGAATTACTATATTAAAAATACTACATAGGCAAGAATTTAACAAGTTTGTCCTTCGATACCATTAATATATAAAACCCAAGATGCACAGTCTCGAACAAAACTAACACTCGAAACTGTCACCAAACACTCACCACTACAACCCACTACTACATAAGTAGTACTGTAAACATATTTTTTTGCAAATTCAACCTTACGCGAATTGTTTAAAGTTGTTTTTACAAAGCGGTGTACAAAAAGCAATTAAATTAACTCGTGGTCACAAACCTGTGAACAAGGGGGTACTTAGTAATTGCATTGTTTGTGGATCTTTTTGTTGGCCAATAATTTTAATTATAATACCTTCGCATGAACCCACATAATTTATCTATTGTAAACATTAGTCAAATTATTATATTAGTCAAATTTAGTCTAGTCAAATCGTTTATCCTTATTCACACCTACGCTACTACGATATTAGTATTATAAGATTATTCATTTATATATATGCACTATACATATTATAATAATTTAACTTATTAAGTACCCAAGTATTAAAACACACATCAACGAGCAAGAACATTTCCAACACAGCAAGTAAACTTACTGTAAAATACTTCATTTAAGTTGAGGGTATACTTACATAATTTCACCCCGCGCATGAATAACACTTTATCACAACACCAATTTATCTCGTCTGCTCGACGTCCGTATGTCACTACAGGGATCCAGCAGAATATCAGCGTCAGGTGCATGCCTGACAGCGAGACGGAATGGGACGCCATCACCTCCTTCTGCGAAGCAGTCATGCTAGCGAAGGAGGTGGCGGAACGTGAGAGGGAGATATCCTCACGTCCCGGCCGCCGCGGGAGACGCCCCGGGCGTCGGGGGCCACGTGGTGGCTTCCGGCCACCGTAGGCGCGGGCCTGTGGACGGGGAGCTATGGGCTAGCTCGCCGTCCGTCCGTCTCATGACGACAGGCCGTGTCGACGGCACGTTCGTGTTCCACGCGCGCCTCAAAGAGAGTCAGCAATAGGGAAGGGGTCCGCAAGGGCCGAAGCCTGCCGGGGCTGCGGGACTATTCGAAAGAGATACCGTGGTCCCAGAACACAAAGGGCGATGAAGGAACATGGATGGGTTTTAGTCAGTAAAAGTCTGACACTCCCTCCCGCTCCGCCCAGAGCGGGAGAAGTCATTTGATGATTTCCCATCCTAAAAAAATAAAAAAAAAGGTGCATGCCTGACACATGCTGAGCTGGACTCCCATTTGGTGCAACCTTGAGACGCACACCGCACTTTGTATATGATCGTTATTTTATTTGAAGTATGTGTTACCGTACTTATTTCGTAAATATGTTCTTCTTTTTGTATGTTGGCATCTTGTTTTTTATCATGTATCATTTAATTGTACTTCTGTGTGTTGTGCTGTGTCTTTTGTGTGCACTAAATAAATGGTTTATCTATCTATCTAAATTTTACGTTACGCGAGACTAATTGAAAATAGGCGCACAATTACTAATTGTGCCTGTATTTTTATGCGGACGATTTTGAGACGCAGAGTGTGTATCTTGGGTTTTTTTTATATTTCAATGTTCGATACAAAGAAATTTTACTTCATACCATCACGCCTGTAAGCCCAGTAGGGTTTTAGGCAGAGGTGTCTGTACGTAATAGTACACCGCCCATAGTGTCACCCTAACACTTTGCCTGACCTTGGAATTGAACCGACCACTAGGCCAATAAGGCAATTAAGTTTTCCTCTTTCCCTTGATAAAGCCTACAATATTAATAGGAGGAGTCCTCCTCCTAATTTTTTTTCGCTTAAATCATGCGGAGGCACCGAGCCACGTCCCCTTAAAGTTTAGGCCTATTAGGAAAGCGTCAACTTTGGCGCGAAAAATAACAATAGCTCTCGTTTGACGTGCGTCGTCAGTGCGCTCGGCCGATCGGTATCTTTTCATTCATTATTTCTATACAAAGTCAACGGGGCGGGACTAGAGAGCGTTTCTATGTTGTAAGTGCAAGCAAAAATTAGCTTAGTGGTGATCAGGCGGGAGTGTCCTCGATAGTACCTTTACCTCTTTTTAATAGAATTTATAGAAGTATAGATAAATCGTTGAGAAACTGTGAATGTCCTAAAAGTAGCTACATCCCGAAGTATGTATCAGAAATATAACTACAAATATTCAACGCTTAATAATCCTTAAAATACGTATAAAACAGTTAAATTATTGTTTCGCACTATTTCAGCCATAAATCGAGACGGTTTGTTTGTAAGCATGGCTGATAAATTGTGACACTAGCCACCTGCTAGTGGCCTGGAAACGGAACATTGCATTGATACGAATTATGGTGCAGTAAATATTGTTGGTGCATCTGGTAAATAGATTTTACACAAGTCATGGTAACTGAGGTGTTAAGGTGGAAGCGCTATCGACACCTACCATAGTTTGCAGAGATAGCAAGCTGAAGACAAGTAACATATCTGTCAAAAAACCAATACAATGTAAGAACTGTTGGATGGAGCAGATGAGTCTTAAAAGTGATCGGCAAACGTTGACCTACAACCTCAGATGGGCGGCTGACTTTTAGCTCTTGGCTTTTACGGGGTATAGAATTAAATTGTCTATGGGACAAATAAAATTCCAAGGTTGAGAACGAGGTCTTTTTGACGTACCTAGTAGAGGCTTTTATCCATCAGTGGATTGCATTTAGCCTAATTGAAATACCTATTGGTACGTATTGTCAAAAATAACTAAACACTTGCTAATTCCATACCTACACAGTTACAACGACGTGAGTACAACCGCTTGAACAAGGTCCCCAAACGATAAACAGAAGTATGATCACTAATTACAGTTTTGACAGGTCGCCAGCTCGTTCACTATGGACTAATGGTTTACCAACGGAATTAGACTGCGCGACCGTACGCTCATGATTATTGGGCCATTGAAAATGTGGAGTACGTGTTGAGTATATGCGTATTGTGGAGAATATTGGGGAACATAAATATGAAACCACGTTTTGTGCCAGGTCATACATAAAGAACACAGAGGACTTAGCAGCAACACCGTGTTCAAGACCTGTTTTCGGTATCCTTAGACTTGTATGATCGCGTTCGCTGTTCAACGTGCGTCGGTCGTTAAAATCACACATAACGAGACACCCGACCAGCGCATGCAACCGGCGCCGGTCTCGTTCTTAAATAGACCTTAATTTCGAGGATATCGGTGTCCCTTCCACCCTGCATTTTGTTTGTCTTGTCGGCCAAAAAGGACCAAAACTTGTTCTTAAGGTGAAAGCGTCAGGGTAGCCCGCGAAATTCAAATTTTCTTACGTTTTTTGCAATTTCCAGGTCAGTGTCAGGTTGTATGTTGATTAAAATTTGAATCGCGGCTGTAACACGTATGTAGTTATAGAATTATAATCATCAAAATCATCAATACAACCCTCCAAGCTCATAAAGGTGTAGGAATTTACTTTTTCAAGGTCAAAGTCATTACATTAAAGTTTTCTTACGTTTTGCAGGCCATTGCTAGGTTGTATGTTGATTAAAATATGTGTAAGACGTATGTACCTAGTTACACAATAATATACTTTCATCAAAATCATCAATACAACCCTCCAAGTTCTTGAAAGTCTATTACATAAAAAGTCATGCAAGAAACGTAAGAATTTTGAACCTTGATAAAACCAACTTATGATTGTCAATGATTGTCGTCTCAAAGGTAATATTTGATTTCAAAAAGAACTTCGCTTAAACGTATCATTAAGCTAGTTGACTCTCTTTTAATACAGACGCCAGCATATCAACCTACCCGAGACTGTCAAATTTGCCCAATCAACCTTGAACCTAATGCTTCAGTGATAAAGTTGAAAATCTATTAAGGCGACTACAGGAGCTAAATTAGCAACTCTTATTGTGGTGGTTCAAACTTCGTTTGAAATACTGTTAGAATAAAGTTCTAATCAGCTTGCACTACAGTGGTTGGTACGTCAGTCACTGCGAGCCAAATAGTGCGAAATGAGTGGTTTTTTGCGATTTACAAAAACTCTATTGATTGGACTAAAAAAATAAAACACTATCATACTAATATGTTGCTTGTAGAATTATGTGCCAAAAAAACAGAATTATCGCATGTATTTTACTCGTTAAAAGATTTTTTTAGAGATAAGTTCGTGATTTTTTTCTATCGAATCAAATTAGTTGTATTATGTTTTCGAAACACTATCATACTAGCAAATATCCTGAAGCATAATTTTTCTGGTTTTGTTTATTGCAGTGAATCCTATGCTTTTTTGCATTATAAAACTCGCGTTTAGCTCCGTCAGATTGTAGTAGCTTGATGACTTCTTCTTGACTCTCTGACTTCGACTTGTGCTGGCGTCTTTACATTTAAATGGTTAATCATTATTCTAAAAGATCGAAGTACTTAATTAAATAGGATAAGAGATAAGTTTTCATGACATAAAATCAAAATAAAAGAGACGAAACTCAAACACTGTGCTATGTGCTTAACAAGCAGACAAATTATAGTGTCAAAAAAGTGCTCAAAAGACAAGAATAATATTGAAACGAATCTTAAAAAAATAAAACATATGTACCTTTTGAATCCAGAAATAATTAGAGGAAAGGTCCTAGTTAACATAATATAAAATAGATAAGCTTAAAAAATATATTAAAGTGCTCGAAAAAAAAGTTTCAAACCGGCCAAAAGGCCAGTTTTCAAAATTAATTATAAAAAAACCTAAATTATTGCTAGTAACAAAATTATACCATCACCATACATAAAAAAAAGCTACTAAAATGGGACAAATAAACGAAATTAATAACATAGTAATTATAATGAAACAAAAATGGGACGTAACTTTAACTTATAGTTAATTTTTTACTACATACAAGTTACTTTTACATCGAGTACTGATTTATTTACGAGACAATGTACTCATACGAGGGCTATATAGAATCAAATAATTTTAAACAAAATTAATGATAGTTGTTTATTAAATTGGTTGTAAAAAAAAACACACACGTCAAAAATAAATTATTTACTGTCGGTGTTTCCTATCCGCTTACTCAGAAGAAACACAGAAACTAATCGACAGTCTCTTCAAGTCCAGGTAAATAATATGATCTTGGTCAAGTAGCATGAGGAACATGCAGTCTGAGATTTTAGTAGACCTGTCGACTCAGTGCAAGCATTTGTCTACGCATAGTAAATAATACGGACGCGACGGAGAGTCTTATCATTATTCTTTAAACATTTGAACGCTGCATCAAATTAGTATTTTTAAATAATATTTGTTAGTCTAATATTATTGGACAAAAACAAAATATTAGACACAATTATTGTCCCAGCTACCAACACAAACTAGCTATATTGGTACTTTTGGCGCTTTCATGCTATTGTAGTTATTAAACATTTGTAAAATATTGTCTGTGGAAATTGTATCGAAAAAACAACATGGCGGCGCACGGTGGGCTGGAAATCGGCTTTCATAGACTTAGGGATTTCAATTTGCAAGTGCCTGATTTTTTGCCGGATATCGCTTCTATTAGTCATTACTATGTACAAAAATGACACCCGAGTTAATTCTGCCCAAAAACGAAGAAATTATAATTTTTTTACGAAAAATTTGAATGAAGCTAGTATGAAAAATCGAATTATCTCCTAAACGGCAAGTTTAACCGTACTATCCTTGGAGGTGGTCATAGTGCTAATTATTTATGATTTTTTGGTTGCCGATTTGACGAAAAATTTCATGCCGTTTTTTTTTTTAAAATCTTCAAAATATTTTTATTTGTTTTTACATATGAAACGATTCCTTTTAGTGTTTATGTTGAAGAACACGGACTTTTAACTACACGTAACATAAAATAGCATCACTCCTATATTTCCGAAGGAGTTGGCAGCGGTTTTTAGTACACCCACACGTAGACAACTATGTTTGAGCTAGATATTTATCAACACATCATGAGTTTTAAAACTTTTCATACAACCAAATTACCAATTGTCCTAATAAAACCGCAGCTATAACCGGTTTGGATGAAGACCTCATCAAAAGATTTGCTGTAATTTTACAAGCAATTACATCTAGAGAGCAGGTCGATATAATAAAATTTAGAGATTATGCCCGCAAAACAGCAGAAAAGTACGTATTAATATACGACTGGTGCTACATGTCGTCAACCGTTCATAAATTATTAATCCATGGGGCTGACATAACCGAGAAAAATAATATTGTGCCGATTGGGACTCTCTCGGAAGAAGCCTCAGAGTCTCGAAACAAAGATTTTAGGAGGTTTCGAGAACATCATTCGCGGAAAAGAAGTAGGCAGGATTCCAATCAAGACATTTTAAATATGCTTGTTGTTTCTTCGGATCCTTTGCTAAGTGCACAAAGGCCTAAGTTAGATGCCAAGAAAAAGCAGAGCATTTTTGCTGAAACTCTCGACTTAATTCACTCGAAACTGAGTTCGAGTTTTTGGATATATCCAATCTGGATGCTGACTCAGAATTGGAGTCTGACAACGAGAGTGATAAGGAAAATTTGTAAAATAATTATACATGTACATATTTGTAAATTTGTATTTGAGTGTGTTTGGGATTTTTTTTGTAATATTTAATGATATTTTGTCTTTTTTTTTATTTATTTTACAAATGCTTAGTATTAATTCCTTAAATTAAATTATTTTGTATCTAATATAACTTTATATGTTACTTAAATAAGAGTTTGATAATCTTTTTTTATTTAAATTAATAAAAATGTGTCAAAAAAACAGCAATTTTTTTATTTTATTTTTCTTGTTTTGTGTGTTCATAATATTTGGGTTAATAACATATCGAACTTTTTAACTTGGACACTAAAAGGGATCGTTTTATATGTAAAAATAAATAAAATATGTTGACGATTTTTAAAAAAAAAACGGCATTCAATTTTTCGTCAAATCGGCAACCAAAAAATCATAAATAATTAGCACTATGACCACCTCCAAGGATAGTACGGTTAAACTTGCCGTTTAGGAGATAATTCGATTTTTCATACTAGCTTCATACAAATTTTTCGTAAAATAATTATATTTCCTTCGTTTTTGGGCAGAATTAACTCGGGTGTCATTTTTGTACATAGTTATGACTAATAGAAGCGATATCCGGCAAAAAATCAGGCACTTGCAAATTGAAATCCCTAAGTCTATGAAAGCCGATTTCCAGCCCACCGTGCGGCGTTAGTTTCGATTAAAGATACGCACCACGAAGGACAGTTCTCTTCAGTAAGTTAAAACCTAGTTTATTTATTTGAATATTTTTGGACCGTATGAGTACATTGATGAACTGATTAAATACACTACGATGTGTAATACAAAATACTGCGTATAGAGATGTTTGTGTAAAAACTTTTTACTCACAGACTTCTTGTATGTAATGAAAGGTTTGATTGGTGACGAGACAAAATCATTATGAAAAAACTCATTAAAAAAGGAAAGAGACCACGTTCTGTGAAACATGGTTTTAAGTGAGTGTACGTTCCAGAAACTTTTGGATGATTGCTGTAGGTAAATTAATGTTAATTTGGGGTCGCCTGTCGCCGGTCGAAAACTCGTCAGAGATATGGATCAACGTTTCGACCTTTTTTTAGGGTAGAAACCATTGCCACTGCAATGGCAACACTGTGAGTCTAATCACCAATCAAACGGAGACTAAACCAAAAATAATAAAGGAAAATGAACACACTTCTAGCAACACTGCGTCTAATTTGCCACTCACGATGAGGTCCTCCTCTCGTATCTTGTCAGAATTCTTGCTGGCCGCTCGGAAAGTGACCGCCACGTGTTTTTGTTCTTCTTTCGTAAGGAGCGTGCATTTTGCCGCCAACTTTTTGCTTGTGTTGCCCATTCTGAAAAATTATAAATTGTGTTATATTGTGCATAAATAATGCAACGTTAGGATACGCACAATCAGCCTATAATGTTCCCACTGCTGGGACACAGGCCTCATTTCTGTAAGAGGGAGTAATGCTGGAAATGCCCGTTTCCTCACGATGTATTTATTCACCCTTTTGAGAGCGCTGGTGATGAAATAAATTACACGAACTGAAGCGAATGCCTAGGTTCGCCCGAACCGACGAACGTCACCGGGGCCACTGCTCTATGCAACGTATGAATAACCAATTGATCTTCATCCATCCATCCATTGATCAAACCAATTGATCTTGAGCTGACTTAGTTTAGTACGCAGATTCTATAGATTAAGAGGCCAACTTATACTAGTTTCCCTAGCGAGTGTGTTCTGTGAAAAAATGCCCTGATGGAAGGTTCAAAATCAAGTCTCTCTTCTTAAGCAATGGTTTTGGGCGCCATCCAAAAAATTGCACATAATTTGTGGATATGGGGCAACAGTACCATTATTATGGTAATCGGCGGCGGGTCAAAGAATTGGAAATAACTAATTCAGACTGTATTAAAAAATCGGTCTAAGGGCCAGGTTATTGGTACGCTTAGTTTGAAGGCTACTGGCGAAGGGCGGGCGTTTTGGGGTACTATCTTGGGTCAATTTGAATAAATGACTTTTGATTTTTATCTGGTTATTGTAAGCATGTGAATGACTGTTTTAGACTTTCACGGTTTTTCACTACACTTACAAGTACTTACGGGATGATATCCGTGATTTTCCTTTGTTACTATGAGCTCCCGGATATTTCGACGCTGTTGCAAGCATCATGATCGCGGGAATACTGAAGAGGTATCATAATTTTCGGACGAAAATTATTTATTATGAGCAGACAAATCTGTCTACCCTCTTTCTTAGATACGGATACGGGTACCATACCGTAAGTACTTTAAGTGTATGTGAATGACATCACACTGCAGCTGGGCAAAGGGTCCCGTGGCTTTCACTTCTTTTGATTCAAGGCTAATGGGCGTTGGTTTAGTCCAGCTGGCCGCCATTCATCCTCTTCAAGTCCAAACTCAACATTTTCCAACGGGCAATGGTGCGCAGTATATTCAAGGTGCCAAGCTAACCGACCGTATACGCAACACCACACTGCGCTCCAAAACACAAATTACTGACGTTGCTCAAAAAGCCGCTAAGCTATAGTGGAACTGACCACATCCGCCGTATGCCCAATGAGTCGAGGCTAAAATAGCCACTATTTGAAGCCCTGTCACAGACAGGAACTGTCGCGGCACACCTCGTAGAAGATGGCTTTGAGGGTAAAAACCACCACCAGAGCCGCCGCGCCGTCAAGGTGGCAGAGCCCTGGTCGAAGCTTATTAGAATTTAATAAAGGGAATCAAAATGACTACGATGAAGAAGGGTTCCATACGATTTAGACGAGACGCCTTCTTG
Organism: Xestia rhomboidea; assembly: GCA_963853795.1. NCBI lineage: Eukaryota > Metazoa > Arthropoda > Insecta > Lepidoptera > Noctuidae > Xestia > Xestia rhomboidea. The sequence continues at coordinate 15,248,369 of OY970774.1, forward strand.
GCAAGTCCGCCGAACGATACGTTGACGGTACTTTGCTATGCCGCGCGGAGCGACAACAGCGCATCGCAGTATGTATTTTAATATTTTGGGAGGTGTTTTTTAAACACTTCGACTGTTTTAAAACGCTGTGGCCACAACTGAGAAATTCCTGATGGATAAACCCAGTAACACTTTGCCCGACCCGGAAATCGAACCCAGCACCTCATTCTCAACAGTTGCATTTACAAACCACTAGACCCACGAGGCAGTCATTAATATTCATATGTATCATCACTATCTTTTAGTATTGTCATAAAGTAACATACATAATTACGTATATCGTAGTAAACTGTCGAACTCGCGATGAGTCAGTGTTTTTACTCTAGACCGATTTTAAGGAAGCACGTAGTACGTAAAATACGTCATCAACCTCAACCTACCTACGGAATTTCCCAGAGCAGGAAGGAAAGGATAACCGGATCTTGTTGAAGCTATCGTCGATGGAAAAATGTGGTACAATTTTTAACCAACTTCCAAAAAGAGGAGGTTATCACTTCGCCTGGTTTTTTTTTTCGAATGTATGTTCAGCGATATCTTCGAATTTCCTTCAACAGACCTTGGTATTGTCACAAGCCCAAGTTTGATTATTTCATAATAACATGGCTTCCTACAATGTTCGTAACAACATAAAATTACAATCTATTCAGTAGGAGAAAAGTACCTACCTACTTTTAAAAGGGTTCCTTTACTGCACTAGCTGTACTGCATTCTAGCTACATACAGGGTGTAAACGGATCCTACACGAAGCCTTCAACCAAGCATCCTGTACATCAAACTAAGTAACTCTACCCTGAAATTATTATTGGGAAACAACTTTTTGTTTTTGGGGGTGAAAAATCACCTTTTTACTGTAGGTTCTCAAACATTGTGCTGCAGTGCTGATGGATGCATTGAATAGGTACATTGCGGAGGTATTATTTGTAAAGTTACAATATAAAAAAATTGTATTAAAAAAAAACTTGAGAAAAAATCTTGGAGGATCTTTGACCCCCAATATCTCCTTAAAAGAAGGATCCCGGATATAATCCAGAAAAAAAAAATGCAGTGACGGGGAGAACAAGTGCCTTTTGGCTTCGTTATGGGTCTTGTTACATCCTTTATAGTGTGTTGTATGTAATTAAATTGATGTAATGAATTTTTTAAATAGATGCTATGTAATGTTATGAAATTATGTAATGAAATGAATGTAATGAAACGAACGTAATGTAATATGTATGAAAGTTATGGACTGAATGTAATGATAATAATGTAATATAATGCAACATTGATAATTCATGTAATGTTATAAATGTAATGCTTTTATGACTTTTTTCCATTACGATTAATTGAGTTTATATGTTCTGTGTATTTATGGTAGAATTAAAAGCTTTTTTCATTTTATTTTTATTTTTTTTCTCCCTAATAGATGGTTCCCAGGTATGATCAAGAAAAAAAAAATGCGGTGACAGGGAGAACAAGTGCCTTTTGGCTTCGTTACAGGTCTTGTTACACCTATCATAGTGTGTTGCTAGTTGACATGTTGGCTTTGCTACCAACTTTGCCAGCAGTTGATTTTTATCTTTTTTGACTAAGGGTCCTATCACTTGTTTCTTGTGCCAAATCGAAAGATGATGTGTATGCTATCCGGCTAGGGCTCAAAACATGCTCAAGCAATTGTTTCGGGTTTATTCTGATTCACTCCAGAAAAGTTACTTTATTAGTATGTAAAACTGGACACAATGGATACAGAAATAAGATAACATTATGAAGCAATTGTTTTAAACTTTTCTTAAATACTTTTCCAAATTGCTCTAAATTATCATTTTAACTTATGAGTTTTGTGTTAGTCGTACCGGAGAGGTTAATCATTTCTTTGTCCCTAGATTTTTATAAATTTATCTGAAATAATTTATAATACCATATAATTTATTCTATTCTTTGTTTGCTATCCAGTTTAAATTTCCACTGCATTAACAGAAAAAAATAATTCTGTTTCTCAAGTATTTAAGCTGTTGGACATTATACTGTACTTTTCCCCATTTCAAAACTTTTTCTAGTGTAATAGCTTGCATGTTAAAAAAAATGGATGTTTAGATCATACTTGCCATTAGACTGTTGATATTAATTATAACATAATTTAAACTTTAATATAGTATTAACTTCCACTAGATCATAAAACTCAACAGAATTAAGATAGAGAAAAAAACAATTTAGGTAAAGAATGAGGATCAATGTTATTTATCTGTCCAAAAATAGCTCTTGTTGCCACTAGAATCATGTGATTCTGTTTGTTTTAGCACATCATTAACATGACATAGAGGAAACCTTGTCACACTACTATACTACCTTGAATCAACAGGAAGATAGCCTAAGTACGTTATCCATTCATTTCTTCATTGGGACTTATAGCTACAACCTTATTCGTTTTCCTGACACAAACTTGTATTGCAATGTCATTGCCTACGACATTACATTTAAAAAAATATATTTAAAAAATTGCCTCTATTTTAATGAATTTATTTTGTAGCTAAAATGTTAAATAGCGCAATGGGTAATAGTTGTAAATATGAAGGTTGAATTAATGTTTTAAATACGATTTACGTCGAAAACATAAACATTACCTTTAAAACGATAAAAACAATAGTGACTACGAAGACACTGCACCCCGAATGACTGTTTGTATCGACTGAAAACTTATACTACACATAATCTCGAGAAGCAATCATATTATTTAACCAAGTCCCGTATAGTTCCATAATTTAATTGCTAAAAATACTGAACGAAGTAAATCAATATTTTTTCCACAAAATTACAAAAACAGGTTACCTGTCAACGTCAATGTCAATTGTTTTTTTCTCAGCCGTACGGGAAGTAGTTTGAAAAAAGGAGTTTCGTTCGATATCCACGCGCGAAACGACTAGCAACTGCTAGCAACGACTAGCGATGCTCGTCGAGTCGTCGCGTCACAGCGACTGGCGACTGCCTTATCGCGAATTTTGGTTTGGAAACTGGAAATAAACCGGATAGAATATAAATATTTGAGGTTTATTTCATCTCGAACTATAGTGATCCTTAAAAATTCTTTAACCGGTACTAATAATCCTATTTTTTAATCTAGTTCGTGTAATTCACAATATCTGAAAATAATTAACTGTCTAAATACGTTTGGTCCATTTCATTCATTCATGATCATGACGATCCATTAGCGTGAATCTCTTGTGTAAATAAACTTTTATCACGAGACTTTTACTTGCTTTGATCTGAAAATTTAATTTTCGCATTTGATAATGAAAATAAGAATAACAAATCACGAGACATCGCTTTATTTTCATATGTAGGTATATAGTTTTTTTACAAACTGTTGACATTGCAGATGCACCAAACAATCACTATTAACGATTGAACATTCGTTTTATTGTTAATTTTGTCATCTAATACGTAGGGCAAGACGCAAGACAAGACACATTTCTTCTACATCGCTTCATAATATTGTACTTGATAGATCGAGTTCATTTGAAATCTATTCTCTTTTGAGATTAGTTGTTGCTGCCTGTTGTTTATTAGCTACTTACATCAGTAGAGAAAAAATTGTCCACGTAGTCGTAACTAAAGTGATCACCGTGTAAGCTTGTACAGTTTTATGAACATTTTCGTTATCAAAGACTTGCGACGCGTTTCTATTTAATATTAACAACAAATGAATCTGAGGTGGTATAGTCATGGCAGTTGCAAGACTACTCAGTTTTGGACAAAAAAAGGAGGGCACTAAAGTACCGACTGTTATAAAGCAGAACAAGCCACCACCGAATAGTAAAGCTCTGGAGTCGATGCCTCTTCCATCTGGGTACATTACTGTGGACAGAGCAGTGCCAAAAATGTAACTCCAATGTGCTACTGCGGCCGTTCTTAGAAACCACAATAAGTTCGTAACGACTGTACTGATTATAGCCAAGGACAGCGATAATATGACACACATTTTATGGTAGTATTCTTTGAATGTTTGGTGTACTTTCTGCTTTCTGTTTATTGTTAGAAGGTAAATGTTTGAGACCTGTAAAAATTTTACAAGATTGTTAACTCAATCACATGATTATTTTCGGCTCATTTCATCTCTAGTCATTAATGTAACTTTACTATTGTATCTAATGTGATTTGAACAAAAATAAAACATTCAATTTGACGGCAATGTCGCCACTATGTCATGCCGGTCATGCCATTGTATGACATGACAACAGTAGTGGCGTCAGTGACGAAAGAAAATTGAAAACTTGTGTGACAGTTGTCGCTAGTGTATTTGACTCGTTAAAAAACCATACCAAACTTGACATGACAAACAAACATTGAAACAACAATCTTTTGGCGTGCGGTAAAAATTTGAACTAACCAACTCTGAAAAATTCCAAAAAATATCACGCATCCAAAAAGTTGGCAACATCGCAAATAGCCCGACTCTCGCCATTTGGCTCCTACTTCTGAATGGTTTATAAAAAATAACCGCAAAGGTGGATGCTCCAGGGTAGCCCGCGAAAGTCAAATTTTCTTACGTTTTTTGCAATTTGCAGGTCAGTGTCAGGTTGTATGTTGATTAAAATATGATTCGCGGCTGTAACACATGATAATAATTGTATATTACGTCTTACAGTCGCGAGCAATATCTATCAATATCTAAAACAAACACATACTAATTAAAAAATAAAAACAAAATGACTCGATTCTCAAAATGAAAATCCTTAGGCTGGAATCGAACTCGAGTCACAAGATTGTAACCCAGCGCTCTGTACCCCGAGACGAGCTAGTTTATTGAAAACCGTGGCGAATATGTTGCTTCAACAAGGTCGGTAATGTTCGGGATTATTCGGCATGTCAGGAGTCAAAGGCCAACTGTCGCGAGTCGGTTCTGTTTTCAAGGCCAGCTTCCAACGAAAAATTATAGATGGCGCGGTGCAAGAAGGAATTTTTATTTTTTTATTTTTTAGATTTATGGAGCTGGTATTCATTGCACGGGCGCCACGACGAGCCAAGCGAAACGCAAGGGCACTACCTACCTTTTCTCGAAGCGCTTCATCGTTTTTTTGTTAACCTTTTATCTTGGGTTTGGATTGTATCATAACTTTGGCCAAGCCACAAGCCACATAATTTTGACTAAGGTATAGAGTTTGTGAAGTTAGACCTTGTAGAGTTAGGGAGTGTAGAGTTAGAAGCTTGGCTCTCATGAGATCAGATAACTTTTTGACAGTGCGAGTCTTATGGTCTCGTCTTGGCAACATTTTACATACAAATGTTTTTGGTAGATCTAATTTCACGCACTGTTATGGTGGAAGCGCCAGGATAGCTCAAATTTTCTTACGCGTTTTGCAATTTACCAGTCAGTGTCAGGCTGTATTTAAGTTGAACCGTGGATGGGTGACCCCCCATTTTATACCGAGGTTCCTCCGCATGCCTCGGTGGTCCCGGCTGTGATTTGTAGATCTTTGATAGTCGTCACTGGTAGTCAGTGCCTCGAAAGTCCGACAACCAGTATAACGAGGGGTATTATATTACTGGTAAATTACCCAGTACTAACTGGGTTGTGGAGGTCAGAATATGCAGCGCCCCATGTAAAATACTGGTATTTAGCTGCATCCGGTTAGACTGGAAGCCGACCCCAACTCGTCGCGAATCATATTTGTTCAACATACAGCCTGACACTGACCCATTTATATTACTATACTCTTTGCACTGACCTCCAAATTGCAAAAAATGTAAGACACTTTTTATTTCACGGGCTACCGGCGCCTCCAACTAGCCCGCGAAATTCAAATTTTCTTACGTTTTTTGCAATTTGCAGGCCAGTGCTAGATTGTATGTTGATTAAAATATTCCTCGCGACTGTAAGACGTATAATTACAGAATTATAATCATCAAAATCATCAGTACAAACCTCCAAGCGCATAAAGGTGCAGGAATGACTTTGACCTTCAAAAAGTCATTCTCGCACCTGTATGAGCTTACCCCAATAGTTATAATAGACCCCCAGCTTGACTCCATCAGTTATAATATTTTGAACGCACGTTATTGTATAAATTTTGAACGCAATATATTCACAGTGTAGCAAGCTTAATAAATCAGGAGTAAAATTGGTAGTTTTTTAAGATACTTTTTTTCTAGTGTAAGTGTTGAAAAATAATAAATCACTTAACTACTTAAAATAGTGGATGAAACTTAATAAATAACTTTTAAATATCTAGCATCAGAAAGTAACTGAATAGAAAATATAAAGTTACTGAATAATATTTTAAGAACATAAATAGTAGGTTTTTTAAATTTGAATGTCACACGTCATCGTGACTCGGAAAATTATTGTGCGGCCGAAATTGTTGTGAAAAGTTTGCATCAAATAGTGCTTTTTCTTGAATGTGGTAAAAATAAATCAGCAAAATGACGCTCACTAAAATGGAGGTGGACTCCGGAAAAGGAGAAGGATTCCGGCCATACTACATAACAAAGATTGAAGAGCTGCAGTTGGTCGTCGCCGAGAAATCTCAAAACCTTCGTCGTTTGCAAGCCCAGCGTAATGAGCTCAACGCTAAAGTACGTATGTTGCGCGAAGAGCTTCAACTCTTGCAAGAACAGGGCTCGTATGTGGGAGAGGTCGTCAAACCCATGGATAAGAAGAAAGTCCTAGTCAAGGTGCACCCTGAAGGTAAATTCGTGGTAGACTTGGACAAGAACGTAGACATCAATGATGTGACCGCGAACTGCCGCGTCGCGCTCCGCAACGAGAGCTACACGCTTCACAAAATTCTTCCGAACAAAGTCGATCCTTTGGTGTCACTTATGATGGTGGAAAAAGTTCCTGATTCTACTTACGAGATGGTGGGAGGTCTAGACAAGCAGATCAAGGAGATTAAAGAGGTAATTGAGCTTCCAGTGAAACATCCAGAGCTGTTTGATGCTCTAGGTATTGCTCAACCAAAGGGTGTGTTGTTGTACGGTCCCCCTGGTACTGGTAAGACCCTTCTCGCCCGTGCAGTAGCTCACCACACTGAGTGTACCTTCATCCGTGTCTCAGGTTCTGAATTGGTGCAGAAATTCATTGGTGAAGGTAGTCGCATGGTCCGAGAACTCTTCGTCATGGCCCGTGAACATGCTCCCTCTATCATCTTCATGGATGAAATTGATTCTATTGGTTCATCTCGTATTGAGTCAGGCAGCGGTGGAGACTCTGAGGTACAGAGAACTATGTTGGAGTTGCTGAATCAGCTCGATGGTTTTGAAGCAACAAAGAACATCAAAGTCATCATGGCAACCAACAGGATTGATATTTTGGACCCTGCCCTGCTAAGACCTGGACGTATTGACAGGAAGATTGAGTTCCCCCCACCAAATGAGGAGGCTCGTCTTGACATCTTGAAGATTCACTCTAGGAAAATGAACTTAACCAGAGGTATCAATCTACGTAAAATTGCGGAGCTGATGCCCGGTGCGTCAGGTGCTGAGGTCAAGGGTGTGTGCACTGAGGCTGGTATGTATGCTCTCCGTGAACGCAGAGTCCATGTCACGCAGGAAGATTTTGAAATGGCCGTAGCAAAGGTTATGCAAAAGGATTCCGAGAAGAATATGTCTATCAAGAAACTCTGGAAGTAATTGCAACAATTTGAACTGTATTTTATGTTTTAGGAAATTAATAACTCTTTTTTGTAATCAAAATGTTAGTTTTTTTTCTCACTCATTCATAGAACCAAAAATCGAATACACAAGGCCTGCATTATGGATTTCAGCCTGCTCTGCTCACTGAGAGAAATACTGCGTCCTAGCAGTGGGAATTTTACAGGCTAACTGTAGACGACCAATGTCATTACAGTAATAAATGAAACTTTATTTACCAGGTCTTCTTGTTTGTATCAATGAAACTGTAATTGTGTTAGACCAGTCTGTAGCTACCTGTACACCTCTAACATTTGCTTTGATTTAAACCAGGTGATTCTGCAGGAATTTGAGATGATCCATAGACCAAAACAATATACTCAAGTATACAAAATTCTCCAAAGGAAAATAATACAACCAATTCCATGTTCAACAGTTATTTTATTTGACTTGTACACTTCAATAATACAATCATAACTTCAGTAAAATCTTAAATACACATTAATTATGCTTAATCATAATTAAATCATGAATATTATCAAATTCAGGTAAAAACAATCATAATAAATAACAATAGCCATAGGCTTTCATATTTCAAGCCATAAAAAGAAATAAAATTATACTTGTAAATACAATTTTAAATTAGATTCATAACACTATCAAATTGATATAATTTCAAATTATTGTAATTTTTTTTAATGTTGCCCTGCATTTGTAGTGAGCGTATCTACGCTCCATGTTTAAAGTAACTTACTAGTATTCAGCTGCATTTAGTTAGCCTGGAAGCCACCCCCAAATCGTCAGGAAAGGTTAGGTAACTAAATGTAAGATAAGATGCTTTTAATATTATAGTTAATAGTTGTTAATTCTACTTAATAATCCTTTTATTTTCTTTATCATCTAAATCTGATTCTGTGTCGGACAAGTCTTGCTGAGGCGGTGACACTGGCATGGTGAACGGTAACCCTCCAGTATTCTGAAAAAAAAACAATGTATTACTTCTCTCTGACCAAATGGTTCATGATTTAAGCAGAAATAAGTCCACGTACTGCTAGTTTCCGCAATCATGATCAGGGGGTCTGTTAGCGATGATGGACGGCTCAGTGGCCAATGACTATACAGCCTCATTGAGTGTAGCTAATGCTAATAGGACTCCAATTTCGCTAGTTATGTTAAAGAGCGAGCTCATCAACAGCGCACAAATACAGACTACGTGGCTGCTACTGAGAAATTCCGGATGAAAAAACTCAATCACGACCTGGGAATCGAACCCAGGACTACATGCTCAGCAGTCGCGCTCGCGACCACTAGGCCAACGATGCAGTCAGTAATTTTGTCAGCCAGCTCTAGTCAGCAGTTTCATCACACAGACAGACATAGTTGCTGCCAGAGAGGTTTCACGATAGTGGTGAGTGAATCTGCATGCAACGTTTGGGTGTCGATTTATGGCCCTCGGGGCCGTACCTAGAGAGGGCGGGGGGCACTTTAGGGCAGTGCCCTACCTTAAAACAGCTATGCCAATGATTATAAGTAAACTGTTTGTTCATAGTTTGAGATGGAAAAAATAAATTATAGCGGGTATCTAAACTTTTTAAAATAATTCTTTAATCTGTTAATACACTGGCCAGCAAAACTAAGTACTACACTTTTAAAATTTAAAATAATAAAGAAGTTAGAGATTTAAAATAAAAAACGTTTTACGGCCTTTTTAACAGCTTTCTTTGAAACTAAACTATAGACTAAATTAAACTCTTTTTCGAGTCCTTTTTGTTTCGAAAGTTGCAATTTTAGCATTTGAGTTTGAGGGTCTACTTAGTTATAATGTCTATGGTGCAGAAGCCCGCATTGCAGGTAATTTAAAATCAATAAACTAGAGGTTATTATATGCCTACCAGAAAGACACAGCGTTAGTATGAAGAAGCAGTCTATGATTCTGGTTTCTAGGAGCATAGATAATGTAAAACATACCTGATTCTCTTTGGATTTACGTTGTTACCTCTCATTTCCGGCAGGGGTCGCCATCTCTGGTTCCGGTGACCGGCCGTTTAGGCTTTCATAGCGTTTATGATTTTTGTCGTGTAAGGAGCAAAAGTTTTTCAAAGTTTAAAAACCGACAAAAAACTATCAGATTCCAATAATTCATTGTTTTCGGTCTGAAAATAGTGTTAGAGTGATTGTACACTAATAATAAACACGTATTCAGTGTTTTATACAGTGTTCAGTGTTGTGTCATTGACGGCGATTCGGTAAGTACCTACCCACCATTATGAACTCGGAGGATTCCGTTCCTGAACCTGTAGCTCAAGTCGCTGCTCCAGATGGAGAGCGACTAGCTGTGAGCTCGAGCTCATCGCAAAGCAGTTCCTCGTCTTCGGAAGACGAAGAAGGTTTTGCCTCGCCGCCACCTAATAAAAGGTCTAAGCGGCGCAGGTTCAAACAAGTGGGAACTTGTTCGGATCCTCGCATGGACACTATAATTAATCAAGTTACATATTTAACAAACTGTGTAGCTCAAATGCCGCAGATTTTCTCGGCTATTAATACGAATTTTAACAATAATAAAGAAAATGTCGGCAGCCATTTGAATTCCGTGAATTCTACGAATACGAATGATCAGTTTCTAAACAAACCACAAGTTTTAAGCAAAGCAACTAATAATAATAATATGTATTTGGGGGAGTTGAAAATAAGTTATGACGAATCTAAGATTGTACCTGTTGCCGATCCCGTTAAACTAGCAGAGTTAAATAGTCTTCAGCAATTTAACTCACAGGCCTGGAAGGGCATTCGGTATAAAAAGGACTTGCAGACACTTATTGCAACACCAGGTTTTATAGGCTTAAAATTAAATGAGGCATTATGTCACCTTAATAAAGGAACAGATTATTTGGCTAGTACAGAGCAATTGTTAGCGGGATTGTCTAATGCTGTTCTGGAAAATAGGCAACTTTTGAAAAATGGTTTGCAGGAGGTTGTAAATTGGGCTGCTAGTTCCGACACAGAGCTCAATGCAAGCACTCTCTGTGATAAGTTGTCTGAAAAGTTTGGTCCAGCGTCACCTTCATATAAAAATATGGAAACTTGTATGCAAGTCATATGTGGCAAGCGAGCTGAATGTATAGAGGTTAGACGTGACCGCATTCTAAAAGAAGTTAATAACGTTAATCTTAAATTAGCGTTACAAAATATTCCACCTAGCGCTGAGTATCTCTTCAACCGAGAAGCGCTCATCCCACTGGTAGATTCTTTAGGAGGCTCGCAGGTATGGCTTAACATGCCAAGTTATTTAAAAGATAAAAAGAAAGTCAATAATACCAATCAGGTTAACAATAAAAGTTTCAAGCCATCTTATAAAACTAATTTCAATAAGAAAACTAAGTTTAACTCAGACAAAAAATCAAGAAATAATAATTATAAAAAGCATTCCTTTTGTCGTACAGGCACTCAAGATACCTCCAACTTTAAAGATAAGTGACAATCAAAGCAGTGTATTCAAAGGCGGTTGCCTAAAATCCCATGTTCAGGCATGGGAACATTTAGGGGCCAGTCAATATATTCAAAAAATAATAGCGGAGAGTCGCATTCCATTTTCAACAAAACCTCCTTTACATTACCCTTACAAAAGAATATTGAACAAGTTTGCAACAAAGTCATCCAAGAAGATGACAGAAATCATACAACAGTTAAAAGATGCAAACATTTTAGAAAAACCAAAAAACATAACACCCGGCTTTCACTCCAAAATGTTTTTAGTCCGGAAACCAGACGGGGGGATACGCCCTATTTTCAATTTAAAGAGCCTAAATTTACATGTCTCGACTCGACATTTCCAATTAATTTCTCGACAGGATGTAATTCAGTTCCTACAGGACAGGGACTGGATGACAAAAATAGACCTCCATCAGGCATATTTTCACCTAAACATAAAGGAAAACCACAGGCGTTTTCTGCGCATAATATATGGAGGCGAAATATTACAGTTAACGGCCTTACCTTTCGGTCTCTCATCAGCTCCTCAAACCTTCGCCTCAGTGACCAATTGGATTGCGGAAATCCTTCGGAAACAAGGCATAAGAATAGTAGTTTACTTGGACGATTTCTTAATAGCCAGTCATAATCAGACACAACTCATAGAACATACCAAAATAACCATACAAACTCTGGAAAAGTTGGGATGGCATGTAAACTTCAAAAAATCACTTCTCACCCCAACCCAAGAAATAGAATATTTAGGCATAATATGGAATACAAAAACAAAACTAATTTCACTTCCTGTAAAAAAAGTAGAAAAAATTCTAGAACTATTAACAAGCTTATTACAGAAGAAAGAGTCGTGTCTCCGAGTGATGCAAAAATTGCTGGGTATGTTAAATTTTGCAAATTTAGCAACCCCAAACGGCCGCCTCCATTGTCGCCGTACTCAGATTTTTCTAAAATCATTCAGAGGAGCCAGACCAAGGCAAAAGAGGGAGTTACCACCTCTAGTGACTCAAGAGTTACAATGGTGGGTAAGAAACGTAGGGAAAAGTGCAAGACCAATGCACACGCCCAAGATTACCCACTTTCTCACCACAGACGCGGCGGACGCGGGCTGGGGAGCACACCTGAACAACATCATGTTGTCGGGCAAATGGAATCGTCGCCAGCAAAAGTGGCATTCCAATGTGAAGGAAATGTTTACTGTGTATGCAGCCTTAGTAAGACAAGGTGCACACATGAAGGACGCACATGTTCTAGTGCAGTCGGACAATCGAACTCTCATAGCCTACTTAAGGAACGAGGGGGGAACCCGGTCCTTAGCCCTGTTGGGCCTAACAAGCAAACTCCTTCACCTAACCGAGCAGCACAACATAACGCTGTCGGCATCATACCTCCCGGGGAGGTTAAACGGGATTGCAGACCGCCTCTCAAGAGGAAAACCGGTCCCCGAATGGCAGCTACAACCCCAAGCCAAGAATGTAATATTCCAAAAATGGGGCGTCCCAGACGTAGACCTGTTCGCTTCAAAAGAAACAGCAGTAGTCCCCCAATACGTAACTTGGGACTCAACAGATGGGTCAGCAATTTTTTGCGACGCCTTCAGTCGAGTTTGGGACTTTCAGCTGGGCTGGGTATTCCCTCCACCCAACTTGATCCCTCGGGTGCTCCATCATCTGAATGGGGCCATAGGGACATACATAGTAATAGCACCACAGTGGGATCAGTGCTTTTGGCTGGCCGATCTACAAGCCAGGGCCCTGTCAGACCCAATATCGATAACAGATCTGCGGAAGAACCTGATAGATCGATCGACGGGGCTCTGTCCCCCACAAGTGGACAAGTTGTCCCTCCAGGCGTGGAAAATTGGGGGTGGTCAGATCAGGTAGCAAACTGGAGTAGGGAGGAAATTGAATTACTAAGCAATAGTTGGCGCAAAAGCACTCTAAATACTTACAAAGCCCCTATTAAAAGGTGGCTATCATTTTGTGCCACAAATAATATTAATAAAAGAAATCCTGATGGCAAAGACGTTGCAAGATTTTTAGCAGATCTGCATTTAAAAAGAAATTTTTCAGTTAATACAATTTTATTACATAAATCAGCTATTTCTACCTTCTGTGCTTCAAATGCAGACAATATATCAAAAAATTTCTTTGTTCAACAAGTTTTAAAAGCCATAGCATTATCAAAACCTCCACCTACAAAATCCCCTATTTGGGACACAAAAATAATATTCAATTGGTTGAGTACAGTTCCAAGCACAAATTCCCTTTTTGATATCTCAAGAAGAACTGCAATTATTTTATTGTTAGCATCAGGCAGAAGGATACATGACCTTACCTTGTTGGATATTTCTCAAAGCAACTTCATAGAAGAAGAAGAAAAAATTATACTATGGCCAAAATTTGGATCAAAAACAGACTCAAGCAAATATAGACAGTCTGGCTGGTCTTTATTAAAACACCCAGATGCAAATATATGTCCCTTGAAACATATTTCACAATTGATTCTGATCTCACAGGAAAGAAGACTTAATAGTAATGTTACAAGTCTATTTGTTTCATTAAAAGGCCAAATAAAACCAGCTACAAGAACTATTATAGCAGGTTGGATTAAATCTATATTTAAAGATTTAAATTTAGAAGCTACTCCAGGAAGCGTCAGAGCAGCTGTAGCATCCAAAGGCTGGTGGGAGAATGTTCCTGTAGATGATATATTGGCTAGAGGGAACTGGAAGAGTGATAAGACTTTCAGAAAGTTTTACTGTAGAGAGATTATTAAAAATACAAATAATGAAGAGGAAGATTTGTTACGATTAAATTTCTCAAGTTTTAATTAGAATTGTTAAGTTTTATGTGCCAAAGTTGATTGTTTAAGTTGAAGTACCTAACAAATTGTTCATTTTAATTTCAAATGATTATAATTATTTATCAGTAATATAACCTTACTGATTATGGTAATTGATAATAAATGTTTAATCTGAAATGAATTTCTTTCATTCTTTAACACATTTATTTATTTCACATAGCGTTTATTATGTTACTTTCACCAGCAGATATCAAACAAGTCTGCATACTAACGCTGTGTCTTTCTGGTAGGCATATAATAGGACTGTTTTACACTAGAATAAAACAGTTATTATGTGCCGAAAGAAAGACACAGCGTTAGCTCAAGGTCCTTGCTGGTATGAAGACACTATGAAAGCCTAAACGGCCGGTCACCGGAACCAGAGATGGCGACCCCTGCCGGAAATGAGAGGTAACAACGAGAATATAAAAAATATAAATAAATCCAAAGAGAATCAGGTATGTTTTACATTATCTATGCTCCTAGAAACCAGAATCATAGACTGCTTCTTCATACTAACGCTGTGTCTTTCTTTCGGCACATAATAACTGTTTTATTCTAGTGTAAAACAGTCCTATTATTTGTGGTTTGGGTTAGTAAAGTGTACGGTACCTACTTACCAGAGTGTTTTAGTCAAAAATCGATACAATAGGCGAAACGACAAAAAAAATCTAATTAGTCCGTCACTTAGATTATCAAAAAATATTTGACCCGTGTTTTTTCTTTGGTTACGTAAACCAAAATTGACGAAGATACGACGCCTTTAAAATTCTCAATACGTCACGCCATGGTATAATTTTTAGCTAGTTTTGACGTCAGGAGCCCCCACTCCCGAGTTTTGATGCGTTTTATCTTTGTCAATATTCATTGATTTACAAAAAATACGTGTCCATTAATTTCCAATACTCTAACTGACGGACGAAATAGATTTGCAATTTTTTGATACTGTCGTCATGCCTATTATTTTTTAGTGCTGTAAATTGAAGAGTGGTTGGTTTCGAGATGGATATACGGGCTTTCTTTGGAAAAAAACGAAGAGTTGAAGAGCAAATTGACCATAGAACCTCACTGCGCAAAACAAGTGGATTCCACAGTGGAAGCACAAGTTACAACTTCTGCTTCTAGTTCCATGGCAACAGGTTCGTTCGTCGAAACATGTTCGTAATGTTAGCTATGGTATTACTTCTGATATTGCACAAATCGGAGAATCAATAAAAAAAAGATATTTTTTATATTTATCCAAAAGAACATAACAGGGCCTTTAATTCCGATTGGTTCAAGTGTTTTATATGGTTGCAGTATTCTGTTGAAAAAGATGCTGCTTTTTAAACTGGAAAAATGCCACCGATTCTAAAACTGGTTTTCCAAAGCACGAAAAACCCATTTCTCATATTCAAGCCATGTCGATGTGGCAGGCAGGACAAATTACATAGAATATCTACAAACAACGTAAGGCGGAAGTTCCCTACCTGTACCACCGCTGCCCTACCTAAAATTCAACTCTAGCTACAGCCCTGTGGCCCTCCCATAATCATGAATTAAAGTGACAGTGCAATTTGAAACCTCAAGCAACCCACGACACCAATTTGCAATGTTATAGCCATTTCATACAATTGAAATAAAGACCTACTCACCTGAAAGTTTTTATGTCGACTCATTACCAATTAGGCATTTCAACTTACGTTAGGTCGCGTATGCTTTCGGAACGAGCTGTACCACATGTTCCTCACGTACTGGAGCGGGTTCACAAACTCGTGCGACATGTTACTGAAAAAAACAAACAACCAAAGTTATTAATTTATCCGTTTGGGAGACATACGGGTGGAAGCAGGGCCACTCGACGCGAAAACGGCTAACACATATTCAGTACAAACCGTGCCACGAAAGATGAGACCTGTCACACCACTTGTATACGAGTTAGTAAATGGTGTAACGAAATACTTCTTTGACATATAAGGAAGTAGGAAGATGGCCAAACCAACCAACCAAACCACCACACCATCTTCCTACTTTGTCTTCTTAATGTTTTACCTCGAGGCATAATCAAGATTTCACAAAGTTTCACTCGTTTCAAGTGATGTGACAGGTCTCATCTTTCGTGGCACGCTACCTACATAATTCTAGAAACTTTTCATCGGTTATTAAATAAAACAACTGTTTCGTACAAAAGTGTAAACCTACACAGTTAAAATGTATGGAACAGCTGTTTTTTTTAAATTACCGATGAAAAATTTGAAACGTGGTAGGTAACCATTTTCGCGTCGGTGTTTCACCCCGTAGATTTCATGGGATATTTCTAATGGTCTTAGACTGCATCATCCCATAGCTGGGCAAATGCCTCTCCTCGGATCGATAACAAAAAAATAGGATGATACTTGCCTCGATGTGTTCATCTGAATTGAAGGATTTGCAGGAAAGGGCGAATTGTCTAGCGATGTGTTCTGGAACCGGACTCTGAAAACAAAACATGATGTAAGTTATTGTGTTTGAGAGTGGAGTAAATAAACTGGATAAGCTTCAACCGGTCCGAAAGAGCACAGAAGGGCAAGCCTGGCCAATAAATAGGAAATTTTATTTCTAATGGAAACACATAATTAGTAATTAACAATGCTGGGAATTGAGCCCAAGGTAAGTGCATCAGTCGACCCAGAAGGCTGCGTCCGGTGACGGCAAGCCACGGTTGACGCAGTGGTCGAGCGATTTATTGCTGCTGCGTTGCGTGTCACGGGCTCGATTCCCGCACGGAACAAATTTGTGTATGACCTACCGGTAGTTGTTTCGGGTCTGGCAATTTGTGTATGCGAGTTTAAATGTTTGTACCTAAACGCTAACACGATTCAGGAGAAATTCTAAGTGTAAGGCTTCGTTTTAAAAAAAAAGCCATTCAACGATGAGTGTAGTTCTAAAAACAATTCAAAATAATACTTACTCGGTATAAGCAGCAGTCCTATTCTTTTTGGGCACGTAAACGAAGTGGTAATACACGAACACGCACAGGTAGATGACCAGCAGCACCAGCACCGCCGTGACCACACTGAACGTCACGCTGTGCGCCGACACCAGCTCCTCGTACGACCAGCCGTTGAACAGCGGCAACTGTGCGTGTGCACGGGAATATGTACTCGAGATTGACAGATTAGGGTTTGCATACATGACGCGCGGACGCTTCGCT
This sequence comes from Xestia rhomboidea, assembly GCA_963853795.1. Lineage (NCBI taxonomy): Eukaryota > Metazoa > Arthropoda > Insecta > Lepidoptera > Noctuidae > Xestia > Xestia rhomboidea. The sequence goes on from OY970774.1 coordinate 15,265,512, forward strand.
CGCATATTAAATAACACTCTTTGATTTCTGTCCTCGAAGTGCCGGGCCTCCGCCGGCCTCCTTCGTCGGTCTACGGCCCGGTGCCAAGTACAATTTAATTCGGCAGTATATGAATATTTCTTGAAGGAACCAAGGGGAAAAAAATACTCGTGGTCTCTTCCAGGGACTATTATAAGGGACCGGTACCACGGGTGAAAACCTATAAAATCGTACAACAAATGAATAACCATGCAGGTTATCTACTTACATCCTTCTTATCCGCCGTCGGACACTCCCCATTCTTCGCCAACTCCCCATCATCGCACAAACATTTAGGTCCATCTTCGTCCAACGCACAAACATTGGAACAAGTCACTCCCTCGCACTCGTTCACCAAGTCATCTCTTTGTACGCTCTCATGGCGTATGACGAAAGTGTTGGCGTCGAATACTCTGAAGATGTAGGTCTCGCAGTACTTGGGGCCGAAGAGTAAGCAGCGGCTGAGGCGGAAGGAGTTCGCTACTAGATAGTAGATGTGGTCTTCGAAGATCGCGAGCCCGTGGGGGGCTTGTAATTGGGGGTGGTCTGCTAGGATCTTTTTGCTGAAAATTTTAAATAAAATGTTAAAGATCCAAAGTCAGAGCCCTGCATTACTTGATCCTCTTAGAAAGAAGAATAGGGAATGAGAGGGGTCAAGAAATTATGGGCACTGACTGTACTCACTACGCTACTTTACTACGTAAGGGTTGAACCTCATCTGGAATGTTATCGCACGCGGCAGTATCGCTATCGACGACGTGATAAGCAGCACGCTCTGTTTTTCGCTCTAGCAAATGACGGTTCTGAGCGACAGAAAAAGATAGATGGCATGATAAAGTGTGATTTGCTGCTGCCAGGTGAGGTTCAACCCTTAGCCTTTGCTCAAAACTGGGTTTATGCAGCCGAGCTTATAATACAGAAACATAACTATGATGTACGGTGACTTTCTCTAGTAAATCTAAAATGTAGATCTTGGCAGTTGATCTTGTGACCACCATACATGTTCCTGCCCTGAACCGAAGTGCGTATATGACCAGATGTAGATGATAGCTGAGCAGATGGGTGGCTGGGTGGAATTTCAGCCTTCCTAAATGGGAAAAAAGTGATACGTATGTATGTATGTGTGCAACTCACTGTTTCTCCCCCTCATAGTCCATCCTGATGATATGCGCAGGTCCGGTCTCCGCCACATACAGCTTCTTCTTGAACGGGTCCATAGCTAGTCCGGTGCAGTTGCGGACAGTCGTCAGGTCGGTCACGTGTCTCCCGGCCAGGGTTGCTGACCAGACCACTGACTCAAGCTCCCGGGTCACGCAGTAGAACATGCGGCCGGAACTTGGGTCTACTATGAGGGCTGTTATCTGTGGAATGGAGGATTAAAGTATTTTTCATTACTCATACTCTGAAAGTAGGTCTGAAGTTGCCTGAGAAGCGGGTTGAAAGTAATACTTTTCAGCCCTAGGGAGAATCGTTTTCAACTGACAACCGTAAAATTAAAAAAAAAAAGTAGTTCATTTTTCTATTGAACCATGTTCCAACTTTCTATACAGCCACGATGTAAAATTGAAATAACAAAGTTAAGTATTTATTAAAGAATATATATTTTTTAAATAACTTTATTATAAGTTTCAACTATTTCTTTAAAATAACATAGATTTGGGCAAAATATTTACCATTTTTTCGATGATGAAAACGAAAAATAGGGAATGGCTGAATAGCTGGCCGGCCATAGAAAAAAAACAAAGTAGTAACAAAGCGGCAACACGATCTACATTTTTTTTTCGATTAGAACTATTAGCGCCCTCGCTGCGCTCGGGCACCAAACCCCGTCGCGGGACTAAATAAGTTACTTTCACCCCTTGGGTAACAATGTACTAATTGGTAATGGTGGTAATGTATTTGTGGCTGGTTTCATAAAAAAAGTGGTAGGTAGGTATAAAATGTAGGTATTTTATAATAAGATCATCATTATCATCCGACTTCACCGTCTGATGGTTATAGAACTCTCTTTCTTCCTTGTGCCAATCTCCACGTTCCTGTGCCAATTTCATTTAGGATTTACTCGCCATGGCAATAATGCGATGGAGGCGGCGCTTAGGGGCTTACCATGAAGAAAACAAGTTATCGGATAGCAACTCCGACGGCTAGGCAGTCCCCTTTGCAACTATTCGACTAACGAGGCAGCCAGATATGTAAAGTATTTTATTCTTTGGAGGCAGTAACACAACGAGGCACGTCATGGTCAGACGTTTGTTTTATAGAAGCGTCATCTACTCTTTCATTGCTGTTTCTGTAGGCTCCAAAAATAACTGAAGGTAAGTACTACGCTATTATGTCTTTCCCCAAAAGCTCCCAATATCTCCAAACTCGAAAGACCTATAATAGTCACATACCTTAGCATCAGAAGGCAACTTCTGCAGGCTGGCGCAGCGCTTGGCCCTGACGTGACACACTCGCACGCGACTGTTCCCGGGCGTCGTGTCCACGAAGTACACGTTACCCGTCACCCAGTCTACTGCCACCTGGAAAGAACAGCTTTAGTGCTGGCGTTCACAACAATATGCGTGTGATATTGGTAATTAGGTTTGACTGAGAATATATAATACCTAGTAACAACATCAAAAACAGTACGGCTGTTTTCCCTGGGGAGTCCTTTGCTTGACCTGAGAGCCGTTCCAAGAACATACATCAGCTGCGCTTGCAGCAATACTGGTTATCCGGTCATTCCATCTATGATTCTCAACTTATTTTCTTTGAGGACATCGTAATGGATACCCTCCGTATTGCGGGAACGAAGGATTATAACGGGGACTCCGTACCGGCTAAAATACCACGTTCTTACCATACCACAACCTGCTTTCAGCGTTCACTTTTGGTACCACCGTCTTCTTCCGGTCATCGATTGGCCAACGCCCTTATCATTCTCCTGCCCTTACCACAATTAATTTGTGCTCGGCGCAGCATGTCTTCTTCTTCCATACTTCTCTATTACTCGTCATCTCAGCAGTGACCTCCTTCCTAGCCACACCATCCTTCACACAGTCCATCCATCGTTTCTTTGGTCTTCCACTACTCTTATACCCATCTACATTCATAATCAACGTTTTCCTCACTACATTGGGCCAACCTTGTAACTTACAAATAAAGTTCACAATAAGATTTACCCGTGTCGGCTTTCCAATGTTGGTGACTACGACGACGTTTTGCGTGCTGTTCACTTCCACCAGCTTGCCGGCTTCCGCTGACGTCACGTACAACTTCTTTTGCCTGGAGCATATGCAAAGTTTACGAAACACACTGGGTAATATACAGATTGTTTTTACTTGTGTAACTAGGAGATGATTATGGGGAAACTCGAATCCATGAATACTGCAAAGCTGTCTAAGGAACTCCATCCACCATCCATTGTTTTTTTAAATCTTTTTTCGGTCGATTTGCGACCAGATCAGACGCCAGCATAATTATGAAGCTACCCGAAACTAACAAATTTTCCCAATCAACCTTAATTTTAGATTAAAGTTGAAAATCCATTAAAGATATTTGACAGATGGTTAGATTGATGTGCTGGCATCTGTAGATATTGCTGTCATGTCACATACACTTCGTAGTATGAAGTCATCATCATCTGCTTAGCCTTTAACCAACTATGTTTGGGTCGGCTACCGTCTATCCGGATCTAGCTGAATACCAGTATTTAACATAGAGTGACTGCCTATCTGACCTCCACAACCCAGTTAGTACTAGCCTAATACGATACCCTTTGATAAGACTGGTTGTCAGACTTTTTGGGCCACTGACTATCTGTAACGTCTTCATAGTATGAAATTATTATTTTAAAATGTTTAGAACCACAGTGATAAGAAAGAGCGATCAAACAAAGTGCGTTAGTTCTTGTACATGTAGGTACTGATCGAGCGAAGTGAGGGCCTGCTTAGCAGATGTTCGCAAGTTACCGACATCTTCAGAAATGGAAGAAATTTTAATTACGCCATTAGATGTTGCCAGAACAGTTCATCCGTTACCGAATTGAAAATCACCGGGTCCGGGCGGACTGCACAACTTTTGGCTCAAATGGCTAACTACGTTACACACTCGCCTGGCATATCAGCTCTAGGCATCCTTAGAGTCAAGACCACCACCACCGCACCACCGCATCTCCTAACAACAGCTCCATAAGTCAAGTAGTCATCACCTCATTGCTTACTAACCTGACATCATAATCCATATCAGTGATAGCCGGCTCGTCCGTGTCCGTGTACTCAATGGCGCCGTACCCGTCCGCCGAGATGGACCGGACAGTGTTGCCGGACACGTACAGGACAGACATGTTGCCGCGCGTCGCTTTGCACGAGCGACGGTCTGACCTGATGGGGGAAGAATAACATAAGGAAATAAGTTTTATTTACTGGAAGAAAACCATCTATTATCACAAACAAAAAAAAAGGCATCAAAAAACTCCTCAAAGCTGTCAACTGGCAACAGACTGGCGGCGTTGCCAGGTTGTGTGGCAACGCTATCAGCCTTTTTTTTTTTTTAGGATGGGAAATCACCAGATAACTCCTCCCGCTCGGAGCAGGAGGGAGTGTCAGACATTTACTGACTAAAACCCATCCATGTTCCTTCCTCGCCCTTTGTGTTCCGGGGCCACGGTATCTCTTTCGAACAGTCCCGCAGCCCCGGCAGGCTTCGGTCCTTGCGTACCCCTTTCCTATTGCTGACTCTCCTTGAGGCGCGCGTGGAACACTCCTGCGCCGTCGACACGGCCTGTCGTCATGAGACGGACGGACGGTGAGCTAGCCCATAGCTCCCCGTCCACAGGTCCGCGCCTACGGTGGCCGGAAGCCACCACGTGGCCCCCGACGCCCGGGGCGTCTCCCGCGGCGGCCGGGACGTGAGGATATCTCCCTCTCACGTTCCGCCACCTCCTTCGCTAGCATGACTGCTTCGCAGTAGGCGGTGACGGCGTCCCATTCCGTCTCGCTCCGCACCATGGCACGAACCAGGGCCGGAAGCGAGAGGTCGCCGCCGCCGAAACGCTATCAGCCTTAGATGACAATCTGATAAAATTTAAAGTCATCATCATCATCAGCCTATTAATGTTCCCACTGCTGGCATAGGTCTCCCTCTATGAGAGGGAAAGGGCTATAATCTACCACGCTGGCCCAGTGTAGATTGGTAGATGTCACATGTTTTTTAATTTTTTTGTTCTAGGAAATACCGGTTTCTTCACGATGTTTTCCTTCACCAAATTTAAAATAATTTATTCAAATTAGGCTGATATTGTTTCTCTATGTTGTCTTCTGTGTTGATAGGTACATAATTAACAAAATAAACTCTTTACCTGAGCGCATATCCATGATGACACGAACACAAGAAAGAGCCGCGGACGTTGATGCATCCTTGCGAGCAGACCTCCTGCTGGCACTCGTCGATGTCCTCACACGTGGTGTGGTCTGCGGACAGACGGAAGCCGAAGGGACAGAGGCAGCGCCCTCCCAGCGGAGTGGGCTGGCACAGGAACGAGCAGGTGCTGTTGGAGCAGGCAGTTTCTGTGGAGAAGAGGACAAACTATTGTTGGGACACGAACCGGAGATACAAACAATAAAACTAAGAATAACAAAAAGACCAGTCATCATTTGCCTAGCCTTTTATCAACTATGTTGGGGCCGGTGCCAGTCTAACCGAAGTATGGGTAGGCAGAGTTGTTTAGAAGACCCAAATCTCAATAAGGCCAGTTTGTTTAAGTCTCGTCTAATAAAGTGCAACATTCAGCCGGACGCAAATCAAGACTCCGGGTGGATTTTTAATGGAAAAACCAAATAAAACTTAGCTAGACCTGGTCAGACCAGGACCCCAAGTTTAGCAGTCGCGTTTACAACCACGGTATCAACGGGGCAGCAACATACTGTATCCTTGATCTCATCAAACAGAGCAGCTAACTTAAAGTACTTACGGGATCATGATATCCGTGATTTTCTTTTCGATCCCGATTCTTTTCGATTTTTTTTTTATTCCCGCGATCATGATGCTTGCAACAGCGTCGAAATATCGGGAGCTCATCGATCGAAAAGAAAATCACGGATATCATCCCGTAAGTACTTTAAGTGTAGTGAAAAACCGTGAAAGTCTAAAACAGAGCAGCTAACTTCCTCACGGGAGACACGGGAGTTCAAAACTCCAAACAAACAACACCACTATCCACATACCACAGAGTCCATTCTCGTCTGTGCCATCAGCGCAGTCGGTCTTCTTGTCACAGAGCTGCTTCCACTCGATGCACTGCCCGTTGCTGCAGAGGTAGCCGTCCTCGCATTCCGAGTAGTAGGAATGGACGACAGGGAACAGGTGGGAGGTCCTGTTCACTGAAATGGGGAAGTTTTCGTTACTAATAGCTTTTGCCTATAAAACTAAGTCATTTAAAAAATCCTACGTGAAAATATAAAATATCACATGACGCCTGTAATCCCTGAAGGGTTAGGCAGAGGTATACCTAATAGTACACCCACCTTTCGCCAGTTATGTTTAAGTTTCATGTAATCGGTGGCTAGGCGAGCCTATTGTCATTAACCGGGAACAAATCCAGGGTCCACAACTGCTACTGAGAAATTCCTGATGGAAAAACCCAATAACACTTTGCCTGACCCGGTAATCGAACCCAGGACCTCATACTCGCGCTTGCAACCACCAAGCCAACGAGACAGTAACTACAGCACTAATTAGATAAAGTATCGTAAGTCCTAACCAAGGTGATGTTCTACTCGAGTGCCATTATCAAAATGTCAGCTGGTTAGGCGTGACACGGCAACAGACTTCCAGACAGATTTAAGTAGACAGATAGATATGGATGTATGTTATATCTTATCATCACCATACGAGTAGTCAAAAGACGTCCAATTCTTGCTGGACAGTAGGGATCTACCACCCAAGTACCATTGCTACAATGAACGGTTTAGTCTGTGGCTTTTGCCGTCAGCCGGCTGCCGTGACAACAGTCATTTTTTGCCTAGACTTGATCTAGGGTCTAGAATTTAAATATAAATGTTTGCTTATATTTACCTCTGACACAAGCATCAGGCGTCTCGTCTGAGCCATCGACGCAGTCCTGCCGTCCATTGCACACCCTGTGCATAGCGATGCAGTTGAGTTGCTGCCGACACGCGAACAGGCCGTGCGGGGAGCAACGGACGTCGCAGTCGTGCTCGTCGGTCCCGCCTGGGCAGTCGATCTTCATGTTGCAGCTACAACAAAACACATTTACAAATAGAACCTTGAAAGAAATAAAGATAAAACAGCTGAAATAGGCATGGCTAGATTAGCCAAGTGGTTGAAAAAAAATTTACTTACACTAAATACATGTAAAACTAATTTCGTGTGCTTCAGTATTAGCGCACGAACTGAACCGACGGATGATTTTAAAATTAAAATTCACGATTGTGAGGACTTTAGGTATAAAAATTGTAATTGCCCAAAAATTAATAAATTAAAACAAACCAAATATCTAGGGGTAATAGTAGACCAGAGATTATCATGGTATCCCCATATCGAACAAGTTGCTAACAGGGTTAGAAAACTGTGTTGGTTATTTAGTACACTGAGACATATTGTGCCAAAAAATATAACTAGTCGTAATAAGACTTCTAGAAATCTCCTTAATGAGATATACGTCGCTTTGGCTCAGTCTGTCTTAGTGTACTGCATTCCTAACTGGGGAGGGTCAGCAAAAACTAAATTCATAGAAGTAGAGCGTGCACAGCGTGCCCTGATAAAAATCATGTACTTTAAGAAAACTAGATACTCCACAGATAGTCTTTATAACATAAGCGAATTACTCTCAGTAAGGAAACTATACATAGTTCAAACTATACTCAAGAAACACAAGACCCTACCTTACGATGCATCTAAACTAGCTAAACGAAGAAAGCATGCTGTTGCAGAAGTTCCCCAAACAAAAACTTTGGTTGCCTCCATGCAATTGGTGCATGGGTTGCTTTTGAAACCCACGACAAAACCTATACTCCATACAGGCATACATAACACACAAATACACACACACACACACTCTCACACACACAAACTATACTTATGCCAATCTTGTCTACTTACCTATGATAAATATGTTATTAAAAATTTCTTTCTATTGTTATGGAAGAGCGGAGTCTTCTAATACAGGCATTGTTTGCTTAAAAGAAGGCTTCAATCACAAACTATTTGTTATAATATTGTTGAAGAAATAAACAATTTTGAATTTGAATTTGAAAACGCCCACCCTTCACCACTTACCGAAGCTCTAGAAATTTTGGACATGTGATGACAGTAATATTATGTGAAACCTTTTGTGTACCCGGTTGACGAAACAGAGCTATTTTGAGTGTAATTTGAGCTGCTGTCCTGTCCCGTTCTAGAATATTCGTCCGGCATAAAAGTATGTAAGGAATTTTGTTCTTGCCACTAGCTAAGATTAGTAAGAATGTAAGTAAGTATGTAAAATTTTATTTGTTTAAACATGGTGTACATGATACATTGCATGCAAGATAATAATAATAAACAAAAGAGTTCTAACATGTTTAGCCGTAAATGGAAAGGCTTATGGGGGTAGGACCGATGCAAGGATTTTTACGGGAGTTTAAATTACACCCCTCTTTTTTTGGTACAGGATTAAAAAGGAAAACACTGGAAAAAAAGACGTTCACAAATGAATCTTACAGCTACAGAAACCTGAGTATGGCTCGGTTTCCACCACAGTGGAAACAAGCGAACGGAGAGTAGAATTGCAAGATTCAACTGTTCGACAACAGGAGAGAAGACAAACGCTATTTTGATTTCAACCAATGTGATCGGTCGTTTCCCGCACGTCTTCTCTCTCCGTCCTTCTCTCTTTCGAGGAAACCGGGCCCATGACTTGTGAGACAGTATCGTAAGTATATGATTCCGTCACCAACAACATTCTACATCTATCTTCAGAAAACTATCTACAGCTTTCTGTAGACAACACAACTTTAAGACACTGAACCCCATCACCATGAAATAAACCTGACAGTAAATCATAGATTATGTTGAGAAGGCTCAGTACGTTTTGAGCGTCAGAATTACAGCAGTTAGATAGACTAGCAGTTAGTTTCCCAAACCACTGTTCACCGCTATCTAATAGTCGCTGTAAGCTTTTCTAACCGAGCGGTATGCGGCAAGCAAATGCTAGAGTTGTGTTGGCATGTGTACTCCCAGGCAGCGCATCTTGGTGTATCTTCCTGTGAAATGGTTCAGTTATAGGTTACAAGGTAGAAAACTGCAGAAAAAAAACACTAAAAACGTTAAAACTTTACTTTCGGAAGTCGAAGACTTTGTTTGTTTCTTTTACTTTTTTGTTGCCGACGTCCGAAATTAAAGTAATTTTTCACGTTTTTTGGATCTCGGTTATTTTTTTTTTACAAATGATCCCACATGAATTCTTGTCAAATATTACATTGGACAGTCTAGAAGTTATTATGGTCATCAAAATATATTTTTTTTACAAAATCAACGGGTTCTATCCTGGCTAGGAATACTGATCTTTCAAAAACCAATGATGCAGCTTTAATTTTCATCAAAATAACCCTATTTTGATGAAAATTAAAGCTAAGACTCCTTTGAGTAATTTTGCTATTTTTCATAGTTTCGGATTTGACCATCCATGCTCAACAACGGTGAACATGAACATGTCGAGACCCCTTGCTAATGAGCACTAAACACAGCCCTCACAAAGAGTTCATAATAGGTCTATATATAGGTCTCCAGTCTCCATTGAACACTAACCGTGGTCGTCACAACAGGATACTCTTCACAATCTTCCTCGTCGGAGAAATCCAGGCAGTCCTGATGGCCGTCACATCTTCGCCTCAGCTCCACGCAATCCCTGTTCCTGCATTGATAGAACCCTGGACTGCACGTCATGTTCACTGCAAAGGTTTAGATCATGATAACGATGGCATTCGAAACTTAACCTTGGGGTTTGAGAAACAGGGTGGATTGTTCCTCAACCTTGAAAGATAAGGGAGGATACTGCGGCCGGGTTTTGTGTCTGATGGGCTACTGCGACGGTTGTGGATAATTCTGATAAGTTACTTGCATGTGTGTTCCTGGCTTTTTTTTATGAGTTTACTAAAATACCCGGGAATTTAACATTATTTAAAAAAAAAACAGCTTTGTGCTCTAAGTACGCGGCCTAAGTGGGAGCGGATGCGGGCAATGTGGTCAGCGTGTAAATTAAACGCTTGCAGCTTTGTAGGACATTAGAAAGAAGACGATATGCAGCCGCGTCCTAATCAAGAGCGGGTGCCGATAGGCAACGAGACGCGTCTTGATGTGAGCCAGTTTGATTTACAGCTGTGGACAGCCGGCCTGCGCGCCCGCAAGCTCCTGACCCGCGGACTTCAGTAGTCACGTTCATATAAGAAACAACAACTACTTACCACAGTTGACTTCATCAGATCCGTCGTTGCAGTCCTCATCACCGTCGCATATCCACGTCTTTAGTATACAGGAACCTGACGCACACCTGGCCAAATTTCACGTGTTATTTATGTCGTATTCTTTGTAAAATATTGTTATTTAACTGCATCCGGTTAGACTGGAAGCCTACCTCTACAACTCAGTAACTGAGTAATACTGTACCCCTTGGTAAGACTGGAACTTAAACTTTCGGCTTCTGACTACTCGTAACGACTGTAAAAGATATACAAATGATAGCTGGAAGGCTGGAACCAACAGATCGGAGGAACGGCACGGAGGAAACTGGTTTATTCCGAACCAGATCCAAAATCCTAACCCGGTCGCGGGTTAGGTAAGAAAATTGTTCCGAACGTAACCCAATTCCTAACCTGACCTGACGGACCGTTCGAAACAATTTCCCTTTTTTTTTCATGTTCCTAACCTAACCCAAGATCGGGTCTGGACCGGGGGACCGAGGATTTCGGGTCAGGTTTGCAATAAACGAGGAAACTCGGTGTGTAAGGGATGGTCACCCATCTTCTGACGTTGTCAAGCGCTGCCTGATCTTGAAGATCGACCGGTGCAGCTGTTGTTATTTACCGACGAGCTCCTCATACTTACATAAACTCGGTGTCATAGCAGGACGGCGCGTCGCACAGTGCGGCCTGCTCGTCCGCCCCGCCGGGACAGTCGTAGCGGCCGTCGCACAGCTGTGAGCGCGACACGCACAGCGACGAGTTCGCGCACTCGAACTCTGTGTCGCTGCATATGCTTGGCACAGGGGCTGGTGGGGAGGAGACCATTTTAGAAAGGTCATTCTGAAGTTCTTCTGCTGTGGTTCTAGTGCATAAGGTGGCTGGGTACTGAGACTGTTTGGGAAAGGACGAGCACAGGTGTTGAGGCGAAGCTATTTGCAGGGGAGGTATTCGATTATTGTTACTGCTCCATTTGATAATTAAGTAGTCGTTTAATAATGACTAATCACCCAATTTGGAATCCAAAATTATAGCATATCAATGTAGTAAAAACAAAATTACAAAAAACCGGCTAAGTGTGATTTGGTACGGAAGCCTTCATGCGCGAATCCCCTTTAATTTTTAAATTATTTTAATCATTATTATAGCAGCAACAAAAATACACATTTTGTGAATATTTTAACTGTCACCCTTTTACGAATCGTGAGATTCAAGCCGCTGCAGCTGATAGACAGGCGGACGGACAGCGGACGCTTACTAATAGGGTCCCGTCAGTTACCCTTCGGGTACGGAACCCTAAAGAGTAATTTCCTAACAACAGCTTGGCGGTAGGAAATAACTTATGATAATTAATTTTTGGGATCAACTTCAAGCCAAATTATTATTTTTTGTTTGTGGTATGGTTAAGGGGCAGCGCAGACGACTGACTTTTTGTGTGCGACAGAGAAAAACTCTGAGACAAATTTTGCGTGATTAATGTGTTTGACTACTTTTTTGTATACTATAAGGCGATCAATAGGATCCTTACTATAAATAGATCCTTATAGTGGACAAAAAAGTAGTCAAACACATCAATCACGCAAAATTTGTCGCAGAGTTTTTGTCTGTCGCAGACACACAAAAAGTCTGTCGTCTGCGCTGCCCCTAATGGTGCAGTAAAAAAACCGTTCATAAAAAAACCAGCCCTAACTAATTTTGCTCACGCTTACCTGTATGGGTTGGTTTTTCAGTAGGACACAGTGAAGCTGAAGCTATATGTTTGTTTAAGCATACACCGTGGCAGAATACCTCTTCGGACGAACATATGTTTGTAGGGTCCACTAAAAATATAAAATGCATTAGACGTAAAGAGTTTTTTCAACGTAAATGCAGCATTTTATTTCGGCAATAGAAAAAAACTTGGATGCAAAATCATCACACCGAGATACGCCGTAGCATCCTTGCTACGGCGTAGCATAAGGTTGCGTAGCTCCTGCTACGCCGAAACAAAGTCGAAGCTACGTCGTAGCACAGATAAAGATACGTTATAACCTGAGCAGTGAGCAAGCTACGTTGTAACCTGAGCAAGCTACGTTGTAACCTGAGCAAGCTTCGCTGTAGCTTCACCAAACCACGCCGCAGTACCGTCAAGCTACTCTGCCCAGCTACGCCTGTAGTTCATGGTAATGTTATGCAGTAGCATAGACCAAGCTACGCCGTAGCTCAGATCAAATTACGCTGTGTCATGAGCGAGCAAGTTATGCTGCAGCATGAACAAACTACACTGTAGACTTGTCGAGCTACGTTGTATATCTTAATACTGTAGCCTAAAATAAGCTACGCCGCCGTAGCACAGGTCATGCTACGCCTGTAACTATCAAGCTACGCTGTAGCATAAACAAGCTACGCCGTAGCACAGGGGCAGCTACGACGTAGCACAGACCTCGCTACGCTGTTGTAGCGCAAATCAAGCTAATCTACAGGGTGTAAAGGACAGCCCTCCGCAAACTGACACTGTGCATTCAGCTCCTTATTTTGAATTATATTCCACCAGTTTTTTTTTTTTCTCAATGTAAAAATTACATTCTCCGTACGCAGCACACCATTTATGTAAATATTTCGGCTAAAATCAAAAAACCAACAATGAATGTTGTAAAATAAGCTGTTCGCTTCCTGCCTAGCTACAGAATTTATCGAACTCGTCGTTGTGCTTGCCGATCGCTTAGTGCGTTTTGCCACGGTAACGATACATTGCGCATGAGGAAATAAATAAAATCTTTATTGGATTCCTTCCATCCCGTTCCTGAAATAATTTCTAGTACCGGTCTTCTTAGTATGATAAACTGAATTTACCCCATCAGTCTGCGGATGACTTTCCCCTACATCCTGTATTTGCATGAATAAGCTACGCCGTAGCACAGGGGTTTCTACGTCGTAAGCTACGCCGTAGCAAGAAGCATTATTTTAATCAAATGAATAAAATAAGTGTTAACTCACCCAAACAGCCTTCCTCATCTTCAGCCTTCGGACAGTCCACCTTGCCGTCACACCTGCTAGATTTTGCCACGCAAATATTGCTCTTATGACAAAGGATCTCATGCACATCGCAGTTGGCCAACTTGGTGCATTGGCCGTCCTTCACCAACAAGCCAGGGGGGCACAAACATTTGTAGCCCATTTGAAAGTGAAGCGGGTTCTCGTGTGGGGTCCCGTGAGCTTCTTGAACGCAGACGTCGGAACATGGGTTCTTCAGACAGGGATGGTTCATAAGAGGGTCTTTGGGATCAGGAAGGGAGGAAGTCGCTTGGATAAGGAGTTGCGTGTTGTTTGGGAGGAGGGCTGTAAAAAGGAAATAAGCATGAAGAACTTATCCAACAATTTATAATTAACTGATTGAAGTATAATTGAATCACATTGAGTTCTTTTGAAGGCACAGTCAGCAACGAAAATCACTCATCTAAGGCGTGGCACGAACGCATGAACAATACGTAACGTGCGAACGATTTTTGAATCGAAAACATTATTATTTAGCTTTTGGTTTATTACGGCAAGCACTATTAGTATCACGCAAAGATCTAAGAATAAGACGATCTGAATCTAAAGTAAATGGCATCACATACGTGATCTCATTGACATCATTGACTGCTGCGCTGCGTGTCGCAGGGTCGATTCCAGAACAAATATTTGTATGGCTTGGTCTGGCTTTTTGAGTTTGTGAGTTTAAATGTTTTTGCAAACGCCCACAATACAGGAGAAATTCCTAGTGTAGGGGACAACGTTATAAAAACTAAAATAAGTAAACATTGTTGTGTGGTTTTTTTTTCATTGGTGTCAATTTTAAAATCTTCCGAATTTACGTTACGTTTACTCTGCGCGTTAGGAATAGGCTTACTTACTGAGATCAATTCTGCGTATCTTGTGCGAGGTCTGGTGGACGTCAGACCAGAAGAGGCGGGAGGTGCGTCTGTCGGTCCAGAACACGTAGTTGTCTGCGATGGCCAGGCTCGTTACCGTTGTTGATAGCTCGCGGTAGTTCTCTCGACCCGTACCTGGTAGAAATGGCAATTGTGAAAGAGACAAGGTGTATTTTGAGGCAGTCGCTCCATGTAAAATACTAGTATTCAGCTGCATTCGGTAAGACTGGAAGCTGACCCCACCATAGTGCTGGAAAATGCTAAGCAAATGACTTACGTACGACGTACATACAAAATCTGCAAGAAAGTGACGGCGTCAGCCTGCGCTCGGTGCTTTGTCTCTTTCATTCTGGCTAATCAGCACTATAACGGTTAACCCATATTATAACATTATAGGGGTTAACCCGTATAATGGTAAATAGGTCCCTGGATGTCATCAGTTCATATCGATAGAAGAAAAAGATGAAAGAAAGAAGTGGTCGAAGTTACACAGAACATGGTAGACCCATCAACTTACCTTTAGGATGAATATAGTCGATGACGCCGTTGCTCTCGTCTGATATGTAAACTTGGTCCAAATGCTGGACGTAGCGAAGACGCACGTGAGGGCCTGGAGACATGAAAGTATTTTCAAACTTGGAAATATTGACCATGAGATAGCCTGGCAAGATTTTTTAATCGGAAATCTAAATCTACATATTTTTTTAACTCAAGAACTTCCTCAACACCCGCATGACGACAGTATCAAAAAATTGCAAATCTATTTAGTCCGTCAGTTAGAGTATTGGAAATTAATGGACACGTATTTTTCATTTTTGTAAATCAATGAATATTGACAAAAGATAACACGCATCAAAACTCGGGAGTGGGGGGGCTCGTGACGTCAGAACTAGCTAAAAATTATACCAAGGCGTGACGTATTGAGAATTTGAAAAGCGTCATATCTTCGTCAATTTTGGTTTACGTAACAAAAGAAAAAACACGGGTCAAATATTTTTTGATAATCTAACTGACGGACTAATTAGATTGTTTTGTCGTCTCGCCTATTGCCAAATCAATTTGTGCTTATAACAACTACAGTAACGGAGAACCAGGCAGTTGTTTAAAAGTAGAGAACTGTTTAAATCGCCCGTGTGAGGGGTCTACATTAGCCCTGGATCGAAAAAAATCGAAGTAATGGGGAGAGACTATGGCCCAGTATTGAGAAGACACAAAGTTAACCAAAGTAAGTAATTTCAATCAAAGGCTGATGCTGGTCACAATACTTACTAACTGGTATAGTTTCGCAAGATATTTATAGTATCATGTTGCACAAAAAGGCGTTTACCTTTCAAGTTGTTCATGATGACGTGTCTTCGGCCCGCGCCGTCAAGTCCGATGCTGTCGATATGTATCTTGTTGTGCATCTCACTCTCTACCACTGCTACCATCATCCGCCTGAATAAAATAACAAGTCATGATTCTCTGAATCGTCAATTCTCCAAAAGAGCTCCACTGCCGTATAGGCCTCTCTCAAGCTTCACATAGACAAAATCTATGCTTCTTACATCCACAATAAATGGAGCACTCCAGAATGACACAGCTATGCCGAGGAAACCGCAAATCTAAAAGCGCATAATTGGGCGCCCCCAGCCAGATGTACTGAATACCTCAAAAAGATGGCTAGTGACTGGATGCAGAGGGTCGAGGACAGGGGATTGTAACGCAGCATGGAAAACCCCTATGTGCAGCAGTGGTCTGTGGTAGGCTGAGGTGGCAATGAGCGCCTTTATAAACTGATGATACAGTTTACTAGACTGGATGTTGCTTTTTTTAATTGATGGAATATCGGCCTTTCAGATTTGTTTTGTGACAATTTGCCTTATCTGGGGGCCTCTGTATGTTTCTTTATGATTTCAAGGTTAGACCGTTCAACCTATTTTGAAGAGGCAGCATGAACCCCGAGGAAGCATGCTAGAATTTCATGAGAATAAAGATAAAGCCAATGAGTTTTTGTATGATGAAAACGGCAACCGGTGGCGGTGTACTTAATTGCACATACCCATAGTCCGGCAGCACGCACAAGCTGATAGGCACCTCCTGGTCCTGGAACCTGTGCACCACGGCGCGCTTCTGGGTCCTGAGGGACACTGCCTCCACGAGCCGACGGCCCGCGTCTAGCACGTACAGGTTATCTGTTGCGTAGTCTGTCAAGAAGGAGGAGTTCGGTGAGGCATAGTATATTCAAGATGGGTTGGCAGAGGTCCATCCATATCTTTCCAGAGAGTCATATTACAGGGAACGAATCTATTGCCGTTAACTTGGCACAAATCTAGTAGATCTCGAGAAGAATTTGAGAAATACCAAAATTCAAAAGAAAATCGTCATAAAACTTTACCTAAAGTGTGGCACACTTCTTATCAGATTAATCCAAACGATTTTGTAGGAAATCCGCAATACATTGCTTTTTTGATTGAAAAATTCGTCGGCTCGAATAACACAATCAAAACCCAGTCGAACTGTCAAAATGAATAACATTGTGTTGCGCAACTGCTGGATCGCTCCGCGATGCGATGCAGGTTTTAGTGCTAAAGCCATTTCATCTCTTACCATAATCCATATCAACGACGTTGTCCAACCCGCTGTAGACCAGCACATGAGTGATCCCCAGAGAGAAGTCTGTCATGTTGATGTAGTTTATAGTACGACGCTGACCATCGAATATGAATAACGAATCTGAAATTAAAGAAATATTATTGGAAAATGCTTTGGAATGATTTAGTACAACGTTAAAGGCTCACTCACAACTGATCGTAGGATAGGACGAATTCAGGGTAGGTGAGGCCCCGGGCCTGCGGGACTATTCGAAAGAGATACCGTGGCCCCGGAACACAAAGGGCGATGGAGAAACATGGATGGGTTTTAGTCAGTAAAAGTGTGACACTCCCTCCTGCTCCGCCCAGAGCGGGAGGAGTCATTTGATGATTTCTCATCGGAAAAAAAAAAACAAAAAAGGGTAGGTGAGGCCGGGAGCAAAATAACAATATGATGTAGTTGAATTTGACGTGTAACATTATTAAAGAGGCAGTATACACTCACTACTGATTATAGGCCTCTTGCTTTCCTAGCATCTACAGCCTTTCTTATGTCCGTTGAAGATGTCATCAGCGCAAGGCGCTTACAAAATTTTCAAGTTTCTTTAATCTGGTCCCAGTTTCAGTATTTCCCCGCTCCAGCGCAAAGCTCTACTTCTCCCGATTTCTACGTGTATACGCCCTAATTTACTCTAGGATAATACCCGCCTTACCTCTAAACTGATCATACGCCATGGCCTGCACGCGTCCTATGTCGAATTGCGTGGCGTGGCTCTCCGGGTTGCCGAGCGCGTCGTATTGGATCTTCGTGAACAGCTGACCTCCAGCTACTACCAGGTATTTAGCGCGGTAGTCGCCTACATCTGGTGATGATAAGCAAAAGTAGAATCAGGGAAAAGGGGTGGCGCTATTTATAACTCCATCTCATTTTGGTGGTAGAAAGTGACGAGCTTGGCAATTCGTACGTGTTTCCTGTTTTTATTTTACGAATTTGACTATGATTTCACAAAAGTTTTCTGAAAGACTTAAATACACTCGAGAGCAATGAATCCGGGTCACTTAAAGAATCCTAAAAATCTCGGAAACTAAAAATGCTAGGTTAATGCAATAAATTATATTTAATAGACAATGTAATACTCCTTAAATGAAGGTATTAAAACTTCTTAGTTATTGTATAGTTATATCATAAAAAAATCAAATTTGAAAAAGGGCCACTTTCGAAGATGGAACTACGAAATTACAGCATTTGGTTTTGCTTTTGTTTGTAATCTGTCATTTATGTGGGTACATAAACCATGTTGATAGTGCTCTATATTCATTATTCAAGCTGAAATTATGTCGCTTACGCCTGAAGAATGCACCAGAATACTTACAATGCTGGAAACCGGCCGGAGTCAGCGCGATACAGCCAGGACTGTCGGTGTGTCGCTGTCAACAGTACAAAGAGTTCTCCGACGTTACGAAGAAACTGGTTCTAACCTACGCAGACCAGGAACGGGCAGAACCAGGTGTACCACAGCACGAGAAGACCGATACTTGGTGAACACCATGCTTCGAAATCGCTTTCTCACAGGAACTGAACTCACAAATCAGTTTCGACGCCTCGGAGGAAGTAACCCAAGTGCATGGACAGTAAGACGTCGGCTTGCTGAATCTAACTTAAAACCCCTTAGACCTGCAAACGGCCCTAAACTGGAGCGTGGGCATCGTATTTCAAGACTAAGATATGCCCAGAGCCACGTAAATTGGAGTATTGAAGATTGGTCAAAAGTTATGTTCTCCGACGAATCAAAATTTATGCTCTACAAGCACGATGGAAGACACAGAGTGTATCGAATACCAGGGGAAAGATTCAAGCAAGCATGCATCGAAGAAAAAGTAGCCTACGGTGGTGGGTCTGTACTTGTGTGGGCCGGAATTTCTTCTGAAAGTCGCACAGAGCTGGTGATCATAGAAAACGGCTCTTTAACTAGCGTAAGATATGTGGAAGAAATCCTCAATGATCACGTTGGTCCATTTATGGTCAATTTAGGTGAGGATGCTATATTTATGCATGACAATGCCCGACCTCATACAGGTAGGATTGTGAATGACTACCTTCAAGAGATGAACATTACTCGTATGGAGTGGCCAGCGCGCAGCCCGGATATCAACCCGATCGAGCATGCTTGGGACGAGCTAGGCAGATGCGTAAAACAACGAAACCCTCCCCCAATCACGCTTCGTGAGCTCAAAATTGCTCTCACAGAGGAATGGGAGAATATTCCCCAAAATCGTATAAGGAACTTGGTGTACAGCATGCCAAACCGCGTAAACGCAGTAATGGAAGCACGAGGAGGCAATACGAAGTATTAAAATTCAAGAAAATCGTAATAAAGTTCAAAAATTTCATGTTTCCTATTTTTGTTTTAAGGAGAGATCAGCAGTTTTTTTCTTTATGTAATTTTGTGTTAATAAAATGTATGGTGACTCATATTTTTTTTACTTTCATTTAAGGAGTATTACATTGTCTATTAAATACAATTTATTGCATTAACCTATCATTTTAGTTTCCGAGATTTTTAACATTCTTTAAGTGACCCGGATTCATTGCTCTCGAGTGTATAATTCAAAGTCTAAGGTTGCAAATGCATGATAAATTAAGCGGAAAATCATGACAATAAAAATGCAATTTGAATATTTAGTTTTTCAAATGTTGTAATATAAAGATTGCGTCATGGGCAAATTGGTGATATAAAGAATTCGGTGCTTTTTACACGAGAAGAAAATATAATACATACGATGACACTCGTTGTTGGCGATGTCCATGCCATCGGGGCAGACACACACGTGGGACACGTTGGAGCTGACGACGCACAGGTGCGAGCAGTTGTTGTTGCTGCACGGGTTGGAGCTAGAGTTCATCAGCACTGGGTGGTACATGTGCATGCCTACGATAGAAGAGAAACGTATGACTTATAAAAAACTTCGGTGACAATTTAATAACAGGCAGGGCAAGTGATGGTAAATGATCATTGGCGCCTCAGAGGTGTTCGGCTTGGCATATCAAACCACGATAAACAACCGATATGCGCCAAAACGGTTACGTATCATAATATCTAAGTTTATCCTAACTATTTTCGATATAACTACGGTTTAAAGACCTACTGTTTAAAATACCTAAAGATCGTTTCATAGATTTTTGTAATAACTAATGAACGAAATCCTTAAAGGACCATTCATCTGATCTACGGTTGACTCACTTACGGTTTACGGGTGTTAGTTGCATTTACTTTCTGATAACCGCCAAAACTAAGGTGAGATGTGTGATGTGATATGAAAAATGGATTAAGAACCAAGCATTCCGATATTGCAGCAGACAGGCAAAAATGGCGGGATTACTCCTACCTAAAGAACTGACCGTCAGTCTCAAAAGATAGACTGTATGGAGAAAGAAGAGGTTGTCTTTGTCCAGTGGTGGGAGAATACAGCCTAGTATTAAAACACAGACTCACCAAACACAGGAGTGTCAAGCGTGAGCAGGACGTTCCTCTTCTGCGCGCTGCCGTGCAGCTTGTCCGTCGTCTGGATGCTGTTGGACACCCAGTCGCTCCAGAACACGGTGTTCTCGAACACCGCGATGGAGTATGGGTGGTGGAACGGCTCTTCGAAGAGCGACTGTTGGGAAATCAAGACATGGAATCAATAAGGAGAGCGCAATCAATAGCACAAGAGTCAAGTCAATCGCACTTTGACTTTGAGCTGACTTGTTACCGCTACTGTGCAGTCTACTGTTCAAGTAAATGGCACTTCGAGTTTTAAAAAAGTATTTAAGTACTCCAGAGTCATATAAAAATCCTTCAGCAATTTAGGGTTTGTAAACCTAAGTCTGGCCAGAAATTATGAAAGATTTCTTCTAAGAATATAGATTTTTAAATCTACGCCGACAAAGGAAACGGCAGCAAAGAATTTAAGAACTCTCATCACACAAAAGATACCATCAAACCGACCGGATCGGACTGGCAGCTGATATCGGAATAGATATTGTACCCAATATCTGTCAAATTCCAGTATTCTGAGTCCGGTCAGCAGGGCTATTACGTACCTTTCTGATATCCAGTGACAATCAAGCTTCGGTTGTACACCGAACTTTGATGACAACCGTAAATGTCATAATATTGGTATTACGTATCACACTGACTGGATATCACTTTACGGTGACCAACAGAGTCATACATAATACGAAACTAACCTTTTGACAGTTAAATGATGGACACTGAGCCCAGTTACTATCATTTCGAGCTGTCAACAGAGATACGTAATAGCCCTACTGATCGGATTGATCGCACCTAAAGACATAAAAATAATAGAAGATCTCACATAAACATGCTTCCCATTAATCATGACGACTTTGACAGTCCTATCGACGTAGTAGAGGCGCCCGTTGGGCGCGTCGATGGCCAGCCCGGTCGCGAACACGTCCATGTGGTCCACCAGCACGTCCGGGCGACTCCCGTCCATGCGCGCCGACATTATCACGGCGCGATCATGCCAGTCTGCCCAGTACATCTTACTATGGAAGGAGAATCAGTTTGAGTGTTTGAAATGTTTTGAAGTCATATTTCGGCCATGACAATTCACAATTTGACGGCGGTCTAATGAGATTTTGCCCTCGTTTATTCCAAAAAATCACAGTTTGTCTTCCAAAGTAGTGTTTTTGCGACAAACTGGTCTTTCTTTATCGTGTGGTTAGTTCCTAACCCGTTGTTAGCATTTGTATGCCACCCATGGGCCTCTGACTGGCTTTACATGCCGTCAAGAAATATCTCTCAGGTAAGCTGGATTCCTCACAGTGCTTTCCTTCACCAAAGCAAGTGATACTTATAAATACAATACGCACATGAATCAGAAAAATAAGAGGTGCGTGTTTTGGGTTTGAATTCGAACCCTATGACTTGGCAGGCCGACGGTCACACCACTAGGCTATCACTGCTAAACAAACTAGTGAATTTCGGGAATAACGAGACAGAATTTACAGTCTACCCCTCCCTTCGAAATAAAAACAATTTGCTGCAGGATACCATCATCATTAAGCTGGAACACGTCCGCTGATAGGCAGAGGTTTCCGATGTCATTGCCACAATGAGCATATAGGTGGATATTCAATAAAATGTCTGATAACACCAATAATACTGTTTAATCTTAGGACACGAAATATCTCTTCAAAATGCAACCGACGCTGTTTTTTCGGCCAGAAACCAATTCTTTCCTCTCTCCCTAGCCGGGTTTTGTGCGGCGCCCGAGCTTTTACGAAACTCGCCGCCCGACCGTCGGAAATGCGCGCGAATTTAGCGCGGCAAATTTAAGATGGTGAAGCTTGTACGCCACAAGCACCAGTCGCTTCAGAAAGAAATCAGGATAACTTACCCATTCCTGGCATCAAGGGTGACAAATCTGGGATGTTTAGTATCGGTATTGATGGTGGTGCAGATGGAGCCGTCCGGCTTGCACGCGGAGATGATACCACGCTCAGCGTCGCTAAAGTAGATGTTCCCGCCCAGGTAGTCCACTGCCATGTCGCCTGGGTCTTCTAGACCGAGCCCGACTAGCACCTGGAAACAGATACTATAACATAACGCCTTTAATCCCCAAAGGGATAGGTAGAGGTGTGCTTTAGGGTTCTTACAGACGAGCGGCACGTTGCCAAAGGCAGATAAACTGCAGCCGTCGCCACCTGTCGATACCACAACTGCAAGGGCCGACGGCAGCCGTCGACAGGTGGCGACGGCTGTAGTTTATCTGCCGTTGGCAACGTGCCGCTCGTCTGTAAGAACCCTAGTCGCTTCACTCACGTTTCGTCAATTGTGTTTAAGTCCCATGTAATCGGGGGCAAGCCTATTGTGCAAATCTGAAGTTCGGGCTACTGGTTCATAAGAGGACGAAACTCAAAGTGTAAGAAAAAAGAATTCACCTGTTTAGTCTCTTTGACGTCATCGAGTTGTGCCTTGTAGATGGACTGGTGGCCCTGTGCTGTCTCCACCCAGTAGATGTAAGTGCCGTCGAATGAAACGCCGTGCGCCTATGAAAAATACATATCTACACTAATATTATGAAGAGGAAAGATTTGTATTTTTGTGTGTATGTTTGTAATGAATAAACTCAAAAACGACTGCGCCGATTTCAAAAATTCTTCACCATTAGAAAGCCACGTCTTTACTGAGTAACATAGGCTATATTTTATCCCCGTTCTCCCACGGGAACGGGTTTCACACGCGTAGTTACGCGTGTGAAACCGCGTGACGTCCGCTAGTTTTTCATATAGAAATGGTGCCGTCAGTCATCACCTGCCAGCCTTTTCCCAATTAAGGTAAGGTCGGCTTCCAGTCTAACCGGATGTATTAGTAACAGTATTTAACATAGCAACTGCCTATCCTCCACATCCACGAAGTAAATGTACCAAGACCCAGTTACTGGTGATGATACTTCTTGGTAAGACTGGTCAGATTTTCGGGTTCGTGGCTACCCAGGACGACTTTCAAAGATCTTCAAATGACAGTCAAGGCTAACGGCTTAGTAAACATGCTTTTCGAGGCTTCGATGTTCCGATCCCGTGTGTGTAGCGGGCGGGAACCCAGCCGCGGTCCAACCTCGGCAAGCGTTTCTTGTCCTAGAAGATCGACCCATGCGGCCTTTATTATTTAGCCTCGCGCTCATCTGATACCGTCAAGTTGTAAAGCAAAAACAAATCATCATCTGCCTAGCCTT
This sequence comes from Xestia rhomboidea, assembly GCA_963853795.1. NCBI lineage: Eukaryota > Metazoa > Arthropoda > Insecta > Lepidoptera > Noctuidae > Xestia > Xestia rhomboidea. The sequence continues at coordinate 15,289,179 of OY970774.1, forward strand.
TTCCCAACTATGTTGGGGTTGGCTTGCAGTCTAACCGGATGCAGCTGAATACCAGTATTTTACATGGAGCGACTACCTATCTGACCTCCACAACCAAGTTAGTACTGGGTAATACGATACCCTTTGGTAAGACTGGTTGTCAGACTTTTGGACTGCCAGTAACGACTGTCAAAGGTCTTAATTGACCGCCGGGACCTACGGCTTAACGTACTTTCCGAGGCACGTAGGAAACTCGGTATGTAAGGGTGGTCACCCATTCACAGACCAACCTAAGCAAGCACGGCTTAACCTAAAGATCCACCCGAGCGGCTGTTATAATTTAGCCACGAGCTCCTCACCAAAGCAAAAACAAAGAGGAGACGAAAAAGGATACCTGTTTGATGCCAGTCGCAACAGTAACCATCTGCCTGGACTTGATCTTCAAGTATCTGATGTCGTTACGGGTACTGAAGAACAGCATTGCCTCGGGTCCTGAAATTAACAAAACGTTATGTTCGTGTAGAAGAAGAAGGTCGCAGCTGGACCTAAAGCGTGATGACCTTAAAGCTAGACCTCCTACAGCTATACCCTGCAATTTTGTCAATGGTGTTCTGACATGTCCGCTTTGTGCTCGGAGTTTTTCGGCCAAAGTTGGATATGCTAGCCATTTGAGAGCACATGAAAGAGCGACACACCAAAGCTCTCTACAACCACACTAGAAAGCCATCGAGTGCAGTCGCTGTGGCCGAAATCGGCTAGATGGCATCATCATCATCGTCATGTTCGTGTCATGCGGTAGGAAAGCATACCCACATTTTGAAAATGATTGAAACACCCAAGTGTTTCTATGGTTGCCGGTCTGCATTGACACAAGTATGGAAGCACTGCGGCGTTTTCAAAAGGCATTCCAACATTCAGAACTTCCTTTCTGTATGGTGTGGTTAGTGCCTAACCTAGTGTCAGTTTTAACGCCACCCACGGGCCTCTGACTTGACTTTACATGCCGCCAAGAAATATCTCTCAGGCATGCTGGTTTCCTCACGACGTTTTCCTTCACCGGAGCAAGGGATAATTATACAATACGCACATGAACCCGAAAAATCAGAGGTGCGTTAGCGGTTCGAACTCGAGACCTATGACTTGGCAGTCCGACGGTCACACCACTAGGCTATCACTGCTTACTAACTTACTTTTAAACACAGAAAAAAACAAAAGAAAATACACTCACCATTGGCATAACAGAGGTACCCAAACTCATCCCTGGTGTACCCTTGATCACATTCGCAAGTAAAGTGTCCATCAGCATTGACACAAGTGTGAGAACACTGTGGCCTTTGCATCAGACATTCGTTGACGTCATCGCATTGTTTGGTGACGTAGTTGTACTGACGCATGGAAGGCGCGAGGAGACAGAGGCAAGTGGGCCCGTAGCGCTCAGGGGAGCATTGCGTGTCGTTGCCTGAGCAGTTGAAGTTTGTGCACATTGTGTGCCCTGTGGAGTTAAGATTACTATTAGTACCTACTCATCATTATCTTTGTGATGGCTGAACAAATGGTTAGAATCTTAAACAGCCAGTCATATTTGCACTACTGCGACACAAGACTCCCCTCCAATCCACCACGCGAGCCCTTTGCGAGTTTGCGGATGTCAATTTCGTCGAATTTTCAGTAGAATAGTGGATCAGACTTAAATTGCACAAAGTAAAGCGCCTACCTGGCTTTGAACCCATGACATACAACTCCAAGTCAGGACCTTTGCTTTTGGGCCACCCTTGCTCATTTGCGTACTAGTTTTTGTGCGTCATAACTTTTTACGCAAACATATTTGATCTTTTTGCCGTCGTTACCTTAGCAAGAAGAAGAGCATGAGACTTGTGCCCACTCAACAGATTCATAACTGAAGAGTGTAGTTACAAGTTAGCTGACTGTATACCGAAAAAGTTCGATTGTAAGTTATCAATGTTACAATCAGTCGTTTCTACTACCAAGCTTTGGTAGTAGAATATTTTTATTTGGTAATAGTAATAAATCATGATCTGTCGAATGACCGATTTGGTCGGGACGCCATTGTTTAACCCATGATCTGTCCACGAAGTAGACACAATAGTTAAACAGTGTCTCAGTGTCAGTGTCTGTCAGTCATTCGACAGACCATAATTTATCTATTGTGTCTACTTCGTGGACAGATCATGGGTTATAGAAAAAGAACTCACAATTCTTGCAGAAGACCCCCTCATCGCTGCCATCGCGGCAGTCCTGTATGCCGTCGCACATCATCCTGCTGGGCAGGCAGTAGGAGGAGTCCAGGCATTTGTAGTTGCGTTCTTCTAGACTGGGCAGCTCCTGGCAGTAGGAGCCATCCAGGATCGCGTGCGGGAGTTCGGCGTGTCCTGCACAAATTTGAAAATGACTTCGTTGCCTGATAAATGTGATGCAAAAATGTGACTAAACGAATTCATGTCTTTACATTTTTATTGCACCAAAATTCAAATCTACGTAGGTACAAAACATAGTTACGACTGTACGCCTTTTTCAATTGTTGGTAAGCAGACATCACAGCAAGCCATCTTGCTACGATCCATAAATTATAGGTAGGTACTCCTTGGCAAAAATGTCGATGTTAGCAAACCAAATTATAAAGTTTGGCAGCACTGTTGGTGCAGGTTTAGCAATGATCTTCTGAGCTACGGGTCACGGATTGGTTTCTCGCACAAGAAAAATATTTGTACGGACGCAGTTCATATAGCATAGGTGAGATCCGGAAAAAAAATCTAGTGTGTGACGTGATCTCTCTGTGCGTGTGTGTAGCCTATAGTGGGAATGGGACAAAATACAATGGGCCGATATTTACACAACGCTAATGTAAAAAGTACTTACGACACAGATCCAGTGCGTACTCGTCGCTTTTATCCTCGCAGTCGTACACGCCGTCGCACACCCACAGGAACGAGATACACTTGCCGTCGCCACACGTGAAACCCTTGCAGGTCGACTGTTGATAAAGGATTGACTATTATTACCCGACTACGACAAAACCAAAAGCAAGGGTTATGATTTTAGCAATTTATGTCATGCAACCGAAGTGCGGGCCGTTTTGCACGGCACGCGAACATAAATGACATTATCCGACGAGCTCTTGTCACCGTCAGCGTTCCAGCTGTTTGGCATGGCACGCGACGATGGCAGGAGACCGGACAGCATGTCTTTGTTTCCTTGGAAGATGTAGGCCTTTAGTATGGGACGCAACTTGCGTCGAAACTCTTGCGATGTCTCATCTTCCAAGCTCGCCGTGCTGTGCTGGCGCTGCCGCTGCGGCTGCAGAGAACCTCAAGTGGCGTAAATATAGAAACCTTTGTGGTAACTATATTTTCGAGCCGGTTGGGTTTGAAACTCTGGGGCAGTGGCGTTCGGGTGCCCATAGCCTGTTCACGGAAATTTCAAAACGCCTAGTTGACGCTTTCCGGGACTCTAGGGCTGGCTTTTACGTTGGCCAGAGGCTAAGTATTGCCATGCAATGTGGCAACGCCGCGCCGCCAGTCTCTTGGGCACATTACCAGCTGACAGCGTTGAGGAGGAGTTTTTCGATGGCCTTTTATAGTTTGTTGTTAGTTTATTTATTCGTTTTTAATTTAAAATGTATATAAAAATATAGTTTATTTTATTCTAATTTATGTATGTATGCGAACAAAATCAATACAACGGATGTTAAATACAATTTTTTTTTGTGAAATGAATGAGGAAAAAAAAAGTGAATATCAGAATGACTGGCCAAAATAACCGATCAGCTTTAAAATATTACTAAAATCTAATAAGTACCTATTTGCTACTATTTGATACTTTTGTTTAAATAATTGGTAGGTACCTAATTAATAACTGAGAAAATGTTTTTTTACTATTTATTAATACAGAAATACAAGTGTTTTTTTTTTCAATTCTTTGCAATTAAGTTCAATTTACACGATTATTAATAATAGTAGAAATTAGGTATTAGATTTTAGTAATATTTTAAAGCTGCTAAGCTTTAAAATATTACTAAAATCTAATACCTAATTTCTACTATTATTAATAATAGGTCAATCTATAAAAAATCTTTATTCTTTGCCCTAAAAATCTAAAAAAAATATATGTTTAGGTATCAAATAAGTACTAAATTTTTGTAAAGGCGAATGGAAATTTTGGAGCCCTTACCTTACGTGGAGATTCTACTGCCCAATCATCCTGACCTCAGAATGACTGCCCATTTTTTATATTCATTTTCTCAGTTTATTAATTAGGTACCAATTATTTAAACAAAGGTATCAAATAGTAGCAAATAGGTATTAGATTTTAGTAATATTTTAAAGCTGATCGGTCATTTTGGCCAGTCATTCCGAAGTTCACAAAAAAATTGATCTCCCAAAATAATAATAGGCATGACGACAGTATCAAAAAATTGCAAATATATTTAGTCCATCAGTTAGAGTATTGGAAATTAATGGACACGTATTTTTTGTTTTTGTAAATCAATGAATATTGACAAAAGATGGAGCGGGAGTGGGGGCTCGTGACGTCAGAACTAGCTAAAAATTATACCTAGGCGTGAAGTGTTGAGAATTTTAAAAGCGTCATATCTTCGTCAATTTTGGTTTACGTAACAAAAGAAAAAACACGGGTCAAATATTTTTTGATTATCTAACTAACGGACTAATTAGATTTTTTTTGTCGTCTCGCCTATTATGAAATACCGAACAAACATGACAAATAGGTAGCTAATCTCACATTATTAACGGTCGGCAACGCAGTGCAGTTCGCCTCATCGCTTCCATCATCGCAGTCGGTCTCGTTGTTGCATATCCACGTCAACGGGATGCATCTCTTGGTGTCCTGGCAGATGTACTGATGCGTTTCGTTGCAGAACTCCTCGTATGGATTATGGTCTACTGCAGATGAAATGGGGAGTTGATTTCTTTGGAGTGTAAGAAAAAATCGCAACACAAAATAGCTCCCGAGCTCAGACTCCTATGTCCGGTTTCACTAACAGCTAAATAAGCCACTTTACAATACACCAACAACAACAAAAATATAACTCGAGCACACCTACTTACACATTACCCACATAGGTAGTGTCTACATAAAGGCGTTTGCATTATTGTGAATCGCCGTCCGCGCGGAGAGGCTGCCGTGAGCGCCGCGCCGCTAATCCGCGCGGTCGAGCGGTGTGCGTGTTTTAGGCATCAATGGATTTGATACAAGCCAATGCGTCGGATGACGTCGTGAAATCCACTTCAGCAACCGGCCGCGTGGACGAACGGTGCCGTGTGATAACCGCAAGCATTTTTATGGAGTTATATATAGGGTTTAAATAGACCCTTAACGAAGCCGAAAGCCGCCTACAGCTCGGTTGTAAATTACGCCTCGAATGCAATAACAAGGTTTCCCCACTTATATCAAAATATACTATTGTATCTTTGCTATTGTGTTTACACACTATATAACACCGTTGAGAGTCGTGGGCCAAAATAGCTAAATAGAGCCCTAATACAGCCAGAAGACGTCGCGGCAGACCTCGTAGAAGATAGCGCGGGACGAACTGGAAACCAACGAACAGTGGTCCACCTTAGCCCGAGATCGAGTGGATCGAGTGGGATGACACAGGCTAACAGTATCAGTTGGTACACGAAATTATTCTCACCACCAATACGGCTATTTTTGCTTGCAGCATCCGGCCACTATTGAAGCGCTTATTTACGCTCATCAACCAATAGCATCGCAGCATCTGATCCCTTATTTTTGTTAATGAAAAATAGGTTCGAAACAAAAAAATACAAGTGGTTTTAACTTCTCCAGCTGAGGTTGCAAGGTCTCCCGGCCACCGTAGGCGCGGGCCTGTGGACGGTGAGCTATGAACTAGCTCGCCGTCCGGCCGTCTCATGACGACAGGCCGTGTCGACGGCGCGTTCGTGTTCCACCCGCGCAAGGGCCGATGCCTGCCGGGGCTGCGGGACTGTTTGAAAGAGGCCCCGGAACACTACTATTGTTCCTCACACTCTTTGTGCGGACCAATAGTAGGACAGTAAACAGATGTGGACATCGTGTGCACGGGATTTTGTTTTAAAAATGAGTAGTTTTGCCTCGAGCTCATAGAGTACATAGAATGAAACCAATCGTACAGCAGCCGTCTGTCATAGCAGTACGACGGCTTTGCGTACAAAATTAAAGACTAAGTTTAAAAATTATTGAATATCTTAACTGCTTTAAAAAAAAAGGAAGCTATTTTGAGTCATCTAATGATCACACTCAAAAAATAAATAAGTAAGTAGATAGGTCACAACTTACTGCAAAAGTTCTCATCGGTCCCATCATCGCAGTCCAGGAACCCGTCGCAGTACTGCTCCTGAGATATACAACCTCCTCCCATGCACGGGAACTTGTCTTCGCCCATACATTCCGCTTCAAACTCCTGCATGTCATCCGAAAACGCCGCCTCACACCACGCGAGGTATATTACAAATATTATAACCTGGTATTTCATTCTAGAGAAAACAGAAAAATATAATCAGTATTATAATTCGATCGAGATCGTAGTATCTAGGTAGCGTAACGTTCTATACAAGTTCTGCCTACCCTCATGGGAAAAGACGTCATTTTGTGTTTGTGTATTACCTACTTGCTGAAAAAATACTTTCGGTTTAAGATGAATGCACACTAATCAGAGCCGAAGGAATCGAATTTTAGAATTACTTGTATGAAATCCTATAAAACTTCGCACACTTATCAGCAGGCCTAGCCAAGTTACAAACGTTTCATATGGATTCTCTTTCTACAATCCTAAACGCCTCGGCTTAAGCGATTGTAGAAAGCGCTAAATTGGTAGCCAAGTTGACACGACTGAGTCGAGCGCTAAAAACCAACACTTTAGTCTATGGTGAGCGTTCCTACCAAAAACCGATCAACACTGTAGAAACGATAACATTCTATTCTATCATTTTGAACGATGTAAACTTGTCTACGAATTTTATATTCGTTTGTGTTGATCACGTGATTTAACGTTGAGATGATGTCATTCTACTAGCGTTAACGATTGTAGATTGTCAACTTGGCTAAGCCTGCAGTGTCGGAACGGACGAATAGATAACGTTATACGGATGAGAAAATGTTTTCTATCGTCGCGGTCGGTTCTTTCGGCGCGGATAAGTGTGCGTCCACCAAGGTCCAAACTCCAAAATAAATCCAAACTTTTAGAAGACGACATTCAATGTTCATCTTTGTTTCGACAATTCGAAGTGCCTGTAACTGGCCTACGTTTCATTTTCACTGTTTTACGACACTCTTTTTTATTGAAATTAGCACACAGTCTGTTAGGACGTTGGGACAGTCATTACATGACAGTATAGGGTAGTTTTTATCCCGGTATTGATTAGCAGTGGCATAATTTTCTACGTAGATGCAAGTCGCAAGTGAAAGCTAGTCAGGAATAGAACTTGAAAAGCCAGTTTGGTTTTAATAATTTTGGCCGTAACTGCTTTTCGTGAAACACGTGTGACAAAGAAACATTCCGTTGAAAAAGTTACTCAATAAACTCGAGATTTAAAACAATCTAAAAATTAAAGCCAAGGAGACGTCGTGGTGATTCATCTAAGGAATCCCATAACCAACAGTGAATATCTTTCGCCTCAGAAGAATGATCAAGAATTATACAAAAAAAATTGCTTAAATATACTTACTTAGAACGGTTTTCTATAGTTTCTTCGTTAAAATAATAACATGAGTATAAATTAAATCACTGATAGGTAAATATAAATTAGTTTTAAAAAATAATTTAACGTATTCACGTGGCTGCAAGTAAAGCGGGAGGCCAACAGAACGGAAATTGATGATGCGAATCATGCAGTTGAAAATAATTTTCATCTACCCGCTATTTAATTTCATGAAAACGTAACAAAACGTTGATGGGATTTGCAAATAAATTAAAATCTTGAAAAATAATATATTAAAATGTTTCAGCTAGTTCATCTGGCAAAAGTAGAGAAACAAAGCATTAATTCAATTAAATTTACAAAAACAGCATTAAGTATTCGTAATATTCCGTTTTTACAACGAGAAGAAAATACAGTAACGAAACGCAACGTTGGCAGCTGTCGTTTAAAGTTGCCAATAACTCATAGAGTATAATAAGTATAGCAATAACTGTTCAATTTCTCAGGGAATGGTAAATGAATATCACATTCCCGCTGCAATAGATGCACTGCGTTATCTGCGAAGCTTCTCATCAAAATGAGCAGTATCAAACAGTGTGTTTTTATCTATAGGAGAGTCTCGTGCTGAAAGATTTTTTTTTAAAAAAAACATAAGTAATATAAATCTGTCATCTCCTTGAAATATTATTTTAGTGGAGCAGTGCAATCTATAATTTGATCTTAGCAACCCCATTTTTACTCTGTGGACTGGTTGACAGGTCAGAGTCCAACTTTCTTACAAGTTTATTGAAAGTTTTAATTAGAATTTGCTATAATTCATAATTTACATTAATTGTTTTAGAAGTCTCCGTCGTGTCCAGTGTTAATCTGTATAAGTTTTCCGGCAGCCATGGCATCTCAAATATCAAAGTCTTTATTAAAAGTTTCCCACGTCGGCTCCACGGCTAGATTCGGTAGGTTTTGTAGTTCTTACTGATTTTGATACTACTTTACGACTTTTCTATCCAAAAATAAAGTAATATGTTATTTGATGAGCTATCTGTAAAACTGAAAAATATATTTATCATTGAAATGTCTAGAGTTTTTCCATAATTTGTTGGATGTAAACTTTGGACTTTTGTGAGAATTTTTTATTGGCATTGTTGGCAATTAATTGTGTTCAGTTCCGTGCCAAATTATGAGTGCAAGGTTCCTAATATACGTACAGGAAGATATTCTGTACTCTAAAATATTTACAGTAGCTACTTTGATATGTTTTCAAGGACATTTTGTGCATAAACTATTCTAAATTTCGAATTTTTTTGCTTGTAGACACTGCCAGGCGAGCTTTCAGTGTAGGAGCAGCATTACAGCAGAAAAAGAAGTCGCTGCCGGATCGCACTGGCAAAAATGTGGTCCTTGTTGACGGAGTGCGAACACCCTTCTTGGTTTCCTTCACTGATTATGCCAAGATGATGCCCCATGAACTTGCCAGACATTCCTTGTTGTAAGTATTACTGATAACTGAAAACTTTTCTGTATATTTGCTTGAGAAATACGTAAAATTATATTATATAAACAATTATTTTGTTACTTCCATCAAAATAATTCTTTGGACAATAAGTAATAATTCATATTTTTATGTATTCTCTACTCAAGCACTACATAATTTTGAGAAAATGCTTATATAAGTTATTGAATAAATGTACAGAAAAAGTATCTAGACGCTTAACATAATAATATCTCAAATTTTAATTCCATTAATTTTATAACCTATGTAATAACAGACTTCATACCTAACTGTACAAATGCAGTTAGCATCACAAAACATTTTATTAACATAAGATTTTACTGAAAGAATAATTTATTCCAGACTTTGCAATTCAATGTTTATAAATAAAATTGACCTTGATATCTTACCTAGTATTCTACACTACCTCGTCTAGCATTTAATCTACAATAACATTAACAAAATTAATGTTACTATCCTAGCATAGTGATTTTACTAGTTTTATATTATGTACCACAGTACTCTGCATCAACAGCTAAGAAGAAGCAAGCAGCATCTTAAATTACTTTTGTAATGCTTCCTCACCCACTGTTTAAAAGAGAAAGGAGTAAATGATGCTGTGACGCCTGACAGAGGAGAATGGAAGAAGATAACCAGCCATGCGGATGCGGATGTCCAGCGATATATTTATTTATATTTATATATTTATTTATAATGTGTTGTGCCAACTTCAAGTAGAATTTGACAAGGGCAGGGAGATAATGAATGAATTAATGCTACCTAACCCTTGATTTCTGTTAAAAAGATTTGTCATCTTCAGTAAATCTGTTGTCGCAGCTCAAATGAGATGGCATACAATGCTTTCAGAAATCATTAGGGTTGATTTTAATAAAATTTTCTTATCATGGTTATTTGTTAATGTCTGAATCTTGAGAGAGAGACAATGTGCTTTGAATGAATTCATTAGCATAGAATGACATAGATGATATCACAAACAAACCTCTTTAATATCTGTAAGGTAGTTTTAATTAATAGTCCGAAGTCCAAATTGTAAGATACTTCCTACTTGCACAACTGATTACAAATGTTTGAGTTATATGGCATAGTTTGTTTATGTTTAAAATTTTAAAAAAGGTATTTGGTTAAAAAGCAAAATAAGGAATAATAGTACATTATGATATAAGTGCGGTAAGTTGAAAATGACAGCCGAGGCGATATTGCTTGCCCGAGCCGTAGGCGAGGGCGATAAAAAAGCAGAGGCTGTAATTATCAAAGCGCACGTATGTCATACGACGTTTTATAACATATTTGCGAGGAAATAAATAAAACAAATAAAAACAATACAGCGGAAAGAAAAAGCGCGCGGAATAATTTTTACTTGTTCACAAATTAGCGAGGCGCGCGCATCAGCGCTTTTTTTTAAGGCAAAGACACTAAAAACAGCCAGTATTACTAATAAAGTATATTAATATTTTTGTGTTTTTGTTACTTACCGATAAATGGTTGTAATTTATTGTCAAAATGAATTAAATTAAAGAATTAAATGTTTATTTATTATATTTCATCTCCCAAAGTTAATTTTATTCATCAAATGTTGATAACTTTTCTGACATAAAAACTCTTTGCTAAGATTTAAAAAGTATAAACCATGCATTTTACTTTACAGCACAAGTACGTAATGAGATACATTACGATATTGAAATTGGTGAAATAAGAGATACATTACGAGCAAATGTGTTATAAATACTTTTAAAACAAAGAAATAATCTTGAATTTTAATGGAGTGCAATTTAAAACAAGTCTTTTTCTGAATTATTCATGCAAATGTAAGTCTTTAATAAATACAAAAAAAAAATTAGAAACAATGCATTTTTAACAAAATCTCAAACCTAAATTGAATTTTAATGGAATGTAATTTATCATGTACTGTAGCGAACAAAAGTTAATAATTACAGCATTTTTCATTTTTATCAACGTATGAGCAGCATATTCGGCATATACAGGGTGCAAAACACCTCATCACGAAGCCGTCAACCAAGCACATCAAACTAAGTAACTTTACGCAAAAATTATTGCTAGGAAACGACTTTTTTTGGGGTGAAAAATCATGTTTTGTGGTAGAACTCAATGTAACGCACTCAAAACATTGTGCTGATGGATGGATTGAATAGTTCGGTCGTGGAGGTGTTTGAAGTAAAAATCTTACATTAAAAACTTGTATTTTTAAAATAAGTTGGAACTTTGACCCCCCCCCCCCCCCCCCGTATCTCCGTAACTACAAGGTTTCCAGGTAAGGTGTAGAACAAAAACATAATCGCAATGACGAGAACAAGTGTCTTTCGGCTTCGTTAAGAGATGTTTTACACCCTTTATATTTGGATCAATCCATGAAATCTTTCCATTGTCGTCGTAACATTTGATTATAGATGTTCATGCCAAACATGTATGCAATGTATTACATGTTAGTAATGAATTTTGGCACTGGCTGTTACTATGCTATGTAAATATTTATGAATGAAGATACGTCACAGGCTTATGAATATAAATTAACGCTTGTACGTTCCGAAGGGTAGCAGAATTGTACACCTGTGATATACCAATTTTTTAACCGACTTCTAAAAAGGAGTAGGTTCTCAATTTGGCTGTATTATTTAATGTTTGGTATGATTTACGTGATTCTTTATTCATTTGGTAAAGGAAGCTCGTGCGGTGGACCCATAAATAATAAAACCTTTCCGATCCGTGGGCATAGTATTACGTATCGATGTTAATTATTACTTAGTCCTTGTTGGATAACAAGAAAAAAAGCTACTCAACAAAAAAATAATAAAACTTACGGAAGGAAAGATATTTTTCACTTTTAGTGCTTTTTTTTTTGATGTTGGCAATTTTTTTTTTTTTAAGTTTTTTTTTGAGCACAATTTAAAACTCCAGACTCAAGAATTTAAGCGGCGCGAGATGCGGCACATACGATTAGTAATCTATTACTGTTTTATTGATTTTACACATTAATCGTATCATTTTAACAGTATAATACAGCTTGTGTGCAAAAGCGAACCGTAATAATAAATAATAATAATAAATATCGCTGGACATTAAAACACAGCGCCATCTAGTGCCACACTAAGCAACGAGGCTTGTGTCGTGGACACCAGATAGTTGATATAATACATAGAAACTTTTTGTTTGTAAATACATACTTATTATACATATAAACATCCATGACTCGGAAACAAATATCCATGCTCATCACACAAACATTTGCTCCAACCGGGATTCCAACCCGGGACCCTAAGAACGTAAGGCAGCCTCACTACCCATAATAAACCCATAATTAGGTTTTCTGACAGAAAACTTCAATGCAATAAGTTTTAAACTTACTATTTATTTTGTCTAGGGGTCTCCTCCAAAAAACCGGCATATCGAAGGATGTGATCGACTACATCGTGTACGGCACGGTTATCCAGGAGGTGAAGACTTCCAACATCGGTCGCGAGGCAGCCCTGGCCGCCGGCTTCAGTGACAAGACGCCCGCGCACACCGTCACCATGGCGTGCATATCGTCCAACCAGGCCATCACCACAGGTAAACATCTAGGAAAAGTACATGCTTCGGCAATGATCGTATAGCTTCGGAAATAAGAAGACGTGATAAGCAACCCTTGGAGCCGGCTTCAGTGACAAGACGCCCGCGCACACCGTCACCATGGCGTGCATATCGTCCAAGCAGGCCATCACTACAGGTACCTACAGATCTCCCAGGAAAAGTACATGCTTCGGCAATGATCGTATAGCTTCGGAAATACGGCGACGTGATAATGAGCCCTAGCAGCTGACTTCAGCGACAAGACGCCCGAGCACATCATCTCTGTGGCGTGCATTACGTCCAACCACTTCAGGTACAGATTTTCTAAAGAAAGTATGCGCTTCGGAAAACATCGTCTTGCTTCGAAAATACGGACACACTAAAAAGAGTGTCCATGGAGTAAAAATAGTGTAATGTGTTTCAGCTGCGTCCGGTTAGACTGAAACCCTATCATAGTTGGGAAAAGGCAAGGCTAGGATGATCGAGTGGAAAGAATGTCCTTGGAGTTTCTTGAATAAATGCTTTGAGGTTGACACAATAATGAGCCCTAGTTAGTAAAACAATTAAATAGTAAACAAGCCAATTTGATCCTCTCTGTCCGAAGTTCTAACCGTCTGTCTTTCTTCCCAGGCGTGGGCATGATAGCCGCGGGCGCCTACGACGTAATCGTCGCTGGTGGCGTCGAGTTCATGTCCGACGTGCCCATCCGTCACTCGCGCAAGATGCGCTCTCTACTGCTGCGTCTGAACCGCGCCAAGACCCCGGCGCAGCGCCTGTCACTCATCGCGACCATCAGACCCGACTTCTTTGCGCCCGAGGTGAGTTGATACGAAACCTTAGGGATAGATCTTGCACCAAAAATACTTTAAGGATTAGAGCATACTGCCAGTCACCGCGAAACGACTCGCGCTAGTCGTTTGACCTAAATCGCGTCGCAATTTGCCTCGCCTAGTCATCTGTAAGATTGCCGAAAACACACTATTTAAAAATATATACAACAATCGGTCAAATTTCATTAAAAGGTTGTAAACCTTTTAATGAAATTTGACCGATTGTTGTATATATTTTTTATATATTTGTTGTATATATACTTTATCAATCTTGAACCTTCAAGAATGATACCGAATTGAACCTTCATGATTTAATAACGTCATATTCATTGAAATGTAATCGATTCGATTATTTAGTGAGTAATATTTTTTCTCATATGGCCACACCATAAGTAAGTTTGGTAGAGTTTGGTTGTCGTACAGTTGACGTGATATTACGTGAAATTAGCCCTCTGGAGTCTGTACAGTAGAGTTCAAAAAAGAAATAAAATAATCCCACCCGTGTTGTCCCCTTTAGTTGCCGGCCGTGGCCGAGTTCTCGTCGGGAGAGACCATGGGCCACAGCGCCGACCGGCTCGCCGCGGCCTTCGGGGCCTCGCGCCAGGAGCAGGACGACTACTCGCTGAGGTCGCACAAGCTGGCCGCGGAGGCTCAGCAGAAGGGCTACTTCACTGATCTGATTCCCGTTAAAGGTATGTGTCTCTGAACACCATAATATGTAATTTCAAGTCTAGTATAAATAGGTTTGGTCACAATCGGTAGAAAATGACCCGTGTTTACAAGGTTTACCAAATCATCATATATCTAATAACTTCATGAGTAGTTCCACATTATACACATTAGCGGAGCCTAGCCTAACTACAGGCATTTTATATACCTAAATGGAGACTCCTTGACATGCTATGTAACCCAAATTGATACGTAATAAACTTATTTTATTTTTATTTTATACAGGATTTACTCAAGTATTGATCAAAATATCTAGACAACTCTGTTAAAAAAAACTGATTTAATTTTCTTATTTGTAACAAAACACTATATGGCTTAAACCACCTACCCCTCCCCGTAACCTAACTTCACAGTTGAAACTTATAGAATCAAATCAATTATAAATCAGTGCAACACGTCGTTTCGTTGTCAGCTTCAACACCAGTTCTCCATTTTAGGGATGTACCCAAACTACCATATTTCTTGTCTCTTTGTTACAAATGCTTCCTCACCACAGTTGACGGCAAGGACGGCGTGGTGGACAAGGACAACGGCATCAGAGTGTCCACTCCGGAACAGCTCGCCAAGCTCAAGCCAGCGTTCATCAAGCCGCACGGCACCGTCACCGCCGCTAACGCTTCGTTCTTGGTATGTAAAACAAACACACATTTTTATTTTTTCAAAAAACATTGTTTCCACATTTTCGAAATTTCCTGTATTGTTGGTGCGTTTACAAACATTTATAATCACATACACAAACAGCCAGGCTCAGAACAATAACGGAGCATGAGGTTCAAGCTTCCATTCCCAAGTTGGTCAAACTGCTATTGAGATTTTCAATCAAAAAATTTTGATTAGCAGCCCGAAATCTGGATTTATGTCTGAGTGATGGCATTAGGCTCATCTCCTATTACATGAAGCTTGAAAGATAACTCGCAAAATATACTAAAGCGACTACACACCTCTACCTAACCCTTTAGGGATAAACAGACGTTATGTTATTCACGGTTAATAACAAAAAAAATGTTATTTAAAAAAAATAGTCCCAATTGTTTTGAGTTCGATGATTGAGTTTATAACTTTCGGTTCCAGAATGACCTAAAAATAATGGTGTATTATAATCTGCTGCTGGTCTTTTAAAGATGGAAACACCTGGGAGACGATTGCTACATAATTGCCAGTCGCACAAAAAGTAATGTTTCCACTTGCCCCTACAGACTGACGGTGCGTCTGCCTGCCTAGTGATGTCTGAAGCCAAGGCCAAGGAGCTGGGCCTGAAGCCCAAGGCCTACTTGCGTGACTTCACGTATGTGGCTCAGGTAAGGAAAAAAAGAAAACGTTTATTTACTACAAGTACCAAGAATATAAGTAGGAAAAACTTTGAAAAATTTTTTTAAAGAACCCGTTCATCTGGAAAACTTGACTTGATTGTAAATCTGCAAATAGTAACTGAAGATCTGGAGGGAGCACAACTGTTTAATGATTTACCAGAAGATTTGAAGGGTACTACAGGAGCTAAACGCGAGTTTTATAATGCAAAAAAGCTTATGATCCACTGCAATAAACAAAACCAGAAAAATATATGGTATTCTTCAGTATATATGCTAGTATGATAGTGTTTCGAAAACATAATACAACTAATTTGACTCGATAGAAAAAAATCACGAAATTATCTCTAAAAATTTCTTTCAACAAGTAAAAACCATACTAAAATTTATTTATTTATTTATTTATTGACACACCAACGACTTATTCACTAAATCATTATGTACATTTAAATATATTCAATTTTAACAACTTTGCGGTGAATTCGTCACTTATAGGTGTGCACAGCACTTGTATAATCAATAATAAAAATTGAAATGGAAATATAATTATATGATACTAACAAAATTAAAATTTACAAGGTTTACATTGAATTTAAAATGTCAAGTTAAATAAAATAAAATTACAGTATACTTCAAAAATTTAAAAAAAAAAAACATCAATTATATTGGATTATAAAAACAATAAATTAAAACTATTAAAATCACAAATAAATAAGCACATAATTATTATATTCAATAAAATTAAAAGAATAGATTAAAAATTTGAGTTCAAAAATAAAATAAAATAAAATAATACAGTATTAAAAACATTGGATAGAGTCACACAAATACACAGGTTAACATTTTGTAAAAGAACCAAACAAACAAATCGATCAAGAACTGAGGACGAATCGTCTGAATTCATTCAGACTGTTCGAGAATATGTCCAAGTTGTTAGTACGCGTGCTAAGCTTATTGTAGCTGGACAAAAATCGGTATAAAGGAGTTGAACGGCCAAGATTAGTTCTATTTTTAGGCATTTGAAATGTTTCTGTTTTAAAATTGGATCTGTATGAGATACGGCGGGACACATTTAGACCGATCTCCGAAACCAACTCCGGTACATTCGCCAAATTGTGGAGGGCCTTATAAAGGAAAATTAAATCTGAGCAACTTCTTCGTTGCTCCAAGGAGCTCATCTTGAAATGACAGAGCCTTTGAGTATAATCGGCTTCGCGATCACAAGTCTGTGATCTGTAGCGGAGGTATCTCGTAAACTTTTTTTGGATGCACTCTATTCTGTCGATGTGGACACGGTACACGGGATTCCATACAGGAGATGCATATTCCAGTGTACTCCTCACCAGAGAGTTATAGAGAACCTTAAGGGTGTCACTTGACCGGAATTCCTTGCAAGTTCTTTTTACAAATCCCGACATTTTATTTGCTTTGGCGACAATAGTGTCAAAGTGGTTTTTAAAGGATAGTTGACTATCAAGTTGGACTCCCAAATCACGAATGGTATTGACTGTCTGAAGATGTATGCCGTTTAAGTGATATGCTGAAGGCTGAATCAACTTTTTCCGTGTAAATGTTATATGATAACACTTTACGGCATTGAGAGTCATCATGTTACTATGACACCATTCATGAATTGCGTCCAAGTCTTTCTGAAGCAAAGCAATGTCGGTACTTGATTCAATTTCCTTGTATAGTTTTAGATCATCCGCAAACATAGAGCATTTTGAGTGTTTAATAGAGTGTATGATGTCGTTCACAAATACCAGGAAAAGAATAGGACCAAGATGCGATCCCTGTGGCACCCCAGATGTTGAGTGATAAAGTGGCTACTGATAACCCTTTATAATAACTCTCTGTTGTCGTTCTGAAAGATATGATTCGAACCAGCGCAGCAAATGACCATGTATACCATAGTTCTCCAGTTTTTGAAGTAGAATCACATGATTTACTTTGTCGAATGCGCTACTGAAGTCAGTGTAAATTGAGTCCACTTGCACACCGGAGTCTACGGATCTGCTGATATCATTAATGTAGTGAACTAAGTTGGTGGTAGTGGATTTATTGGTACAGAAACCGTGCTGTTGCGTAGCCAATTGAGTTTTAACGAGCGAATTTAACACAGGACAAACTAATGATTCGAACAATTTCGAGAAAATTGAAAGAAGAGATATGGGCCGATAATTTTTAACATCATTATGCTCCCCTTTTTTAAATATTGGGACTGTGTGCGATTTTCCACTGCGTGGGAAACTTAGAAGACATAAGGGACTTATTAAAAATAAGTTTGAGCGGTAATGATAAATATTTGGCACATTGCCTTATGAAATGCGGCGGTAGGCCGTCAGGCCCTGGACCTTTGCAGGTATTTAGTTTTTTTAGTTCTTTGAGTACGTCTCGCTCTGTGAAATAATGGCTTCCTAGCGCGAGCTGAGGGTACTCTTTTGACTTTGTTTGTCCAGCGACTGTACCAGATGGGGATGCAAAGGTGGCAGAAAAATGTGAGGCAAACAGTTTACTCACTTCTTCTCCAGAACTTGCCACCTTCCCGCTCAAATACATCTCACATGGAATGTCATTAGACTTGGCTTTTTTGGCCTTAACGAATGACCAAAATGCCTTCGGATTCAGTCTGTTGTTATCTTCAGTATTATTGAGGTATGTGCTGTAGCACGCTTTGATCATGTTTTTAGAACGTTCCTCCAATATTCGGTATTCGTATTTGTCCCTGGGATTTTTGTATTTCTTAAAACGAACTCTTGATTTTTCCTTTTCGTTGAGGAGTCTGATCAAACATTTTGAGAACCATATAGGAAATTTGTTATTGCGTCTATTATGTTTAGGAACACATTCGTCCACTATTTGATTCAGTTGTGCGTAAAACGTGTCTACCATTAAGTCCACATCCGCCAGGTCCGAAAACAAACGCCCCCAATCGATGCTCCTCAACCTCTCATTTACGAGTGCATAGTTGGCTTTCCAGAAGTTATATTTGAGAGAACTCTTACTTTTTAATATTGCGGGTGAAACCTTCTTGATGGTGATGTCAAGAGGAGGGTGATGAACATCGACCAGCGACATTGGATTTTTACATACACTGACAGATCCACCGTGGAAGTTACATAAAATAAGGTCTAAAGTTCTGTTGTAACAGTTCCTAACAGTGTTAATTTGCTTAATGCTATTTGACGACATAAAATCAACCAGTGAGTAGCCTAACCTGTTCGCAAAGTTCCTAGGAGTTGTACACGGTGAGCTAGAGGGAGTATTGTCCGTGCTCCAGTCGATGAACCCGAGATTGAAGTCCCCAGCAATTATTACATCTCCTCCCGTTGATTCAATCACTGCATCCACGTTGTCCAAGATCGAGTTAAGTGGGGCATGTTGCACAGGTGGTGGCAAATAGGCCGCACAGATGCATAGGTTGCCCTTTCCGCTATCGGTTTTGAGCTTGACCCACAGATCTTCAGCATCTGATTCCCATTTTGTTACGCGTGTTGAGTCTATCGCCCTAGAAACAGCGATCAGTACACCTCCGCCCTTTTTGCTGCCAAGAGGAGTAGAAGCTCTGTCTCTACGATAAATGATATATCGGGAGTCGAATAATTCGCCATCATTTACGCTGTCGTCAAGCCATGTCTCTGTTCCAATCACCACATCATAGTTATTAAGTTGTGCGGCTAGCCTGAGATTATGCAATTTAGTCTTAAAAATACATGTGATCATTCTGATTTTTTGGCAAATAATTCAACAAGCAACATATTAGCATGATAGTGTTTTATTTTTTTAGTCCAATCAATAGATTTTATGTAAATCGCAAAAAACCCCTTATTTCGCACTATTCGGCCCGCAGTGACTGACGTAACAGCCACTGTGTAGTGCAAGCTGATTAGAACTTTATTCTAACAGTATTTCAAACGATGTTTGAACCAACACAAATAGAGTTGCTGATTTCGCTCCTGTGATCTTAAAGAAATGTAATAATATCAACATTATTTTAAAGTAAAGTCAAAAAACATTTATGTACCCTATAATGTCACCAACGCCCCAGAGGCAAATAGTATATTATTATTAAGAAGTAACTCTGTATCTCATTATAAGTGAATTGTTATTATTAAGTTCGAGAAATAAATATCTTTAAACCGAAGATTTAGTAACATCACATACTTAAGTCAAAATAGGCAACTTTACAGGAGAGTAAAAAACCTGCCTAATTTAGCCTTTATAACAGTACAAAACCATTTTTTAAATTTGTGTTTACTTCAAATTAGATGAGACGTTGCTTGTTTCTGATTGGCTGAAACAATGCGTCTTCCGATTCTCTAGCAAACGGCATCAAAATGACAAAACAGCCAAAAATTGACTTGTTAGAACTTCAACAACCAAATCTCATGTCGGCTGTTGTTCATAAAATTAATAACCAATCATCGGTTAAAATCATTCAGATGCTAATGTATTTTCCATGTGTATAGGATCCCGTTGACCAGCTGCTGCTCGGACCCACGTACGGAATCCCCAAGATCTTAGACAAAGCCGGCCTTAAGATGAGCGACATTGACACCTGGGAGATCCACGAAGCTTTCGCTGTAAGTATTATCACAGGGAAGTGTAACGATGGAATTTCTTGTTCCACTCCATAACGAACGGGCAACTAGAATGAATTCTTTATAAAGTTTGACTTGACTTTCAAAAGTACCTTTTAATGGCAAAATGCCTTGTAATGAAATACGATGTTATACAGGGTGTAAACAGACCCTTCACGAAGCCGTTAACCAAGCATTCTGTACATCAAACTAAGTAACTTTACGTTAAAATGATTGCTGGGAAGCAACATTTTTTGGCGTCAAAAATCACTTTTAACGGTATAGCACTCAATGTAAGGCACTCAAAACTTTTCGCTGATGGAACCATTGAATAGTACTGGGGTAGTGGAGGTATTAAAAGTTATAACATTAAAAACTTGTATTTAAAAAAAAAAATGAGAAAAAGTTGGAATGTTGACCCCCAATATCTCCGTAACTAGAAGGTTCTGACTATTACGTATCTCTCTGATATCCAGTGACTTAACTATCAAGCTTCGGTTGTACACCGAACTTTGATGACAACCGTGAATGTCATAATATTGGTATTACGTATCACACTGAGTGGATATCACTTTACGGTGACTAACAGAGTCATACATAATACGAAACTAACCTTTTGACCGTTAATTGATGGACACTGAGCCCAGTTACTATCATTTCGTGCTGTCAACAGAGATACGTAATAGTCCTACAGGTATGGTATACGAGAACAAAAAAATATTGCCACTACGGGGAGAACAAGTGCCTTTCGGCTTCGTTAAGGGTACTTTTACACTGATTATAACATCGTATTTCGTTCGGAAGAGAAGGGAATGACAACACAGACCGGGAATCGGCTTGAGCCGGCCAGAAAGAGCTTTAAGGTGGATGCTCCAACCAGCCCGCGAAATGACTTTGACCTTGATAAAGTAATTCCTGCACCTTTATGAGTTTAAGGGGTTGTATTGATGAGTTTGATGATAAAAATTCTATAACTACATACGTCTTACCGTCGCGAGCAATATTTTAATCAACATACAACCTAGCACTGGCCTGCAAATTGCAAAAAACGTAAGACAATTTGAATTTCGCGGGGTACCCTGGAGCATCCACCTTAACGCGAGTCTCGAGTCGCCGCTTCCTGAACGATAGTTCCGCTTACTATTTCATTTTCTATGGCTCTAGCCAACCCATTCTTTTGTGCGTAAGATTTTCATGAAATTGATCATTTTCAGGGTCAAATCCTGGCTAACTTAAAGGCCATGGACTCTGACTGGTTCGCGCAGACCTATCTTGGCCGTCAGTCTAAGGTAAGATACTTTTAAAAAACTATTGTGTGACACATATGACAATTATTTTGAATTTTCAACTCTGTACAAAACTGAACATCGTGTTGCCAAAAGATTAATTAACCAATTTTTTGAACTTTGAATTGACTCTATAGGACTATGATATCCTGTTGTGTACGGCAAAATAATAAATACTAGCGGACGTCACGCGGTTTCACCCGCGTAGTTCCCGTTCCCATGGGAGTATGGGAATAAAATATAGCTTATGTTACTCAGTAAAGACGTGGCTTTCTAATGGTGAAAGAATTTTTGACATCGGCGCAGTAGTTTTTGAGTTTATTAATTACAAACATACACACAAAAATACAAATCTTTCCTTTTTATAATATTAGTGTAGATCTACAACAAAATGGCGGCGGTATCCAACCGCTTTTTCACCTCGTCTCCTGTCTTCATGATATTTGCTACCGTAATGTTAATTAACTCTCATCTTCTTCTTACATGTCGATGAGACTCAAATTGTGTTAGTCCAGTATGTATCCACCTGCACAGCTAAGCAAAGGTGCTAGTGGTTGTGCAGGCCAGAAGCCAGAATGTGGAGAATATCTTGCTGAGGGGCTACACGGGCGTTTTGGATGGATCGAGGATACCCCATTTGGCCAATAGGCGAGACGACAAAAAAAACCTAATTAGTCCGTCACTTAGATTATCAAAAAATATTTGACCCGTGTTTTTTCTTTTGTTACGTAAACCAAAATTGACGAAGATACGACGCTTTTAAAATTCTCAATACGTCACGCCATGGTATAATTTTTAGCTAGTTCTGACGTCACGAGCCCCCATTCCCGAGTTTTGATGCGTTTTATCTTTGTCAATATTCATTGATTTACAAAAACAAAAAATACGTGTCCATTAATTTCCAATACTGTAACTGACGGACTAAATAGATTTGCAATTTTATGATACTGTCGTCATGCCTATTACATGTACAGCGGCCACTAACACTATCATGTTGTATTCTTATTATTTACAGGTGGGATCTCCGGATCTTGACAAGTGGAATAAGTGGGGAGGATCACTCTCTATCGGACATCCCTTCGCTGCCACTGGGGTGAGTCTCGCATATCAAAACCTATCTAAACTTACATTTATCTGAGTCATTAAATCAATATCAGAGTTTAGCATGCCTTAACTTTTGACCGACAAGCAAGCCCTGGCTCTGTACGCCAAACGACACAAATATGTGACAAAATGGTAGGTGAAATTGTGGCCTGGCGTGACGGGCACGCGCGTGTGTTTATGCTCTGGCGTTCAAAGGTTACTGTAAAATAAAAATCTATAAATACTATTTAACTACATAGTTAAATCTTTTTATGTCTAGCATTTTGTAGACCTAAAGTAGTGCAACATGTATGTCATAATATCATGTTTGCGGTACAATTTCTACAATCTAAACTTTTAAGTCCAATATTAAACAAAAAAAAACTACTGTCCTACTTAAAGCGCATTGTTAGAGCTCCTGCAGCCTGTGATACAGGATTATCCTAGTACAGGCATCATACATTATTATACCTACATTGTTAGTTTTTAGATTCATATTGTATTTTTACCTTCTGAAATTCTGAATAAAGATTTATTATTATTATTTATTACTGTCAAAATTCTTGCTTCCCAGGTCCGTCTAGCCATGCACACTGCTCACCGCCTGGTACGTGAAGATGGTCAGTTCGGAGTCATCTCAGCCTGCGCGGCCGGTGGTCAGGGTGTTGCCATGATCCTGGAGAGACACCCCGACGCCACCTGCAACTAAACCATCAAAACAGACGTAGCCGGGAACAATTAGTAGAAAAAAAAATTGGCAGCCAAATTTATGGAGCAAAAAAAATGTGTAGTGAATGATATGGCAACACAAAACTAAAAAAAAAATGTCGTGACATGGCAGCACTGAAAACAACTTTACAAAAAAACGCGTCGTATACATAATCTCCTAATTTTTTAAAGTCTGTTTAAAAGGTGTCTTCTCTGTGACAACATTGAAGAAACGTCGAGTCTCTATTTTTTAATTAGTCGAAAATCTTATTTACTGCCAAGGGAGAAATTGTCCTATAATACCCCTACCTACGGCTACGTCTAAATTCTGATTTACATTTGCATTAGTTAAAAAGTGAGTTTGTTTGAAAAGTTTCATAAGACGTCAAGTTTTTATGGGGTGCATGAAGAAGTACTTAAACTTCAACTCCTTATTTAACATAATCGGCTTATAACATTCCCACTGCTGGGACACAGGTCTCCTCTCTGTCAGAGAGTGGGTCGTAATCCACCACGTGGGCCCTGTGCGGGGTGGTTTCCTCGCTACTTTCACAAATGCAAATGAAAATTAAGACAAAAAAAATACTGTCACTGCACTAGAACTAGTAAGAGAATGTAATCGCGTAAATGGAAGGATGTATAACCAAAAGAATAATTAGTAATGTCCGGATTGTAATGTAAATCCCTTAAAAATAAGCCAAATTAACTTCTAGTAAGTTTACGAGTTAACTTGCGAAGCCTAATTATATTCAATGGCAACATTCAGTAAAAAAAAATGTAAGTATAAAATCCGTTTTATTGTAAACTATTTTTATACAAATTGTGAATCGTACAAACTGATCTATTTTAGTTTCGTATCATTTGTCTTATAATCTGTTAGTTTGATAGCATGTGTGTAAGGTCGATGTCCTGATATTTATTTCATAATCATTAGTTTTAAGAATACATTATATATCGGATGATTTACTGTTGTTATTAAAATTGATTCGAAAATTCTATATTTGTTTTGTTTTGAAAATATCCATATTGCACTAAAAATATTATAATTGATTTTTTCTTCTTTCTTTATATTTCCTTAGACTACATCGTTGGTGTAGTGGTTGCAGGTGCGACTGCTGGCCATGAGGCCTGGGTCCGATTCCCGATTCCCAAATCAGGCAAAATGTTTGGTTTTACCAGCAGCAATCGCTTAGTAGCAGCCAGTGATGGATTTGTGGTCTGGCAATAGGGTCTCATCGCTCCCTATAACATGGACCTTAAACATAACTGACGAAATGTGGGTGTAGGTACTGTTAGCTACATCTCTACCTTGTCCTTCGGAGATTACAGATGTGGAGTTATTTTGATGAATCTTTAGACAGAATTAAAAGCTCTCAGGTCGATCTGACTGTTACATTTTCGACATAAATTGAAATATAAATCTTTGGCCATACTAAAGCGTAAAATACTCGACACTGGTCCTCCTGATAACTCTCGTATTAGGAGCAAAAGCAAAAATAAATAAATATCGCTGGACATTACACACAACGCCATCTAGTGCCACACTAAGCAACAAGGCTTGTGTCGTGGACACCAGATAGTTGTTATACTACATAGATACTTTTTGTTTGTAAATACATACTTATAAAAAACAATACTACTCTGCCTCAACAAGTCCGCTCATTAGGTGGAACAAAGACAGTGGAATATAAAATGTCCATGTCTGGCCCACTGCAAGAGGCAACTTATAATGGTACCCTAAGATTAGGACTAGATCAGTTACGATTTTGTAGTTGATTGGGTCTGATCTCCAGACCTAGTATTAAGTACCTACTGAATTTTGAAGAAATTGTTTTTACACTTAGTAATTAATACATCAAACATACAATCAACCAGTGGTTTTGTCAGAATAATGAGAGGTTTTCTTTTTGAATAGTTAAAAAAAATTGTTTCCAAGAACTCGGTAGATGGCGTTGAACTGACTACGTTACTAGGTGCCAAAGCCAAAACGCTTGGAAAAAAAAAACATTGCGTCACGTCCAAGGAACTTTTATACTAACTGGAATGAGTACGAACAAAATGGTAAAAAAATAAACTCTATCTCAAAAGCTTAGAGTTTCAATCTGTAAAATGGATTCAATAGAAAAGAAAAAAAAACCTTCCGAGCGAGAAACCGACAAAGGTGGATGGTGTCTCTGTCTTGCCTTGTCACCGATGTAAACAATATGGCCGATACATTTTCGCGTTGAAGTCATTTAAGTACTTTTTTGTATTTAAGTGAAATAATCCGCTATATATATGGTAAAATTGTGTTGTGTGAAGGTTGTGGTGTAGTAGTACGGGTATGCTAGATGTGGAATTTCATTTTTCATGGAAGTTTTTTAACTTTGGTTGTATAGTACGACTAGGGTTACCAATGTTTTAGATTGACAAACGGGAAATATCCAAATAAATTAAGTAAGTAAGTTCGAAGTTTCGAACATAGTAATCAAAAGTACATTTTATAAATTAGAAACATCGGGCATCGCACATGGTGTCGGTAGTACCTAGTTTGCTTTTTAAATAGAAATATTGAAAAGAAAAGAGTCCGCCGCACCGTGCCGTGCCATGCCGGTCCTAAGGATTTTTCCATGCTTCTCCAGCAAAAGAATTTATTTGACGAGCTGCGAGTGAAAATGAATGGTTTCGGAATATAAAATAAATATTGGCGAATGTTACATAAACATTATAGGTAAACAGTCATAGCATGAATATGCGATTTTCTATGTCTGAAAAAATATGTAATACTAATGGAGGCCTCGAATCCCCGAATACAAAAGTCGTCTGGATAGACAGGTTGCAAAATTGATAATTTGTAACTGGACGGTACAGACATACATTTAGGTTAACATAAAAAGTTAATGACATCCACTCTTGAAGCTATTTCGCCTAGAATGCTATTGAGTTGCAAGTCATCATCATTAAATAGTAAAATAACAGCTACTCTGTAACTGTCTCAAGAGTTAGTATGATTATTGGACACCCTATTAGAAAGAGACAACATCCACTCTTGAAGCTTTCTCGCTCGGAACGTTTTGGGTTGCCCGTCCTCATTCCAGTTAGTATATAAGTTTCTTGGTCACGTCACATACGCTCGTTGACTGACATTTTCGTTTTCTTACGTTTCCGAATATAACCCATGGAGGTAGGAATACTAGGATAGGATTCCTTATTCAGAGATATAACCATTACATCCAAGTGAAATAATGTGACGTTCCGTTCCTTGCAGTAACTTACCAAGTTCAGCGCCATCTATCCAGCGACTAGGGAAGAGTTGAAAAAGAAAATCCCTCATTATCATAAATTGTGCTAAGTTGTGAGCTGTTCGCCAACATCAGCTTTTAATACACGCTCGACGAAGACGATACAATAAAAACACCCTTGCGTGTTGTTGTTGTACCATTGATTTCTTAATGGTTCTAATCATAGATTCAATATAGCTCAAATCTAGTGCGTAAACACCATGAAGGTATAGATATATATATACCTTCATGGTAACCACTAGACAAAACGAACGAAAATGAATGAACGAAAGAGTCAAAACCATAGACAATTACTGTGGCGTCGTCCGAGCGGATATTGTTTATGATTATGCTCGACGACGTTTTTCTGAATCTTTTGGAAATTAGATATCGGACGTAATTTTAATCGAAATTTCGTCTATTTGGTGCATTTTTTTGTGAAAACTTCCGTGTATTTAATACATTTGCTAAAACTGCTCCAAGACACATTGCAAAGTAACTTATGAAAGTTATGTGTATGCCAGTAAGGCTAAAGTTTTTTTCGCGACCATTATAGCGGGAAATCTACGTTGTGACGCGCACAAACCGTGATTATTCGTCGCGAGCACTGGCGGAGTGTCGTAACAGCCTGGTTATGTGGCCATATATATTTTGACAGTGGACTCGTGATAAAATTTGTTTTATTTGACAATGTCGGAGGAAATGGCGGTGTCTGATAACACAACTGGGGACGAAGCTAAAGTTAGCAACGATGAGGCATCGACGGCGACGGTGGCGGAGCCCGAGGAGGCGGCGGTGGAGACGCCGGCCGAGCCTGTAATTCCTGTTGTCGAAGAGCCCCCAGCTTTGGCGGAAGGTAAAATAAAAACTTTCACATAACCTAAGTGCCAACATCACGACATACTTTTTCGTCTATTAGAGTGTATTTTTTTAGTTTTATTCATGCTAAACTGCAGTTACAAACATGAGTTTGTAAATTGAGGTCAAATAAGCGCACTTCCTCAACTTATTTTGTTAGAACTTATTTTAGATTTAACAATTTTCTAACTTGACAGATAGTTATCAGTTTGGAATACCAACAAGCCATGATTTAGTGGTAATTAGATAGTAATTAACAGACGCAGACTCACTATTGTATTTGTAAAGCAGCAGCGAACTCATTTTCACTGTTATTATATTAAAATCTATGATCGGCTTGGTATCGGTGAATACAAAATGGTGACATCATAACTTTGCTGCGCTGCATTACAGGGCAAAAAATCTTTTGAATTTATTTGTATAATATGGATATTTCTTAGGATAATATTTTGTGTGAATTGTGTATGATACTGACACTAATTTCTTAACTCGGCACACATCGGAAAACATTTTTTTTTGTGACAAACATCTTGAACGCAGAGCTGGATTCCTGATATTTATAGTTAACAGTTGACTAAACATACCTTCTTCAAAATAAAAATGACTGCAGCAGTTCGTTGAGCTCTGCGATGCTTCTGAGATACAAAATTTTTCCCACATTTAATATTTCGGAAGAGATCATTGCACTAGGCATAGAATTTATTTTAAACATACATAACTTTTTGGTTTCAAAGCCATATTACGAGGTTCTTAACATAATATTGTCATAGATAGACAAACATGTTCAGATTTACATTATAAACATTACAGTTATTGTATAAACTATGTTTAACAACTTATTTGCTACTATGTTTATATATTATTAGTACTTGTGGTGGGTTGTGGTATGATTGATCCCATGTGATCCTGAAATTATTCAAAATGCTGCAACACAAAGCAAAATGTTTTTTTGAAATAGATAAAACATAGAATTACTTGCATAATTACTGAGAGAGGCATTTGGTTAAATAATAACAGTTGCTTGGGTTGATCTTTAGGTTAAGCTGCGCTTGCCTAGGTTGGTCTGTGGATGAGTGACCACCTATTACATACGGAGTTTCCTGAGTGCCTCGGAAAGTAGGTTAAGCCATTGGACCCGGCTGTCATTTGTACATATTTGAAACTCTGACAGTCTTACTAAGGTGTATCGTATTACCAAGTACTACTAACTGGGTTGTGGAGGTCAGATAGGCAGTCGCTCCATGAAAAACACTGGTCAGCTGCAACCAGTCAGACTGGAAGCTGACTCCTACATATTTGGGAGAAGTTTAGGCAGTTGATGGTGAATTACTGTAGTAGAATTGATTCATAACTATTGTTTTAAAATACAGTTTGATGCGTAACTAATTCCCATAGATGTTTTAGAATATTGGGATGCAGTATGGTCTCACTGATTCGTTGTCTAGTTGTTACTGCTGTGTGAATCTATTAGTATTCTCCTGCTCTCTTCTCAATTAGCAGCATTTCAGCATTTCTTCTTCCAAACAACAGTCCATAGGTTTCACTCCCTTTTTAGTTTTATTAACTTTCATGTGTGAATCCATAGTTAGTTTGGTTCCTTACTTTTGATTGCTTCCATTATTATGATACAAGTACAAACTTTGTTTTTAAAAGTTGAAAGTTAAAGTAAATTTTGGTACTTACAAGTTTTCGCGAAAACCTAAATTTGCCCATATCTTTTTATCGTGTTGACTCAGGACCTTGATTTTTATACACCTAATAGGGACTATAAACCTCAGTATATGGTATAAATTTCAACTTGTTAGGTCCACCTGTTTCTGAGAAAATCGGTGGTGACAGACGGACGAACAAGAAAGTGATCTTATAAGGGTTCTGTTTTTTCCTTTTGAGGTACGGAACCCTAATAATATTGAATGTATACGCCGTGTTTCCGGACGATATCGATAAACTTCGACCTGTCATTGTAGTCATCATCAAAAAAAATCACTACATACATTTTGACGAGTTATGCGAACATAATTGTAGGGAACAGCTGTTTTTTTTTCGCAATTCAGGGTTTGGTCCCATAGTAAAAGTTGTTCATAATGATGATTACAATGACCGGTCGAAGTTTATCGATATCGTCTGGACCCACGGTGTATATTATGAAATGTTTTCTATCTTTATTTTGATTATTCCTTAAGATTAGCATCACTTATAACTCGTTTAAATGATCAGTGGCTTCGGATGATCCTTCAAAAGCTTCACAAATGCTTTCCATTATTAAGATATACACCCTAAAGACTAAACTAACCAATCTCTTCTTTTCAGAAGACCCAGGCCCAGTAGTAGAACCAAACACCATAGAGAAACTGGAAGTGAAAGAAGAACCACCATCTGACGACATAGAAGTACCTATAGAGACTCCAGAAGTGGACGTAGATATTAAGCACGAGGAAGAACTACATGTGAAGGATGAAATTGAGACTTTTGAACATAATATTGAGGAGGACCTTAAGAGAGGGATCAAGCGGAGAGCTTCATCTGCTTTCAGTGATGCTGGTGATGAGGAGTTTAAAGGGTTTGATGAGATCAAACTGGAAATAAAGGCTGAGGACTATTCTCGTATTTTAGGTAAGTGATGACGATGACATCTAGCCGATTTCAGCCACAGTAAATGCATTCCATGGGTTTGGCTTTCTAGGGTCGTTGTCGAGAGCTTTGGTGTGCTCTCAAGTGGCTAGCATATGCAACTTTGGCCGAAAAACTCCGAGCACAAAGCAGACATGTGAGAACAGAAACAGAGCTGATCTGAATTATTGTTTTATTTATGATGAAAATGAATGAAAATATGAAAGATGTCATACAAACTAAAGTAAAATTTGAAAAAATGCTCTTTTCTAGGTGCTTGATTCCCATTGCGTCAAGTTTTAAAGATCTTTGTACTGTATATCTTGTATATCCATTTGACGTTGGTCCAGGATTTGTTTTGTCCACCAAAATAAGGAAACATATTTATTAAATAACTTGAATAAACACTACCCTCCCCAAAGGAATAGGCTACAATATTCAACACCACTAATTCAAGAAGCTAAATCTAGGAGCGGAGACTACATATCTTCAAACATAGTGCATAGCTTTACAGTGACTGGTGCATACTAGATGCAGGCAGAGGACATAATGTTGAGTTTAAGTTACCTATAACCACCAGAAGACTGCGATAAACTGAGTTGATTGATTGATACTTTGTTCACTTCTGTTGGCCAGTATGTTGGCTCTCCTGTCGATATTATATCAAGATTCTGTATTTGAAGTGCTTGATACAATTGACGTCCTTTCGTTGTAGTTATCCGGGATCCCCAGTGTGTGTGTTTGGCGTTATAGTCGCCCCCAGCCAGGAATTGATTGATTGATACTTTGACAAAGCATATTAATCCTATGTTTATGTGCAGATCGACTGGAGGCAGAGGTGACAGCAGCAAGCAAGGACCTGGTGCCGCTAAGGACTGTGATGGCTACGCCCCCCGCACCCGGCAGAGCTTCCAAACGACCTCGTAAAGACACTGGTAAGTAAATGATTTTATAAGGAAACTTATTAAGGGGACTACAGGATCTAAACGTGAGTTTTATAATGCAAAAAAGCATATGACTCACTGCAATAAACAAAACCAGAAAAATATATGATATTCTTCAGGATATATGCTAGTATGATAGTGTTTTGAATACATAATACAACTAATTTTACTCATTAATAATTTTTAAATCACGAACTTATATCTCTAAAAATTTCTTTTAACTAGTAATAACCATACTAAAATACATGCGATCATTCTGATTTTTTGGCAAATAATTCTACAAGCAACATATTAGCCTGATAGTGTTTTATTTTTGTAGTCTGATCAATGGATTTTTTGTAAATCGAAAAAAAAACCACTCATTTCGCACTATTCGGCCCGCAGTGACTGACGTAACAACCACTTTGTAGTGCAAGCTGATTAGAACTTTACTATAACAGACAAATAGAGTTGCTAATTTAGCTCCTGTAGTTGCCTTAAACTTTAGAACAATGAAACTGGTATGATTGTCAGGGATGATTATTGGTGTCTACAAAGCTAAACTTTTTAATTCCGAATATGATAAAACAGTGGTCAGATCACAGTATACAATTTTCCGAAAGCCCTGGCTGGGGGCTTTAAATTCATTTGAGATCACGACAGGATAGTCTCGTTGAACAGTAATGCAACATTATCGATTTGAACTGCGAGAGACAATTTTCAAAATGGTATTTGTTTAAGAAAAAAACATTAAATTCCTTCCACATCAAGAAACATCCACAATTTTAGAAAAGCCAGTCTAATTTGTATGCATAGTCTTCTTACTTTTTATACTGTTAGAAAGGCGAAAGTTTGTGGTGATGCAAAATCTGCTGAATAGTTGGATGAAACTCGGCACAAAGATAGTTTATAACCTGTATTAACACATAGCATATAACATTCTTTAAATAAGTAAAAAAAAATAGTTAATTCAAACTAATCGCCAAATCTGTATGCAATAAAAACATTTTACCACAGACAACCTTGATTCACTAATTGCGTGCTAACTGCAGTCTGCACCAGTGTTGCAAGATCCTCTCTAAACCAAGAGTTAAATAATTGTTTTATAGTGTTGTGAAACAACTGCAGTTTACTCAAATTTAATTGCAGATCAGAAAGGTTAAAGTCATTGAATTTTTAATATAAAGAGGTTTTTTATTCGCGAGAACCTGTAAGCATAAAAATGTTGGCACTTACAAGTTTTCGCGAAAATCTAAATTTGCCCATATCTTTTTACCATGGTGACTCAGGATCTTGATTTTTATACACTAAATATGGACTATAGTCCTAAGTGTCTGGTATAAATTTCAACTTGCTAGGTCCACCCGTTCCTGAGAAAATCGGTGGTGACAGACGGACAAGAGAGTGTTCTTATAAGGGTTCCTTTTTTTACCTTTTGAGGTACGGAACCCTAATAAATTAGCGTTTTATGCTCCCAAGTATAGGCAAAAACTAACAATTGCCATATGATATGATCCGTCACTTCACCATCATCATTAGCAGGCTTGTTCCCCCCTGGTGTACCGTGCTTCACTGTTCTGTGTAAGTCACATCCACCAATCTGTCCTCTAACAATGTCCTCTTTGCGATTCTGTTGTGCACAAACTAAACTTAATTTAGGCTATCCCGGGGGGGATCTGCTGGACTATTCGAAAGAGATACCGTGGCCCCAGCACACAAAGGGCGATGAAGGAACATGAATGGATTTTAGTCAGTAAAAGTCTGACACTCCCTCCTGCACCGCCCAGAGCGGGAGGAGTCATTTGATGATTTCCCATCCGAAAAAAAAAGGCTATTGCTATCTTTCACTAAAAGGCAGTGCGAGAAAAGGACGGCTATAGCTAAGAACTAAGTTAGAGATGTCATTGCCGTATTTTTACGTGCATTTGTATGGAAATATTAGTTCCAATTTAATTTGACAGCTCTAAATTACGTCCGTCTCTTTCTCGTTTTATTAGAGAGTTTAGTTTGTGCACATCAGAATCGACACCATTGTCTCTGCTTTCCAACGACTATAAGTTGAGCACTTAAAAAATCAATAGTTGTTATCAAAACAAAAATGTTCATTTGTTACAGAAGGGTCCAGGCCATCATCAGCATTATCTTCAAGATCTGACGGTGACGGAGCTACTGATGTGAGTTCTTTCATTCTCTTCATAACCACGCTTTTACTAACATTTTCATGTGTCCTCTGTTGAGCACGGCCCTTTCTTTATACAGCTACAATAGATGCCATTTAATCTTGAAAAAAAAAAAAGAAATTGATTTCGAATTTTAAAATTGTGTGTAAGAGAGAAAGCACTATTGTAAGCTAGTGTGTCACAATATTAACCACATTTACACGTAACTATGTTCTTTCTTTCAAATATTTCAGTTTGTATGTATTAAAGGGTTATGCCCTTTATTTGTCAAATCAAACCAATCAATCCTCAGATATCATATTGATCCATGAACCATTGAAAATAATCAACGTTTATATTTCTGACCCAGTCTTGTTTCATGTTTACCATATAATATGTTCATTCTTAACATCTCTTACAAGAAAGGAAAGGCCCTATTCATTACAGAGGACTTTAATGCCATTCATAACTCAGTAAAGCCTCGTATACATCGGGACGTTAAGTTGAGCAACTGTTGCCCAACAATATTTCCTGCAACATCAAACATTCCCAGTGAATACAAGGCTTAAGGTGCCTACAAATTTGCTCGATTTTGTTGATAGAAACTTCGATGAACTAGTTGGATAGTTTGTAAAATAGCTGTATGGTGTAAGATTGTAACCTATTTGGTTCAATATTGTCACAAAGTTATAGTAGGTATGTGTGTCATGAACGCACATACCTTAATTTTATAGAGCTTCGTACCCAAAGGGTAAAAACGAGACCCAGATCTATTACTAAGACTCCACTGTATGTCTGTCTGTCACCAGGCTGTATCTCATGAACCGTGATAGCTAGACAGTTGCATTTCTGTTGCCGCTATAACAACAAATACTAAAAACAAGAAAATAAATATTTTAGTGGGGCTACCATACAACAAACGTGATTTTTTGATAATGGTACGGGACCCTTTGTGCGCGAGTCCGACTCGCCCTTGGCCGTGTTTTAAAGACTAGGTGGAGATTTTTGCCCAGCTGTGGAACAGTAAAGTTTAAACAAAAAAAAGATATGTTTGCCCCATAAGAAATAAGCAGTACCTTTGTGCTCTCGGAACCGAAGACCGAAGACCGGGCGCTCTAGCGCCCGGTCTTCGGTACTCAGATTTTGCATACTCACTTACCTCTAGGTAAGTGAGTATGCAAAATCTGAGTACCGAATTTAGCCAACGGATTTGAATGACGAAAAGGTCAAAGATTAAGAATGGATCTTGCCGGTCAAGTTTTTGGTCCATTTTTTTTTACCCGCCTTACAAAAAAAAGGAAAAAGAATCAAAAAAAGAAGGAACAAGAAGGATCAAGAATCTCGTAAAGGGAATGTATTGAGTACATGATATAAAATCATTTTAATGATTATTTCCGTAATAATTTATAGTTTGTTCTAATGGTAAAAGTGAGGATGGATTCTTAATTAATAAAAAAAAACTAAAATGAAAGTAATAAGTATATTTTTTTGTTTTTTTTTTTTCCTTTTACTTCTCTCCTTCGACATGTATACAAAAACACGACTTAACAAAGCAACGTCTTTACGTCAACAGATGTAGAAACACACTAAACGCGTACGCGCGCTATGCTTACCGTATGGGCGAGGAGGGGATATGAAGGGAGCATCACACCTGGCGGCATCATGTGTTTTGTTATTATTTAGGGTCTCTGGTATAAGAATCCGGTCATAGTTGCCGTCACTCGCCACTCCGATCCAGCCTGTCCCCTTGCTGTCCTCTCCCAGCGACGCCCTAAGCCGAGGCCCGTACCCCGCAGGGGGTGCCCTTAGCGTGTAGTCGCTTAGTTTGTAAGTTTTTTGCCCTGGCTGGAGGCCTTACACTTAAGGCAGCCACAGGATTGTCCGGTTAAGCAGACGACAACCTCTCAAGGTTAAACTGCGAGATCCCATTTCGAAAAAAAAAATAAAAAAAAATCCGTCGATTCGTCCCGGATTTTGCTTACTCAACTACCTCTAGCGCCTACACTATCAGACAGAGAAGTGAGTGCCAATTTTAAAAAAAATGACCATCATTAAATTGTAATACGGGCCCCAATCTAATATACATAACTTTTGTAGTGTGAACTTCATGTCTGTTGGAATAAAGCTCAAAATACATACAAACACTGACTCGAAACTAGACTATATGCCTTAGAACGTATTTGAACTACTATCGACAAATACCGAGCAAGCGTTGTAGGTGTCTGCTGTATTGTTACTAACACTTTTACACGTATGTTTTTTTTATCTAGCCAGCATTCCGTATCGAAGTTCGAATCAAACGCAGAAAGGTTAGGACTTCGTCCTATTTTTTGTATATTTGATGCATGCTTTCAAGTAGGACTTAGTAGGTGGAAGATTGGTGATGATATTTCACAAAATACAAATATTTTTCCGAGTGTTTCTTTGTAGTTGATCTAATGTGTTATTTTTAGCTGATGGATGCGGTTTCGGTCGCGTTCTAGAATAACTACTGCATGCATTTAGATGAACTGTTTTGTATCTATGTGATTATTCAGGATATTATGGTCGATCGGTCTGGGTATGGTCTGACTGCCCCTTTGGTGTAGTAGTAGCAATCGCGACTGCTGGGCATGAGGGCCTGGGTTCGATTCCCGGGTCGGACAAATTGTTATTGGGTTTTCCCATCAGGAATTTCCCAGTAGCAGTCACGGAATCTGGATTTGTGCCTAGTTGATGGATGGCTCGCCCTCTAGTACATGGGATTTAAACAAGACTGGCGAAATGTGGGCATACTATTAGGTAAATCTCTGTCTAACCTTTCGGGAATGACAGGCGTGATTTTATGTAATGGTCTATCTGTGTGTCAAGTTTTATTGAAATCCGTACAGCCGGTTATTCGCTTTAAGTGTCAAACTTTCATGTTAGTAACATTTGATAGCAAGTGCCTAGGATATGACTTTCTGGAGAGTTGTTAAATTGTAAAAAAAAGTATCAGCATGCATGCAAATAACCTAACTATTAGAATAAAAATTATTTGTATATCGGATATGGCTGCATGATATCTTATATTGAATGACATTTAAAGTTAACTTTGTCATTTTAATAGAAATCTAATAAATGTAGCTTTGCTTAAAATTGCTGTTGGTAAAATTATTAAAATAACTACCTCCCGTTAGAATATACTTTTCGGCTTAACTTAAATTTCCCCAAAAAGTACACCCAACTGTGGCTGAGCCCAAAAGAAAGGTCTCGAATTTAAAGCATGCTGTCTATTCAATTTCTCGTTTTTGAACAAATTTTTAACAGTATTCAAAATTCTAAATTCTTTCTCCATCTATTTATTTCCCAAAACTAACCTTTATTCACCCAACCACAGGCCAGTGCAACGTCGTCGCCCGCGCAACGGGGAGGTCGCAGAGCAACAACAGAAATGTCTTCACCGTTGCTGCGGGTACCTCTGGAGCGAGGGTGGAAGAGGGAGCTGGTGTTCCGCGCAGCTCTCGACGCGCACTCGAGGCGCAACGCCGATATCTATTACTATACGCCGTACGGGAAGAAGCTTAGGTCGACTAGAGAGGTATGTTGTTGTCAGATGACCTTTATGTTACTGCGGGAACTTCTGGAGTGGGTCTGGAGGAGAGACCTGGCAGATTTCTTTTTTTTATCTTTATTTTAGGGGGACTCGGTCAACAATGACGATGTCGACCCGTAATTCTAATTATACTATAACTATTAAGGCTAGATTCATCTTAACTGTTCAAAATCATAACCAAATCTTATCTTAACTAAGGAGTATTATACCTGTGCCGTAAGTGGCACATGTACAATTCACACAACTTCCTGGCCCCTTGGGCAAGGCCAAGTAGCTGCTGCATAAACCTATATTGTACTGCATATCCCCAAGTGCCTATCGCCGCTGAGCTTAATTCCGGACACACTCGAGCAAAACATGGTGAACATCCTCGATCGCGTTACCTGGCAGACTTCTGGGGTTCTGGCTACCCAAACCGATTCTCAAAGGTGCAAGGGGACAATGTGGTGTGCTTTTCGAGCCACTAAAGGCTGCTTTAGTTAGACGATACTAATTTTATAAAGAGGTCAAATTTGTTTGTATGTAGAGGGTAATCTTCGGAAAAACAGCCGATTCCGAATATTCTTTCACTAACCGGAAGCTATATTATTATCCCCGAATTTTATAGCTACATTTAAAACGTTTCTGTGAGTACATTCTGTACATAACGGAAGCGAAGCCTCGAGAAAAAGCTAGTTCCTGTATAAAAGTTTGTATTTATCAGTCAAATCTACTCCAAAACTTCTCAATACAGAAAGATTACTACGACACTGTTTGATACTGTCAAATTATCTTGCGTTTTATGTACCAGTTCAACATGCAGTGAAACTATCAACTGTCAGTCTTGCTACCACTGCAACTGCCCTGAAAAGTACTGCTAGGCCACCTAACTTTCCAAGTTGAATTGTTTTACGGAATATCAGTAAATAATTATGTTTGTTTTTTTCAAGGTCTCAGAACATCTTGCTGGCACGGGGCTTACGGTAGAAAACTTCTCCTTCTTCAAAGAACCACTGGGTGTTGATGACCCTGAAAAGGAAATTATAAGGTTAGATAATGTTCTACTTCAAATAACTTTCATAAAAAAATAAATTAATAATAATAATAATAATACCAGCCTATTACTGTCCCACTGCTGGGCAAAGGCCTCTTCTCATACAGAGAAGGCACGAGCATTGATCACCACGCTTGCTCAAGACGGGTTGGCGATTTCAGACTTATATTAATTATAAGTCCAGGTTTCCTCACGGTGTTTTCCTTCACCGATGTCTGTGATGTTCAAGATAAACTTGGAAAAGTACATATGAATTGAAAAAGTCACATTGGTACTTGCCCGGATTTGAACCCACAACCTCATACATGGGAGGCGAGATCTTAACCTCTGGGCCATCACGACATTTTACAAAATTAAAAAAAACCGACTGCATAAAAATAACTAATAACTTTAAATAAAATCTGAAAAATAATTCAGGAAACAGGACATATTGACTGCAACTTACAGTCGGGACCCATATTGGATGTAATGATTTTAGTCTAGATTATTTAATGGGTTCCGACAGACGGGTTTTTTTATTTTTTTATTTTACACTTTTTAGTTACTTATATGTATATACCATTTTAAAATCCTCATGATGAGCTCTTTATCGAGATCTGCAGAGCGTGCCAAACATTTGAATTTGGCGCCAAAAATCCGCCATTTTGTTTTTTTTATTTTGATATACCCAGTGTCACTCTCGCAGTAAATACGAATCTAACGACACCTCTCAAGCTAAAATCCATCGAGCCGTTCAGGCCACAGAGCGTGCCAAACAATTATACTTACACATACCTACATACATACTCTTGAAAAACATAACCCTCCTTCTGGCGCAGTCGGGTAAAAACCTAGTAAAGGTGCGGCTTAGTATAACAGTTAAATGTCTACTTGGCCGTCATCATCATCTGCTTAGCGTTTTCTCAACTTTGCTGGGGTCAGCTTCCAGTCTAACCTGATGCAGCCAGTATTTTACATGGAGTGACTGCCTATCTCACCTCCACAACCCAATTAGTACTGGGTAATACGATACGCCTTGGTGAGACTGGTTGACAGACTTTCAAACCACTGACTACCTTTAAGTACGGCTTAACGTTCTTTTCGAGGCACGGAGGAATCTCGGTATATTGTAATGGGTGGTCGCCCGTCCACAGACCAGCCTGGGCAAGCGCGGGTTAACCTGAAGATTACGGACACTGATTACGGATTATTGGACGACCCGAATGGCGCAGCGGTAGTGAGGCTGCCTTACGTTCTTAGGGTCCCGGGTTCGAATCCCGGTTGGAGCAAATGTTTCTGTGACGAGCATGGACATTTGTTTTCCGAGTCATGGATGTTTATATGTATAATAAGTATGTATTTACAAACAAAAAGTATATATGTAGTATATCAACTATCTGGTGTCCACGACACAAGCCTCGTTGCTTAGTGTGGCACTAGATGGCGCTGTGTGTCAATGTCCAGCGATATTTATTTATTTATTGACCCGAGCGGCTATTATCATTTAGCCACCGTCCGCAGTCCGGCTACATTTGCGGCTAGACTGCAAGAAAATATCGGAAATGGAGAACCTTGACATGGAAACGTGTACTACTCTACTTTTCATTCAACCAGGCGCAGAACATTGTTCATCGGCGGCGGAATAATGCTTAATAATAATAATAATAAGCGATTCAGCGATCATTGTGCCGATAGTCGTATCAGCCCATGGCTTAATTGCCAAGAGCCTCGATCAATACCTGAGGAGGCTCTCGTTAGGCAGCTGGATCAAGGGCTTGATTCAGTGCGCGGTACTCCTAGACACGGCTCGTATTGTTAGGAGGTTCCTCTCTCTGGAGCCCTGACCGCCGGTAGCTTGGACCCTGCTCCCGATACCGGTGGGCTACAATTTTTTATATTTTTAAATGTTTTTATATTTTTTTTGTAAAGAATGTTTAAAAATGTAATTAATTTGTTAAAAAATAAAATAAAGGAATAATAATAATAAAGTTCTTTATTTCTATGACAAACTTATTCTAGGTTTCACATTTTATTTGTTTTTTTAGCAATGTGAGGAGCTGGTGTCTGAGTTAGGTGTAAAATGCCTGTATTACAAATCACCAGGTCCCCACCCCACGGAAGAACAGGTTTTACTTAACAAAATATGATATGAAATTACAACACAATGACGGCCTTAAAACTTATTATAAAAAAAAAACTTATTATAATTTTGGGATGTATGCTTGTCAGCATACTTATTTAAATTTTTATTTGTTCACAGGGA
Source organism: Xestia rhomboidea (assembly GCA_963853795.1). Classification (NCBI taxonomy): domain Eukaryota; kingdom Metazoa; phylum Arthropoda; class Insecta; order Lepidoptera; family Noctuidae; genus Xestia; species Xestia rhomboidea. Next base: position 15,329,090 of record OY970774.1, read on the forward strand.
CGCAAAACTAATACGTCGCATAGAGTCCCCTATCGCAGCGACGGTACCACCCGCGCAAGTAGAGGGCAAGAGGACACCTAAACCCAAGGCCCCTAAAGGAGCCAGCCCTGAGCCCGTCCCTCCTGCCACCGCAGCCGCTACCAACAAGTCTCCACCGGCGAAAATTAAGGTAAATCATATGCTGTTAGAAGATTTATTTAATACTACTCATACTAGCAAGATAGATATCAGGAAGGCGTTAACCATTCTGTTTATATAATTAAAATTCTAACCGACCACTCCACTTCCACTCCACTCCAGCACCACTTTACTTTCCATTACCAAATTTTTCCTTACAAATATTACAATGTATGAAATGGTAGTACGAGAAGCGATCGAAAGAATAGGCGAGACGACATAAATAATCGAATTAGTCCGTCACTTAGATTATCAAAGAATCATTTGACCTGTGTTTTTTCTTTTGTTACGTAAACCAAAATGGACGAAGATACGACGCTTTTAACATTCTCAATACGTCACGCCATGGTATAATTTTTAGCTAGTTCTGACGTCACGAGCCCCCACTCCCGAGTTTTGATGCGTTTTATCTTTGTCAATATTCATTGATTTACAAAAAAATACGTGTCCATTTATTTCCAATACTCTAACTGACGGACTAAATCAATTTGCAATTTTTTGATACTGTCGTCATGCCTATTATTGCCAAGCTAGGCAGAGCCATTCCTTTACTAGGAGCTAGATGCGTCTTCTTACGACCTAATTTTGACACCCAATAGTCTATCAAGTAGAAGACAAAGCATTTTTCCGCACTACTCAGTTATTTACGTTAAATTTTCTTGTAAGCCTTAAAACATCCAATATCTTCCCAAGCAGGTCAAATCAATGGGTTCCCGACTAAGCAACAGCGCACCGCCAGCTGCGCCCACGCCGCCCCCGAAACAACAAAAGAAGCCGCCGCCAAGTAAAGAAAAGGAACCCGCGCCGCCACCACCACCTAAACAGCAACCAGACCCGCTACCGCAACCACCACCGCCGCCAAGCGCGGTCAGCAACACCGACAACAACAATTCCGCCGCGTGGAAGAAACCGAGGTACCGATACATATTATATGACATTTATAACAATGTTGTAATGAAATGTTGACAAAATTATGTTGGAAGATTGTACGGTCGACCAAGCTATTTGGTTTACATTTTAACATACAAATTATAGCCCGCGCGCGAGCTCCAGAATCGGTGGCTTGTTTTAATCGTCGGTGGTTTTATTTCGGGTGCATAGTGCCCTCATAGAATGAACTCATGATTTAGTACTCCGCGCGAACTAAATTATGAAATCATTCTGTGAGGGTGTTGTGTGCTTAAGGTGGAACCACCGATGTTTTAAACAAGCCACCGATTCTTCGGAACTCGCGCGCGGACTATACATTGTAAAATGTAAACCAAATAGCTTGGTCAACCGTACTACATAGACTTTTATAAAAAGAGCGTAGGTAAAAACCAAAGAGATAATATTTCCCACAAGTTTTAAATGAATTATAGGAGCTATTCTGCACGACATTTTCCAGTCGTTCTTCATCGTGTAGTTAGTCTCAAATCTGGTGTCAGAGTTTTTATACCGCCCATGGGCCTCTAACTTGGCTTTACATGCCGTCCAGAAATATCTCTCAGGCATGCAGGACTTTTCCAGTAAAAAGTTCGGATCACACGTCAACCACTTAGTCCAATGTTCATACAGATAAAAAAGAAATGCAATAATTATGGTACTGACATGTGATCCCAAAGTTATACTGCAAGTAAAGTACAGATGAACGTCGTGTGAATGAGGTGTATACAAGGTGCAAGCGGCACCGACGCTAATAAATAAATTTCGCTGGTCATTACACACAGCACCATCTAGTGCCACACTAAGCAACGAAGCTTGTGTTGTGGACACCAGATAGTTTTTGTATGTAAACACATACATATTATACAATATATAAACATCCATGACTCGGAAACAAATGTCCATGCTCATCACACGAACATTGGCTCCTACCGGGATTCGAGCCCGGGAACCCAAGAACGTAAGGCAGCCTCAATACCGGTGAACCATTCGGGTCGTCAAAACGGTTACCACGTATTCAGTATATCATTCTGAACACCCGTATGTCGACATACCCCCACATAGCTGTATGGGAGTTAGTTCAGATTTATTTACTGAATACATGGTAACCATTTTAGCGTTGGTGTCCCGTCCACTCTGTATAGTGCGCGTTTCAAGACGGATAAATGCTCCAAATGCCTCTGTACGTTGTGCATGAAGTGTTAAAATAAATAAATGCGATAGTGACAAATTTTATTGTATGAAAATGCGAATAAATGAAGTATAAGTCAAAAAGAGTAAATAATGAAATGAGTAAAAATAAATATATATTGGGGATTAAAAAGGTAAAGACGGAACACTGCGAACAGCAAAACGAGGCCCGTCAAATTACGTCTCGCCGTGTACACTCAGAGCAAAAAAGAAAGTTAAGACGGAACTCGTCGAACAGAAAGGTGAGGCCGGTTTTGTAAACATGTTGTGCATTTATTGAGCCATAGTTTAATTGTATTGATGTAAATGTGTGCGTGTGAGCGCGTGTATGAACAGAGCGAGACACAATTTGCGCTGGCCTCATTTTATTGTTCGCAGCGCTATGTCTTGGTTTTTTACTTGGTCTGAGGGAATGGCTATGAGATCTACGTATTTAACTAAATTTGAAACGGAAATTAAAATCTCGCTCTGAAGAAGTAAAATAAATATATTTCTACATAAAGTGTACTTTATTTTTCTACATCAATAGTAGGCAATATTTTAGTTCCTATAAATTTATTAATAATTAATATAGAATAGTAATTTCCAACATTATTTTGTTAACATTGTATAAAAATATATTAAATAAATTTATAACCACGTTAGTTTATAAGCTCGTTCAATTTCTTACGTCAATTCTGCACGATTTCGAAAAAAAACGTTTGATACATTCCATTACCAAATAAAAACAAATAAATAAATGTTAGGGTGTTTTTATTTTTGTTTATGTGCCGTCCTTATGTTATTTTTAGATAAACTCTGATTACTGATTTTGTTATCAGTTTTCAAAGCTTTGTTTTTACTGTTGTATTATGTGTTTTAATGTGATATAATCCATGCTGTTTTTTTTTTTCTGTAATCGCGTCTCTTCTAGGCCTATAATTTGATATGATATTATAAATGTATGTTCGTCCGGCATACTTTCATTTATAGTACAATTAGAAATCTCTTTTACAATGGGCCGCCACATTAATTTTTGCATTGTCTACCCACTGCACACGTTTAGAAAATCATGTTTTTTGCAATAATTTGAACATTGAAGCTGACGTTAGTGTTACCTTAGCATAAAAGAAGCACAAAATATTACCACAAAAAGGTGTTTTCCACCTACTTTCGTGGTTTCAATCTGCTCTACCCACATCGTAACATCAAATAATGAATAAAAAGCATGAGATTACATCACCCGTGTCCCGATGACCGCGGGGGGTTAATTGACTAGCTGCAATTAACCCCCCCTCTGCGGGTACTGAGCGGAGGCCAGTGTAGTGCGTCCCCGGGCAGGCCCCCGCCCACCCCGCCGCCGCCGCGCCCTCAGCCCCCGCCGCCGCAGCTACAGTCTGAGCCCGTCGCCATTGTGAGTATGAAACATTTCTTTTGCTATCTTCCACTTCGTTTTTGAATAGTAAGTCTTAACAGTAAATCAGAGGTGTGTGAATTGGATACCTAAAGGGTGTATCACAATAAAACTCTGTAAATTACTCTCGGCTATCTCACAGAGCGACACATCTCTATTGCGATAGCGCCCACGGGCTTTTTTTCTTTTTTTTTTTGAGTTGCCATATCAGCTTTTTCAACTCAAAATACTAAAAAAAACCTACAAATTCTACGAACATGAAAAAAATTCAACTCGTAAGAAGAACTCATTGTTTTTTTTATGGCCTTTACAGCATTTTATTTAATTTGCTACATTATGAATAAAGAAAAACTTTTTCAAACGTCTATTAATCCGCAATATCACAAATTATTTCGAATACGCCCGTGACCAGAACGCGTCAGTCTCATATCAGTGTGCTGATCAAGGTGGAAACGCCAGGGTAGCCCGTGTAATTCTAATTTTCTTACAGACTGTACAAAATACGTAACCGTAACATGCATGTATTGGCAATCATTAAAATCATCAATACGCCTTCCGAAGTTCACTGAATCCCATCATTAAATATAAAAAAGGTTCCGACGAATTGAGAACCTCCTCCTTTTTGAAGTCGGTTAAAAAACGTAACAAAATTAGAATTTGGCGGGATACCCTAAAGCCTTAAGTCCTTCACAAAGTAATTTCCTTATGTGGCACAGAAGCGCGAGTGCTCTGAACCGGTGCGTAGGCCGCTGGTGCAGCCGTGCTCCATGTCGTGCGGGCGCGGTGCGGTGCCGTCGCTGTCGTGCGCGGCCTGCCTGTGCCTGTACCACCCCGCCTGCGCTGGCTACCAGCTCGCGCCGCCGCCGGACCCCTTCTTTTGCAAGGTAATAAATAAAAATAAAAACATTTATTTGACACATAAAAATACATGTTACAAGCCAGTCACAATAAAAAGCACACAAGTGTATTTCCACAAATCTGATTCTAACACCCAAACTAGGCCTGGACTTGTATTTTGGGGGTCAGCGTTCAGCCATGGATTCCATTTTTAATCTTACAGCTTTGAGTGTCCCTACAAAGTTGACAGCCAAGGTTATTGCCATTTGGTAACACATATAGGTAAAAAATAGTAAAATAGGAACTACAATACAATTAAAAGAGTAGTTTAAAGGTAATGTACTTTGTGTTAGTCTTCTAATCATTTGTATCACGAGTAACTATAAATAAACAACTATGTACTTGTTTACATAGTTTTTTAAGACAATCGTTGGGAGTAAGAGAACAGAATATAAGAAATAGGTTACGGGCTATGCTAGACCGCAATCATGAGCGGAGCGCGGGGTTACAAGATCCCTCGCTCCGCTCAGGATTCTAATCTAGAATCCCTTGCTACGCTCGGGATTCTACTGTAGAAGCCTTCACTGTTCTCGGGATTCTACTGTAGAAGCCTTCACTGTTCACGGGATCCAACTTTTTCCCTCTAATTGAATACCTTTTTCACCTGTTGTATAATAATTTAATTTTTTGGTTTTTAAACACAATTTCGCTTACTCGGGTTTTTAATTCATTATTATTGTCTTTTATCAAAATAAGACCTACTCCTTGTAACAGCGGTTTATTGTCTATGTTGATTTTTTAAATAAACTTCTGCATAGCTATTCACATTTCTTTTTTTGACATTACGCAATCGAGCGAGATAGACATACGACTTTCCGAATCGAAAATAGAATCGAAGCGTTGTGAATAGCTATACTGTTCTCTTCGTCAGTTAACAACTGAACACGTATTTTCTTTATAAGTTATGGGCCCAGTCCCATGCTTTAGATATTTTTTTAAAGTACTTATTCGTAATTTTGACGGAATTAGGAGTTCGAGATAAGTTTCTCGCCGTTCGGAGTTTCGAACTCAAGACGGCTGCGAAGTACCTTGTCAACGTGCATAAACTGAAAGCCAGAGAAAATTACAGTGTATGAACTTTTGCTGCGGAAAACTTCCTCGTGCTTGAAGGAATGCTTCATTGCATCAAGCCAGTTGCAGTAAAAATTGTTGACCCCGCTGATGACGAAAAAACAAAAGCTAAACTCGTCATGACTATTGACTCTACGCTGTATGTTCATATACGAGATGTGTCGACTTCTAAACTCCTGTGGGATAAACTGAAGAGTTTATTTGATGATTCGGGATTCACAAGGAAGATAAGCCTACTTCGTACTTTAACCTCGGTTCGTCTAGAAAACAGTGACTCGATGTCGTATATGTAACTCAGATGATTGATACTGGACAAAAGCTAAGTGGAACCGGATTTCAATTAAGTTTGATGAATGGATCGGATGCATGTTGCTGGCTGGATTAACTGAATGGTACATGCCGAGGATGGAGGGATGAAAGGTACATGGCAATTGAGCATTCGGGGCTTAGCATAACAACAGACGCCATTAAAGCCATGTTGTTAGATATGGCAGGAACCTCAGATTCCGGTGAAAACCGCGAGGGCGCTGCGTTCGCAAGCTCACAAAAGTGGCAACATAGAACAAAAATAAGTCTATGGACATGGCAAAGATGGCGGCTCATCAATCAAAACAAAGTCTAATGTCAAATGTTACAAGTGTAAGGAGCGCGGTCATTATCGGAAGCAGTGTAAAAATAATTTTCCTAATCAAACAACTAATAAGGAAATAACAAGAAAACAAACAAACGCTTTTAGTGCTGTATTTTTAAGCGGCAACTACAACAAACACGACTGGTATATTGAGTCTGGAGCCAGTGCGCATTTGACGGCTAATGAAAGTTGGGTTATGAACGCGTGTTACAAACAAACAGAAGAGATTGTTGTTGCTAATAATAACAAGTTACGAGTTCTGTGCATCGGTGATGTAAATATTGTCACCGAAACGGATGAATGCGAGTATGAAGTGCCGATCAAAGGAATACGTTGCATTCCGGACTTGACAACAAACTTATAGTCTGTGAGCCAATTAAGGCGGTGGTACTAGCGAACGGCCTTGAGGATCTGGAAGGAATTACATATTTTCCCCGCGCTGCCCCGTTACACGCGCGCATATATGTGACTCGCGCTCTTCGCAGGAGGCCGCGCCATCGCGCCCGTTTTTTTTTCGGATGGGAAATCATCAAATGATATCAAATCGCCATTAAGTGAAGCACGAGTTGAAGGACAGACACATATACAATCGCGAGAAGATATCACACATCACCATCTCACCGGGCTAACGATCAGTCGTTATTGTAGTGTTTTTGATTGTACTCTACATGTTGCCATCATCACTATACTGGTAGTTGGGGATGGGCCTTTTTTTCTTTTTTTTTTCGGATGCGAAATCATCGAATGACTCCTCCCGCTCTGGTCGAAGCAGGAGGGAGTGTCAGACTTTTACTGACTAAAATCCATCCATGTTCCTTCATCGCCCTTTGTGTTCCGGAGCCACGGTATCTCTTTCGAATAGTCCCGCAGCCCCGGCAGGCATCGGCCCTTGCGGACTCCTTCTTTTTTGCTGACTCTCTTTGAGGCGCGCGTGGAACACGAACGCGCCGTTGACACGGCCTGTCGTCATGAGACGGACGGACGGCGAGCTAGCCCATAACGATTTCGATTTTGCTCTAAGTGCGCTGGTTTCCCACGTACGAAGTTTTCCTTCACTATTTGATGGAACTGGCTCTGCGCACATAACTTTATTTAGCGTGAAATGCTCTCAAAAGTAAATAAATTGTAAGATTATAGATTGTATTGCTATTCCATCGTTGTTATAATGTAGCTACCTACTAGGTATGCATTAGATTCGTTGGTTCGCGGTCCGAACACTTTTAATTGTTTGTTTGCATTGAATCCTCCGAAACGACTAAACCGATTTAAAAATTTTTTTCACTGTTGGGAAGCTACACTATGCCCGGGTGACATAGACTATATTATATTTACAAACAATTTGGAATCCTTACCTTAAAAACTCCAATAATGTAACCCAAGGCGTAAAAAAAATACCTAAAATATTCTTTACATCGCGCGCTGCGAACAGTATTGATGATAGAATAAAATAATGTACTACGACTTTGCAGAACACATCATTATTTACAGAAAGAGTCGCGACAGCATGTGTCTAACTATTATAGTTATGCGGGTTATGCCGTAATAAGTGTTCTTTTATTTAAAAAATTGAAATGAAACTCCGCCGGTAGAAGAGGCTCTTTATTTGTATCTTGGTATTATACCTTATCAACAAAAAAAAAAGTTAATTTTCAAGACTGCTTCAGTATCTCTAAATTACTTTTTGAATTATTCAATTCGAAAGATATCACGAGTTTAAAAATCTAAATCTATCTATTTATAGGGCGGAAATATGGAGGGAAAGTACTCGAAATACTGGAGATTTTACTCAAAGGAAACATTCCTTTATTTTTAAAAGAAACAAATCTGCATTCACAGATTTTCGAAAATTAGCTTGCCACACTCGGGAATCGAACCGACTGAAGTTGAAAAAAATAACATTCTGTACCTTTTTGACAACAATCGATAGGGTCAAGTTAGAGGAGATTTGATACATATGATATCAAATCTCTATAACAAACATGATAAATGAAAGTGCTGTAGCTTTTTGAATTTAAAACTGTTCTTTAGATTTCATGGTTTTCCCTTCATTTAATATGATCTGTTTGTTAGAGAGATTTGATCCATGATTGCCCCTATAGATTGATGTAAAAAAGTACAGGATATTATTTTTTTCAACTTTAGTTGGTTCGATTCCCGAGTGTTTCAAGCTAATTTTCGAAAATATGAGAATGCAGATTTGTTTCTTTTAAAAATAAAAGAATGTTTCCTTTGAGTAAAATTTGCTATCTCCCGTATTTCGAGTACTTTCCTTCCGGGTGGCATTCAAAAATTCCATCCTTTATATATAAATTGGTAAACTGACTGACTGGGTGATATATCAACACAGCCCAAACCGCTGGTCCTAGAGACATAAAACTTGGAGGCTGTGTTCTTTATAGGGTAAGATATCCACTAAGAAAGGATTTTTGGGAATTTCACCCCTAGAGGGGTTAAATGGGGCTCCAAAGTTTGTATGGGAAAACAAGATTAGTTAGACTATTTTATTCGAAATTTCACAGGAGTACTCCTATTGATAAATGAGTAGTAAAGGGTTTCAGGTTTTTTCAGAATTCAACTCCTAAGAGGGAGAAATGGGTGATTTATTATGATGATTGTGATAACGATGATGATGATTGTGATAACGATGATGATGATTGTGATAATGATTATAATGATAATGTTGATTGTGTGTGTGATGATTCGTGATGGTGATTGTGACAGTGTTGGTGATTGTGACAGTGTTGGTGATTGTGATAACGATGGTTTTTGATTTTTGATTACACGGTACACACGGTAGGTACACGAAAAACAAAATAAAAATCACTGAATTAGTCTTATAGCAAGCTTCCAAAAGCGCGCAAAATAAAAAATATTGTGCGGTCGTAAGGAACGTAGTTCCGCAAAAGCACGAAATCAACACCCATGAAGAAAAAACCAAAAAAAAATTCGGCGCCATCTTGGATTTTCATTTTCACTTCATTTTCGTTATCAGCGTCCCCAAAAACCACGAAAACGACACCCATGAAGAAAAAACCATGATTTGTATTATTTTCTTATCGACCCTACTACACAAGTACACACACACACACAGCATACGGCATTTCGTTACGTAACGAATCACGAATTCTACTAATTAGCATTCCCCGCAAGCCGCGATAAGGAACTACGTTCCAATACCTTACTTGCAAAATGACTATCTGACTATTACTACTTTCGTCCATGTGAAAATCGGGGTACTATAATGCGAGCGAGCAGAGCAGCACAACCTCTACGTTCGACAGTCCGAGCTACACTGCCGCCCGTCGCCCGCGCACGGACCCTTCCTGTTCTGTTATAGAATGCATGGAATAATTAATTGTAGCCTAATAAATCATTAGATCAAAATGCCAATTGCACACTTGTGAATAAAAACGTGACGAATATTTGTGTGGAAAAAATTACTAAAACTTAATGCCGTTTAGGAGTATTTCATATAGTAATAATAAAGTTAGAATTATTTCAATTGTACCAATTAAAGTTTAGAGTCTAATAAGCAACATATATTTTTGCACCTTTATATTCACTCATCAAAGAGGAGCTACATGGAGAAAACCTCTCGTTAGCTGGTACCACCACCTTAATGAGAAATGGCAATAAAATTACCTTTACGGAGAGTTGTTGTAGTATTTACAATAAAGATGGTGACTTAGTGGCTATAGCAGACGTGATTAACGGAGTGTATAAGCTGAGGATACCTGAATATGGATTGATGGCTTCTGCAATATCTGGAAATGTGTGGCACCGCACATTAGCATGTAAACAGTAATTATTTACAGAAAATGAAAGAAGCTGTAGATGGCTTGAACTTAGATGAGAAAGTCGATATATCTAAGTTGACATGCTCAGTATGCTGTGAAGGTAAGCAGTGCAGGTTACCTTTTAAGCATGTTGGTTCCAGAAGTACTGATGTACTAGAATTAATACACACAGATATCTGCGGGCCAATGGAAGTCCCATCAATTGGAGGTTCTAAATATTTTTTAATATTTGTTGATGACTATTCACGAATGATATTTGTTTATTTCTTGAAAAACAAAAGTGAAGCCAAATTTCAAGAATTTCAAAGATTTTAACGCAGATTTGCAAGACAGAAAATCAAACGAACAAGAGAATCAAAATTGTAAGAAGTGACAATGGTCTTGAATTTTGTAATAAGGAGTTTGAGTTGTTCTTGCAGAAAGAATGAATTAATCATCAGAAAACCAATCCCTACACACCAGAGCAAAACGGCTTGAGTGAAAGATGCAATCGTACAATAGTTGAAAAAGCAAGGTGCTTGCTGTTTGACGCAGATTTGGGCAAGGATTTTTGGGCTCCAGCAACAAACACAGTAGTATACCTACATACCATAATCGAATTGTTGCATCTGCCTAGCTATTCACAACGCTTCGATTCGGAAGTCGTATGTCTATCTCGCTCGATTTCGTAATGTCAAAAAAAGACAGAGATACGACTTTCCGGGGCCTGGGTTGGATAGAAAAACACCGTATTAAATGTGGACAGGAACAAAACCAAAAGTGAGCCACTTAAGAATTTTTGGAAGCAAAGTAATGATTGTGAGGCCTGTGTCCCAGCAGTGGGAACAATAATAGGCTGATGATAATGATAAAGTAATGGTTCACATAGCCAAAGAAAAGAGGAAAAAAAGGGACAAAAAGTCTGTAGAACACATACTGGTTGGCTATTCAGAAAATGACAAAGGGTACAGAGTAAAATCCCGTAACTAAAACTATAATAACAAGTAGACATGTTATAGATATGGAGCATGATAAGAAGCAAGTTGAAGTTACTGTTCCTGTGACTGAGACCATACATTTAGACAATGTATCAGACTCTGAAGAGCTGGATGAAACCTTTACAACAAATGAGTTCTCGGATGAAACTTATGTACCAAGTGAAAGTGACTATGAGGATGGTGAAGATACTCCTATTTTATCAAACTCCAGGCCTGTTAGAGAGAGAAAGAAAACAGAAAGGTATGGATACTCTGTCAGTAAAGAAACTCTTGATGAAGCAATTGGCTTAACCCTAGAAGAAGCACGAAGTAGTTCTGAAAGAGAAGAGTGGTTAAAGGCTGTAAATGAAGAAATTTCAAAGACAATTTTGCTTGGGAGCTGGTCAATGCTCCAGCTGACAGCAATATAGTGAAGTGTAAGTGGGTGCTCAGAAAAAAGTATGACAGTGAAAACAGTGTTAGATTCCGTGCTAGACTTGTGGCTAAAGGTTTTATGCAAAGGGAAGGCTTGGACTGTACTGAGACATTTTCACCTGTGGTGAGGCACACTACACTTAGACTTTTATTTGCTCTTGCAGTTCAGTTAGTTGTTGTGTACTCTTGCAGTTAGTTTCTGAACGGGGACCTTAAAGAGACCATATATATGCAGAACCTGATTATTTTCCAAATTCAGTCAATGACATGAAAGTTCTGAGATTAAAAAAGGCGTTAAATGGGTTGAAACAATCTTCAAGGGCGTGGTACAGAAAGGTTGATGACTGTCTTGTTAGTATGGGCTATATTGCATCTAAAATTGAACCAAAAAGTACTGCTAATAAGCGTAAAACAATTGTAACTGTTAATGTTGATGATTTCTTTGTTTTTTGAAATGATGCTTCCGAAACGGAGAATTTAAAGAAAGTTTTGGGTTTAAATTTCAAACTTAAAGACTTAGGAGAGGTAAAGCAATGCCTAGGTATGAGTGTGAATATAGATAAAACTAATGGTCTTATCACACTTTGTCAGGAAAAATATGTAAATAAATTGTTAGAGAAATTTAACATGGTGGACTGCAAAACTTCTAATACCCCAATGGAAGCAAAGTTAAATATAAACAAAAGTGAAAAATGTAATTCAGAACTTCCTTAGCAACAACTTGTTGGTAGTCTTTTGTATCTGGCATTATTAGTTAGACCAGACATTACTTTTGTATCTGGCATTATTAGTTAGACCAGACATTACTTTTGTATCTGGCATTATTAGTTAGACCAGACATTACTTTTGTATCTGGCATTATTAGTTAGACCAGACATTACTTTTGTATCTGGCATTATTAGTTAGACCAGACATTACTTTTGTATCTGGCATTATTAGTTAGACCAGACATTACTTTTGTATCTGGCATTATTAGTTAGACCAGACATTACTTTTGTATCTGGCATTATTAGTTAGACCAGACATTACTTTTGTATCTGGCATTATTAGTTAGACCAGACATTACTTTTGTATCTGGCATTATTAGTTAGACCAGACATTACTTTTGTATCTGGCATTATTAGTTAGACCAGACATTACTTTTGTATCTGGCATTATTAGTTAGACCAGACATTACTTTTTCTGTTGGTTTCCTTAGTCAGTTTAATAACTGTTATAAATCTGAGCATTGGTCATATGCAAAAAGAGTATTGAAATATTTAAAGAAAATCAAATACTTTGGCTTAACATATATCTAAAATATAAATTCTAAACTAGAAGGTTATGTTGATGCTGACTAGGAGAATGATCTTGTGGATAGGAAATCATATACAGGCTTATGTTTTACTATGTCTGGTAGTGCAGTCTCATGGGCATCAAAGAAACAGAAAACTGTAGCCTTATCAAGTACAGAGGCCGAATAAAGGGTGTAAAAACTTCTTAACGAAGCCGAAAGGCACTTGTTCTCCTCGTCATTGCGATCATTTTTTTGGTTCTACGCCATACCTGGGAACCTTCTAGTTACGGAGATATTGGGGGTCAAGTTCCAACTTTTTAACAAGTTTTTTTTTTTTAATATAAGTTTTTAATGTAAGATTTTTACTTTAAACACCTGCACGACCTCCGTATTATTCAATCAATCCATCAGCACAATGTTTTGAGTGCGTCACATTGAGTTTTACCACAAACCATGATTATTCACCCCAAAAAAAAGTCGTTTCCCAGCAATATTTTTTGCGTAAAGTTACTTAGTTTGATGTACAGAATGCTTGGTTGACGGCTTCGTGATGAGGTTGTTTACACCCTGTATATGGGTTTCAGCAGTGATAGCCTAGTGGTGTGACCGTCGGACTGCCAAGTCATAGGTCTCGAATTCGAACCCAAGGCACGCACCTCTGAATTTCGGATTCATGTGCGTACTGTATAATTTTATTATCACTTGCTTCGGTGAAGGAAAAACATCGTGAGGAAACCAGCATGCCTGAGAGATATTTCTCGACAGCATGTTAAGCCAAGTCAAAGGCCCATGGGCGGCTTAAAAACTCTGACACCAGGTTAGGCGCTAACCAAACGATAAAAAAAAAAAAAAACTGGGGCATGCAAAGAGGCAATATATCTACGCCATTTGTTATCTGAAATAAGAGGTGAACTGTACACAATTAATGTTTTCAATGATAACCAAGTTGTTCTAAAGTTGTCTGCAAATAATGTTTTCCATAATCGTACAAAACATATTGTTATACATTTTCATTTCTGTCGCGATTGTGTTAACAATAAAATTGTAAAATTACCGTATTTGGAGACAGCTAAGATGCCAGCAGACTTGCTGACAAAATGTTTAAATAATACAAAACATTACTGTTTCTTAAGAGTACTAGGTGTACAAGTAGGTATTGTAAGTACAGTGTGGTAAGTACAATAGGTATTGATATAGATAGGTGATACTATATAGGTACTATATACTGTTATGAAATGTTTAAGTTATACTAATTGATTTTGTTAAGTGGGAGTATTGTGTTTTATCAAAATAAGACCTACTCCTTGTGGCAGTGGTTTATTGTCAATGTTGATTTTTTAAATAAACTTCTGTTCTCTTCGTCAGTTAACAACTGAAAACGTATTTTCTTTATAATTATTAGTAGATAAGTACACGCCACACAATATTTAACCCCCCCCCCCCGTCCTTTAGGACCTCTCGAGGACGACCCTTAACCAAATTTTCTCCCCCACAGAACTGCCGCAAATCATCATCACCTCCCATCGAACACAAGTCAGCAACGACGAGCATACCCGTCCCGATACCAGTCCCCGTGCTGGTCCCGGTAACCGCGCCGGTACCGAGACGAATGCCGGGACCACTGCCGGTACCGGTGAAGGTGCCCAAGTTGACTGTAAAGGTAAAACTAAAAACCTATTGCAGTTCCGAATTGATCATTTCTAGATGTACTTTTTCTAATAACCGTCACTGATCCCGGCTGTCAATCCTTGACAGTAGTTACAGTAGCCCGAAATTCTGACAACCAGTCTTACCAAGAGGTATGGTTCTACCCAGTAGTAACTGGGTTGTGGTGGTCAGATAGGCTGTAACTCCATGTAAAATACTGATATTCAGCTGCATACGGTGAGACTGGAAGCCGACTTTATCATTATTAGGAAAAGGCTAGGCAGATGATGATGACTTTTTCCGATAACTTCTATTTTTGTCGATGGATAAAATTAATATATTTCGGACAGATTTTTTCATAAATATTATTGACGTTTGACAGATTTTTATGGCATAATGTAAAAAATATTCCATGAATAAAGTCTAGACGACTGAAAAATCAGCCTTTATAGCATTTGCTTTTTTGAAATAGAAACAAACATAAGACATTCAGTAAGTTGACGTATCCGAAATTGTGTCCAGCTTTATGGTCGAAATAAATAGTTTTACTATGCCTAAAAGGCACTAGTAATGAAATTCTCGATAAATGTAAATTGTTGTCATAGCTTAGTGCATCTGGTTCTCCGTACATGTTCCCCCAGCACCACAGTACACCAGACGGCGAGCGAGTGTGGGCGGTCGCGGGCACTCCTCCAGTACTGCCTGCCCCGCCGCCCGCGCCGGCACCGCTCCCCGTCCCCGTCCCGCTCCCCGCCGCGGTGGCCGCCCGCGCGCGCGCCCCCCGCCCCGCGCTGCCGCAGGGCCTGGCCATACTCAATGGGAGACGCTTCGTCGTGGTACCCAGGAACATGGTGCAAGCTGGTGCGGGACACGCAGCTAAATGAGAACATATTTATCTAACTTAGTGTTAAAAAAGTGAGAGTGTTTATTGTCACGGCTGAATGGATTTGGGTGGAATTAGACACACAGATAGTGATCCCGGTGGTAAGTTCCCGTGGGTGGCAGACTGCCACGAGAGTGAAGCCGCGGGCAAATCCTAGTTATTTACCGTCAGATTAGTTAAAGAAGGTCAGACGCGAGCCTAAAAAGCTCCTTCACTGTGCTTACTGATTCTCACAATTGTTTTTTCTTTTACTATTAGAGGCCATCCATAAATTACGTCACACGTTAAGAAGGGAGGGAGGGGGTCAATGAAGTGTGACAAGGGCGGGGGAGGGGTCCTTAATAACGTGACGTCACATTTCAAAATCTTGATTAGTCTGAATCTTTAATAAAAATAATTAATCGTTTTTAGTTTTGTAAAATTTTTGAAATGTTTCATTTGATGTTAATTTTATCAAAAAGAAACCCGTTATTTCGCGAGGCACCTGAGAGGTTAAATCGAAATAAATCTAATTTCGAAACTGCTTTTTTAATTCAATAATTTGTAGATGTAAAATTGCAAAATATGTGACGTCACACTAGGGCTCACAAATGTGACCAGCTGTGACAAGGACGGGGGAGGAGTCAAAAAATCATGAAATTCGTGTGACGTAATTTATGGATGGCCCCTTACTAGGGACAAACTCCGTTTGTCTACTTCCTCGCCTGATGGTCAATATCAGGGAATATAGATTCCTGCTCCTTACGCAAAATGGGTGTATTTCCAAACCGATTTGTGCATATGGTTGAAATGTCAAACTGATTGTAAGCTGAGCTTACATCCCAACTTGGTCTCCAAATTTGAAACAAGACATACAATAGCAACATCTTTGTATTCTAAATCCAGTCAACTAATTGAGTCGTGCCCGGTTGATGGCAATAGGCTCGCCGTCTATTACATGGGACTTAAGGTGAAAGCGTCAGGGTAGCCCGCGAAATTCAAATTTTCTTACGTTTTTTGCAATTTGTAGACCAGTGCTAGGTTGTATGTTGATTAAAATATTGTTCGCGACTGTAAGACGTATGTAGTTACAGAATTATAATCATCAATACAACCCTCCAAGTTCATAAAGGGCGAGGAATGATTTTGACCTTGAAAAAGTCGTTCCTCGACTTTTATGAACTTGGAGGGTTGTATTTATGATTTTGATGATTATAATTCTATTACATGGAATGGATATAGCCTTACATGGATGGATATAGCCTATTACATGGAACTTCGTAACTGATGCATTGTGGGTGGTATTTACTGCCAACCCCTTCAGAAAATATACCTGTCATATCACTTTTTATTCTAGAAACAACCATTTATAATTCGTTATTTAGAAAATATTCATGCATGCATTTAAGGCAAGCATTCATTTACGCTTAAAAGTGCCTGAAACTTACACTAACTCGTACAGAGTTAAATATAATAGTTAGTTATAGCCACTAACTACGAATGTAATCACAATTAGTTTGTAACTAGTCCAATAGCTATTTATAAAAATGTGAACATGAAATGAAATAAATAGTTTTATATAAAGGGTGTCTGCAGACAGTCGATTTTTTTTGACGAAAATGTTCAATCGCAATCTAAATCAAGGGCCGGGGAGGGTTCACGCATCTTCACGTTGTCAAGATTCGGCACAAGGACGCTTAATAGTACATTTTGATACAAGTGGAGAAAGTTTGTTATTGCATTCGAGGCGGAATTAACACCCGAGCCGTAGGCGAGGGTGTTTTTGAGCCGAGAACTGCAATAACAAATGTTCACGTGTTTCAAACGACGTTTTTCTATACTGAAGTATAAATGTAATAATGAAGAAATAAAATAACTAAAAATATTTTTGTCAAGAATTATATGGACTAAGTATAGGTAAAGTTATCTGTGGCAATTTTTATTTCCGCACACGTGGTGGAAAATTAAAAAAAAAACGCACGCGTGTGAAATACATTGCATGTTGAATCTAATCGTAGTGCGATAAGAACCAGTTTTCGAAGAACTGTATTAAAAAAAATATTTGTACCTAATACACAGACTTGATGAAGTAATTTGTTGTCTGTGAATCAAGTCAGTAGTCGGTACAGTCACTTGTTTTAAAAAAAAGAGGTTAACGTACCTGGAAAGTTTTCCGATAGTTTTGGAAAAGGGGTAATTTTATAGATTTCGATGTGATCTTTTCGAATTTCACGTCCACCTCGTATCTTTGTCGCTCGCGCCTCCATATTTGGAAAATGGCGCCTAAAAGCAGTTTTATGACTATATCTTTACGTTTCTGACTAATTTTTATAGTGAACATTTTTTTTTTGCTCAAACCTGTATTGTATCTACACTTTACGGGACTAGTACGCCAAAACTATTAATTTAACGAAAAATAAGTTATAACATAAATTGGTGGCAAATTTGAAAATCGGAAAGAGCACAGCATCTAATATCTCTGTTCTAATGTTACCCATTTTCAAAACTTTTTACAGCTAACACTACCAAATTGCTGTACTATTATCAGTTTGGTTGGATTATAGTCGGTTGTCTGCGGGTGCCCTAAATAAGAATATCAGGCTTCCACAGAAAATAAAACGAAACTAGTGAAAACAGGTGCTATATATGTACTATCGAGGACACTCCCGCCTGATCACCACTAAGCTAATTTTTGCTTGCACTTAATACATAGTAACGCTCTCTATCCCCGCCCCGTTGACTTTATATATAAATAATTAATGAAAAAATACCGATCGGCGACACATGCCAAACGAGAGTTATTGTTATTTTGCGCGCCAAAGTCGACGCTTTCCTAATAGGCCTAAAGTTTAAGGTGGAGTGGCTCGGCGCCTCCGCATGATTTAAGCGAAAAAAAATTTAACTGATCAGGCGGAAAAGACCACGACTGTACGTATTGTTACTTTTTTTCACTTCGCAGATGTTGAACACAATTATTTTTAGGCGATTAGACCGGCGAATCTCGTAAGGCTGTGGTCACACACACGCGGCGTTGTCGCGTATCTGATTCAAGATTATGTAGACTGCGCTGATATGACTCCCACGAATTAAGGGCCCCAATTTAAAGGGCTTGGAAGATTTTTGTGTGAAGCGTAGCCGGATTAACTTCCGCCATTTTGTTTTTTTTTTTTTTCAAAGTAGCGGCCACGTACCAAGCGTGTATCAATCGATAGCTGGCATCAATACAAGTTTCGTCCATGACAAAATGTTCTAAAGTGTCAAGTTTCCGAAATACATATATGGCGTTCAACAACTCTGATCAAAACAAAGATATGCTGAAGATGCTATCAGTGAATTTTAACTTTGGTAGCTCATAAATATCTCGGAAACATGACACGTTAAAACGTTTTGTTTCGTACAAAATTTGTTTGTATTGATGCCAGCTATCGATTAATATAGGCCTTAGGCGTGGCCGCTACTTTGAAAAAAAAAAAAAAAAAACGGCGGAATTTCATACGGCCAAAAATTCAAATCCCTTTTCTTAGGTGAAACCACGCCATGTGGACAACTAGAACCTGGATTTGATAGAAAACGCACCGCGTGGGACTGTCTACGGCCTTAACTAACACACAAAGAAGTCTTTATTGTAAATTAAACACAGTGTTGTTAATTATATTGGTATTAGTAAGTAAAAATCATTGTGAAACAGACTGATATTGTAATATTCCACCAATTATCTCTCTTAGACTAACAAATTGATTATTTTATTTTAAGTTGAAATGGTCATAATTTTAACACTCGCAGTATGTACCTGCCTTGACCGACCTCATGTTGCCCGATCATGTTTGAAACAATTAAAACCAGTGTTTGGTGAAAAAAAAAATACCTAGAACAACCAGAATGTACATAAACATGAAATAACTTAAATGTCTATTTTTAAAGACCATATTTCGACCATCATTAGAATTTGAACTTAAAAAGTAAATTGAACTTAAAAAAAAAACGCCCTGAATGTAGTCATTTTATGGTCAATTATGCTAACCCTATGTTATTTTTAAATTATTCCAGTTTTTTTAGTAAAGAAACATAATTTGCTTGTCGCCTATTTTTTAACCGACTTCACGCAGCAGGAGGTGAATTCGACTTATTTTTGTAACCCTATTATTATGAAATTTCGGATGTGTGGAAATTATGTGCTCATTTAAGAAACCCGGCGATTCTGTCGTCCTCCAATCAGACTTCACTTAGACTATTGTTGTCTCTTTTCCGCAGATATAAGAAGAAAGAGACGGATGATGTTGCAAGCCTTTTCTCATAAGAGTTGAGTTTGACAGCGTTCAAATGTCAACTGTTTGACAGGTCTATTTTTTCACTGCCTCTTTCTAACACTGCTTGTTAATAAGAGATAACAATACTTGTAAGTTTAGTTAGAAATCGGCTCTTTTGGTAACTTTTGTTATTAATTACCACATCATACTCAGTTGTGGTCATAATTTTTACCTTACCTTTAATTTATTTAAAATAATTATTTCTAATTTATTCTAAATAATTATTTATCTTACACAATGTAAAGGAATGTATCAAACTTTAAAAAGAAAGTGCAAAATAAAATAGTCGGAATGCGTTTCACGTTTTGATTTGAACGGTACACTGGAATGATTTTGTTCGCGGAAAAGGTATGTATTTATGAGTTTTTTCTTTAACTTTCTTTTTGACGTCTTAACTCTGTCATAGACCACTTTTTTTTTTTTTTGAAAATGTATGCATGTTTCCCACTTCTTCTAATTAGTTTAGTTGGACATGATTATGTTCGCGTATTTCAAGACGTATCGCGATTTAATGTGCCCTACAAAAAACGTCTTTAAATAATAAAAGTTGCTTTTCCATATAAAACTAATTTCGTAATAGCGCCTTGTTCTAGAATAGTTTAGCATCACTTTAAGTTCGCTCATGCAAACCCCCTTACCTAACGCAATTTCGTAGGCGCGTTCAAATTTTAAACTACACTAAACGTCAATATCGTGGCAAACACGGTCATAAAACGTGAGAGTAGGACGGCGAATACTCAGCAAGGGATTAGTCTCGTGCCATCTCACTCACACCTTTCATGACTGCTACATTGACTTTTATGGTCAAAGTCCCATATACTTGAACCCACGTTTGTCTACAGCGATGACAAGCGAAGAAGTCGCGCAGTCAACGGCGCGGCGTCGCCACCCACTGCGACGATGTCGCCGCGACGTCGCGGGCGACAGCGAGTCGACGACACCGACCACTTCACCGCCTTCTATAACAAAGCGCAGGAGAGCAGCTATAATGTTGTAGTACAGGTAAGAAATAAGCATTACCCAAGGCCCCTAAAACTTCAATAGTAGATTGTACATCAAGTGCATATAACGCACCATTTTACGCGAGATTTATATAAAGTAGAGTGTAATATGGGTTTTATGGACGAGTTGTACACTCTACTCTTCAATTCGATTGCGAGGAAATGAAATAGCAACATGTAAAATAATAAATGGACGAAATAAAAAATACAAGTTCATTTCATGAAGTTTTATTGTGTGCTTTGGCTGTTGGTATCCTTACCGTGTTCTTAGAATACTAACGAAACGAATTAAAGTAAAGAGGTTATTCTATGAAGATGAAGTTGTTCGTGTGGCTGTTGGACCGATTGCCTTTGTCTTCGACGAAGATTTTTTATTTATGCTCTAGAGCATAAAAAGCGACTTTATGTCGCCTAAGCACGACATAAAGACGAACTTTTAGAGCATGAGAAGTGAAAAGCTATAATATGTATATGAACTTTGTAGGTAAAGGCAACAAATCAAGTGTTAACAGTCTATTAATACCCTAAACTTAAACTGTCACTTACGCCTTAGGGGATATCTTCAATTTTAGAGCTCCCGATATTTCGACGCTGATGCAAGCGCCATGATCGCGGGTTGACCCGCGTAAGTGGCAGTTTAAGTTTAGTTTGAAACCGTGAAAGCTTAAAACAGTGTTTAGTCTGTACCCTGGTTCCAGATCTTCCAGTACCTAGGCATGCGTGACCTGGCGCACTGTGCGCGCGTGTGTAAACTGTGGAGACAGCTGTCCGCGACGCCTGCGCTATGGAGGCACGTCAGGATGAAGAATTCACATGTAAGTACACTCACTACGCTATGGTTGAAAAAACAAGATGGCCGAATTGGTTCTGGTTTTGGCGATGCGCCATGTACGACTGCCGAGCTGGCTCCACTCGGGGCACCGTACTTTTGAGAACATATTTTTATTTTTCTTTTCTATACAAAACAGCGGTAATGAAAAAATGCAAATTTCTGTAAAATATTTTAGATAATGATGAGACGTCGACGGTACGTCACTTATATCTCTGCGTTTCGTTTGTCTTTTTTTTTAGTTATCCCGTATTGTCCCACTTCCCACCCACAAATTGCAGATTTAAATCTGCAATTTTTATATACTTGTTGAATATATCGAAACGTTTCTTTAACCAGGTAAGTGACTGGGGAGGTCTGTGCGCGGCGCTCAAACGTCACGGCACGAAGAGACTGGACCTGCGCAAGATGTTGCTGCCACAGAACGACGCCGTGTTCTGGGAACAGTTCGCCGAACACATATCCACTGTCGACACGTTAGAGAGGTCAGTTTAATGTATTATCGAGTTTATTAATTTATTTATACTTCATGTATAATAGTGGTACTTACATAGGCATTCTCTACCAGTCAACCTTTGGGTTAAATAGGAAAACATAGTGATAGTACAATATAATGCCTAAAAAATTAACTTCTTGTTATCTAGATTTTATGTACTTATATCACTGCGGTCTGCCACTTTACACCCTTATGTTCTTAGCAATAAGGTTGAAAAGTGGTTGACTGTCAAAATGACACCAAAAATGCTTGTAGGGGAGTCGTTTTTTAATTTTTTTTACTGTTAATATTGTAATCATTTCGTATTTTTATTTTTGTCATCCCCTGCGTGTCAACGTTTCTGCGTGATACAGGAACTGATTGACACTACTATTAGCTAATTCAATTAAGATTGCCATGGACATGCTGAGATTTTTTTATTATTTTTTAGTTGATGACATGGTGTACTTATGTATATTTATGAGCCCAGTTGATTCTAATAATTTTTGAAAATGTTTTTATGTTCAAAACCAAGTATCGCACTGTATGCCATATGTGTGTTTAAATGTCCTGTACAATAGGCATGACGACAGTATCAAAAAATTGCAAATCTATTTAGTCCGTCAGTTAGAGTATTGGAAATTAATGGACACGTATTTGCTGTTTTTGTAAATCGAATATTGACAAAAGATAAAACGCATCAAAACTCGGGAGTGGGGGCTCGTGACGTCTGAACTAGCTAAAAATTATACCATGGCGTGACGTATTGAGAATTATAAAAGCGTCGTATATTCGTCAATATTGGTTTACGTAATAAAAGAAAAAACACGGGTCAAATATTTTTTGATAATCTAACTGACGGACTAATTAGATTTTTTTTTGTCGTCTCACTTATTATGTGCCCGCTATGATAGCATTAGTATCACCCGCTCTGTATTACGTTCATACAAGCCTTAAAAGTTAGCTTGCCCTTATAAGTTGTGCTTGCCCCCAGGATAGAGATGTGTCGCTGCCCGGCGCGCGCGGTGGAGGCCGTGTGCCGCGGGCTGCCCGGGCTGCGCGCGCTGTCGGCGCTGGCCATCCGCGACGCCACGCTGGACCCCACGCCGCTGGCCGCGCTGCCGCTGCTGCACGAGCTGCGCCTCAAGAGCATGGCGGGGCTGTCGCTGTCGCACGACCTGCGCCACCTCGCCGCCCTCACCAAGCTGCAGCACCTCTCGCTTACTAGCATCAAGGTATGTGCGATATTGTGCTGAACTGAACGCGTCATTCATTGCTTCAATAAAATCAAAAGTATCAATCGAGTATATTGTTAGAGCTTCTATCGTCTGTGATATATGATTATCCTAGTACAGGCATCTAACATTATAAAATTAAGGGGACTACAGGAGCTAAACGCGAGTTTTATAATGCAAAAAAACATATGATTCACTGCAATAAACAAAACCAGAAAAATATATGATATTCTTCAGGATATATGCTAGTATGATAGTGTTTTGAATACATAATACAACTAATTTTACTCAATAAAAAAATAATAATGAACTTATCTCAAAAAAATTCTTTTAACGAGTGAAAACCATGCTAAAGTACATGCGATCATTCTGATTTTTTGGCAAATAATTCTATAAGCAACATAAAAGCATGATAGTGTTTTATTTTTTTAGTCCAATCAATAGATTTTTTGTAAATCACAAAAAAACACTCATTTCGCACTATTCTCCCGCAGTGACTGACGTAACAATCACTTTGTAGTGCAAGCTGATTAAAACTTTATTCTAACAGAATTTCAATTGAAATTTGATCCACGACAAATAGAGTTGCTAATTTAGCTCCTGTAGTCGCCTTAATGTAGTTTATTTAAGATTCATTTTGTATGTTACTCATTTTGATTCTGAAGAAAGATGATTTATTTTGAAATAAATATCCTCAAAACTAAAAGTAAGACGAAGAATAATCATGGATTATCAGTAGTCTAATGTAAAAGGAGTTATTTGAACTTTGTATTTAGATTGTGAACATTTTAAGACACATACAGTAATTTTGAAACTGTGTTTCGGAAGCTAAAAGCTGTTGGTTTTTGATATTTATTTGTCAGGATTATAATAAATATAGAGTATTTGTAATTAGGAATTGGGGTGGTGCGCGTGCGACGTGATAGGGTCCCTGCCCATGCTGGAGTCGCTGGAGCTGGGCGAGTGCACGTTCCGCGCGGAGTTCGCCGGCGTGCTGGCCCGCCTGCCGCGCCTGCGCCGCCTGCGCCTGGAGCGCGGCACGCCGCACTGCGCCGCGCCCGACATCCTGCGCGCGCTGGCCACGCTGCCGCTGCTCACGCGCCTGGAGCTCGTCAACATCGACGTCAAGCTGGGCTTCGACGACGCGCTGGCGGCCTGCACCAACGTGCGCCGCCTGCTCATCATCCCCACCTACGTGAGCCAGTCCGCCACCACCAACAAGCAGGTGCTGTCGGGCGTGCTGCGCCTGAAGGACTCGCTCACGCACCTCATGTGGGGCGTCACCATCGAGCTGCTGCGCGTCACGGAGCTGTTCATCGACCAGTGCGAGCGCGCCGGGTCGCCGGCGCGGCGCGACGTGGGCGAGTGCATCCCGGTGCTGAAGCCGGTGCCGGGCTGCCGGCCGCCGCCCGGGCCGGCGGGCGCGGGCCCCCCGCAGGTGGAGATCCTGCCGCTGCCGACGCTGCAGCGCCTGCTGTCGCAGCAGCTGCCGCACACCAAGCTCAAGCTGCTGCGCATACCCTTCCACGCCACGTGGCGCCAGTCGCTCGCTGACTTCCAGTAGGTACACGCAACACCACCGATATGTACACACTTACCTAATAACAATATAGGTTCAAACTACTACAACATGAAATTGCAATAAAAAAAGTAAACAGTTTTATAAACCGCTAAGTGTATACATATTGGTACTCGTGACTATGCAAGTGTGTAAAGTACGCTAAACAAGCATTGTAACATTTTGTTACGAAAAACGTCGTGATATACATTGCACTTCACTATCATTAGTTAACGTAAGCGCTTAATTGTCAACTGCCAATGTGAACATATTATATACATGTACATATTTATATCGGTAGAGATTTTAGATATATATTATTATATACGGCAACATATAGTGTATATAGCATAAAGAGGATGATTTAAAAATAAGACAAAACTGGCGCCGTTAAATTACTGTATGGAATTGATCTTTAAAATACCGAAAGATGGCCTTAGACAAGTATTTAGTTTACCTTTGATCTGTTTCATGTTAAATTGGCGTATCCTTTTGAAACTTGCTTACTAGCACTAAAGGTTCTGCTCAATACTAGTTCCTGCTTTGTAATGGGCGTCACACCAGCGCACCAGCACGTTCAGTGTCATAGTATGGACACCTTTGGACATGTTCGAGCAAAAACAACGGTTCGTACCTTTGGACATGTGCCGCTCACGCACCACGTTAACGAAGAGTTCGCGTGGTATCCTCTCGCGAACACGAACAGTTGGTTCGCGTGCATCTTACGAACATTCAATTCATTCTCGCTTCGATTGCGCAAGTATATTTGCGCGCGGTATGCGCGTTCCTTGCAAAAAAGAAAAAAAACATATTTATTTGGCAAACAAAAACAGAGCAAATTGATATAATATTGTGTGTCTCACGGCTTCACCAAATAGGCCCAGTTGCACACTAATTGTAGTGCGCTGGCGTAGTACGTGACGCGTCCATAGCCATTCGAAGCGCGTAGGATGCACGATTTGAGCGCGTGCGCATGTGTAGACAAGCTGATTAAACATCTTACATGAAACAGAAATTAAATTCTTGTCAATTTAACATCAAAACTAAGATAAATGGTACCCGTAGCTTAAAATATACCCGTGACCATAGTTGGTAGCAATATTTTATGTAGCAAACAGATATTCTAAATAAATATATACCTGTTTTAAGGTCTAATGCAAGCAATAAAACTAAATAAATAAAATAATACATAAATTACAATATTTTGCAAACCAGTAAATATCATAATAGCAAATGTAACGCCTTAACGAAATGTCGTATTATCAAAACATTAGAATTAGAGGAGTCTTATATTATTATTATATAATGTATATAAATGTGAATATTTAGGGCCAGCGTTGATAACAGGAAATATTCAATACATACATACTTATAGTAGTATATTATATTTTACTATATATTTGTTTACATAGGTTATAGCATATTTAGTTAATGCGTCGACTTAAGTACTTCAGTACATAGTGTAAAGGATGTTATCGGAAAGTTGGCAACGTCCATTGAATCTATATCGTCCAAATATTTGACAGCCATGTGCGACGTTGCCAACTTTCAGAGTGACCTTGAACAACTGCGAATAGGTAAAATGCGTTCTTCCTTATATCTCTGATTTTGTAAACAAATACGGTACGAAAGTTTTCACTTCAATCTCACACTTAGACCCCTAACCGATATCATAATCACTAAATGCATTCCACGCTAAGCCTGTTTAAAACATCATTTTGCCTCTGTAATCTTTAGAGCAGCGGTTGCCCAGTGGTGCCGTCCCGACTTACGAGCAGTAAGTCGTGGGTTCGAACTCACGCAGGCTACTTTGTGTAATTTATTTCATCACCACTGCTCTCAAAACCGTGAAGGAAACATCGTGAGGAAACCGGCATGTCCTAGAACCAAAACATCGAAGACATGTGACATCTACCAACCCGCACTGGGCCAGCGTGGTGGATTATAGCCCATTCCCTCTCATAGAAAGGAGGCCTGTGTCCCAGCAGTGGGAACATTATAGGCTGATTATGATGATTAATGATTCTTCAAACAACATAACTATGTTTTAAATTCGTTTAACACTAAAATCTATTTGCGAGTAGTGATGCAAGCGGGCATTAAACTTAGCTTTGAACATCTAATTCGAATGTTCAAATGTGAAAATTCAAACACATTTTCGCACGCCATATTTGTTTACGAAATAAGTCGAACAAAGAAAAAACGCTTTAGATAAAACAATGACGTTGATACCATTAGGTACTAAAATGTTACAGTGTAATTTCACCAACTGGATAAGTTCAGAAGTCTTCATACAACGAGTGGAAACAGACTCACACATAGACGCATACGCACGGCATCATCTGGCTAGCCTTTTTTCAACTATGTTGGAGTCGGCTTCCAGTCTAACCAGTTGCAGCTGAATACCAGTATTTTACATGGAGCAACTGCTTACCTGACGTCCACAACCACTTTGGGGTTTCTGACCACCTGTAACAATTGTCAGAGATCTACTAATGACAGCCGGGACCAACGGCTTAACGTGCTTTCCGAGACACGGAGGAAACTGTGTGTAAAGGGTGATCCACAGACCACCCTAGGCAAGCTCCTGAACCTGAAGATCCACCCGAGTGGCGGCATATGTACTGAGATCTCAAACAAAAACCAGTCGCGTTTGCACTGCGTGTCTATATGTGCGTTCGTTTTGATTCCTTGGATAGAGTAAGACTTCTGTCCATTTCTGTTTTTGGTAGTATAGTACATTTACAATAAACACGGGCTAGGAGAAAACTAATTGTTATGTTAACTGACTGCATAGCTTGTTAATAACGAAATCACAAAAGGTGAACATACAGTGGGCTTAGAAAGTGGGCTACGGGTCAAAAGTTTTGTCTTCTGCATTACTTTTGACCGGTATTTCAATTTTGAAATAAATTAGTATTTTGAAAAATATTGCTGATTTTCACAAACATGCAATGCGTCCAAAGATATTTGTTACAGTATTGTTACAAACTTGAGGCAGATTTAAGGTGTCCTAATCTGCCTAAGCTGTTTTGATTCAAGTTAATATGAACACAATACAGCAGCAATCAAAGCTTATTTTGCCATAAAATAACTGACGATTATCGAAATAAATGATCAACCAAAGTGATTTATAAATAAATCGAACGAGATCTCAATGTAACGCACTCAAAACATTGTGCTGATGGTTGGATTGAATAGTACGGGGGTCGTGGAGGTGTTTAAAGTAGAAATCTTACATTAACAACTTGTATTTTTTTTTTAAAGTTGGATCTTTGACCCCCCAATATCTCCGCAACTAGAAGGTTCCCAGGTATGGTCTAGAACAAAAAAATGATCGCAATGACGGGGAGAACAAATCCCTTTCGGCTTTGTTACGAGGTTTTTTTATACCCTTTATGTTCACCTAGCGATGCAAATTCAATGGTGTCTTATCCCATGATCTGTCCACGAAGTAGACACAATAGTTAAACAATGGCGTCTCGACCAAATTGGTTATTTGACAGATCATGATTTAAATCGTAATAACAACTGCTTTATTAATACACAAAGAGGATATTTGTCGCATATTTATACACTTTGGTATAATCTAGTTCATAATTGCCTTACCACTCAAGATCGAATGTCACTTGCACTTCAGAGACATTTCAAAATCTGGTAATGCAGTTATGTTGACTTTACTAACATAGATATATTTTTGTAATAACACCATTTCTTCCACAAAACTCCAATTGACTTCGGTCTTACAATTGTAAATGAAGTACTAGAATTTAATACATAATATTATGATTGAAAGTTATTAGTTTTATTACGAAAACATAGAAATATTAAATATTATTCTTTATATAAAGAAGTTTTTAATGTTAAGACTTGTAAATATTTACTAAGATAAATTAATTTTTCAGTGCCTCTTTGATTTTTACGTGATTATTACTTACAGGCAAGGTTCAGTGTGTACTTTTTTAATTTTAGTTTTAATTTAATTTAGATTACTTGCATATCTAAAGTTTTTTTTTTTAAATCTTACTTGGTTTATTTTGTAATAGTCAAATAACACAAGGGTCATAATCATAAATAGGCTCGATCCTTTAAAAGACTTAAATATAACTAGCGAAATATGGGTGTACGCACGACAACCAATGAAAGAAACGCGAAACCAAGCTGATCTCTCATTGTACGGGAAGCTCATACAAAGCCAGAACAGGTTATACTGGATATGTATAGCTTGAACTGTCGCCGTGCGTACTTTAGTATAACCTCTGCTTAGGCATACAATTTAATGCACTCTTTGAAAACCTATGACCGAATGGGCATCGAAAGAATACAAGAGTAATTACTATGAAATTAAAGAATTGGTTGTCTATTTTACTGCTATCGCGTTACAGCATCCCATTAAAACCAGTCTTACCCCTTGGTAAGACTGTTTAGACGGGCCACTGACTACCTGTAACGATTGTCAAAGATCTACAAATGACAGCCGGAACCCACGGATAACGTGCTCTCCCAGTCACTGCATCAACTAGAAATATTGTCAATAACTTACGCACTCGTTTTGAAAAGCGCAAGTGATTCCATATTCAGATTTTCTTATTTTACAAAAAAAATAACAGAACGTAAATGAATGAAAAATGTAAGGAAAAAAGACTGAATCACTAATATAGGCTATAAATTAAGAGTACTAAAAAGCGAAAACGATTGTGGGGACATTATTAAGTCAGTCTTATAATATACAGAAAGATGAAACTAGAGGACTACCATTTTATTGAGACGGTGTCTAAAGTAGCTACGCGGGGTGGGAGGGGTG